>OU015499.1:1625000-2882500 GCA_907164885.2 Dolomedes plantarius | reverse complement strand
TGGTACACAGCAACCTTAAAAATCACCAGAGTTTGAAAATAAATGCCAGTTTTTTTAAATATCTAATCCATTTGGAATTTTACGAAAAAAAAAACCTGGCGCCTATTGCACCATACATATTCTCACTCAACGCGTGAGATCAGATTATCCCATGTCTCAGCGATACTTGAAAACTGCTTATAAAAATTAAGTATTGTATTCTTAATGTGCTGTTAGGTAAAAAGGGGTTTTTTTCAATGGAGTTTATTCAAAAAAATCAATTAAGTATTTTCAAGTCTGGTCCACGTTGGAAAAATTTTGCCTGTCGCCCCTTGAATTACAAAAAAAATTTCATGGCGGTGCTGTCTCTACAGTGTAGGAAATTAATTTCTGTCCAATCTTACCCTAATAGCAAGTATTTCCTATAACCAAGTAAATTTATCTCCCTTGAAATAACACTGTAATAAGTTTTGTCAAGAAATTATCTCTAAAAGGAGGATTCGCTGTTGAAAATGAGGAAAGAAATCTCATCAAATAAAACAAATATTTTTCACCGATTTTTCAATTTGAAAAGTAATACTATGTTTGATTTCAAACACTGGAAGCAAATGAACGAATGATATAATTAATAATAAATTTAACTGTGAAGTAAAATACTTTTTTTAAGGTAAAAGAAATACGATTTCAATGCAATTTTATCGAATGTACTGAATTTAATATACTTATGATTATTTTTGTTTCTTTTCAGTGGCCGGTTTTCCGAGAAACAGGGGTGACATCGAAGAATATCGAAGCCGTAGAGTGAGAATGGATGGCGTCGTCCTGGTGGATTTCGAAGAAGAGGCGTTAAGACGCTTTCTAGAACACGAGGTGGCGACTGGAGTCGTCCGAAAGTCTGAAATCGACGCTGAACTTGAACGTTTCAAGCAGGATATTATATCCGTGGCAGAATACTATGACGAAAAAGAACTGCTGACTGTGGTCATGGGCGATCAAGATATGGAAGAAATAATAGATGATCTAGTTCTCGCTGTTGACAAAGTGATAGAAACCAGAAAGGATATTGTTGATGAAGATTCCATGGACATCAAAAAGGATGGGGAATGCGACGCCGCTTACAATGCACTAGTTCCATCCCCCGATAGGCTGGAGAGGCCATCAACGGTAGAGATAAGGGACGCTACGGAGGAAGACATAAAATCTTTAGAGTCGGAGGTGAATAAATCTAAGGTTGTCGATGAGACAGATGTGGATGAATTAAGTATAGACAAGACGATAGAAAATGAATCTAAAGTATCAGAAGGGAACGGAACAGACGCAAACGCAGTTGAAATCGAAGCAACAAAAGCAGATGAAGATGTATCTGTCAAATCTGATGTCCCTGATAAAATGGAAGTTTCTGAGGCTGAAATAACTGACATAAAATTGATAAACGAAGATGAAGTACAAGCAGTAAGTACAAGTGAAGTAGGAGCAGCAAAAAGTGAAGGGGAAACTGCGGCTGAAAAGAGTGAAGAAGCTGCGACTGAAAAGAGCGAAGAAGCTGCGACTGAAAAGAGTGAAGAAGCTTCAGCTGAAAAGAGTGAAGAAGCTGCAGCTGAAAAGAGTGAAGAACCTGCTGCTGAAAAGAGTGAAGAACCTGCTGCTGAAAAGAGTGAAGAAGCAGCAGCAGAAAAGATTGACGACGATGCAGCAGCGGAAAAAAGTGAGACAGGAACAACAGCTGAAGAGGGTGAAGAAGTAGCAGCTGAAAAGAATGAGGAAGCAGGAGAAGAAAAGGGTGACGAAGATACAGCAAATGAAAAGAGTGAAGGAGAAGCAGTGGAAAAGAGTGATGAAAATGCAGCAGCAGAAACAAATGACGAAAATACAGCAAATGAAAAGAGTGAACGAGAAGCAGTAGAAAAGAAGTGAAGAAAATGCAGCAGCAGAAAACGAATGATGAAAATACAGCAAATGAAAACAGTGAAGGTGAAGCAGTGGAAAAGAGTGAAGAAAATGCAGTAGCAGAAAAGAGTGAAGAACAAGAAGCAGAAAAAAGTGAAGGAGAAAAAGCAGAGAAAAATGAAGATGAGGAGAATGATCAAAAGAGTGAGGAAGAAAAAGGAAGCGGATTAGAATGTACTGAAGATCAAACAGAAGTGAAAAATGATGATGAGGATTTACCAAAAGATTCTGAATCAAATGATCAAAACTCTGAATCATCAGACATAAAATTAAAAGACAACGAGGATCTGCATAGCACTAATACAATTGAGAAAGAAAATGAAAAATCAGAAACACATGAAAATGAAGGTTCAGAAAACGATGAAGCTCCAGCAGAAGACAAAGAGCTTCAGAAAAAAATTCAGAGGAAAAATTACATAGTATAACACCTAATATTCCTCTAGTATTTGCTTTCGAAAATATAAATGTTGATTATGATGAGATAAGAAATTTAATAGCGAACGATCTAGAAATGTGTTTCATAGATTTTCACGAACTCATGCGTAATGATGGAAGCAATGACGATAAGTTTGACAACGATGAAGCTTAAGCTTGCTCAGGGTATTCTTAAGCAAGATTCTGTGTCTTACTCAAACGGATTTTTCGTACTAAAATTTCCATTTTCTCTTTTGAGTGAAAATAATATAGAAGAGTTGCTGAAGTTGGGTAATCTAAGTTTCGTTTGCAAAGTAAGGGAAAACAGATCTGAATCTGAATCAGGCGAAATTAAAGAAGAAAAACTATTTCACTCTTCTTTGAGTGAAAAGGTAAGAATAATTTTCGTCACAGAGGATAACGTGATAGATGAACTAAAACAGGCTTACAGGAAATGATTGAAAACAAAACCGAAGGGGGGGACAAACAGTTGAAGAGGCAGATGTAGTAAATGAAGCAGAAGAAACCGCTGACCAGAGTGAAAAGGGTGATAGTGCTGAGAATATATAGAGGAGAGCAACGTGGAAGAACAAGTTGCGAGTGCTAATGATGAAGTTACTCCGGAAGCGAATGATAATGAAATTCCAAAAAGTGCAGAAGGAGATAAAGAGGATGAAAGTGGTAAAATGATGATATGAACGAAGAAAAAGTATCTTCAAAGGATAAAAAAGATGAAGTCATTGATGTAGAAGCCATACGGGAAAAGGAAGATGAACGAAAGACCGAAAGAAGAGGAGACCGAAGAAAAAACTAATCAAGAGGATTACGAAGACAGCACTGGTAGAGAAATTGAAGATTTAATAAGTGATGATACTTTGGATGAAGGATTGAAACCTCCAGAATCTCTGAAGAGCGAAGAAAATCAAAACATACCAGATGAAGCAGAAATCGATGATACCCATTCCCAAGCATCGACGCTCGTTAGTGTTGCTGATGACACCCAAAAAGAAAGAGCAACACTCGAAAGGCAATCTGGTATTGAAATGGAGACTGATAATGCTTCAGCAAATGAGGAAGACAATAGTAAACCAAAACTAGTCCGTCAGAGCACGTATTCTGCAGAAGAATGAAGGATGGAGAAAAGAAGATGCTGAGGCTCAAGAAACCAGCCAAAAAGAAGAGATGTCAAAAGAAGAATCGGACAAAGTTCCCTCAACCAAAAATGAGGATGAAATTGAAGAAGGTTCCTCTCCAAAAGATGAAAATGTTAGTGAGCCAATAACGGAGACTAAAGACCCAGAAAATGCCGAAGAAGTTGAAAACGAGAATGATTCAAATAAAAGTGAAGAAAAAGGGGATGAAATAGTAGAACTTGCGCAAGAAGCTGAACTGGACGAAAGCAAAGCGGAAACACAACCCGAAGCAGAGGAAAGCACATCGGAAGAGCAAAAATCAGAAGTAATAGAAAATAAAGAAGTAGAAGCCGGAGAAAGTGAAGGAAATGGCAAAAGTGAAACTCAAGCAGTAACGGAATCTAATAATGAAGAGAACGAATCTCCAGAGGAGGGTAATGCTGAGGCTCCAGACAAAGAAAATGAGGAAAACTCTAATAAAGAAAATTCAGAGTTAGTTGAAGAGATTGAAGATAAAGAAAATGTAGAAAATAATTCTGATGGAAAGGACTCAGCAGAAAATGATAATGGTTCTATGAAAGAAAGTCCAGAGAATCCTGAAGCACAAGGAACAGAATCTGAGCAAGAAAAATGTCAAAGAAATGATCCAGATGATTTAACCGACAATAAAATAGAACAAACAGAAGATTCTGAAAAGAGTAAGTCTGAAAATGAAGGAACCGAAATTGCTGATACCGAAGAACAGGGAGAAAAGGAGAAAAGTGAAGAATCGAAAGAAAATCCTGAAATAAAAGAAAATAGTGAAACGGTGAGTCAAGAGAACGAGGCCGTAAACGAGGTTGGAAGCCCTGAAGAACAGGAGAACGGTGATGGGCCTAAAAGTGAAAACGAAGAACAAACCTCGAATGAAAATGACTCCAAAGCTGAAACAATTTCCCAAGAAAAAGAGGAAAAAGAAGAAGAAAAAGTAACATCGGAGAAGTCTGCATCGGATAAAGGTGGTGAGAATGAAGGAGAAAAGGCCGTTTCCCCCGAAATCAGAAAACGCAAAGTTTTAGACGATTCTGATTCCAACGATGAGAACGTAACCATCGAGACCCAGGCAGAGGTCCATGCAATTGACTGTGTATCCCCTCCCACAGCAGATGCAGAACGATCGGACAGCAAAAATGAAGACGCAGAGACACCAGAAAACGAAAAACCAGATGAAAATGAGAGTGATCGCTCATCTGCTAAGAATAAACAGAATGAAATTGAAAATGAAAAATCGAATAGAGAAACTATACTAGAAAACGAATCTGACGCTTTAGCAATAGATAGCATGGGAAGTGAAAGATTCAGTGGCAAAAGGCAAGAACGTAACGGCAGTGGAATACTTGATGAAAGTCGGGAACAAGATCAAAGAGAATCAGAAGAACCGCAAGAACGAAGTTCTAGCAGCTCTAGGGGAGAACTGTAAGTGGAAGTGAGGTGGTTGAGAAATCCCGATCTCTAAAACCTTAAGAGACGTGCCAAATACGACTTTGAAGATGAACTTCTAGTTACTTTTCCAAGCATTTGTACAAAGTATCGGAAAAGACAACTGACTCTGATCATTCACGATTATTTGACTTCTTAATCAGCTTTGGTGTAACAATCAAAACGTGTATTCAAGTTCAAAGTTGTGAACAGATATTTGCTACGACCAGCTAATATTTTATTTCCTTGACATTCAGGGATCAATTTACTGTTTTATACTTCACTTAAGCATTGAGATACATGTTATACGTGAGCTTCTGAAGATGCATGCTTGCTAGATTTTGTCAAGATGTTTAAAACTGAGCTAAACATGTAAATCAGCTTCCTAATTGTATAATAATGTAAAATAAGAACAAATAGATATGTAGAACAATTTGATAACTGTTGCATATATGTGAAAAGAAATATTTGACTAAAAATATGAATTTATTCATTCATATCTGTCTGAAGACGAAATTTATAACTCAAAATATGATCTCGGCTTTGAAAGCATGGATGGAATTCTAAAATATGAAAAGTAAAGGAAACACTGTTATGAACAAGCACTTCATTCTTTACCTGACTTTTCAACTGAGCTCATTTTGGAGGAAAACGCGACAATATAGATATGCTTTCAAATTCGAGATTATATTTTTCGTATTTTTACAAGACTTTTGAAAAAGCTTTCACCTGAACAATAAGCAAATGACTTAACTGCCTGTAAAATGTGTAAATCGTGAAAGAAAAAAATTAAATATCAATATTGTCAGTTGCTCATTTAGGGTTTAGTGACACCACAAAAAAAATCTGCTCCAAATACATAAAGTTTTAACTACATTGAAAAAAGGGTGCACTTGTAAATTACAGAAAAATTAACAATAAGTCCATTAACAATAGTGAAACTTCTGTATGGCGGCCAGTTATGGTTCCGTAAAAAAGTGGTCGCTTGGAGAAGTGGCAGCAAAGGGGTAAAATAACATCGGCTCAGGGGAATATTAAATTGGCTCTGATCAAAATATGGCCGTTTAGAGGGGTAGCTGGCAAGAGAAGTTTCACTGTATTCTGATTACGCCATCCAATTAAGACGTAAGAAAATACAAGGGAGAGTCAAGTGAAAACCTTTAATTTCTTTATTTCGTAAATTATTTCATAGAAAGGGAATACGCTTACATCATTTTTTAAGTAGTCGCCATAACTTGCAATACAAGTGTTCCAGCGCTTTGGTGCATGGATACCATTTGAAAAAAATCTACCGCCTGCTTCCCTTTTTCGTCTGATTTGAAAGGGTGCAAATGTATTTTCGGTTTTGGTAAGGAGATATACGGTCATTGCTAGTCCATTCGTACACATGATACAATAACAGATATACATCATCATACTGGACTTTCTGTGAAGTGTGCCGAGGTCTGCCTCACAGTTCTTTTCATTCTAAAATAGTAAAACAGGGCAGGCAAAATAACTTAATCTTTATAACTATTTGTTTATTCAAAGTACATTTACATTAAGACGTATATACAGGGTGGTCATGAAACAGCTTTGCCGATATATGGACCTCTAGCCGCTGTACCGTTCAACCGATCTAGATCAGATTTCAGATATAATTATTCAGAGGTATGAGCTCGGGATTCTGTGAACGGCAACAAGTGGCGCTCACGGTTATGGTTATAAGTGCAGAAACTTGAAATTTTCGAATGGCAACGGCCATTTTTTCCCGTCACAAAATTCTCAGCGCATGCGAAAACCCCAAAGAGGATTGATTGGACGATACGTGTATTACGAAAAACGGAAACGTTATGCACCCACAAAAAACAATTCTGCGAACGGCCAATAAAAACATGATCAGGGCTCACGGAGAAAATTTGCATATGACAGAGTCAAGACTCTAATCACTGATGACAACACAGATCGGACAAAAGAAAACTTCTATTTGGTTTACACATTTTCCACATTTCCAAGTGCCATCACAGGTCGTTCGCAGAGTTGTTTTTTGTGCATGCATAACGCGTCCGTTTTTTGTTATACACGTACCGTTCCAACGCTCTTTGGGGTTTTCGCATGCGCTGAGCATTTTGCAATGGGAAAAAGTGGGCGTTTCCATTCGAAAATTTCAAGTTTCTGTACCTATAACTGTAACCGTGAGCGCCACTTGGTTGCCGTTCACAGGATCCCGAGCTCATACCTCTGAATAACTATATCTGAAATCTCATCTCGATCGGTTGAACGGAACAGCCGCTAGAGGTCCATATATTTTTTTTATGACCACCCTGTACCTAAAGCCATATCATGGAGCAGTATCAAGCAAACGCACACATCGTTGGTCATCTCTAGTCAGCCCTTTCAAGGCTCTCCTGCTCATGGTTATCCGTTCATGGTCATTTTTCGACAGGCTATCCTCTGAAGATCCCGTGTTCGGTCTTTTTATTCCCGTTCTCTACTCGCGATTTCTCACGCTCATCGACTCTGTACGGTCACGTAGAGTCCGATCCGTTGAGGAATCCGGCACCATTCGATTCTCTCTTTCTCTTTCGCCTTGCAGGAACTCTCTTTCGTCTCCTTCAGGGGATCTAATTATCGCCAGTCGCAACCGGCTCGCGGGTCCAGGGGGTCTTCCGATCCTGTGTGCTGCTCGACGACACCGTGTCTGCTTGGAAAAATCTCAGATAAAGCTATAGATAGATTGTCCTTCGATGAATATATGTATATATGTAATAAATTAAATATTAGGCCCTCCATTCTATCATTTAAATTCCCTTTCCTGAATCCAATCCCCAGTAACATTACTTTAACGCTTTAAAAACCCATAGCAACAGGACTTCCCATAAAACAGCAAACGTTGCATTTCTACACGTGTATACGTCCCGAGAAAGGCGTGAGTTCGCATCGCCAGCCCCAAATTCCGCTGACATTTCAAAACAACAGCCACATGTACCTCGCTTCTAGCGCGTAAGGTTGAAAGGTGATATTGCACTTCGCTCCGAGCATCTGAAATGAAAGGACGTATGTTACTATCGCTCCTAATAAAACGATTCGACCCGACTGCTTCAAAATTTTAATTCCTTTCAGGCTGAGTCTAGCTCCAGCCATGTAAATTTGAGCTAGTTTTCCTTTTCAGGTTGCATTTAAGAACGATATGTAATGATTATATTACATATATATATATATATATATATATATATATATATATATAAGCGGACAGTGACGGGACCAAAAGTTTTGTCCGTTATTAGGAGATGTCCGCTATTGGGGAGTTTGACATTTGATTGAAAATAATGTCTGCAATTTTAATTTAAAAGGAAAAATTAATTTGGTAAGAAAAGAATAACTATTTACTACTTTACCTTTTAATTGCGTGTTAATCCTTTTATCTTGCATTAAATAATCCTAAAATGCTATGTATAGGAGCTAAATTATTTTAATTACTACTGAAAAAATCTCTTAACAAAGTTTGATTTCTCTTTTTTTACACTGCAAACCTGTTTTTCAAGATGAATCTTCATAGGATTTAGCTTTGCTAGTCCCTCCAAATCTTCATTGTTCAGAAAGAACTGTAAGAATTGTTTGCTGTATTTCAGTGCTTCCGAATAATCTTTGATTTTCAGTCGTCCATTGGCGATTCATCATCATCATCTTCAGAAAGGGCCAATGCTTCAGTGGTGGCTTGATGAAATTGGAAACATGCAGGTTTTCTTCCTCAATGGATAAATCGTCGTCGGTCTTGACTTACTCTTCAACGCTGACATTTGACTCCAAATTGGCTACAAGATCCGCAAGTTCTTTTTCGCTTTATCCGGTAGTACTGTCAGTTGCCACTTCGCTTGTACTCAAAATTCCCGTCTTCTTAAAACATTTTAGAATGCACCCAGGTTCCACCATTTTAAGGGCTGACGTAGTCCAGGAAATTGCATTCAAAAGAGATACCGATTTTACCAACCCTTCGCTGCATTTGCAGGAGATAATATGGGAAAGCACATATCTCAGAAGCAGCTTTCTGTATCGTACTTTCCAGCTGCGGATAATTCCCTGAAAGTGGCTGTAGCATCGAAGTGGTGTTAGGAGGCAAGAAAGCTAAATTAACATTTTTTAGCTTTTTTCTCTTTTGTTTTTTTCATACTGTTGTCTAACTCCACCAACCAATCGCTCATTATCTCAGTGGTTATCCACGCTTTCTTATTTGACTTCCACGATACGCTAAGTTTTCGTACATCAATGTTCTTGAAACATCTAGGCTTCTTAGCTTTTCCAATAACAACTGGAGTTTCGAAGTCTCCCAGCATGTTGCAACGCTGCAAAAGAGTGAGCCACCCTTTTGAAATTTTCCCACCACTACATTTTTCACCCTTAAAGCATAAAATCTTGTCCGGAAGGACGCGGTAAAAGAGGCCAGTCTCATCGGCATTGAAAATGTCTCTGTCATCATATCCTTTGCACAAAGATTTAAGCCTTCCAATCCAATCTGTTACTTCATTTGAATTTACAGATTTTTCTTCGCCACAAATCTGTTTAAAATATATGTCCGGAATTTTTCCAGCCATCCATTTGAGGCCTTAAAAGTTTCTAATCCCAAACTTTCATCGACTTCTCTGGTTCTTTCTTGGAGCAAAACACCACTTACAGGAATGTTCTTTGCACGAGCAGAACGGAACTTCCTTCGGTCAATTTCGCATAAGCATATATTTTTAGCTTGCTTGTTAGAATAATTTTGAAATGTTTGCCAAATAATTTAAAGTTTTCAAAAATACCTGTCCGCTATTCGCAGTGTCCGCTATCCAGAGGGAATAACATGGATTGTCCTATACAAAAGGACTGGGACTGGTAAAAATGTCCGTTAATTAGAGGTGTCCGCTATTCGGGAGTGTCCGATAAGGGGAGGTACCACTGTATATATATATATATATATATATATATATATATATATATATATATATATATATTATATATATAATATATATATATATATAGGGATACGTAAATTTGGCATAAAAATATCGAAATTTCGCAACAACAAAAAATACAATATACAAATTTTGCATTTATTCGCAAAAAAATGTATGTATATATATATATATATATATATATATATATATGAATTCGCATTTATTTAAAAAAATTACAATTTACTTACTTGGGTAGGTAAGTATGAAAATTCTTAGTTAAAAGCTAACATTGTAGTAATAATCCACATTATGCTCCTCAAGTCTTTGCCTTCTGTCAGCTGTCCATGTCCATTAATTGCTACGTTCTACATATTAAAATATCTGAGCATCTACTCTGTTAAGGCTATAGAGGCTTTGCATAGCTGCCTTTGCAAAGTTAAAGTAGCAGCATTTAATTGCAATTAAAATCTGTATAAGATCAACAGGAGTCTCTTGGTTCACTACAGTAAGTAGCTGAAATACCCTTGACTTTGGAGCTCAAGAGGCGTTCTTAAATCTACTAAGTTGTTCCACAAAACTTGATGGTTGATTTTTACAGTTAGATTTTTAGGTTCGACTCTGGTACGGACAAACTGTCCCGGTGAAATTCGGGGCAAATCGCAAAGAGAGTGAGATTTCTCAGTTGAAGACCGCGGATGGTCTTAATAAAGAAATTATGTTAACAAATTATTACTATTATTACCTAATTTCGATTTAAAAGCCATTTATCACCGAGTTCCTGTCGAAAAGTTGCAAAAAAAGAATTTTTGCATTTATCAGCTCATATTGGCAAATTTCGCATTTATTCGCTTATATCGGCAAATTTCGCATTTATTCGCTTATATCGGCAAATTTCGCATTTATTCGCTTATATCGGCAAATTTCACATTTAGTCTCATCAATTTCATAAATATGAAAATTACGTATCCATATACACTATCTGGCTAAAAGTATCCGGAAGCCCAGTGGTACGGACTCGGAGAGTCCTGAGGCATATATTAATATGATGTTGGTATTCCTTTTGCATACATGACAGCTTGCACACGTCTGAGGACTTTCCACCAGTTTTTGTTAGGTGTTGTGAAGAATAGGAAATTCTTCAACGAACATTCTCCAACGGACAGTTTTCAAGCACAGAAGTTCGTTGCGTTAAACCCCTTCTCAGCGGCAGGTGACAAATTACTGTTCAAGAAAAATAATCTAGCATCTCCAGACCGGGTGCCGCACCGGAAGTCTACTTTGGGGTCCGCACGCTGGAGGCTACACAGAGGGCGGGAAAGGCAGAGATCAGAGTTGATCTGCTCTCGGAAGGTGACAGACAACCTGTTGGCTTAGGCCAGCCTTCGTTTATTTGGGAACTTTGAATCCCGAGCTTTGCGCCGTATCACGTAGTCGGTGTGACTCCGACTGATTCAGGGGATAATTCTAACTCCCCGGTGCCTTCGGGCGGAAATCTATGCTCGTTAATTCGAGATTGTATAAAGTGAATAAATACAGTTTTGTTTTAAATCCTAAGCTCTGTATTTCTGGATTAGTCTATGCTCAACTATCTGGGAGAAAACGTCATATCGTCACACTGTCCATAGGAATTGACTTCCAGGCGTCCATCACAGAAGAAGTGAGTGCTGGCAGTGAGGATGGTCGATTTGGCTGGCTACGTAATCTGCATTCTAATTCGTCCCAAAGATGTTCACTGGGATTTAGATCGGGGCTCTGAGAAGGCCAGTCCAGTTTTTGAACACCCATTTCGTCAAAACCATGCCTGCACAAGTCCCGATGTCTGAATGGGGCAGTTATCCTGCTGGAAGAGAAATGGGCCTTCCCCGAAATATTACCATAGAGTTGGGAGAGCAACATTGTCCAGAATGTCCATATACATCTCAGAGTTCCTGTTTCCAACTACAGGAACTAAGGAACCCAGGCCAAATCATGAAAAAATCCCCACACCATGATGCTGCCACCACCAAACTTAAACAGTCGGCAGAATGCAGTCACGTAAGAAGCGCTCGCTGGGCATCCGCCAAACCCAGACGCGTCCATCGGACTGTCAGACTGTAAAGCGTGATTCATCACTCCAAAGAACATTTTTCCACATGTCCACAGTCCAATGATGGTGAGCTTTGTACCATTGCAATCGACGCTTCGCAGTCGAGTGATGTTCGGCTTGTGAGCGGTTGAACGACCATGGAATCCCAGGTTTTTTAACTCTCGACGAACAGTCCTGCTGCTAGCACTAACGCCTGATGAACTTTGGAACTCCTGAGTGATTTCAATCAACGAGGACTTGCGATTCTATTTCACTGCCCTTTACAGAGTTCTACGGCTCCGTTCACTAATTTTTGGGCCTGCCACTTCGTTTTTCTGCAGTTTCACTGCCTCGACGTTTTCACTTCACAATTTCATCCCTCACAGTGGATTTTGGCTTCTATAGAATGTCCGAAATTTCAAGAACTGATTTCCCACAAAGGTGGCATTCCACTATAATGCCACGATCAAAGTTAGAAAGCCCCTTTGACTTATTCATTGTCTCACAAACGCATAAATATGACCTGACAAATCACTACCAACACTTTTATAGCTTTCGGTTAAGCATCAAATTACGTCACCTGCCAGATCCACTGCTTTACGGGGAATGTCCTGATAATTTTGACCAGATAGTGTGTACACACACACACACACACACACACACACACACACATATATATATATATATATATATATATATATATATATATAACCTGCAGTTTGAAGAAGCCCAAAAATATGAAATTTGTTCTTATGCGCCAAACTGTTATTTACACTGACTTCCAAAAGTTAAGCACGGAGAGGAAAATGTTAATTTCCGTAAGCCAATCTGAATTTAAAAATCTGAAATTTGCTTCAAAGGTAGAAGGAGTATGCAAATATGTTAGGTAACAGCCATCATGGTTTCGCGTCGAAAAATATGCAAAACAGGCAGTCGTATAAGAAGCCGGAATTATGAAGGGTTACAGAGTTGCATGTAAGTGCTGATGAAAGGTGTTTAGAACATTCGATTTGTTTCAAGGTAGACGATTTGTTTTCAAGCTAGACGTATTTCTATAGGTTCCAGAAGAGGAATGGAAGATTTTCAGCTCTGTCGGACTGTCGGACGCATTGAAGCAGGACACTCTATTACAGATGTTGCTCTTTTATTCGGCGTTCATCATTCCGTCATTTCACGATTATGGAAACAATTCCAAACCAGCCAAACAGTTGTCCGAAGACCTGTAGCCGGTCGTCCAAGGGTTAAGACCCCCTAGGAAGATTGATATATTGCAGTTGTAGCCAAGAGGAATCGAAGATCCACCTCCACACGTGTGACATCTATGGTTGTAGCGGCCATTGGTAAGACGATATCTGCCACTACTGTTCGTCGAAGGCTACACATGAATGGTCTGTACGCCCGGGTACCACGATTTTGTGTTCCTTTATCCGTCCAATCCAGAGGGGCACTATTAAAGTGGTGCCGACAACATGTGAATTGGACTGTGTCTGATTGGGGCAACGGTATGGTCACAGATGAGTCCAGATTTGCCCTACAACCCGATGATAAGCGTGTAAGGGCCTGGGGGGAACAAGGCACACGCAATCGGCCCGAGAACATCCCCGAACATCACGCATTCCGCGTTGGAAGCGGTACGGTATCGAGATGAAGTCCTAGACCCCACTGTGAAACTGTACGCTGCAGCAGTTGGTCCATCTTTCGTTTTAATGGACGATAATGTCCGTCCCCATAGAGCTGCCATCGTTCACGACTTTCTGGAGAGTGAAGGGATTGCGCGTATGGAATGGCCGGCTTACTCGCCGGACCTTAATCCAATTGAAAATCTTTGGGGTGCCCTCTGCCGTGCTGTATGTAGACGTTTCCCACCTCCAGCCACTCTCAGAGATTTAGAAACTGCCCTACAGGAGGAATGGCGATTACTGGTCTCTGCAGTGGTTGATCACCTCGTAACTAGCATGATCACACGCTGTACACTTTGTATGAAGGTGAGGGGTGCTCACATACCCTATTAATGTCAGTTTTTGTTGTTTGTTTTGTATTTAAACATCATTTTGTTAATGACGCAAATATGACGTCATCTTATAATTTATAAAAATTCAATATTTTTTTTCTCTGTATGTAATTCTTTGTTTTGTTTCATGAATAAACATATAGCTACTTTCTTGCAGCATTTCACGTCAATCAAAGCAGTACTTGTCCATTTTTTCGCATTTTACCGCTCCGTGCTAAACTTTTGGAAGTGAGTGTACATATAGACGTTCCTTGAAGCTCTAAAAAAAAAAAAAAAACGAAAATGACTCACGTGCTGGTGTAATCGGGCCTGGCAATATTTGTCATGTTGTAGCGCATATTTAAGGTTTCATTTGACTCGCCCTCGTAGGAGGTTATTTTTATTCCATTTTATGCAATAAAGTCTGGTAGGGAATTGCGACACGGCAACACATGTGCAGCATATGGGAATAAAATGTAGAGAATAAGATTTAAAGTGTGGTATAAAATCAGTAAATATAGGTAGTTGGTTGTTTCATGGCCCTTTTTTGCTCTAAAAAGGACAAATATACTGGTACCTAGAATTAAAAACAGATTCTGAATGAATGATAAAAACTATGAAATATAATTTATATTAACAATACCAAGATTTCTATCATTTAAGGGGTCATACGACCGATTTTTTGAGAAAAAAAATGTATGAAAGATTAATCTTTTCTGAGTATTTTAAGATAATCCGCTTGAAAAAATTCCCTTAATTACGGAAGTTATGAGTAAAAACGTGTCAGATGTTTACTGTTCTAAACGGATTTAAAGGGCAATACTTCAAAGGGATTTATCTCAAAATGCGTTTTTTTCACATAACGCACTTTTTATCTATAGAACTATTTCATATTTTTATATGAAATTTTCACAGATGGTACATATTATCATTTGCTTGAAACTGAACCTAAATTTGTTTACAGATCGCTAGAGAATGCATTTTTCCTGCATAAATAAAATTTAATTTATTGAGAAAAAAATGCACTATTTTCCGTTTCATAGTAAAAATAGAAATATAACTTAAATATATACAAATTTAGGTTCATATTAATTTTTAGTTTCTGCAGTATGTGTTAAAAGCAGAAATTTTGTCTTAAACTCAATTTGTTTTGGAGTATTTCTGTGCATTAGCTTTGATATCACTTTTGTCCAAAGCATACTGCTTATTATTTATGACTATCTAACACAAATTATTTTTAACTACCAAACAAGAAACAGGTATATATATTCATAAATTAAATACTGTTCTATTAACACAAAAAAAATTATGATTTCAAATCTTATACTTTTCAAGATATAGAATGTCGAAAGTGACACAATTTTTGTACTTTTTCGACTTTTAACAGTCGTATGACCCCTCATTTAACCAATAAAAGTATTTAATGTAAATTTTTTTAACAATTTAACGGAAAAAAAGAGCCGAAAGATAATCAGCGGTGGTCATAAAAGAAATATAGGTAAGTAGTCTACACTGGATGGCAAGCTTGCAAAATGTCCTTTAAGGTGACTGCCTACGGTGAAAATGTCCTTTTTTGACTATTTTGATCAATTTCATTTTTTGCAAGAATCGTGTAATTCAATCTTTTCTCTTTTCAAAACTGTTTTGAATTTCATTCTACATCACTTAGAAGCAGATTTATAGCTATTTAAAAAAACATCTTCTGCTACAAGATTGAAGTGACAAACAACTTTAAATGCGTTTTTCTCAGAATTATGTGTTTTAGCACAAATCTCTACGGTTATCATGATATCTCACATAATAATGCATATAATTTAAAAAAAAATTTCAGGAAATGTTTTAGATGCTATTGTTAATGAAATGACGCACAATAATTGGTGTATAAGAAATAGTTTTTATTTAGGGCTGTTTTTATGAGGAAAGGAATGACGAATCGGGGAAAATTTTCATATTAGAATATAAAATTGCGTGTATAATTTTTCATTTTAAAATTTCTCTTAGATTGTGGGTCATTTTGAAGATAACTGTCATATGTATCATGTGTGAGAAGGAAATTAAAATAGTAGCATTAAGAGTTTGTGCAGAGTGATAGACATTTTAGCTAAATTTCATTAAAAATTACTTCAAATTGACCAATTTATAAAAAAGTATGCAATTTACAGGTAAGTTTTTGCTCCTTTTTTAAAATTTTTAAGTGCCACAAAAGACCAAAAAAGCCTTTAAAAAATTATTTTTAATTTAAATTGACGCCGAACGTAGGGAGTCACATTAAATCAGTGGTGGGCAATTGTTTTGGCTCGGGAGCCGCTTTGTGGAAGCGGCAATTAAACCAAGATTCAGGCAGAGCATATAGCGCTACACACAGCTTAACAACGAAACGCAAAACAAATCAAGAGCAATTAATAAAAGCAAAGAAAAACAAATTTAGAAAAATTTCCAAAGTTTCCCCTAACTTTTTTTCTTTTTGATTAAAAGAAATCTAACTTTTTACTGTCACTTTGACGAAAAGTTGGGCTTACAAATTTTAATGTACAGGTAGCCCTCCTACAGAACGGCATCTTACAACACGGTTTTGCTCTAACACGATAGAATAAATTCTAGGAACCCTCGTATAACACTGCAACCTGTAACACGGTTTCGCTCTAACACGATAAAAAATTGCGAAAAGCTATAGCACTAGATAATATGATTTTTGTTTAACACATTTAAAAACTAAATTACCTTAAAATAATGACGGGAAGGAATAATGAACTATAGTGGCTTTACATGGAAATGTATAAACAATTATAATTTATTCCTTTATAACTCTATAAAATTACAAGAGGGTCTAAGCTTAGCTGAAAATCTTGAATCATTTTTCTTGAATGCAGACCCTTCCGCTGAAAGAAGCCGAAAATTCAAAAGGGGGCTGCAAAATTGTCTATCTCCATAACGTAAAATCTACAATGACCTTGTAAGAACCAGCAAATAAACCAAAATTACAGATTTTTTAAAGAGGATAGAAGGTACAAAAAATCTAAATGAAAAAAAAGGTTCTGAAAGTGAAGGTGATATCGTTCAATCGAAAAAAAAGTTCTTATTTGATTGTACTGAGCAGTGATGAGGAAGATATTTATTAAATTAATGTCGCATTAAATGAAAATATTTTTTTTGTTTCTTTTCGTTTTGTGTTATACATACATTTATATTTTTAATAAAAAATATTTGCTTATATGGAATTTTAAAAAAATGTTTGTTTTAATAGGTTTTCAGAACGTAACCCTTTTTTTTTAACTGTCTCTGGGTCTCATATAACACGGTTTCACACAACACAGCAGTTTCTAGGAACCTATCTACCGTGTTATAGGAGGGTAACCTGTATTCCCAAAAGATAAACTAGTGTGCCAGATACCCTGATGCGCGAACTCTGTCATCAAAAACACTGCAACCGCCAACCTGACGCGTCAGCCAGTCTGGGTGTAAAAAATTGTTTGTACAAATATGTCACCACAATGATTTCATCTCAAATAGAAAGTGTATGCGCTGGAGTGCGCTGCGATATGTTTTCTGTGTTCATTCTGTAATTAAATGCGTTAAAATGTTAAGGCTGCTGTGTACTAACTCTATTGGATTCGCTCATCTCCATGTTAATCTATGGAGAAAACATATCTACTATTGACAGCTACATCAAGGTCGATAATCCAAAATAAAAATGGTATTTTCAAATAGCCTGAATTGTTTTGCACCTTGCAACAGGATTCATTTTATAAATTGCGCCCACCAAAGGAATTGAGGAGCGCTTAAAACACACTACACCAGACTTTATCCCAAAATAATTTAAATTTTAAAATTTTATTTGCATTTTTTAAACGAAAAATGCCCCGAAATGTAAAACTTTCTGTAATACGGAGTACAATGTTTGAATAAAATCATTCAATAGAAGTCGGCCATCCTTGGGCACATTTTCTCCATAGGTTGACATTGAGGTGAGAGATTCCGAAAGGGTAGTACACAGCAGCCTTAACATTCAGTTGGATTATTGGACCTTAGAGGGATACATTTATAAAAATAGGATTGTTTCAGCAATTGTTGAAATTGAAACGAATATGTTTATAACCCCTCTTTCTTTTATATTTTACAACTTAATAAAAATAACTATCTACGTAATTCATTTTTCATTAGTTTTGGAGTTGTAAGGCAAATTTGGCAAAACTGATGCAACTGACAATTAACCTTAAATAAAATTCCCGTAAAAATACAATTTTAAAGGGACTCACTACTCTTAAATCTTTAAAACATTCGATTGTTTGAAAAAAATATTTATTAAAGCCTGACCATTTCTGAACAAAATAAAGCAAACCGCATGAAAATATTCCGCTTAGTTCCAAAGATATTGATATTCTAAATATTTAATTACTGATCAATTTTATAGTAAGAAAATTTTTAAACTCATTTTTCTCAAAATGTAATTTTGCATCATTCCGCAACTGATATCTCAAAAAGTATGAAACATAATTCCATGAAATTTTTATCACTGCATAATCATGTTATTTTATTGCGTCTTAACTAGAATTATTGCAATCACTGCACATTTTGTTGTTTTTTCAGGGATAAATTAATGCAAAAATTTAAGGAAATTTTAAGTATATTTTGAGTAGTTTTAAAAAAATTTAAAAAAATATTTTAATGTTGAATGCTCTATGTTCAATTGTAATTTGAATTATTTGTTTTAAACATAAAACAGGAATTATACATTTAAGTGTAAAATTAATTTCATAGCGCAAGCCAGTATACAATAAAAATACTTAAAAAACAAGGTATATCTAAAGCATTAAAAAAAATTATTTAAAATTATTTTTAGAGTTCAAGATTTGTTTATTAAAATAAATATATCAATTTATCATAGAAATAAAATTTGGAAAATTTGGGAGTAAATTGAAATAGTTACAAAGAGTCAAAACGTATGAAAATATGCCTTATTTCCTCGACTTAAGGGTCGTGAGTCCCCTTAAAGAATAGTGTCGATATCCACCCATGAAAATTTTACTTTTGTCATAATTGCACGGTAAACCTTAGAGAATGGGTGCTAGTCTGTCTAAACTGCCAACATGTAGTCACTATCAATAATGGTGTCATAAAACGCACCTGAACTAATAAGTCTCATTTAAAATCTCTACTTCATGCGCCTTATACGTCATTGCCGAAAATAACTGTTGTCAGAAGTAATAGGTATACGTTCGGAGCGGGGTTTTTTTTTATCAAAAATATACACTGCTAATTAAATACGTATATTTTTAGTTCAAATAGGATATAAAATCATGAAAGCAAATATAATTTTGGTAAAAATTGCATAACATATTGAAATAGAGGGATTTTGTTTTATAAATTTTTAGTACAATTGAGTGCTTACGCCAGAGACCTTACACTCCATTCAACTCAAGATATTTTAACTACTTTTATAACTACTTTGAAACTTACCTGTGTTCTGAAGTAAAAAACTTTACAATATATCCAAAAATCACTGAAATATACCAAAATTAAGTGAAAAACAATGTTTTTTTTAAAATTACCTTTTTTAAGTACAGGTACCTGAAGATCAATGGTTCCCAACCGGTGATCCGCGAGAGCCTCGGGAGTGGTCCGGCTTCTTCTTCTTCTTCTGGGGCACTACAGCCTACTGCTGGCCAAGGCCGTCCTAATAAGTTTACGCCATCTGGCTCTATTTAAGGCAATAGTCCTCCAGTCTCCCCTCTATACAGTTTTTATATCATTCTCAACGGCATCAAACCACCTACTTGGTGGCCTTCCTCGCTTTCTAGCTCCCGTAGGTTTGGTAAATGTGACACCATTTATAAAAAAGTTGCTAAATAAATGGGTATTTTGAAAGCGATGTTCATTGAACTAGACGGACGGAATATATCCGATGACTGTCAGGTGTTGAATTAAAATTTCTTAAAAGTTTAACATAATTATTTTATTGTTAGAATATGATACGTTAGAATGTGAGTACGTTAATCCATTATCCCTTTTGCCTGAGGGATATTCTATACCATAGGTATCGTAGGGGGGGACGGGGGGCACGTGCCCCCAACTTAACTTGAAGTAAATTAAAACGTTCATAGAAGTTCAGTTAAAATCGGAAAATTGTAGAGAACTTTTAAGAAAGTTCGTTCTTTCTCGATTTTTCAAACTGCGAAACCGAAGATTTCGATTATCTCTTTAGCCTTAAGGCTGCTATGTACTAAGAAAAAAATCGTATTTCCCTTTTCCTCTTCTTGCAGACTCTTGCGGTGGGAGGAATCCAGTTGACAGTTCGAGAATTCCAACCCCCTTAGGATTGACATTTTGAGGGATTGTAATGGCTCTGTCTGTATAGGGGGGTTAAGCGCTGCCCCCCCCCCCAATTTTTTTATTTAAAAAATATTTTTGTCAACTATTTACAGGTACATAAATGCTGATAATCAAATATAATTGGCATTGTCAGATAGCCTGAACGTTTCTGCAAAGCGCTACGGGATTCATTTTATAAATTTCGTCCACCGAAGGAATTGATGAGCGTTTAAAATACACTATGCCAGATTTTTCCCTGAATAATTTAAATTTTAAAATATTAATTGTATTTTTTTAAAAAAACGAAAAATGTACACAAATGTAAAATTTCTTTCTCTATGACGGAGTACAATTTTTTAAAAAAATCTTTGAATCCAAGTCGGCAATCCGTGGACAAATTTTCTCCATAGGTTAACATTTAGGTGAGCGAATCCCATGGGGTTAGTACATTGCAGCCTTAACGTAGTTTTTAGCAATGATATGATCCATAATAAAAATTCGATGTTATATTTTTTTCTCATTTTATTTATATTATATTTGTTTTTCTCATTGTATAACTTTTGAATACTACTCAAACATCAGTTCTGTTGTTATTCAATTTTTAAAAAATCATAATACAGTTGGCTCTCTGTTTAAGGACGCTTTACTTAACGACGATCTCTATTTAAAGACGATATTTCCCAGTCCCAGTTCCTCCGACGTAAAAAAATTCTATTTAAAGACGACGTTGTTTCTGTTTAACGACGAATTTTGTTGTATGAGTTTCTTCCTCTAGAATAAAAAACTGCATTCGCGTTGCTGGAATTCACAAAGAACTTGTAGCGGAACTGCAAAGTACGGATGCAGAAATCAACAAAGATGACATTATCTCTGAAGAATGGAGAAGTCTTGTTGAATATAAGGTTGTTTCAATTCAAGATTTCTACAATTGTGATGAATCTGTTTTAACAACAGATTACAGAAATGTAGAACATATTTATGAAGATATAGCACTTCTTCTCTAGATGTTCTCCGACGCTATATTACATCGAATATGGAAGATGACATGTTTAACATTTTAGAAAATCTGGAAAAGAGAATAACGAAAACAAGGCGAAAAAGGAAGCCATCAACACTTTTTGACTTTTTTAAAAACCTAATGTATTGTATTGTTTGTACTCTTCTTTCTATCCAATTTAAAATAACTTTTTGCGAATAAAATGATAATAATAAAAATAACATTTATAAACACGCCCATATATAAAGAAATATATTGACAGTCCTAAGCCTGTAAAGTGTCAAGGGAAATGTTATTTTTTCACAAATTCTGTTTAAGGACGATTTTTCACGGTCCCTTGAAAGTCGTTAAACAGAGAGCCAACTGTAGTTCATATTTTAAGGACCGCCCAGTAGTCAATGCGCTGAGGAGGGCCCAACTGAATACAATTCGTGCCCCCCCCCCCCAAAAAAAAAAATGTTAGAAGCACGCTGCGCCTATGTTCTATACCCCTGGAAGGTTCAACCCCCCCCCCCTCTCAAGTCGGTGGGGGGGGGGCGTACATGGTTCAATTTCTGGCTTAGTGATCCGCAGATTTCTACAGGTTGGGAACCACTGCTGTAGAATGATTAAATTAACTTATAGAGCTTAGCTTTTATTTCAAAACATAGTGAGTAATATGTAAAACACTATTGCAAAATTTAATTGAAATTATTGAAAACTTTTTAAATGACTAGCTTTCTCGTTTACTAAAGTAACTGAAAAGCGAATTTTCTGGACAGTGTATTTAAAGAGGTTACTTTCGGCCGTTTAATATCGCTTTCGGTTTATTCGATTGGCTATACATTCTCATCCAATAATCGTAAGAATAAAATTAAAGCAGTTTTAGGGTCCTAAAAGATTGGCCTTTGGAATAGAGCGATAAAAACAAAATTCGACCATTTTTAACCAAGACAGCCATTTCAACATAAGCAGATACCTCAAATCACAAACTGATGGTATGAAATAATGAATAATTCATAAGTAAAACTACAGGCTGGTCACAAAAAAACTTTGCCGATATATGGACTTCTAGCAGCTGTTCCGTTCAACCGATTGAGATCAGATTTCAGATATAGTTATTCAGAGGTATGAGCTCGGGATTCTGTGAACGGCAACCAAGTGGCGCTCACGGTTACAGTTATAGGTACAGAAAGTCGAAATTTTCGAATGGCAACGCCCACTTTTTCAAGTCACAAAATGCTCAGCACATGCGAAAACCCAAAGAGGATTGATTGGGCGTTATGCTCGCAGAAAAACAGCTCTGCGAACGGCCAACAAAAACACGATCGGGGAGCATGGTGGAAATTTGCATATGACAGCGGCAAGACACCAATCACTAATGACAACACAGATCGGACAAAAGAAAACTTTTATTTCGATTACATATTTTCCACATAGGTGCCATTACAGGCCGTTCGCAGAGCTGTTTTTTGTGCGTGCATAACGCGTCCGTTTTTTGTGATACACGTACCGTTCCAACCCTCTTTGGGGTTTTCGCATACGCCGAGCATTTTGTGACTTGAAAAAGTGGTCGTTGCCATTCGAAAATTTCGAGTTTCTGTACCTGTAACCGTAACCGTGAGCGCTACTTGGTTGCCGTTCACAGAATCCCGAGCTCATACCTCTGAATAACTATATCTGAAATCTCATCTCGATCGGTGGATTGGAACAGCCGCTAGAGGTCCATATATCGGCAAAGTGTTTTTATGACCACCCTGTATTTACTTTCTGCAGTCATTGACTGACTAGCTTACTAACCATCAAGTGTTACTAGCAAGCTAAATATTTGCGTATAATGGAGGTAAGGTAAATCGGGGGAAGAATGGTCCAAAACTTACAAAATTTGATTTTGAATGAATGTATTCGAAGCTATTAATGTAAAAGTTTTTGCAGATTAGACACGAAAACCTCCTCTTTTGAAAGATGCATTCAAAAGCTTTTAACTCAACAATTTCAGATTTTCAGATCCAAAAATATTTGTAAAATATATAGTGCACACTTGCGCCCGCAAAAACGGGGCGAGTGCGTATATGATCTTTATTTATTACCAGTTTTTCTCTGAAATGGCGTTTTGTTAAAGACTACATTAAAATGGCTGTTTTGGTGCAAAATTTCAAATTATTATTATTATTGTTATTATTGCTCTCTTTCAAAGACCAGTCTTTTATGATTCTAAAACTGCTTTACTTTTGTTCGAACGATCACTGGGTAAGAATTTATGGGCAATTTGATCAATTTAATAAACCGAAAGAGATATTAAAAGACCGGAAGTAGCGTCTTTAAATGCATTTTCTAGAAAACTCATTTTTCAGTTACTTTAGTGAACGAGAAAGCTAATAATTCAAAAAGTTTTCAGCATATTTCAATGGAATTTTGCAATAGTGTTTTACATATTACTAACTAGCTGAAAACCCGCGCTTCGCTACGGAGTACATTCAAATTAAATACACCGGTCAATGTATGCAATTAATGCCAAAAAAAATAAATATATATATATATATATATTTATAATAAATGCGACGATCAATGTATACAATTGATGTAAATATATATATATATATATATAAATCGTAAGGGATATCTATATTTTTTGGATAATATCCAATCGTCTGCTGAATTAGAAAGAAAAAGAATATTTTTTTGTCTATTTAGTTGCTATGCACGTGACGATAAATTTATTTAAAGTACCGGAAAAAGAAATCACGTAACCAGCATTCAATAAATTAAATTCTAAAAATGAATCTATAAAAATTCACCAAAAATCAGAAAATCAAGGTAAAGATTCGAGAAAGATTTCATTTTAAAGGAAGTTTTAGGATCTTTCTTGTGATATAAATTTTATAACCCTCAAATTATTATTTTTAATGCAAACTTTAAAAAAATCACTAAAACAGCTTAAAAATTTAATTTAAAAAAATCTAAGAAGAATTTTTCAAAAATCTTTCTTAGTGCACCCCTACACCATAAGAAGAATCGCCATGTAAAATGTCAGCCCTTTAGGTCCAGCGGTTTGGTCTGTGCGTTGTATGTCAGTCAGTCAGTCATTACGGAACTGTTTTATATATATATAGACTATGTTTTGACCTAAAAGCTAAGCTATACGTGTTCATTGAATCATTCTACAGGTACCTGCACTTATAAAAAAAATAATTTTAAAAAAATAAGAGTTTTTTAACTTTTTTTTTAGTATATTTCAGTGATTTTTGGATAGATTGTAAAAATTTTACTTCAGAATACAGGTAAGCGTCACAGTAGTTAATAGTATAAAGGAAAATAAAATATATTTTGTTGAATGGAGTGTAGGGTCTCTAGCGTCAGCACTCAATTGTACTAAACATTTATAAAAAAATTCCCTCTATTTTAAACTGTTATGAGATATTAACCAAATGATATTTGTTTTTATGATTTTTATATCCCATTTGAACTAAAAATATATGTATTTAATCAGTACTGTATATTTTTCAAAAAAAAGTGCTTCGAACGTAGGTATAGTATACCTTAAGTGCAAAGTTTTAATAGAGCAAATAAAATAAACACGTGACACTTTTCACCATCCCTGGATGTTACGTCTTGCACTAACGCACTTCGATTCCCGTCATATGAAACACCGTTTCTTTTACTTTACATACACACAGATGGCAGCGCTGCAAATTAAAGACCTTCGAAATTACATGGGCCCTTTCCCCGACTCGCCTTCAATGTTGCATTTAAAATATTATCTGAACAAAAAATTGAAGTCAAAAACTAAACCAATCTTAAAAGAGTGAACCGATTTATTTTCGGTTTAAAAAAAGGGGTAAAAGGAAGGTTCGTATGGATCAATTTCTGTCACACTTTACAGGCAGAAAATGGCGAAAAAACAAATTTAACTAAGATTTTCATAAGGAAAAATAGTGATATTTTCATCTAGTGAATTATGGGTATAACAAATTTCTGTCAGACAGTGACGTAAGTATTAAATTAAATAAAGTTGCCTTTGTCATATTGTTTGTATTACATATGACTGGAAGATTTTATAGGAACTTCAAGATTTCTATAGAGTTACATGAAATGAAACACAGAAACAAGTTACAATTTTATTCTTGTTCACACAGATTAAAAGAATTATTTACAAGGTACGATCAAAAAGTTCCAGGACAAATTTTTTATTTTATAAAATACAACACTTATATATACATAATTATAGGTCAAAATTTTCAAAATACTGGAAATAGCTATTTACACATTTATTCCAGTGGCTGTATAATTGTGAAAAAGCGGTTTCAAATCCATTTTATTTTTTAGATGTCCTTCCCAGAAATCGTCGCATTAGCTTTTATCTTTTCTGCACTCGAATATCGGTTCCCTTTCAAGACATTTTTATGTCTCGGGAAAAAAGAAATCATAGGGTGCAAGATCGGGTGAGTATGGAGGGTGTCTCAAGACAGTTACAGACTGTTTAGCTTCATATTCAGCCACAATTGCAGATCGATGGAGTAGTTTCCAGATTTTTCTTTTCACTTGTCCGGTCTCTTCCTCCCCGAGACGCCCTAATATTGCCTTGTGCATTACGTTATAGTACGTACTTCAGGTATAAACTCAAAATGAATGACACGTCTGTGATCAAAAAACAATTCCAGCATGACTTTACCTTTGGACTTGCCTATCCTAATTTTGCATCATCTTCCAGTGAAGCGCGGCCATCTTTAAAATCGCTTAAACCATTCAAAAATAATTCCTCCTGATAACGCTTTGTGACGACCGTAAGCTTTATTTATCGTTTCTACAGTCTCTTATGCATTATTTCTTAACAAAAAACAGAATTTGATGGCTGACCCTGTTCAAATTGTGACATTTTCAATGCCCGTCATTTTAATTTTACTTGCTTGTATAAATTAATCGATTTTGGGTTATGGGAATGCGCAACAAGCAAGCCGTCTAACGGAAAATATGAATACAATTAACAGGTTTCATAATATACGTTCATTTTAAAGTTTATTTCATGTTTTATCATTTTTAATTAAAAAGTCCTTGAACTTTTTGATCCTACCTTGTATATCGAAAGGATGAACAAGACAAGTATTTTTTTTTCCTTTTTTAAATCTATCAAACACTCTCCTCTTCTTTTCCTAATTTCAACTGCTATTTTTTTCAAACCCAAAAAATATCCAGTTATCACATTCAAATCTCTAGAAATAATGTTTTTTTTAACACTTGCATTTAAAATAGAGCTCAATTTGCTGATTATCGTTTCAAGAGCTACTATACTGGGATTGAAGCGTGAGGCAAGACGTTAAGATATATGACACTGAAAGTGGCGACTGCAGTGGCTTATTTTGTGAAATTATGCCTTGATTCAATCACATTGCCTTAATCTGTTTATACGTGGGTGTGCTTTCGTGTATACTTTAAAAAAAGGGGTAACAAGAACATGCCTCAATTTAAGAAATTATGATCCGTAATATAAAGGATATGTATATTGAGAGACACGGATATTGATCCCAAGTAACACACATCATTGGCCCAAAAGCAAATTTACGTTACATCGTTGGGGGGATGGTTGCCGTTGGCAGAACTTCCAGAAACAAATAAGGACCAATTGCAAAATATTTATGCTGGGCCAACAATTATAAAATGTCGTTGTCCCAACTGCAAATGAGAGTTGAACTACTCTCCCAACGGTTGGGTCAACTAACAGCCAACGGTTGTTTCAACATAACCCTAACGGCCAAATCCAACTGTTAGAGAATTATGCTCAATACGGTTGCCCAACAATTTCCCAACGATCTTGTGTTACTTTGGATTGAAGACCAGATAAAAACAAAAGTTCCAGAAGACGCTTTAATCGCAAGAAAAATAACAGAAGCAATAAGCTTAATGATATTGAGATACACTTTCAAAGGGGAACACCAATAAATGCATCTCAAAACAATTTAACAATTACACAAGGTTGGTTGGTTGGTTGGTTGGCTTGTTGAAGTTCAATGGTGCAACGTCCAGAAAAGATAAGCTGCACCAAACACATGTCAAGAGCAGAACCGCAATGCATGTATAAAATATTTAAGTAAACATAACAAGCAACAGCTATATAGAAAGAGATAAGAACAATGAGGGTAATAAGGTCTTATGTAAAAAGGGGACAAAAACAGGTATGCCTATGATGACAAAAACAGTAGTATGTTGATAAAATCAGTGATATACGAAAAGTGATAAAAAGCCATGCATAAGAGGGGAAAAATAATTACGTATAAAGAGAGAAAAAAACAGTCATGGTACCCTATGGGCTAAACCATAGCAGAAGTTAAAAACGACACATAACACACAAAAAAATTATTAAATGTGATGAAACAGGCAATTACAAAAGGTAAGAGACTGAAACCTCTATCCTATAAATTGAAAAACAACTGAAAAAAATTTTTAATTTACCTTCAAAAGCACAACAAAAAATGCTAGTGAACTTAAAATATGTGAATAATCTGATCTTTCATTACTTAACGATCAGAATATTTAGAAAGGCACATTCGTCGTCAATTTGGTGCTACAGAGGAAGAGACAAATATATCCAATAGTCACTTTGATCTCAGTTACATTTTTAAGTATCTTTTGTGTCAAACCTTATTTTATCAGCATCTCATTGAATTCATCGGATGACAAAGGGTTGAATCCTTGTTAAAATACCTTTTTTAATCAAATGACCGTTTGTTTTAATAATCTTTAATTCTAGACAAAATTAAAATAAGGAGGAACAGTAATCAAAGTTAATCTCAAAGAAAACTGCTCAAAAGAAGCTTCAGGAAGAGTAGTGGGAACTACAATACATGGGAGGGGGACTTCACTGTAGGATGCTATGTGAAAAGGAGAAACGTCCTTTTTGGAATTATATATGCAGTGTACTTTTGATTATCCGTGGCAAAAAAAATCTGAAATCTTTATCCAAAATAATACCTTCATAATATATTAAAAACTGCATGCAAATTTCTACCGATATATGTAATAAAAAACAAGATTTTTAAAGTGACAGTTTTCTATCAATTGATGTATTTTTGTTGTTTTTTTTCTAGTAGAAAATACTTTAGAGGGGTTAAGGTTGTTTGGTTGAGGTTTCATGGCACCAGATATAAAATAGGACATAAAGCGCCAAGCACAAGACTAGAGCCGAAAAGGAGTATATATAAAAGCTCGAACCAACACCGACATAATATTTAAAACCAACAGTTTTCAATAATAAAAAACATGAAACAGTGAAAAAAAATCATTAAAAAGATGATAAAAATGTGTAAACGTGATAAAAAAATATCTATAAAAAGTTATAAAAATTTATATAAAGATGATAAAACGATTATAAAAACGATTATACAGGGTGATTTTTTTAAAACTGACACTACTCAGATCCATCTGTAGCGCGATGTATCAGCCATAATTCCACCAAAATTGATAGAGGGGCTAAAGACGATATGGGAGAGAGTTTCCGTGGAAAAAAAAATCAAAATGTCGCCGGTAGGGAAAGATATGGCGCTGTAGTTGTCGGTCGAAAAAGTTGAAATCCGCAGACAAATGAGTACCAAAGAAATTTCACTGCAACACCGCTTTATTCAGCCAATTCACTTCTCCCTCCTTTAATGTGACCACCGTCCTGGTAGACGACACATTGTATCCTGAACACTACATTCTCAACGGTCGAGCTTAACATGTCACCAGGAAAGTTAATCACAGTCAGGGATATGTTGTCATTTAAGGCCGCCAAGTTCGAGACTCCACTAGGAAACACCTTGGACTTAAAAAAACCCCACATAAAGAAGTCGCATGGGTTAGGTCCGGGGAGCGAGATGGTCATGCAAGTGAAAAAAGCCACTGATGACCCTTTCTTCTGTAAAGCGATGGCGCAACAGATTCCGCACCGATCTTTATAGCCCAAAATACTGGTGCTGCTGTCGACTACGTAGCAATGAATTTGCATTTTGATGTTTTACTTGCGTTTTAAGAAATTCTCGAGTGCGCCGACAACTACAGCGCCATATCTTCCCCTATCGGCGACTTTTCGAACTAATTTGTTTTTCACGGAATCTCTTTCCCATGTCCTCCTTAGTCCCTCTATCAATTTTGGTTGAATTCTGGCTGATAGATCGCGCTACAGGTGGCCGAGTAGTGTCAGTTTAATAAAATCACCCTGTATATAAAGGTAATAAGAACGATGATATATAAAATTGATAAAAAGATTCAACGATATGAATGATGATATATAAAAGGGTAAATAGCACTAATAGTTTAGCAGTAAAACCAATAACAAAAGCAAAACTAGGTATAAAACCTGTCGAAAACAAGAAGGCAAATAGAGAAGGGTGGGGTGGCTCCCCCAGATCAGACATATTGGGTGAACTATAACCGAAGGAGTCATTATAGCCGGATTTCAGAGTGGGGCAAGACGTCAAGATATGTGTAAACATAGTAAGTGGTGTAGTGTAGATTGAAAATGATTTGCGTCAACCGATGTTTGGACATATGATATCATAAATGCAACGAATCAATCTCAGGATAAAGATGAAGAAGAGCTAGGTGATCTGATCAACGTTACCAGATGTCGACACTTAGATTAGATGCTAGAGTAGGAGTCAATGGAATGATCAATGCAGTGATATCCAAGCTGTTCAGAAAATTTATAGTGATATCAAAAACATATCAAAGATTCGGTAAAACAAAAATAAAATGATGGTTTACGTATATAAATTAAATTAATACAATAGAACAGCAACTGCAATATAATATTTTGAAAATACAATAAAGTTTGATAGAAATCGGACTATTCGTGTTTTTTAACGATTCATGCTACTCGTTACCTCCATAAACCCGGTAAATCGGGAGTACACTGAACTTAAATATAAATAAATAAAAACACTTAATTGATACCTATCGAGAGAGGTTGGTTGGTTGATTGTCTGAAAGTTCAATGGCGCAAGGTCCAGAAAGGACAAGCTGCGCCAAACACATGTCAAGAGCAGAACCAATACGCATATATAAAAATATTAAGTTGATATAAATGATGACAACTGTTGAATTAATATATTCAAATTCAGAATTCTAATTTCCCCTTCCTAATTTCCCCTTCCCTGTAAGGAAGGAACGGTGAAAACTACGCTCTACGGGGCTGTGTTTTATTCCACGTAGGTGATGATTTTGATGTAATTGTTCATGACATGTATAAAGTATGTTGCTGCAACTGTTACGCTGTCCGTAGAATATCCGAGATAGATTTGTTTTATTTGGATGTATATTCGAGAAGCAAGTTGCCTGATAAAACTTAGCTTTTTTTTATCAAAATAAGAAGCCAGAATTTCCTTCTCACATAGTAACAACATCATAAACCTGAAAACTCTGCTAATGGTTTATTACGGATTTATCACCAAGGTATAAATGAGGGTAAAAACAGTCCTTTATAAAAGTGACAAAAACCGTAATATATAAAAGATGATAAAAACGGTAATATACAGGGTTAGCAAGAAATAAGTATCCCACTTCAGAGGGCTCTAGAATGCGTTCTATTGATTCAAATGAGATAAAATTTTAACTACAAATAATTCAAATGATGCGCTTGAAATTTATTTAAAAAATTAAATAATACAAAATTCCACCGATAGGTGGCGCTGTACCACAAATGGTATTTATTTTCCTATATTGAAAATGTGAAAAATCATTTGCGTTACAGCACATGCCTATTAGCATTATTCTTTGGATAAAAAGAAGGCAGATTCTGAACGAGCATTAGTTACTTCTCTGCACATCATGCCTAAGTTGCAAGGGAAAAGCGCTATTGGTAAAATTTTTCTACCAGAACCAGCAGAACGTTGCTACTGTAAAAGAATTCCGAAGTATGAAGCAGATACGAAGAGGTCCAATGTCTACATGTGCCCTACGCAGGATGATACAGAAATTTGAAAGAACTGGGCAACTTGGTATTCTTTCGGGTAGAGGACGAAAGCAAATCCAGTCTTCTAGCGTGGAAAATGTGGCTACCGCGATCGTTGAAACCAGCAGTCAGTCGCCGGATGGTAGTGTGAGTGTGACAGTTGTTTCCCGTCTATTGGATATCCCGTAATCCACTGTACGAAAAATCTTACGGCGGATTTTGCATTTTTATCCCTACAAAATCAATCCTGTGCACCTAGTGCAGGACGGGGACTCGGAGGTTCGTAAAACTTTTGCACTTCAGTTCCTTGCTCGAATGGTGGTTGACGTCACTTGGTCATGGAATATTCTGTGGACTGACGAAGCCCACTTTTGCCTCAATGGGCAAGTTAACACCCACAATTGTCGAATTTCGACAGCGGAATACCCTCACGCTATCCAGGAAATACCCTTGCATCCTGAAAAAGTGACAGTATGTTGTGGTTTTACGGATGCTTTTATGATTGGACCATATTTTTTTAAAAGATAACTGCAAATGGAATCCAAACCTGTTCCGTCACAGGACAACGGTACCGAGATATGCTGAGGTATCATGTAATCCCACAACTTCAACAGCGTGGATGCCTTCAGGACATCCTTTTCATGCAGGATGGCGCACCTCCACACATTGATCGTCTTGTAAAGCAATTGCTAAGACAGCATTTCACAGATGCACGGTTATCAGCCGTCATCTCCCTACAGCATGGCGTCCTCGTTCGCCGAATATCCCCCCCCCCTGCGACAGTTGGTTGTGGGGCTTCCCTAAGGACAATATCTACCGTAAAAGGCCAGCATCTGTGCCAGATCTGAAGTACAGCATTCGGCGTCATGTTCTTGATATTTCGGCAGACTCATTATGGTCAGCTGTGGAAAATATGGTTCTGCGATTAGAACTCATTGTTGAAAATGAAGGGAGACATATTGAGCAGTTGTGATGCTACTTTTTTTATTATTTAAAATTTATAAAGCATATTAAATGTTTTTATGTGTATTACAGTGCCACGTTTCGACGGAATTTTGTACTTTAAAAAAATAAATATCAAGCGCATCATTTGAATTATCTGTAGTTCAAATTTTATCTGATTTGGTCCAATAGAACCCATTCTAGAGCCCTCTGAAGTGGTATACTTATTTCTTGCTAACCCTGTGTGTATGTGTGTGTGTGTGCGTGTGTTTGTTTGTTTGTGTGTGTGTGTGTGTGTGTACTTACGTGTGTAATATCTTAAATATTATGCCCTCCATTCTAGCATTTAAACTCGCTTTCCTAAATCCAATCCCCAGTAATAATAATTTAACACTTTAAAACCCTTAGACATAGAACTTCCCATGAATTGCATGCCTTTGCATTTCTACATATGTATATGTCCAAATTCAGGAGTGGGTTAGCTTTGCGAGCACCCTAAATCTGCTGACCTTACAAATAATAGCCACATGTTATTTTTCGCCTTCTCGCGTTTAATGTTAAAAGGGGATATTATTCCGAGACATTCTTCTGGAATGAACGGATGTATTTTCGCTCTAATAAACGATGTACTAAGAAGTTTGCCTCGACCGCATTTAAAACTAATTTTTATTCCTTTCAAGCTGAGTCTAGCTCCGGCCATGTAAATATGAGCTAGTTTTCCCTTTTAGGTTATAATTTAAGGACGTGGTGTTGTAATGGGGATATTACGTGTGTGTGCGTGTGAGTGTGCGCGCGCGTGTGCGTGTGTGTGTAGGATTTGGTTACCGCTCTAGGGCCCACCCATTAGCAAGAGTTCCCGCAAAGAGTGTAGTATCTAAGCTAAGTTCATACTAACAGATGATAATCCAGTTTACCAAATACCACGACGTTTGGCTTTACCTGAAAATAATGAAGTTAAAATACAAATAAATCAATGGCTAGCAGAGGGCATTATTCAACCAAGTACATCGGAGTACGCTAGTGCCATAGTTCCGGTTAGAAAACAAGATGTTAGCATAAGGATTTGTGTAGACTACAGAAAACTAAATAGTAAAGTTGTTCAGGATCGATTTCCTATGCCATGCATCGAGGATCAGATTGATGAACTTTCGGCGGCTAAATGTTTCTCAATTATTGATTAACGGGTTTTTTCATGTACCTGTTGATAAAGATAGTGTAAAATATATAGCTTTTGTGACCCCAACTGGTCATTATGAATTTCTCAAAATGCCGTTTGGTTTTTGCAACTCTCCAGCAATTTTTGTTCGTTTCATAAATCACATTTTCCAAGATTTAATATCGGATGGTATTGTGTTGATATATATTGATGATTTAATTATTCTAGCACAGACATGTGACCAAGCCTTGGAACATTTAAAAAAAGTAATCAAACGATGTGAAGAATATGGTTTGAAATTAATTGAAAAAAATACAAAATTTTAGTACACACTATCAAATACTTAGGGTACCGTCAACTGGGGTAACTTTGGCCCTTGCGGGTAACTTTGGCCCAACAAATGAAAAAAGATTGTATGTGCTGTATCTAGACCAGTCATTCCCAAAGTGGTCTATATCGACCCCCAGGGATCGATATAGATCTGAAAGGGGTCCATGCCAGTGAAAAAGAAAATTGGGGGTGCATGAGATGTAAATGGGGGTCCACGAGTTAGACAGGCCGCCACCAAAATTTTGGTTTCTCGTAAATGTAATAATCCGCCTAACACAGATAGTACCTATGGAGGTATTTACGTTATACGAGTACTTTCTTATAATACTCGTAGATAGATACATTTCCTAATTATATGTATATTTAATAAATTTGTGTAAGAAATCTATTCACTTTTCGGCTGCAGTACGTGTAACTTGTGTTGCGACATCATGGACTTTTGAACTGGAACTGTTACAGCGAGGGCCTGCAGGTGGCTGTTATATTGAACTTGCCAGTTTTCTAATTTGGCACAGACAAGCTGCCAGGATGATGACCTTTCAGCCTACGTTCAACATTTAAATGTCCTTCACATAAACTTTGAAATTAGGTTTGAAGATGTATTGACTATGGAAATACCACAGTGGATTATCAATCCATACGGTGACATTGAAGAAACGGATGTCATGTTACAAGAACTGATCGGAATAATCACCAACGAAGAACTTAAGGTGCAGTTTAGAAAGGGATATCAACAATTCTGGCTTCAAAGAGACATACCTCTTACATATCCTGCATATGAACTATCGGGAGAAAGTTTTCGATAGCTTTTCCATTTACATACCTCGTGGAACGGGGTTTCAGCGCGGTTGTCAATCTCCTTACAGAAAAAAAGAAACAGATTGGAAATCACTTGCCGAGGAGATTTAAGGTTAAACCTGACTAAATTGAAGCCGAATATTGAAATTTTGCTATCAAAGCAACAGGCTCATCCCTCCCATTAAAAGCATTGATTTTGCTGTGTATTTATTTTATGTAAAAATGTTACTAGATTTGTGTGTGTGTAAAAATGTACTAGAACATTGCAGATGAGGCTCAACAAGTGATTCCCGCAGCTGAAAGTGAATCCATAATGCAAAAACACCATGATGATCCAATGGCAGGACATTGTGGGGAAGGAGGAACATTCCAAAGAATCGCCAAGCGTTATTATTGGACTGGTATGAAAAAATACATCTCTGACTATGTTAAGCATTGTCCTGAATGCACTCGTTATAAAGCTTCCAACCAAAAGCCAGCTGGTTTACTCAGAACCCCTGTCTATTCACAACGATTTGAGATATTTTCCATAGACCTATTTCGACCATTGCCAAAAACCGATACTTGTAAACAGTGGATTTTCATAGTTGAAGATTGTGCCACGCGATGGATTGAGTTAATCCCTCTAGCTCAAGCTACGGCACGCGAATGTGCAACGACTCTGATCTAAGAAGTCTTCATGTGGCATGGTATACCACGAAGAATTATTAGCGGCAATGGACCGCAATTCATTATCTCGGTTCTTCAACAAGTTTGTTTTACCCTAAACATAAGCCAAAACTTAATCACAGTTTATTGCCCTCAATCTAATCCCGTAGAACGTAAAAATAGAGACCTAAAAACCTCGTCTTGCAATCCTTGTAGGTGATAACCATGACAACTAGCATTAGAAAATACTAGTCATTCGTTTTGCCATGAATACAGCTGTGTGTGACACAACAGGCCAAACACCAGCTTTCCTTCATTATGGTAGAGAACTGCGTACTGTGGACGACGTTGTACATAATTTCAAGGCTGTGGTCGAAAACGACATTTTTGTACCGGAAATCACTCCTTACCTTAAAAAATTTCCAAGTCTCAATCAGGATATAAGAGAAAGAATAGAACGAAAACAAGATAAATGCAAAAAACAGTACGACAAAAAGCATAAACAAGTTTTTTATTCGCCTGGTGACAAAGTTTGGGTCAATTTATATCCTCTTAGTATTGCGCAACACAAGAAGACCTCGAAGTTCATGCCAAAGCGTGACGGTCCATACCTGGTCCTCAGCAAGAAACCACCTACTTCTTATGTTATCACAAGCCTTGACAATCCGTCTGAACTGATTGCAACGTATCATACGTCCGCTCTCACACTTTCCAAAGAAATTGACACTTCTCCAGTAGCTCCACTCAGAAAGAGACGTCGCCCACCAAAGGTCACATCGGACTCGCGCAATCCCCTTGCCCAGAAAACCAAAACGCCTCCTCAAAGAGCAAAGACTGCAAGAACTACCACGTTTCCCAGTGCTTTCTCCTTGCCGGGACGTCGGCGGAGCCAGAGGGGGAGATTATAACGGCTCCCTGTAGTACAACTGAACACTGCCCGCCCAAGAACAGTGCCCTCTGGCGGCAAGCCAAAAAGAAACTTCAGTAAAAGAGAATATGGCGACCCTAATGCATGGTTTTGCGTTATTGTCGTATGGTTTTCTTAAATCTTTTGTGTGTACCGTGTGTAACGTACTTTGTTAGTTAATAAATATTTGTTACACTACGTGACACTCTTTCTGAACCATTAACACTCCCCACAAGACTTTATAAATTATGAGTGGGAAGGTTGGTTGGTTGGTTATTTGGGGTTTAATGGAGCAAGGTCCAAAGAGGACAAGCTGCGTCAAACACTCGTTAAAAAAGAAAAAAATGCATAAAAGACCAAGTAGACCAAGAGGAACAGGTAGCCAAAACAAAGAACAGAGGTATAAAAGAGGTGACAAGAACAAGGAAGGTAAAATCAATGAAATGTAGACGATGACAAGAAAAGCCATGTACAAGTGTTAAAATTATCATATATAGCAGGAAATTAAAAGAACTGTGATTAAACACAGTGATATATAACAAATGATAAAAAGGCATGCATAAAATAATTTTAGGTTTAAACACAGTAACATATAGCTAGTAACAAAACCAATCAAATATAGCGCGTGTTAAAACAGTCGTAAAAAGCAGGTAATTAAAATAACTTTATAAAATGATAGACTAGCAGTGAAAAGAAAACCAAACAGTTAATATGGTAAGTGCAAGCTATACGAACAATGATTAATAAACAATGGTAAAAGGGGGTGAAAAGAACAAAGGTAAAAAACAGTCATATAGACTGTGATAAAATCAGTCAAAAATAGTAGATATTAAGGACAAACATATATACAGGTGATAAAAACGGGCATATAAAACAGGTGATAAATACTGTCATGTAAATCCAATACTAAAAAACTGCGAGGAAATACTAAATACTAAAACTCCAATACTAAAAAGCTTTTTTAACTGCAGCCGAGTATGACAAGCCAATCTTAGGAGTTTTTATCTCTATCAATTTCCTGGCTTCCGGATAGGAAATCTTCTGTGTTATCTTCAGGGTCTGAATTTCCTTCTCCATTAACCATTTTGAAAATATTGGATAACAGGAGACGTGGTCACCCCGACAATATACGCATCGCGGGGGAGCTTCACAATTACCACTGTCGTGGCCAACTTCTGCGCAACGGGCGCAGGTAATGGATCCACGACAGGAATCTTTCGAATGTCCAAAAAGTTGGCACTTGAAACATCTTAGCGAATTCGGGATGTAAGTGCGCACAGAACTACGGATCCACGCCATCTTCACGTGACTTGAACGATCCGGCGTGTCAAACGTCAAAATGAGGTGCTTCGTCGGAAGCACCTTCCCTTCACGACGTATGGTGATGCGTCTTACAGCTGTTACCTTTTGTTCCCGAAGATTCTCCAAGATCTCATCTTCCGGAATGTCTACAAAGTCAGACTCCGAGATAACACAACGTGACGAGTTTAAGGCGACAATGGACCATGAAAAACTCTTTTTTTATTTATTAACCAATTGCTATGAAATTTTGCATACTTTTACAGTGTTGTTTAGAGATGGAAATTCTAAATTTTAAAACAAAAATCAGAATGTAATTAAGGTATTAATTAAAATCAGTTTGTTAATTACTGTATTTAAAAATGCTCCATGCGCATTAATTTTTGCCTCAGAATCTAATTTTCTCTCTTACATGCTAGAAACAACAGACTGGAAATAGCATCTGATGGGGAACCCTCACCTCCGAAGAGGCAACCGCAACGAGGGAGGAAAAAAAGAAAAAAGGAGAAGGAAGAGAGGAGAGGAAAAAGGAAGGGAGAGATAGTTCGCTGGGGTACCACGGGATTGCGACACCCGTGTTTACTTAAAGTAGATAAACCCCCTGAGGGGTATGAGTGGGAAGAAGTGTGCGGAAAAATCAATCCTCCGAAAATCGTGTTAAAGAGGAATCAGTTTATTGTTCCAGAACTGGATTATGTTTCTTCTCCATATTTTGGACTATAAATTCATCAAAACATATGACTGTTAAATTACTGTTTACCGTTTATCTGTTATTGTTTTCTTTTCTTTGAAAATTCTCCTTGTAATTTAAAAATAATATCAGTTTTGCTTAGAAAGAATGTTGATTTATTGATTTTTTCCAAATTAAGCTTGAGATTAACTCGGATTAGATACGACATTATTGTTAGGCAATTTGGCAATACTTTAATATGGTCTAACATTGACCTAAGCTATCTCAACAATTTAAATGTATATGGAGCTCTCTGCCGACGATCCATCACCTAACCCACCTCCTGTAGCGACTACACCAGTACCAAACATCCAACAACTCGCTGAAGACGATCGAATCATCTTAAAAGACCTCATTGAAAATAATATCCCAGCTCGGTACCACTGCAGCCTGGAGAAAGTTCATCAACTGGCCTATGAAATGCTCCGCATTGGTAAGCATGGGAACCATCTAAATGAACTCTATGTTCAACTTACTAGCACTAACTTTCCTGTTTCAACTAACCCGAAACAGAAAGCTAGGAAAGATACTAACTCTGAATTCCCTGCTCTCCCCACTAGTGAAGCCAAGTCAGCGGCTAAGGCCAACGACCTTTCGTTATCCGGCAGCCCGCTTAACGGCGAAGCAGCCATTAACTATTGGATGTATCCCTCCGCCAACAACTACTCAAAACAAGTATAGTGCTCTCCCGGAGCAAACTTTAAATGATAACAACAGTAATCTCGAGAGCTTAGGACATATACAGAAGTACGGCGATTTTTTATCTCCACTTGTTGAATCCTGCCTTCCAGTAGAGATTTTAATGGCATGGGAGAGGAATAAAAACTACAAAGAAGCTTCCCAATCGGAAGATCGCTCTCTTCAAAGTTTGATGAACTTTTTAAAACAAGAAGTTAAAAGTGAAGAAATGGTGCAGCTCGCACGTTCTGGTTTCGGAGCGAGTTCGATTACAAAGAAATCAGCTGATCAATTCAATAGTTCTCCCATAGCTGCCGCCTTGGTAAGCTTTTCGGATAAAAATAATGCAGGTAAGAGGAATTTAATTTGCGTTTTTTGTAGTAAGAAGCATTTTTCTAGAGATTGTTTTGAAGCCAGGAATATGTCTTTAGAGGAGAAGAAAGGAATTTTATCTAAAAAAAGAGCTTGTTTTTCATGTTTTAATATTGGTCACAGTTTTAAATTATGCAGAATTAAGAATTCTTGTTTGTTTTGTTCCAAAAATCATCATTTTTTAATGTGCCCAAAGAAAAGAGAAGTGAGTGATGATGTAAATAAACCCGAAACTGTTGAAAGTAGTTCTTTAGCTAACAGTTGTAATATAGGAAGTGTTATTTTAATGACTCTAATTGTAAAGGTAAAAACAAATCATAAAGAGATACATCTGAGATCTTTGATAGATAGTGGCTCGATACACTCCTATGTCTCTCAAAGTGCTATTACTAAGTTCAATCTTAAACCACAGAAAAGAGTTAATATGCAACATGTTTTATTTGGTGGGAAAGAAACCGGATGTAAAAATCATGATGTTTTTGATATTTTGATCTCCGGTCTCGATGGTAAACATTCCTTTTCAATTGAGGCAATTTCGGAGAGAGTGATTTGTGGCACAGTGCCAAAGGTCAGCGATTTACGCGTTCTAAATGAATTGCAAGCTAAGGGAATTTATTTGTCAGACAGTAAGTCGTGTGAAAATGAGATCTCATTGCTTCTCGGTGCTGACGTGTGTGGTGCCATACTATCGGGAAAATCGCATAAATTGGATTCTGGTTTATATTTGTTAGAGACACGGCTAGGTAATGTTTTGACAGGGAAATGCGAAGCTTATGAATACGAAAGTAGAAATGATAATGTTTTAAGTGTGATATCTATGCATGTACAAAATCTTAGGGTAAATGAACTTTGGAGTTTAGAAGCTATTGGTATTTCAGACCCAATAGAGAACCAAAGGAAATATTTAGAATATTCTAAACTATTATTGGAATTCAAAGATAGTGTAAGAATTTTGCCCGACGGAAGATATCAACTTAGTTTACCTTTTAAATCAGAAGCAAAAGAATTGCAAACTAACAGAGAGTTAACTTGGGGCAGACACCAGAAAATGTGTCAGCGCGCTAAAGAAAAATTAATTTTAGAGGAATATATAAATGTTTTTCGAGAATGGGAAAGACTTAATATAATTGAAAAAGTAACTGATGATAATGAAAGCGGTCATTTTTTACCCCACAGGCCCGTGATTAAAAGCGAGAGTGCTACGACTAAAGTTAGGCCTGCCTTTGATGCTTCGGCTAGGGAAAGTGGTAAATGTTCATTAAATTATCTTTTGTTTAAAGGACCTAATTTAATCGAATTGATTCCGGACATTATAGATAGATTTCGCAATTATCCCATTGGCCTTTCTGCTGACATAGAGAAAGTGTTTTTGCAGTTGGAATTAGTTCCGGAGCATAGGGATTTTTTGAAATTTTATTTTCCATGTAACGAGGAAAAGATGATATAGAAGCATTGTAGAGTAGTATTTGGAGTATCATCAAGTCCATTTTTATTAGCAGCATCAATTTCACACTTACTTGATAATGTTCCGGCTGAATTCGAAGTTATAGCTCAAAAATTAAAACTTTCGTTCTATGTTGATAATTGTGTGACGGGTGTTTCGAATGTTGCTGAAGAAGACAGTTTTATCACGAATGCAAGCGAAATTATGTTGCGAGGTTGTTTTAACCTAAGAGGTTGGGAAAGCAACGTAAAATGTAATACTGTTTCTAAAAGCTCTGGTGTTACAAAATTACTAGGGATATTATGGGATTTGGATAAGGATTCTCTTAAATGTAGTATAAGTTTAGACGATTTATCAGAGGAACTGAGTTTTACTAAAAGACTTATTTTAAGCGCAGTTCAAAAAATATTTGACCCGATCGGGTTTTTGAGTCCAGTAACATTACCTCCTAAAATTATGCTGCAGCAAGCATGGAAATTGAATTTGAATTGGGATACGCCTTTGCCAGAGAGTATTCTTAAACTTTTTAGGAAGTGGATAAATCAAATTCGTGTTTTAAAGAATGTTGAAATCCCGCGGTATATGGAAATCAATGATACCACCCAGATGCATGTATTTGTTGACGCATGCAAAGAGGCGTATGCTACATGCATATTTTTTAGAACGGAAACTCTTGATAATGCAAAAATTTATCTCGTCAGGGCTAAGTCGAGAGTTGCTCCGTTGAAGCAAGTGTCAATTCTTAAGTTGGAGCAGATGGCGTGTTGTATTGGTGCCAGGCTGGCAAGATCGGTACAACAAGCACTTAATATTACAAATCTTGAAACTATTTTTTGGAGTGATTCCATGGTAGCACTCTATTGGTTAAAGGAAAAAGGGGACTGGTCCGTTTTTGTTTCAAACAAAATCAAGGAAATTAAGAGTCTATTCCCCGATAGTGAATGGCGACATGTTCCCGGAAAAATGAATCCGGCCGATCTGCTTTCACGAGGTTGCTCTACTAGTCGTTTAATAGAATCACAGTGGTGGGAGGGACCGTCGTGGCTAGTTCAGACTTCGGATAATTGGCCTGTGATAGAGTTAATAAATTGTGAAATGCCCGAAATTGCCTCAGAACGGAGGAAAATTAAATTGTGTAATTTAAACATGTCAGATGAAAATGTTGCATGGTACGCTACGAAATTCTCAAAATTTGACTCTATTATTCGATCAGTTGCTTGGGTGTTAAGATTTGTTAAGAATGCAAGATCTAATTGTGATCAATGAGAGAAAGGAAAATTAACTCTGAAAGAAATATGCTGTTTGGTTTCATTGGTGTCGTGTTGGTTATAAAGGACAATGTAATCTTATTAACTGTGGAAATAATTTAGAGCAAGCAAAGTCTACTTTCGAAAAAAAATTTTATGATAAAACCCGCAATAATTGGTCTGAGAGAAATGATTTCCAGAGAGTGCCATCAAAATATGATTTAGTGAATGTTTAACTTACTTCTGAGGTGTCCAGGCCACTTCCAACAGCTGAAACAAAATTGGATTTAAGAATACAGAATTTACTACAAATTGTGTGTGACTGTGAAAGAATTATTAATTCTCGTCCACTGACCTATCTTTCGGAGGACATGCAGGATCTTACTCCTCTTACTCCTTCCATGTTCCTGATGGATCAATCCAGTTCCGAGGTCGCAGATGTTGACATGATCGATGCTAGCCATCTTCGGAGGCGAATAAGATTTCGCTACAAATTATTAGAACACCTTCGAATGCGTTTCAGGAAAGAATACCTGAGCCAACTTGTTCAGAAACAAAATAATGTAAAGTCATCAAATATTCAGTTGGGGGATATCGTGCTGGTAGGGGATGACTTTAAGAAACGTGTCAACTGGCCTTTGGCCAGAGTGATTGAATTAATTCCAGGTCGCGACAGTCAGGTAAGGACTGTTAAATTAAAAACACAATCCAGTGAGCTGATACGTCCAAAGAGTATTCCCATTAGAGGTTCAAAGTTCTGACTTTCCAAAGCCAAGTGTAGAGGAAAGTGTGCCTTCGTTTCCAGCTCCACAAAAACCTCCGGACCGAGAAGGTTCTCCGGCTCCCAGTCTGACTCAGAAGACTCGATGTGGACGTGTGGTAAAAAAACCTGTGAAACTGAACTTAATGACTCTCGGCGACTTATCTTGAGACTTTTGATAATTTGTAAAAAAAAAAGAAAACTGTTGATAATCGTGTTTCATTTTTCATTGTGTATTTCCCATTTCAGTGTGTATTGTTAATTTTTCTTTTGAGCAGCTTTCCAGCTACTCAAAAGGGGGAGGATGCTGGGAATGGCATCATCCCATCAGCCAATGAGCGTCCAGCGACGGACCTCTGTGTATATTGCAATGCTATTTTTAACGCACTCTGGCTGGTGAGCGCAATGAAGTTGTTGTGCTCTCGTTAAGTAAATTAAAGTTTCTATTCTAGGTGTCATAAGCCGATTTTATTATTACATATATATATACTAGCATTATTGCCCGGCATTGCCCGGGTAGATATATAGATATAAAATATTTCATGCATTCCATCAAAAAAATACTGGGCTGCACTCCCGCTCTTCATGTTCATCTGGCCAGACAGAATGCGCTTAGCACGTTTCTACTGAAATGATATACAAACAATAAGAAAGAAAGAAACTTTGAGCCTGCGGACCTTCGTCTGATTTTAAGGTTATTCCCAACCCCCTCTTTCTCCCGAGCATTGGAATTTGTCTCCCCCCCCCCTCCGTCATCCTCAAACCACCCCTCTTAACGCAGCTGGTCGAGGGGAATCCACAGGGGGTAGACGCACCTCTATCGGGCACAAAAAACATTAAAAAATTAATTTTAAAAAAACTAATTGCGCCCCAAATTTCGTTTTTCCTGATTTAAGTTTCTCGGGTTCAAAACATTAACTGTGCCGAATTTGATCCCGGTGGGTGAAACAGTCTATGATTCTATAGCGGACAAACAAACAGACAAGCTCTTTTATATATATAGATGTGTGTGTATTTCAAATTATCAGTAACATTGAATGAATAACATAACAAAAATAATTTAATATGAAAATTAAAAGGTATTTACCAAAAAATTAGTATGAAATTTTTTTAAACAAGTAATTCCTTCCTTTTGAAAGCATCATGGAACTTTGTATTCCTTGCAGATCCAACCTGAGCATTGCTGAGCTTTTATAGTGCTACACATTGCACAAGGCCTTTGAGAAGATTTTTCGGGAAAATGTTCATTTCCCTTCGATTTTTTATCCTCAGGTATGAAACTTTTTATGTTTCTTTATTTGTGCAGGGATCTGATGTTTTGCTCTTTTCCAAGTAACAGAACCCATTGTTATTAGGCTTTCGACTAGACAGAGTCTGAAGTCTTTCAGGGTTTTCACATATTCTCTGCCAGTAGGCAAATGTTTGCATAAAATATAAGAATTTATAACAGTGACATTTAAGAAGTCTATGCCCCCATTTTGCACTTTTTCTATGACTTTTACCTTTGATACAGACTTTTTAGGTGGTCAAAATAGTCGACAAAATCCATATTATTGTAAGTGATGATGGCTTGAGGACACGCTATTTCTTTTATATCCCCATATATCTCTTTTCTGTTGGTGAGCAGTGGCGTACGCAGGGGGAGGGGGGTTGATGGGGGTTAACTCCCCCATTGGTTGTGATTACTCATATTATTTAATTAGGTTTAAGCTTTGAACTGATTGCTCAAAACTACTCTTTCATTCTACCCACCCCCCCTTTGAAAATTTCTGTGTATGCTGCTGTTGGTGAGCACAATGTCTGCTGAATTTTCCAGTGTTGACAAGATGGAAACAACACGTTTGTCTTTCCACTTGAGGCAAAGAATACTATCACCGCCCACTGCCTAATCCATGTCCCCTTGATGCAAATTCTGCATATGCAAATCAGCCAAATACACACGTGGTTTGAATGTATAAAACATGCTGGCTTTACTTAGCTCTCGCAGGGTCAGTCGGAGCATTGTGTCAGGCCAAAAGCTATCGTCGTCGCTAAATGTTAGTTAAACCCGTATCACACTGAAGAATTTGGTGAAACTTTAAGCTTTTCGTCAAGCATTTCTCCTCACGGAGTGTCTGTGAAGGGTTGCTGGAGTTTCACAAACGGATTCGCAAACCGAAGCGGACGGGTTACCGTACCAATCCTGTTATCGACCATTAGGCTTTAGGCATAGCATACAAATTTCTTAGCGCATGTACTACGAATCGATTGCTCAGTCGGACATAACCTATTCAAATCATGGCTCCATCCAATTTTATGAGCATATCATAAAAAAAAAACGATATGTGCTACAATAATTTGCCTTTTCTTCTTTCATTAATTGCAAGAAGAAAAAAATCTGAAAGAAAAATTTGGACAAGGGAATGGTTGAAAAAAAGAAATAATCTAGGATGTTATGAGAATTTGATGAGGGAACTGGCACTTCAGGTAAGATATTTTCTTTCAAATTTTGCTAGAATTAATAAATTATTATAGAAATAATATTTATAGAATTATTATGCAGAATATTTTACCCTTCTTTAAGTCCCCTAAAAGAGGATTATTTCTTTTTCCCCCAACTGTTTGGTTTTAATGAAATGTTTGAAAAGGTTGCTGTAATAACTTGCTCATAGAAATTTTCTATACATGAAATACAATTATGAAAAATTAAACATATCTTATTTTTTTAATACTAGGATACTGAAGGCTATAGAAGGTGGATTAGGATGGATACAGCATCTTTTGAGTATTTACTTCAAAAAGTATCACCTTTGATGCAAAAAAGAAATACACAAATGAGAGACAGTATTCCTCCTGGTGAACGTTTGGCACTCACTCTCAGATATTTAGCAACAGGTAAAGATATAGACTTTTTATAAACATTGCTTTTTTTTAATCTTAATATTGATACAAGATTATCATTATCATGATTTAATGAATATGATGGGCAGGACTGTAGAATATAAACACAGTTGCATACAATAAAGTATAAGTAGGATTAATTATTTTAGGTAGTATAAATATGGTCGATACTAACATACACATGTACTTTTACATATTCTAGTGTATTTCAGTTTTAATACTTTGATTTATATAATATATATTATGGCAATCTACTTTAATCAAATTTGTTGCTGATCGATAATTACCCCAGAAGTGACCAAGTTGGTCACACAAAATCTATAATCATGAAAATGACAAATGTATTTGCATTAAAATAAACATTTTATTATGTAGGTGCTTACTGTGCAAAAATTGAAAATATTATATTTGATAGTTATTTAATATAATATAGTAGACTCTCTTTAATTCACAAGCACCTATAATCCACACATCATAACAGATGTAAACATTGAAATTTGATGTTAAGTTTCAATGCCAATCATTGACAATTCAATAGATAGCATGTAAAAATATATATTGTGACATTTTTTTAAAAATCATTAATTGTATATTTAAATAAATTCAAATAAAATCATTGTACAATATTTATTATAATATTTCTGTTATTTTAATTTGTCATTAATTGTAAAAAAAAACTGTTGATTGGTTTTACTTACAATTTTCAAAACATAAACAATAGAATGACCTATAATCAAAACTAGCATTGGTCCCAAGGTGTGTCGATTACAGAGAGCCTACTGTAATTAGATGTTAGATTTGGCATGTTAGGCACATTAGAAACTGATGTTTTATTGTTTATGTTTTCTGTACTATTCTGTTTTGAACAAAATTACTAAGACAGATCTTTAGATGAAAAAATACACCTATGGATCATTAAAAGAGAATTGCTAAAATGTTTTTCTTTTAAGCATTACCTGTGTCTGATTCTTTACTGACAGTAATTATCTTTATTTTTCAGGTGAAACGCAGCAATCATTAAGTTTTCACTTTCGCATTGCTCAAAACATCATTTCTGGAATCTTGCCACTAGTATGCAAGGCAATTTTTACAGTTTTAAAAGATGATTATCTAAATTGCCCCAGTAATGAAACTGAATGGAAAGCATTAGCTGCTGACTTTAATAGAATGTGGAACTTTCCCATGTGCATTGGTGCTATGGATGGGAAGCACATTAAAATTATGCCACCTCCTGGTAGTGGTTCTGCATTCTATAATTACAAAGGGTACTTCAGCATTGTTCTTCTGGCATTGGTCGATGCAAATTTGAAATTTGTATATGTTGACATTGGGACAAATGGAAGGATCAGTGATGGTGGAGTATGGGCAAAGAGCAAATTTAAACAGGCTCTAGATGCAAAAGCTCTAAACATCCCTGGTCCGAACATTCTCCCAGGAACTGATGTTGAGGTTCCCTTTGTAATTGTTGCAGATGATGCTTTCCCTTTAGGCCCCAGTTTAATGAAGCCATATCCTGGTAAAAATTTGGAAAGAAAAAAACGAATTTTTAATTATAGATTATCGCCAGCCCGTAGGGTTTCCGAAAATGCCTTTGGTATATTAGCAGCAAGAGCATTGCTAATATACCAAATTGGTATATCATTTGGTATATTAGATGCAAAAGCTCTAAACATCCCTGGTCCGAACATTCTCCCAGGAACTGATGTTGAGGTTCCCTTTGTAATTGTTGCAGATGATGCTTTCCCTTTAGGCCCCAGTTTAATGAAGCCATATCCTGGTAAAAATTTGGAAAGAAAAAAACGAATTTTTAATTATAGATTATTGCGAGCCCGTAGGGTTTCCGAAAATGCCTTTGGTATATTAGCAGCAAGAGCATTGCTAATATACCAAATTGGTATATCATTTGGTATATTAGATGCAAAAGCTCTAAACATCCCTGGTCCGAACAATCTCCCAGGAACTGATGTTGAGGTTCCCTTTGTAATTGTTGCAGATGATGCTTTCCCTTTAGGCCCCAGTTTAATGAAGCCATATCCTGGTAAAAATTTGGAAAGAAAAAAACGAATTTTTAATTATAGATTATCGCGAGCCCGTAGGGTTTCCGAAAATGCCTTTGGTATATTAGCAGCAAGATTCCGGATTTTTCATACACAAATAACATCTTCAGTGCCAAACGCGAGACTTTTTGTTTTAGCTACATGTGCTTTACATAATTTCCTGTGAGAGAAGAACTCGAACAGCTACTTGCCAGCAGGAAGCATTGATGTGGAAGATATATCTACTTCTGATATAGCAACAGGTGACTGGCGAGCTACAAGTAATAATTTTATAGATTTGCGAAAAACTCCACATAAATCCAGCGCTGTTGCAAGACTGATCCAGGAGAAATTCTGCAATTACTTCAACTCCGTAGGATCTGTTCCATGGCAAGAGCAAATGTGCAATTTACATTGAATTTAATTTTTAATAAATGTACCTTGTTCAAAGTTAAGATTGAAAATTTTTTTGTTCTGTATAACTGTTACGATTTTAAAACGTTATAACGGGGAGAGTTAAATTAAAATAATTTATTAAGATTGTTAAAGCTTACATACACTCTTAGAGGTGTTTAAAATAAAGCTACATGAAACATTAATTCAATTGCGTTGTGGTTAGTACATTTAAGGTCGCGCGTGTGTTAAACAATAACCCATTAAAATAAAATACCCGATTCGTTTGCTGATGCCCCTGCTGTAGAGGGTTGAATCATGAAAATTATTTCAAATTAACTTGAAAATAGTTCACTGAAAAAGAAAGCTGAAATAAAAATTACCTAAAAAGGAACGAAGAAAAACTACGAAGCAACCGAATGACATGACTAGATTTTACAAACAAAATAACATAGTTTATTAATGTATTACATTATTTACAAGTACAAATCCTTTTTGCCATTTAGGCTTGTTTCATTAACCGTGGAACCAATATCCTCTCAATATTTCTTATTACAACACTCATTATAGAAAACTTAAATAAATGACTTATCGAAAAAGTGGCTGGCGAAAAGAATAAAAAAAATAACAAAAAAACTAAATAATAATTGAATGATCTTTTTAACAAATAAAAAAAGGGAATAATTAAATTTACCGTCTGCAGACAAGAAGGGTTATTAGGGAAATCGGCGAGGGCAAGGTTGTAGGCTAGGACAATGCATGTCGCGAGGAGATCTCATCATCTCGGATACATCTCAGGCAAGCTGCTCGCACCAAGGCCCCAGGGTCTCTCTGTCCGGTCCAGCTCCAACCCCTCCTCCCCAAAAAAATCCTCCCCCGACTAAGGGCAATTCACCCTTTTTGTAGTCGTCCGCTCGCAAGATGGTAAGAAAGGAGATTTGCTTGGCGCCGAAGATTTAGGATTGTAGATCCTTCCACAACAGCTTGTGAGAGGGGATTTAACATATTTGATGTTGAATACAATTGTATGTTGACCTTTTATCTTCGTTAATGCTATAATTTTAACTCTTGTGGAGCAGTTTGAAATTTGTGGATCATGCTCGGCGATGCTGTTGGTCTTCATGTATCCATGCGCGTCTGCAGGTGTTTTCGTGACGGAGCGCTGAATTGCGCGTAAAAACATTTCAATGTCTGTTTTCGAGATGTCCCTTGAAATGGATACTCTTGCTAATCCCCTTATCCGGTGTAGAGTCTGGGAATGTGCAGAAATGGCGAAGATCTCGTTACATTGCCTACCAGCCCAGCTTACACAAGGGTTTGGGTTCATTATACAAAATTTACTATTAATTGAAAAAACAAAAATAAAACACTCTAAAATTAATAATTAACTAGTCACTAAAAATAACTAATGAAAAACAATATACCAGCCAGTTTAACAAGTAAAAGAATATAATGCACATAAATGTTACAGTCATATTTAGTTATTTAATTATAAATTATTAGTAAAATTAAGGAATCAAATATTATTGCTAGCCGTGATCCAATATTTTAATATACTCTCATGCTACCTCCCATTATCAAAAAAATTGCGCACCTTTTTCTAATAATCTTCAGTAATAATCAAGCAATTAAAAATTGGATCGCCGCTAGTTGGAACAAGTTGAGTAGAGGCTTACATAGTTTCAACAATGCAAATATATTTAAAACAGACATTACCACGCGCGTTATGTATTAATTATATGCTATCATCTTAATTATTAAGTGTATTTTACCGACATCACAAAATATCTCCTTCTCCCTGATAAATTTTTTTTTGGAACAAAAAAAAATTTCTTTCGGACACAGAATACAATAGCACAATTAAACAAGATAATCGGAGCAGAAAATGACACAGAAAATTACTAATATTGAGAACCTTTGACATATAAAAACGGACAGACCCGGGTCGAAATAATAACACAAAACACACTATATAGTACGTAAAATGATAATGAGCACAGTGAAAACTTATCATACAACTTAACCAAATTACTACAACAAAGTATGCTCCAGACAACTAGCAAATGCAAGATCGTTGTTCACAGCAAATCAAACACAAAACTCGCTCAACTCTGAGCCAAACAAAAAATTACCAAAAATAAAGTCGGTAAAACTAGTGCATTTCTGCAGCACTAAACAGCAAGTTTTGTTTAAATTGCAAAAATTGGCAAAAAAAAAATGTGTTAACCTTAATTAACAAAATAGTAATACATGATACACAAAATGTAAAAATTATTTACCAAACAAGAACACATGATGCAAATTTTTTTTTTTTTTTTTTGTCAAACTTAATAACTAAACATGAATACAAAATGCAAAAAGCAAAAAAAAAATGTGTTGACATTAATTAACAAAATCATTAAGAATTTATGGTTTAACCACAAAACCTCTCGTGTTTCGAGGGCGTAAATCGTATCTCTTCGGTTGGTTACAACCATTTCCACCTGAAGTAGACACTTGAGTATTTGACATAATCGGTGTGTTGGACTGAGCACTGGAATTTTCTGGTGTCGGAGAAGGATTACTCTGAGTATTTAAAAGTGAGGAATTATAAAATATTTTAAAATATTGGGGTCTCCTAAATTTGAAGTTATCATTGACAGGGGAAATTAAGGGTACCCTCTCATCCTGAGATTGAGAGGAACTATCCATATTATTATTAACATTATCCGAAGGTAGGGAAGGGAAAGTTAGTCTATTGTGTAGCTTAGTTAACCTGTCAACGTGAATTAGCTGGGTATCGTTAGGGTTGTTTATATGTTGAATTACAAAGTTTACTGGGCTCTTCTGCTCTTTAACTCTATAGGGACCTTTATTGAAATTAGTGAATTTTTTGGACTGACCAGGCTTTACTACAGGAGTATATAGCAGCACCAAGTCACCGACAATAATGCCTTTATTAGTAGCTGTTTTATTTCTATTATATTCTTGTTTCTCTGCAGCTTTAATTAAGTTATCTTTTACTATTTTGAACGCGTTTTGTAAATTTAGTTCTAAATCCTCAGAGTAATCTCTATGGTCTGTGTAAGATGGCCTAGGGGAGTTTGTAATTAAATCAACAGGGAGAGTTAAATCCCTTCCATAAACTAAGTGGGCAGGGGTATCTTTTAAAGTAGAATGCCACGCTGTTCTATAGGCTAATAATGCAAAATGCAACTGATTATCCCAATTACTATCCGCATCATCTACCAAATGTTTCAAAGCATTTATAATCGTTGAATTTACTCTCTCTACTAGACCATCGGAGCTAGGGTGATAACTGGTAGTGGTATGTTTTACTATGCATAATTTGTTATACACCTTCTTAATTCCCTCTGACATAAAAGAACTCCCTCTATCAGTAATGAGGTGTTCAGGAACCCCATGTCTGCAAATGTACTGCTCGAGTACAGAACAAATTGTACCAGTCTTTAAGTCTTTAACAGGGTAAGCTTCAACCCAACGTGTAAAATAGTCATTAATTACTATAATAAATCTGTTTCCTGACTCAGTTAAGGGAAGGGGACCCATTGCATCCATTCCTATCCTCTCAAACGGGCGATTAGCAATTTCCATTCTTTGTAAAGGGGCCTTTTGATTTGCCCTGTAACCTCTCTTCTCGCAACACTGAGTACAGGATTTAATATAGTTTAAAACGTGTTTGTACATCCCCCACCAAAAATATTTAGTTTTAATTCTCATTAAAGTTCTCCGAAAACCTGGATGAGCTACAGTGGGTGAATCATGGGCTAGTTTAAGGATTTCAGAAATTAGGGTTTTAGGAATAACAAGTTTTTCAGGATTATGTTGACAATTAGATTTAGGAATACAATAGAGTAGATTATTCTTCTTAAAAAAGGTATTATTGTTAATTATGTATTCTGGAGAATTATCAAGGATGTCTAAAATATTTTTACACTTATTATCATTAATTTGCATTGCACTGAGTCTATGGGGTTGAATTGATTCACTCACTGTATCTAACATTATATTCACTGTGTTTATATTTCTGGAAAGTACATCTGCAGGTACATTTTGTTTCCCAGGGGTATGTACAATGTCAAACTCATAGGCTTGTAAGCTAAGAGTCCATCTGGTAATCCTACCATTATCTTTAAGTTTGAGTGCGTAGGATAGAGACTTCTGATCACAATATAGGGTAAACTTCCTACCATACAAATACTGCCTAAAATTATTAATTCCCCAAATAACGGCTAGGGTCTCCCTCTCAAAAACGCTATATCTAGTCTCGGCATCTTTTAATCTTCTGCTTGCATAGGCTACCGGATGTAATTGACCCTCAGTATCAAACTGGCTCAAAACTGCCCCTATGGCAAAACCTGAAGCATCCGTGTGGAGGATAAAATCTCTGTTAACGTTAGGCAAATTAGACAGGGGAAAGAAATTAGGTCTTGCTTTAAACTTTGAAAAGCTATATTGGCATCTTCAGTCCATTCAAAAGGGGTTTTATCTTTAGTGAGGTTTGTTAAAGGAATGGCAATAGATGCAAAATCCTTAATAAATTTTCTGTAAAAATTACAAAGGCCTAAAAATGACCTGACATGTTTCTTAGTTTTTGGAATAGGGAATTTTGAAACTGCATCAATATTTCTCGTGTCAGGCAATATTTTACCATTAGTTACTTGAAATCCTAAATAATTAATTTTATCTTTAATGAGCTGGCACTTTGCTGGATTGAGTTTTAAATTATGTTTTCCTAGTCTTGAAAAAACTTCATCTAACTTCTGTAAATGTTCATCAAAGGTTTTTGAAGCAATGATTAGGTCATCTATATAAGTATTAATGTTCCAGTCGGTTAAGCCGGCCAGAACTACACCTAATAATCTCTGGAAGGATGAAGCAGCATTACGGAGCCCCTGAGGAAGACGGTTGTACTGGTATAAACCAAAATCCGTACAAAATGCTGTCTTGTGTCTATCCTCTGGATGAAGATTCATTTGCCAATAGCCCGAACATAAATCTAACGAAGAATAATAATTGGCTCCCTCAAGCGAATCTAACAAATCTGCAATTAAAGGTAAAGGAAAAGGAAGGGGTTGGGTTTTAACATTTAATTTCCTGTAATCACATACTAACCGATACGAATTATTTTTCTTTTTAACTAATATTACAGGGGAAGCATACGGCGAATCACTTATAGATATAATACCTGCGTCTAACAAATTGTCTATTTGAGTCTTAAGTTCTTCTTTTAAAGCATGTGGAGTTCTGTAGGGCTTTTGCCTAACTGGAATATTATCTGTGAGGAAAATTCTATGGGAAATTGTGTGACAACCTGTTAAATCCTTTACTGATTCTGCGAAAACATTTGTATGCTTATTAAGTAAGTTTAACAATTTTGATTTTTGTTTTGGGTCTAAATGATCTAAATTAAATTTTCCACCAAATGGTTCAATTTCATCCTCAAAATGTTTATCTTGAATTGTATTTACGCTCGTTTCTTTTAATTTTACTTCTTCTACTGGTTCTATTTTAACTAATTTGGTGTTTTTATTTATATGAATGGGGTCTTGCGAAAAATTTCCTACCTTTACAAAAATTTCTTTATTACATTTATTCACTGAATTAGAAATTACCCAATTACTTGTTAATGAATGCTTACTTGGTTGTACTAAAATTAGATTTGAATTTGGAAGTGGGACTTTAATTTTAACTTTTATAACTAATTCGGACAAGGGTGGGATTATATGTTTACTCTTCGTATAACCTATGGCACTATAATCAGCTTCTATTAACTGGGCTGCATTTATGGCTTTATTATTGTTATTGTTACTCCAAAAAGCGCGAAATTTTGAATTTTGAATAAATTTATCTGTGCAATTAATATTTATGTTATTGTGGTGTAAGAAGTCCAAACCAAAAATAGCATCATAATTTAACATCTCGTTTTGTGAAACATAAAAATCGACCGGAATTATGGAGTTTTCAAACTTACAATTTACATTTACCTTTTTCTCAATTAACATAGTGTTATTGGTTATTCCAATAACCTTTAAAGCACAATTTTGTTCGGAATTTATGACTCCTTTTTCTAATTTAGGCAAAACTTTAAAATTTAAGATGCTAATCATCGCTCCTGTATCTATGAGGGTATTCAAAATTACTCCTCCACATGCTACCTGAATAATGGGTAATTCATTATTAAAATTAAATATGGAATCTATCCTAACGCACTCAAAAGGGGTGTTCAAAGTCTGTGTAGCTTCCGTGCCTTGCCCCGTAAGGTTTGATTTACTCACATTTGGCTGATATTGCTGCTGCTGCTGTTGTGGTGGTCTCTGAATTCTACAAAACCTGGTGTTATGACCTACTCTCCCACATTTATTGCACACGATGTTATTACGCTTAAAATTTTGTCTCTGAGGGGTTTGACGTTGATTTAGAGCTATAATTAATTTTTTCACCTCCTCTGCTAAATCTGCGATTTTCTTATCGCTTTCTAACACCGTGTGTTGCAGCAAGCTTTTTAATTCCTTTATCTCCTTCCCATCGGTACTAGCGCCCGCATAATTAATTTGTGCCGAATTCTTTTCAAGTGCGGAGCATTCTTCCTCTTTAAGGGCCAGCTGCCAAACTTCCTCAAAAGTTGATGGATTTTGCGCCATCACAAATCTGCGTACGTTTGGCTGAAGGCCTGTTAAACACTGATGTAGGAGCATACGCTTACGTGTATCTTCCTCGTGCGGAAAACATTTATGTGAGAGTCCAAGTAACCGGTAGAGGTAAACTCTTGCCGATTCATTTGTACTCTGTACCGCGGTAGAGAATAGAAAAAGATCATATTGCTCGCTAGTACTACCAAACCGCTCTTTAAAGGCTTTTTTAAAATAGTCAAGGGATTTAGTTTGCTTTAATTGTGGTTGTGAGCGAAAGAACTTAGCTGCTTCACCTGCTAGTTTCGACTTTGCCACGAACAATTTCTGACTCGAATTCCACCCCGCAAAAGTAGCTACCTCTTCTACTTTATCAAAAAAATCAAAAATGGACAGGTCGGGATTTTCGCCTGTAAAAATCGGGATTAAACCTATAAATTCGCCAAAATGCGGCACTGAATTCATAGGTAGCAACGTTACTACATTGCTCAAATTTTCCGTCCCTGACACAGTATTTTGAGTGTTGCTCTCATTAATCCCTACATCATTTGAAGGAGGGTTTCTTTGGGGATCCGAATCAGCCATTGTTAACACAATATATACAAACTAAATTTTACAAATTATATCATTATACACAACACTAAAAGTTTATAAAAGCAATATACCACATGTAATCTAAACATATATAAATATACCATCACAATATAATAGAATGTTCATAGAAATATAATTCATCAGTACAAAATTAATATCTGTGTCCAAAAAAAACTTATTTAAAAGCCTCTACTCATACCAAAAAAATTGTCATGTCATTATACCCTATTATTAAAGAAAAGAAGAGCAAATTTTTATAGATTCATTGCATCAGCTAAAAAGCACGGCACCATTGTTACGTTTTTAAAACGTTATAACGGGGAGAGTTAAATTAAAATAATTTATTAAGATTGTTAAAGCTTACATACACTCTTAGAGGTATTTAAAATAAAGCTACATGAAACATTAATTCAATTGCGTTGTGGTTAGTACATTTAAGGTCGCGCGTGTGTTAAACAATAACCCATTAAAATAAAATACCCGATTCGTTTGCTGGTGCCCCTGCTGTAGAGGGTTGAATCATGAAAATTATTTCAAATTAACTTGAAAATAGTTCACTGAAAAAGAAAGCTGAAATAAAAATTACCTAAAAAGGAACGAAGAAAAACTACGAAGCAACCGAATGACATGACTAGATTTTACAAACAAAATAACATAGTTTATTAATGTATTACATTATTTACAAGTACAAATCCTTTTTGCCATTTAGGCTTGTTTCATTAACCGTGGAACCAATATCCTCTCAATATTTCTTATTACAACACTCATTATAGAAAACTTAAATAAATGACTTATCGAAAAAGTGGCTGGCGAAAAGAATAAAAAAAATAACAAAAAAACTAAATAATAATTGAATGATCTTTTTAACAAATAAAAAAAGGGAATAATTAAATTTACCGTCTGCAGACAAGAAGGGTTATTAGGGAAATCGGCGAGGGCAAGGTTGTAGGCTAGGACAATGCATGTCGCGAGGAGATCTCATCATCTCGGATACATCTCAGGCAAGCTGCTCGCACCAAGGCCCCAGGGTCTCTCTGTCCGGTCCAGCTCCAACCCCTCCTCCCCAAAAAAATCCTCCCCCGACTAAGGGCAATTCACCCTTTTTGTAGTCGTCCGCTCGCAAGATGGTAAGAAAGGAGATTTGCTTGGCGCCGAAGATTTAGGATTGTAGATCCTTCCACAACAGCTTGTGAGAGGGGATTTAACATATTTGATGTTGAATACAATTGTATGTTGACCTTTTATCTTCGTTAATGCTATAATTTTAACTCTTGTGGAGCAGTTTGAAATTTGTGGATCATGCTCGGCGATGCTGTTGGTCTTCATGTATCCATGCGCGTCTGCAGGTGTTTTCGTGACGGAGCGCTGAATTGCGCGTAAAAACATTTCAATGTCTGTTTTCGAGATGTCCCTTGAAATGGATACTCTTGCTAATCCCCTTATCCGGTGTAGAGTCTGGGAATGTGCAGAAATGGCGAAGATCTCGTTACATTGCCTACCAGCCCAGCTTACACAAGGGTTTGGGTTCATTATACAAAATTTACTATTAATTGAAAAAACAAAAATAAAACACTCTAAAATTAATAATTAACTAGTCACTAAAAATAACTAATGAAAAACAATATACCAGCCAGTTTAACAAGTAAAAGAATATAATGCACATAAATGTTACAGTCATATTTAGTTATTTAATTATAAATTATTAGTAAAATTAAGGAATCAAATATTATTGCTAGCCGTGATCCAATATTTTAATATACTCTCATGCTACCTCCCATTATCAAAAAAATTGCACACCTTTTTCTAATAATCTTCAGTAATAATCAAGCAATTAAAAATTGGATCGCCGCTAGTTGGAACAAGTTGAGTAGAGGCTTACATGGTTTCAACAATGCAAATATATTTAAAACAGACATTACCACGCGCGTTATGTATTAATTATATGCTATCATCTTAATTATTAAGTGTATTTTACCGACATCACAATAACTTGTAAATAACTACACTGGTTTCAATTATGAAAACAGCATACGAAACAGCATTACTTTTCTCTGTACCCATATAAATTGGGTTACCCATATGAATCTGATAAATTACATTCAGATAAAATTCAGATAAATTACATTCAGATTTTAGTACAGCTCATATTCAAAATATTAGAATAATTACATTTTTTTACAAATTGAAAATATCATTTGGTAATTTAATATGTTTTAATGCAAATATGCAAACGATATTTTTATTAAGAACTTATTGTTGATCAAACTTATTTATCTTAAAATTAATATTTTTGAAAAGATTAATTGAAAAAAAAATTATTTTGAAAAGTCAAAATATTAGAATATTTCACATTAATTCTCCTTTAATTAGCCCCAATTCATAACTGGTGGCATCATTAAATTTAGACGATTTTATTTAAAATCAGTATTCTTTTTGCAGTTTGTTTGCTTTTTCGTCTTAAGGGGACGTGGTACCCTTCTATTGATGAAAATATCGATTTTTCAATTTTTTGTTAAAAAAATACTTTGACACCTCTAGTATATTGGTACAAAGTTTTGAGATGATCGGACGATTGTAAGTGTATCAAAAATACCTTGCATTATCTCGTCAGCCCTTTAAATGCCATGCCCACTTTGGTATTTACATTCTTTTTACTCTAAAATTTCCTCCCTAAATTACAAATAACCCCGGGGATAACCCAGATAGTCACAAAATAAGAGTAGGGACCTCAATAAATCAAGTATTTCTTCCAAAAATTCTACCAGTATGTCAACGGCTTTCATCTAGTGAACTTTTGGAAATATGCGTACGTTGTGGAACTCGAAATACTGATGACAGTTTGCACAGTGTGATTTGGGCAAAGTTCCCTACAGAAATATTTGCTAATAAACAACGTGTGAAACTCTGTAACAACTGCAGTTTGCGAATTTAATATGGGTACAATGCATACAATAAGAGAAGTACAAAAGACACTAGGAATGAATACAGGTCATTCCAAGAAAAATTTGGTATTGTATTGCATTCACGAAAATTTTTGTTTCGGAAAAGGCATAATAATGCAAAGTACCAACTTACCCATAAATTATAAAAAATGCTATTCGTAAAACAGAACAGCTATCCAGAAAGAGAGGCGGCGTTACATAATCAGCAGGATGTTTTTAAAATCGTCAAGTGTTATGACCGAGGTTTGTGTACTCTGTTGATGAACCATTGCAACTTAAATTTTAAAATTCTTAACGAAACTTTTAATTTATGCTATAAATCTTTATTACAAATGTCTTGTAATAATATTTATAAATATTTAAAAGCACTCTAAGAAAGATATTTAAATTGTTATTCCCATTTTTCACCAGTTCTCTCATTATTTCTGTTTGGATAAGTTTTTAATAAAAGCCTCTAATTATAACTAGATGTTCACCTATTCAAAGAAAATTGCTATAATTTTAAAGATATATAAGTAGCAACATAACGACATTAATATTACGGAAACTGGAATAGGTATATACAGTTTTTTCAGTGCTTAAATCTTTTAATGGATTTTTCTCAGTTTGCTGTTTTTGACGTTTTACTGTGTTTAAAACACAACTATGTCTACAAATATATGTCAAATGACTCCATTATTTTTTTGTATGTTTAATATAATGTATTTAATAAAACTAGGGAGGTATTTTACAATATAATGAAAAGAAAAAAAAAAATCGAAATGTTGAGGAAACCATGTTTTTTGCTGATTTCTGCCTATACTTGTACATTTTATTTTTTTTCTCAGAAACTAATTCATTATATGTAAAATCGATCCCTGAAACTATAAAGTATAATGTCATAAACATCTAATAAAAAAATCATGTTAGAATTTTGAGAACTAAAGGAGAAGACCAATTTTTAAAATTCTTTAATTTTTAAAAAAAAATTTAAATTTCTCAATTTTTACCCACAAAATAATTTTTATTCTTGTTAAAATCAGTTTGTTTAAGTATTACCTATAATAATATGTGTACACAATATTACACAATATAACACAATATTAAAAAACAACACAATTGTGTTACACAATATAACACAATATTAAAAAAATGGACATCTACGAAAAGGTTAACTCTCAGATATAGTATCATTCATAAATAAATAAATGGAAAATAATTTCTTTCTTATTACTTTTTCTCAATTATTATAATTTTTTGAATCTGAGCTGTATACTACTGCTATATATTTTTCAAATGCAAAAATACCTATAAATACCAGTTATATGCAACATACCAGCTATTTGTACAATTAAATTATGGTCAATGAAATCACTAAAATGAAACATGAAGTAAAAAAATTATTTATTATTATTTAAGTCTGCCATACAATATTTATTTATAACATCTTGGATTTCGACTCTTGCCTTTTCTTTTAAGTTTGGATCTTTTAAATTTTTAAATCTGCATCTGATATAATTAAAAAAGGCATCGTCGACATCGTCTTTATCTTCATTTATTGCTGTCATTAATTTCTTGGCTTGCTCCAATGTGCTGGATATTTGTTTATCAACACTTTCCCTTTTTCTTTTAGGGGTAATTAATGGAGTTTCCATCAGTTTCCTTTTGTTGCTCTGGGGGCTGCATATATCACTGGGGGCTGCATCTATTACTGCATTTTCACTGAATGCAGTAACCGACTCTTGTGTAAATTCTACAAATTCACTTTCTATATCCTGTAAAAAATAGACATTAAAATGAAATATTGAAATGTAATAATAAATTAAAAAATGAGAGCTGTGATCAGGGTTCCGAAATATCGAAAATATCCGATATTTTGATATATATCCAATATTTTCAAAATTGTCGACTTATTGCTGATGATAAATATTTACAGATTTAATACAACTTAAACGGCAATACATATTACACATTATATAAAAACTAATATAAAGCATTATTCTAATATAAAATAGTACTTAATTTTATATATATAATTATAAATAAAATAATTTTTTTCTTTTTTTTAAGCACTCGTAACAAAATTTTAAGTTAAACATTTTTCTCTTTCAAAACACAAATTATAAAACTCTTAAATTTTAAGAATGTTTTATTTCTTTAACAAAACTTTAATCACAAAATGAAATTTATTTATTTTTGTTCAAAAATTTAAACAAAATGTAAGTGTTATTATTGTTGTTATTCGGTTGCATGTAAACTGAATGTTTACAAACTTAGGGAAGTGATCCATAAGTTTTTCCGCTTTCTCAGTTCCTAGCCTTTTGCGCAATTTAGACTGAACTAAACCAAAGCTACAGAAAATTCTAACTAGGGTTCTACAGCTAATAAATCGTCTTCAAACATAAAGTTCATAAATATATATCATGATATATATCGATTGATATATAATATATCAACGAACCCTGGCTGTGATTCTCCTCTATTTCCTAAAATTGAATGAGTATTATAGAATTATAGCAGCAAAAAATTTAAACAAACTATACTGATCTGAAAAATGAACATGGTGGACTTGGTGTACATTTTTGGGTATGGAAAAATACGGTTCAAACGCTTAGAGGGTTAAGATAGTTATATAATCTGTGTAACACAATACAAACTTGCCTCAATGACTTTTGTTCCTCCTTGTGATTCAACTCCTTGTTCTGTTGAATTCAAAATAGCTTGATTCTCTGATGATGTAAGTGTGCAGAAGCTTGCTTCTGCCTCAGGAATCCCATCTAAAAAATTCAGTTTCTCGAAATGGGCCCATCTGGAAGTAAAGCCTGAACATCCAGAACCACTTTTTATGATCTTCAATTTTTTCTTTTCTCGCTGATAGTAACTTTTCAGCTTTCTGAATTTTTCCATCAATGCATCTGCAATATAATAAAAGGTGTATACATTAGCTATTTTAAATATGAATGTATTAACAAAATACTGATTTATTATTTGCTCATAAAAGGATTAAAGAAAAAGTAAAAAAAAATAGGTTTTAAATCTTTCTTTATGGGAGTGTACACTTAGCAAACGAACACAGAAGGAGGAAAATCACAAGCCAGGGTTGTAAAAAACCCAGTTTTTTTGTAAAACGCCCAGTCTGGGTGGGTTTTCACTCAAACCGTAGGGAAACTCAACCCGCAGGGAAAATGGGTATCTAGGGTATTGTAGTAATTTAGCTTACGATAAATACTAGTGTCAGTACAGTAAATCAATGCAACCACAATACTTAAAATCTTAGCATTAAAAATATCTCTTGCATTATTGAACAATAATGGTAAAGCAGGGTAGACTATTAATGGCTTTCAATACAATTAACTTTGTTAAATAAGAACTTATTACTACATGATTAAAAATTCTGATTGAGTGTTTTCCGAATACAGAAAAAAAAATTGTAACTTGTTTCAGTGCAATATCCTATGCACGAAGATTATTTCTGTTGACAAACATTGGCGAAGTTTGGCGATAAAAATGACAAATGATATGAATCCATATCAAAGATCCGAAAAGTTCCGAAAGATCCACAATTAAATAGAATTATTTTGAAATTTTATCAAACGTGGCAATACTATAAATAATTATTAAGTTGTTACGGATAAGAAATGTATAAAAGACATGCAAAATCTTACTTACCGCTAGTAAAAGAAGATTGGTAATGAGGCCATTTCTCGCTCATTATCTCCCCTATCTCTTGAAAAGTCAATCGCTTTAAAGTTCTGTTTTTATAATACTCGTGAGTGTGGTTCCACAGATTTTCACGAATAGTTATTTCGTCGATAAAATAATTGAAGATTTCCTCGCTAGTCCACGGATCCATGTTGGCGGCCATATTTTATTGCTTGCTCGATCACGTGTCTTCCTTGCTCGATCGCGAGTCACGTGAGCCAAAAACCTGCCCTGCTATTGGACAATTATGTGCAACACAAGCTTTTTGTGAAACTTTTCCCATGTAGAATGGGAAAAGTTGCAGTTAAAGATTCATAGAAAAACACTCTATCACACAGTATTTTAGTGCAACAGTTGCAGGTAAAACAGGTTTAGTGAAACAGTTGCGCTAAAAGCTTGTGCTAAATCTTTAGTGTGATACGGGCATTAGAGTTTACTTTGTGGCAAAAATAAACCTACTTTTTTTTGTTTTTAAACGACTGATTCTTTTACTTGTTCCAGCTTCAGCCCACTGCTACATTCTGCTATATATATATATCTACCATATCTTTTTATTGTTTTTAATCAAGTTCAACAGTTCCCTACATAAGGATTTCATGACTCTTTCACCTAATCCTTTCTCAACATTCTCGCCTGTTTTTCCATAATACAGTTCAAATTAACATACAATGCCCATCAAAATATTTATGCCTAAAAACACAAACATTTCTTAAACTGTAACAAGAGCAAACTGTTTCCCCTTTTGTGTTGCATACAAATTTTTTTGGAAAACATTTGATTCTATGAAACTATGAGTGAAGATGCATAAAAATATATTTATAGGGAAAAAATCATCCATACTCTTCAACTCCATAGATGGTCCTGCATATTCCACAAATTTTGGAATGTTCACTGCCACAGATATTTTATTCCATTCTGGAATCACAGGTTGGGATGGAGCAGGAGATAAAATGACCTGATCACTATCAGAGTTGTCATCACATTCATTTAAATGATTCGTAATATTCTCAGAAATATCAGGATTAAATTCTTCATCATTTTCCTTATCATCAGATTCTGAAATACAAGAATCATCATCAGAAGGAAGATTCTCAAAAATTTCAAGTGCCTCAGAAACAGTAAGATTTTTTTCTAGACATCCTGATGCAGTTCAAAGACAAAGAATATGACAGGTAAATGCATCAGCCTTACATGTTATATAAAGTATTTACAAACGTATCATAAATAAGCAGTATAAGTGCAATACATGTATTACATAGAAACTGATGTTTCGAGATTTATAAGAGTCTTCTACTCCCATCGTGAAGTACAGTCTTGGTTGAATATACACGAGTAGCTGATGAAAAAACAAAAACAAAGAACATTTATGTCAGTGAGATCAACTTTCATTGCTACTTCTGGAGCTCTATTCAGTTCAAATGATTGTCCGGAGAACAGATTGCCCTCCTTGACAGAATTTTCAGATTAGTGGATAATTTCATATCTATTTCTTCTTCATGTCTTGCATTCTGTCTTTCATCTGATTCAAATATTCGATGAGATTTAATGTTAAACTACACAACTTATCAATTGTGGCAGTCAAGCCAAAGTGATCCACCTGAGGCATCTCTACACCACTAAGTAGAAAAAACAAATTATACAATATATAATACTGTAATGATATATATAAGTTATCATGGCCGACTGTTGTGTGTGTGTTAAGAGATGCTCTTTATCATTTTACACATACATTTAATATTTAATTACAGTCTACGGTACATCTATTTACTACATGCTACTCGCAAGATACATAGTTACAGACTCAAAACGAAACTTTTCTCCTCGTATTCCGCGTACTCTCTCAGTCACAGTTAAACTGTCCATGGACATTAACAGTTAGAGTTATACACTACACACAGGTCCATATAGGCTTGCGGGCTGAAGGATGCGGCTGTGGTTTATAATAGCACTACAAGGGTTGAAGTTAGATTTAGCCAGGTGCCCCTTCAATTTTGACCGAGTACCCCCAGGGGTGACAATTGGAGAGATTGTACATTCCCCAACCACTGACCTCAAAGGACTTTTCAGTCTATGGGTTTAACATGCCCATATCGGGCCTAGACACGAAGGTATTTAATGGTGTTTGTCGGGATTCGATTTGAGCACCCTCAGTACCTAAAGCCAAGGGTTTAACATGCCCATATCTGGCCTAGACACAAAGGTATTTAATGGTGTTTGTCGGGATTCGATTTGAGCACCCTCAGTACCTAAAGCCAATAAGCTATCACTAGGCTACCTCTGGCTCAGTCATATATATCTATATAAAATACTGTAATGATATTACTGTCAAATATATACTGAGAAAACTATAATACACTACAAGGCTGGAATCAACAAAAAATGCCGAATGGAGTCCTACATCTTAAAAGGAGGCTGATATATATTTGCTCTGTAAATGAAGGTGATTAACTATCAGATGGATTATAAACACTAGTAACTGAAAAAAATATACCAGTTTTATTAATATCAAACTATCAAAATGGATATTTATTTTAAAAAATTAAATAAAATAGAATAGAAATAAAATTGGGTCCAAAGTAGCCTAGTGATGAGCACATAAGGATTCGGTACTCAGGGTGTCCAGTTCTGAGTACCAAAAAGTGCTATTGTGTCCGCTTAGTTAATCTTTTGTCGGTCCGATAGGTGGGACCGACAAAAGACTGTGTAAGTCAGGGTAAAGTCAGGGGATTGTGTAAGTCAGGGGTTTGCTTATAAATACATATAAATTTTGTCTAATTGAGACCAAGAAATTACAAAAATACCAGTTAAAAGGAAAAATATTGTATTAAAATTAAGATATTGTTATTACATATTAATATTACACGTATGTAGAAGAAATTTAAAAAAAATTATGTTGATGGTTTTAAAAAATCCTATAAAGTAGTCTGCTGTATTACTGCCCCCCCCCCCCTTTTTTTAGCAAAGAATTTCTTCATAGCAGACTAACATTTTATTTTATTCTCTGTCTTGTCGTGATCATGCAATCTTAATTAGAGTCTATATATTCTCTAAAATCTGTAACCCTTTCTCAATTAAACTGAGACCTACTGTCAAGTTTAAAATTGTCATCAGGATTTCTTGTGGAATTCGCCAGTGATGCTTTGGTCATACATCTCTATGAGGTCATTGACTGAGTTTCTCAGGATGAGAATCCAACAGCTCATTGACATCATCTCCATCAACTTCCGTATCTAATTGCCTGGCAAGATTCCCAACTTCTTCTATCACACGAGCAATAGGATCAGTTTCAGGTGTTGTTTCCACATTGTTTTAAAAAGTATTGGACAAAGTTACTTCGAGACTCCATGTCTGGGAAATTTCATTCTAAGATTTAAAAAGGCTGAAGAAGGGTAAAATACAAAACCACATAAGTTCGAGTTTGTGTAAGTCATGGTATTACTGTATAACAAATTTTTTTCTGCCAGAAAAATTGAAAACTTTACTAAAGTTACATTATTGTTTAAATTAAATTCTATTTAAATTGTTGTACATAGTTCATTTAAAATCTCTGGATTCTAGAACTTTTCCTGGATATTTAGAATTCTTGAACCATGTTAAAACCAGTTTTTAACTCAATAACAATTTTCTCTCTTTAGAATCTAGTTCAGTTTCATAATCACATAGTTAAGTTACATTTAAGTTTTTACAGAATATGACATTTATGATGATATATAATGATTTTGGATGAAATTAGTTATTCAAAGCTATTTAGTTTTTCTTAAATATATTAATCTTATTGATTCTGCAGTAATGCAACAAACACAATTAACTGGTTCAGAAAATGATATCAAGGGTGAGAATAATTTTAACATTTTTGAATAATTTTTACTGTTAGACATGTGCATATTTTATACAAGCATATCGTAGAGATATAATTACAATTTCAGGATCTCCATTGAAAGCTACAAAATCTAAAGGTATACAACTACTTCTATCTGCATGATCCACATTTGCACCATAGCTCAGTCAGCACTGTAAAGCTTGATTCTGTCCTTTCAGGCATGCCCAGCTGCGTGCAGTCTGCCCTTCTTTATCAGTCGTTTCTGTTTGAGCTCCTATAGAAAAAAAAATTATTTGTTTTATGATGACATTAAAATTATTAATTTTTCTTATAAATTATGTAACATTATATTTGAGATAATTAAGATATTTATTTACTTATAATTTATAAGAACAAAAATTACAACACAGTTAAAAATGTAGATGCAGATAAGTTTACTCTTTTAGAGCAAAGGAAAATTTTGATGAGACATTAAAACTATTACAACAACCTTTAAAAGACTTGATTCCATTCATAGAAATTTTAAAAATATGAAGTATTAGGATAGAGACCATAAGGAATAAAATAGAATGAGTTATGATATAAACTTTCAAATAAGTGAAAACAGTAGAATTTTGACAATCTGTTGTAAACACATATTTGTGAAGTCTAAAATGGCATGTGCCATTAATGGTGTTGATTGCGAGATAGAGGGGATTGGTAAAGTCGACATGCATTTTAAATTTGGTAAACGAATTGAATATATTACCTTGCATGATGTAAGATATTCCCCTAAACTTAGAAGGAATCTAATTGCAGGTTCTGCTATAGACGAGAAAGGATGTACCTTCAAGGGAGAAAATGGAGTGCTCAGAATTTTCGGTGCTCATGGTCGCGAAATCTTGACGGCTAAGAGACATTCAGGGCTATATTATGTGTATCCCCTGTATACAAAAAATCAGGCTAATGTATTATCCTCCCAAATTACGTCTTTAAGATCCTGGCATTAAAGACTAGGGCATATTAATATCAAGTACATTGTGAACACTAGTAAAACAGGGGCAGTGAGGGGTTTACCCCAGTTAAAATCTGAGGAATTTAAGTGTGAGAGTTGTCGTATAGCTAAAACCCGAAGGACTTCTTTTAAACCGACTGCTCAAATTAGATCCTCTAAACCCCTAGAATTAGTTCACATGGACTTATGCGGCCCTATGCCAGTCCAGTCTAGGGATGGCTAAAAATACTTTTTGAGCATCACTGATGATTTTTCGCGTAAGGTAACAGCTTTTCCCATAAGAGATAAGACTCGAGTTTTAGATACTTTTAAGAAATGGTAAAGGCGAGCTGAAAGGTTCACGGGAAATAAAGTAATTGCTGTTAGAACCGATCAAGGTCTAGAGTTTTGCAATAATGAATTTGAGGACTATTTGGACAATTTAGGGATCAAGACTGAAAGAACAAATGCCTATTCCCCCGAGCAAAATGGGGTTAGTGAAAGATTTAATTATACCGCGGTAGACGCAGTTAGGACTCTTCTGAGTGACAGTGCACTTCCAAAGACGCTTTGGGATGAAGCTTTATTATATTTTGTCTACGTCTGGAATAGAGTGTGCCACAAAAATAGGGATAAAACGCCGTTCGAACTTTTTTGGAGGTAAAATTCCTTCAGTAAAGCATATCAGAGCGTTTGGTTCCGCCGTTTTTGTCGGAGTTCCAAAGCAATTGCGTAAAAAGCTTGATCCTAGAGCAAAAAATGGCATTATGGTTGGTTACGGACGGCGAACGAAAGGTTATCGTATATGGCTGCCTGATGCTAAAAAGGTAATTGAAACCATTAATGTTAAATTCGGAGATGAACCCAATGGACGCAAGCTGGACTCAGTTGTTACTCCCCCCATTAATTTAGATTCAGAATCTGAATCGGAAAGCTCAATCTGAAAATTTGACACCGGAGCACAGTTCGAAAGAAAAGGACGAAGCAGGTGAAAGTACGTCTTCTGAACAAGGTATAATGCCTGAAAAACGGGATATTATATGGTACCGGAAAGCAGTTCCCCGCTTTGATAGTGACCGTTTTAATATATATTACTATCCTGAAGGTAAAGACAGATTGAGATCATATCGCGAAGTCGAAGAATACTGTTCTTCTCGCGGTATTTTATATGACGAATCTAAATTTGATTTTAGGACTAAAAATAATTACACCGGAAAAGTTTCAGAAACTAAAGAAGCGAGTCATATTTCAGCATGACTAGACAATTGCCCAATCCCAATCAATTTTTACGAAGTACTTAGAACACCTCAAGCTAATAATTGGTACCAAGCAATGGAGGAAGAGCTAGGCGTAATATCGAATCGTCAGGTATGGGATTTGGTTGAAAAACCCCAAAATGCTAAAATTATAGGGAACCGATGGGTGTTTAATATAAAAAGGAATGCTGAGAGGAAAATTGTACGCTATAAGGCGCGATTAGTAGCGCAGAGTTTTTTTCAAAGGAAAGGATAATCTTACGAGACTTTCAGCCCCGTCGTAAATTTTCCCCTCATTCGTGCATTCTTTGCCGTCTTAGTTTGTTTCCTTGGATGGGTTCATAGGCAGTTAGACATCAAAAGTGCCTATTTGTATGCCCCATTATCGGAAACTATTTATATAAGACAACCCCAAGGATTTGTTGACCCAGAGAAACCCCAGTTTGTATGTCGCTTAAAGAAAGCGTTGTACGGGCTTCATCAGAGTGATAGCGAATGGTTCTATGAAATTAGCAATAAACTTGAGGAAAAAGGTTTTCGTAAAATATCATGGGCAAATTGCGTTTTCACTTATGAAGATAATGTAGTACTATTATTGTATGTCGATGACATAGTGGTTTTTGGAAAAACTAGTAAGCAAACTGATTTTGTCGTACGAATTTTAAATGCCGAGTTTGACATAAAAGATCTGGGCAGAACTAAAAAAACTACTTGGAGTAGAATTTGAGGAAACTAATGGCAAATTATACATACACCAAAGGGAATATATCGAAAAAATACGTAGCGTGTTTAACAGTTTTAAACTTCCGATAACTTCACTTCCCATAGCGAAAAGCATAATATTATCTAAAACCCAATGCCCCAGTACTGAGGTTGAACAGAAAGAAATGAAAACAATCCCTTACAGGAGTGCGATAGACTATTTGTCATTTCTAGCTTCGCGAACTAGGCCTGACATATCATATGCCGTAAATATTCTTTCTCAGTTTCAGTCAGGTATGGTGCATTGGGATGCTGTTTTAAAGCTGCTGGGATATGTATGTCATACTAGTGAATATAAACTTGAGTTATCAGGCATTAAAAATATAATCTTTAACTGTTTTAGTGATGCCGACTTTGCATCCAACAGGGATGATCGTACATCTATGGGAGGTATGATACTTTTAATTGATAAACCCCCATTGCATGGAGGACTTTCAAGCAAAAATGCCTAAGTCTGTCCACCGTGGAAAGTGAGTACGTTTCCCTTGTTGAATCAGTTAAAGAACTTACCTGGTTCACTCGTATTTTTGATGAATGCACAGATAATAAAATTTTAAGTTCTAAGCCATCTGAAGTTAATTTATACTGTGATAATCAAGCTGCAATTAGTTTCTGCAAATCGCCCATTCAAAACCACAAAACTAAACATATTTCAGTCAAACTGCATTTTATACGTAATCTTTTGAACGATAAGATTTTTGAGCTTAAATACGTTAACACGAAAAGTAATTTAGCAGATGCATTTACTAAAGCCACTACTAAACAAGGACTGTCAAACTTTCTAAGAAATGAATGTATTGGTTCTTTTTGATTTGATCTATGTAGAATAAAAAAAAACTGTTAAATGTTAAAATACAGATATTTTCTGGTTTTTAAATATTAAATTAAAGTGAATATTTGCATGTAGTATTTGTATTGTATTAGAATGTTTCATATCCTTTTTTTAATAGTGTGACACACTAATTGATAACGCCATTGATACTGTTTTGAATGTTTTTTTATGCATACATGAAACAAATTTCATTTGAATATGTTATTTGAATATATATTAGTGTTCGCATTAGTGTTTATACAAAATGTTTATACAAGTGAAAAGTATAAAGTTCATTGTGTATATAAATCTGTTAATTTTTGCTTTATTGATTTCCTAATATATTCTGAATTAGGTATATTCTGAACTTGTATAAATGCTCACGTTAAAAACTTACTTTTACGAGCAAGCTATGCTTATATCTTTAAGTTTACAATATACTTTTAAGAGTGGACTTAAAATTTTGTCTATGAAGTATTGTTTAAAAGTTACCTTGTTTTGAAAAACTTGTCCTGTTATGAAGTGACAAGAGGCGGACCATTTGATAGGAAAATTGCGCGGTGCGTACTTAACGTGGCGATATTCGCCTTGTTTACTTTTATCTTGCCACTTCCTAACATTAGGTTGAGGTGTCAGCTTTTCAAACATCGCAAGAATGCGATGGTATTCAGCTTCTCGGCTATCGCAAATATGACGTCATAGTTTTTTTCTTCCTCTTACGTATTTGCCATATGAAACTACTTATTTTTAACGGACCATGTTTGGCCGTATGTAACTGTAGACCGTGTTTCTTATGCAAATGTTTGATTGTATAAAAGAACAGGTTTGTTAATGTCTGTCTCGCTCGCTCACTCAGTCAGTCTGTCTGTCTGTGGGTGGCATCTGTAAATCTCACACTCTCGGTTAGAGGTGTGGAGATAGTATATTTTTCATGTACGAGCATATTATTTCTTTGAGCAGTTGGCTCGCTATTATGTTTTTCATTTGTACATATTCATCTGTACATATTAAATTATTTTAACTTCAACGAACTTTGTCATAATTCAAATGTCCCTGTTTTACTGCGCGCCCTGCAGAGCATCTTTTCCACATTGGTCTGGCTGATTCGGCTGACTGCCTCCTGTGCTATTCAGACCAATCTGTGACTTTTTTTCATCTTAACATGTGCTCTGCTCTTTCGAATTTTAAGTCCCTTGTTTTCAAGTATTCGAAAGCCCTTGGTCTAGTAGCCAAGTGACTGGCATTTGTAAAATAAAAACTTTACAATACATCTTAAGGTTCAGTTTTAGGAAAAAAGTTTAATTAATATTCTTGACCTTTTTTTTCACAATAATGCCATTGTCAGTGTATTACGGGGAGAGGGGCAAAGCGGCGACCGCAGCCGACTGGTAGACCGCGTAAATATTCCTAGTCGCCTGCCTGACTGTTATGCAATTGGTTGGGAATCATAATGGATTTATTACTCTTTGTAAAAATGATGATGATATTCCAAGTTTTACAAACTACCATTGCATTATCCATCAACAGGCATTGTGCTAAAAAATATTGAATTCAGATGATGTGATGAATTTCGTATTTAAAATAGTTAATTCTATTCGTGAAAGAAGTTTGCAAAGACTCAGATTCAGAGCATATCTAGAAGAATGTGAATCTGATTTTGGGGAACTACTATTACACACTGACGTTAGGTGGCTAAGCCGTGCTAAGTTTTTAAAAAGATTTTTGGTTGGTTGGTTGGTTGGTTGTATGGGGTTTAATGGCGCAAGGTCCAGAGAGGACATGCTGCGCCAAACACATGGTAAAACCTAAAATACAACATGCAAAACATACGTATTTGAACGTAGCCAAACGAACTTGCATAGTTAAAAATATCGCATATAACACAAGTATAAAGGATGTTAAAATCAGTATTTACAAATGATGGAGGACTTTCCCCCAAAGGAATAAAAGCTAACAAGGTAGAAGATGTGTAAAAAAGACAGGTACAGCATGATACAAAAGTTAAAAGGGAAAAAAAAATTATATATCACAGTAAAAACCAGTAAAACGTAGAAAGTTAAAAATACCAGGATGGGGAGATTCCCCTAAAATATCTTTAAGACGTGGCAAAATGTTATTAAAAAATCTTAAATATAAAAGTTTAAACCTAACGCAGCCCGTTAAAATGTGGCGAATGGTGAGCGGTTCATTGCAATACATACAGATAGGAGGATTCTCATTTAAAAGTAGGTGCATGTGCGTAAGACGTGAGTGCCCAATAAGTAAACGCGTCCACAAAACGTCTTTCTTACGATTTGGCAATGGAGGCCAGAGGGAGATACACGGTTTAATTTCGTGAAGTTTATTACTGATCTGGAGATTCCATTGGTCTTGCCATTTTCTGCGAATTATCCTCTTCACAGCCTGTTTGATGTCTGTAACTGGTAAGGGTTGGTTAAGAAATTCGGACGCATTTTTCGCTGCTGCATCGGCACTTTCGTTTCCCTGAATACCTACATGAGCAGGTACCCAGCAAAACACTACATCATAACCCCGGCAAGCAAGGCGATGTTTAATTTGTAGCACCTCGACACTGATAGGATGTCGAGATTCATCAGATTCTAAGGTTTCGAGAGCGCTCAGTGAGTCAGAGTAGATAATGAAGTTTTTCTGCACTTGCTGAGAAATGTATAGCATTGCTTCGCGGATGGCCACAAGTTCGGCAGTAAACACAGAACAATGGGAGGGGAGGCTGCGGCTAACAATATCGTTCTGACATACGAAGGCGAAGCCGACGTGATCGCTCGATTTTGAGCCGTCAGTGTAAATTTCCAAATGTCCAGCATACAAAGTACGATGAGCAGCAAAGAGTTGTTGATAGGTACGATTACACGTATTTGTTTTGTCAAAACCTATAAAAGGCTGCAAGTAAGTAATGCCGTGACACCGCCAAGGAGGAAAAACAAACTGAGGTAAAATTTGAGCATCAGTCCCATCCAGGTCTGAATCACATAGAAAGGTTCGCATTCGTATGCCAAAAGATGGCACAGAAGATGGGCGATTCCGAAAAAGTACATTAAAACGGCTGTCAAGTATGAGATCTTGCAGAGGATGTGCAGGGTGGGAAAGGATTCGATAGTAGTATTGAATCGACAACTGATTCCTTACGAGTTCCAGAGATGGCTCACTACAGATAGTATATAGGCTTTGAATGGGAGAGGTGCGAAAGGCTCCAGAACAAATGCGGAGAGCACTGTGATGAACAGTGTCTAGGCGACGTAGAACAGACTGTCTCGCAGACCCATAAGCGGCGCAACCATAATCAATTTTGGAACGAATCGCAGCCCTATAAATACGCAAGAGAGAGGTGCGATCAGCGCCCCAGGACGTGTTCGATAAAACTTTCAGAAGATTGACTGCCTTCTCACACTTCTTCCGCACAAAATTCACATGGGGAAGGAAAGTTAGTTTTTTATCAAAGAACACGCCAAGGAACCTAACTGTATCAACAACTGCGATAGGGGTTGAGGAAATGAGGATTTCTGGGTCTGGATGCATGCCACGCTTTCTACAGAAATGGACACACTGTGTCTTTTCTGCTGAAAAGTTAAAGCCATTTTTAGAACACCATTTCTCCATTCGGTTGATAGCCATCTGAAGTTGTCGTTCAATGTACCGCATATCTTGTCCTTCGCATGAAATCTGCAGATCGTCCACATATAAACACCCATGAACAGATGGTGGCAGCTGCTTTAATAGGGCATTCACCTTCACAGAAAACAGGGTCACGCTTAAGACGCTTCCCTGTGGGACACCCTCTTCTTGCACGACAGAGTTTGAAAGCGAAGAACCTACTCTAACGTTGAACTCTCTAAAAGATAAAAAGTTAGAAATAAAAATAGGCAGATTCCCTCGGAAATCTAAGTCATATAGATCTTTTAAAATACCAAAACGCCATGACCGGTCGTATGCCTTCTCGATGTCCAGGAAAACAGAAACTAAATGATTTCTTCTTACAAAGGCATTCCGAATTCGGCTTTCTAGACCAACAATGTTATCCATTGTTGATCTGCCCCTTCGGAAGCCACTTTGATTTGGTGAGATACACTGCTTAGTTTCTAGCAAATGAATAAGACGGGCATTAACCATTCTTTCTAATAGTTTACAAACACAGCTAGTGAGAGCGATTGGCCTGTAGTTCTTTGGACTCGACGCATCCTTTCCAGGCTTGGGAAAGGTAATAACTATTGCTTTTTGCCAGGTCTTAGGAAAAGTATGCTCCAGCCAGATCCTATTAAGGAGGTGTAAGATATTCCTACGGGAAAAATGAGACAGGTTTTTCAATAAGGTGTAAGATATGCCATCAGGACCGGGAGCAGATGGTTTCGTATGATACAAACAACGTTCCAGTTCACGCTCAGTAAAAGGACAGTTGTAGGGGAGTTTGGATCGCGTTTTGAAGTCAATACTACGTGACTCAGCACTGCGCTTATGTCGTAAGAAATTTGAAGGATACGACTGCGCATTGGATGCAGCCGCAAAAGCGTGAGCAATGGCATTGGCTATATCCGCAGTATCAGTGATCGTTCTTCCTCCCTCTTCCAAACACGAAATTGGGTGCTGTCTATAATACTGTCCCATAGCCTTCTTGGCTCTGCACCAGAGCTCCTTACAAGAAGTGTTTGTTGTTAAACTGGAGACATATCTTTTCCAGGAGTCTCTTTGACTCTGGCGTCGTACTCTCCTCGCTTGTGCTTTAGCATGTTTGAAGGCAATATAGTTTTGGTGTGTAGGGTACCTTCTAAAGTAACCCCATGCTTTCCTCTGTTTCTTAATGGCTTCTTTACACTCTGCGTTCCACCAGGGCTTACAATGTTTTGGAGGATACGGAGAGGTTTTAGGGATCGCTGCATCGGCAGCCTCCATTATGACTTCGGTGATTTTCTGGACAGCCACGTCAATGTCACCCTCAACCATGCTTCGTGAGATAACAGCTCGGGAGGTAAACATGTCCCAATCCGCTGCATCGTAAATGTACCGTGGTACGCGGCAGAAAGGAGTGGAACTCATGCAAGATGTCAGAAAAATCGGGAAATGGTCGCTCTCGAGGAGGTCATTTCCCACTGAAAAGTTCCAAACGGGCAGAAGCGATGGTGAGCAGATGGCAAGATCTATGGCGTGAAAAGTTGTTGAGGGCTCGTGGAAATAAGTTACTTCACCGTTGTTCAGCAGACAGAGACAGTGGTTAGAAAGCAACTGTTCAATCTGTCTACCACGGGAATTCGTATCCATACTACCCCACAAACAACTATGAGCATTGAAGTCACCGAGAATAATGAAAGGCGTCGGGAGCTGACTCACTAAATTATCAAGATCACTCTGAGCCACAGTTTCATTAGGAGGTAGATATACCGTGCAAATGGAGATTAGTTTCCCAACATGCACACGTACAGCTACGGCTTGAAGGGAAGTTTGAAGTCCGATGGTGGTGAACGGGTAGGCATGCGACACTAAGAGGGCTACGCCACCCGACACTCTACCATCGGTCTCATTATCTTTCCTCAGAAGGCTATAGCGACGCAACTCAGCCGTGTCAGCAGACTTCAAGAAAGTTTCTCGAAGTGCGACACAGGCTGGATTACAATCTGAAATCAGTGATTTGATAAAGTATTTTTTGGTGCGGAAACCACGACAGTTCCACGAAACAAAAGAAGCCATTAAGAAAGAGACTTAGGGGACGACACAGATGACGGAAGCTGATGCGACGACTGCGCTGGAGGACATTCCTCAAACACAACGTCATTATCCGAGAGATCGGACGAATATAATTTCAGGGACTCTTCGGCCATAATGCATCGAAGAGTTTTTGGGTTTTTAGATACTAATTTAAGATTTCTGGATTTTTTTGCGCAACCTATTTGTCGTCTGGGTTTTAAAATATTTTTTAAGTTTGGGTTCGGCGGTATAGGTTCGGATGGTGTAAAATGATAATCTTGTTTCTTTTTTGTGGGTTGAGAGCTGGAGACTCTCGTGAGCTTCTTTTTTACAGAGGTAGAAGATGTTGTAGCGTAGGTTGTACTAACTAGGATTTCATCTGTTTGAGTGCTTACACTTTTGACGGATTTTTTGAGAACTGAGGCGTACGATACACCTACTTTAGGCGTGCGCGCTTCAATTTCTCGCCGAGCCTCTATGTAAGAAATTTTCTTCGTAACTTTTAGAGTCTGCACTTCTTTTTCCATGGTCCATTTTGGGCAGGACCTAGATTAAGACGTGTGTTCACCACGACAATTGACGCAACGTTCTGGTGCGGTGCAATTTTCGCTACCGTGTCCGACTTCAGCACATCGAGCGCAGGTAACGGTACCACGGCAAGCATTTTTTGAGTGCCCAAACCGTTGACACTGGAAGCAGCGCAGTGGGTTTGGAATGTATGGGCGCACCGACAAGCGGTGATAAGCTGCGTTAATGTGAGAGGGAATAGTGGGCGTGTCGAAGGTCAGGATGATGTGCTTCGTAGGAAGGATCTTACCATCCCGACGGATCGTCATACGACGAACGCCACACACGTGCTGACTTCGTAGTTCACTAAGAATTTCATTTTCGGGCGTGTGCATGAAATCTGGCTCTGAAACAATTCCACGGGAAGAATTCAAGAAGGTATGTGGTGTAACGGTAATTGTAAATTGACCTAGCTGTGTACAGTTTGAAAGTGTTGCGGCTTGTTCACTTGAAGAGACTTCTAGAAGCAGATCACCTGAACGAAGTCTTTTCATAGATTTAACCTCCCCAAGTACTGATTGAATAGCTTTATAAATTAAGAAAGGAGAGACAGTCGAAAAGTTACCATTTTTTAGAGAGATTACAAAAAATCTTGCATTTGCAAAAACAATGTCCATTTGTTGCGGTGAATTATCCCTCACCGTGGGAGAAAAACTCGAAGGTTTTAAAGCATCCATAAAAAAAGGGCCTTAAATTCAGTTCTCTGCGGCACCACCCACCATGGAGCCCAACAAGGGGATGCAGATACTTGCACCAGTGCTAACAGAGAACTATACGCACTCGGAACGACCCTGAAGCAGACCTCCACCCTTAGCGAGATGCCCAGAAGCCGAAACGATAGCTTGGTTCCTAGCCGAAGACAATGTCAACGACCAGCCGATTGGTACATTAGGGAACCACTAAGTACCTCCCGTTTACCCGAAGCGGGGACCAAAGCAGTGTGTTGGGCAACCAAAACTGACCCTCAACTACCAGGATTCCCTTTTCCGGGGACACGGGTCTCCACGCACGGCAAACACGTGGGTGATATACACGCCATTAGAAGCTAGAAGCATCAGAGCGGCAACAGCTTCTAATGAGGTGCCCTCGCCTACGAAGAGGAACCACACCGAGGGAGAAAAGAAAGAAGAAAGTAGATGAAAGAGAGGAGAGGAGAAAGGAAAGGAGATAGTTCGCTGGGGTACCTCGGGATTGCGACACCCGTGTTTACCTAAAGAAGGTAAACCCCCTGAGGGGAAAAAGATTTTTATATCTTTTGCCTGACATAAAAGAATTTATGGCAACTGTTAATACATCATATTCTCAATTGGAAGATGATAAGTGGGTGCGTGATCTTGCTTTTCTCTCTGACATTACAGGAAAGCTAAATGAATTAAATTTGCAACTTCAAGGAAAGAACAAAACATTAACTGAATGAAATGGTTAGCAATGTTAATGCATTCAAGGGGAAATTTACATTCCTGGAAGCACAATTGAGGAGAGGAGATTTAAACAATTTGAAAATATGGCAGCTAAATCTACATATAAATTCAAATGAATACGATCAATATGCTGATAAGATGTCTCTGTTACGAAATGAGTTTGATAGAAGATTTAAAGATATTTCTAAAATAGAGGATATAATATTATTCATGTCATTCCCATTCAATGATGAAATAAAAAATAGAAGAAATATCAATAAGATTAAAAGAATTTTTGGATGTGGATGAAATGCTAGTTGAGAATGAAATCCTTAACCTAAAATGCGATATATTTTTTAAATCAAGAGCTTCGTCTCAAAATAGTTATTGGAATTACTTTGTGAAGAAAATATTCATGTTTATGTAGACGTGCAGCATATTTAACTGCCTTTTTCAGTTCTTCTTACCTTTGCGAAACATTTTCCACCATGAATGCAATCAAAACAAAACATCGTTCCCGTTTAACAGATGACCATTTGGTAGCATGTTTACAAACAGCCATAAGTGCATATGAACCACAGTATAAAAAGCTTGCCGAAAATACGCAATGTCATGTTTCCAGCGCATCCTCTAATATGAAATAAAAATAATAGTTAAAATTAATTTACATTAACGTTATTCGCATTAATAATAAGAAAATAAAAGAACATATTGTTTTATTTATAAACTCATTAGTTTGTTAGAAGAAAACATTTTTTCTCTTATTAAAATAACTTGATATTGAATATAATTAGTAATATCTGATTATTTTAAATTTAAACAAATCTTTGGCTTTAAATTACTAATTTTCTTATAATCACTTAACACATACGATGTTGGTAGACCGCCGTCTATAATTTAAATTACAGGTCGCCCATAGTGATCAAAAGTTTGGCCACCATTGGTGCATTACCTAAAAAATTTAGCAAACATTATAGAGCTTCAACAATGATACCAAAGAACGTTTCCTTCCACTTTTTCTGTTGATCACAAAAGTATTCCTAGGTCTGAAAATAAGGTTCAGTTTGTACCAAAAATGGTACACATATGGTAGGGAAGATGTTAATGATAATTATTTGACATATTAAAAGTGGCCTATGCTACGTAATTCTAACTTTTTTAAGGTGTTTCAGAACTTTTATAATGTACAGTAAAAATCTGAATACTAAAAACCCATACACCATATTATGAAACTTTTACCATCTTTAACTATTACCACAAACTTAAACTATTACCATCATTTATATAAAAAAAAATCTACAGAAAAAATAAATACCTTTGCTCCATTAGCAACAAGTAACCTAACAACATCCAAGTTACCACTCTGGTAAGCCAGGGCTAAAGCACCTAATCCAGTATTTAAAGTTGCACTGACATCAGTTCCAAATTCTATAAGAGCAACCATGTCTAGGAAACCATATTGTGCTACAACTGCTACAATTGGCATATTACCAAGTGAGGGGACAACATACGACGGCTACCATCTGTATAGATTACCAAGGCCCGGTCAGGAATAGCATTAATGACTTCAAAAGCCATTTGCCTGAGTAGTTCTGGATGATCATGTTTGGTAATACTAGTCAACAAATCCTCCCATGTAAAATGTAAATTACTTCGTTTAGATAACTAAAAAAATTCAAATTTGAAAAAAAAATTTCTACTTACAATATAACTGTAATTATCAATGTTATGATTAACAGCTGACATTGTAAGTCAGCTAATTCCTGTATGCCGGGGAAATTTCTCTGCAACATTGGGAGCATAAAAAGTGCCCCCACCCACATTTTAACGACAGTGTCAATATTTATTGGCTGCGGAGAAAAATAAAATACGATTTAATTCAGACAATTACACTGCTGGCCACTGTAAATGCAACACCCTGAAGGAAACATGCAAATAACATGAAATTTACAACATGCATTAGCGGAGGTGAGATATGCAAATGATTAGAACAATGACAGCAACAAATGCTTAGTTCCTCTATGCCTTTACAAAGAGGAAAACCTGTTTCAGAGACTATCATTTAAAGTATTTTTTCTTTGTTGAATGCATGGTGTAGCCATTTGGCACAAATTGATTTTTTACTTTTTTATGTCTAACTGCATGGTGTTGCCATTTGGCAACAAAATAATATTTAATTAAAAAATAGTGAAAATTTAGAGTTAATTTTTAAAAAATATTTTTCCATGCTTTCTCATTATATTCAAATACATATATATTTTTTTCGAGGAAAAATAAAAAATCATGCAGTGTAGGGTTAAACAGCCAGCGCTACATCTCCGAGGTGTTGGAGCCAGTTGTCCTTCCTTACCTTCAGGGCTTGCCCACAGCCATATTTCAACAGGATAATGCTCGACCACACGTGGCACGCATTGTCCAACGGTTCTTCGTCAATCGCCAGATTGAATTGCTTCCCTGGCCGCCTCGCTCTCCGGATCTTTCGCCGATAGAAAACATGTGGTCCATGGTTGCTCTACGATTGACCCAGATTCCATCCCCAGCTGCCACAGCAGATCAACTTTGGCAACGTGTGGAAGCTGCTTGGTCTGCTGTACCCCAAGAACTCATCCAAAGTCTCTTTGAATCAATGCCGAGGCGTGTGGCAGCGGTGATCTCCAACAATGGCGGCTACTCTGTCTACTGATTTTGGCAGGAACCACACTTCAAACCTGATGACATAGTGTATTTAAAATCTAAGGATAAATTCCACAAAAAAATCACTGAACCATTTGAGATAGTATTTTGGAGGATCATTTACTTCACATTTTGACATGCAGTGGCGGCTCGTGTATAGGAACGGCGGAACTGCAGCACCCCCTATTTTCCCTCAATATTATCAATAACATTCAGTAGGTAAAATGAGTAATTTTTTTCCTTTAAACCTTTCTTCATACTTGTATCGTTAATGTCAGTAGCCATAGCCCCGTTCATGAAAAATGACAAAAATCTTTCTATGGAACTGTGTGCTTCACATTCCAGTAATGCGGTGTTTGGCTGTTGTGCGCATGCGTGCATGTCCCTGGTACTAGAGCTCTTTCGCGCTGGGTATCGCCCATGCAGTGCCGACGCTGTTCCCCGAGTATCTGGTCGTGTTTAATTTTGACTCGGTGTGTGCCATGTTTAAAAACCGTGTACCATATTCTTGAATGTGATAAACTGTAGATGACTATCAGCTATTTTATTTAATTTAGTGGCTATTTTTGGGTAGTTTTCTTGTATAGAAAATTTTAATGCTTATCCATGAACTCTTCGAATCCCAAAGAAAAAAGTTCTGTGACAGTAAGTGAACTTCAACAGCTTAAGACACATAGTTGTCTCTCCATGAGAATTTTACAGTCAAGAAAATAGGCCGTTCAACACCTGATATTCAAATACCTCAGCCAGGAATAAGCAACAACAACAGATATATTCGTAGCTTTAATTCTGAATAGTACCAATGGAAAAGTTGCTCTGCTGCTGTGGGGTGAAAAATACATTGTTTTACTTCCCGTGTTTTCTATTTGGAGGTGATGCAACATGGACAAAAGATCATGAGAAATCAAAGAAGCATATTGAAAATGTGGTTTCACTAACACTTTTAGGAAAGGTAAATATTAAGGAGAAACTTAGTGAGGCTTACATTTAATCAATGAGCATATCATGAGGGTTAAAAGAACCGTGAAATTTTAACCAATATAATACTGTATTTTATTTTGTGGAAACTTTTAAACTCCTTTACGTGGACGTGATGAAAAAGATGATTCAATAAATCTAGGGGTATTTCGAGGAATAATAAATTTTGTATCTAAATTAGATCCAGATTTGAAGAATCAATTAGAAATCAGTATGGTCATCAAAGGTGTTTCTAAACTAGTTAGAATGAGATACTTGACTGTCTGCTACAAATATACCATGAGGAGATAAGAACAGAAGTTAGAGAAACTGCGTTTGTAGCCGTCATGGCTGATGATATAACACACTCAAATGGTCATTGTTTTACGGTAGGTGTTGGGCATTCTTTATTCAAGAAAATCAAACTGCAGATAGCATATCAAAACGTATTCTAGAACAGTTAGACATGAAGGAAATGGACAATAACTCAGACATTTGATGGTAAAAATGTTGTTTACGCCTGGTTAAAAGTTGAACTGTAACCGTCGTTACTTGGCGCCTATGAGTTGGCTGCAACAAGTTTTTGCGCAGTTGAATTTTGTCTTTCGCTCGAGTAGGAAGCTTCATTCGGAAGCATCCCTAAATAAATGAGCAATATCGTTGGCTAACGTCAATAAATCTTTGATAACTGAAACTTGCCAGTTTATTTGAACTTTCTTCGTACAGTCCAGATCGACCATTATGGTCCTGTTACGGCCGGAGAAACGGCTAAAATTTGATTAATTTTTATTAATAACTTTCAATTTCGACTTACTTTGTGTTTGCAAGAACTTTGGAACTGTTTTCGATATGTCTGATTCAGATGAAAGTGAACCTGTGGATACATTAAAAACTTTGAACCGTCGAAAAGGCAACTTTAAATCTCGAATTACGAAATTAAATTCGTTTTTAAATGAAAAGGCTGCATCGGCAGATAGTTATAAGCTGCAGAGCAAGCTCGATGGCGTCAAGGACATTTCTTCTAAGCTAGATGAACTAAAGTTTCGTTACTATGAGCTTTTAGAGGATGAACAATTAGCGGATATTGATTCTCAATTCGACCTCATGGAAGAAGAGCTAGAGGATATCAAGGTAAGCTTCCAAAAATTCTTATTTGAATTAAAAGAAAATAATCGTTCTAATTTAAGTAATATTAATAAACAAAGTTCTAGTTCTGTAAAATTTCCTGATGTAAGCTTACCTGAATTCCTTGGTAATATCGAAAACTGGCATTGTTTTAAGGCCCAGTTTGATAGTTTAATAACGAATAACTCTTCTTTAACTGACTCTCAAAAGCTGTTTTATTTACGTTCTGCTTTGAAAGGTGAAGTAGCCTTTATTGAAACTCCTGAGGATACATTTAATTCTTTAATGAAAGTTTTGATCGATAGATATGAGAATAAACGCTTGATTGTCAATAAACATGTGCAAAATATTTTGAATATTGAAAAACTTACTACTGAATCAGCTAAACAGCTGCGAAATATTGTTGATGTTGTTAATAAAAACTTGAGGTTTAAAATTATTAGAATTAGAAGCAAATGAGTTAACACAACAATTTTTAATGAATATCCTGTTACAAAAATTAGATAAGGGATCTCGCAAACTTTATGAAATGAGCTTAACTTCAACTGATTTGCCTAATTGGGATACTTTTATTGAATTCCTGCAGAAAAGATCACAAATTTTAGAAAACATGCAAGGAGCGCAAAGTTTCTCTTTTAAAGTTAAAGCTTCGAACATACCCAAAAAATAAAACCTTTTTGTTAAAGTCTAATAGCGACTTGTGTTCTTTGTGTAAACAATCACATATGATGTATAGATGTCCTTCGTTTCTGAAAATGACTCCTATGCAGCGATTTAATGTGGTTAAAAGGAATAAACTTCGTTTAAACTGTTTAAGTGTATCCCACAAATTAACATCTTGCTCCTCTAAATACTCTTGCCGCTTATGTCAAGGCAAGCATAATTATCTGTTGTGTCGGAATGAAAATAATCAGTTCAATGAAACAAATTCGCCGGTGAAAGATTCCTCGACAAGCTGGCAAGCACCGGCCCATACGTCTTTTTCGCCAGCTCCAATTGCAACCCCTCGGGTCTCCGATGATGTAAACATTTCAAATAACCAGGAAGTGTTGAGTTCTTTCTCGACCATCAATGAAACTTTGAACAAAACAGTGCTGCTGACGACAGCTAATGTATGGGTTTGGTCTCCTACTAGACATAACTATATTTCGGGAAGAGCGATGCTCGACAGTGCTGCTGTCATGCTTCATAACAACAAATTTTGCCTCGGAATTGGGTCTGGTAAAGAAAAAAGTAAACATTCCTGTTTGCGGTTTAGGTGGAATTTCAACTTGCGTCAAATGGAAAACGAGAGCATTAATCAGTAATAAAAATAATTCTTTTAAGCAGTTTATGGATCTATGTGTTGTATGGAAGATTACCGATGTCATCCCGCACTCGGTTCTTGACATTAAAGAAGTAAACATCCCACCGCGCTTGACACTTGCAGATCCGCAGTTCGATCAGCCTGGACCGATAGACTTGATAATTGGTGCAGAATTCTTTTTTAATGTAATTAAAGATGGTAAACAAATTGTGTCAGATAATTTAATATTTAAAGATTCGGTTTTGGTCTCCTTGCCAGTGGTTCGGTTATGACAAAATCTTCTAAAGAATATTGTGGGTTGATTTCTAATTCTGAAAACCTAGAGGATAGTATTCGAAAGTTTTGGGAGGTAGAAGAAGTGTCTTGTGATCGACCATTAAGTAAGGAAGAAGAATTCTGTGAAATTCATTTTCAGAAAACTCATAAGCGAAATGAAACTGGTAGATTTGTCGTTAAGATGCCAATTCAAGAAGAATTAAATGCGTTAGGAGATTCTCGAAACTTAGCTGAAAAAAGACTGCAACAAACAATTTGTAGACTCCACAAGAATCCGGATATGCATAGGCTCTATGATGATTTTCTTAAAGATTACGAGTCTCTTGGGCATATGGAAAAGGTTTCGAACGAAAATTCGTCTGCTGTAGTGTATTATTTACCACATCATGGAATTTACAAACCGGAAAAAAGTACAACGAAACTTAGAGTAGTGTTTAACGCGTCGGCCCCTACCACTTCGGGTAGAAGTTTAAATGATCTACTACTTACAGGCGAAGTTAAAGAGGATATATTCGATATCATGATACGATTTCGTAAACATAAAATAGTGATAACTGCTGACATAAAGCAAATGTTCAGGTTGGTTGGTTGGTTGTATGGGGTTTAATGGCGCAAGGTCCAGAGAGGACATGCTGCGCCAAACACATGGTAAAACCTAAAATACAACATGCAAAACATACGTATTTGAACGTAGCCAAACGAACTTGCATAGTTAAAAATATCGCATATAACACAAGTATAAAGGATGTTAAAATCAGTATTTACAAATGATGGAGGACTTTCCCCCAAAGGAATAAAAGCTAACAAGGTAGAAGATGTGTAAAAAAGACAGGTACAGCATGATACAAAAGTTAAAAGGGAAAAAAAAATTATATATCACAGTAAAAACCAGTAAAACGTAGAAAGTTAAAAATACCAGGATGGGGAGATTCCCCTAAAATATCTTTAAGACGTGGCAAAATGTTATTAAAAAATCTTAAATATAAAAGTTTAAACCTAACGCAGCCCGTTAAAATGTGGCGAATGGTGAGCGGTTCATTGCAATACATACAGATAGGAGGATTCTCATTTAAAAGTAGGTGCATGTGCGTAAGACGTGAGTGCCCAATAAGTAAACGCGTCCACAAAACGTCTTTCTTACGATTTGGCAATGGAGGCCAGAGGGAGATACACGGTTTAATTTCGTGAAGTTTATTACTGATCTGGAGATTCCATTGGTCTTGCCATTTTCTGCGAATTATCCTCTTCACAGCCTGTTTGATGTCTGTAACTGGTAAGGGTTGGTTAAGAAATTCGGACGCATTTTTCGCTGCTGCATCGGCACTTTCGTTTCCCTGAATACCTACATGAGCAGGTACCCAGCAAAACACTACATCATAACCCCGGCAAGCAAGGCGATGTTTAATTTGTAGCACCTCGACACTGATAGGATGTCGAGATTCATCAGATTCTAAGGTTTCGAGAGCGCTCAGTGAGTCAGAGTAGATAATGAAGTTTTTCTGCACTTGCTGAGAAATGTATAGCATTGCTTCGCGGATGGCCACAAGTTCGGCAGTAAACACAGAACAATGGGAGGGGAGGCTGCGGCTAACAATATCGTTCTGACATACGAAGGCGAAGCCGACGTGATCGCTCGATTTTGAGCCGTCAGTGTAAATTTCCAAATGTCCAGCATACAAAGTACGATGAGCAGCAAAGAGTTGTTGATAGGTACGATTACACGTATTTGTTTTGTCAAAACCTATAAAAGGCTGCAAGTAAGTAATGCCGTGACACCGCCAAGGAGGAAAAACAAACTGAGGTAAAATTTGAGCATCAGTCCCATCCAGGTCTGAATCACATAGAAAGGTTCGCATTCGTATGCCAAAAGATGGCACAGAAGATGGGCGATTCCGAAAAAGTACATTAAAACGGCTGTCAAGTATGAGATCTTGCAGAGGATGTGCAGGGTGGGAAAGGATTCGATAGTAGTATTGAATCGACAACTGATTCCTTACGAGTTCCAGAGATGGCTCACTACAGATAGTATATAGGCTTTGAATGGGAGAGGTGCGAAAGGCTCCAGAACAAATGCGGAGAGCACTGTGATGAACAGTGTCTAGGCGACGTAGAACAGACTGTCTCGCAGACCCATAAGCGGCGCAACCATAATCAATTTTGGAACGAATCGCAGCCCTATAAATACGCAAGAGAGAGGTGCGATCAGCGCCCCAGGACGTGTTCGATAAAACTTTCAGAAGATTGACTGCCTTCTCACACTTCTTCCGCACAAAATTCACATGGGGAAGGAAAGTTAGTTTTTTATCAAAGAACACGCCAAGGAACCTAACTGTATCAACAACTGCGATAGGGGTTGAGGAAATGAGGATTTCTGGGTCTGGATGCATGCCACGCTTTCTACAGAAATGGACACACTGTGTCTTTTCTGCTGAAAAGTTAAAGCCATTTTTAGAACACCATTTCTCCATTCGGTTGATAGCCATCTGAAGTTGTCGTTCAATGTACCGCATATCTTGTCCTTCGCATGAAATCTGCAGATCGTCCACATATAAACACCCGTGAACAGATGGTGGCAGCTGCTTTAATAGGGCATTCACCTTCACAGAAAACAGGGTCACGCTTAAGACGCTTCCCTGTGGGTTGGTTGGTTGGTTGGGGTTTTATGGCGCAAGGTCCAAAATAGGACATAAAGCGCCAAACACAAGACAGAGGCGGGAAAAAAGTTTATAGAAAACCACCTGACATAAACCAACGACAGAAATTACAGGTACGAAACCAACACCATTTCTTAATAAAATGACATAAAAGAGTGTAAAACAGGTATAAAAAAGTAGTAAAAAAGCAGTGTAAACGTTGTAAAAAATATATATATATATAAGTTAATGATGCATAAAAGGGATAAAAACTATGATATATAAAAATTTATAAAATGTTTAGATGATATGAATGGTAACATAAATAATGAAAAGTGCTAAAATTTTAACAATAAAATCAATCCGAAAAGCAAATGCACTTTATAAAATTTGTACAAAACAAAAAGGCAAAAAGAGAAGGATGGGGTGGTTCCCCCAGGAGATCAGACAAATTGGGTGAACTACAACCGAAAAACCTGTTATAGTGTGACTTCAGACTAGGGCAAGACGTCAAGATGTGTGACACTGAAAGCGGAGCCTTACAGTGTTCACACAGAGGGGCATCCTCAACCCATCAGCAAATGCCGATGTGTCAAAAGAGTATGCCCAACTCTCAAACGTGTAAGTACTACGTCTGCACGGCGCAGTCCAGCAGATGGCCAAGAGCCAATGCGAGGTTTAACCTGTCGCAGCTTGTTCTGAACTTGTAGGTCCCAATCTAACTGCCACTCATGCCAAACTAACTTTTTGACAGCGGACTTCAAATCGGTGATTGGAATAGGCTGAACCAGACGATGCACGGCACCTTTAGCCGCAGCATCTGCACGCTCATTACCCGCTATGCCGACATGACCCGGCACCCAGCAGAACGAAACACTGAAACCTCGACGATAGAGGCGACGATGCAGATCCACCACCGGAGATAAAAGGGAATGAGAGTGTGATACTTCACCATTCTCCAAAGTCTCTAAAACGCTGATGGAATCTGTATACACGATATATCGTCTACTGCTCTGACGGGAGATGTACTTTAAGGCTTCGTGAACAGCGACAAACTCTGTTGAAAACACGGAGAAACAGTCCGGAAGGGTGTAGCTCCTAACGTCTCTGCCACAGACGTAGGCACAACCAACATGGTCTCCTGTTTTTGAGCCGTCGGTATAAACAGCAACATAGTTACGGTAAATAGCGCGGTGCGATGCAAAAAGCTGGCGATACACAACAGGATCCGTACTTGACTTTACAAAACCCTGGAAAGGGCGCAAGTATGAAATCCTGTGATCACGCCAAGGTGCAAAAGGTAAAGTCGGTCGCAGCATGACATCCGTATCAGAGAGAGACGTCGAAGAAAGGAACGTTCTCATTCGAAGTCCGAACGGTGGTATACAAGATGGCCGATTTTCGAAAAGCCGGTCAAACTGACTGTCAAGAAGAACAGAATGGAGTGGGTGAGCAGGATGCGAAAGAATGCGAAAATACAATTGAAGCGACAATTGCTTGCGAACAGATGGTAAAGAGGGCTCGTCACAGATGACATTTAAGCTCTTAATAGGCGATGTTCTGAAAGCACCAGAACAGATTCGGAGGGCGGAGTGATGGATAGTATCAAGTTTCCGCAACACTGAAGAGCGAGCGGAACCGTATACGGCACAACCATAATCCAGTTTCGATCGGATGACGGCGCGATAAACTCGGAGCATAGTACATCGATCAGCACCCCAGGACGTGTTTGACAACACTTTTAACAAGTTTAGGGTTTGTTCTGACTTCCGACGTAAATGCATAACGTGCGGAAGGAAAGTGAGCTTTCTATCGAACAATACTCCTAAGAAGCGAACAACGTCCACAACGGTGATAGCTGAATCACCGAGATAGATCTGCGGGTCAGGATGCAGTCCTCTTCGCTTACAAAAATGTACACAAGAAGTCTTTTCCGTCGAAAAAGTAAAACCGTTCTCCGAACACCATGTCATCATGCGAGAGATTGCAATTTGCAGTTGTCGTTCAATGTAACGCATGTCCTTGCTTTGGCAGGAAATCTGCAAGTCATCCACATATAAGTTCCCATGAACAGAAGGTGGTAAGCACTGTAAAATATTATTTATTTTCAGGGAAAAAAGTGTCACACTGAGGACACTTCCCTGCGGAACTCCCTCTTCCTGTATGTAAACATCGGAAAGTGTGGTACCAATGCGAACTTGAAATTCTCTTACAGACAGAAAATTCGCAATAAAAATAGGCAAGTGGCCTCGAAAGTTATTACTATAAAGGTCACGAAGGATGCCATATCGCCATGTCCGATCATATGCCTTTTCGATGTCGAAGAAAACGGACACAAGATGGTTACTTCTGACAAAGGCATTGCGAGCTTCGGATTCTAAGGCAAGGATATTGTCCATCGTAGACCGACCACGCCGGAAACCGCTTTGTAAAGGTGACAAATAAAGCTCGGTTTCTAGTACGTACACTAACCGATTGTTTACCATGCGTTCTAGCAGCTTGCACAAACAGCTCGTGAGTGCAATTGGACGGTAATTATTCGGGTTAGTAGCATCTTTTCCCGGTTTAGGAAAGGGAATCACTAATGCCCTACGCCAAGAGGTTGGGAAAGTATGTTCCTCCCAGATTCTGTTAAATAAACATAGCAAATTACGGAGCGAGCTGCGAGAGAGATGCTGTAGCATAGCATAACTAATGCCATCGGGACCCGGGGAAGTCATCCGAGTCTGCCGAAGGCAATTCTCCAACTCCTTCTCCGTAAAGGGGCAGTTGTATGACAGGTTGGACTGAGTTTCAAAACGCAAAGGTCTAGACTCGGCATGCAGTTTGTGTCGCATGAAGGTGGTCGGGTAAGACGACACACTCGACACAGAACTAAAAGCGCTGCCAATGGCGTTACTAATTTCCTCTACGGTAGAGAGAGTAACGCCATCTTGGACGATGCATTTCAGTGGCTGGTCTAAATATAAACCCATGCATTTCTTCACTTTAGTCCAAAGCTGCTTACTGGGAGTGGATGATGTCAGTCCCGAAACATACTTCTTCCATGACTCTCTTTGACATCGTCGACGCACTCTACGAGCTTCTGCTCTAGCTCTTTTGAACGCCACGAAGTTAGCAGTAGTGGGATATCGGCGAAATATCCCCCACTGTTTTCGTTGTTTTTTCAGGGCTTCTCGACATTCAAGGTTCCACCACGGCTTCCAATTTCTACGACTATTTGGTGAACTTTTAGGAATAGCTGCATCGGCAGCCTTTATTATAACGTCGGAGACACGACGAACCGCATCATCAATAGCACCGTCGACCATAGACTGGGTGATTTTTGCACTGTCTGTAAATCGCAACCAGTTCGCAGATTCATATTTGAATCGCGCAGGGCGACAGACTAAAGATCCCGTGCCGGACAGTGACACAAAAACAGGGAAATGGTCACTGCCACGAAGATCAGTCCCAACCCAGAAGTTACATGATGGAAATAGCGACGGTGAACAGATGGCAAGATCAATTATGTGAAAGGTTCGAGATGGCTCGTGAAAGTGAGTAGGATCACCATTATTGAGGAGGCAAAGATTATGGTCAGTTAATAACTGCTCCACTTGCCTTCCTCGAGCGGTGTTACAGCTACTCCCCCACAACACATTATGAGCATTAAAGTCTCCAAGTATAATAAAAGGTTCCGGAAGCTGAGTCAATAAGTCGTCCAGAGTCCTTTGATCAATAACATCGTTAGGCGGCAGGTATATGGCGCAGATGGAAATTAATGTCTGCGTCTGTACGCGCACAGCTACAGCTTGAAGTGAAGTATTCAAGGAGAGGACCGTAAACGGGAAATTGTGAGAGGTCAGGTTGGTTGGTTGGTTGGTTCGTTGGGGTTTTATGGCGCAAGGTCCAAAATAGGACATAAAGCGCCAAACACAGGACGGAAGCCAAAAAAAGGTAAAAATAAAAGCTTCTGCATCGGAACCAATGACGGAGGTCACCAAATAAAACTGCATCAACTTTTCTTTCTAAAATACAAGTATGAGAGTAAAACTGGAATAAAAAAGCATAAAATGCAGTGTAAACGTTATAAAAATATATGTATAAAAGCGATGAAAAAAAGGTATATAAAATTCATAAAATGGTTAGGTTAAATGAGTGGTGGTATACAAGAAAGTAAAATAATGCAACAATTTTAACATTAAAATCAATGCGAAAAGCAAATGCTCTTTATAAAATTGGTTGAAAATAAAAAGGCAAAAAGACAAGGGTGGGGGGGCTCCCCCAGCAGATCAGGCAGATTGGGTGAACTAGACCCAAAAAAACGATTGTAACAAGGCTGCAGAACAGGACAAGACGTCAAGATATGTGACACTGAAAGTGGAGACTGACAGTGTTCACATAGAGGGGTATTCTCGCCCATCAGCAAATGCCGATGTGTCAGGAGGGAGTGCCCAATTCTCAATCGTGTGAGCATGACGTCTACACGACGCAGCGGAGCACATGTCCAAGCACCAATGCATGCCTTAACCTGTCTCAGTTTGTTATTGACTTGCTCATTCCAATCTAATTGCCACTCCTGTCGCACTAGATTTTTGACAGCGGACTTCATATCGCTAATAGGAACATGCTGATTCAGACGATAAGCGGCACCTTTAGCCGCAGCATCTGCCTGCTCGTTACCCGTTATGCCGACATGACCCGGCACCCAGCAGAACAAAACACTGAAACCACGACGACAGAGGCGACGATGCAGATCCACCACCGGAGATAGAAGGGAATGGGAGTGGGACACTTCACCATTCTCCAAGGTCTCTAAGACGCTGATGGAATCTGTATATACGATGAAACGTCTACATCTCTGACGGGAGATATACCTCAATGCCTCGTGTACGGCGACAAACTCTGCTGAAAAAACAGAAAGACAGTTGGGAAGTTTGTAGCTGCTAACGTCTCTGCCACAGACGTAGGCACATCCAACATGATCTCCTGTTTTAGAGCCGTCGGTATAGACACCAACATAGTTAGGGTAACTAGCGAGGTGCGACGCAAAAAGCTGGCGATACACGACAGAATCCGTACTTGACTTCACAAAACCCTGGAAAGGGCGCAAGTATGAAATCCTGTTATTACGCCAAGGTGCAAAAGGCAAAATCGGACGCAGCATGACATCCGTATCACGGAGAGACGTCGAAGAAAGGAACGTCCTCATGCGAAGTCCAAAAGGTGGAATACAAGATGGCCGATTTTCAAAAAGTCGGTCAAACTGACTGTCAAGAAGAACAGCATGGAGTGGGTGATTAGGTTGCGATAGGATACGGTAATACAACTGAAGCGACAATTGCTTGCGAGTTGATGGTAAAGAAGGCTCACCGCAGATGACATATAAACTCTTAATGGGGGATGTCCTGAAAGCACCAGAACAGATTCGAAGGGCGGAATGATGAATCGTGTCGAGTTTCCGTAGCACGGATAAGCGTGCGGAACCGTACACGGCGCATCCATAATCCATTTTCGATCGAATGACCGCGCGATAAACCCGGAGCATCGTAGCTCGTTCAGCTCCCCAGGATGTGTTCGATAGAACTTTCAGCAAGTTAAGAGCCTGCTCAGACTTCCGCCGTAGATATATTACGTGCGGAAGGAAGGTTAACTTGCTATCAAACAACACGCCCAAGAAACGAACAACGTTCTCCACAGATATCAGAGAATCACCTAGGTATATTTGCGGGTTAGGATGCAAACCTCTGCGTTTGCAAAAATGTACACAAGAGGTTTTTTCGGTCGAAAACTTAAATCCGTTCTCCGAACACCATGTCATCATGCGAGAGATTGCAATTTGCAGTTGTCGTTCAATGTAACGCATATCCTTGCTTTGGCAGGAAATCTGCAAGTCGTCAACATATAGATTGCCCTGAACAGATGGTGGTAAACACTTTAAAATTCCATTAAATTTAAGAGAGAACAGTGTAACACTAAGTACACTTCCCTGAGGAACTCCTTCTTCCTGAATGTAAACATCGGAAAGTGTGGTACCAATGCGAACTTGAAATTCTCGTAGTAACAAGAAGTTCGCAATGAAAATCGGCAAGTGGCCACGGAAGTTGTTATTGTAAAGGTCACGAAGAATGCCATATCGCCAAGTTCGGTCATAAGCCTTTTCGATGTCAAAGAAAACTGACACTAAATGGTTTCTTCTGACAAAGGCGTTACGAACTTCAGATTCTAAGGCAATGACGTTATCCATCGTAGACCAGCCACGCCGGAAACCGCTTTGTAAGGGTGACAGATAAAGCTCGGTTTCTAGTACGTAAACTAACCGATTGTTTACCATGCGTTCTAATAGCTTACACAAACAGCTAGTGAGTGCAATTGGTCGGTAGTTGTTAGGGTTAGTGGCATCCTTTCCCGGTTTAGGAATGGGAATCACTGTTGCCCTACGCCAAGAGGTTGGGAAAGTATGTTCCTCCCAGATTCTATTAAACAAATACAGCAAATTACGGAGCGAGCTGCGAGAGAGATGCTGTAGCATAGCATAACTAATGCCATCGGGACCCGGGGAAGTCATCCGAGTCTGCCGAAGGCAATTCTCCAACTCGTTCTCCGTAAAGGGGCAGTTGTATGACAGGTTGGACTGAGTTTCAAAACGCAAGGGCCTAGACTCGGCACGCAGTTTGTGTCGCATGAAGGTGGTCTGGTAAGATGACGCACTGGACACACAACTAAAAGCGTTGCCAATAGCGTTACCAATGTCCTCTACGGTCGACAGGGTAAAGCCATCTTGAACGATGCATTTTAAGGGCTGGTCAGAATATAAACCCATGCATTTCTTCACTTTGGTCCAAAGCTGCTTACTGGGAGTGGATGATGTCAATTCCGAAACATACTTTTGCCAAGACTCTCTCTGACAACGTCGACGCACTCTACGTGCGTTAGCTCTTGCTTGTTTGAACGCAATGAAATTAGCAGTCGTGGGATATCGCCGAAATATCCCCCACTGTTTTCTTTGCTTTTTCAGGGCTTCTCGACATTCGAGGTTCCACCACGGCTTCCAATTTCTACGACCATTTGGTGAACTCTTAGGAATAGCTGCATCGGCAGCTTCTACCATAGCTTCGGAGACAAGACGAACCGCATCATCGATATCACCGTCGACCATAGCCTGGGTAATGATTGCAATGTCTGCAAATCGCGACCAGTTCGCAGACTCATATTTGAATCGCGCAGGGCGACAGACTATAGATCCCATGCCGGGCAGTGACACAAAAAATGGGAAGTGGTCACTCCCGCGAAGATCAGTCCCCACCCAGAAGTTACAAGATGGAAAAAGTAACGGTGAACAGATGGCAAGATCGATGGTATGAAAGGTTCGAGATGGTTCGTGAAAGTGAGTAGGATCACCATTATTGAGGAGGCAAAGATTATGGTCAGTTATTAACTGCTCCACTTGCCTTCCTCGAGCGGTGTTACAGCTACTCCCCCACAACACATTATGAGCATTAAAGTCTCCAAGTATAATAAAAGGTTCCGGAAGTTGAGTCACCAAGTCGTCCAGAGTCCTTTGATCAATAACATCATTAGGCGGCAGGTATATGGCGCAGATGGAAATTAGTGTCCGCGTCTGCACGCGCACAGCTACAGCTTGAAGTGAAGTGTTCAAGGAGAGGACAGTAAACGGGTAATTGTGAGAGGTCAGGAGAGCGACACCTCCAGACGCTCGCACACCCGAAACATTGTCCTTCCGAATAAAACTGTAACGACGTAATTTGGCCGTGTCCGCTGACTTCAGGAAACTTTCCTGAAGTGCGACACAGGCCGGATGGTAATCTGTGATCAAGGACATCAGATCAGAACGTTTATTGCGGAAACCGCGACAGTTCCAAGAGATAAAAGTCGCCATTATGACGAAGAAGGAGAATGGACACCATGTGGAAGAGAGGAGGTGTCCATGGACACCCCATGATCGGAATCTGAAAGATCCGAATTTGATGGGCAGATTTGGAGGGAATCTTCCTCCATTCGCGCTACATTACGAGGGTCTTTCATCTTACGAGGAAGGCTCGATCGCTTGAGATTTTCAGCACGTTTCATCTTTTTATTTTGGAGAGGTTTAGATGGTGAAGTTTTTTGGGTTAGAGTGGTGTTTGTGTTTTCAGGATTGGTAATTACAGATGTTTTTTGGTTTTTTTTGTTCAAGGACTTTTTACTGGTAGGTTCTGGTTCCGTTTGCGTAGAGGCAGTGACCATCACTTTCTTGGAAGCAGCAACAGAAGCATAGGAAACACCAACCTTGGGACTCCTAGCTTCAACCTGTTTTCGTGCTTCAAAGTATGATAAATTATTATGAGCCCTTACTGTTTGGACCTCTTTTTCCAGTATCCATTTCGGGCAAGAACGTGAGAAAGAGGTGTGGTCACCTTGACAATTTACACACTTTGGAGGCAAGTTGCACGTCTCCGAGGAATGATCAGGCTGGGTACACCGAGCACAGACCGCTGAACCACGACACGATGCTTTCGAGTGTCCAAATCTTTGGCACTGAAAGCAACGGAGAGGGTTCTGTACGTAGGGTCTGACAGAGCTTCGGAGATAACCGGCAACGATATACTTTGGAAGGTTTGGCGTGTCAAATGTCAGAATGAGGTGCTTCGTTGGAAGTATCTCCCCATTCCGACGAATTGTGATGCGACGTACAGCAGAGACAAGCTGGTCACATAAATTTTCCAAAATCTCTTTTTCAGAGGTATGGAGCAAGTCAGCCTCCGAAATAACACCTCTTGAAGAATTGAGATATGCATGAGAAACTACGGACACTGCTATATTGCCAAACGTTGTGACCTTTAATAATTGTGATGCTTGTGATGAGTTGGTCACTTCTACCATCAGGTCACCAGAACGGAGTTTCTTTATGGATTTTGGATTTCCAATCGCTGCGTATAAAGACTTCTGGATTAGAAACGGCGACACCGTTTCGAATGTGCCTTCAACACGTTTAACAATAAAAAACCTTGCCGTTTGTTGCTCCCTCGAGGGGAGAGGTTGTTCTCTCGGAGGGAAAGAAGAAGTATTATCGTTTGAGCGATCCGCCCAAGAAGCTGTAACTAATTTTTCGTTAGTTGCAGCCATATTTGAGTTTTGAGAAACCACGGATTACTTCCAGTTCGATTCGGGGTCCCCGCCAGACCCCGTCGTTCCACACTTTTCTAACGTGCCAAGTGTAACCGCCGGATTCTTCGCAACTAAATGGCAGACGCCGGGAGGTAACGTGCACCTGGTGCACGGTCCCCGACAAAATCGAGAAGGATTTCTCGCTATCTCGCGACGTCTGCCATGAAGATAAACGCAACCAAGGGCCTCTACCTCTGGGATCGTTTAAGGAGAACGTACCTCAACCATTACCAACATGGCACGCCACTCCTCTCCACCAACACAACCCCAACAGGGTCCGTTCCCGAGCCCAAGCGGTGTCCCTCACGGGAGAGGCCGAAGAGTGGTACAGGACCCAGTAACGTCAAGGTTGGGTGGGCCGAGATCGGTTTTGATACCATGAAGGCTGCGAAGGGGACAGATAGCACAAAAACTTTTTTTGGAGATTTTAAAATTTTTAAAAATTTTTTTTGGTTTTTTATTTTTTTTAACGAAGAAACGACAAACAAAAAACACATAGGGGTTAAGAAAGAAAACAGCAACAAAAAATATTAGTAGAAGATCCAGTTGGAAAGGAAGAAAAGCACGGAAAGGAGAAAACAAAAGAAACAGGACAGGAGAAGCGAAAGAGAGATGGATCGCTATGGGACACTGGGGACGCTACACCCACATTCACCATAGACAGTGAACCCCACGGAGAGAGAAAAAGACACTAGGGTACCTCGGGGTTGTGAAGCCCGTGTTTACCAAAGAAGGTAAACCCCCTGAGGGGGTGAGAGGTCAGGAGAGCGACGCCTCCAGACGCTCGCACATCCGAAACATTGTCCTTCCGAATAGTACAATAACGACGTAATTTGGCCGTGTCTGCTGACTTCAGGAAGGTTTCCTGTAGTGCGACACAGGCCGGATGGTAATCTGTGATCAAAGACTTCAGATCAGAAAGTTTATTTCGGAAACCGCGACAGTTCCAAGAAAGAAGAGTGGCCATTATGGTGAAGAGGGAGAAGGAACACAAGGTGGAACAGCAGAGGTGTCCATGGACACCCCAATGTCAGGATCAGAAAGATCCGAATTTGAGGCGCATAATTGAAGGGAGTCCTCATCCCTTCGCGCCACATTGCGAGGATCTTTATTTGAGGCGCATATTTGAAGGGCATCCTCATCCCTTCGCGCCACATTCCGAGGGTCTTTCGCCTTACGGGAAAGACTCAATCTCTTCACTAATTCAGAATGTTTTAATTTTTTATTTACGAGGGGTTTTGAAGTAGGTGTCTGGGTACGATTAATTTTGGTTTTGTGTGATTCAGATTTAGGAGAAGGACTTAAGGAGTTTTTATTGTTGTTTTGTGGCTTATTAGAAGGTGGGTTAAATTCTGTCTGAGTGGAAGCTGTACACATAACTTTTTTGGTGGTAGCAACGGAAGCGTACGAAACTCCGACTCTAGGAGTCCGAGCCTCCACTTGCTTTCGAGCCTCCATATATGATAGATTATTGTGGGCTCTGATAGTTTGGACCTCTTTTTCCATTATCCACATTGACAGGAACGTGAGTAAGATGGATGGCTACCACGACAATTAGCACATTTAGCTGGCGCGTCACATGTATCAGACGGATGTTCCGGCTGGGCACAATGAGCACAGACCGCGGAACCACGACACGCTGCTTTCGAGTGTCCGAAACGTTGGAACTGAAAGCTACGGAGAGGGTTCTGGACGTACGGTCTCACGGGGCATCGCAGGTACCCAGCTATGATAAAGAATGGCAATTTAGGTGTGTCGAATGTCAGGATGAGATGTTTCGTTGGAATTACATTCCCATCCCGACGGATATTAATTCGACGCACGGCAGAGACATGCTGATGGCGTAGATTCTCCAAGATTTCTTGTTCGGTAGTGTGTAGTAAATCAATTTCCGAAATAACACCTCTCGAAGAATTTAGGTAAGTGTGTGGAGCTACAGATACTGCCATATTACCAAAAGTTGAGACTTTTAACATTTGCGCTGCTTGTGCTGATGTCGCAACCTCTACTAAGAGATCACCTGAACGAATTTTTTTTATGCTTTTAACTTCTCCTGCGGATGCATTAATGCATTTCTGAATTAGGAAAGGGGACACCGTTGCAAATGTCCCCTCCTCACGTTTTACAACAAAAAATCGAGACTTTTGCTCCCTCGAAGAGAGAGTCGATGTACTACTACTGCTGCTTTCAGAAAGTTTAGTATCCATAAAAATGGGCCGTATGTTCGGTCCCCGGCGGCACCACCCACCATGGAGCCCAACAAGGGGACGCCGGTTACTGCGCCAGTGCTAACCAGGAACTATACGCGCGCGGCCAATGACCGGTTGCTTAGCCCTGAGCCAGTGAACAATGTCTAACCGACCAGCCGATTAGTACACACGGGACCAATGTGCACCTCCCGTTTACCTGAAGCAAGGGCCAAAGTAGTGTGTTGGAGATTTACCTTACTAAAGCCCACATTATGGCGAAGAATAAAACCCCTCAACTACCAGGATCCCCATTTCCTGGGACACGGGTCTCCACGCACGGCAAACACGTGGGCAGTTAATCGCCATTAGAAGCTAGAAGCACAGAATGGCTACAGCTTCTGATGAGGAGCCCTCACCTCCGAAGAGGTAACCGCAACGAGGGAGAAAAAAAAGGTAAAAGTAGAAGGACGAGAGGAGAAGAAAAGGGAAAGGAGGGAAAGTTCGCTGGGGTACCTCGGGATTGCGACACCCGTGTTTACCTAAAGAAGGTAAACCCCCTGAGGGGACTTCCCTGTGGGACACCCTCTTCTTGCACGACAGAGTTTGAAAGCGAAGAACCTACTCTAACGTTGAACTCTCTAAAAGATAAAAAGTTAGCAATAAAAATAGGCAGATTCCCTCGGAAATCTAAGTCATATAGATCTTTTAAAATACCAAAACGCCATGACCGGTCGTATGCCTTCTCGATGTCCAGGAAAACAGAAACTAAATGATTTCTTCTTACAAAGGCATTCCGAATTCGGCTTTCTAGACCAACAATGTTATCCATTGTTGATCTGCCCCTTCGGAAGACACTTTGATTTGGTGAGATACACCGCTTAGTTTCTAGCAAATGAATAAGACGGGCATTAACCATTCTTTCTAATAGTTTACAAACACAGCTAGTGAGAGCGATTGGCCTGTAGTTCTTTGGACTCGACGCATCCTTTCCAGGCTTGGGAAAGGGAATAACTATTGCTTTTTGCCAGGTCTTAGGAAAAGTATGCTCCAGCCAGATCCTATTAAGGAGGTGTAAGATATTCCTACGGGAAAAATGAGACAGGTTTTTCAATAAGGTGTAAGATATGCCATCAGGACCGGGAGCAGATGGTTTCGTATGATACAAACAACGTTCCAGTTCACGCTCAGTAAAAGGACAGTTGTAGGGGAGTTTGGATCGCGTTTTGAAGTGAATATTACGTGACTCAGCACTGCGCTTATGTCGTAAGAAATTTGAAGGATACGACTGCGCATTGGATGCAGCCGCAAAAGCGTGAGCAATGGCATTGGCTATATCCGCAGTATCAGTGATCGTTCTTCCTCCCTCTTCCAAACACGAAATTGGGTGCTGTCTATAATACTGTCCCATAGCCTTCTTGGCTCTGCACCAGAGCTCCTTACAAGAAGTGTTTGTTGTTAAACTGGAGACATATCTTTTCCAGGAGTCTCTTTGACTCTGGCGTCGCACTCTCCTCGCTTGTGCTTTAGCATGTTTGAAGGCAATATAGTTTTGGTGTGTAGGGTACCTTCTAAAGTAACCCCATGCTTTCCTCTGTTTCTTAATGGCTTCTTTACACTCTGCGTTCCACCAGGGCTTACAATGTTTTGGAGGATACGGAGAGGTTTTAGGGATCGCTGCATCGGCAGCCTCCATTATGACTTCGGTGATTTTCTGGACAGCCACGTCAATGTCACCCTCAACCATGCTTCGTGAGATAACAGCACGGGAGGTAAACATGTCCCAATCCGCTGCATCGTAAATGTACCGTGGTACGCGGCAGAAAGGAGTGGAACTCATGCAAGATGTCAGAAAAATCGGGAAATGGTCGCTCTCGAGGAGGTCATTTCCCACTGAAAAGTTCCAAACGGGCAGAAGCGATGGTGAGCAGATGGCAAGATCTATGGCGTGAAAAGTTGTTGAGGGCTCGTGGAAATAAGTTACTTCACCGTTGTTCAGCAGACACAGTGGTTAGAAAGCAACTGTTCAATCTGTCTACCACGGGAATTCGTATCCATACTACCCCACAAACAACTATGAGCATTGAAGTCACCGAGAATAATGAAAGGCGTCGGGAGCTGACTCACTAAATTATCAAGATCACTCTGAGCCACAGTTTCATTAGGAGGTAGATATACCGTGCAAATGGAGATTAGTTTCCCAACATGCACACGTACAGCTACGGCTTGAAGGGAAGTTTGAAGTCCGATGGTGGTGAACGGGTAGGCATGCGACACTAAGAGGGCTACGCCACCCGACACTCTACCATCGGTCTCATTATCTTTCCTCAGAAAGCTATAGCGACGCAACTCAGCCGTGTCAGCAGACTTCAAGAAAGTTTCTTGAAGTGCGACACAGGCTGGGTTACAATCTGAAATCAGTGATTTGATAAAGTCTTTTTTGGTGCGGAAACCACGACAGTTCCACGAAACAAAAGAAGCCATTAAGAAAGAGACTTAGGGGACGACACAGATGACGGAAGCTGATGCGACGACTGAGCTGGAGGACATTCCTCAAACACAACGTCATTATCCGAGAGATCGGACGAATATAATTTCAGGGACTCTTCGGCCATAATGCATCGAAGAGTTTTTGGGTTTTTAGATACTAATTTCAGATTTCTGGATTTTTTTGCGCAACCTATTCGTCGTCTGGGTTTTAAAATATTTTTTAAGTTTGGGTTCGGCGGTATAGGTTCGGATGGTGTAAAATGATAAGCTTGTTTCTTTTTTGCGGGTTGAGAGCTGGAGACTCTCGTGAGCTTCTTTTTTACAGAGGTAGAAGATGTTGTAGCGTAGGTTGTACTAACTAGGATTTCATCTGTTTGAGTGCTTACACTTTTGACGGATTTTTTTGAGAACTGAGGCGTACGATACACCTACTTTAGGCGTGCGCGCTTCAATTTCTCGCCGAGCCTCTATGTAAGAAATTTTCTTCGTAACTTTTAGAGTCTGCACTTCTTTTTCCATGGTCCATTTTGGGCAGGACCTAGAATAAGACGTGTGTTCACCACGACAATTGACGCAACGTTCTGGTGCGGTGCAATTTTCGCTACCGTGTCCGACTTCAGCACATCGAGCGCAGGTAACGGTACCACGGCAAGCATTTTTTGAGTGCCCAAACCGTTGACACTGGAAGCAGCGCAGTGGGTTTGGAATGTATGGGCGCACCGACAAGCGGTGATAAGCTGCGTTAATGTGAGAGGGAATAGTGGGCGTGTCGAAGGTCAGGATGATGTGCTTCGTAGGAAGGATCTTACCATCCCGACGGATCGTAATACGACGAACGCCACACACGTGCTGACTTCGTAGTTCACTAAGAATTTCATTTTCGGGCGTGTGCATGAAATCTGGCTCTGAAACAATTCCACGGGAAGAATTCAAGAAGGTATGTGGTGTAACGGTAATTGTAAATTGACCTAGCTGTGTACAGTTTGAAAGTGTTGCGGCTTGTTCACTTGAAGAGACTTCTAGAAGCAGATCACCTGAACGAAGTCTTTTCATAGATTTAACCTCCCCAAGTACTGATTGAAAAGTTTTATAAATTAAGAAAGGAGAGACAGTCGAAAAGTTACCATTTTTTAGAGAGATTACAAAAAATCTTGCATTTGCAGAAACAATGTCCATTTGTTGCGGTGAATTATCCCTCACCGTGGGAGAAAAACTCGAAGGTTTTAAAGCATCCATAAAAAAAGGGCCTTAAATTCAGTTCTCTGCGGCACCACCCACCATGGAGCCCAACAAGGGGATGCAGATACTTGCACCAGTGCTAACAGAGAACTATACGCGCACGGAACGACCCTGAAGCAGACCTCCACCCTTAGCGAGATGCCCAGAAGCCGAAACGATAGCTTGGTTCCTAGCCGAAGACAAAGTCAGCGACCAGCCGATTGGTACATTAGGGAACCACTAAGTACCTCCCGTTTACCCGAAGCGGGGGCCAAAGCAGTGTGTTGGGCAACCAAGACTGACCCTCAACTACCAGGATTCCCTTTTCCGGGGACACGGGTCTCCACGCACGGCAAACACGTGGGCAGTTAATCGCCATTAGAAGCTAGAAGCACAGAATGGCTACAGCTTCTGATGAGGAGCCCTCACCTCCGAAGAGGTAACCGCAACGAGGGAGAAAAAAGAAGGTAAAAGTAGAAGGACGAGAGGAGATGAAAAGGGAAAGGAGGGAAAGTTCGCTGGGGTACCTCGGGATTGCGACACCCGTGTTTACCTAAAGAAGGTAAACCCCCTGAGGGGAGCAAATGTTCAGACAGATAATAATAGATCAAAGTCAGAGGGATCTATTGAGAATACTTTGGAAAGATAAAGAAAATCAAAAAACCGTTGTCTTTAACTTAAACACGGTGACTTATGGCACAAAAAGTGCTCCGTTCCTGGCAACAAGGGTTATTAAACAACTTGCCCGAGATGAATCTGCAAAATTTCCATTAGCTTCAGAAGTTGCGTTATCAGATGTTTATATGGACAATATCGTTACTGGTTGCCCAGACGTTACTTCAGCCAAACTTTTGAAGGTTGAACTAATTGAAATGTTTCAAACATGCGGTATGAGCCTTCACAAATGGAATTCGAACTGTGAAGAACTTCTTGAAAATCAAAAACAAATTCGAGATGAGCATTCATTTGCTCCAGATTCAGAAGCTACGATCAAAACCTTGGGAATGGTCTGGAAATCTAAGGAAGACCAGTTTATCTATAAGGTATCTGTAAAGCCACAAAATTTCTATACTAAACGAGATGTATTATCAACGATTGCTAAGTTATATGACCCATTTGGATTAATCGGCCCTGTTATTTGCAGAGCTAAAATTTATATGCAGAAACTTTGGTTAGAAAAACTGAACTGGGATGATAAATTACCAGAAGAATTCGTCAATGAATGGCATTATTTTGTTAGCTCTTTAAAAGAAATTGAGCATATCACAATCAACAGGTATGTCTTAAAAGAGGAGGTTGAAGTTATCGCACTTTTTGGATTTTGTGATGCCTCAATCTCTGCCTATAGAGCTGTTGTTTACCTAACTTGTTACACTCGAACTAGATCTCATACCTCTAAAGTACTCGCTAGCAAATCTAGAGTCGCCCCGTTAAAGACTTTATCGATACCTCGTTTAGAATTATGTTCTTGCTGGTTACTTGCGCAACTGGTCAACAAAGTTCTTGTTTCTTTGAAAATGACTATTGACAAGGTAGTTTTATTCTCGGACTCTACCATCGCCTTGGCATGCATCAGATCACTTCCTCATCAGCTAAAAACCTTTGTTGGCAACCGAGTTTCCAAAATACAATCTTTAACCTCAAATCATCAGTGGAAACACATCTCTTCCAGTGACAACCCTGCGGATGTTCTTTCCCGTGGTGTTGATCCTAAAGAACTTAAAACCTTGGAATTGTGGTGGAATGGACCACAGCTTGCCTTTCAAGAACATCTAAATTCTCCGAATGAAAGTGGAATGGACTCTCCTGATAAAGAACTATATATAAGTGAACTAAAACAATCTTCGAACGCTAACTTGATTCTCACATCTAATAATGGCTTTATTAACCAAATTCTTGATTTAAGTAATAGCTATGTTAAATTAATAAGAATTCTTAGCTTTATTTTTAGGTTTCAATACAATTGCAGAAATAAAGAGAAAAAACGTGGACCTATCACTAAGGAGGAATTTAATGAGGCTAAACGATATTTAATCAAATCAGTACAGGTAAAAGTATTTTTCAAAATGGAAAGGGGCAATTATGGAAGAGCTCAATGCACACAAAAAGAACTAGACATGTAATTTAGTAACTCTCCCTCCTGGTCATAAACCAATAAAGAACAAGTGGGTCTTTAAAATTAAGTGTAATTCTAATGGAGTTCCAGAACGTTATAAAGCTCGATTAGTAGCCAAGGGCTGTTCGCAGAAAGCTGGCATTGACTATACAGAGACATTTTCTCCAGTTGTACGTTACGACACACTCAGAGTTTTAATATCCTATGCAACGCTTTATGATTGGGATATTGACCATGTGGATGCAGTAGTCGCCTTTCTTCAAAGATCTATTGAAGAAGAAATATATATGGAATTACCAGAAGGTCTGGAGTTCTCCAAAGAAAGGGGTTGGTTGGTTGGTTGGGGTTTTATGGCGCAAGGTCCAAAATAGGACATAAAGCGCCAAACACAAGACAGAGGCGGGAAAATAGTATATAGAAAACCGCCTGACATAAACGAACGACAGAAATTACAGGTACGAAACCAACACCATTTCTTAATAAAATGACATAAAAGAGTGTAAAACAGGTATAAAAAAGTAGTAAAAAAAGCAGTGTAAACGTTGTAAAATATATATATATATATATATATATATATAAGTTAATGATGCATAAAAGGGATAAAAACTATGATATATAAAAATTTATAAAATGTTTAGATGATATGCATGGTTACATAAATAATGAAAAGTGCTAAAATTTTAACAATAAAATCAATTCGAAAAGCAAATGCACTTTATAAAATTTGTACAAAACAAAAAGGCAAAAAGAGAAGGATGGGGTGGTTCCCCCAGCAGATCAGACAAATTGGGTGAACTACAACCGAAAAACCTGTTATAATGTGACTGCAAACTAGGGCAAGACGTCAAGATGTGTGACACTGAAAGCGGAGCCTTACAGTGTTCACACAGAGGGGCATCCTCACCCATCAGCAAATGCCGATGTGTCAAAAGAGTATGCCCAACTCTCAAACGTGTAAGTACCACGTCTGCACGGCGCAGTCCAGCAGATGGCCAAGAGCCAATGCGAGGTTTAACCTGTCGCAGCTTGTTCTGAACTTGTAGGTCCCAATCTAACTGCCACTCATGCCAAACTAACTTTTTGACAGCGGACTTCAAATCGGTGATTGGAATAGGCTGAACCAGATGATGCACGGGACCTTTAGCCGCAGCATCTGCACGCTCATTACCCGCTATGCCGACATGACCCGGCACCCAGCAGAACGAAACACTGAAACCTCGACGATAGAGACGACGATGCAGATCCACCACCGGAGATAAAAGGGAATGAGAGTGTGGCACTTCACAATTCTCCAAAGTCTCTAATACGCTGATGGAATCTGTATACACGATATATCGTCTACTGCTCTGACGGGAGATGTACTTCAAGGCTTCGTGAACAGCTACAAACTCTGCTGAAAACACGGAGAAACAGTCAGGAAGGGTGTAGCTCCTAACGTCTCTGCCACAGACGTAGGCACAACCAACATGGTCTCCTGTTTTTGAGCCGTCGGTATAAACAGCAACATAGTTACGGTAAATAGCGCGGTGCGATGCAAAAAGCTGGCGATACACAACAGGATCCGTACTTGACTTTACAAAACCCTGGAAAGGGCGCAAGTATGAAATCCTGTGATCACGCCAAGGTGCAAAAGGTAAAGTCGGTCGCAGCATGTGATGAATCATTCTTATAACTGGTTTGAAATTCGGTTTGTAAAATAAATAACTTCAAATATAACAGCTTTGTTTAAATATCCTGTTTAAGCCTCTATTCTAAACTTGTTTCAACTAGTTGTGATCTGATTTTTAATTGCCCAAATAATTAATGCAAGCAGGATTTGGGTTGGTTGGTTGGTTGGTTGGATGGGGTTTAATGGCGCAAGGTCCAGAGAGGACATGCTGCGCCAAACACAAGGTAAAACACAAGGTAACTAGATGGGGGTTCCCCCATCTAGATTTCAGTCAAGTATTACAAAATGATATAAAAGTAGTTATGTATAAAGGGTGTTAAAACGGATTATGAATGTATTGCGATAAAGTGTGATAAAACCACTAAAATATATACAAAGGATTTAAAAGAAAAATTATATTAACGAAAGAAAACCAGCACACCGTAAGAAGTGGAAAACAGCGGGGTGGGGTGTTTCACCCACAAGATCACTCAAAGTGAGCGAAGTTGAGCCAAAGTATTTTAGATAAAAATTGGTGAGTCCGGTACACTCTGTTAAAATATGGCGAATGGTGAGGTGACAGTTGCAATGATAACAAATGGGGGCGATTTCTCCTTCCAGCAAATGTCTATGAGTGATTCTTGAATGGCCAATTCTAAGCCGCGTGATGACGACATCCAATTTCCTGGGAAATAGTGGAGGCCAGACAGTGATGGTGGGTTTTATGCAGTGGAGCTTATTTGCAACTTCAAGGTCCCATTCTGACCGCCATCTATCCAAAATAATGTCCCTCGTAATATGTTTAAGGTCACAGAAAGGAACAGGTTGATTTGAAACTACTTTTGGATTTTTTGCTGATGCGTCTGCAAGTTCGTTTCCTGCGATTCCTACATGTGCTGGAATCCAGCAAAACCTAACACTGTAACCCCGACATTTTAACTTATGATGTTGCGTAAGAACAGTGGCAACCAGGCAATAGCTAATGTTACCAGAATGGAGGCTTTCCAGAACACTTAATGAATCTGAGTAAATGATAAAATTTTTTTTGTGGTGATGCGAGATAAAAACAAGTGCATGAATGATAGCTAAAATTTCTGCAGTAAAAACAGAGCAGGATGATGGAAGTTTAAAACTATGTATAGTCGACTCACAAACAAAGGCACAACCAACGTGGTGTGTTGTCTTTGATCCGTCCGTATAGATATCTAGATACTTAGAAAACTGATTAATGTGTGAAAGAAAAAGTTGTTTATAGATGAGGGGGTCGGTATTAGGTTTAGTAAAATTGTTAAAAGGATTGATATATGGAATACAGTTTTTCTTCCAAGGTGGAAAGTCAAATAAGGCGCGCATACAGACATCTAAGGCTTCAAGAGAAGTATTTTCGGTCAGATTACGTATGCGTAGTCCAAAAGATGGTATGCAAGACAGTCGATTATGATAGAGGCGATCATAGCGTTTGTCCAGCAAAATGTCGCGCAAAGGATGAGCGGGATGAGATAAAACACGAAAAAAATAATTCACTGAAAGCTTACTACGAGTGTGAGACAAGGATGGTTCAGAGCAATTCACATACAAACTCTGCACGGGTGAAGTACGGAAAGCACCAGAGCAGATACGGAGAGCACTGTGGTGCACCGTGTCCAGTTTACGAAGTACACATTGGCGGGCGGAACCATATGCCGCACAAGCGTAATCCATCTTTGAACGAATTACTGATCGATAAATGTGCAACATTGATGTCCGATCAGCACCCCAGGACGTATTCGATAAAACCCTCAGCAAATTAAGCGATTTTTCGCATTTCTTACGCAGTTGCAAAACGTGTGGATGGTAAGTCAATTTCCTGTCAAAAATGACGCCTAAAAAGCGCACGGAATCTAAAATGGTAATCTTGCGGTCTCCAATAAAAAGCTCTGGATCCGGGTGGACCCCCCGTTTTTGACAAAAGTGCACACAAGAGGTTTTGTCTCGGGAAAAAGCAAATCCATTTCTATTACTCCATGTAGTGATTTTTTTTATGGCAGTCTGGAGTTGGCGTTCAATGAAGCGCATGTCTTTTCCCTGACAGCAGATCTGTAGGTCGTCAACATAAAGACAACCTCGAACGGACGGTGGTAACTGCTTGAGAATATTATTAATTTTTATGGAGAAGAGAGTGACGCTGAGGACACTCCCCTGGGGAACACCTTCGTCTTGAGTAAAGACATTTGATAAATGAGTACCAATCCGAACTTTATATTGTCGGATGTTTAAAAATTTTTGAATAAAAATTGGGAGATTTCCGCGAAACTCCATGTCAAATAGGTCTTTGAGGATTCCGTAACGCCACGCACGGTCGTACGCCTTTTCCATGTCAAAGAATATTGAAATAAAATGATTTTTTAGGAGAAATGCTTTCCTAACGTCAGATTCCAGAGCAATTATATTGTCAACGGTTGATCTACCCTTTCTGAACCCGCTTTGAAATGGAGCTATAAGGTGTCTTTTCTCTAAAATAAAAACAAGGCGAGCGTTTATCATCCTTTCTAGAAGTTTGCATACGCAGCTAGTTAACGCAATGGGAAGATAGTTATTTGGATTTGAAGCATCTTTTCCTGGCTTTGGAAAGGGTATCACAATGGCTTTTGTCCAAGCTGCAGGAAAAACATGTTCTTCCCAAATCCTATTATAGAGAAATAATAGATTTCTCAGGGAATGGTAAGATAGATGTTTCAACATGTTGTAAGCAATGCCATCAAGCCCAGGAGAAGTATTTCGGGTGTTCTTGAGATTTCGAGTAAGTTCAAAATAAGTGAAGGGGCTGTTGTAAGGTAGAGTGGAGCGTGTGTTAAAATTTAAAGTTCGGCTTTCAGATAGATGCTTATGCCTGAGAAAAGAGTCAGGATAACTACCTGCTGAGGAAGAAGATGCAAAAGCTGTGCCTATTGTGTTTGCTATTTCTGAAGGATCTGAGATGGTTTGACCATTGTGATTTAAGCAGGAGAACGAGTGTCCGGTATACACTCCTATTGCCTTCTTAACCTTGGTCCACAGGTGTTTGGAAGGGGTATTATATGATATGCTGGAGACGTATTTTATCCATGAATTTTTCTGGCTGCGTCTGCGTACTCGCCTAGCATTTGCCTTAGCACGTTTAAACTCTATTAGATTTTCTGTGGTTGGGTATCTTCGGAAGATTCCCCAAGCTTTCTGCTGTTTTTTCTTAGCTGCAAGGCATTCCTCCGACCACCATGGTTTCCTGTGTCTGCGTTTGCAAGAGGTCTTAGGGATGGAAGCATTAGCTGCGTCAATGATAACTGAATTTATGTTTTCGATTGCTCTATTGATATCACCCACCACCATTTGTTTTGTGATGACTGCAAGGGAGGCAAAGGTCGGCCAGTCGGCTCGATCATAAATATAACGGGGTTGATGTGAAACAGAGTTAGATTCGCCGGTCAGGAGGGAGAGAAAGACAGGAAAATGATCACTATTGTATAAATTATTAGATACCCAGAAATTATAAAAAGGCAGAAGTGAAGGGGAACATATGGCCAGGTCTATTGCATGGAATGTTCTTGATGGTTGATGGAAATATGTATTATCACCGTTGTTAAGTAGGCAGAGTGAGAAATCGGATATGAAGTTTTCTATCTGTTGTCCTCTGCTATTTGTATTTTGGCTTCCCCAAAGAGGGCTATGTGCGTTAAAGTCCCCAATTAGTATGAAAGGAGCTGGAAGTTGATTTAAGAGATGTGCCAAGGAGTTTCGATCAATAGATTCGTTTGGTGGCAAATATATGTTACAAATGGTAGTGAGCTGCCGGATATGAACACGAGCTGCAACAGCCTGTAAATTTGTATTAAGGGGAATCACCGTACTTGGGTAGTCATGAGAGATTAGGAGTGCCACGCCTCCTGAAATTCTTCCGCCAATATCGTGATCTTTTCGAAGAATATCAAACCTGCGAATTTTAGTATTGTCGGAGTTTTTTAAAAAGGTCTCCTGTAGTGCAAACACAGCTGGGTTGTGGTTGGAAATTATGTGTTTTAAATCGCCCTGCTTGTTGCGAAAACCGTGGCAATTCCACGAAATAATGGCTGCCATATAAGGGAAGTTTTTTTTTTCTCTCAGAAAAAGGAAAAAAACGGACTATCAGCTAGCGGAATTGGATGCAACTTCATCCGAATCCGACGAGCTGTCCGTTATCATATCCTCCTCTGGGGAGACATAAACTTTAAGGGGTTCATCTGTCTCAAGTTCATAAGGCTCAGATGTAATAGGTCTGTTTTTGAGGAAGTCTTTGCGAGTCAATTTTGAGGGGATAGGTTCAGATTGCTTTTTGGGCCGTTTGGATTGTGGTAAATTTTTCGGATTTGAGATCTGGTCACTAGCGGATTTGGAAGGGTTTCCTGGATTAGCGGTTTGTGATCCTGTTTTGCTTTTATTTTTTGGGGGTTTTGGTTTCACGCTCGCTCCATTCTGCGAGTCGGACAATATTACAGTTGGTGTTCTATTGCTCTTAGTTTTCTGTAGACTATTAGAAAACAGATTCGGATTAGTTTGTGTGGAGGCTGTACACATGATTTTTTGGGAGGCGGCAACAGAAGCGTATGAAACTCCGACTCTCGGAGTTCTAGCCTCAACCTGTTTTCGCGCTTCCATATATGAGATATTCTTGTGAGCTCTAACAGTTTGTATTTCTTTTTCCAATATCCACTTGGGGCAGGAGCGTGAGTAAGATGTATGGTCGCCTTTGCAATTAATGCATTTTGGTGTTAAGTTACAAGTGTCTGAAGAATGACCAGGCTGGGCACAACGAGCACAGACTGAGGAACCGCGACAAGATGCCTTCGAGTGTCCAAAACGTTGGCACTGAAAGCATCGCAGAGGATTCTGAACATATGGTCTGGTAGGGCACTGAAGGTAGCCGGCTATGACGAAAGGTGGTAGCTTCGGTGTGTCGAAAGTCAGGATTAGATGTTTAGTGGGGAGGAATTTCCCGTCCCGACGGATTGTTATGCGACGCACAGCAGATACTAGTTGGTCCCGCAAATGTTCCAAGATCTCCCCTTCAGATGTATGGAGGAGATCAGCTTCAGATATGACACCTCTGGAAGTGTTAAGGTAACCGTGCGGAGCTACGGTAATGGCCATGTTCCCAAACATATTGATTTTTAGTAATTTCTCAGCCTGTGCTGCATTCAAAGTCTCTACCAATAGGTCCCCAGAACGGAGCTTTTTGACTGATTTTACATGACCTACAGATGCATTTAAAACTTTACTAATTAGGAAAGGTGACACTGTACCAAAGTTTCCTTCTTTACATTTTAAAAGAAAAAAACGCGACATCTGCTGCTCTCTCAAAGGGAGAGAAGAAGATTGATTGGTTGAGCGATCTGCCCAGGAAGCTGTAACTAAATCACAATTAGTTGCAGCCATAATTACTTTTTGAGAAACCACGGATTACTTCCAGTTCGATTCGGGGCCCCCACCAGACCCCGTCGTTCCACACTTTTCTAACGTGACAAGTGTAACCTCCGGATTCTTCGCAACTAAATGACAGACGCCGGGAGGTAACGTGCACCTGGTGCACGGTCCCCGACAAAATCGAGAAGGATTTCTCGCTATCTCGCGACGTCTGCCATAAAGATACACGCAACCAAGGGCCTCTACCTCTGGGATCGTTTAAGGAGAACGTACCTCAACCATTACCAACATGGCACGCCACTCCTCTCCACCAACACAACCCCAACAGGGTCCGTTCCCGAGCCCAAGCGGTGTCCCTCACGGGAGAGGCCGAAGAGTGGTACAGGACCCAGTAACGTCAAGGTTGGGTGGGCCGAGATCGGTTTTGATACCATGAAGGCTGCGAAGGGGACAGATAGCACAAAAACTTTTTTTGGAGATTTTAAAATTTTTAACATTTTTTTGGTTTTTTATTTTTTTTTTAACGAAGAAACGACAAACAAAAAACACATAGGGGTTAAGAAAGAAAACAGCAACAAAAAATATTAGTAGAAGATCCAGTTGGAAAGGAAGAAAAGCCCGGAAAGGAGAAAACAAAAGAAACAGGACAGGAGAAGCGAAAGAGAGATGGATCGCTATGGGACACTGGGTACGCGGCACCCACATTCACCAAAGACAGTGAACCCCACGGAGAGAGAAAAAGACACTAGGGTACCTCGGGGTTGTGAAGCCCGTGTTTACCTAAAGGTAAACCCCCTGAGGGGAGCAGGATTTGGGAAAAGTGAGCAATTTTCCCGACTAGTTGAACCAAGTTAGAGTAGAGGCCTAAACAGGATATTTAAACAAAACTGTTTTATTTGAAGTTATTTATTTTACAAACTAAATTTCAAACCAGTTACAAGAATGATTGATCACTATTACCTATGTTAAAATAACATTTAATTTATCTACACAACAAAACTTTTTAATATATTTTAATCCCACAGTTTTTTTACTCACTGATTTTCTCAGAAGTTTATTTTCGTTGGTTAAATATTTAGAAAGGTCGTTATCTGACCCGTTCTAGTTTCCTCCTATGGAAATTTGAGATCTTACGGTTATCAGAGGGCGGCAGGGCAGCGACGGAACCTTTTGTATCCATCCAAATAAATTGTCCCTCAACTATCTTTTACCATTATTTGGAAAGCAATTACGCGAGAAAAGACGATCGTGAGAAAGGGAAAGATAAATATAATATAACTCTACTCTACCAAACCAATGTCCAAGCTAGCCCCCACCCACCCCCTCTTGCCTCTGCACTAAGGGCTGGGATTAATTGCAGGGTGCCTGACAGAAACGTTAGAAAGCATTTATTTCCAGCCTTCACAAAAGTTAATGGGAAGAGAGGGAGTTTTTAGTACTGGGAACTTTGACCTTATAACGGCTGACCACAGCCGATTTTTTCAGTTTATGCTCCCTTTTCGCTTGCTAAGGGAACCTTTGTGAAACGTTTTGTGGTTCTTTTCTGAACTCGTGATATTGTCATTGACTTGAGATATCTTCATGCGCTCTGTTATCAGCCATTTTTGCTCTCTCGTGTGCAACTTTGTTTGTTGAGTTTTATTATTTCTCCAATTTTACATTAACATTACCGTCTTTCATTTTAATATAAATTCAAGTCCGTTTTACGTGTAAGATTTAAAATTTCAGAATGTCTAAAACGAGGAGGCCCGGCTGTAAAAAATCGGAAGTGTGGGAACACTTTATAAAAGTGAATGAAAATGCTGTAGTGTGCAATATCTGCAAAAAGGACTTCAAGTTCTTTAAAAATACGACGAATATGAAGGAACATTTAAAGAGAAAACATCCAGCGTCATATATGATGACCTTTAATGCTCCAAAACAGTCCCAAGAGATTTTGACTGAATCATCCATTGAGGATAGGGCTGCTGCACCTGAGCCCACTTTTCTTCCAACTGCTGAGGTCGATGCTGTACAAGAACCTCCACAGAAGAAGAGAAAACAACTTAAGTTATTTGGAATCAAACAGAATAATGAACTTTCATTATCTGAGAAGGAGGCTATTGATAGATGTCTCGTTGAGATGATCGTAAAAGATTATCAGCCTCTTTCCATTGTAGAAAACACGGGATTTTTAAATTATAGTAAAAAGCTCCAGCCCCTCTACAATCCTCCAACGAGAAAAATGCTTACATCGCGACATCTTCCACAACTTTATGAGGAAGTGAAATTGGAAACAAAAATTATGCTGGATTCAGTTTCAAATGTGGTAGTTACCACTGACATGTGGACATCGGACAGTACCAAATCGTACTTGGCTGTAACTGCCCATTATATTTACAATGAAAAATTCCTTTCTTCATTGCTAAGTACGAGGGAATTTCAAAATAGGCATTCAGGCGATAACATTGCTTCTTGCCTCCTGTCAATATTTCAAGAATGGAATATTGACAGTAAAGTAACAGCAATTGTGACAGACAATGCAGCAAATATGAAGAATGCAGTTACAGATGTTTTACAGAAACGGCATCACCCCTGTATTGCTCACACTTTAAATCTGACTGTGAATGAATCTTTGAGTACTAATACGATACTGAGCACACTCATAAAAAAGTGTCGGGCTGTTGTAGGCCATTTTAAAAGCAGCACAGTAGCTGCTGATAAACTGAGGGAACTACAAAAACTTATGAATCTCAGCGAACTGAAGGTAAAACAGGATGTTCCCACAAGATGGAACTCAACTTTAATTATGTTGGAGAGGCTTTTATTGATAAAATCCCCACTGTCAGCTGCTGTGTCAAATTTGCCGCATGCCATAGAATTTTTGGATGGGACAGAATGGGATATTATAGCCGATTGTGTTCCCATTTTGAAACCTTTTGAAGTATGACCAAAGTTTTGTCAGCAGAAAAATATGCGACAATGTCCTTAATTATTCCCCTTGTTAGAGGTCTTCAGTTTGCTTTAAAACAACAGAAACCACGTACCTCTGTTGTTCAACAGTTACAGAAATCACTCATTCATGTCGTAGCAAGGCGGCTTGGTTCCTTGGAATACAATAAAACTGTGGCTAAAGCCACTTTTCTTGATCCAAGATTCAAGAAAACGGCATTTGGCACGGAGGAAAACTCCCGAAAAGCCCAGGACTGGGTCACAGAAGAAATTGAGTCTATCGTAAACTCAAAAAATAGATCAAGTGTAACCTCTGCGACTCCAACACCGAGTACCTCTTCAGAGAGAGAGGATGAATTTTCCATATGGAAGTATTTTGATTCCAAATTACTAGACACACAAACTGTCAGATCTGCAACTCTATTAATCAGGCAGTATGTGGAAATGCCGTATGTGCCAAGATCTTCTGATCCTCTGGAGGATCCTATTCCCGCAACATCTGTGCCATGTGAGCGAGTATTCTCGAAAAGCGGACATAATTTGAATGATAAGAGAAATCGTTTATCCTCCAAAAACTTGGATATAATTCTTTTTCTAAATAGTAATTTGTAAATATTTTATGTATATACCAGTTAGAACATGTCATATATTTACTTTTTAAATTTCACTTAATTTTTTTTAAAATTTTGTTTGAATTTTTTGATGTTATAACGAGCTCAGTTTCTTTTTTTCATGTGTGTTTTATATTTTGTGCTAATTTTTTGATGTTGTAAAATGTTCAGTTTCTTTTTTTTCATGTTTTATACAAATAGTAGTATTTTTATGATTCTATGATTTAATTGCATTATCAAAATACTTATGTATTCCCGCAGCAGCTGTGCCATGTGAGCGAGTATTCTCGAAAAGCGGACATATTTTGAATGATAAGAGTAATCGTTTATCCTCTATAAACTTGGATAGAATTCTTTTTCTAAACAGAAATTTGAAAATATTTTATGTATATATATACCAATTAGAACATGTCACGTATTTACTTTTTAAATATCACTTATTTTTTTTTATTTTGTTTCAATTTTTTCATGTTATATTGTGCTCAGCATTTTTTTATGTGGGTTTTACATTTTGTACTAATTCTTTTGATGTTGTAAAATGTTCAGTTTTTTTCATGTTTTACACAAATATTAGCATTTTTATGATACTATGATTTAATAAAGCATTATCAAAAATGCACGTGGATTATACCTCCTGGGGACAACCACGCTAAAAAAAAATGTGCCTGTGAAGTTTTACCTCTCTAGGTGGTGTGGAAAAAAACTTCAATTTTTTATTCAATTTTCTAGTTTTCTAGTTTTCAGGGCATCAAATAACAAATCGAAGTTTTTTGTTCTTTTATTCGTTTCCTCAAATAATGAAAATTCAGCTTTCAGTGTCTTTGGATTTGTAAGTTTTTCTTCTGGGTCTTCAAGAAACTTATGAATTTATTTTTCCATGGCTTCCTTTAAAAAAAGCATTACTCTGATGAGTAGTTTCTTCGATTTGCTCTTCATGAGAATCTGTTTCCACATAAGAATTTGGAAATATTCTAGAGAATATCTTTCCAGATAACTTCAAATCAAATAAGTTAATCAAATAAGCAAATCAAATAAGTTAAAAATTAATTTTTCACAATAATTTGAATTCTTTTAAACCGGTTTTCTTAATTTAATAACCGGTATTCAAATGTGACAAATTTATTTTAAAAATCGGTTTTTAAAACCGGGTTTGAAAAACCGTCAAACCCTAGTAGCGATGCAATTTGGATTTTCGCGCACTACCATTATGTCGTGATGATTGTTCTAACTGTCGAATAACGACTTTCCTTTTTTTTTCATCACTCCATAGGTTTTACTAACTAAACCAAATAATAGTAATGTCATGGTAATTTATCATCATCTCACTTAAAAGCTAACTCTGTAATAATTAATAGTTTAATTGTTTTTGTGTTTTACGGTCCCCCCCTTTTATTTTGTTTGGCTAAATGGCGAATTCGCCATTTTGTTCGAAATGTCCGCCATGTTTTTCCGTTTCTTGAAGGGTTGTGGGAGAAGGGCCGGACTTAGGCTTGAATGACCACTTCTTGGTCCAATGAAAAGACGGCACGGCAGCGTCGACTCGGGGCGACCAGAGGGGTTTTGGCGAGATGGTTGGTTGGTTGGTTGGTTGGGGTTTTATGGCGCAAGATCCAAAATAGGACATAAAGCGCCAAACACAAGACTAGAGCCAAAAGAGAGTAAATAAAGAGTCGCCAGGCTCGAACCAACGGTGAAATAACAGATTTATAACCAACAGTAAGAAATATAAAAACGAGTAACCGTGAAAAACTGAATAAAAGGGATGATAAAAATTATGTATAAACATGTTTGAATGATGATATATATACAAGGTAACATAGAAAGATGATATGTAAAAGTCATAAAAACGTGATATATAAGGTGGTAAGACAATGATACATAAAATTGATTAAAAGATTATAAAAAAAGAGATATTTGTAAAACGCAATAAAAGTTTAACTATAAAATCAATTGCTAAAGCACAGACTGTGTATAAAACCAGTAAAAAATAAAAAGGGAAACAGTGAAGGATGGGGGGGCTCCCCCAGCAGTTCAGACAAAATAGGTGAACTGGAGCCAAAAAAGCTATTATACTGGGCTTGAAGCGAGGGGCAAGACGTCAAAATATGTCCAATTGAAAGTGGAGCCTTACAATGTTGGCAGAGAGGGGCATCCTCACCCATCAACAAATGTCGATGCGTCAAAAGGGAATGCCCGATTCTCAACCGTGTGAGTATGACGTCTGCACGACGCAGTTGAGCTGATGGCCAAGCACCAATAACTGGTTTAACCTGTCGCAGCTTATTAGTGACCTGCAGATCCCAATCTACTTGCCATTCGTTCCTAACTAACTTTTTCACAGCGGACTTCACATCACTGATAGGCACATGCTGATTCAGCCGATGCACAGCACCTTTAGCCGCAGCATCTGCCTGCTCGTTACCCGATATGCCGACATGACCAGGCACCCAGCAGAAAAGGACACTGAAGCCACGACGACAGAGGCGACGATGCAGATCCAACACCGGAGATACAAGGGAATGGGAGTGTGACACTTCACCATTCTCCAAAGTCTCTAAAACGCTGATGGAATCTGTATGCACTATAAAACGCCTATCGCTCTGCCGGAAGATGTACTTCAGAACTTCATGTACAGCGACAAATTCTGCTGAAAAGACAGAAAAACAGTCAGGAAGTGAAAAGCTCCTAACGTCTCTGCCACAGACGTAGGCACATCCAACATGATCTTCTGTTTTAGAGCCGTCGGTATAAACATCAACATAGTGAGGGTAACTAGCGAGGTGCGACGCAAAAAGCTGGCGAAAAATGACAGGATCCGTATACGATTTTGCAAAACCCTGGAAGGGGCGCAAATACGAAATCTTGTGGTTTCGCCAAGGTGGAAAATGCAAAGTCGGTTGCAGCATGACATCCACATCACACAGCGGAGACGAAGTAAGTAACGTCCTCATGCGAAGTCCGAAAGGTGGAATGCAAGATGGCCGATTTTCAAAAAGTCTGTCAAACTGACTGTCAAGAAGAACAGCATGGAGTGGGTGATTAGGTTGCGACAGGGTACGGTAATACAACTGAAGCGACAATTGCTTGCGAGTAGATGGTAAAGAAGACTCACCGCAGATGACATATAAACTCTTAATGGGAGATGTCCTGAAAGCACCAGAACAGATTCGAAGGGCGGAATGATGAACCGTGTCGAGTTTCCGTAGCACGGATAAGCGTGCGGAACCGTACACGGCGCATCCATAATCCATTTTCGATCGAATGACCGCGCGATAAACCCGGAGCATAGTAGATCGCTCAGCTCCCCAGGACGTATTGGATAGAACGTTCAGCAAGTTTAGAGCCTGCTCTGACTTCCGCCGCAGATACATTACGTGCGGAAGGAAAGTTAACTTAGTATCAAACAACACGCCCAAGAAACGAACAACGTTCTCCACAGATATCAGAGAATCACCTAGGTATATTTGCGGGTCAGGATGCAAACCTCTGCGTTTGCAAAAATGTACACAAGAGGTTTTTTCGGTCGAAAATTTAAATCCGTTCTCCGAACACCATGTCATCATGCGAGATATTGAAGCTTGCAATTGTCGTTCGATGTAACGCATATCCTTACCTTGACACGAGATCTGCAGGTCATCGACATACAGATTGCCACGAACAGATGGTGGTAAACACTGTAAAATTCCATTAATTTTCAGGGAAAACAGTGTAACACTCAATACACTGCCCTGAGGAACTCCCTCTTCTTGAATGTAAACATCGGAAAGCGTTGTACCAATGCGAACTTGAAATTCTCGCAGTGACAAGAAGTTCGCAATGAATATCGGCAAGTGACCACGAAAGGTGTTATTAAAAAGGTCACGAAGGATACCATATCGCCACGTCCGGTCATAAGCCTTTTCAATGTCGAAGAAAACAGACACTAAGTGGTTTCTTCTGACAAAGGCATTGCGAGCTTCGGATTCTAAGGCTATGATATTATCCATCGTGGACCGGCCACGCCGAAACCCGCTTTGTAGGGGTGACAGACAAAGCTGGGATTCTAACTGATACACTAACCGATTGTTAACCATTCGTTCCAGCAGCTTGCATAAACAGCTGGTGAGTGCAATTGGACGGTAATTGTTAGGGCTAGAGGCATCCTTTCCCGGCTTGGGAATAGGAATCACTATTGCCCTACGCCAAGAGGATGGAAAAGCATGTTCCTCCCAGATTCTATTAAATAGATACAGCAAATTACGGAGCGAGCTGCGAGAGAGATGCTGTAACATAGCATAACTAATGCCATCGGGACCCGGGGAAGTCATCCGAGTCTGCCGAAGGCAATTCTCCAACTCGTTCTCCGTAAAGGGGCAGTTGTAGGCCAGATCGGACTGAGTATCGAAACGCAAAGGTCTTGACTCGGCACGCAGTTTGTGTCGCATGAAAGTGGTCGGATACGACGACGCACTCGACACTGAACTGAAGGCGCTGCCAATGGCGTTACTTATTTCCTCTAAGGTAGAAAGTGTAACGCCATTTTGAACAATGCACGGTATTGGCTGGTCTGGATATAATCCTATGCATTTCTTTACTTTCGTCCAAAGCTGTTTACTGGGGGTGGATGGTGTCAATTCCGAAACGTACTTTTTCCACGACTCTCTCTGGCAACGTCGACGCACTCTACGAGCGTTAGCTCTTGCTTGCTTGAAAGCAACGAAATTTGGAGTGGTGGGATATCGGCGAAATATCCCCCACATTTTACGTTGTACTTTCAATGCTGCAGAACACTCAAGGTTCCACCACGGTTTCCAGTTTCTTCGACCATTAGGTGAGCTCTTGGGAATGGCTGCATCGGCAGCTTCTATTATAACGTTGGAGACAAGACGAACCGCATCATCGATATCACCGTCGACCATGGACTGGGTAATGGTTGCAATGTCTGTAAATCGCGACCAGTTCGCAGACTCATATTTGAATCGCGCAGGGCGACAGACTACGGATCCAGTGCCGGATAGTGACACAAACACAGGAAAATGGTCACTTCCGCGAAGATCTGTCCCGACCCAAAAGTTGCAAGATGGAAAGATTGACGGTGAACAGATGGCAAGATCGATGATGTGAAATGTCCGAGATGGCTCGTGAAAGTGAGTAGGATCACCATTATTGAGGAGGCAAAGATTGTGGTCAGTTATTAACTGCTCCACTTGCCTTCCTCGAGCGGTGTTACAGCTACTCCCCCACAAAACATTATGAGCATTAAAGTCTCCAAGTATAACAAAAGGTTCCGGAAGCTGAGTCACCAAGTCGTCGAGAGTTCTTTGATCAACAACGTCGTTAGGTGGCAGATATATTACACACACGGAAATTAATTTCCGCATCTGCACACGCACTGCTACCGCTTGAAGTGGAGTATTTAACGATAGGACAGAGTAGGGATAGCTGTGAGAGGTCAGGAGAGCCACACCTCCAGACGCTCGCACACCCGAAACATTGTCCTTCCGAATAATACTATAACGACGTAATTTGGCCGTGTCCGCTGACTTCAGGAAAGTTTCCTGAAGTGCGACACAGGCCGGATGGTAATCTGTGATCAAAGACTTCAGATCTGAAAGTTTATTACGGAAACCGCGACAGTTCCAGGAAATTAAAGTCGCCATCAGGAGGAAGAGGGAGAAGGAGCACGAGCGGGAGGAGTTGAGGTGTCCATAGACACCCCAGCATCAGGATCAGAAAGATCCGAATTGGACGCGCAAATTTGGAGGGAATCCTCCTCCATACGCGCCACATTGCGAGGGTCTTTCACCTTACGTGAATGACTCACTCGCTTTGCAACTTCAGCACTTTTTAATTTTCTATGTATAGCTGGTTTAGGTGTGGGAGGTTTTGAGATGGAAGAACGGGATGTTTTATTAGGTTGTGAATTAGATTTTGAAGGTTGGGTTGTTTGAGTTTTACTATTGTTTGGTTTATTGGTTGTAATAATAGGCTCCGTTTGGGTTGATGAGTTACACATAACTCTCTTGGAGGCGGCAACAGAGGCGTATGAAACACCAACTCTAGGGCTTCTAGCCTCGACCTGTTTGCGCGCTTCTAAGTATGACAGACTATTGTTGGCTCTTACGGTCTGAATTTCTTTCTCAACTATCCATTTTGGACAGGAGCGTGAGTATGATGTGTGATCTCCTTGGCAGTTGATGCATTTAGCTGGCTTTGTGCAGGTCTCAGATGCATGGTCAGGCTGGGCACATTGGGCACAGACCACGGAACCACGACACGATGCTTTCGAGTGTCCGAAACGTTGACACTGAAAGCAACGGAGAGGGTTCTGAACGTAGGGCCTGATGGGACACCGAAGGTACCCAGCAATAAGAAATGATGGTAATTTAGGTGTGTCGAATGTCAAGATGAGATGCTTCGTTGGAAGCACTTTCCCATCTCGACGGATATTAATACGACGAACACCAGACACATGTTGGTCGTGTAGATGCTCCAGGATTTCCTCTTCGGGGGTATGGAGGAGATCGGCCTCCGATATTACTCCTCTCGAAGAGTTCAAATATCCATGAGGAGCCACGGACACAGCAATATTGCCAAACATATTTATCTTAGACAACTGCGCAGCTTGTACTGCTGTCAATACTTCAACAAGGAGGTCACCAGAACGGAGTTTCTTTATTGATTTCACATCGCCTATAACAGAATTTATACATTTTTGAATGAGGAAAGGTGAAACAGTGGTGAAGTTGCCTTCCGTACGCTTAACTATAAAGAAGCGAGAAGTTTGATTGGTGTTATATGATCTAGATGATGCACGTTGATTAGTAGTTGCTTTGGTTGAGTTATCCATAAAAATGGGCCGTATGTTCGGTCCCCGGCGGCACCACCCACCATGGAGCCCAACAAGGGGACGCCGGTTACTGCGGCAGTGCTAACCGGGAACTATACGCGCGCGGCCAATGACCGGTTGCTTAGCCCTGAGCCAGTGAACAATGTCTAACCGACCAGCCGATTAGTACACACGGGACCAATGTGCACCTCCCGTTTACCTGAAGCAAGGGCCAAAGTAGTGTGTTGGAGCGTTATCTTACTAAAGCCCACATTATGGCGAAGAAAAAAACCCCTCAACTACCAGGATCCCCATTTCCTGGGACACGGGTCTCCACGCACGGCAAACACGTGGGCAGTTAATCGCCATTAGAAGCTAGAAGCACAGAATGGCTACAGCTTCTGATGAGGAGCCCTCACCTCCGAAGAGGTAACCGCAACGAGGGAGAAAAAAAAAGTTAAAAGTAGAAGGACGAGAGGAGAAGAAAAGGGAAAGGAGGTAAAGTTCGCTGGGGTACCTCGGGATTGCGACACCCGTGTTTACCTAAAGAAGGTAAACCCCCTGAGGGGGGTTTTGGCGAGAAGGCAGCAGTATCGCTGAAGTGCGTGAGCGTGTAGGACGGAGATTATTTTACTCGCTGCGAGGCTGGACGTGCTGAAAATTTCTAAGTTACGACGAGGGATGGTGTGCTTCAGAACCACATCCGTACTGACGTGTTCCAGTTTGTAGACCTCGTGTTTCCCTCGATCCAAGGATTTGACCCTGCAATGATTCCCCGTTTTTGGCACCGACGAGACGGGTTCCGGAGAACATCAGAAATTTTGATCCGGTAGTCGCCATTTCTTCCACGACACAGTAGCGCAATTCCTGCCGGAAGCCTGGAACGCTACAATTTCGGCCCTTCAACCGAACCCCTTCTCAGCGCGGAAATTCGTGAATCGGGTGACGTTCTTATCTTTTTTTTTTTCTATGTCATAATTACATTTTCCTAAATTTTATTTTATACCGTGTAGAATCCTTCCTCTAGGGTAATTTTATATGCTATTTGTGATATGTAGTAATGTTTTATATGATGTGTTTAGAATGGTCAGGAAGAGTATGACTATTAAATTTTGACATACCAATTCTTAATTTTTAATGATCAATTCTTAATTTTTTTTATGTGTAATGAAATGCAATATTATTCTTTATTAAATGAATGTGTTTGTAATTGATAGTGTCTGTCATTTTTTATTCACTCTATGGACATATATTGTGCAGAGGCAACCAACGAAAATTTGATTCTTTTGAACCTGGGTTAGCAAAAAAAAGTGCTAGTGGTGTAAGCACTATCTTACGAATTCTCTAAATAATCAACACCACATAATTTGGTGCCGTGAGCCTTTGCCTTGCTAAAAAACTCTGCTGTATGTGTCTGTCGGGTGAATAGGCTGACAGATATTATTAACTATGTCTTTAAGTGGTAATGAGGGGCAGTCTGGGAATGGGTGTTGTAACCCTTCTTTATCTTTAGGAGTTGTACAAAGCACATCGTCACTGCAAAACCCCTTATTTGTTGTTTACTTACCTCCCCTGCTAGGTGAGAATTTTGTGAAATTTTTTTCCACCCTGGGAAACACAGCCAAACTGGGTGGCTGGTCAGAGGATCTGTTAACGCTAATTGTTAAAATAAAACTGGAGGGACAAGCTTCCCAATTCTTTTCCAATACATTAGAAAATCAGCCAAATATTAAGTATGTTGAATTAAAGGAAGCTTTTTGCAAGCATTTTGCCCCCGTAAAGTCCTTTTCCCAAAAGTTTAGCTGTTTTACGAATGCGACTCAAGGAATTTCTGAAACTGTCCGTCAGTTTTCAGCCCGACTTGAAGGTCTTGCCAACCAGAGTATTAGACAAAATTTACCACAAACACCCCAAGATAGTAATTTGGTTGAGAATATGCTCTTGTCTGAGTTCTTTCAAGGACTTGTGAACCCAATTAGATGCCAACTGGTCATTCAGGATCCGAAAACTTTTAAAGAAGCGGTCGAAATTGCGAATAGGATAGAGCTTTCTCTTGCATGTGCAAACCCTAATGTTTCGCATATCTCCAGCCCACCTACAACTGTAAATTCAAATTCAAATGACGTAACAACCTTCCTAAAGTCAACCACTGAGACTTTACAGAGAACCTTAGATGTTGTGATGGATAAATTAGAAAAATTAGAGGCTAAGTCCTCGAATAGTCAATTTCGACAACAGCAGGCCCCTATCAGGAAAATTACCTGTTTTTTCTGTGGGATTAAGGGTCACGTGGCAAGAGAATGTAGAAAAAGGATAAGGGAGCAATCTTATAACACCTCGTTTCGCCAACAATATGCTAATCCTCAGTTTAGAGAAGGTCCCAGATTGCCTTGCTCTGAAAATGCCCGGTCAGATCTGAATTTTGATTTTATGGCTACCGACTCAAATTTTAATTTATCAAAATATAAACTACCCATCATTAATGTCCAATTCGAAAATTTTCAAGCTAAAGCCTTAATCGACACTGGCGCAAGTATAAATGTTCTTTCCATTTCAACATTCCAAAAACTTAAAAATTTTACTCCTATTGCTATGCCTAGCATAACTTTAAGAACAATCACGGGTTTGAATATTGAAACTCAAAATTCTGTAAAGTGTAATTTCCTCATTAACAATGTTGATTTTTGTACTTCTTTTGTTGTTTCGCATTCTGATTTAGCTCCATCTTTTGATCTGATATTAGGACTTAATTTTCTCACTGATAATAATTTCATTGTTAATTGTAATCAAAATCTACTTCAAAATTCTCTATTAAGTATTTCTTGGTCTGATTTTAAATCACTAACTGTTGAATATAATAATGAAAATTCTACTAACAATCAGAATCAGCAAAATTCCTGTTATTTTGGTACTCTCTCTCAAAAAGTAAATATTCCTCCAAATTCTCAAAAATATGTAAACATTGCTATTCCAAAACATTTTCAACCTGACCAGACCTTATTATTGCAACCTAACGAAAACCGTAATTATAATTCATATTTAGTTGCGAACGTTGTATCTGTAGTATCTCAAAACAATACCTGCTTAACGCAAGTGCTGAATGGGACAGATTCACCCATTACTCTAAATAAAAATACTAAATTAGTAACTGTTTCTAATATTGTATCTGAATCTACTACTGAATTTGTAAACAATATAAATCAAGATGACAAAATTCCTTCCAAATTACCCGAATTTGATCTTTCCCACTTGAGTCTTGACCAGCAACAAAAGGTTCTACAACTCCTTGCCAAATATAAAGATATTTTTGCACAAGATATTTCGGAACTAGGGGAATGCTCCATCATTCAACATCGCATTCACCTTACTGATGACATTCCCATTCGTCAAAAACCCTATCGCGTACCTTATCATCTTAAACCAGAAATGCGTAGGCAAATTAATACCCTCTTAGAATCTGATATAATTGAACCATCAACTTCCTCTTATGCTGCCCCTGTTCTATTAGTGAAGAAAACAGATGGGTCTTATCGCCTTGTTGCTGATTTAAGAAAACTGAACGAAAAAACCATTCCAGATAATTTTCCTTTACCTAACATTTCTGAAATGATTGACATGCTTTCGGGTGCTAAATTTTTTTCCTCGCTTGATTTAACATCGGGATTTCACCAAATGACTATGGATCCTAGGGATGCTCACAAAACAGGGATAGCCACTGAAATGGGTCTTTTTCACTTAAAAAAAATGCCCTTTGGCTTACGCAATGCTAGTTGTAGTTTTCAAAGGCTGATGAGTATTGTGCTTTCAGGTCTTTCTGATCTCTCTATTGCAGTATATATCGATGACGTTGTAATTGCCTCCAAAACCTTCTCTGAGCATTTGAGTAGACTAGAAATAGTGTTCCAGCGACTACAACATGCAAATCTTAAACTTAAACCAAGTAAATGTTCTCTCTTTAAAGATGAAATTGTTTATCTAGGACACAAAGTATCGGAAGGACAGGTCAGACCAGATCCCAGGAATATTGAATCCATTAAAAACGCTTCTCCCCCACGCACTAAAAAACAGGTAAGAGCCTTTTTAGGACTCACTGGCTTTTACCGTAAATTTATTCCAAATTATTCCAAAATTGCTTTACCTTTAACTCACTTGACTAAGGATCTTGTTCAATTTCAATGGTCACAATCGGCAAATGATTCTTTTACTACACTCAAAAATTTTCTTATTAAGGAACCTTGTTTAAAGCTCCCAGATTTTAGCAAACCATTTGCTCTCTGCACGGATGCTAGTAAATTCGCCCTTGGTGCTGTGCTCGTTCAAGAGGATGACACTGGATTCCAACATCCTGTTTGTTTTGCTTCCAAAAAATTTGGACCTGCGGAAATAAATTATTCTGTCGTGGAAAAAGAAGCTCTAGGAGTTGTATTTGGCATACAGCACTTTAAACAGTATTTATATGGGTCTAAATTTATAGTGTATTGTGATCAAAAGAGTTTGTCACAGCTTTTCAAATTAAAAGATCCCACATCACACATTGCTAGGTGGATCATGACCCTTCAGCAATATGATTATGAAATTGTTCATAAACCTGGGCGTCTAAATTTAATGGCAGATTATCTGTCTCGTACAGACTCTAATTCACCTCAGGAAAATTGTCAAAATACCTTAATTAATGCTAATACACAAGTTAAGGAAATTCATTCTCTCTCTACTGACCTACAATCCTTTTCCTTAAATTCCATTTCTAGTGAAGATCTAATTTCCAAGCAACAAGCGGATTCCTATTGCCAAAATATTATTTCAAAATTGCGTAATAACTTTAAATTTTCTCCTACTTCACCTAAATTTTTCCGTGATAATAACTTATTACTTTGTAAAATCACTAACACTAAACTTAGACATGCTCAATTTACTAAACTCGTTGTACCTCAGTCTCTAGTACCTGAAATTTTACATTTGTGTCATGATAACAATACGGTCAGTCATGCTGGTTTTAGTCGCACACTTCATAGGGTCAGGCAAAATTATTTTTGGAAAGGACAATACCAACAAGTCAAACATTATGTAGAAACCTGCCAATCATGTATCCAAAGAAGAGGCTTTTCCAAATCATCAAAAGCTCCTTTGCAAAAGATACCGACAGCGGATAGACCTTTCGAAAAATGCTCCATTGATGCATGTGGTCCCTTTATTACTTCAAAACAGGGAAACAAATGGCTATTAGTCATAACAGATTACTTTACTCGATACCCAGAAGCATACCCTGTACCAGATATCAAAAGTAGCACAGTAGCTAAAGTTTTAATTGATTTTATTTCGCGACATGGTCTGATGCAAACTCTATACTCTGATAGAGGTTCCAATTTTATTTCAAATGCAATGATGGAAGTGTACAATAAATTAAGTATAAATAAACAACACACCGTTAGTTATAATCCACAAGGAAATGGGGTAGTTGAAAGGCTAAACAAGTCCTTAATAGATACTCTTAGCCACTTAGTCCATGAGACCCAAGAACACTGGTGTGAACATGTTCCTTTGGCCTTATTGGCCTTTAGAACTGCCTTTGATCGAACTATTCAAGAATCTCCTGCATTTCTCGTCTATGGTAGAGATCTTGTGCTACCGTATGACTTAATTTTCTCCTCAAAGCTTCGTACATATTCTGATACTCCCTCTTATGTTCACCAACTCGTTCAACAAATGCAAACCTCGTTCAATTTGGTCAAACAAAACCTGGAAGAAGCAGCTGATTCCCAAGTTCAAACTTCACTTACTAAATGCAAAGATAAAAATATTCTAGTCGGTGAAACGGTCTATCTTCATGTCCCACAAATTAAAGCTCACACCACGAAAAAGTTGTCTAAATTAAACCAGGGTCCTTTCAGAGTCTTGCAGCAGATATCCCCTGTTATTTTCAAAATTGCCCTTATCAGTAATCCGGATAAAATGCAAACTGTCCATGTCAATAGATTAATAAAAGTTCAGGACAGGCAAATTTTCCCTTTTACTCCACTTGATCAGTCCCCAGATTTAGCTATTCAAATGTCTCCAAATAATGACTCAGGGGAAGATCACATCTCTTTTCCAGCCAAGAAAGTAACTAACGGCTTGAAAACTTTAACACCTGCTCAAATTCTAGGATTAGAAACATCTATGCCTATCTTAAATGTACCTTCTCCTGATTTCGACTTAAGACCTGAGTGTATTGTAGATCTCGAGCAACAATCAATCTCTAGCTCAATTTCTAGCCCATCATTGAGTCCTACCATACCTGTAACTTCTAATGTAATTATTCCTCCGCCACCTAATACAAATACAGACAATTTGAGTTCGTCGGTAGGAAGTGCCAGGACTACTAGTCATGGGTATAATTTACGTCCCAGGGACAGCAACGGCTTTGTAAGATATAAGTAGCAATTACATTTATTGTTTCCCTATTGGTTTGGTCTTTCCCTTTTGTTAATGATACCACACTGACGCTGGGTATCAGACATATCATTTTGTGTTTATGTGCATTTAAAAGGTGTTGAGGGTGTAATGTACCTCTCTTATTTACATTCAATTAAACATTGAGATGTGTGTGTTTTGAATTTATATATATGTATTATTTTCTTGTGACAATAAGAGCAGTTTGTTTTCGTGTTTTGTTTTTGTGTTTAAGTGGTGGATGTACACAAGTCTTATTTTATGCTGTATTTCTATTTTGTTGGTTCGTCCCTGTATCACCTGCAATTTTTTTTATATAACTAATGTAGGAAAGCTTCATGAACTTTTCTGATAAAGCTTTACTATTTGTGACAAGTCAAGAGTATTTTGAAGTTAGTGCATTTTACAAACATAGTGACCGTTTCAAAGCTCCAGTGCCCTACTTTTCCAGTCCCTTAAATTCATATTGGAATGCTTTAAAAATCCTAATGTTCTATACTCGGGAATAGCAAAGTGGATCATGGACATGCTAGCTGTCTGTCTTCCTCGGTTGCTGGTATGGAAATACTGTCCCATATGCCTATATGTTATCTATCTGGGCTGTTGTTTAGTCTTGCTAGTATACTTTGTTCATGTGGTGTCAGTCATCCCCATATCCTAGGTCCTCCCTTTGTCAAAATTTTTAATTCACTAAAAATCAATTATCAATCATGGTGTAATGTTGCCAGTCTAGTTTTGCATGTATGGAGTTTTGCATTGGTCACTCCTTGAGTTCTAACGTTTACTCAGTTTGCACATATCTACCTGTTGTTTCATGCTCCACTACACAGGTCATCTAAAATCCTTCTGTTTAAAAATGCTCTATGTTTAAATAACATTTTAATCTACATTTTATGTGCAAATTTGAAGAGTGCGGTCCTACAAATCAACCAAATACTATTATATATGATTTTCTGTTAAAGGTTGCTCGAATGATTACATTATTTTGTGTGTGAAATAATTTCAATTTTTGTAAATGCCAAAGTGTGATGTCATCATGCATTGAGAATTAGATACCATGACAAAGGACACATCAGGTGGATCGAATTTTGTTATAGGACATTGTTAAGTGTACAGTACTTATTCTTCTTTGTTTGTTACTTTTGTGCATCACTCAGGGGTATACACCCTTTAAGCTCTCTTGTCACTGTGTCATATGATTTACTCACATGTTACCTTAATCTTAGTATTATATGCCATATGTGCTCCGAGTGTGATAAGTTTTATAGTGTACATTTTTTATACAGCGAGTTCACATTTGTTTTGGTTTGTTTCTTTTTTTGTTTGCTTTCGCCTTTTTTTTTCCTTGTGTTTACTGGGAGTGCGTCAGTTTCCAGTTTCCTGTATTTAACTTTGTGGGGAAGTACCAGTTGCCTTTCATTACCAAACGATCTTGTATCCAACATTGTAATGCATTATGTTTTCATCATCGCCCTATAATTGTTTGTTGGTTGATTTTGGTTCCTTGTACATGCGTTAATTTTATTGTTACATAAGAATGTAAAAAATTTTATTTCATAAAAATTTTTTCACCGTAGAGGAAGGATATTTTGTCGTGATGATTGTTCTAACTGTCGAATAACGACTTTCCTTTTTTTTTCATCACTCCATAGGTTTTACTAACTAAACCAAATAATAGTAATGTCATGGTAATTTATCATCATCTCACTTAAAAGCTAACTCTGTAATAATTAATAGTTTAATTGTTTTTGTGTTTTACGGTCCCCCCTTTTATTTTGTTTGGCTAAATGGCGAATTCGCCATTTTGTTCGAAATGTCCGCCATGTTTTTCCGTTTCTTGAAGGGTTGTGGGAGAAGGGCCGGACTTAGGCTTGAATGACCACTTCTTGGTCCAATGAAAAGACGGCACGGCAGCGTCGACTCGGGGCGACCAGAGGGGTTTTGGCGAGAAGGCAGCAGTATCGCTGAAGTGCGTGAGCGTGTAGGACGGAGATTATTTTACTCGCTGCGAGGCTGGACGTGCTGAAAATTTCTAAGTTACGACGAGGGATGGTGTGCTTCAGAACCACATCCGTACTGACGTGTTCCAGTTTGTAGACCTCGTGTTTCCCTCGATCCAAGGATTTGACCCTGCAATGATTCCCCGTTTTTGGCACCGACAAGACGGGTTCCGGAGAACATCAGAAATTTTGATCCGGTAGTCGCCATTTCTTCCACGACACAGTAGTGCAATTCCTGCCGGAAGCCTGGAACGCTACAATTTCGGCCCTTCAACCGAACCCCTTCTCAGCGCGGAAATTCATGAATCGGGTGACGTTCTTATCTTTTTTTTTTCTATGTCATAATTACATTTTCCTAAATTTTATTTTATACCGTGTAGAATCCTTCCTCTAGGGTAATTTTATATGCTATTTGTGATATGTAGTAATGTTTTATATAATGTGTTTAGAATGGTCAGGAAGAGTATGACTATTAAATTTTGACATACCAATTCTTAATTTTTAATGATCAATTCTTAATTTTTTTTATGTGTAATGAAATGCAATATTATTCTTTATTAAATGAATGTGTTTGTAATTGATAGTGTCTGTCATTTTTTATTCACTCTATGGACATATATTGTGCAGAGGCAACCAAGGAAAATTTGATTCTTTTGAACCTGGGTTAGCAAAAAAAAAGTGCTAGTGGTGTAAGCACTATCTTACGAATTCTCTAAATAATCAACACCACATAATTATAGAGTGTACCGTGAATATCAAGTATCCGGTAAAACATCAAATCACCGACATCGTTGCGGCCAGAAAAAGACCTTGAAGGAACGGGACTGTTGACGACTGACAAGAATCCAGATAGACGTGCAACACTTCCACATATTGCTGCGGATTCCAATGGTAGGGCATCAAGTGTCAGCGTGCTTAAATTGCACTTAAACGGCATTGGGAGTGTCACTATTAATCTCTGTGATCCCGAAAACTAAAGATTCGAAACTACTCTCGGTCTTTTTGGACACTTTATTTTTCACCCCTTCCCCCCTCCTCCCCCAATACTGAAGGGGGGCTGAACTTGCACTTAAACGGCATCGAGAGTGTAACTATCAATTTCTGTGACCCCGAAAACTATAGATTCGATACTACTCTCGGTCATTTTGCACATTTTATTTTTCACCCCTTTCCCCCTCCTCCCCCAATACTGAAGGGGGGGGGGTGAACTTGCACTTAAACGGCATCGAGAGTGTCACTATCAATTTCTGTGACCCCGAAAACTATAGATTCGATACTACTCTCGGTCATTTTGGACATTTTATGTTTCACCCCTTCCCCCCTCCTCCCCCAGTACTGAAGGGGGGCTGAACTTGCACTTAAACGGCATCGAGAGTGTCACTATCAATTTCTGTGACCCCGAAAACTATAGATTCGACACTAATATCAGTCGTTTTCGATTATTTTTACATGTCCCCCTGCCCCCTAAGGGTGCTAGGCTAGGGTTGGCTTACCATTACCTCCCCCCCCTACTGTTTCTTCCCAGATTGTAAATAATGTGTATCAAGTTTGATTGATATTGCTCCAGGCGCTCCAGAGTGATGCTGGAACATGCACACATACATCCATTTTCATATGTATAGATTAATTTTTTAGTCTTAAGTTCAGCTATACATAAACACTGTAGTTTTAATGTTTTATACAATCCTCTATTCACCCGGTCTAGTATTCCTAATTCCAGATCAAAATGTTTAGCATAGAGTACCTAACAAAGGAGATACGGACTATCTAAGAAATAATCGTCTTGGTCTTGGGCAATCACTCGAGCTAACGGGAAACGAGAAATAATCGCCGGGAAATAATCATCTCTTTCGAGAAATTCACTCGAGTACTTTAGCGCGATTTATCCAAGAAATAATCTCCTGGAAAATAATCGTTCTGTCCGAGTGATTCACTCGAGTACTTCAGCGCAATTTATGCAGGAAATAATCTCCTAAAAAATAATCGTTCAGTCCGAGTGATTCACTCGCGTACAAAATAATCTCCTAAAAAATAATCGTTCTGTCCGAGTGATTTACTCGCGTAGAAATAATCGCGTACAAAATAATCTCCTAAAAATTAATCGTTCTGTCCGAGTGATTCACTCGATTAGAAATAATCGCGTACAAAGTAATCGTTGTGACCGAGACCGAGTGAATCATTCGAATGATTTATTCGCGTACTATAGAAATAATCGCGAGCAAAATCATTCGAATGATTCACTCGATTGAAATTGTGATAATCGAACTACTCGAATGATTTTTATAATCGAGTTATGCGAGTGATTCATTCGAATAGTTGCCCATCACTAGTTCTCACCTGATGGTATGTACTCAAAAGTAATGACTCTCTCTCACCAAATCTCTTAAAAAGAAGTATTTTATGTCTATGTGCTTGCTTCTCTCTGAGGTCACATGGTTTTTGGCTATGAATATGGCTCCTTGATTGACAACTAACACTTTTTGAGGCGAGGACACCAACCCACTACATATTTCCTGCAATAGATTGTTGATCCACAAGATTTCTTTGGCGGTGTGACACATTGCAATATATTCTGCTTCTGTCGACGACAAGGCTGTTGTGGATTGCTTCTTACTAGACCATGAGATTGGAGCTCCTGCGAGCAGCATTATATATCCACTATAAGATTTTCGGTCAGTTCTGTCACCTCCCCAGTCAGCATCAGAAAAGATTAGCAGCGGTTCACCTGTCTTTCTAAATTTCAACTTTCTGTGTCGAGTTCCCTTTAGGTACCTCAGGACATGCTTCACACCCCGCCAGTGTTCTTCAGTGTGCTTCTCATTGAACTGGCTCATATAGGTGGATGAGTAAGCCATATCTGGGCGAGTATTTCAGGTGAGATATAGCAGGCTCCCAATAGCTTGCCTATATGGGAGCTCCTTGATTTCTTCCCTTTGTTTGTCTGCTTTGTTGTATTTTATGCTGGGGTCTAATGGTGTAGCTGCAGGTCTTGCTTCAGTCATCTTGAAAGTTTCTAGTATTTCTGACACATAGGCAGTTTGGTCTAAAGTGTACGACCCATCTTTTTCCTTGCATATTTGCGTGGATAAAATTTGGCTTGCTGGGCCTAAATCCTTAGCAGTGAATTTTTCCTTGATCTTTTCTTTGAACTTGTTTATTTCTTGTATGTCACCAATGATCAAAAGGTCATCAACATAGACTCCAACTATGGTGTTTCTCTGGTGACAAAAATAAATACATGGGTCTGCATTTGCCCTCACTAATCCATAATCAATTAGGAAGTCATTTAAACAAGTGTTCCACACACGTCCTGATTGTCGAAGGCCATATATACTCTTCTTTAGGTGGCAGACAAGGTGCTCATTTCCCTCTTCAATGCAACCTTCTGGTTGAGCCATGTACAAGTCTTCTTCTAAGACTCCATTGAGGTATGCAGCTGTCACATCCATTTGATGGATTTCAAAATCTTTTTCAGCAGCTATGGCAATTAATAGTCGAATGGATTTAAGCTTGATAACAGGAGAAAAGGTGTCATGAAAATCCACACCAGATACTTGGAAGTAGCCCTTTGCTACTAACCTGGCCTTAAATTTTGCTCGTTTTCCAGTTTCATCCTTCTTCTTACGGAACAGCTATCTGGAAGGTATTATCTTCACACCAGGTGGTTTGGTAGTAAGTTCCCAGGTTTGGGCTTGAGTGAGGTTTACAATTTCTTCGTTCATGGCCTTTTGCCACATGTCTGCTTCAGGACATTTCAGGGCATCTTGCACTGTCACTGGATCTCTCTCATCATATTGCTGTATCTCTTGAGCATTATAGAGGTAGTAGTCTTCAAGGTGTTTGGGTGTATTGACAGGTCTTGCTCCTTTATCCCTCTTGTTTCTACAGGCAAGATTATTTGTCCTCACTTCAGTGTCATGGTTTTCGGGTACTTCTATTATCTCTCAAGCTGATTTAGGAATGTTTTCGGACTGTTGGTTAGAGTAATCGTCAGGACTTAGGTCATGTAGTTCTTGAAATGGAGCAGGAAATAGATTTAGGTCATGTGTGTCGAGATTTGACTGTTCTAGAATTGAATCTCCAACTTCTACTTCAGATGTGTACAGGTAGTCATCTTCCAAATTTTCAATACTAAGTGCAACTTCTCCTGTAGTATTATAACAATTGTCAGTCTTCAGGGGAAAATTATTTTCTTCAAAAATTACATCTCTGCTTACAAAGAACTGTTTTTTCTTCAGGTCATATAATTTGTAGCCCTTGACTCTATTGGGATAACCCACAAAACTGCATTCTGTGGCCTTAGGATCAAGTTTACTTTTCCTTGAATATGAGCGCACATGGCCCCAAGCTCTACATCCAAATACTCTGAGATGATCTATTTTGCTTTCAAAACTTGACCACATTTCCTCCGGGATGTTGCCATTAATTGCACAAGATGGTCACTTATTATGTACATAAGCCGCAGTGGCTATTGCTTCGGCCCAAAATCTGTGGTCTGCTCCTGATTCAATGAGAAGGCATCTTGTTGTGTTTATCAATGTTTGCTTCATCCTCTCTGATTTGCCATTTTGTTGTGGTGTTTCAGGTACACTAAGCTGCCTTTGAATTCCATGCACAGTAAGATACTTTTTCATTTCTGTATTCTCTGCCATTGTCACTTCTTAGGATTTTTATCTTCTTGTTGTGAAGAGTTTCAACCATGCGGCGGCACTCATCAAATTTTTCCAACACTTCACTTTTAGCCTTCATGGTGTACAAGGTAGTAAAGTTCGAGAAATCATCAGTAAATGTAACAAAATAGCTTGATCCTCCAAAGGATGAGGGGGAAATTTTACCAACAACATCAGAATGTATTATTTCAAGGGGATCCTTAGCTCGTGTGTTGGCAGACTTTGGAAATTTTTTCCGTTTCATTTTTACCCTGGATGCAGATGGAACATGGTGCATTTGCTAACACTAGCGATTCTTTATCTTCGTTAATGGAGTTTACTGTTTTAATTGTATTGTAATGTGGGTGACCAAGTCTGCGGTGCATCAGTTCAATACTTTCAGTTCTCGTCACACAAGCAGTTTCTGTCTGTTCTTCAATAGTGTAGAGTCTTCCCTTTTTCTTAGCTGACAGGAGTGTCTTCCCATGGTTGTGTATCACCTTGGCTTTACCATCTACAAATTCTACCTTCAAGCCTTTCTCTTCGATTCTTCCAATTGATAATAGGTTTCATCCCAGTTTTGGGACATATAGAACATTTTGAATGGTTATGTTTCTTACTTCATTTTCTTCATATATATGGAATGATATATTACCTATTCCACTGACATTTATTCTTTCTGAGTTTGCAACTTCAACTTCAGATGCATATTGTCTAAGGTTTGAAAATTTTCTTTGGTCAGACGTCATATGCTCAGTGGCCCTGCTGTCTAGAATCTAGGTTTCATTTCCTTGATTCGCCTTCATCTGCTAGCAGTGCGATGCTTGTCTCAAGATCAACTGCTGTTTTGGCACTGCTTTGATTCTGTTGTTTGGCTTCTTCACAATTTCTCGAGATGTGCTCCCATTTGCCACAGCAAAGGCATTTTGTATTTTTTCTTCTGTTTATTTCTGCTTCTTCATTATATTTTTTGGCATGTATTTCTTCTTGGGTTTTTTCTGGTTTGAGTTCAAACTTCTTGTGTGGAGGGCTTGTTCTTCAAGGCACTCTTTGGGTAAGCTCTCATTCGTTGCTATCCTTTTTTCTTCCACTAGCAGTCTGGACTTCACGAGTGTGGTTGTCAGGTTTGCTTCGTCTTTTTCGAAATTTAGAATCAGCGATTCATAAGCCTTGGGTAGCCCTAATAGCATCACTAAAGCAACCTCTCTGTCTGTGAATGCATAACCTCCATTGGATAGCTTCCTGTGTAAGCCCATTAATCTAGCTAGGTAGGCTTGCACAGATTCATTGGGGTTCATCACAGTATTGAACAATTCTCTCATGAGTTGCAGCATGTGCAGTAAACTGAACTTGGTATGCATTTCTTTAAGAGAGTTCCAGGCGTCTCTGGTTCTAACACAATCTCCAATGTCATCCAAGAAGGTGTCTTCAACGATAAGGAGTAAGAGAGAAAGGGCTTCGTCATTTTTATTTCGTTCTGCTTCACTCATAGCATTTCCATATCCTGGTTCTACGGCTTCCCAGCATCGCTTCTGCACTAAGATGGCTCGGGAACGAATACACCACGTGTGGTAATTATCGCCATTTAATTTCGGCATTTTGTATTCTTCTGAGGCCATTTTCTTTTTCTTCGCACGTTAAAGTTTGAATAAAATCCACTTGTAAGTTATCTTCGTCAAGAGTTAAGGAAATTACTCACTTCGGCTTTCAACGTGGTTAGGCTTAAATTCGGCTTCGGCTTCGTGCTATGACTGCGAAATTATCTTCGATTCTGGATCGTAATTGGCATTCCAGATAGAGCTTCGTGCTGATAACGTGTTATTAAATAGTAATTAACATGATGAAATAACCAAACTACGTTCCAGATAAAATAATGTATTTACACATAGCAAAAATCACACCAACATGGCAATCGGATTACACACGCTAGCGAAGCGAGCGAGACAATAATAATGACAACTTGTTGCCAAATCTTACTACACAAATTCTGTTTGAAAGAAGGTTGCCACTCTACAAGCTTAATACAGTTATAATGAAAACAGTTAAGTTTGGTTTGGTTTGGTTTGTTGGGGTTTAATGGCGCAAGGTCCAAAGAGGACATGCTGCGCCATACACATGGTAGATCCCGAAAAAATATACGAGTCAGCATTTTTAAAACTTAAACAATTAAAACGATGATAAAAATATATACATATGAATATACAGTGGTCTAATCAGTGAACAGCTATATTAAGAGTAAAAGCGACTATGTATATTAGGAATAAAACCGAAGTTATGTGCAAAAGTAAAATTAAATAAGATCGACTATTTAATTATATAAAAAGGACGAGTTGCACGTAAAACATGAGAGTAGCAAGACCATTACGCGCATATAAATTTTGCGTGTGGATGTGAGAAATAACAAACGGTATAAAAGATGATAAAAACACACAAAGCAAACAATCATACGGTGATAAAAGCAGTCAAGTATTTGATAAAAGGAGTCTTATATAGAAGTAGGCAACAGTAAAAGCAAAACTAGAAGTGATATGAAAATGAGATAAAAGCAAAAAAGAAACTAAGACAGTGGCAGTAACAAATAACAAACGGTAGAAAAGGTGATAAAAACACACAAAGCAAACAAACGTAAAGTGATACATCAAGTCAAGTATTTGATAAAAGGAGTCATATAACGGTAGACAACAGTAAAAGTAATACTAGAAGTGATATGAAAAAGAGATAAAAGCAAAAAAGAAATTAAGACAGGAACTCCTGGATGGGAGTTCTCCCATCCTGTAAAAGCAACCAAATATGAAGAGAGAAGAGGAAAACGCAAAAAAAAGAACAAAACAAGAAAAAGGAGGAGTTAAGACTCCTCAAATTCAACGTCGATGTCCGAGTCCTCGGACACGTATAATTTTACATCCGAATTTTCCGCGACCCTGCGGACGTATTGATCATTCTTTAGGATGTAATCCGGATTATTAGCTTTCCTAGAAAGGGCAACGTACTTTCTAGGAATAGCCACTTTTTTTCTATTTACGTTGGGGGGAATTGGTATATTGGAGCTTATGTGATAAGAGCACGACTGATTCGAGTCTTTCACATTTTGAGCAGCAGTAACTGGCGAGGTATGTCTGACAGGCGGTGAGGATAGAGTATCTTTTCTAGATTGCATTTCAGTTTTGGACTTACTGTTCTTAGTACTTGTATTTGGTGGAGTAGATGTCGAAGGAGTGATAGGTGCAATTAAACTTTTCTTAGATGTTGTCTGTGAAGTATTGGACTGTTTTCTGGGAGAAGTCACGGGTTTGAAGTTCGGAACATGAGGTCTAGGAACAGATTCTGTTTGGGTACTGACGGAAGTAACTGATTTTTTCACTGCTGAGGCATATGATATTCCAGATTTTGGTGTCCGGGACTCGATTTCTCTCCGAGCTTCCATATACGAAACTTTTTTAATGGCTCTTAAAGTTTGCACTTCTTTTTCAATCAGCCATTTTGGGCACGACCGAGAGAAGGCCGTGTGGTCTCCCTTACAGTTGACACACCGAACAGGTGCAGAACATTTGTCGCTGTCGTGGCCGATCTCGGCACAACGAGCGCAGGTGACAGATCCACGGCAAGAATTTTTAGAATGCCCAAACCGCTGACACTTAAAAGCAGCGCAATGGGTTTGGGATATATGGACGCACTGGGCAACGGTGATAAGCAGCCTGGATATGTGTAGGAAGTGTCGGGGTATCAAAGGTGAGAATTACGTGTTTTGTAGGGAAAATCTTCCCGTCACGTCGAATCGTTATTCTACGTACAGCACTTACGTGTTGTTCTCGCAGTTCTGATAAAATCTCTTCTTCCGAAGTATGTAAAAAGTCAGGTTCAGAAAAAACACCACGAGAAGAATTCAAATAACTGTGAGGAATGACAGTAACGGGAAATTCGCCTATCTGATTGCAATTTGAGAGAAATGACGATTGCTGTGAAGATACAACTTCTAAAAGAAGGTCGCCTGATCGAAGCCTTTTGAGTGACTTAGTTTCACCGATGGCCGATTGGATAGATTTATGGATCCGGAAGGGCGAGATTTTTGAAAAATTTCCATCCTTCAGAGAAATAACAAAGAAAATTAGTTTGGCAAATTTCATGTCAATTTGTTGCGGTGACTTATCCCTCACCATGGGATTTTGAACAGAAGAATCCATATAAAGGGGCTTAAAATTCAGTTCCCGGCCGCACCACCCACCACGGAGCCCAACAAGGGGATGCACATACGTGCACCAGTGCTAACCGAGAACTATACGCGAACGAAACGACCCTGAAACGACCTCCACCCTTGACGAGATGTCCAGTAATCGGAACGATTGCTTGGTTCCTAGCCGAAGACAAAAGTCAACGACCAGCCGATTGATACATTAGGGAACCACTAAGTACCTCCCGTTTACCCGAAGCGGGGGCCGAAGTAGTGTGTTGGGCAACCAAAACTGACCCTCAACTACCAGGATTCCCTTTTCCGGGGACACGGGTCTCCACGCACGGCAAACACGTGGGTGATAAAGACCCCAATAGCAGCAAGAAGCAACAGAACGGCAACAGCTACTAAAGAGGTGCCCTCGCCTCCGAAGAGGAACCACACCGAGGGAGAAAAAAAGAAAAAAGGAAAGGAGGAGAGAAGAGGAAAAGGGAAAGGAGAGATAGTTCGCTGGGGTACCTCGGGATTGCGACACCCGTGTTTACCTACAGAAGGTAAACCCCCTGAGGGGGAAAACAGTTAAGTTATACATATTAGAACATTTAAATATTGGAATTTGCATATATTTTAACAAACTCAAAACTACAGAGAATTCATTTAGTGACAAAAAAGGACCTATACAATATTGAAAATAGTTTCAATTTGGGATCCGATGCTGTAAAACACAAGAATGATGCTATTAGTGTGGAAGCGTGGGTAGCAGAAATGAAATCAAACATGGAATCGTGCATATTGTTTTACAAACCTCAAGACTCTGTTTGTGAAGAATATACTGGATTGAATCAAGAGGACTTTGTTTTGATTATTATGAATGAGGCACAAGGAGAAATGATCAAAAAGTATGATAGCCACATATGCATTGATGGTACTCATGGTACCAATAGTTATAATTTTGAACTTATTACTTTGTTAGTATTAGATGATATGAGACAAGGGCTCCCTTGTGCCTTCCTAATTTCTAATAAAACTGACAGTGTGTTGTTGAGAATATTTTTTTCGAAAATTAAGGAAAGGGTGGGAGAAATTTCTCCATCTGTATCGATATGGCTGATTCCTTTTTTAATGCATGGTCTGACATTTTTGTAAACAAACCAAAATATCGACTTTACTGCACTTGGCATGTAGACAGAGCTTGGAGGAAAAACCTTTCAAAAGTACAATCAAGAGACATGCAATTGGAAGTTTACAAAATGATAAGGACGTTAATGCAGGAAACTGATAAAGATTAATTTTGTGTTATGTATGAAAATTGCATACAAAAATTGCTTGGAAACAATTCAACAGCTGAATTCGGCAAATATTCAGAAAATTATGGCAAATGCGTTGAATCATGGGCATTCTGTTATCGTATGAAGGCTGGGTTGAACACTAATATGCATATAGAGAGGCTACATAGAACTTTAAAATATATTTATTTGAAAGGAAAACAAGCAAAACGACTTGATAAAACTTTGCATGCTCTAATGAAGTTTGTAAGAGATAGAATATTTGATCGCCTTATTGTTCTGAATAAAGGCAAATTAACTTCGAAGTTAAAAGACATCAGATCACGACATAAAGAAAGCCAGTCATTATCTCCAGACCTTGTGATCAAGAATCAAAATTCATATACAGTTTTCTCTTCTTCTTTAAAAGATGCATATTTAGTTGAAGAACAACAGCAACACTGCACTTGTCAACTTGTATGTACTGACTGTAAAACTTGCATTCATCGTTTTTCCTGCTCTTGTATAGATTCTAGTTTTATTAATAAAAGAGAGTGTTTGCGTGTGTGTGTATATGCGACCCCCAGGCGAATCTGTGATACTTACAGACGTCAAATTTGGCACACGGGTAGTGCAGACTATGGGAAGGTGCACCTCGAAGCCCGAATTTTAAATTTTATTCTAGAAAATTTTTTTATTTTATGTTTTGTGCGATATTTTATGTTTTTTTAACTTCAGATTACGATATCTCGGCAAAAAATGATCGTAGAATTTTGATCTTTTTACAATCTAAGACTACAGACATTTCTCCTTCAAACAACACCTAATTTGTTTAAAAATAATTTAAAACAGACTAATATTTTCATCAAAATATTAAAACCACTTTTTCGATTTTTTACGCCCTTTTACGCATCTACGGTCGATGCTCGTCGTGTTTTTATCTTACAAGGAAAATATTTACATCATCTGGAAGATGAAAGCTTTCTCATTCCTATAAACTTCATTTCAGGTCTCTATCTTAAAATTTCGATTTTTAATTGAATTTTAAAGAACGATACTCCAACACAAATTTTCTGCGTGGTTCTTCAAACGCGGAAATGAATGACGATATATTCTCCCCTTCGATTTTGGTTCTTCAAACGCGTAAATGATTGAGTCATAACAAGGCATGATTCGTTCACGGCGTGATTCATTCACAGCGTGATTCTCACTAAAAAATGAATCACTGAAAAGATGTGTCAATGTGTATCTAATTTTTTATTCTTTTTAATCATAAATAGATCATTTTTTTTATTTCGAGTTACAAACTGACCTTTTGAAATTCGGCCATGTTTTTTTTTATATAATTTTTTTTCATTAAATGTTATATATTTGGATAGAGCCTTGAAAATTTTTAATTCAAATTTTTTAATCATAATTAGATCATTTCAAGATGTACTGATTTTCAGGGGATATTTTGCAAGTTAAAAGTGAAAAGAAATTTTAATTCAAGTAACTGTCATTCGAATATGAATCGATTCGATTTAGGTAAATTTTTCGCACCATTTTCGAAAATTCTTTGTTGGATCGATGCATTTAGTTTCGGTAAGTTTGAATATTTATTTGAAACTCTTATTTTTAATATAATTGCATACTATTTAATAAGAAATATAAAATACGATTTCAACAATTATATTAACGAATTAATAAGTATTTTCATTATTGAAACATACTATTTAATAAGAAATCTATATTAATAAAAGCGAATGTTTGCGTGTGTGTTTCCTTACGTGTGTTATAATCCATTACTTCAGAACAGAGTTAAAGATAAGACTGAGAAACCCAACACCAATGATTTTAAAAATTACAAACAAACAAACACTTGAAAACAAATATATTAAAAAAATAATAGTTTTGGATCATATTATTGTTAAAAATTATGTGAAGACTAAATCAGAATCTTCAAATTCACAGTTGGAAAAAGCGTAAAAATCCAACTTTCTTAAAAGTTGTCTAAAATTGTACACCAATTATTGTTTATTTTGTATTTGCTAAGCAAATTGTGTTATTATTGGATATTTTTGAAAGCTAGTGAAATATAATTGTTTTTAACTTTTCCATTTTCCATTTAGTTAATTTTTTAATTGTTCAGAAATTAATTTTTAAAACAGAATTGTTTCAATATGAACATTTTCCCCAATTAGTCATTTCTTTCCTTATAAAAACAACCCCAAATAAAAAACTATTTATTATACACCAATTATTGTTCTTTTTTTGTTTATTTTGTATTTGCTAAGCAAATTGTGTTATTATTGGATATTTTTGAAGGCCAGTGTGAGATTTCCCCTCCTCATGGCCCAGGAAAATTATTAACCTCGGCTTGAAACAGAGTAAGCCCAGCGGCGGACTGCGAAAAGAATAGTTTTCCCCTGCCGAGGGGTCACTTACAAAAGGAGTCAGCTTTTCGACTCTCAGGCGAGGAGCGACTTGACATTAGCGAGGCGCCCCGGTGTCTACAGCGAAGACACTATAACACAAAAGACTAACAAAGGCAGACCATCCCCCTGATGAGACGCCCTAATGACCCAACGTGTGCTGCCGATATAAAGAACAAGTATAGTTTTGCGCACGGTTCACGGCCAAGGACCTATCAGAGCCCCAGATCAAAGAGCGGGGTTGTTACAGATCCCGCCAGGGAAAAAAATTTTAAAAAGCGGATGCAGGAGATTTTTAGAGGAGACGAGATTTCAGACGAGATTCGAAGCCTGAGTTTAGGAGTGATAGCTGATCTCCTAGCTCCACTCACTTGAGTGACTTTGATATTTTTGGAGGCTCAGCCCCCTGTATGAAGACCTTTTTCTCGCTGAAAAGGGTCGTTTGGAGATCAAAGCTTGATCTTTCGTATTTTCGAAGCAGCTAGCTTCTTTGGTGAGATCGTGGGACGTGCCGCCGTCCACTACTCTGTGATAATCAGATCACATTGCGTCTGGAGTTCGAGTTCACCTCATTCCAGCCTGTTCCGACGAGTGGAATCCGTTCCCAGCAACTGAGACTTCTGCAATTAGAGCTTTATTGCCTGAAGGCCCGATCTACGATCCGTAGCAACAAAGCATCCTGCCAGCTGAACGGACAATCTTTAACGTGCATCGCTTACTGCAACGGACATTATTAATGTAACTCATGTTCCAGAACACGACCTAATCGTGAAGTATTTTAATCCAGAATCTCTAATAAATTGATATTCCGTGTAAAAATTTCTTATTAGTAAGCTGTTTATCACTATACATAACCGGTGTGACGCTACCTAGCGTGTCGGCTTTGACACCAGGCACGGAATATGTTACACCAGTGAAATATAATTATGTTTTATTTACTTTTCTATTTTGAATACTACTGAACTTTTGAATACTACTGAAATATCAATTCTACTGTTATTCAATTAAAAAAAATCATAATATTTCATATTTTAAGGACTGTCCGGCAGTCAATGCGCTGAGGAGGGCCATAACTGAATTCAATTCGTGCATTGTTTTAATGTGTTTAATTTATCAATAATTTTTTTGCATAAATAAGGAAAAATAGTTATGTGATACGATACGAAGTTTAACAAAGAAATTTTTATTAGAAGAGAGTTAGGAAAACATGAAAAAATATAATGTAGGCTAAGGGAGTTGTTCAGCCCAACACAACCCCACTTATTGGTAGTGGCCCCGCAACACTATTCTTTGAATGTATGGTAAAAATAGTATCACAAGAATATGAGAGTATAAAATCACATAACAAATGCAAAACTTATAAAATATATCATAAAATCAATAGTGTTATAAAATCGAGTCTCACTATAAGATGGAATAGGAATATACAAACAACCAGCTTCATAACAGTCAAAAAATAAAAGTCCGATACTGATCAAATCAAACACATGTTAATTGCACAATACCACATATAAAGTCGTAAATAGGAATTTTTATTTGAAACTTTTATTTTTAATATAAATGCATAGTATTTAATAAGAAATATAAAATATGATTTCAACAATTATATTAACAAAGTAATAAGTATTTTCATTATTGAAACATACTATTTAATAAGAAATCTATATTAATAAAAGCGAATGTTTGACTGTGTGTTTACTTACGTGTGTTATAATCATTGCTAAATTCACATGTTATTATTATATTGCTTGAGAAATGAAAGAAATTTTGAGTTTGAATGTCGTATTTATATTATTTGTTTGATTTCTACAGTTTTAAATGATGTTAATTAATTTCTTATGTTTACAGTAAGTAATTTATGTTTTCGTATCGTTTCACATAACTATTTTTCCTTACGTTAATAGAAGTTCAGTTAAAATCAGAAAATTGTAGACAACTTTTAAGAAAGTTGAGTTTTTACGCTTTTTCAAACTGTGAAACTGAAGATTCCAATTAGTATCTCTTCATATAGTTTCATCATCTTCGCATAGTTTCTAACAATAATATGATCCATAACAAAAAGTCGATGCTATTATTTTTTTTTTCTCATTTTATTCATATTATATTTATTTTTCTCATCGTATAACTTTTGAATACTACTGAAATATCAATTCTACTGTTATTCAATTTTAAAAAAATCATAATATTTCATATTTTAAGGACCGTCTGGCAGTCAATGCGCTAAGGTTGGTTGGTTGGTTGGGGTTTTATGGCGCAAGGTCCAAAATAGGACATAAGACGCCAAACACAAGACAGAGGCGGGAAAATAGTATATAGAAAACCGCCTGACATAAACGAACGACACAAATTACAGGTACGAAACCAACACCATTTCTTAATAAAATGACATAAAAGAGTGTAAAACAGGTATAAAAAAGTAGTAAAAAAAAGCAGTGTAAACGTTGTAAAATATATATATATATATATATATAAGTTAATGATGCATAAAAGGGATAAAAACTATGATATATAAAAATTTATAAAATGTTTAGATGATATGCATGGTTACATAAATAATGAAAAGTGCTAAAATTTTAACAATAAAATCAATTCGAAAAGCAAATGCACTTTATAAAATTTGTACAAAACAAAAAGGCAAAAAGAGAAGGATGGGGTGGTTCCCCCAGCAGATCAGACAAATTGGGTGAACTACAACCGAAAAACCTGTTATAATGTGACTGCAAACTAGGGCAAGACGTCAAGATGTGTGACACTGAAAGCGGAGCCTTACAGTGTTCACACAGAGGGGCATCCTCACCCATCAGCAAATGCCGATGTGTCAAAAGAGTATGCCCAACTCTCAAACGTGTAAGTACTACGTCTGCACGGCGCAGTCCAGCAGATGGCCAAGAGCCAATGCGAGGTTTAACCTGTCGCAGCTTGTTCTGAACTTGTAGGTCCCAATCTAACTGCCACTCATGCCAAACTAACTTTTTGACAGCGGACTTCAAATCGGTGATTGGAATAGGCTGAACCGGACGATGCACGGCACCTTTAGCCGCAGCATCTGCACGCTCATTACCCGCTATGCCGACATGACCCGGCACCCAGCAGAACGAAACACTGAAACCTCGACGATAGAGGCAACGATGCAGATCCACCACCGGAGATAAAAGGGAATGAGAGTGTGACACATCACCATTCTCCAAAGTCTCTAATACGCTGATGGAATCTGTATACACGATATATCGTCTACTGCTCTGACGGGAGATGTACTTCAAGGCTTCGTGAACAGCTACAAACTCTGCTGAAAACACGGAGAAACAGTCGGGAAGGGTGTAGCTCCTAACGTCTCTGCCACAGACGTAGGCACAACCAACATGGTCTCCTGTTTTTGAGCCGTCGGTATAAACAGCAACATAGTTACGGTAAATAGCGCGGTGCGATGCAAAAAGCTGGCGATACACAACAGGATCCGTACTTGACTTTACAAAACCCTGGAAAGGGCGCAAGTATGAAATCCTGTGATCACGCCAAGGTGCAAAAGGTAAAGTCGGTCGCAGCATGACATCCGTATCACAGAGAGACGTCGAAGAAAGGAACGTTCTCATTCGAAGTCCGAACGGTGGTATACAAGATGGCCGATTTTCGAAAAGCCGGTCAAACTGACTGTCAAGAAGAACAGAATGGAGTGGGTGAGCAGGATGCGAAAGAATGCGAAAATACAATTGTAGCGACAATTGTTTGCGAACAGATGGTAAAGAGGGCTCGTCACAGATGACATTTAAGCTCTTAATAGGCGATGTTCTGAAAGCACCAGAACAGATTCGGAGGGCGGAGTGATGGATAGTATCAAGTTTCCGCAACACAGAAGAGCGAGCGGAACCGTATACGGCACAACCATAATCCAGTTTCGATCGGATGACCGCGCGATAAACTCTGAGCATAGTACATCGATCAGCACCCCAGGACGTGTTTGACAACACTTTTAACAAGTTTAGGGTTTGTTCCGACTTCCGACGTAAATGCATAACGTGCGGAAGGAAAGTGAGCTTTCTATCGAACAATACTCCTAAGAAGCGAAGAACGTCCACAACGGTGATAGCTGAATCGGCGAGATAGATCTGCGGGTCAGGATGCAGTCCCCTTCGCTTACAAAAATGTACACAAGAGGTCTTTTCCGTCGAAAAAGTAAAACCGTTCTCCGAACACCATGTCATCATGCGAGAGATTGCAATTTGCAGTTGTCGTTCAATGTAACGCATATCCTTGCTTTGGCAGGAAATCTGCAAGTCGTCAACATATAGATTGCCCTGAACAGATGATGGTAAGCCCTTTAAAATTCCATTAATATTAAGAGAGAATAGTGTAACACTAAGTACACTTCCCTGAGGAACTCCTTCTTCCTGAATGTAAACATCGGAAAGTGTGGTACCAATGCGAACTTGAAATTGTCGTAGTGACAAGAAGTTCGCAATGAAAATCGACAAGTGGCCACGGAAGTTGTTATTGTAAAGGTCACGAAGAATGCCATATCGCCAAGTCCGGTTGGTTGGTTGGTTGGTTGGGGTTTTATGGCGCAAGGTCCAAAATAGGACATAAAGCGCCAAACACAAGACAGAGGCGGGAAAATAGTATATAGAAAACCGCCTGACATAAACCAACGACAGAAATTACAGGTACGAAACCAACACCATTTCTTAATAAAATGACATAAAAGAGTGTAAAACAAGTATAAAAAAGTAGTAAAAAAGCAGTGTAAACGTTGTAAAATATATATATATATATAAAAGTTAATGATGCATAAAAGGGATAAAAACTATGATATATAAAAATTTATAAAATGTTTAGATGATATGAATGGTTACATAAATAATGAAAAGTGCTAAAATTTTAACAATAAAATCAATCCGAAAAGCAAATGCACTTTATAAAATTTGTACAAAACAAAAAGGCAAAAAGAGAAGGATGGGGTGGTTCCCCCAGCAGATCAGACAAATTGGGTGAACTACAACCGAAAAACCTGTTATAGTGTGACTGCAGACTAGGGCAAGCCATCAAGACGTGTGACACTGAAAGCGGAGCCTTACAGTGTTCACACAGAGGGGCATCCTCACCCATCAGCAAATGCCGATGTGTCAAAAGAGTATGCCCAACTCTCAAACGTGTAAGTACTACGTCTGCACGGCGCAGTCCAGCAGATGGCCAAGAGCCAATGCGAGGTTTAACCTGTCGCAGCTTGTTCTGAACTTGTAGGTCCCAATCTAACTGCCACTCATGCCAAACTAACTTTTTGACAGCGGACTTCAAATCGGTGATTGGAATAGGCTGAACCAGACGATGCACGGCACCTTTAGCCGCAGCATCTGCACGCTCATTACCCGCTATGCCGACATGACCCGGCACCCAGCAGAACGAAACACTGAAACCTCGACGATAGAGGCGACGATGCAGATCCACCACCGGAGATAAAAGGGAATGAGAGTGTGACACTTCACCATTCTCCAAAGTCTCTAATACGCTGATGGAATCTGTATACACGATATATCGTCTACTGCTCTGACGGGAGATGTACTTTAAGGCTTCGTGAACAGCGACAAACTATGCTGAAAACACGGAGAAACAGTCGGGAAGGGTGTAGCTCCTAATGTCTCTGCCACAGACGTAGGCACAACCAACATGGTCTCCTGTTTTTGAGCCGTCGGTATAAACAGCAACATAGTTACGGTAAATAGCGCGGTGCGATGCAAAAAGCTGGCGATACACAACAGGATCCGTACTTGACTTTACAAAACCCTGGAAAGGGCGCAAGTATGAAATCCTGTGATCACGCCAAGGTGCAAAAGGTAAAGTCGGTCGCAGCATGACATTCGTATCACAGAGAGACGTCGAAGAAAGGAACGTTCTCATTCGAAGTCCGAACGGTGGTATACAAGATGGCCGATTTTCGAAAAGCCGGTCAAACTGACTGTCAAGAAGAACAGAATGGAGTGGGTGAGCAGGATGCGAAAGAATGCGAAAGTACAATTGAAGCGACAATTGCTTGCGAACAGATGGTAAAGAGGGCTCGTCACAGATGACATTTAAGCTCTTAATAGGCGATGTTCTGAAAGCACCAGAACAGATTCGGAGGGCGGAGTGATGGATAGTATCAAGTTTCCGCAACACAGAAGAGCGAGCGGAACCGTATACGGCACAACCATAATCCAGTTTCGATCGGATGACCGCGCGATAAACTCGGAGCATAGTACATCGATCAGCACCCCAGGACGTGTTTGACAACACTTTTAACAAGTTTAGGGTTTGTCCTGACTTCCGACGTAATTGCATAACGTGCGGAAGGAAAGTGAGCTTTCTATCGAACAATACTCCTAAGAAGCGAACAACGTCCACAACAGTGATAGCTGAATCGCCGAGATAGATCTGCGGGTCAGGATGGAGTCCCCTTCGCTTACAAAAATGTACACAAGAGGTCTTTTCCGTCGAAAAAATAAAACCGTTCTCCGAACACCATGTCATCATGCGAGATATTGCAATTTGCAGTTGTCGTTCAATGTAATGCATGTCCTTGCTTTGGCAGGAAATCTGCAAGTCATCCACATATAAGTTGCCATGAACAGAAGGTGGTAAGCACTTTAAAATATTATTTATTTTCAGGGAAAAAAGTGTCACACTGAGGACACTTCCCTGTGGAACTCCCTCATCCTGTATGTAAACATCGGAAAGTGTGGTACCAATGCGAACTTGAAATTCTCTTAAAGACAGAAAATTCGCAATGAAAATAGGCAAGTGGCCTCGAAAGTTGTTATTATAAAGGTCACGAAGGATGCCATATCTCCATGTCCGATCATATGCCTTTTCGATGTCGAAGAAAACAGACACAAGATGGTTACTTCTGACAAAGGCATTGCGAGCTTCGGATTCTAAGGCAAGAATATTGTCCATCGTAGACCGGCCGCGCCGGAAACCGCTTTGTAAAGGTGACAAATAAAGCTCGGTTTCTAGTACATACACTAACCGATTGTTTACCATGCGTTCTAGCAGCTTGCACAAACAGCTCGTGAGTGCAATTGGACGGTAATTATTCGGGTTAGTAGCATCTTTTCCCGGTTTAGGAAAGGTTGGTTGGTTGGTTGGGGTTTAATGGCGCAAGGTCCAGAGAGGACATGCTGCGCCAAACATATGGTAAAACCAGAAAAACGATAGTTAAAAAAGAAACAAACTGGATGGGGTTTCCCCATCCAGTATACCGCCAGGTATAAGAAGACAAAGGAAAAAAACAATGATTCTAGAACATGAACAAGTGTAAAGGATGAGACAAAGTGTAAAAGTGTAAGATTATAAAAACAGTGACATGTCAATGTATAAAAGACTAACATTAAAAAGAGTGATATATAATAAATATTAAAAATTCATAAGTAAAACAACATTAAATATGATAAAACAAGCCAGTGTGCAGCAGAAAGTTAAAAAGTGAAGGGTGGGGATATTCTCCCAATAAAACATTAAGACTAGGCGAAAAGGAATTAAAATACTTTTGATAAAAATGTTTCAGACCTCTGCAGTCAGTTAAAAGATGGAGAATGGTCAAGATATCCCCGCAAAAATCGCAGGATGGAGCATTTTCATTTAACAACAAGTGGACATGAGTCAGACGAGTGTGACCAATTCGCAACCGAGTTAAAAGGACATCTCTTTTCCTATTTAAAAGTGGGGACCATGATGATATAGTAGGTCTAATTGCGCACAGCTTATTCGACACCTGCGAACTCCAGTGTTCTTGCCAGTTTGCGTATATTGATTTCTTGACGGCCCGATTTATGTCACAATAGGGTATGGGCTCATTTACTGCGTCAGATGGGGTTTTTGCAGCTTCATCAGCACGTTCATTGCCCTTGATTCCCACATGGCTGGGAACCCAGCAAAACAAAATACTATATCCGCGACAAGCCAGACGATGCTTCAAACTGAGCACTTCCGAAATGAGCGGGTGGCTACTATCAACCGATTCTAAGGCTTCCAAGGCACTTAAAGAATCGGTATAAAGGATGAAGTGTGTGGTCATTTGACGGGATATGTATTTTAACGCTTCACGAATCGCTATTAGCTCAGCAGTAAATATGGAAGTTGAAATATGTAGGCCACGGTTTATAACATCTTTCCGACACACAAAAGCGTAGCCCACATGATGCGCTGACTTCGAGCCATCGGTATAAATATCTATATATCTAGAGAAAAGGGCACGATGTTCTGCAAAAAACTGTTGGTAGATGTTGGCACTGGTATTAGTTTTACTGAACCCAACAAATGGACGCAAGTATGAAAACAGAGGCGTTCGCCAGGGAGGAAAAACAAACATTGGTGTTGACCTAATATCAACCCCGTCTAGTTCCCAGTCGCGCAGAATAGATCGCATGCGCAATCCAAAGGATGGGACGCAAGAGACACGATGACTATACAAAATGTCAAGTTGGCGATCGAGTATGAGATCGTGCAACGGATGCGAAGGATGGGACAGAACGCGAAAGTAGTATTGAAGCGACAACTTACGACGAATGGAATCTAAAGATGGTTCTGAGCAAGTTACATACAGACTTTCCACGGGTGAGGTACGAAATGCACCTGAACATATGCGGAGACCCGCGTGGTGCACAGTGTCTAAGCGCCGTAAAACCGACTGCCGCGCAGACCCATAAGCCGGGCAACCGTAGTCCAATTTAGAGCGGATGACTGCGCGGTAGATTCGCAACATGGACGTGCGATCCGCACCCCAAGAAGTATTTGACAGTACCTTTAGTAGGTTTAGGGATTTCTGGCACTTCTGCCGAATATGGTTTATATGCGGAAGGAAAGTCAGTTTCCTGTCAAATATTAAGCCTAAAAACCGTGCAGAGTCCACAACATTTATTCGGGATGTTCCAAGGAAAACTTCTGGGTCTGGGTGAAGTCCACGTCGCCTGCAAAAGTGCATACAGCAAGTTTTCTCCGTGGAAAAGCTAAAACCGCTTTCGCCACACCACTTTATTATCCGATTTATAGCCGTCTGAAGTTGTCGCTCAATAAAACGCATATCTTTCCCCTCACACATTATTTGCAAGTCATCGACGTAGAGCCAACCATTAACTGCAGGAGGTAAATGCTGTAAAATGGCATTCATCTTTAGTGAGAAAAGGGTGACACTTAGCACACTCCCTTGAGGCACTCCTTCCTCTTGAATAAAATTGTCTGATAAAGTTGATCCAATACGGACATTAAAATTACGCGAGGCTAAAAAGTTTTGAATGAAAATGGGGAGATTCCCCCTAAAATTCATATTGTATAGATCCCGCAAGATACCGTATCGCCATGTACGATCGTATGCTTTTTCGATGTCGAAAAACACCGAAACCATATGATTTCGCCTGACAAAAGCATTCCTAACTTTGGATTCTAGAGCGACGATGTTATCAATCGTCGATCTACCACGACGAAAACCACTCTGGAAAGGTGAAAAACGGCCGTTGCTCTCTAGTACGTGGACAAGACGAGCATTGCACATTTTTTCCATCACCTTACACATACAGCTGGTAAGGGCGATGGGTCGGTAGTTGGTAGCATTCGTCGCATCTTTTCCAGGTTTAGGGAAAGGGATAACAGTTGCTTTTCGCCAGGACACAGGGAACGTGTGAGAATTCCATATTCTATTGTACAGGTGTAGGAGGTGTATTAGAGAATCCTGTGTCAGATGGGAGATCATACAGTAGGAAACCTCGTCTGGCCCCGGGGAGGAATTTTTAACTTCTCGGAGGCAGCGGAGAAGCTCAGTCATGGTAAAATCGCAGTTATAGGGAAATGTGGTTCGAGTTTTGAAACGTAGACGATGGGATTCAGCGCGCCGTTTATACTGAAGGAAAGGGCAAGGGTAAGAATCAGCACAGGAAGCGGCAGCAAACTGGCGACCAATGGTGTTAGCGATATCTAACGGCGAACCGATATCGACACCATTCTCTTTCAGACAGGAAACAAACTGCTCACTGTAAATCCCCATTGCTCGTTTCGCTCGAGACCATAACTCCTTCGAAGTAGTGAACGTGGAGATGCTAGAAACATACGTTTCCCACGACTGGCGCTGACTACGGCGACGCACTCTTCTAGCGTTCGCCTTTGCTTGTTTGAAGGCAATATAATTAGTGGTAGTTGGGTACCTGCGAAACATATTCCATAATTTCTTTTGTTTCTTTATGGCATTCCGACATTCTTCGTTCCACCAAGGCTTACGGTGTCTTGGAGGAAAGGGAGAAGATTTAGGAATAGACATATCGGCTGCCCGCACGATTATATTCGTGACGGTGTGAACCGCATCATCAATGTTACCATCCACCATGCTCCTTGTAATCACAGCCTGTGAAGTGAACTTTTCCCAGTCAGCCGCTTCAAAGATGTACCGGCGTGGCCGGGACGGCGCAGGACCATTGGTATCATATAAAGAGGTCACAAAAAGTGGAAAATGGTCACTATTTCTAAGGTCATTTCCCACGAAAAAGTTCAAAAGAGGTAGGAGCGATGGTGAGCAGATGGCTAGGTCGATGCTATGGAAAGTGCGTGTCGGCTCGTGGAAGTATGTTTCCTCTCCGTTATTCAGGAGGCATAGACAGTGGTCGGACAGCAACTGTTCTATCTGCCGCCCACGAGAGTTGGTATCTTTACTTCCCCAAAGCGCACTATGACCATTAAAGTCACCTATCAGAATAAAAGGTGAAGGCAGCCGATTGACTAAATCGTCTAAAAGGTTCTGAGCGATGCACTCATTAGGTGGCAGATAAACAACGCAGATGCAGATTAGACGTCTGATATGGATCCAAACAGCTACAGCTTGCAAGGTGGTATGCAAGGGGACAACGGTTGATGGATAGACATGGGAAGTGAAGATAGCTACACCTCCCGAAACTCTCTCACCGGCATCGTTGTCTTTTCGAACACAATGGTAGCGACGGATCTTAGACGTATCAGTGCACTTCAGGTATGTCTCCTGAAGTGCTACAACCGCGGGGTTGTGTTCAGCCACAAGGGCCTTCACATCAGGAAGGTTACGGCGGAAGCCACGGCAGTTCCACGAAACAAGGGCCATTATGGCAAAGAAAGAGAAGAAGAGACCGGTTGGCCTCTCCCTGCGGGATGAGATGCTATGCAACCTACGGAAGGAGGAGTTACAGGCTCCTCAAATGTTACATCGTGGTCCGAGTCATCGGACACGTACAATTTTAAGGAATTCTCCTCACAGAGGAGCTTCCGGAAAGATTGAGGGTTTTTATAAATATTTTTTTCGTTTTTGTTTTTCCTAGTAATGCCAATGCATTTCCTAGGAATTGCTATTTTCTTTTTATTCGGGTTTGGAGGTATTGGTGCATCAGTGGTAATATGATAGGAACATGACTGCTGAGATTGGTTGTTTTTAGAGCTGGAATGTTGGGGAGACCGTCTGCTTTTAGTTCCACTCACAGAGAGGGAAGTCGCAGGTATAGGCTCGTCTGTCTGCGTGTAAGCAGAGCACATAATTTTTTTGGTAGCGGCAACAGAAGCATACGAGACACCGACTCTGGGGCTCCTAGCTTCTACCTGTTTGCGCGCTTCAAGGTAAGATATATTATTGTGAGCCCTGACAGTTTGGATTTCCTTTTCCACTTTCCACTTCGGACATGATCGTGAGTAAGAGGCGTGGTCTCCTTGGCAGTTAACACATTTAGCTGGTAAATCACAGCTTTCTGATTCATGATCACGCTGGCCACAACGTGCACAGACCATAGATCCACGACACGATGCTTTCGAGTGTCCAAAACGTTGGCACTGAAAGCAACGGAGAGGGTTCGGCACGTAGGGTCTGATGGGGCATCGAAGGTACCCAGCTATGAGACATCTTGGAAGTTCAGGTGTGTCGAAAGTCAGGATGAGATGCTTTGTGGGAAGTATCTTCCCATCCCGACGGATGTTAATTCGACGAACACCAGACACAAGTTGGTCTCTCAAATGCTCCAAGATCTCCTTTTCGGAGGTATGCAGCAAGTCAGGTTCCGAAATTACACCACGTGATGAATTCAAATAGGCATGTGGAATAATACTTACAGCCATGTTCCCAAACGCTTCGACTTTTAATAACTGTGCAGCTTGTACTGCAGTCGCTACTTCTAAAAGTAGGTCACCTGAGCGTAGTTTTTTAACGGATTGAACAGTTCCAATTAAACCATGAAGTGATTTTTGAATGAAGAAAGGCGACACCGTACTAAATGTACCTTCCTTTCGTTTTATTATGAAAAAACGTGACGTCTGATGAGAAGATGATTGATGAGAAGAAAAAGAAGAAGAATTATCCATAAAAAAGGGGGAAAGATTCAGTTCTCGGCGGCACCACCCACCACGGAGCCCAACAAGGGGATGCAAATACTTGCACCAGTGCTCACCGAGAACTATACGCACACGAAACGACCCTGAAGCAGACCTCCACCCTTAACGAGATGCCCAGAAGCCGAAACGATAGCTTGGTTCCTAGCCGAAGACAAAGTCAGCGACCAGCCGATTGGTACATTAGGGAACCACTAAGTACCTCCCGTTTACCCGAAGCGGGGGCCAAAGCAGTGTGTTGGGCAACCAAAACTGACCCTCAACTACCAGGATTCCCTTTTCCGGGGACACGGGTCACCACGCACGGCAAACACGTGGGTGATATACACGTCATTAGAAGCTAGAAGCAATAGAGATGCAACAGCTTTTAATGAGGTGCCCTCGCCTCCGAAGAGGAACCACACCGAGGGAGAAAAAAAGAAATAAGTAAAGGAAGAGAGGAGAGGAAAAAAGAAATGAGAGACAGTTCGCTGGGGTACCTCGGGATTGCGACACCCGTGTTTACCTAAAGAAGGTAAACCCCCTGAGGGGCGGTTTAGGAAAGGGAATCACTAATGCCCTACGCCAAGAGGTTGGGAAAGTATGTTCCTCCCAGATTCTGTTAAATAAACATAGCAAATTACGGAGCGAGCTGCGAGAGAGATGCTGTAGCATAGCATAACTAATGCCATCGGGACCCGGGGAAGTCATCCGAGTCTGCCGAAGGCAATTCTCCAACTCCTTCTCCGTAAAGGGGCAGTTGTATGACAGGTTGGACTGAGTTTCAAAACGCAAAGGTCTAGACTCGGCATGCAGTTTGTGTCGCATGAAGGTGGTCGGGTAAGACGACACACTCGACACAGAACTAAAAGCGCTGCCAATGGCGTTACTAATTTCCTCTACGGTAGAGAGAGTAACGCCATCTTGGACGATGCATTTCAGTGGCTGGTCTGAATATAAACCCATGCATTTCTTCACTTTGGTCCAAAGCTGCTTACTGGGAGTGGATGATGTCAGTCCCGAAACATACTTCTTCCATGACTCTCTTTGACAACGTCGACGCACTCTACGAGCTTCTGCTCTAGCTCTCTTGAACGCCACGTAATTAGCAGTAGTGGGATATCGGCGAAATATCCCCCACTGTTTTCGTTGTTTTTTCATGGCTTCTCGACATTCGAGGTTCCACCACGGCTTCCAATTTCTGCGACTATTTGGTGAACTCTTAGGAATAGCTGCTTCGGCAGCGATTATTATAACGTCGGAGACACGACGAACCGCATCATCGATTGCCCCGTCGACCATAGACTGGGTGATTACCGCACTGTCTGTAAATTGCAACCAGTTCGCAGATTCATATTTGAATCGCGCAGGGCGACAGACTAAAGATCCCGTGCTGGAAAGTGACACAAAGACCGGGAAATGGTCACTTCCGCGAAGATCAGTCCCAACCCAGAAGTTACATGATGGAAATAGTGACGGTGAACAGATGGCAAGATCGATTATGTGAAAGGTTCGAGATGGCTCGTGGAAGTGAGTAGGATCACCATTATTGAGGAGGCAAAGATTATGGTCAGTTAATAACTGCTCCACTTGCCTTCCTCGAGCGGTGTTACAGCTACTCCCCCACAGCACATTGTGAGCATTAAAGTCTCCAAGTATAATAAGAGGTTCCGGAAGCTGAGTCACCAAGTCGTCCAGAGTCCTTTGATCAATAACATCGTTAGGCGGCAGGTATATGGCACAGATGGAAATTAATGTTCGCATCTGCACGCGCACAGCTACAGCTTGAAGTGAAGTATTCAAGGAGAGGACAGTAAACGGGAAATTGTGAGAGGTGAGGAGAGCGACACCTCCAGACGCTCGCACACCCGAAACGTTGTCCTTCCGAATAGTACTATAACGACGTAATTTGGCCGTGTCTGCTGACTTGAGGAAGGTTTCCTGAAGTGCGACACAGGCCGGATGGTAATCTGTGATCAAAGACTTCAGATCAGAAAGTTTATTTCGGAAACCGCGACAGTTCCAAGAGAAAACGCCAAGTCCGGTCATAAGCCTTTTCGATGTCAAAGAAAACTGACACTAAATGGTTTCTTCTGACAAATGCATTACGGACTTCAGACTCTAAGGCAATGACGTTATCCATCGTAGACCGGCCACGCCGGAAACCGCTTTGTAAGGGTGACAGATAAAGCTCGGTTTCTAGTACGTAAACTAACCGATTGTTTACCATGCGCTCTAGTAGCTTACACAAACAGCTAGTGAGTGCAATTGGTCGGTAGTTGTTAGGGTTAGTGGCATCCTTTCCCGGTTTAGGAATGGGAATCACTATTGCCCTACGCCACGAGGTTGGGAAAGTATGTTCCTCCCAGATTCTATTAAATAAATACAGCAAATTATGGAGCGAGCTGCGAGAGAGATGCTGTAGCATAGCATAACTAATGCCATCGTGACCCGGGGAAGTCATCCGAGTCTGCCGAAGGCAATTCTCCAACTCCTTCTCCGTAAAGGGGCAGTTGTATGACAGGTTGGACTGAGTTTCAAAACGCAAGGGCCTAGACTCGGCACGCAGTTTGTGTCGCATGAAGGTGGTCTGGTAAGACGACGCACTGGACACACAACTAAAACCGTAGCCAATGGCGTTACCAATGTCCTCTACGGTCGACAGGGTAACACCATCTTGGACGATGCATTTTAGGGGCTGGTCAGAATATAATCCCATGCATTTTTTCACTTTCGTCCAAAGCTGCTTACTGGGAGTGGATGATGTCAATTCCGAAACATACTTTTGCCAAGACTCTCTCTGACAACGTCGACGCACTCTACGAGCGTTAGCTCTTGCTTGTTTAAACGCAATGAAATTAGCAGTCGTGGGATATCTCCGAAATATCCCCCACTGTTTTCTTTGCTTTTTCAGGGCTTCTCGACATTCGAGGTTCCACCACGGCTTCCAATTTCTACGACCATTTGGTGAACTCTTAGGAATAGCTGCATCGGCAGCTTCTACTATAGCTTCGGAGACAAGACGAACCGCATCATCGATATCACCGTCGACCATAGCCTGGGTAATGATAGCAATGTCTGTAAATCGCGACCAGTTCGCAGACTCATATTTGAATCGCGCAGGGCGACAGACTATAGATCCCATGCCGGACAGTGACACAAAAAATGGGAAGTGGTCACTCCCGCGAAGATCAGTCCCAACCCAGAAGTTACAAGATGGAAAAAGTAACGGTGAACAGATGGCAAGATCGATGGTATGAAAGGTTCGAGATGGTTCGTGAAAGTGAGTAGGATCACCATTATTGAGGAGGCAAAGATTATGGTCAGTTAATAACTGCTCCACTTGCCTTCCTCGAGCGGTGTTACAGCTACTCCCCCACAACACATTATGAGCATTAAAGTCTCCAAGTATAATAAAAGGTTCCGGAAGCTGAGTCACCAAGTCGTCCAGAGTCCTTTGATCAATAACATCGTTAGGCGGCAGGTATATGGCGCAGATGGAAATTAATGTTCGCGTCTGCACGCGCACAGCTACAGCTTGAAGTGAAGTATTCAAGGAGAGGACAGTAAACGGGTAATTGTGAGAGGTCAGGAGAGCGACACCTCCAGACGCTCGCACACCCGAAACATTGTCCTTCCGAATAAAACTGTAACGACGTAATTTGGCCGTGTCCGCTGACTTCAGGAAAGTTTCCTGAAGTGCGACACAGGCCGGATGGTAATCTGTGATCAAGGACATCAGATCGGAACGTTTATTGCGGAAACCGCGACAGTTCCAAGAGACAAAAGTCGCCATTATGACGAAGAAGGAGAATGGACACCATGTGGAAGTGAGGAGGTGTCCATGGACACCCCATGATCGGAATCTGAAAGATCCGAATTTAATGGGCAGATTTGGAGGGAATCTTCCTCCATTCGCGCTACATTACGAGGGTCTTTCATCTTACGAGGAAGGCTCAATCGCTTGAGATTTTCAGCACGTTTCATCGTTTTATTTTGAAGAGGTTTAGATGGTGAAGTTTTTTGCGTTAGAGTGGTGTTTGTGTTTTCAGGATTGGTAATTACAGATGGTTTTTGGTTTTTTTTGTTCAAGGACTTTTTACTGGTAGGTTCTGGTTCCGTTTGCGTAGAGGCAGTGACCATCACTTTCTTGGAAGCAGCAACAGAAGCATAGGAAACACCAACCTTGGGACTCCTAGCTTCAACCTGTTTTCGTGCTTCAAAGTATAATAAATTATTATGAGCCCTAACTGTTTGGACCTCTTTTTCCAGTATCCATTTCGGGCAAGAACGTGAGAAAGAGGTGTGGTCACCTTGACAATTTACACACTTTGGAGGCAAGTTGCACGTCTCCGAGGAATGATCAGGCTGGGTACACCGAGCACAGACCGCTGAACCACGACACGATGCTTTCGAGTGTCCAAATCTTTGGCACTGAAAGCAACGGAGAGGGTTCTGTACGTAGGGTCTCACAGAGCTTCGGAGATAACCGGCAACGATATACTTTGGAAGGTTTGGCGTGTCAAATGTCAGAATGAGGTGCTTCGTTGGAAGTATCTCCCCATTCCGACGAATTGTGATGCGACGTACAGCAGAGACAAGCTGGTCACATAAATTTTCCAAAATCTCTTTTTCGGAGGTATGGAGTAAGTCAGCCTCCGAAATAACACCTCTTGAAGAATTGAGATATGCATGAGAAACTACGGACACTGCTATATTGCCAAATGTTGTGACTTTTAATAATTGTGATGCTTGTGATGAGTTGGTCACTTCTACCATCAGGTCACCAGAACGGAGTTTCTTTATGGATTTTGGATTTCCAATCGCTGCGTATAAAGACTTCTGGATTAGAAACGGCGACACCGTTTCGAATGTGCCTTCAACACGTTTAACAATAAAAAACCTTGCCGTTTGTTGCTCCCTCGAGGGGAGAGGTTGTTCTCTCGGAGGGAAAGAAGAAGTATTATCGTTTGAGCGATCCGCCCAAGAAGCTGTAACTAATTTTTCGTTAGTTGCAGCCATATTTGAGTTTTGAGAAACCACGGATTACTTCCAGTTCGATTCGGGGTCCCCGCCAGACCCCGTCGTTCCACACTTTTCTAACGTGCCAAGTGTAACCGCCGGATTCTTCGCTACTAAATGGCAGACGCCGGGAGGTAACGTGCACCTGGTGCACGGTCCCCGACAAAATCGAGAAGGATTTCTCGCTATCTCGCGACGTCTGCCATGAAGATAAACGCAACCAAGGGCCTCTACCTCTGGGATCGTTTAAGGAGAACGTACCTCAACCATTACCAACATGGCACGCCACTCCTCTCCACCAACGCAACCCCAACAGGGTCCGTTCCCGAGCCCAAGCGGTGTCCCTCACGGGAGAGGCCGAAGAGTGGTACAGGACCCAGTAACGTCAAGGTTGGGTGGGCCGAGATCGGTTTTGATACCATGAAAGCTGCGAAGGGGACAGATAGCACAAAAACTTTTTTTGGAGATTTTAAAATTTTTAACATTTTTTTGGTTTTTTATTTTTTTTAACGAAGAAACGACAAACAAAAAACACATAGAGGTTAAGAAAGAAAACAGCAACAAAAAATATTAGTAGAAGATCCAGTTGGAAAGGAAGAAAAGCCCGGAAAGGAGAAAACAAAAGAAACAGGACAGGAGAAGCGAAAGAGAGATGGATCGCTATGGGACACTGGGTACGCGGCACCCACATTCACCAAAGACAGTGAACCCCACGGAGAGAGAAAAAGACACTAGGGTACCTCGGGGTTGTGAAGCCCGTGTTTACCTAAAGGTAAACCCCCTGAGGGGCACTTAGGACATGAACGTGAGTATGACGTATGATCGCCCTGACAATTTACGCATTTTGCTGGCAAGTTGCAATTGTCTGACGAATGGTCTGGCTGGGCACAACGGGCACAAACCATGGAACCACGACACGATGCCTTCGACTGGCCAAAGCGTTGGCACTGAAAGCATCGGAGAGGGTTCTGCACATATGGTCGTACGGGACACCGTAGGTACCCAGCTATAACACGAGTTGGCAGCTTTGGCGTGTCAAAAGTCAGGATGACATGCTTCGTGGGATGTAAATTTCCATCGCGACGTATTGTTATCCTACGTACACCAGACACGAGTTGATCACGTAGGTTCTCCAATATTTCATCTTCGGTGGTATGGAGGAGATCAGCCTCCGATATTACCCCTCTCGAAGAGTTTAAGTATGTGTGTGGAGTTACGGACACTGGTATGTTACCAAACATATTGACTTTTAGCAACTGCTCAGCTTGTGATGCAGTCGATACCTCTACCAACAGGTTACCAGAACGGAATTTCTTAACAGAATTCACGTTTCCAACAGACGCATTAAGAGACTTCTGAATGAAGAAAGGCGACATCGTTGAAAATGTACCTTCCACGCGTTTTATGATAAAAAATCGTTTCATTTGTTGCTCCCTCGGTTGGTTGGTTGGTTGGTTGGGGTTTTATGGCACAAGATCCAAAATAGGACATAAAGCGCCAAACACAAGACTAGGGTAAAAACAGATTACATAGAGTCGCCACGCTCGAACCAACGGTGAAAAAACAGATTTCTAACCAACACTAATAAATATAAAACCGAGTAACCGTAAAAAACTGAATAAAAGGGATGATAAAAATTATGTATAAACATGTTAAAATGATATATACAAGGTAATATAAAAAGATGATATGTAAAAGTCATAAAAAACGGTGATATATAAGGTGGTAAGACAATGATACATAAAATTGATTAAAAGATTATAAAAAAGAGATATATGTAAAACGCAATAAAAGTTTAACTATAAAATCAATTGCTAAAGCACAGACTGTGTATAAAACCAGTAAAAAATAAGAAGGGAAACAGTGAAGGATGGGGGGGCTCCCCCAGCAGTTCAGACAAAATAGGTGAACTGGAGCCAAAAAAGCTATTATACTGGGCTTGAAGCGAGGCGCAAGACGTCAAAATATGTCCAATTGAAAGTGGAGCCTTACAATGTTGACAGAGAGGGGCATCCTCACCCATCAACAAATATCGATGCGTCAAAAGGGAATGCCCGATTCTCAACCGTGTGAGTATGACGTCTGCACGACGCAGTTGAGCTGATGGCCAAGCACCAATACCTGGTTTAACCTGTCGCAGCTTATTAGTGACCTGCAGATCCCAATCTACTTGCCATTCATTCCTAATTAACTTTTTCACAGCGGACTTCACATCACTGATAGGCACATGCTGATTCAGCCGATGCACAGCACCTTTAGCCGCAGCATCTGCCTGCTCGTTACCCGATATGCCGACATGACCAGGCACCCAGCAGAAAAGGACACTGAAGCCACGACGACAGAGGCGACGATGCAGATCCAACACCGGAGATACAAGGGAATGGGAGTGTGACGCTTCACCATTCTCCAAAGTCTCTAAAACGCTGATGGAATCTGTATGCACTATAAAACGCCTATCGCTCTGCCGGAAGATGTACTTCAGAGCTTCATGTACAGCGACAAATTCTGCTGAAAAGACAGAAAAACAGTCAGGAAGTGAAAAGCTCCTAACGTCTCTGCCACAGACGTAGGCACATCCAACATGATCTTCTGTTTTAGAGCCGTCGGTATAAACATCAACATAGTGAGGGTAACTAGCGAGGTGCGACGCAAAAAGCTGGCGAAAAATGACAGGATCCGTATACGATTTTGCAAAACCCTGGAAGGGGCGCAAGTACGAAATCTTGTGGTTTCGCCAAGGTGGAAAATTCAAAGTCGGTTGCAGCATGACATCCACATCACACAGCGGAGATGAAATCAGAAACGTCCTCATGCGAAGTCCAAAAGGTGGAATGCAAGATGGCCGATTTTGGTAAAGTCGGTCATTCTGACTGTCAAGTAGAGCAGAATGGAGTGGGTGATTAGTTTGCGAGAGGATACGGAAGTACAACTGAAGCGACAATTGCTTGCGAATAGATGGTAAAGAAGGCTCACCGCAGATGACATATAAACTCTTTACGGGAGATGTTCTGAAAGCACCAGAACAGATTCGAAGGGCGGAATGATGAATCGTGTCCAGTTTCCGTAGCACGGAAAAGCGTGCGGAACCGTACACGGCGCATCCATAATCCATTTTCGATCGAATGACCGCGCGATAAACCCGGAGCATAGTAGATCGCTCAGCTCCCCAGGACGTGTTGGATAGAACTTTCAGCAAGTTTAGAGCCTGCTCAGACTTAAGCCGTAGATACATTACGTGCGGAAGGAAAGTTAACTTACTATCGAACAACACGCCCAAGAAACGAACCACGTTCTCTACGACTATCAGGGAGTCACCTAGGTATATTTGCGGGTCAGGATGCAAACCTCTGCGCTTACAAAAATGTACGCAAGAGGTTTTTTCGGCCGAAAACGTAAAACCGTTCTCAGAACACCATGTCATCATGCGAGATATTGAAGCTTGCAATTGTCGTTCGATGTAACGCATATCCTTACCTTGACACGAGATCTGCAAGTCGTCGACATACAGATTGCCACGAACAGATGGTGGCAAACACTGTAAAATGCCATTAATTTTCAGGGAAAACAGTGTAACACTCAATACACTGCCCTGAGGAACTCCCTCTTCTTGAATGTAAACATCGGAAAGCGTCGTACCAATGCGAACTTGAAATTCTCGTAGTGACAAGAAGTTCGCAATGAAAATCGGCAAGTGACCACGAAAGGTGTTATTATAAAGGTCACGAAGGATACCATATCGCCACGTCCGGTCATAAGCCTTTTCAATGTCGAAGAAAACTGACACTAAGTGGTTTCTTCTGACAAAGGCATTGCGAGCTTCAGATTCTAAGGCTATGATATTATCCATCGTGGACCGGCCACGCCGAAATCCGCTTTGTAGAGGTGACAGACAAAGCTGGGATTCTAACTGATACACTAACCGATTGTTAACCATTCGTTCCAGCAGCTTGCATAAACAGCTGGTGAGTGCAATTGGACGGTAATTGTTAGGGCTAGAAGCATCCTTTCCCGGTTTGGGAATAGGAATCACTATTGCCCTACGCCAAGAGGATGGAAAAGCATGTTCCTCCCAGATTCTATTAAATAGATACAGCAAATTACGGAGCGAGCTGCGAGAGAGATGCTGTAACATAGCATAACTAATGCCATCGGGACCCGGGGAAGTCATCCGAGTCTGCCGAAGGCAATTCTCCAACTCGTTCTCCGTAAAGGGGCAGTTGTAGGCCAGATCGGAATGAGTATCGAAACGCAAAGGTCTTGACTCGGCACGCAGTTTGTGTCGCATGAAAGTGGTCGGATACGACGACGCACTCGACACTGAACTGAAGGCGCTGCCGATGGCGTTACTTATTTCCTCTAAGGTAGAAAGTGTAACGCCATTTTGAACAATGCACGGTATTGGCTGGTCTGGATATAATCCTATGCATTTCTTTACTTTCGTCCAAAGCTGTTTACTGGGGGTGGATGGTGTCAATTCCGAAACGTACTTTTTCCACGACTCTCTCTGGCAACGTCGACGCACTCTACGAGCGTTAGCTCTTGCTTGCTTGAAAGCAACGAAATTTGGAGTGGTGGGATATCGGCGAAATATCCCCCACATTTTACGTTGTACTTTCAATGCTGCAGAACACTCAAGGTTCCACCACGGTTTCCAGTTTCTTCGACCATTAGGTGAGCTCTTGGGAATGGCTGCATCGGCAGCTTCTATTATAACGTTGGAGACAAGACGAACCGCATCATCGATATCACCGTCGACCATAGCCTGGGTAATGGTTGCAATGTCTGTAAATCGCGACCAGTTCGCAGACTCATATTTGAATCGCGCAGGGCGACAGACTACGGATCCAGTGCCGGACAGTGACACAAACACAGGAAAGTGGTCACTACCGCGAAGATCTGTCCCGACCCAAAAGTTGCAAGATGGAAAGATTGACGGTGAACAGATGGCAAGATCAATGATGTGAAAGGTCCGAGATGGCTCGTGAAAGTGAGTAGGATCACCATTATTGAGAAGGCAAAGATTGTGGTCAGTTATTAACTGCTCCACTTGCCTTCCTCGAGCGGTGTTACAGCTACTCCCCCACAAAACATTATGAGCATTAAAGTCTCCAAGTATAAGAAAAGGTTCCGGAAGCTGAGTCACCAAGTCGTCGAGAGTTCTTTGATCAACAACGTCGTTAGGTGGCAGATATATTACACACACGGAAATTAATTTCCGCATCTGCACACGCACTGCTACCGCTTGAAGTGGAGTATTTAACGATAGGACAGAGTAGGGATAGCTGTGAGAGGTCAGGAGAGCAACACCTCCAGACGCTCGCACACCCGAAACATTGTTCTTCCGAATAATACTATAACGACGTAATTTGGCCGTGTCCGCTGACTTCAGGAAAGTTTCCTGAAGTGCGACACAGGCCGGATGGTAATCTGTGATCAAAGACTTCAGATCTGAAAGTTTATTACGGAAACCGCGACAGTTCCAGGAAATTAAAGTCGCCATCAGGAGGAAGAGGGAGAAGGAGCACGAGCGGGAGGAGTTGAGGTGTCCATAGACACCCCAGCATCAGGATCAGAAAGATCCGAATTGGACGCGCAAATTTGGAGGGAATCCTCCTCCATACGCGCCACATTGCGAGGGTCTTTCACCTTACGTGAATGACTCACTCGCTTTGCAACTTCAGCACTTTTTAATTTTTTATGTATAGCTGGTTTAGGTGTAGAAGGTTTTGAGTTGGAAGAACGGGATGTTTTATTAGGTTGTGAGTTAGATTTTGAAGGTGGGGTTGTTTGAGTTTTACTATTGTTTGGTCTATTGGTTGTAATAATAGGCTCCGTTTGGGTTGATGAGTTACACATAACTCTCTTGGAAGCGGCAACAGAGGCGTATGAAACACCAACTCTAGGGCTTCTAGCCTCGACCTGTTTGCGCGCTTCTAAATATGAAATATTGTTCTTAGCTCTAACAGTCTGGATTTCTTTCTCAGCTATCCATTTTGGACAGGAGCGTGAGTAAGATGTGTGCTCTCCTTGGCAGTTGACGCATTTAGCTGGCTTTGTGCAGGTATCAGATGTATGGTCAGGCTGGGCACATTGGGCACAGACTACGGAACCACGACACGATGCTTTCGAGTGTCCGAAACGTTGACACTGAAAGCAACGGAGAGGGTTCTGAACGTAGGGCCTGATGGGACACCGAAGGTGCCCAGCAATAAGGAATGATGGTAATTTCGGTGTGTCGAAAGTCAAGATGAGATGCTTCGTTGGAAGCACTTTCCCATCTCGACGGATATTAATACGACGAACACCAGATACATGTTGGTCGTGTAGATGCTCCAGGATTTCCTCTTCGGGGGTATGGAGGAGATCGGCCTCCGATATTACTCCTCTCGAAGAGTTCAAATATCCATGAGGAGCCACGGACACAGCAATATTTCCAAACATACTTATTTTAGACAACTGCGCAGCTTGTACTGCAGTCAATACTTCAACAAGGAGGTCACCAGAACGGAGTTTCTTTATTGAATTAACATCGCCTATTACAGAAGTTATACATTTTTGTATCAAGAAAGGTGATACAGTTGTGAAGTTGCCTTCGGTACGCTTAATAATGAAAAAGCGAGATGTTAGACTTTTATTCGATGAGACAGATGATGTGACAGATGATGCTTGCTTAGCTTTGCTTGAAATATCCATAAAAATGGGCCGTATGTTCGGTCCCCGGCGGCACCACCCACCATGGAGCCCAACAAGGGGACGCCGGTTACTGCGCCAGTGCTAACCGGGAACTATACGCGCGCGGCCAATGACCGGTTGCTTAGCCCTGAGCCAGTGAACAAAGTCTAACCGACCAGCCGATTGGTACACACGGGACCAATGTGCACCTCCCGTTTACCTGAAGCAAGGGCCAAAGTAGTGTGTTGGAGCGTTATCTTACTAAAGCCCACATTATGGCGAAGAATAAAACCCCTCAACTACCAGGATCCCCATTTCCTGGGACACGGGTCTCCACGCACGGCAAACACGTGGGCAGTTAATCGCCATTAGAAGCTAGAAGCACAGAATGACTACAGCTTCTGATGAGGAGCCCTCACCTCCGAAGAGGCAACCGCAACGAGGGAGAAAAAAAGGTAAAAGTAGAAGGACGAGAGGAGAAGAAAACGGAAAGGAGGGAAAGTTCGCTGGGGTACCTCGGGATTGCGACACCCGTGTTTACCTAAAGAAGGTAAACCCCCTGAGGGGTTGTTGCTCCCTCGAGGGGAGAGATTTCTCATTTTTTTTAGAGAAAAGAGAAGAATCCATAAAAAGGAGGGGGTTAATTCGGTTCTCGGCGGCACCACCCACCACGGAGCCCAACAAGGGGATGCAGATACTTGCACCAGTGCTCACCGACAACTATACGCACACGAAACGACCCTGAAGCAGACCTCCACCCTTAACGAGATGCCCAGAAGCCGAAACGATAGCTTGGTTCCTAGCCGGAGACAATGTCAGCGACCAGCCGATTGATACATTAGGGAACCACTAAGTACCTCCCGTTTACGCGAAGCGGGGGCCGAAGCAGTGTGTTGGGCAACCAAAACTGACCCTCAACTACAAGGATTCCCTTTTCCGGGGACACGGGTCTCCACGCACGGCAAACACGTGGGTGATAAAGACCCCAATAGTAGCAAGAGGCGACAGAACGGCAACAGCTACTAAAGGGGTGCCCTCGCCTCCGAAGAGGAACCACACCGAGGGAGAAAAAAAGAAAAAAGTAAAGGAAGAGAGGAGAGGAAAAAAGAAATGAGAGATAGTTCGCTGGGGTACCTCGGGATTGCGACACCCGTGTTTACCTAAAGAAGGTAAACCCCCTGAGGGGTGTTAGAACCACGGATTGCTTCCAGTTCGATCGGGGCCCCCGCCAGACCCCGTCGTTCCACACTCTTCTATCGTGACCAGTGTAACCGCCGGATTCTTCGCAACTAAATGACAGACGCCGGGATGTAACGTGCACCTGGTGCACGGTCCCCGACAGAATCGAGGAGGATTTCTCGCTACCTCGCGACGTTTGCCATAAAGATACACGCAACCAAGGGCCTCTACCTCTGGGACATTTTAAGGAAAACGTACCTTAACCATTACCCACGTAGCACTCAACTTCTCTCCGCCAACACAACCCCAACAGGGTCGGTTCCTGAGCCCAAACGGTGTCCCTCACGGGAGAGGCCGAAGAGTGGTACTGGACCCAGTAGCGTCAAGGTTGGGTGGGCGGAGATCGGTTTTGTCACCATGAAGGCTCCGAAGGGGACAGATAGCACAAAAACTTTTTTTGGAAATTTTAACATTTTTCACATTTTTTTTTTAGTTACTATTTATTTTTTTTTAACGAAGAAATGACAAACAAAAAACACATAGAGGTTAAGAAAGAAAACAGCGACAAAAAAAATTAGTGGAATCTCCAGTTGGAAAGGAAGAAAAGCCCGGAAAAGAGAAAACAAAAGAAACAGGACAGGAGAAGCGAAAGAGAGATGGATCGCTATGGGACACTGGGGACGCTACACCCACATTCACCAAAGACAGTGAACCCCACCGAGAGAGAAAAAGACACTAGGGTACCTCGGGGTTGTGAAGCCCGTGTTTACCTAAAGAAGGTAAACCCCCTGAGGGGTACGAAGAGGCGGACACGATCGCTCGGTACATTATAGGCTCCAGTGTAAAACCTGAACCTAAGCAACATATTCTTATCTGCAAAAGTGGTAAAGAAATGTGGGATGCTCTACATTTTGTTTATGAGCAAAAGAATGAAAGGAGGTTAGATTTATTATATTCCCAGCTATTTAATTATGTAAACGATCCAATGGACAGTATAGCTATTTTTGTGTCTAAATTGCAAAGAATTTGGCAAGAGCTACAAGAAGTCTTAAAGACTGAAAACGTGCAACTCCCTCAGTCTATGCTTTTGAATAGAATATTGAATACATTACCTAATGAATATTTTGAATTTAAAAATGCTTGGGAATCAGTGCCTTCCAAAGAAAGAACAATATCAGGCTTAACTGAAAGACTGTGTCTACATGGACAACGATTGGAAGGTTGGTTGGTTGTTTGGGGTTTAATGGCGCAAGGTCCAGATATAGGACATGCTGCGCCAAACACATGGTGAAACCCGAAAAAGCATACATATAAGTTAAAACCTTAAAAACGATGATAAAATTGTATACATATGAATTGAAAACAATCAAAGTACTATGTGAAAGGAACAGTAGTACATACAAAGAGATTTCAACAGTAATATTTGAGAAGTGATAAAAAAGTGGGTCAAATATAAAAGGTGACATAAAAGTCATACATAAAAAGTGATGTACTACCAGCTATATATGGTCGTGTTCAACTAGTCAAGAATAAAGAGAAAAGAACAGTGATATGAGAAAAAATTATAACATGACTAAAATACGAGAGTGATAGGTCAGTGATTAAAATGAATTCCATAAAATCAGTGATACAAAAGGTTAGAGATACACACGAGGGTGTCAAAAGCTGTTTTAGATTAAACTAAAGAAAAAAGCCTGGTGCATTGTAAGAGCCGAAAAAAATGTAGGTTTGGTATTCTGGGTTCCAATAGCGCAAGGTCCAGAGAGATTTCGTTGCTTGGGGTTTAATGGCGCAAGGTCCAGAGGACATGCTACGCCAAACACATGGTAAGACCGAAAAATATTATTTAAGTCAGCATTTTAAGACGATAACCCGGTGTAAACATGATAAAAAAATTACTTATAAAAGAAATGGTGTATAATCACGGCACAAACGATGATATGTAAAAGGCAATCATATATAAAGTTCACAAAAATCATAACATTAAATAAAAAAAATGGTGAAATGTTTCAATGAATTGAAAGGTAATAATGATATCTGTAATTGTTAACATTATGACATATCAAGAGGTTATAAGCGCAGAGACATAAGAGCAATGAAACGTTGGAAAGAAAATGATAAATCATAGAGTGAGATATGATAAATTAAAGACAACGGTGCGATAGGAACAGTGAATAGAATTACAAGCAGACATAACGAACAACAGCAGTAAAAAAGGTATTAAGAACAAGGAAAGGAAAAACAGCGATCGTAGACGCTGATAAAACCAGTCACATATAGTTGGTGATAAAAGGGGTGATATATAGCAAATAATAATATAATCGTACAATACGTGTATTAAAAGTAGTCAAATAAAAATGATAACAAGAGCGATAAAACAGTGATATAAAATCCATAAAGACAATGATAAAAAGGTTTAAAGAAACATATGAGGATTAAAAATGTTGTAATGGATTAAACCAACGAAAAAGAGCCAGTCTATTTAAGTTGGTTGGGGTTTTATGGCGCAAGGTCCAAAATAGGACATGCTGCGCCAAACACATGGTAAAACCCGAAAAAAGCGTATCTAAAAGTGAGCATTCTTAGATTCTAAACTAAAACCGATGATAAAACATATACACATCACACAGCGATAAAAACAATCAAAATATTAAAAAACACATATAAACACACAGATTAGAGTATAAAATTCCGTTGGTTTTGAAATTTCATAAAATATAGTCTTACGTAAATAGTGATAAACCAGTCATGCAAAAAGGTTATAAAATAGGTCAAAAATAATAGTTAATTACACTAATCAAGAATTACAACAAAAGAGCCGTGATATAAAAGAAAAAATTAAAACACAACTAAAAACAAGAGACATGAAAACTTATATGAGATAATATGAAGACATATACAATGAATAAAAATTGTAAAAGACAAAATTTCATTTAACAAAAAGAGGAGTTAAGACTCCTCCAAATCAACTTCGATGTCCGTGTCCTCGGACACGTACAATTTTAGATCCGAATTTTCCGCGACTCTGCGGACGTATTGATTATTTTTTAGAATGTAATCCGGATCATTAGCTTTCCTAGAAAGGGCAACGCACTTTCTAGAAATAGCCACTTTTTTTTCTATTTAGGTTTCGAGGGATAGCTAGAAATAGCCACTTTTTTTTCTATTTAGGTTTCGAGGGATAGGTGAGTTCGTATCAATGTGGTATGAACAAGACTGATTGGATGAAGTAACATTTTGATGAGCGGTAGTTTGGACAGTTTTAGATATATTGCTTTTAGATAAAGTATCCTGCTCGGGTATCTCTTTTTTCTTGTTTTGTTGTCTGTTGTGTCTTTCTAGATTCAGTAATATTTGGATGTGCTGGAGGTGATGACATTTGTTTGGATTTTCTGCCGTGAGAGGTTGCTCGGTTGGTTGGATGGGGTTTAATGGCGCAAGGTCCAGAGAGGACAACCGGAGAGGTGAAACCGGAAAAACATATAGGTCAGCTAATTAAAACCATAGTACAGAGTAAACATGCTAAAAATATGATTTATAAAAAAGAAATGATACATAAAGATGATACAGACGATGATGTATTACAGATAATGATACATAATGGTGATAAAACACATGACATAAAAAAGGGATGAAAACATGAACAAGCAACAGTGGTAAAAGGGATGAAAACATGAACAAGCAACAGTGGTAAAAAGAGATAAAAAGACAAAAGAAGCTTACAAACAGTGAAATGCAGACGGTGATAAAATCATTCAAAATTACCAGATGTTAATGATACATATGTAGCAGGTGATAAAAAGCGGTCACATAAAACATTAAAAAACGTTTTATGATACAATAGAAATAGTAATATAAAAAAATGTTACAAAATAAAACTGTGTAAACATGGTAAGAGGAAATAAAAAAAGATAAAAGAACAAAAAAGCAAAAAAAGAAGAGTTAGGCCTCCTCAAAATCAATATCATTTTCCTCGTCCTCTGATACATACAATTTTAAATCGGCACTGTCCGCGAGCCTCCGGTTTGATTTGATTAGATTTGATTTTTGGCGCAGGGTCCATCACGGGACATAAGCGCCAGACAGTGTCAAACAGCGTACACAAGGTGCCGAAATAAAAAGTGAGGAAAGACAGAACACACTGTGCAGTATAAAATTGAAATAAAAAGAAAAAATGCTATAACCAAGATAGACGTTAAAAACCTGTATATATGAAGTACCCGCTATGCCGACATGACCCGGCACCCAGCAGAACGAAACACTGAAACCTCGACGATAGAGGCGACGATGCAGATCCACCACCGGAGATAAAAGGGAATGAGAGTGTGACACTTCACCATTCTCCAAAGTCTCTAATACGCTGATGGAATCTGTATACACGATATATCGTCTACTGCTCTGACGGGAGATGTACTTTAAGGCTTCGTGAACAGCGACAAACTCTGCTGAAAACACGGAGAAACAGTCGGGAAGGGTGTAGCTCCTAACGTCTCTGCAACAGACGTAGGCACAACCATCATGGTCTCCTGTTTTTGAGCCGTCGGTATAAACAGCAACATAGTTACGGTAAATAGCGCGGTGCGATGCAAAAAGCTGGCGATACACAACAGGATCCGTACTTGACTTTACAAAACCCTGGAAAGGGCGCAAGTATGAAATATTGTGATCACGCCAAGGTGCAAAAGGTAAAGTCGGTCGCAGCATGACATTCGTATCACATAGAGACGTCGAAGAAAGGAACGTTCTCATTCGAAGTCCGAACGGTAGTATACAAGATGGCCGATTTTCGAAAAGCCGGTCAAACTGACTGTCAAGAAGAACAGAATGGAGTGGGTGAGCAGGATGCGAAAGAATGCGAAAGTACAATTGAAGCGACAATTGCTTGCGAACAGATGGTAAAGAGGGCTCGTCACAGATGACATTTAAGCTCTTAATAGGCGACGTTCTGAAAGCACCAGAACAGATTCGGAGGGCGGAGTGATAGATAGTATCAAGTTTCCGCAACACAGAAGAGCGAGCGGAACCGTATACGGCACAACCATAATCCAGTTTCGATCGGATGACCGCGCGATAAACTCTGAGCATAGTACATCGATCAGCACCCCAGGACGTGTTTGACAACACTTTTAACAAGTTTAGGGTTTGTTCTGACTTCCGACGTAAATGCATAACGTGCGGAAGGAAAGTGAGCTTTCTATCGAACAATACTCCTAAGAAGCGAACAACGTCCACAACAGTGATAGCTGAATCGCCGAGATAGATCTGCGGGTCAGGATGGAGTCCCCTTCGCTTACAAAAATGTACACAAGAGGTCTTTTCCGTCGAAAGAGTAAAACCGTTCTCCGAACACCATGTCATCATGCGAGAGATTGCAATTTGCAGTTGTCGTTCAATGTAACGCATTTCCTTGCTTTGGCAGGAAATCTGCAAGTCATCCACATATAAGTTGCCATGAACAGAAGGTGGTAAGCACTTTAAAATATCATTTATTTTCAGGGAAAAAAGTGTCACACTGAGGACACTTCCCTGTGGAACTCCCTCTTCCTGTATGTAAACATCGGAAACTTTAGTGTTGAAACAATCTGTACTCTCATCAGGAAATACCTTATGGTGTGATACATCACAAAATAAGATTCGTCCCTACATTCCTAAAATTTATAGGAAAAAAGTGTACGATCAAATTCATGGTTTTTCTCATCCAGGCATTAAATCTACAGTGAAGCAGATGGTTGCCAGGTTTATTTGGCCAAATATAAAAAAAGAATCTAATGAATGGGCAAAAGAATGCATTAATTGCCAAAAGGTAAAAGTAAACAGGCACACAAAATCAAAGCTTGGAGTATATCAAGAACCTGACTCAAGATTCAGCGTGGTTCATATAGATTTAATTGGACCTATGCCCCCTTCAAATGGCAAGAGTCACTGTTTAACGTGCATTGATAGGTTCTCTTGTTGGACAGAAGTAATCCCACTTGAAGATATAACTACTGAATTAGTGAGTAAAGCTTTCTATGAACATTGGGTATGCCGGTTTGGAACTCCTACTAGAATTGTTACTGACCAAGGCCGACAATTTAGATCCCAACTGCTTAAGAATTTAGCAAGTATATGTGGTGCAAAAATCATCTCATCGACACCGTATCATCCTCAGTGCAACGTAAAACTTGAACGTTTTCACAGAACTTTGAAGACAACCATAAAGGCTCATAATTCTGTCAAGTGGACTGAGACCCTACCAACTGTGCTCTTAGGTCTCAGAGCAGCTATTAGAGAAGATACTAATTTCTCTATAGCCCAAATGGTCTATGGCACTAATATTCGACTCCCTGGCGAGTTTTTTGATCAACCAAGTTGTGAGGTGAAGCCAGATACATTTGTACATAATTTACAACAGCAGATGGCTCAGCTTAAACCAGCCAAGTCCAATCACTTTCAACAAAAAGTATTTGTCCATAAGGATCTGCAATCCTGCACTCGTTTTTGTGAGAGTAGATAGAGTTAAAAAACCACTTGAGACATTTCTTGTGTCAGAAAAGCACGATAAATATTTTTCTGTAAACATTAGAGGTAAGGAAGTTAAAATATCAGTTGACAGGTTTAAACCAGCCTATGTTATTAATGATAACTCCTCATATGTGACATCTAATAATCCAGATGATGAACCATCACAAGATATAGCTCCAAAACCAGAGGTTAAACTCCCAACAAACTCTCGTTGTGGAAGAAAAATAAAACTTCCTGTCAGATTCCAGACTTAATGCATAAGCATTCGAAATATACATTTTGTTTTTGTGTAATACTAGACGATTTTCTATTATCTATTTGTATTTGTTATTTTAGTTTTAATATGGCTTTAGTAGTAACACTCCAACTGTTGTATATATTTCTCATTAACTTAGTAAATTGCTTCGAAACTGCTATATGATTGCAAAATATGTTGTATATATTTATTTTATTTTTTCTCTCAGGTAATTTGATAGTATTAGCATGGGCTGTAGTTTTGTTGTTCAGCATCTCAGTTGATATTGGATTTTAAAATATGCAGAGGTGTTATGAATTAGTATGTACATATTTATTTAAAGTTTGTTTCCAGTATAGTACAAAGACACAGTTATTGACTTTAGTATCCTGGACCAACATCCTTTCAATATTTGCGAACAGTCAATGGTATTTTATACGACACGTACTTCGAGGCGTGTCGCGAATTGCATTTACTGGAAGATGATAACCATTGGGATCTCACACTTGCAGATGCAGTACTGAGTTCCTCTCCTCATAAAATTCATCAATTATTCGCTATATTATTGACGACATGTTTTCTGTCTGAAGCTTCTGATCTCTGGGATAAATATAAAGATTCGATGAGTGAGGACATTCTACATTGCGTTCGTATTGCTGATCAAGATTCAAACATCGATTTTTCGCCAAAAATATATAACGAGGCGCTAATAAAGATAGAGGATATTTGTATTCTCATTTCGAATATGCCACTCATTCATTTCGGCATGTCATCGCCTAACCGCCCAACAGCAGAAATCATTAACAGCGATGTTCAGCGTGAACAACAGTTCGATACAACCTCTTTGGCTACTTTTGTTGCTAATAATGAACAATTGCTCACTGCCGAGCAAAAAAATATATATGAACAAATTAATTCGTCAATTGCAGCACAGCAAGGCGGATTCTTTTTTTTTTTTTGGACGCACCAGGTGGCACTGGGAAAACATTCCTCATCTCATTGATACTTGCGCGCATTCGATCACAAAATCATATTGCATTGGTAATTGCTTCATCAGGCATTGCAGCGACCTTGCTTGATGGTGGGCGGACTGCGCATTCAGCACTCAAGTTACCATTGAACATTCACACAAACCCAGACGCAATGTGTAACATAAAGCAGCATTCAGGCATGGTTGAATGCTGCTTGGTTGAAGTTTTGAGAAAATGCAAAATTATTATCTGGGATGAATGCACTATGGCCCACAAGCATTCACTTGAAGCTCTCGATAGGACGCTGAAAGATCTCAATAATAATACCAGACTTTTTGGTGGTGCTCTATTTCTGCTGTCCGGTGATTTCAGACAGACATTGCCGGTCATTCCACGTGCTACATATGCGGACGAAATTAACGATGTTTGAAAGAATCATACCTATGGCGAAGTGTCAGTAAACTATGCCTTACCATAAATATGCGTGTTAAACTTCAAAATGATCCATTGGCATTAGCATTCTCCGAACAATTGCTCAACATTGGCAACGGAAAAATTCAATTGCATGAAAATACACAATACATCCGACTCCCAGACAATTTTTGCAACATGGTGGCTACCAAAGATGATTTGATTGAAAGTATATTTTCAGATTTGCAAGCTAATTACACTAATCACACGTGGCTACGCGAGCGAGCTATTTTGGCTGCAAAAAATATAGATGTCGAAGCAATTAATTTTAAAATACAACAATCATTGCCTGGCAATGAAATATCATTCAAATCGATCGACACTGTTGTTGATCCTGAGGTTCTCGGCGGCACCACCCACCACGGAGCCCAACAAGGGGATGCAGATACTTGCACCAGTGCTCGCCGAGGACTATACGCACACGAAACGACCCTGAAGCAGACCTCCACCCTTAACGAGATGCCCAGAAGCCCAGATCGGTTCTCGGCGGCACCACCCACCACGGAGCCCAACAAGGGGATGCAGATACTTGCACCAGTGCTCGCCGAGGACTATACGCACACGAAACGACCCTGAAGCAGACCTCCACCCTTAACGAGATGCCCAGAAGCCGAAACGATAGCTTGGTTCCTAGCCGGAGACAATGTCAGCGACCAGCCGATTGATACATTAGGGAACCACTAAGTACCTCCTGTTTACCCGAAGCGGGGGCCGAAGCAGTGTGTTGGGCAACCAAAACTGACCCTCAACTACCAGGATTCCCTTTTCCGGGGACACGGGTCTCCACGCACAGCGAACACGTGGGTGATAAAGACCACAATAGTAGCAAGAGGCGACAGAACGGCAACAGCTACTAAAGGGGTGCCCTCGCCTCCGAAGAGGAACCACACCGAGGGAGAAAAAAAGAATAAAGTAAAGGAAGCGAGGAGAGGAAAAAGGAAAGGAGAGATAGTTCGCTGGGGTACCTCGGGATTGCGACACCTGTGTTTACCTAAAGAAGGTAAACCCCCTGAGGGGGAATGTGACCAGGGACAGCTATGACCTGACCCGAGACAATCCTAAATGTGGACTACGGAGAAAAGTTCCCAGGAAGCACTACCTTGATGCCAAACAGCCCATGCTCAAATAAGCGATTTGTAACAGGTCTAGTTGTCCCAAGTATTGTAAAGGCAAAGTATGCGTGCCAAGGGTCTCTTTTGCATGTAACGTGACTTCCCGATTTTTTGTGTCCTCTCTAGTGCCCTTGGGGAAGGGTTATGTCGCCCACTTTTATGTAGTGTCAGTTGTCGCAGTTTCAATGACTCTACATAAGGGTCCATCTCCCCGCACTATTCCTTGTAGCGAAAGTGCTGGTTGGTTGGTTTGTTTGGGTTTTTTGGCGCAAGGTCCAGAGAGGACAAGCTGCGATAAGCACGAGGTAAAACCAGAACAAACGTACATGTAATTAATTTATACGCCTTAGAACATAAAAACCGCAGTTAAAAATATATACAAAAGAAGAGAAGTGAGAAAAACAATCAAACGAAGTACTGAAAGACCATATAAAAACACAGATAATATATAGACTCGAGTATAAACAAGATAAAAACAGTTTAAAAAACCATTCACTAGTCTACAACAGAAAAGCAGGTACGCGAGACAGCTTTCAAGAACTCTCGCAAAAAATCATAAATGCAAAATGAAAGAAGAGGGCGATCTTCGCACTGATTTGGATATTTTCAATGCCCATTTAAGCCTAAATAAATTGCTGACAGCACTGAAGTGTTTGAAACCACGAAAATCTCCGGGCGAGGATGGTATCTTTGCAGAATTTCTTTTACATTTGGGCCCTCGTGCCTGTGAAACCATCTAAAAGCTATTCAATTTAATCTGGTACACGGGCTATTCAATTTAATCTGGTACAAAATTTCCCTCTCAATGGTGTATATCTACTTTTATTCCTATACATAAAAAAGATTCAGATCCAGGCCTTGTGAGTAATTATAGACATATTTCCCTAATAAGCATTCTTTTCAGGGCCATGGAGAGAATCATCATGAGTAGATTGAACTGGTATCTGGAATCTGAAGGGATCCTAGAAGATGAACAGGCTGGCTTTAGGAAATTTAGGTCTACCAGCCAGCATGTTTCATTACTTAGTCAAAATATAAAGGATGCTTTGGATAAGAGGCAAATTCTCTCCGCTGTCTTCATTGACCTAAAGTCTGCTTACGATCTTGTATGGAGAGACGGTCTACTTTCGAAATTATCAAACATTGGCATAAACTCTAATATTCTTGGATGGTTTAACGGATTTCTGAAAACCCGATTATGTAGAGTCCGGTACAACTATTGCTTTTCAAGATACAGAGCACTCAAAACTGGCTTACCGCTGGGTGCAGTAATAGTTGCACACATTTTAACATCTACATTAATGATCTGGTTAGTGAACTGAAAAATATTGACGGTTTATGGTGCCTGCTATATGCTGATGACTTAGTTATCTGGACTACTCCCCCCAAGAACAAAGCTAATGTGATCATTGAAAGTTCTTTGGAATAGGCCTTGTTAGTTATTGAAAAATGGACAGAATTGAATAATATGAAAGTTAACCTCGATAAAACATATGTAGTCTTTTTCACTCACACATCAACCTTTCCATCCACAAATTTACTACAAAGGTCTTCAGATTCCATCGTCTGATAACTTTAAATACTTAGGTGTAATTTTCGATAGAAAACTTACATGGAGTTCTCATGTGGAGGACATCATCCGACGTGCTATCAAAAGACTTAATCTCTTAAATATATTAGCGGGTTCAAAATGGGGCTGTTCAAGAGCCACTTTGAATTTTACATACAAAACGTATATTTTACCTATTCTTGTTTACTAATGCGAGCCGCTGATTACAGGATCAGAGCAAGTTTTTCACCTTTTAGACCATGGGCCGTAGCTACATATCGTTCAAGTCCGTTTAAATCATCGAGGGGTAATTTCAAATCAATGTTATAATTAAAAGAATATTCTATTATATACAAATTTACAATGTTCTGGTCTGAAAATGTGCACATTATTTTACAATCGAATAAATTAATTACACTAATTTAACGTTTCTGCGGTCTTGCTATTCTACACACGCTTAGAGACAGTCATATTCTCTACTCATCCTCCAATCAAAACCGGTTATTTTCTTTCAGCTGCGATTTCGATCCAATGACAGCTGTTAAGTACGCGCGCTAACGCTCCGTTTATATTCGATGTTATCGCTTATGTTTACATTCGCTTTCGTATTGTTGACAGTTTGATCTAATTCTACTATTGTTCTAATTTTCTATAATTTTAATTAGAATCTTTACGGTTCATGATGTCAGAAGCATATCATATGTTGTGTGTATATCGGGAATGAGACACATTCAAAAGTAACATGTTTTTCTCAAGTAAGCTGGGCTAAACTGAGATTTTGTGCTGACAGATGGAAAGTTTTGAATGTTCCTGAAAGAAAAATATCTGCGATCTGCTTCTTTTTTCAATAGATGAACTATCTAAACTGCCTTTAGACATGAGCATAGGTTACCATAGAAAGTGCTATAGTAAATTTACCGACAAAAACAGAATCACTGCTGCAGAAAAAAGAATTTGAAAACACCTTATGAAGATATAAAAATATCAGATCAACCCGAAAGTTTAGATGACCCAAATTCTAAGCGTATAATGCGAAGTGACTGTGGATTTTTAGCGCAAGGAAATCGGAATTCTTCAGTACTACCTGCTGTTTGTTTAATCTGCAAAACTGAAAAATATGTTGTTGATAAACTCACCGGTAAGAGAAAAAAAGAAAGGCTTGCTCAATGTGAGACAAAAGAAAATTTATTAATTCAAGCTGCAATAGCAAAAAATAATGAAATGATGCTATTGCAAATTCGTGATAAGGATTTAGTTGCTTTTGAAATGCGTTACCATAGACCTTGCTACAACAGATACGTTAAGTTTTTAACTGTCGATAAATGTGCACAGTCAATGGATACACTGTATAAAAAATCATTTGACATTTTTTGCAGAAATGTAGTGGAAGACATTGTAGGGTTCGCTCAGATGCAAATTTCTGGTAGCAGCGCTGTACATGCCAGCCGAAGTGAGTTCGGCGCAGGTGTTTGATCTATTTAAAGGGCACACGCTGAGTTGGCAGAAGCCCAAGACAGGAGTAGCGATACGAGAGAGAGCCGAGGCAAGCTTGATGGAAGGTGATAGCGGTGTTTAACTGATAGAGCGTGTATTGGTATTTAGCCGAGGTGGTTGCACGACTTCGAGAATTAGCTCAGAGCCGAGGTTTACGGGTATTATTAGTGAATACATACTCTGCCTGAAGGATTCATTGCGACCTTTAGTTTCTTAGTACCGCGGGTTGCGGTACTGTTGTGTATTATTTTAGAAGCCCCAAGTCTGTCTATGTTAGTCTGCCTCTACGTAGAGAATAAAGGAGTTATTCTGAAGTTATCCCTCGTGCTTTATAATGTGCCTGGACCGTTAGAGATATAAAAAAAAGGAATCACACAAAAAAAGGAAGAACCACATAACATAATCATCAAACAAAGTACAATCATGCGATTAAACAAACTGGTAGAATTGTTTGTAAAAATTGTTAATGAAAATGTAAGTGTTGATATTACTGGATACAGAAACTTTCTACTCATACGAAGGATTCAAAAACAATATCCACAGATTAATTTTATTAAGCGTTCTCAATCCAATCAATGTGAATTTGTTTTGTGTGACATAATGCCAAGAAATTTATATCGTGAAGTCCGTATTACAGAGTCTGAAGATTCGGTTGGTTGGTTCGTTTATTGGGATTTAATGGCGCAAGGTCCAAGATAGGACATAAAGCGCCAAACACAAGACGTAAAGCGAAATAAGATTATATATATAACTATAAAAATAAAAGCGCCCGAGTGAAACGACAACAGAGATTATAGGTTCAAACCAACAACTTTTCATAATAAAATAAAATACAAGAAGGAAAAAACTGGTAAAAAAGTAGTAAAACCGCAGTGTAAATGTTATAAAAATATATATAAAATTTAATGATGCATAAAGGTGATAAGAGCAATGATATATAAAATTTATAAAATGATTCGATGATATAAAACGGGATGTATAAAAGGATACAAAGACAAAATTTTAGGAATAAAATCACTGAGAAAAGCAAATACTCTTTATAAAATCAATAAAAAATAAAAAGGCAAAGAGAGAAGGGTGGGGTGGCTCCCCAAGCAGATCCGACAGATTGGGTGAACTGCACCCGAAAAACTCTTATAATCAGACTGCAGACTTGGGCACGGCGTCAAGATATGTGACACTGACAGAGGAGAATTACAGTTTTCACAGAAAGGGGCATCCTCACTCATCAGCAAATGCCAATCTCTCAAAAGAGTATGCCCAACTCTCAAACGCGTAAGTACTACGTCTGCACGGCGCAGTCCAGCACATAGCCAAGAGCCAATATAAGGTTTAATCTGTCGCAGCTTGTTCTGCGATTGCAGGTCCCAATCTAACTGCCACTCATGCCAAACAAGCTTCTTGAAAGCGGACTTCAAATCGTTGATAGGAATGGACTGGACCGAACGATGCACGGCACCTTTAGCCGCAGCATCTGCTTGCTCATTACCCTTTATGCCAATATGACCCGGCACCCAGCAGAACAAAACACTGAAACCACGACGACAGAGGAAACGATGCAGATCCACCACGAGAGATAAGGGAATGGGAGTGGGACACTTCACCATTCTCCAAGGTCTCTAACACGCTGATGGAATCCGTATACACGATGAAACGTCTACATCTCTGACCGGAGATATACTTCAAAGCTCCACTTGAAAGCGATCACGAGGAAGCTGATACAACACTTTTATTGCATGCAGCCAAAGCCTCACAAATTGTTAAGAGTATTATAATTTTGAGTCCTGATACGGATGTATTTATGTTATATCTGTCTTTCGCTCAGCATCTAAAAGAACCAATTTATTTTGTTCAAATGACAAGAGATAAAAGTATTAGATGCTCAAGCTATCAACCGTACTCTTGGCGATAATATTTGTAAGGCTCTACTTGAATTGCATGTATACACTGGCTGTGATTCTGTCAGTTGTTTTAAGGGGTTGGTTGGTTGTTTGGGGTTTTTGGCGCAAGGTCCAGAGAGGACATGCTGCGCCAAACACAAGGTAAAACCGAAAAATATTATTTTGGTCAGCATTTTCAGACCATAGCCCGTTGTAAACATGATAAAAATATTACTTATAAAAAAGAAATGATATATAAAGACGGCACCAACAATGATATGAAAAAGACAGTGATATATAAAGTTGACAAAAATCATAACATTAAAAAAAATTATGAAATGTTTCAATGAATTGAACGATAGTAATGATATCTGTAATTGTTAAAATTATGACATATCAAGAGGTTGGTTGGTTGGTTGGGGTTTTATGGCGCAAGATCCAAAGTAGGACATAAAGCGCCAAACACAAGACTATAGCAAAAAGAGATTATATAGAGTCGCCACGCTCGAACCAACGGTGAAATAACAGATTTATAACCAACACTAATAAATATAAAAACGAGTAACCGTGAAAAACTGAATAAAAGGGATGATAAAAATTATGTATAAACATGTTAGAATGATGATATATACAAGGTAATATAGAAAGATGATATGTAAAAGTCATAAAAAACGGTGATATATAAGATGGTAAAAACAATGATACATAAAATTGCTAAAAAGATTATAAAAAAAGATATTTGTAAAAAGCAATAAAAGTTTAACGATAAAATCAATTGCTAAAGCACAGACTGTGTATAAAACCAGTAAAAAATAAAAAGGGAAACAGTGAAGGATGGGGGGGCTCCCCCAACAGATCACACAGATTGGGCGAAACGCAACCAAAATACTTAGTGTAGTGGGAAAGCAAACTAGGGCAAGACGTCAAGATGTGAGACACCGTAAGAGGTGAGGAACAGTGTTCACAGAGAGGAGCAGTCTCTCCCATCAACAAGTGGCGATGTGTCAACAGAGAATGTCCAATTGTTAAACGTGTTAGTATAACGTCTGCACGGCGCAAAAAAGCAGATGGCCAAGCACGAACATTTGGCTTAATCTGTCTTAGCTTATTGTTCGCTTCAATGTTCCACTCACTTTGCCACTCATACCAAACTAACTTTTTGACAGCGGACTTCAAATCAGTGACAGGAATAGGCTGAACCAGACGACACACGGCACCTTTAGCAGCAGCATCTGCTTGCTCATTACCCGTTATGCCGACATGACCCGGCACCCAGCAGAACAAAACACTGAAACCACGACGACAGAGGCGACGATGCAGATCCACCACCGGCGATAAAAGGGAATGGGAGTGGGACACATCACCATTCTCCAAAGTCTCTAAAACGCTGATGGAATCTGTATAAACGATGAAGCGCCTACTTCTCTGACGGAAGATATACTTCAATGCCTCGTGTACAGCGATAAACTCTGCTGATAAAACAGAAAGACAATCGGGAAGTGTATAGCTCCTAACATTTCTGCCACAGACGTAGGCACAGCCAACGTGGTCTTCTGTTTTAGAGCCGTCAGTATAAACTTCAACATAGTTAGGGTAATTAGCCAGGTGTGACGCGAAAAGCTGGCGATACACGACTGGATCCGTACCTGACTTTACAAAACCCTGAAAGGGCTGCAAGTACAAAATCTTGTGATTACGCCAAGTTGGAAAAGGTGAAGTCAGTCGCAGCATAACATCGACATCACAGAGAGACGACGAAGAAAGGAACGTCCTCATACGAAGTCCAAACGGTGGTATACAGGATGGCCGATTTTGGTAAAGTCGGTCATTCTGACTGTCAAGTAGAGCAGAATGGAGTGGGTGATTAGGTTGCGAGAGGATACGGAAGTACAACTGAAGCGACAATTGCTTGCGAATAGATGGTAAAGAAGGCTCACCGCAGATGACATTTAAACTCTTTACGGGAGATGTTCTGAAAGCACCAGAGCAGATTCGAAGGGCAGAATGATGAATCGTGTCGATTTTCCGCAGCACAGAGACGCGTGCGGAACCGTACACGGCGCATCCATAATCTATTTTCGATCGAATGACCGCGCGATAGACCTTGAGCATAGTTGATCGCTCAGCTCCCCATGACGTGTTGGATAGAACTTTCAGCAAGTTTAGAGCCTGCTCAGACTTCCGCCGTAGATACATTACGTGCGGAAGGAAATTTAATTTGCTATCAAACAACACGCCCAAGAAACGAACAACGTCCACAACGGTAATAACTGAATCTCCAAGGTAAATCTGCGGGTCAGGATGCAAACCTCTGCGTTTGCAAAAACGTACGCAAGAGGTTTTTTCAACCGAAAATGTAAAGCCGTTCTCCGAACACCATGTCATCATGCGAGAGATTGCAATTTGCAGTTGTCGTTCGATGTAACGCATATCCTTGCTTTGGCAGGAGATCTGTAAATCATCAACGTATAAGTTTCCACGAACAAATGGAGGTAAGCATCTTAAAATTCCATCTATTTTTAAAGAAAACAGTGTCACACTTAGTACACTGCCCTGAGGAACTCCCTCTTCCTGAATGTAAACATCGGAAAGTGTTGTACCAATGCGAACTTGGAATTCCCGTAGTGATAGGAACTTCGCAATGAATATAGGCAAGTGGCCACGAAAGTTGTTGTTATAAAGGTCACGAAAGGATGCCATATCGGCACGTCCGGTCATAAGCCTTTTCGATGTCGAAGAAAACACACTAAGTGGTTTCTTCTGACAAAGGCATTGCGAGCTTCGGACTCTAAAGCAATGATATTATCCATCGTAGACCGACCACGCCGGAAACCGCTTTGTAGAGGTGACAGACAAAGCTGGGTTTCTAACACATAAACTAACCGATTGTTCACCATGCGTTCCAACAGTTTACATAAACAACTAGTGAGCGCTATCGGACGGTAATGCTTGGGGTTGGTGGCATCCTTTCCCGGTTTGGAAATGGGAATCACTATAGCCCTACGCCAAGAGGATGGGAAAGCATGTTCCTCCCAGATTCTATTAAATAAATACAGTAAATTACGGAGAGAGCTGCGAGAGAGATGCTGTAGCATAGCATAACTAATACCATCGGGACCCGGGGAAGTCATCCGAGTCTGCCGAAGGCAATTCTCCAGCTCGTTCTCCGTAAAAGGGCAGTTGTAGGCCAGATTGGAGCGAGTTTCGAAACGCAAAGGTCTTGACTCGGCACGCAGTTTGTGTCGCATGAAATCGGTCGGGTATGACGACGCACTCGACACTGAACTGAAGGCGCTGCCAATGGCGTTACCTATGTCCTCTACAGTAGAGAGGGTAACACCATTTTCAACAATGCACTGTATTGGCTGGTCTGAATATAGTCCCATGCATTTCTTCACTTTCGTCCAAAGCTGTTTACTGGGAGTGGATGTTGTCAATTCCGAAACGTACTTTCTCCAAGACTCTCTCTGGCAACGTCGACGCACTCTACGAGCGTTAGCTCTAGCTTGCTTGAACGCAATGAAATTTCCAGTGGTTGGATATCGGCGAAATATCCCCCACATTTTCCGTTGTATTTTCAACGTTGTGGAACACTCCAGGTTCCACCACGGCTTCCAATTTCTACGACTATTTGGCGAAGTCTTAGGGATGGCTGCATCGGCAGCTTCTATTACAACTTCGGAGACAAGGTGAACCGCATCATCAATATCACCGTCGACCATGTGTTGGGTGATGACAGCACAGTCTGTAAATCGCGACCAATTCGCAGATTCATATTTGTATCTTGCAGGGCGACACACCACAGACCCTGTGCCGGATAGTGACACAAATATAGGGTAATGGTCACTTCCGCGGAGATCTGTCCCGTCCCAAAAGTTACTACATGGAAAAAGTGACGGTGAACAGATGGCAAGATCGATTGTATGAAAGGTTCGAGATGGATCGGGAAAGTGAGTAGGGTCACCATTATTGAGGAGGCAAAGATTGTGGTCAGTTAGCAACTGCTCCACTTGCCTTCCTCGAGCGGTGTTACAGCTACTCCCCCACAACACATTATGACCATTAAAGTCTCCGAGTATAATAAAAGTCTCCGGAAGCTGAGTCACCAAGTCGTCTAGAGTTCTTTGATCAAAAACGTCGTTAGGTGGCAGGTATATCACACAAACGGAAATTAATATTCGCGTTTGTACGCGCACAGCTACTGCTTGGAGTGTAGTGTTCAAGGTTGGTTGGTTGGATGGGGTTTAATGGCGCAAGGTCCAGAGAGGACATGCTGCGCCAAACATATGGTAAAACCAGAAAAACGATAGTTAAAAAAAGAAACAAACTGGATGGGGTTTCCCCATCCAGTATACAGCCAGGTATAAGAAAACACTAGAAAAAAACAATGACTCTAGAACATGAACAAGTGTAAAAGATGAGAAAAAGTGTAAAAGTGTAAGATTATAAAAGCAGTGACATGTCAATGTATAAAAGACTAACATTAAAAAGAGTGATATATAATAAATATTAAAAATTCATAAGTAAAACAACATTAAATATGATAAAACAAGCCAGTGTGTGCAGCAGAAAGTTAAAAAGTGAAGGGTGGGGATATTCTACCAATAAAACATTAAGACTAGGCGAAAAGGAGTCAAAATACTTTTGATAAAAATGTTTCAGACATCTGCAGTCAGTTAAAAGATGGAGAATGGTCAAGATATCCCCGCAAAAATCGCAGGATGGAGCATTTTCATTCAACAACAAGTGGACATGAGTCAGACGAGTGTGACCAATTCGCAACCGAGTTAAAAGGACATCTCTTTTCCTATTTACAAGTGGGGACCATGATGATATAGTAGGTCTAATTGCGCACAGCTTATTCGACACCTGCGAACTCCAGTGTTCTTGCCAGTTTGCGTATATTGATTTCATTACGGCCCGATTTATGTCACAATAGGGTATGGGCTCATTTACTGCGTCAGATGGGGTTTTTGCAGCTTCATCAGCACGTTCATTGCCCTTGATTCCCACATGGCTGGGAACCCAGCAAAACAAAATACTATATCCGCGACAAGCCAGGCGATGCTTCAAACTGAGCACTTCCGAAATGAGCGGGTGGCTACTATCAACCGATTCTAAGGCTTCCAAGGCACTTAAAGAATCGGTATAAAGGATGAAGTGTGTGGTCATTTGACGGGATATGTATTTTAAAGCTTCACGAATGGCTATTAGCTCAGCAGTAAAGATGGAAGTTGAAATATGTAGGCTACGGTTTATAACATCTTTCCGACACACAAAAGCGTAGCCCACATGATGCGCTGACTTCGAGCCATCGGTATAAATATCTATATATCTAGAGAAAAGGGCACGATGTGCTGCAAAAAACTGTTGGTAGATGTTGGCACTGGTATTAGTTTTACTGAACCCAACAAATGGACGCAAGTATGGTTGGTTGGTTGGTTGGGGTTTTATGGCGCAAGGTCCAAAATAGGACATAAAGCGCCAAACACAAGACAGAGGCGGGAAAATAGTATATAAAAAACCGCCTGACATAAACCAACGACAGAAATTACAGATACGAAACCAACACCATTTCTTAATAAAATGACATAAAAGAGTGTAAAAAAGGTATAAAAAAGTAGTAAAAAAGCAGTGTAAACGTTGTAAAATATATATATATATATATATATATAAGTTAAGGGGACTCAGTACCCTTCATTTGTCGAAAAATTACGAAAATGCCGATTTTCCAATTTTTTGCTTAAAATATATCTTGACACCCCTAGTATATCCTGACAAAGTTTCGTTAAGATCCGAGAACTATAAATATATTAAAAAGGCTTTTGTCTGTAACTGTGTCCCTTTAAATATCACGCCTACTTTTCTGTTTACACTATGTTTACATCGCATCTGCAACTGAATACTTCCTGGTTAGCAAAATATTTCTACCAGGATTTATTTATTTTTCGTGCATAAATAGCAACAAAAATTCTTTTTCAAGATTCAGGTTCGATTGTGTTGTTCTTATTTAAACTTTCACCTAATTTATATACAGTTAGTTTGTTATTTTTGAATATGCCTCTCCCGAAACGTAAGAAGCATGCTTTGTACATGAACAGTAAACGTTGGTGTAAAGGAAATAACAATGTTTGTGACATTGCTCAAACTATCACTGCTGAAGAAACAAATGTGTCATCTAATGCAAGACTGGAAAATTTATCTCTAGTTAGTGAGTGTGATTATTCTACTAATGAAAATTATATTATTGTCAACTATGAACAAATTAAAAAGCTATTTATTAAATTAAAATGCCCAGATTGCAATGAACAAACCTTAAATCTTGAACTTGGTAGCAAATTAGGTTTTTCCTACAAATTAAACTTAACTTGCAGTTCCTGTTCTGAGATTATAACTTCAGTTCAAACTTCCAATGAGAGAAAAGGAAATTCAGTCCCTGATATCAATCTACGTGTAACACAGGCATTCTCTCATATTGGAAAAGGGTATGCAGCCATTGAAAAATTTTGTATGGTAATGAATATCTTGCCCTTTTCTTCGAGGACTTTCAGCAAGTGCATGAATCTTTTATGCACAGCCTATAATGTTGCCTCAGAGAACATAATGAAAGGTGTTCATGAAGAAATAAGACATGCCTATCAAGGTTCGGGTTCACTTATTGCTGTAGCTGTGTCATTTGATGGTTCATGGTTGACTCGTGGACATACATCCCTTATCGGCATTGGATGTGTTATTGACATTCTTACAGGATATGTAATTGACTTTGAAATTATGAGTAAGGTGTGTCGTCATTGTTCACAAGCAAAAAGAGAATTTGGTGAATCAAGTGCGGAATACAGTGTATGGTACAGTGGGCATGAAAGTGTTTGTGAAATTAATCATACAGGTTCATCTAGCTCTATGGAAATGGAAGCAGCAATGGTTCTTTGGAAGCGATCAACATCATTAGGTTTTCGGTATACAACACTATTATCTGATGGTGATTGTAAAACTTTTAATTACTTATCTGACAAAAAGGTTTATGGTGCTGATATTGAAATAAAAAAGGAAGAGTGTATTAACCATGTTAGTAAACGATTAGGAACTGCTCTGAGAAATGTTGTCAAGGATTCACGTGCGAAAGGAATTACATTAGGAGGTAAAGGTTATGGCACACTAAAAGATGGTTGGTTGGTTGGTTGGTTGGGGTTTTATGGCGCAGGATCCAAAATAGGATATAAAGCGCCAAACACAAGACTAGAGCAAAAACAGATTACATAGCTCGAACCAACGGTGAAAAAACAGATTTATCACCAACACTAATAAATATAAAAACGAGTAACCGTAAAAAACTGAATAAAAGGGATGATAAAAATTATGTATAAACATGTTAGAATGATATATACAAGGTAATATAGAAAGATGATATATAAAAGTCATAAAAAACGGTGATATATAAGGTGGTAAAAACGATGATACATAAAATTGATAAAAAGATTATAAAAAAGATATATTTGTAAAAGGAAATAAAAGTTTAACTATAAAATCAATTGCTAAAGCACAGACTGCGCATAAAACCAGTAAAAAATAAGAAGGCAAACAGAGCAGGATGGGGGGGCTCCCCCAGCAGTTCAGATAAGATAGGTGAACTGGAGCCAAAAAACCTATTATACTGGGCTTGAAGCGAGGGGCAAGACGTCAAAATATGTCCAACCGAAAGTGGAGCCTTACAATGTTGACAGAGAGGGGCATCCTCACCCATCAACAAATGTCGATGCGTCAAAAGGGAATGCCCGATTCTAAACCGTGTGAGTATGACGTCTGCACGACGCAGTTGAGCTGATGGCCAAGCACAAATACATGGTTTAACCTGTCGCAGCTTATTAGTAACCTGCAGATCCCAATCAACTTGCCATTCGTTCCTAATTAACTTTTTCACAGCGGACTTCACATCACTGATAGGCACATGCTGATTCAGCCGATGCACAGCACCTTTAGCCGCAGCATCTGCCTGCTCGTTACCCGATATGCCGACATGACCAGGAACCCAGCAGAAAAGGACACTGAAGCCACGACGACAGAGGCGACGATGCAGATCCAACACCGGAGATACAAGGGAATGGGAGTGTGACACTTCACCATTCTCCAAAGTCTCTAAAACGCTGATGGAATCTGTATGCACTATAAAACGCCTATCGCTCTGCCGGAAGATGTACTTCAGAGCTTCATGTACAGCGACAAATTCTGCTGAAAAGACAGAAAAACAGTCAGGAAGTGAAAAGCTCCTAACGTCTCTGCCACAGACGTAGGCACATCCAACATGATCTTCTGTTTTAGAGCCGTCGGAATAAACATCAACATAGTGAGGGTAACTAGCGAGGTGCGACGCAAAAAGCTGGCGAAAAATGACAGGATCCGTATACGATTTTGCAAAACCCTGGAAGGGGCGCAAGTACGAAATCTTGTGGTTTCGCCAAGGTGGAAAATGCAAAGTCGGTTGCAGCATGACATCCACATCACACAGCGGAGACGAAGTAAGTAACGTCCTCATGCGAAGTCCGAAAGGTGGAATGCAAGATGGCCGATTTTCAAAAAGTCGGTCAAACTGACTGTCAAGAAGAACAGCATGGAGTGGGTGATTAGGTTGCGATAGGATACGGTAATACAACTGAAGCGACAATTGCTTGCGAGTTGATGGTAAAGAAGGCTCACCGCAGATGACATATAAACTCTTAATGGGAGATGTCCTGAAAGCACCAGAACAGATTCGAAGGGCGGAATGATGAATCGTGTCGAGTTTCCGTAGCACGGATAAGCGTGCGGAACCGTACACGGCGCATCCATAATCCATTTTCGATCGAATGACCGCGCGATAAACCCGGAGCATCGTAGCTCGTTCAGCTCCCCAGGATGTGTTCGATAGAACTTTCAGCAAGTTAAGAGCCTGCTCAGACTTCCGCCGTAGATATATTACGTGCGAAAGGAAGGTTAACTTGCTATCAAACAACACGCCCAAGAAACGAACAACGTTCTCCACAGATATCAGAGAATCACCTAGGTATATTTGCGGGTTAGGATGCAAACCTCTGCGTTTGCAAAAATGTACACAAGAGGTTTTTTCGGTCGAAAACTTAAATCCTTTCTCCGAACACCATGTCATCATGCGAGAGATTGCAATTTGCAGTTGTCGTTCAATGTAACGCATATCCTTGCTTTGGCAGGAAATCTGCAAGTCGTCAACATATAGATTGCCCTGAACAGATGGTGGTAAACACTTTAAAATTCCATTAATTTTAAGAGAGAACAGTGTAACACTAAGTACACTTCCCTGAGGAACTCCTTCTTCCTGAATGTAAACATCGGAAAGTGTGGTACCAATGCGAACTTGAAATTCTCGTAGTAACAAGAAGTTCGCAATGAAAATCGGCAAGTGGCCACGGAAGTTGTTATTGTAAAGGTCACGAAGAATGCCATATCGCCAAGTCCGGTCATAAGCCTTTTCGATGTCAAAGAAAACTGACACTAAATGGTTTCTTCTGACAAAGGCGTTGCGAACTTCAGATTCTAAGGCAATGACGTTATCCATCGTAGACCGGCCACGCCGGAAACCGCTTTGTAAGGGTGACAGATAAAGCTCGGTTTCTAGTACGTAAACTAACCGATTGTTTACCATGCGTTCTAATAGCTTACACAAACAGCTAGTGAGTGCAATTGGTCGGTAGTTGTTAGGGTTAGTGGCATCCTTTCCCGGTTTAGGAATGGGAATCACTGTTGCCCTACGCCAAGAGGTTGGGAAAGTATGTTCCTCCCAGATTCTATTTAACAAATACAGCAAATTACGGAGCGAGCTGCGAGAGAGATGCTGTAGCATAGCATAACTAATGCCATCGGGACCCGGGGAAGTCATCCGAGTCTGCCGAAGGCAATTCTCCAACTCGTTCTCCGTAAAGGGGCAGTTGTATGACAGGTTGGACTGAGTTTCAAAACGCAAGGGCCTAGACTCGGCACGCAGTTTGTGTCGCATGAAGGTGGTCTGGTAAGATGACGCACTGGACACACAACTAAAAGCGTTGCCAATAGCGTTACCAATGTCCTCTACGGTCGACAGGGTAACGCCATCTTGAACGATGCATTTTAAGGGCTGGTCAGAATATAAACCCATGCATTTCTTCACTTTCGTCCAAAGCTGCTTACTGGGAGTGGATGATGTCAATTCCGAAACATACTTTTGCCAAGACTCTCTCTGACAACGTCGACGCACTCTACGTGCGTTAGCTCTTGCTTGTTTGAACGCAATGAAATTAGCAGTCGTGGGATATCGCCGAAATATCCCCCACTGTTTTCTTTGCTTTTTCAGGGCTTCTCGACATTCGAGGTTCCACCACGGCTTCCAATTTCTACGACCATTTGGTGAACTCTTAGGAATAGCTGCATCGGCAGCTTCTACTATAGCTTCGGAGACAAGACGAACCGCATCATCGATATCACCGTCGACCATAGCCTGGGTAATGATTGCAATGTCTGCAAATCGCGACCAGTTCGCAGACTCATATTTGAATCGCGCAGGGCGACAGACTATAGATCCCATGCCGGACAGTGACACAAAAAATGGGAAGTGGTCACTCCCGCGAAGATCAGTCCCCACCCAGAAGTTACAAGATGGAAAAAGTAACGGTGAACAGATGGCAAGATCGATGGTATGAAAGGTTCGAGATGGTTCGTGAAAGTGAGTAGGATCACCATTATTGAGGAGGCAAAGATTATGGTCAGTTATTAACTGCTCCACTTGCCTTCCTCGAGCGGTGTTACGGCTACTCCCCCACAACACATTATGAGCATTAAAGTCTCCAAGTATAATAAAAGGTTCCGGAAGCTGAGTCACCAAGTCGTCCAGAGTCCTCTGATCAATAACACCGTTAGGCGGCAGGTATATGGCGCAGATGGAAATTAATGTCCGCGTCTGCACGCGCACAGCTACAGCTTGAAGTGAAGTATTCAAGGAGAGGACAGTAAACGGGTAATTGTGAGAGGTCAGGAGAGCGACACCTCCAGACGCTCGCACACCCGAAACATTGTCCTTCCGAATAAAACTGTAACGACGTAATTTGGCCGTGTCCGCTGACTTCAGGAAAGTTTCCTGAAGTGCGACACAGGCCGGATGGTAATCTGTGATCAAGGACATCAGATCAGAACGTTTATTGCGGAAACCGCGACAGTTCCAAGAGATAAAAGTCGCCATTATGACGAAGAAGGAGAATGGACACCATGTGGAAGAGAGGAGGTGTCCATGGACACCCCATGATCGGAATCTGAAAGATCCGAATTTGATGGGCAGATTTGGAGGGAATCTTCCTCCATTCGCGCTACATTACGAGGGTCTTTCATCTTACGAGGAAGGCTCAATCGCTTGAGATTTTCAGCACGTTTCATCTTTTTATTTTGGAGAGGTTTAGATGGTGAAGTTTTTTGGGTTAGAGTGGTGTTTGTGTTTTCAGGATTGGTAATTACAGATGTTTTTTGGTTTTTTTTGTTCAAGGACTTTTTACTGGTAGGTTCTGGTTCCGTTTGCGTAGAGGCAGTGACCATCACTTTCTTGGAAGCAGCAACAGAAGCATAGGAAACACCAACCTTGGGACTCCTAGCTTCAACCTGTTTTCGTGCTTCAAAGTATGATAAATTATTATGAGCCCTAACTGTTTGGACCTCTTTTTCCAGTATCCATTTCGGGCAAGAACGTGAGAAAGAGGTGTGGTCACCTTGACAATTTACACACTTTGGAGGCAAGTTGCACGTCTCCGAGGAATGATCAGGCTGGGTACACCGAGCACAGACCGCTGAACCACGACACGATGCTTTCGAGTGTCCAAATCTTTGGCACTGAAAGCAACGGAGAGGGTTCTGTACGTAGGGTCTGACAGAGCTTCGGAGATAACCGGCAACGATATACTTTGGAAGGTTTGGCGTGTCAAATGTCAGAATGAGGTGCTTCGTTGGAAGTATCTCCCCATTCCGACGAATTGTGATGCGACGTACAGCAGAGACAAGCTGGTCACATAAATTTTCCAAAATCTCTTTTTCGGAGGTATGGAGTAAGTCAGCCTCCGAAATAACACCTCTTGAAGAATTGAGATATGCATGAGAAACTACGGACACTGCTATATTGCCAAATGTTGTGACTTTTAATAATTGTGATGCTTGTGATGAGTTGGTCACTTCTACCATCAGGTCACCAGAACGGAGTTTCTTTATGGATTTTGGATTTCCAATCGCTGCGTATAAAGACTTCTGGATTAGAAACGGCGATATACCGTTTCGAATGTGCCTTCAACACGTTTAACAATAAAAAACCTTGCCGTTTGTTGCTCCCTCGAGGGGAGAGGTTGTTCTCTCGGAGGGAAAGAAGAAGTATTATCGTTTGAGCGATCCGCCCAAGAAGCTGTAACTAATTTTTCGTTAGTTGCAGCCATATTTGAGTTTTGAGAAACCACGGATTACTTCCAGTTCGATTCGGGGTCCCCGCCAGACCCCGTCGTTCCACACTTTTCTAACGTGCCAAGTGTAACCGCCGGATTCTTCGCAACTAAATGGCAGACGCCGGGAGGTAACGTGCACCTGGTGCACGGTCCCCGACAAAATCGAGAAGGATTTCTCGCTATCTCGCGACGTCTGCCATGAAGATAAACGCAACCAAGGGCCTCTACCTCTGGGATCGTTTAAGGAGAACGTACCTCAACCATTACCAACATGGCACGCCACTCCTCTCCACCAACACAACCCCAACAGGGTCCGTTCCCGAGCCCAAGCAGTGTCCCTCACGGGAGAGGCCGAAGAGTGGTACAGGACCCAGTAACGTCAAGGTTGGGTGGGCCGAGATCGGTTTTGATACCATGAAGGCTGCGAAGGGGACAGATAGCACAAAAACTTTTTTTGGAGATTTTAAAATTTTTAACATTTTTTTGGTTTTTATTTTTTTTTAACGAAGAAACGACAAACAAAAAACACATAGGGGTTAAGAAAGAAAACAGCAACAAAAAATATTAGTAGAAGATCCAGTTGGAAAGGAAGAAAAGCCCGGAAAGGAGAAAACAAAAGAAACAGGACAGGAGAAGCGAAAGAGAGATGGATCGCTATGGGACACTGGGTACGCGGCACCCACATTCACCAAAGGCAGTGAACCCCACGGAGAGAGAAAAAGACACTAGGGTACCTCGGGGTTGTGAAGCCCGTGTTTACCTAAAGGTAAACCCCCTGAGGGGGGCACACTAAAAGAATCAACGATAAATAGGTTAACATCTTATTATCAGAAAGCCATAATGAGAAATAAAGGTGACTCAAAAGCTATGAAAAATGCAATTTATGCTACTCTATATCATAGTATTTCAACGGACAAAAAGCCCCAACATTCTAAGTGTCCAAAGGGGAAAGACTCGTGGTGTTTTTACCAGTCAGCAATGGCAAAGGGAGAAAAGCCTAGTTCTCATAAATTATTTGTGGGAACACCTGTAAAAGAGGCTATTTTACCTCATGTTCTTCCAATTTATCAAAGACTTGCATCAGACGAACTTTTGGAAAGGTGCATAAACTGTGGAACTCAAAATGCAAATGAAAGCTTGCACAGTGTGATTTGGGCAAAATGTCCTAAAGAAGCATTTGCACATAAACAACGTGTAAAACTCAGTGTTATGGAGGCTGTATGTGAATACAATAAAGGTACACTGCGCTGCATAAAAGAAACGCAGAATGCCTTAGGTGTACCTTTAGGAAAGTGCTCCATGAATCTCGGTGTTGTGCTCGATTCTCGAAAAAAAATGTTTCGACAAAGACGACGAAGTGCAAAATATCAACTTGCACGCAAATTGGTAAAAAAAGCTATTTTAAAAAGAGAGATATTAGTTAAAAAGAAGGAAGGTGTAACATACAATGCAGGGTATTTTTAATTGAAAGTTAATAAATAATGGTGGTTATGCAGAAATGATATGCATAAAGTTACAAAATATTGTGTGTTTTTATGATATGAATAGATTTTCAAACATTGTATTTCTTTTATAATATAGACATCATCATATTTATAGTTAAGCTGTTTCCTAATTAATGACTCAAATGTATTTCATGGTGTAAAAGTAATGATGAATTTGGTAAAATCAATTTTTATTTATATTTTTCCTCGATTTTCATTTCAATGTGTGACAAATAAGGTTTGTGCTAATGGTAACTTATATAAAAAAAACAAAATTAAATTCAATGAAACAGCTACAATTTTAAATGTAAGTGTATAATAAATAATTTAAAATAACATTTAAAGTAATTTAAAGTATATTTGGAATATTTTTTCAGTGTTAAAATCTTTAAAGTGCTTTTTCTCAGTTCGTGTTTTTCCATTACATCAATATGCTAAAAATGCAGAAACATAAATATATATTTTTCAATTGACTTGATTTTTTTTCTGAATGTTTATTATTGTGCATTTTATGAAACAAAGGATCGGATTTGTAATAAAGTTAAAAGTTTTTTTTTTAAAAATAGATATGTACAAAAAACTTAATCTCTTGATGATTTTTTACATCTGTATCAACATTTTATTTTTTTGCTCCCAAACTAATTAACATTTTACAAATCCGATCCTTAAAGTTATAGAGAACACTTTAAAGATTATTATAAAAAAAAATTGTTGCAAAAAATTAGAAACTGTCGGAGAAGACAGGCTTTAAAAATTATTTAAATTTTTTAAAAAAAATTAAATTTTTCAAATTCTATCAGTAGAATTGTCTTTTTTCTTGGTGGAATGATTTTTCCTAATTAAATCATTTAATAATATGCAAAAAGAGTATTGTAAAGTGCTTAAAGAAAAAAAAAAAGTTCAAAGGGTACCGAGTCCCCTTAATGATGCATAAAAGGGATAAAAACTATGATATATAAAAATTTATAAAATGTTTAGATGATATGAATGGTTACATAAATAATGAAAAGCGCTAAAATTTTAACAATAAAATCAATCCGAAAAGCAAATGCACTTTATAAAATTTGTACAAAACAAAAAGGCAAAAAGAGAAGGGTGGGGTGGTTCCCCCAGCAGATCTGACAAATTGGGTGAACTACAACCGAAAAACCTGTTATAGTGGGACTGCAGAATAGGGCAAGACGTCAAGACGTGTGACACTGAAAGCGGAGCCATACAGTGTTCACAGAGAGGGGCATCCTCACCCATCAGCAAATGCCGATGTGTCAAAAGAGTATGCCCAACTCTCAAACGTGTAAGTACTACGTCTGCACGGCGCAGTCCAGCAGATGGCCAAAAGCCAATACGAGGTTTAACCTGTCGCAGCTTGTTCTGAACTTGTAGGTCCCAATCTAACTGCCACTCATGCCAAACTAACTTTTTGACAGCGGACTTCAAATCGGTGATTGGAATAGGCTGAACCAGACATTGCAATGCATCTTTAGCCGCAGCATCTGCGTGCTCATTACCCGCTATGCCGACATGACCCGGCACCCAGCAGAACGAAACACTGAAACCTCGACGACAGAGGCGACGATGCAGATCCACCACCGGAGATAAAAGGGAGTGGGAAACATCACCATTCTCCAAAGTCTCTAATACGCTGATAGAATCTGTATAAACGATATATCGTCTACTGCTCTGACGGGAGATGTACTTCAAGGCTTCGTGAACAGCTACAAACTCTGCTGAAAACACGGAGAAACAGTCGGGAAGGGTGTAGCTCCTAACGTCTCTGCCACAGACGTAGGCACAACCAACATGGTCTCCTGTTTTTGAGCCGTCGGTATAAACAGCAGCATAGTTACGGTAAATAGCGCGGTGCGATGCAAAAAGCTGGCGATACACAACAGGATCAGTACTTGACTTTACAAAACCCTGGAAAGGGCGCAAGTATGAAATCCTGTGATCACGCCAAGGTGCAAAAGGTAAAGTCGGTCGCAGCATGACATCCGTATCACAGAGAGACGTCGAAGAAAGGAACGTTCTCATTCGAAGTCCGAAAGTTGGTATACAAGATGGCCGATTTTCGAAAAGCCGGTCAAACTGACTGTCGAGAAGAACAGAATGGAGTGGGTGAGCAGGATGCGACAGAATGCGAAAATACAATTGAAGCGACAATTGCTTGCGAACAGATGGTAAAGAGGGCTCGTCACAGATGACATTTAAGCTCTTAATAGGCGATGTTCTGAAAGCACCAGAACAGATTCGGAGGGCGGAGTGATGGATAGTATCAAGTTTCCGCAACACAGAAGAGCGAGCGGAACCGTATACGGCACAACCATAATCCAGTTTCGATCGGATGATCGCGCGATAGACCTTGAGCATAGTTGATCGCTCAGCACCCGGAGCATAGTACATCGATCAGCACCCCAGGACGTGTTTGACAACACTTTGAGCAAGTTTAGGGTTTGTTCTGACTTCCGACGTAAATGCATAACGTGCGGAAGGAAAGTGAGCTTTCTATCGAACAATACTCCTAAGAAGCGAACAACGTCCACAACGGTGATAGCTGAATCGCCGAGATAGATCTGCGGGTCAGGATGCAGTCCTCTTCGCTTACAAAAATGTACACAAGAGGTCTTTTCCGTCGAAAAAGTAAAACCGTTCTCCGAACACCATGTCATCATGCGAGAGATTGCAATTTGCAGTTGTCGTTCAATGTAACGCATGTCCTTGCTTTGGCAGGAAATCTGCAAGTCATCCACATATAAGTTGCCATGAACAGAAGGTGGTAAGCACTTTAAAATATTATTTATTTTCAGGGAAAAAAGTGTCCACTGAGGACACTTCCCTGTGGAACTCCCTCTTCCTGTATGTAAACATCGGAAAGTGTGGTACCAATGCGAACTTGAAATTCTCTTAGAGACAGAAAATTCGCAATGAAAATAGGCAAGTGGCCTCGAAAGTTGTTACTATAAAGGTCTCGAAGGATGACATATCTCCATGTCCGATCATATGCCTTTTCGATGTCGAAGAAAACAGACACAAGATGGTTACTTCTGACAAAGGCATTGCGAGCTTCGGATTCTAAGGCAAGGATATTGTCCATCGTAGACCGGCCACGCCGCAAACCACTTTGTAAAGGTGACAAATAAAGCTCGGTTTCTAGTACGTACACTAACCGATTGTTTACCATGCGTTCTAGCAGCTTGCACAAACAGCTCGTGAGTGCAATTGGACGGTAATTATTCGGGTTAGTAGCATCTTTTCCCGGTTTAGGAAAGGGAATCACTAATGCCCTACGCCAAGAGGTTGGGAAAGTATGTTCCTCCCAGATTCTGTTAAATAAACACAGCAAATTACGGAGTGAGCTGCGAGAGAGATGCTGTAGCATAGCATAACTAATACCATCGGGGCCCGGGGAAGTCATCCGAGTCTGCCGAAGGCAATTCTCCAACTCTTTCTCCGTAAAGGGACAGTTGTATGACAGGTTGGACTGAGTTTCAAAACGCAAGGGTCTAGACTCGGCACGCAGTTTGTGTCGCATGAAGGTGGTCGGGTAAGAAGACACACTCGACACAGAACTAAAAGCGCTGCCAATGGCGTTACTAATTTCCTCTACGGTAGAGAGAGTAACGCCATCTTGGACGATGCATTTCAGTGGCTGGTCTGAATATAAACCCATGCATTTCTTCACTTTGGTCCAAAGCTGCTTACTGGGAGTGGATGATGTCAGTTCCGAAACATACTTCTTCCATGACTCTCTTTGACAACGTCGACGCACTCTACGAGCGTTAGCTCTTGCTTGTTTAAACGCAATGAAATTAGCAGTCGTGGGATATCGCCGAAATATCCCCCACTGTTTTCTTTGCTTTTTCAGGGCTTCTCGACATTCGAGGTTCCACCACGGCTTCCAATTCCTACGACCATTTGGTGAACTCTTAGGAATAGCTGCATCGGCAGCTTCTATTATAGCATCGGAGACAAGACGAACCGCATCATCGATATCACCGTCGACCATAGCCTGGGTAATGACTGCAATGTCTGTAAATCGCGACCAGTTCGCAGACTCATATTTGAATCGCGCAGGGCGACAGACTATAGATCCCATGCCGGACAGTGACACAAAAAATGGGTAGTGGTCACTCCCGCGAAGATCAGTCCCCACCCAGAAGTTACAAGATGGAAAAAGTAACGGTGAACAGATGGCAAGATCGATGGTATGAAAGGTTCGAGATGGTTCGTGAAAGTGAGTAGGATCACCATTATTGAGAAGGCAAAGATTATGGTCAGTTATTAACTGCTCCACTTGCCTTCCTCGAGCGGTGTTACAGCTACTCCCCCACAACACATTATGAGCATTAAAGTCTCCAAGTATAATAAAAGGTTCCGGAAGCTGAGTCACCAAGTTGTCCAGAGTCCTTTGATCAACAACATCGTTAGGCGGTAGGTATATGGCGCAGATGGAAATTAATGTTCGCGTCTGCACGCGCACAGCTACAGCTTGAAGTGAAGTATGCAAGGAGAGGACAGTAAACGGGTAATTGTGAGAGGTCAGGAGAGCGACACCTCCAGACGCTCGCACACCCGAAACATTGTCCTTCCGAATAGTACAATAACGACGTAATTTGGCCGTGTCTGCTGACTTCAGGAAGGTTTCCTGAAGTGCGACACAGGCCGGATGGTAATCTGTGATCAAAGACTTCAGATCAGAAAGTTTATTTCGGAAACCGCGACAGTTCCAAGAAAGAAGAGTGGCCATTATGGCGAAGAGGGAGAAGGATCACAAGGTGGAAAAGCAGAGGTGTCCATGGATACCCCAATGTCAGGATCAGAAAGATCCGAATTTGAGGCGCATAATTGAAGGGAGTCCTCATCCCTTCGCGCCACATTGCGAGGATCTTTGTTTGAGGCGCATATTTCAAGGGCATCCTCATCCCTTCGCGCCACATTGCGAGGGTCTTTCGCCTTACGGGAAAGACTCAATCGCTTCACTAATTCAGAATGTTTCACTTTTTTATTTGCGAGGGGTTTTGAAGTAGGTGTCTGCGTACGATTAATTTTGGTTTTCTGTGATTCAGATTTAGGAGATGGACTTACGGAGTTTTTATTTTTGTTTTGTGGCTTATTAGAAGGTGGGTTAAATTCTGTCTGAGTGGAAGCTGTACACATAACTTTTTTGGTGGTAGCAACGGAAGCGTACGAAACTCCGACTCTAGGAGTCCGAGCCTCCACTTGCTTTCGAGCCTCCATATAAGACAGATTATTGTGGGCCCTGATAGTTTGGACCTCTTTTTCCATTATCCACATTGGACAGGAACGTGAGTAAGAAGGATAGCTACCACGACAATTAGCACATTTAGCTGGCGCGTCACATGTGTCAGACGGATGTTCAGGCTGGGCACACTGAGCACAGACCGCGGAACCACGACACGCTGCTTTCGAGTGTCCGAAACGTTGGCACTGAAAGCAACGGAGAGGGTTCTGGACGTACGGTCTCACGGGGCATCGCAGGTACCCAGCTATGATAAAAGATGGCAATTTAGGTGTGTCGAATGTCAGGATGAGATGTTTCGTTGGAATTACATTCCCATCCCGACGGATATTAATTCGACGCACGGCAGAGACAAGCTGATGGCTTAGATTCTCCAAGATTTCTTCTTCGGTAGTGTGGAGTAAATCGATTTCCGAAATAACACCTCTAGAAGAATTTAGGTAAGCGTGTGGAGCTACAGATACTGCCATATTACCAAAAGTTGAGATTTTTAACATTTGCGCTGCTTGTGTTGATGTCGCAACCTCTACTAAGAGATCACCCGAACGAATTTTTTTTATACTTTTAACCTCTCCTGCGTATGCTTTAACGCATTTCTGAATTAGGAACGGGGACACCGTTGCAAATGTCCCCTCCTCACGTTTTATGACAAAAAAACGAGACTTTTGCTCCCTCGAAGAGAGAGTCGATGTACTACTACTGCTGCTTAAAGAAACTTTAGTATCCATAAAAATGGGCCGTATGTTCAGTTCCCGGCGGCACCACCCACCATGGAGCCCAACAAGGGGACGCCGGTTACTGCGCCAGTGCTAACCGGGAACTATACGCGCGCGGCCAATGACCGGTTGCTTAGCCCTGAGCCAGTGACCTTAGTCTACCCGACCAGCCGATTGGTACACACGGGACCAATGTGCACCTCCCGTTTACCTGAAGCAAGGGCCAAAGTAGTGTGTTGGAGCGTTATCTTACTAAAGCCCACATTATGGCGAAGAATAAAACCCCTCAACTACCAGGATCCCCATTTCCTGGGACACGGGTCTCCACGCACGGCAAACACGTGGGCAGTTAATCGCCATTAGAAGCTAGTAGCAGCAGAATGGCTACAGCTTCTGATGAGGAGCCCTCACCCCCGAAGAGGCAACCGCAACGAGGGAGGAAAAAAAAGAAAAAGTAGAAGAAAGAAAGGAGATGAAAAGGAAAAAGAGGGAAAGCTCGCTAGGGTACCTCGGGATTGCGACACCCGTGTTTACCTAAAGAAGGTAAACCCCCTGAGGGGGCTTCCGTTTTGAATAAAAGTTATTTTTAAATATCACTGTACTGCATTTTCTTGGTAAATAAATATTGACAATTTTTTTACTGAGTGTTAGTAGTTGGTCAGGATATAAAATTCTTCATTCCTGGAGATTAATGTTTATATTTTTTTTTCTCTTGACTTTAATTTAGTTGGTTGGGGTTTTATGCCGCAAGGTCCAGAGAGGACATGCTGCGCCAAACACATGGTAAAATCGAAATATATTATTAATTCAGCAGTTTAAGACCATAACCCGGTGTAAAAATGAAAAAATATTACTTATAAAAAAGAAATGATGTATAAAGACGGCACCAATGATGATATGTAAAAGGCAGTCATATATAAAGTTGACAAAAATCATAACATTAAAAAAAATGATGAAATGTTTCAATGAATTGAACGGTAATAATGATATCTGTAATTGTTAAAATTATGACATATCAAGAGGTCATAAGCGCAAAGACATAAGATCAATGAAACTCTGGAAAGAAAATGATAAATCGTAGAGAGAGATATGATAAATTAAAGACAACAGTGCGATAGGAATAGTGAATAGAATTACAAGCAGACATAACGAACAACAGCAGTAAAAATGGTATTAAGAACAAGGAATGGAAAAACTGTGATCGTAGACGCTGATAAAACCAGTCACATATAGTTGGTGACAAAAGCGGTGATATATAGCAAGTAATAAAATAATCATACACTACAGGTATGAGAAGTAGTCATATAAAAATGAACGCAAGAGCGATAAAGCAGTGATATAAAATCCATAAAGACAACGATAAAAAGGTTTAAAGAAACACATGAGGGTGAAAAATGTTGTAATGGATTAAACCAAAGAAAAAGAGCCAGTCTATTTAAACAACCAGAAAAAATGCAGGATGATGTTTTTCAAAATAAAAAAAGTGCGCAAATAATACATAATAAACAAATAAATAAATAAAACGTTAAAAATAAACAAAGTGCAGTTTAAAATAAAACAGATAAAAGTCATTGTGGTTGACAAAGAAATTTGAAGCTAAAAATAAGGATTGGAAAAAAAGTTGGAAAGTTTTTTTTTTACAAACCCAAAAAGGAAGAAAGTTACGTGACAACCGTTCTAGCGCCACGACGAGGAGGACACACCCGACAAAAGGGAGTCAGGGGCTCCTCAAAGACATCATCATAGTCAGAGTCCCCGGACACATCAAAATTTACAGTATTGTATTGGACATACTAGTTCCCTTTTAATATATAATTCGGGTCTCTAGCCTTCCTAGAAACTTCAAAGCTCTTTCTAGGAATAGCAACTTTTTTACGATTAGTGTTAGGAGGAATGGGAAAATTTGCACTTATATGATAGGAACATGACTGATTTATTTCTTTAACATTTTGTGAAGCAGAAATTGTCGAGGGTTTACATACATTTGGCTTTTTAGATGAAGAATCAGATACTTTTTTACAGGTAATGGATAGTGGTGGGGTCGGAATATTTCTTTTTTCATTTCGTGATTTATTTTTGTTAAAAATTGTTGCAGGTTCATTTTCTGTTTGAGTACCCGTTGATTTCATACTTTTACTAACAGCTGCAGCGTAGGACAACCTAGCCTTTGGTGACTTGGCATCGATAATTTTCCTCGCCTCATGATAGGAGAGCTTTTGTGTGACTTTTAAGGTCTGCACCTCTTTCTAGAAAAACTTCGGGCATGATCGGGAGTAGGCTACATGATCGCCTTGGCAGTTCACACAACGGGGTGTAGCCGTACAATATTCGCTAACGTGGCCAACTTCTGTGCCACGGGCGCAGGTAATGGTACCACGACAGGAGAGCTTAGAGTGACCGAAATGTTGGCACTGAAAACATCTAAGTGGATTTGGGATGAATGGTCGCACGGGGTTCCTAACATAGGCCATATATACATGAGTCGGTTGGTTGGTTGGTTGGTTGGTTGGGGTTTTATGGCGCAAGATCCAAAATAGGACATAAAGCGCCAAACACAAGACTAGAGCAAAAACAGATTACATAACAGTCGCCACGCTCGAACCAACGGTGAAAAAACAGATTTCTAACCAACACTAATAAATATAAAAACGAGTAACCGTAAAAAACTGAATAAAAGGGATGATAAAAATTATGTATAAACATGTTAGAATGATATATACAAGGTAATATAGAAAGATGATATGTAAAAGTCATAAAAAACGGTGATATATAAGGTGGTAAAAACGATGATACATAAAATTGATAAAAATATTATAAAAAAAGATATTTGTAAAACGCAATAAAACTTTAACGATAAAATCAATTGCTAAAGCACAGACTGCGTATAAATCCAGTAAAAAATAAGAAGGCAAACAGAGCAGGATGGGGGGGCTCCCCCAGCAGTTCAATTAAGATAGGTGAACTGGAGCCAAAAAACCTATTATACTGGGCTTGAAGCGAGGGGCAAGACGTCAAAATATGTCCAATAGAAAGTTGAGCCTTACAATGTTGACAGAGAGGGGCATCCTCACCCATCAACAAATGTCGATGCGTCAAAAGGGAATGCCCGATTCTCAACCGTGTGAGTATGACGTCTGCACGACGCAGTTGAGCTGATGGCCAAGCACCAATACATGGTTTAACCTGTCGCAGCTTATTAGTAACTTGCAGATCCCAATCTACTTGCCATTCGTTCCTAATTAACTTTTTCACAGCGGACTTCACATCACTGATAGGCACATGCTGATTCAGCCGATGCACAGCACCTTTAGCCGCAGCATCTGCCTGCTCGTTACCCGATATGCCGACATGACCAGGCACCCAGCAGAAAAGGACACTGAAGCCACGACGACAGAGGCGACGATGCAGATCCAACACCGGAGATACAAGGGAATGGGAGTGTGACACTTCACCATTCTCCAAAGTCTCTAAAACGCTGATGGAATCTGTATACACTATAAAACGCCTATCTCTCTGCCGGAAGATATACTTCAGAGCTTCATGTACAGCCACAAACTCTGCTGAAAAGACAGAAAAACAGTCGGGAAGTGAATAGCTCCTAACGTCTCTGCCACAGACGTAGGCACATCCAACATGATCTTCTGTTTTCGAGCCGTCGGTATAAACATCAACATAGTTAGGGTAACTAGCGAGGTGCGACGCAAAAAGCTGGCGAAAAATGACAGGATCCGTATTCGATTTTGCAAAACCCTGGAAGGGGCGCAAGTACGAAATCTTGTTGTTTCGCCAAGGTGGAAAATGCAAAGTCGGTTGCAGCATGACATCCACATCACAGAGCGGAGACGAAGTAAGTAACGTCCTCATGCGAAGCCCGAAAGGTGGAATGCAAGATGGCCGATTTTCAAAAAGTCGGTCAAACTGACTGTCAAGTAGAGCAGAATGGAGTGGGTGATTGGGTTGCGAGAGGATACGGAAGTACAACTGAAGCGACAGTTGCTTGCGAATAGATGGTAAAGAAGGCTCGCCGCAGAAGACATTTAAACTCTTTACGGGAGATGTTCTGAAAGCACCAGAAAAGATTCGAAGGGCGGAATGATGAATCGTGTCCAGTTTCCGTAGCACGGAAAAGCGTGCGGAACCGTACACGGCGCATCCATAATCCATTTTCGATCGAATGACCGCGCGATAAACCCGGAGCATAGTAGATCGCTCAGCTCCCCAGGACGTGTTCGATAGAACTTTCAGCAAGTTTAGAGCCTGCTCAGACTTCCGCCGTAGATACATTACGTGCGGAAGGAAAGTTAACTTACTATCGAACAACACGCCCAAGAAACGAACCACGTTCTCTACGGCTATCAGGGTTGTTTTGGTTGGTTGTTTTGGGTTTTATGGCGCAAGGTCCAGTGAGGACAAGCTGCGCCAAAACACGTTTAAAAAACTCGAAAAAAAACTTACGATTATAAATATATATATATTAAGTCAGCAATTCTGGACCCAAAACCCACATGATAAAAATATATATATACAAGTGTACAAGTAAAACTGACATGAAAAACAGGCATAAAAAAGGCCAAAGTTGCATATTGCTTTATAAAAAATACAATAAAAAGCGTAAAGCATAAAATTTCTATTAGCCAAAAACACCAGAAAAAAGGTGTGGATAATTAAAAACAATAGCTGTAAAACCGTGATATATATGATTCTAAAGAGGGAAATCTAATAAAAAAGACAAAGAGACGGATAAAAGAGTAAAAATTTAAATATCATAGTAAAAACCGATAAAACACAGAAAGTTAAAAATAGCAGGATGGGGAACTTCCCCTAATAAATCTGTCAAACTTGGAACTATGTTATTAAAATACCTTAAATATAGAAAGGTATAACTGAAGCAATTTGCTAAAATGTGACGAATAGTAAGGGGCTCATCACAATATAAGCAGAAGGGAGGACTTTCATCCAAGAGGAGGTGCATATGTGTCAGCCGTGAGTGCCCAATAAGTAAACGAGTCAATACAACGTCTTTCTTACGGTTTGTCAGTGGGGACCATACGGATATAGTCGGTTTAATTTCACGGAGTTTATTGCTAACCTGCAGATTCCAGTGAGCTTGCCATTTACTGCGAATCATCATCTTGACCGACTGTTTGATGTCAGGAATTGGTATTGGCTGATTTAGGGGCACACATGCATTTTTGGCTGCTGCATCGGCAATTTCATTCCCCTGAATACCGACATGACCAGGTATCCAGCAAAACAACACAGTATAACCTCGGCAGGCAAGGCGATGTTTTATTTGTAACACCTCCACAGTGATGGGGTGTCGAAGTTCATCCGATTCCAAGGCTATAAGTGCGCTGAGGGAATCCGAGTAAATGATGAACTTTTTCTGAAATTGCTGTGAAATGTACAACATTGCCTCGCGAATAGCCACAAGCTCGGCTGTAAACACGGAACACGGGGTGTTTAGGCGGCGGCTAACTATATCGCTCCCACACACAAAGGCGCAGCCGACGTGATCATTCGATTTTGAGCCATCCGTATAAATTGCCGAAAAGCCAGGATACAGAGCATGATGAGCAGCAAAAAGCTGTTGGTAGGTACGGTCGCAAGTGTTAGACTTGTCGAAGCCTCCGAAAGGCTGCAAGTACGTAATACCATGATAACGCCATGGAGGAAAGACAAACAGTGGTAAAATTTGAGCATCAGATCCCTCCAGGTTAGAATCGCGCAGAAATGTGCGCATACGTATTCCAAATGATGGCACATTAGAAGGACGATTCTGATATAAAATTTCAAAGCTCCTGTCAAGAATGAGATCCTGCAGAGGATGTGCAGGGTGGGATAGGATTCGATAGTAGTAATGAAGCGACAACTGATTTCTTATAAGTTCCAAAGGTGGCTCACAACAGATGACATACAGGCTTTCAATGGGCGAGGTTCGAAAGGCTCCAGAGCAAATGCGGAGAGCAGTGTGATGAACAGTGTCTAAGCGACGTAGAACGGACTGTCTCGCAGACCCATAGGCGGCGCAACCATAATCAATTTTGGAGCGAATCGCTGCTCTATAAATGCGCAAGAGAGAGGTGCGATCGGCACCCCAAGTCGTGTTCGATAAGACTTTAAGAAGGTTAACTGCCTTCTCACACTTCTTCCGCACAAAGTTAACATGGGGAAGGAAAGTTAGTTTCTTATCAAAGAACACGCCAAGGAATCGAACTGTATCTACTACAGCGATAAGATTTGAAGCGATGAAGATTTCCGGGTCTGGATGCATGCCACGCTTTCTACAAAAATGCACACACTGTGTCTTTTCCACTGAAAAATCAAACCCATTCTTTGAGCACCATTTCTCCATTTTGTTGATAGCCATTTGCAGTTGTCGCTCAATATACCGCATATCTTTTCCTTCACATGAAATCTGCAGATCATCCACATATAAACACCCTTGAACAGATGGTGGCAGCTGTTTTAACATGGCATTCACCTTCACAGAAAAGAGTGTCACACTTAACACGCTTCCCTGCGGGACACCCTCCTCCTGCACGAAAGAGTTTGAGAGCGAAGATCCGACTCGAACGTTGAATTCTCTGAGAGATAAAAAATTAGAAATAAAAATAGGAAGATTTCCGCGGAAATCCAAGTCAAATAGGTCTTTTAAAATGCCAAACCGCCATGAACGGTCATATGCCTTCTCAATGTCTAGGAAGATAGAAACGAGGTGGTTTTTCTTCACAAAGGCATTTCGAATGCGGCTTTCTAGAGCAACAATGTTATCCATCGTTGATCTGCCCCTTCGAAAGCCACTTTGGTTAGATGAAATTCTATGCGTTGTTTCCAGGACATAAATAAGGCGGGTATTAACCATTCGTTCTAGGATTTTACTAACACAGCTAGTGAGAGCGATCGGCCTGTAGTTCCGGGGATTTGACGCATCCTTTCCGGGCTTGGGAAAGGGAATAACTATAGCTTTTTGCCAAATCTTAGGGAAGGTATGCTCCAGCCAGATTCTGTTTAGGAGATGCAGAATGTTACGAAGCGATCTCTGTGACAGATGTTTCAAGTGAGTATACGAAATACCATCAGGACCGGGAGCAGATGGTTTCGTCTGATTCAGACAACGTTTCAATTCACGTTCCGTAAATGGACAGTTGTAGGGGAGCTTGGACCGGGTTTTAAAATCTATACTATGAGCTTCAGCACTTCGTTTATACGTTAAGAAAGGCGCGGGGTACGATTGCGCGTTGGATACAGTCGCAAAGGCGTGGCCAATAGAATTGGCTATATCAACAACGTCCGTAATCACACGTCCTCCATCTTCTAGACACGAAATCGAGTGCTCTGAATAATATTTACCCATAGCCTTCTTTGCTCTGCACCACAACTCCTTACAAGATATGTTTGAGGTTAAGCTGGAGACATATCTTTCCCAGGACTGTCTTTGACTCCGGCGTCTCACTCTCCTAGCCTGTGCTTTAGCGTGTTTGAACGTGATGTAATTCTGGTTGGTCGGGTATCTACGAAAGATTCCCCAAGCTTTCTTTTGTTTCTTAATGGCTTCCTTACACTCTGTGTTCCACCAGGGTTTGCAATGTTTCGGAGGATATGGAGAGGTCTTGGGAATCGCTGCATCGGCGGCCTCTATTATGACATCAGTGATTTTCTGTACAGCTACATCAATGTCACCCTCAACCATGCTTCGAGAAACTACAGCTCGGGACGTAAAGACGTCCCAATCAGCTGCTTCGTAAATGTACCGTGGCAGGCGGTAAATTGGAGAGGAACTTTCACATGATGTTAAAAAGATCGGGAAATGGTCGCTCTCGAGGAGATCATTTCCCACAGAGAAGTTCCACAAAGGCAGAAGCGATGGTGAGCAGATGGCAAGATCTATAGCATGAAAAGTTTTTGTGGGTTCGTGGAAATGAGTGTCCTCACCATTGTTGAGCAGACAGAGGCAGTGACTAGAGAGCAGCTGCTCAATCTGTCTCCCTCGGGAATTCGCATCTACACTACCCCACAAACAACTATGCGCATTGAAATCACCGAGTATAATAAAAGGCGTCGGAAGTTGATTGACCAAGTTATCAAGATCACTCTGAGACACATTTATATTTGGAGGCAGATACACTGTGCATACGGAGATTAGTTTTCCAGCATGTACACGAATGGCTACAGCTTGAAGGGGAGTATGAAGTTGGATGGCGGTAGACGGATAGGCATGCGACACTAAGAGGGCAACGCCTCCCGACACTCTACCATCGGTCTCATTATCTTTCCTTACAGTGCTGTAGCGGCGAAACTTAGCCGTGTCAGCTGACTTCAAGAAAGTTTCTTGAAGTGCGACACAGGCTGGATTATAATCTGCAATCAGGGACCTGATAAAATCTTTTTTAGAGCGGAAACCACGACAGTTCCAAGAAACAAAGGAAGCCATTATGAATGTGTGTTAGGGGACGACACATATGACATATTCTGCTGCGACGAATGAGCTGGAGGGGATTCCTCGAACTCAAAGTCATTATCCGAAATATCGGATGTATAAAGTTTTAATGACTCTTCGGCCAAAATACGGCGAAAAGTCTGTGGGTTATTTATTGATAATTTAGGGTTTTTTTGTTTTTTTGACAAACCAATTTGTCTCCTAGGTTTTAGAAGGCTTTTTAGGTTTGGGTTAGGCGGAATTGGTTCGGACGGAGTGAAATGAGCTGTAAGTTTCTTTTTTTTGGGTTGGGACTGAGAGACCTTGGTGGTCTTACCCTTTACAGTGGTTGATGAGGTTGAGACGAAAGTCGCTCTTGTAGGAATATCCTCTGTTTGGGTACTCGCATTTTTATAAGATTTTCTCACAACTGCGGAATAGGACACACCTGCTTTAGGTGTGCGCGCTTCGATTTCACGTCTGGCCTCGGTATATGATACTTTCTTAGTGACTTTCAAGGTCTGCACTTCTTTTTCCATGGCCCATTTTGGACAAGACCTAGAAAATGAAGTGTGGTCACCACGACAATTAACACAGTGTTCTGGTGCGGTACAGTTTTCACTGCCGTGTCCGACTTCAGCACAACGAGCGCAGGTAACGGAGCCACGACAGGATAATTTTGAGTGACCAAAGCGCTGACACTGGAAGCAGCGCAATGGGTTAGGGATGTAAGGGCGCACTGACAAGCGGTGGTATGCGGCGGTTATGTGAGGTGGTATTGTGGGCGAGTCGAAAGTCAGGATGATGTGCTTCGTGGGAAGTATCTTACCATCCCGACGGATCGTAATACGACGTACGCCACACACGTGCTGACTACGTAGCTCACTAAGAATCTCATTTTCCGGGGTGTACATAAAATCCGGTTCAGAAACAATTCCGCGAGAGAAATTTAGAAACGTGTGAGGAGTAGAGGTAACAGTAAATTCCCCTAGCTGAGTACAGTTTAAAAGCGTCTTGGCCTGATGACTTGAAGAAACTTCTAAGAGAAGGTCACCTGAACGGAGCCTCTTCGTGGATTTTACTATGCCTAACACTGACTGAATAGTTTTATGAATTTTGAATGGGGAGACTGTAGAAAAGTTTCCATCCACCAAAGAAATTACAAAAAACCTTACTTTTTCACTATCGAAGACAATTTGTCGCGATGAATTATCCCTCACCGTGGGAGAAAAACTCTGAGGTTTTAAAGCATCCATAAAAAAAGGGCCTTAAATTCAGTTCTCTGCGGCACCACCCACCATGGAGCCCAACAAGGGGATGCAGATACTTGCACCAGTGCTAACAGAGAACTATACGCGCACGGAACGACCCTGAAGCAGACCTCCACCCTTAGCGAGATGCCCAGAAGCCGAAACGATAGCTTGGTTCCTAGCCGAAGACAAAGTCAGCGACCAGCCGATTGGTACATTAGGGAACCACTAAGTACCTCCCGTTTACCCGAAGCGGGGGCCAAAGCAGTGTGTTGGGCAACCAAAACTGACCCTCAACTACCAGGATTCCCTTTTCCGGGGACACGGGTCTCCACGCACGGCAAACACGTGGGTGATATACACGTCATTAGAAGCTAGAAGCAATAGAGAGGCAACAGCTTTTAATGAGGTGCCCTCGCCTCCGAAGAGGAACCACACCGAGGGAGAAAAAAAGAAAAAAGTAAAGGAAGAGAGGAGAGGAAAAAAGAAATGAGAGACAGTTCGCTGGGGTACCTCGGGATTGCGACACCCGTGTTTACCTAAAGAAGGTAAACCCCCTGAGGGGACGGCTATCAGGGACTCACCTAGGAATATTTGCGGGTCAGGATGCAAACCTCTGCGCTTACAAAAATGCACGCAAGAGGTTTTTTCGGCCGAAAACGTAAAACCGTTCTCCGAACACCATGTCATCATGCGAGATATTGAAGCTTGCAATTGTCATTCGATGTAACGCATATCCTTACCTTGACACGAGATCTGCAAGTCGTCGACATACAGATTGCCACGAACAGATGGTGGCAAACACTGTAAAATGCCATTAATTTTCAGGGAAAACAGTGTAACACTCAATACACTGCCCTGAGGAACTCCCTCTTCTTGAATGTAAACATCGGAAAGCGTCGTACCAATGCGAACTTGAAATTCTCGTAGTGACAAGAAGTTCGCAATGAAAATCGGCAAGTGGCCACGAAAGGTGTTATTATAAAGGTCACGAAGGATACCATATCGCCACGTCCGGTCATAAGCCTTTTCAATGTCGAAGAAAACAGACACTAAGTGGTTTCTTCTGACAAAGGCATTGCGAGCTTCGGATTCTAAGGCTATGATATTATCCATCGTGGACCGGCCACGCCGAAATCCGCTTTGTAGAGGTGACAGACAAGGCTGGTATTCTAATTGATACACTAACCGATTGTTAACCATTCGTTCCAGCAGCTTGCATAAACAGCTGGTGAGTGCAATTGGACGGTAGTTGTTAGGGCTAGAAGCATCCTTTCCCGGTTTGGGAATAGGAATCACTATTGCCCTACGCCAAGAGGATGGAAAAGCATGTTCCTCCCAGATTCTATTAAATAGATACAGCAAATTACGGAGCGAGCTGCGAGAGAGATGCTGTAACATAGCATAACTAATGCCATCGGGACCCGGGGAAGTCATCCGAGTCTGCTGAAGGCAATTCTCCAACTCGTTCTCCGTAAAGGGGCAGTTGTAGGCCAGATCGGACTGAGTATCGAAACGCAAAGGTCTTGACTCGGCACGCAGTTTGTGTCGCATGAAAGTGGTCGGATACGACGACGCACTCGACACTGAACTGAAGGCGCTGCCAATGGCGTTACTTATTTCCTCTAAGGTAGAAAGTGTAACGCCATTTTGAACAATGCACGGTATTGGCTGGTCTGGATATAATCCTATGCATTTCTTTACTTTCGTCCAAAGCTGTTTACTGGGGGTGGATGGTGTCAATTCCGAAACGTACTTTTTCCACGACTCTCTCTGGCAACGTCGACGCACTCTACGAGCGTTAGCTCTTGCTTGCTTGAAAGCAACGAAATTTGGAGTGGTGGGATATCGGCGAAAAATCCCCCACATTTTACGTTGTACTTTCAATGCTGCAGAACACTCAAGGTTCCACCACGGTTTCCAGTTTCTTCGACCATTAGGTGAGCTCTTGGGAATGGCTGCATCGGCAGCTTCTATTATAACGTTGGAGACAAGACGAACCGCATCATCGATATCACCGTCGACCATAGCCTGGGTAATGGTTGCAATGTCTGTAAATCGCGACCAGTTCGCAGACTCATATTTGAATCGCGCAGGGCGACAGACTACGGATCCAGTGCCGGACAGTGACACAAACACAGGAAAATGGTCACTTCCGCGAAGATCTGTCCCGACCCAAAAGTTGCAAGATGGAAAGATTGACGGTGAACAGATGGCAAGATCAATGATGTGAAAGGTCCGAGATGGCTCGTGGAAGTGAGTAGGATCACCATTATTGAGGAGGCAAAGATTGTGGTCAGTTATTAACTGCTCCACTTGCCTTCCTCGAGCGGTGTTACAGCTACTCCCCCACAAAACATTATGAGCATTAAAGTCTCCAAGTATAACAAAAGGTTCCGGAAGCTGAGTCACCAAGTCGTCGAGAGTTCTTTGATCAACAACGTCGTTAGGTGGCAGATATATTACACACACGGAAATTAATTTCCGCATCTGCACACGCACTGCTACCGCTTGAAGTGAAGTATTTAACGATAGGACAGAGTAGGGATAGCAGTGAGAGGTCAGGAGAGCAACACCTCCAGACGCTCGCACACCCGAAACATTGTCCTTCCGAATAATACTATAACGACGTAATTTGGCCGTGTCCGCTGACTTCAGGAAAGTTTCCTGAAGTGCGACACAGGCCGGATGGTAATCTGTGATCAAAGACTTCAGATCTGAAAGTTTATTACGGAAACCGCGACAGTTCCAAGAAATTAAAGTCGCCATCAAGAGGAAGAGGGAGAAGGAGCACGAGCGGGAGGAGTTGAGGTGTCCATAGACACCCCAGCATCAGGATCAGAAAGATCCGAATTGGACGCGCAAATTTGGAGGGAATCCTCCTCCATACGCGCCACATTGCGAGGGTCTTTCACCTTACGTGAATGACTCACTCGCTTTGCAACTTCAGCACTTTTTAATTTTTTATGTATAGCTGGTTTAGGTGTAGAAGGTTTTGAGATGGAAGAACGGGATGTTTTATTAGGTTGTGAGTTAGATTTTGAAGGTGGGGTTGTTTGAGTTTTACTATTGTTTGGTCTATTGGTTGTAATAATAGGCTCCGTTTGGGTTGATGAGTTACACATAACTCTCTTGGAAGCGGCAACAGAGGCGTATGAAACACCAACTCTAGGGCTTCTAGCCTCGACCTGTTTGCGCGCTTCTAAATATGAAATATTGTTCTTAGCTCTAACAGTCTGGATTTCTTTCTCAGCTATCCATTTTGGACAGGAGCGTGAGTAAGATGTGTGCTCTCCTTGGCAGTTGACGCATTTAGCTGGCTTTGTGCAGGTATCAGATGTATGGTCAGGCTGGGCACATTGGGCACAGGTTGGTTGGTTGGTTGGTTCGTTGGGGTTTTATGGCGCAAGGTCCAAAATAGGACATAAAGCGCCAAACACAGGACGGAAGCCAAAAAAAGGTAAAAATAAAAGCTTCTGCATCGGAACCAATGACGGAGGTCACCAAATAAAACTGCATCAACTTTTCTTTCTAATACAAGTATGAGAGTAAAACTGGAATAAAAAAGCATAAAATGCAGTGTAAACGTTATAAAAATATATGTATAAAAGCGATGAAAAAAAGGTATATAAAATTCATAAAATGGTTAGGTTAAATGAGTGGTGGTATACAAGAAAGTAAAATAATGCAACAATTTTAACATTAAAATCAATGCGAAAAGCAAATGCTCTTTATAAAATTGGTTGAAAATAAAAAGGCAAAAAGACAAGGGTGGGGGGGCTCCCCCAGCAGATCAGGCAGATTGGGTGAACTAGACCCAAAAAAACGATTGTAACAAGGCTGCAGAACAGGACAAGACGTCAAGATATGTGACACTGAAAGTGGAGACTGACAGTGTTCACATAGAGGGGTATTCTCGCCCATCAGCAAATGCCGATGTGTCAGGAGGGAGTGCCCAATTCTCAATCGTGTGAGCATGACGTCTACACGACGCAGCGGAGCACATGTCCAAGCACCAATGCATGCCTTAACCTGTCTCAGTTTGTTATTGACTTGCTCATTCCAATCTAATTGCCACTCCTGTCGCACTAGATTTTTGACAGCGGACTTCATATCGCTAATAGGAACATGCTGATTCAGACGATAAGCGGCACCTTTAGCCGCAGCATCTGCCTGCTCGTTACCCGTTATGCCGACATGACCCGGCACCCAGCAGAACAAAACACTGAAACCACGACGACAGAGGCGACGATGCAGATCCACCACCGGAGATAGAAGGGAATGGGAGTGGGACACTTCACCATTCTCCAAGGTCTCTAAGACGCTGATGGAATCTGTATATACGATGAAACGTCTACATCTCTGACGGGAGATATACCTCAATGCCTCGTGTACGGCGACAAACTCTGCTGAAAAAACAGAAAGACAGTTGGGAAGTTTGTAGCTGCTAACGTCTCTGCCACAGACGTAGGCACATCCAACATGATCTCCTGTTTTAGAGCCGTCGGTATAGACACCAACATAGTTAGGGTAACTAGCGAGGTGCGACGCAAAAAGCTGGCGATACACGACAGAATCCGTACTTGACTTCACAAAACCCTGGAAAGGGCGCAAGTATGAAATCCTGTTATTACGCCAAGGTGCAAAAGGCAAAATCGGACGCAGCATGACATCCGTATCACGGAGAGACGTCGAAGAAAGGAACGTCCTCATGCGAAGTCCAAAAGGTGGAATACAAGATGGCCGATTTTCAAAAAGTCGGTCAAACTGACTGTCAAGAAGAACAGCATGGAGTGGGTGATTAGGTTGCGATAGGATACGGTAATACAACTGAAGCGACAATTGCTTGCGAGTTGATGGTAAAGAAGGCTCACCGCAGATGACATATAAACTCTTAATGGGGGATGTCCTGAAAGCACCAGAACAGATTCGAAGGGCGGAATGATGAATCGTGTCGAGTTTCCGTAGCACGGATAAGCGTGCGGAACCGTACACGGCGCATCCATAATCCATTTTCGATCGAATGACCGCGCGATAAACCCGGAGCATCGTAGCTCGTTCAGCTCCCCAGGATGTGTTCGATAGAACTTTCAGCAAGTTAAGAGCCTGCTCAGACTTCCGCCGTAGATATATTACGTGCGGAAGGAAGGTTAACTTGCTATCAAACAACACGCCCAAGAAACGAACAACGTTCTCCACAGATATCAGAGAATCACCTAGGTATATTTGCGGGTTAGGATGCAAACCTCTGCGTTTGCAAAAATGTACACAAGAGGTTTTTTCGGTCGAAAACTTAAATCCGTTCTCCGAACACCATGTCATCATGCGAGAGATTGCAATTTGCAGTTGTCGTTCAATGTAACGCATATCCTTGCTTTGGCAGGAAATCTGCAAGGTTGGTTGGTTGGTTGGAGTTTTATGGCGCAAGGTCCAAAATAGGACATGCTGCGCCAAACACATGGTAAAACCCGAAAAAAGCGTATCTAAAAGTGAGCATTCTTAGAATCTAAACTAAAACCGATGATAAAAACATATACACCTCATACAGCGAAAAAAACAATCAAAATATTAAAAAATCCATATAAACACACGGATTAGAGTATAAAATTCCGCTGGTTTTGAAATTTGATAAAAAAAAGTCTTACGTAAATAGCGATAAACCAGTCATGCAAAAAGGTTATAAAAGAGGCCAAGAATAATAATTAATTACACTAATCAAGAATAACGACAGAGAATAACGAAGAGCCGTGATATAAAAGAAAAAATTAAAACACAACTAAAAACAAGCGACATGAAAACACTGATATGAGATAATATGAAGACATATACAATGAATAAAAGTTGTAAAAGACAAAATTTCATTTAACAAAAAGAGGAGTTAAGACTCCTCCAAATCAACTTCGATGTCTGAGTCCTCGGACACGTACAATTTTAGATCCGAATTTTCCGCGACTCTGCGGACGTACTGATTATTTTTTAGAATGTAATCCGGATCATTAGCTTTCCTAGAAAGGGCAACGCACTTTCTAGGAATAGCCACTTTTTTTCTATTTAGGTTTCGAGGGATAGGTGAGTTCGTATCAATGTGGTATGAACAAGACTGATTGGATGAAGTAACATTTTGATGAGCGGTAGTTTTGACAGTTTTAGATATATTGCTTTTAGATGAAGTATCCTGCTGGGGTGTCTCTTTTTTTTGTTTTGTTGTCTGTTGTGTCTTTCTAGATTCAGTAATATTTGGATGTGCTGGAGGTGATGACGTTTGTCTGGAATTTCTGCCGTGAGAGGTTGCCTGTGAAGATTCTTTATCCTGTTTAGAGTTTTTGTTTGTCAATTTAATTGGCGAGAAAACAACTGGTTCGGTCTGAGTGCTTGCAGGTTTCATTATTTTTTTTAAAGCAGCAGAATATGAAACACCAACCTTTGGGGTTTGGGTTTCCACAAGTTTCCTTGCCTCAGGAAAAGAAATTTTTTTTGTTATTTTTAAGGCTTGAATTTCTTTTTCCAAAAACCACTTCGGACACGAACGAGAATAGGCAACATGATCACCCTGACAATTTACACATCGATGGGGTGCATCGCAGCTATCGCTGTCGTGGCCAACTTCTGCGCAACGGGCGCAGGTAATAGATCCACGACAGGAATCCTTCGAATGTCCAAAACGTTGGCACTTGAAACATCTTAATGGATTCGGGATGTACGGGCGCACAGGGCTACGGATCCATGCCATCTTCACGTGACTTGGAAGGGATGGCGTGTTAAACGTCAAGATGAGGTGCTTAGTAGGAAGCATCTTCCCATCCCGACGTACAGTGATACGTCTAACAGCCGATACATTTTGATCTCCCAGATTCTCAAGGATCTCATCTTCGGGTGTGTTGAGAAAATCCAACTCCGAAATAACGCCTCGCGAGGAGTTTAACGTACTGTGTGCCGATACAAGAATTGGAAATTGGCCTAAAGAGGTACAAGTTGAAAGAATGGTAGCCTGTTGGGTTGAAGAGACCTCAACTAAAAGGTCCCCAGATCGCAGTTTTTTGATGGATTTAACTTCACCAAGTAAACACTGCATTGATTTATAGATCACAAATGGGGAAATATTGTGAAAGTTTCCTTCTGCTCGTTTAATGATAAAGAAACGGGTTGTAGAAAAAACGGTACATTCGTTTAGGAAATCTGCAAGTCGTCAACATATAGATTGCCCTGAACAGATGGTGGTAAACACTTTAAAATTCCATTAATTTTAAGAGAGAACAGTGTAACACTAAGTACACTTCCCTGAGGAACTCCTTCTTCCTGAATGTAAACATCGGAAAGTGTGGTACCAATGCGAACTTGAAATTCTCGTAGTAACAAGAAGTTCGCAATGAAAATCGGCAAGTGGCCACGGAAGTTGTTATTGTAAAGGTCACGAAGAATGCCATATCGCCAAGTTCGGTCATAAGCCTTTTCGATGTCAAAGAAAACTGACACTAAATGGTTTCTTCTGACAAAGGCGTTACGAACTTCAGATTCTAAGGCAATGACGTTATCCATCGTAGACCGGCCACGCCGGAAACCGCTTTGTAAGGGTGACAGATAAAGCTCGGTTTCTAGTACGTAAACTAACCGATTGTTTACCATGCGTTCTAATAGCTTACACAAACAGCTAGTGAGTGCAATTGGTCGGTAGTTGTTAGGGTTAGTGGCATCCTTTCCCGGTTTAGGAATGGGAATCACTGTTGCCCTACGCCAAGAGGTTGGGAAAGTATGTTCCTCCCAGATTCTATTAAACAAATACAGCAAATTACGGAGCGAGCTGCGAGAGAGATGCTGTAGCATAGCATAACTAATGCCATCGGGACCCGGGGAAGTCATCCGAGTCTGCCGAAGGCAATTCTCCAACTCGTTCTCCGTAAAGGGGCAGTTGTATGACAGGTTGGACTGAGTTTCAAAACGCAAGGGCCTAGACTCGGCACGCAGTTTGTGTCGCATGAAGGTGGTCTGGTAAGATGACGCACTGGACACACAACTAAAAGCGTTGCCAATAGCGTTACCAATGTCCTCTACGGTCGACAGGGTAACGCCATCTTGAACGATGCATTTTAAGGGCTGGTCAGAATATAAACCCATGCATTTCTTCACTTTGGTCCAAAGCTGCTTACTGGGAGTGGATGATGTCAATTCCGAAACATACTTTTGCCAAGACTCTCTCTGACAACGTCGACGCACTCTACGTGCGTTAGCTCTTGCTTGTTTGAACGCAATGAAATTAGCAGTCGTGGGATATCGCCGAAATATCCCCCACTGTTTTCTTTGCTTTTTCAGGGCTTCTCGACATTCGAGGTTCCACCACGGCTTCCAATTTCTACGACCATTTGGTGAACTCTTAGGAATAGCTGCATCGGCAGCTTCTACCATAGCTTCGGAGACAAGACGAACCGCATCATCGATATCACCGTCGACCATAGCCTGGGTAATGATTGCAATGTCTGCAAATCGCGACCAGTTCGCAGACTCATATTTGAATCGCGCAGGGCGACAGACTATAGATCCCATGCCGGGCAGTGACACAAAAAATGGGAAGTGGTCACTCCCGCGAAGATCAGTCCCCACCCAGAAGTTACAAGATGGAAAAAGTAACGGTGAACAGATGGCAAGATCGATGGTATGAAAGGTTCGAGATGGTTCGTGAAAGTGAGTAGGATCACCATTATTGAGGAGGCAAAGATTATGGTCAGTTATTAACTGCTCCACTTGCCTTCCTCGAGCGGTGTTACAGCTACTCCCCCACAACACATTATGAGCATTAAAGTCTCCAAGTATAATAAAAGGTTCCGGAAGTTGAGTCACCAAGTCGTCCAGAGTCCTTTGATCAATAACATCGTTAGGCGGCAGGTATATGGCGCAGATGGAAATTAGTGTCCGCGTCTGCACGCGCACAGCTACAGCTTGAAGTGAAGTGTTCAAGGAGAGGACAGTAAACGGGTAATTGTGAGAGGTCAGGAGAGCGACACCTCCAGACGCTCGCACACCCGAAACATTGTCCTTCCGAATAAAACTGTAACGACGTAATTTGGCCGTGTCCGCTGACTTCAGGAAAGTTTCCTGAAGTGCGACACAGGCCGGATGGTAATCTGTGATCAAGGACATCAGATCAGAACGTTTATTGCGGAAACCGCGACAGTTCCAAGAGATAAAAGTCGCCATTATGACGAAGAAGGAGAATGGACACCATGTGGAAGAGAGGAGGTGTCCATGGACACCCCATGATCGGAATCTGAAAGATCCGAATTTGATGGGCAGATTTGGAGGGAATCTTCCTCCATTCGCGCTACATTACGAGGGTCTTTCATCTTACGAGGAAGGCTCGATCGCTTGAGATTTTCAGCACGTTTCATCTTTTTATTTTGGAGAGGTTTAGATGGTGAAGTTTTTTGGGTTAGAGTGGTGTTTGTGTTTTCAGGATTGGTAATTACAGATGTTTTTTGGTTTTTTTTGTTCAGGGACTTTTTACTGGTAGGTTCTGGTTCCGTTTGCGTAGAGGCAGTGACCATCACTTTCTTGGAAGCAGCAACAGAAGCATAGGAAACACCAACCTTGGGACTCCTAGCTTCAACCTGTTTTCGTGCTTCAAAGTATGATAAATTATTATGAGCCCTTACTGTTTGGACCTCTTTTTCCAGTATCCATTTCGGGCAAGAACGTGAGAAAGAGGTGTGGTCACCTTGACAATTTACACACTTTGGAGGCAAGTTGCACGTCTCCGAGGAATGATCAGGCTGGGTACACCGAGCACAGACCGCTGAACCACGACACGATGCTTTCGAGTGTCCAAATCTTTGGCACTGAAAGCAACGGAGAGGGTTCTGTACGTAGGGTCTGACAGAGCTTCGGAGATAACCGGCAACGATATACTTTGGAAGGTTTGGCGTGTCAAATGTCAGAATGAGGTGCTTCGTTGGAAGTATCTCCCCATTCCGACGAATTGTGATGCGACGTACAGCAGAGACAAGCTGGTCACATAAATTTTCCAAAATCTCTTTTTCGGAGGTATGGAGCAAGTCAGCCTCCGAAATAACACCTCTTGAAGAATTGAGATATGCATGAGAAACTACGGACACTGCTATATTGCCAAACGTTGTGACCTTTAATAATTGTGATGCTTGTGATGAGTTGGTCACTTCTACCATCAGGTCACCAGAACGGAGTTTCTTTATGGATTTTGGATTTCCAATCGCTGCGTATAAAGACTTCTGGATTAGAAACGGCGACACCGTTTCGAATGTGCCTTCAACACGTTTAACAATAAAAAACCTTGCCGTTTGTTGCTCCCTCGAGGGGAGAGGTTGTTCTCTCGGAGGGAAAGAAGAAGTATTATCGTTTGAGCGATCCGCCCAAGAAGATGTAACTAATTTTTCGTTAGTTGCAGCCATATTTGAGTTTTGAGAAACCACGGATTACTTCCAGTTCGATTCGGGGTCCCCGCCAGACCCCGTCGTTCCACACTTTTCTAACGTGCCAAGTGTAACCGCCGGATTCTTCGCAACTAAATGGCAGACGCCGGGAGGTAACGTGCACCTGGTGCACGGTCCCCGACAAAATCGAGAAGGATTTCTCGCTATCTCGCGACGTCTGCCATGAAGATAAACGCAACCAAGGGCCTCTACCTCTGGGATCGTTTAAGGAGAACGTACCTCAACCATTACCAACATGGCACGCCACTCCTCTCCACCAACACAACCCCAACAGGGTCCGTTCCCGAGCCCAAGCGGTGTCCCTCACGGGAGAGGCCGAAGAGTGGTACAGGACCCAGTAACGTCAAGGTTGGGTGGGCCGAGATCGGTTTTGATACCATGAAGGCTGCGAAGGGGACAGATAGCACAAAAACTTTTTTTGGAGATTTTAAAATTTTTAAAAATTTTTTTTGGTTTTTTATTTTTTTTTAACGAAGAAACGACAAACAAAAAACACATAGGGGTTAAGAAAGAAAACAGCAACAAAAAATATTAGTAGAAGATCCAGTTGGAAAGGAAGAAAAGCACGGAAAGGAGAAAACAAAAGAAACAGGACAGGAGAAGCGAAAGAGAGATGGATCGCTATGGGACACTGGGGACGCTACACCCACATTCACCATAGACAGTGAACCCCACGGAGAGAGAAAAAGACACTAGGGTACCTCGGGGTTGTGAAGCCCGTGTTTACCAAAGAAGGTAAACCCCCTGAGGGGCATTGGGCACAGACTACGGAACCACGACACGATGCTTTCGAGTGTCCGAAACGTTGACACTGAAAGCAACGGAGAGGGTTCTGAACGTAGGGCCTGATGGGACACCGAAGGTACCCAGCAATAAGGAATGATGGTAATTTCGGTGTGTCGAAAGTCAAGATGAGATGCTTCGTTGGAAGCACTTTCCCATCTCGACGGATATTAATACGACGAACACCAGACACATGTTGGTCGTGTAGATGCTCCAGGATTTCCTCTTCGGGGGTATGGAGGAGATCGGCCTCCGATATTACTCCTCTCGAAGAGTTCAAATATCCATGAGGAGCCACGGACACAGCAATGTTTCCAAACATATTAATCTTAGACAACTGCGCAGCTTGTACTGCAGTCAATACTTCAACAAGGAGGTCACCAGAACGGAGTTTCTTTATTGAATTCACTTCGCCTATTACAGAATTTATGCTTTTTTGAATGAGGAAAGGTGAAACAGTGGTGAAGTTGCCTTCCGATCGCTTAACTATGAAGAAGCGAGAAGTTTGATTGACGGTATATGAATTAGATGATGCACGACGGTTACTAGTTGCTTTGCTTGAGTTATCCATAAAAATGGGCCGTATGTTCGGTCCCCGGCGGCACCACCCACCATGGAGCCCAACAAGGGGACGCCGGTTACTGCGCCAGTGCTAACCGGGAACTATACGCGCGCGGCCAATGACCGGTTGCTTAGCCCTGAGCCAGTGAACAAAGTCTAACCGACCAGCCGATTGGTACACACGGGACCAATGTGCACCTCCCGTTTACCTGAAGCAAGGGCCAAAGTAGTGTGTAGGAGCGTTATCTTACTAAAGCCCACATTATGGCGAAGAATAAAACCCCTCAACTACCAGGATCCCCATTTCCTGGGACACGGGTCTCCACGCACGGCAAACACGTGGGCAGTTAATCGCCATTAGAAGCTAGAAGCTAGAAGCACAGAATGGCTACAGCTTCTGATGAGGAGCCCTCACCTCCGAAGAGGTAACCGCAACGAGGGAGAAAAAAAGGGAAAAGTAGAAGGACGAGAGAAGAAGAAAAGGGAAAGGAGGGAAAGTTCGCTGGGGTACCTCGGGATTGCGACACCCGTGTTTACCTAAAGAAGGTAAACCCCTTGAGGGGATACATGAGTCGGAAGATTTGGAGTGTCAAAGCTCAAAATAAGGTGCTTCGTAGTAAGCGTCTTCTCAACTCGACGAATAGTTATGCGACGTACCACAAACACATGCTGGTCGCGCATGATCTCCAAAATTTCGTCCTCCGGCATATGCAGAAATTCGGGCTCCGATACAACACAACGAGACGAGTTCAAATATCCATGTACAGAAACAGTAACCGGGTACTGACAAAAGGTGGTAGTTTTTAGAAGCTGTTCAGCATGTTGGCTGGTAGACACCTCAACAAGGTCACCAGATCGAAGTTTTTTTACCGATTTCACTTCTCCGATAATTGATAGTAATGTCTTATGTATTAGGAATGGCGACACTTCAGCAAAACAGCCATCGGTGCGTTTATTACAAAAAAATTGGCTGTAGACACTTGTCAACTTGTTGCGGTGAATTATCCCTCATCGTAGGGGAAAAGCTTGAATGAAAGTCCATAAAAAGGGGAACACAATTCAGTTCCCGCCCGCACCACGCACCATGGAGCCCAACAATGGCATGCACATACGTGCACCATTGCTAACCGAGAACTATACGCGAACGAAACGAGCTCCACCTTTAACGAGATGTCCAGAAATCGGTACGATTGCTTAGTTTCTAGCCGAAGAAAAAAGTCAACGACTAGTCGATTGATACTATAGGGAACCACTATGTACCTCCCGTTTACCTGTAGCGGGGGCCAAAGCAGTGTAAAATGTCCCTCAACTGCCAGGATTCCCTTTTCCAGGGACACGGGTCTCCACGCACGCAAACACGTGGGTGATAAAGACCCCAATAGCAGAAAGAAGCAACAGAACGACAACAGCTACTAAAGAGGTGCCCTCGCCTCCGAAGAGGAATCAGACCTAGGGAGAAAAAAAGAGTAAAGTAAAGGAAGAGAGGAGAGGAAAAAGGAAAGCAGAGATAGTTTTCTGGGGTACCTCGGGATTGCGACACCCGTGTTTACCTAAAGTAGGTAAACCCCCTGAGGGGGATTTCAATTTTAAAGCTATTCTGATACCTGAGAGAAGCTACCGGAGGCAGAAGAAACATTATCTTTGGATATAGTATCAGAATCACAAAAGATTAAATCTAGAAAAGATCGGAAAAGAAAAAGGGTTGGTTGGTTTATTTCGGTTTTATGGCACAAGGTCCTCAAAAGAAAAAGGGAAACGAGATTTTGTGTAAGGACAGAGATGTCATTATTTTCCTCCTCATCTTCTTCTGATGATGGCATGAACAGTGTTTCTCTATTTGATGTATGAACTGTTAATTCTTTTGAATCATTTGTTGGTACATCAAATAGACAACAACCACAAGTTGTCTATTTGATGTACCAACAAGTCACCCCTGCCAATGAAAATAGACCTTCCAGTAATATGAAATTTCATTTTCCTCATGCTTTTTTGTTAAAAAAATATATTGCAGTGTTTTTAACCCTTTGACGCGTGGTGATCGCGCCGCGAAACCACACATTTTCGATTTTTTTTTCTCAATTTTTTAAGCGATTTTTCAGTTAAAACTTATTGATTACTTATCTTTTACTTCTAAATAACACTAACATATAGCAAAATCACAAATTTTGAGCTCTTAGTCCTTCCAATATGCCGTTATTTAAAGGTTATTTTTAATGACCCAAAATAACCTCTTTTTATCCATACAAACAATCTTAAATTTCAGAAATTATTCATCCTACACCATCATGTCTATCATAAACAATAAAAAAAATTTGAACCAGATACGTAAAACACGTTCCTTTTTTTAGGGAAATTGTCTGTGGTCGCGCCCTGCAACCACCACGCACCTACGACATTGACATGTGAATACCAGGCTAAATAAACACAGCCGGCGTTCGCCGGTTTTCAATACAAGGGGTATCATTATTACTGGAAAAGATCGTTTGAGAGAGAAAAGGGGTCTTTCACGTGCACATGATACCACATCAACAACAGGTTTTCTTTATCAACAGGTGCACTTTATAAATACGTGCATTTTATCCACAACACGTGCCCTTTATATCCTCAGAGAACATGTGTTTTTGGTGTTTCTCGTTTAGCACTTTTCAGTTTGTGCTTTTCTGTGCGTCGAACCTTAAGTTTACTCCCAGGCTAGTACGGAAATTTTTATATATTAGAAAATTTCCGTTTTCCGTTATTTTGTGTTTTAAATACATTGTATTTTTTTTCTTGAAAATAGTATTCGCGTAAAAGTTTTATTTAAATTTAAAATAATTAATAAGAATATATTTTAGTATTTTGTAATTTTTTTTCTATTGTTACATTCAAATGTCTCGCAAAGGGCTCGGAATAGCTGAGGCATTGGCCTTGTTTGAAGAACTTCCTTCAGATCCAGAATCAGTAATCTCGGATGATGATAGTGAAATAGAAGAAAATGTGCCTTTATTACCTACTAATGATATTTTTGAGGCTGAAAGTGATGATGAATCAGAAAATGAAGATGAAATAGATGCAAATTTACCGGGCCCCTCCAGAGTTACCCAAGTAACGTGGAATAACAGAAAGACATTGAATAAATCGATTCCCGAATTTTCTGAGGAATATGGCCCAATTGAAGAGATTTCACTAATGGAGGATATAACACCCATTAGTATATTTATGTCTTTCTTTACTGTTGAATTTATGGAGAAATTAGTTTTTGAAACTAATTTATATGCAACCCAAAAAGGTAAGCCGTTTTCACCTATAAATCTTCAGGACATGATAACTTTCATCGGGATAAATATTCTCATGGGAATAAAAAAGCACCCAAGCTATCGTGATTTTTGGTCCACCAACGAAATTCTCCACGATCCTTATGTGTCGAAGCAAATGGCAGTAAGAAAGTTCACTTGGATATTAGGAAATATAAATGGGCCGTATGTTCGGTCCCCGGCGGCACCACCCACCATGGAGCCCAACAAGGGGACGCCGGTTACTGCGCCAGTGCTAACCGGGAACTAAACGCGTGCGGCCAATGACCGGTTGCTTAGCCCTGAGCCTGTGAACAAATTTTACCCGACCAGCCGATTGGTACACACGAGACCAATGTGCGCCTCCCGTTTACCTGAAGCAAGGGCCAAAGTAGTGTGTTGGAGCGTTATCTTACTAAAGCCCACATTATGGCGAAGAATAAAACCCCTCAACTACCAGGATCCCCATTTCCTGGGACACGGGTCTCCACGCACGGCAAACACGTGGGCAGTTAATCGCCATTAGAAGCTAGAAGCACAGAATGGCTACAGCTTCTGATGAGGAGCCCTCACCTCCGAAGAGGCAACCGCAACGAGGGAGAAAAAAAAGAAAAAAGAAGAAGGAAAAGGGAAGGGGAAAAGGAAATAAGAGATAGTTCGCTGGGGTACCTCGGGCTTGCGACACCCGCGTTTACCTAAAGAAGGTAAACCCCCTGAGGGGGGACGCAAGTATGAAAACAGAGGCGTTCGCCAGGGAGGAAAAACAAACATTGGTGTTGACCTAATATCAACCCCGTCTAGCTCCGAGTCGCGCAGAATAGATCGCATGCGCAATCCAAAGGATGGGACGCAAGAGACACGATGACTATACAAAATGTCAAGTTGGCGATCGAGTATGAGATCGTGCAACGGATGCGAAGGATGGGACAGAACGCGAAAGTAGTATTGAAGCGACAATTTACGACGAATGGAATCTAAGGATGGTTCTGAGCAAGTAACGTACAAACTTTCTATGGGTGATGTACGAAACGCTCCTGAACAGATGCGGAGTCCCGCGTGGTGCACAGTGTCTAAGCGCAGTAGAACAGATTGTCGCGCAGACCCATAGGCCGGGCAACCATAGTCCAGTTTGGAGCGGATAACTGCTCGGTAAATACGTAACATGGATGTGCGGTCCGCACCCCAAGAAGTGTTTTACAGTACCTTCAGAAGGTTTAGGGAATTCTGGCACTTCTTCCGAATATGGCTGATATGCGGAAGGAAAGTCAGTTTTCTGTCAAAGGTCACGCCCAAAAACCGAGTAGTGTCCACAACCTTTATCTGTGATGCTCCGAGGGTAATTTCTGGGTCTGGGTGAAGTCCACGTCGCCTGCAAAAGTGCACACAGCACGTTTTCTCTGTAGAAAAGCTAAAACCGTTTTCTCCACACCACTTCACCATGCGGTTTATAGCTGTCTGTAGTTGCCGCTCAATAAAGCGCATATCTTTCCCCTCACATGATATTTGTAAGTCGTCTACATAGAGCCATCCATTGACTGCTGGTGGTAGATGCTGTAAAATAGCGTTAATCTTCATAGAGAAAAGGGTGACACTTAGGACACTCCCTTGCGGCACACCTTCCTCTTGAACAAAATTATTAGATAAAGTAGATCCAATACGGACATTAAAATTACGTGCGGCTAAAAAATTTTTTATAAAAATGGGGAGATTACCCCTAAAATTCATGTTATATAAATCCCGTAAGATACCGTACCGGCATGTACGATCATATGCTTTTTCAATGTCAAAGAATATTGTTACCATATGATTCTTCCTGAGAAAAGCATTCCTTACTTGGGATTCGAGAGCGACGATGTTATCGATCGTCGATCTGCCACGCCGGAAACCACTTTGGAAAGGGGAAAAATGGCTATTGCTCTCTAGTACATGAACAAGACGAGCATTACACATTTTTTCCATCACCTTACACAGACAGCTAGTAAGGGCGATCGGCCGATAGTTAGAAGCACTAGTCGCATCCTTTCCAGGCTTAGGAAAAGGGATCACAGTTGCTTTGTGCCAAGACGTAGGAAATATATGAGAGTTCCATATCCTATTATAGAGGTGTAAGAGATGACAGAGAGAATCGCGAGACAGACCGGAAATCATACCATAAGAGACTCCATCTGGCCCCGAAGAAGATTTCTTAACTTCTCGCAGGCAGCGAAGAAGCTCAGTCATCGTAAAAGAGCAGTTATATGGAAGTGAGGCTCGAGAGTCGAAACGTAGACGCTGTGATTCAGCACGTCGTTTATACTTGCGGAAAGAGCAAGGATAGGCTTCCGCACTGGAAGAGGCAGCAAACTGGCGTCCAATGGCGTTTGCAATGTCCAATGCCGTCCCAATGGTAGTCCCATTCTCTTTCAAACAACAGAAGCATTGATCATTATACAGCCCCATTGCACGTTTCGCTCGAGACCATAACTGCTTAGAGGTAGTAGACGTGGATATGCTGGAAACATATCTTTCCCACGATTGGCGCTGACTATGGCGACGCACCTTTCTAGCGTTCGCCTTGGCTTCCTTAAAGGATATGTAATTGGCAGTGGTAGGATATCTCCGAAAAATATTCCATCGCTTCTTTTGGTTCTTCATGGCTTTCTGACATTCTTCATTCCACCAGGGCTTACGGTGCCTCGGCGGAAAGGGAGAAGATTTAGGTATTGACATATCAGCTGCCCGCACGATTACGTTTGTGACGGTTTCAACAGCATCATCTATGCTACCATCGACCATACTTCTTGTAATTACAGCCAGGGAAGTGAATTTCTCCCAGTTAGCTGCATCAAGGATGTATCGACGCGGACGTAAAATAGGACCATTGTCATCACCTAGAAGTTTTACAAAAAGCGGAAAATGGTCACTATTCCTGAGGTCATTCCCAACAAAAAAGTTAACAAAAGGTAGGAGTGATGGTGAGCATATAGCAAGGTCTATGCTATGGAAGGTACGCGTCGGCTCGTGGAAGTAAGTTTCTTCCCCGTTATTCAGGAGGCAGAGACAGTTGTCGGACAGCAACTGTTCGATCTGCCGACCCCGAGGGTTGGAGTCTTTACTTCCCCAAAGCGCGCTATGACCATTGAAGTCACCTAGGAGAATGAATGGTGAGGGCAGCTGATCTACTAAATCATCCAGAAGGTTCTGAGAGACTGGCTCGTTAGGTGGTAGATAGACAACACAGACGCAGATTAAACGTCTTATATGGATCCGTACAGCTACAGCTTGCAAGGTGGTATGCAAAGGGTTGGTTGGTTGGTTGGTTGGTTGGGGTTTTATGGCGCAAGGTCCAAAATAGGACATGCTGCGCCAAACACATGGTAAAACCCGAAAAAAGCGTATCTAAAAGTGAGCATTCTTAGATTCTAAACTAAAACCGATGATAAAAACATATACACATCATACAGCGATAAAAACAATCAAAATATTAAAAACCCATATAAACACACAGATTAGAGTATAAAATTCCGGTGGTTTTGAAATTTGATAAAAAATAGTCTTACGTAAATAGTGATAAACCAGTCATGCAAAAAGGTTATAAAAGAGGCCAAAAATAATAGTTAATTACACTAATCAAGAATAACGACAAAAGAGCCGTGATATAAAAGAAAAAATTAAAACACAACTAAAACAAGCGACATGAAAACACTGATATGAGATAATATGAAGACATATACAATGAATAAAAGTTGTAAAAGACAAAATTTCATTTAACAAAAAGAGGAATTAAGAATCCTCCAAATCAACTTCGATGTCAGAGTCCTCGGACACGTACAATTTTAGATCCGAATTTTCCGCGACTCTGCGGACGTACTGATTATTTTTTAGAATGTAATCCGGATCATTAGCTTTCCTAGAAAGGCCAACGCACTTTCTAGGAATAGCCACTTTTTTTCTATTTAGGTTTCGAGGGATAGGTGAGTTCGTATCAATGTGGTATGAACAAGACTGATTGGATGAAGTAACATTTTGATGAGCGGTAGTTTTGACAGTTTTAGAGATATTGCTTTTAGATGAAGTATCCTGCTGGGGTGTCTCTTTTTTTTGTTTTGTTGTCTGTTGTGTGTTTCTAGATTCAGTAATATTTGGCTGTGCTGGAGGTGATGACGTTTGTCTGGAATTTCTGCCGTGAGAGGTTGCCTGTGAAGATTCTTTATCCTGTTTAGAGTTTTGGTTTGTCAATTTAATTGGCGAGAAAACAACTGGTTCGGTCTGAGTGCTTGCAGGTTTCATTATTTTTTTTAAAGTAGCAGAATATGAAACACCAACCTTTGGGGTTTGGGTTTCCACAAGTTTCCTTGCCTCAGGAAAAGAAATTTTTTTTGTTATTTTTAAGGTTTGAATTTCTTTTTCATAGAAACCACTTCGGACACGAACGAGAATAGGCAACATGATCACCCTGACAATTTACACATCGATGGGGTGCATCGCAGCTGTCGCTGTCGTGGCCAACTTTTGCGCAACGGGCGCAGGTAATAGATCCACGACAGGAATCCTTCGAATGTCCAAAACGTTGGCACTTGAAACATCTTAACGGATTCGGGATGTACGGGCGCACAGGGCTACGGATCCATGCCATCTTCACGTGACTTGGAAGGGATGGCGTGTTAAACGTCAAGATGAGGTGCTTAGTAGGAAGCATCTTCCCATCCCGACGTACAGTGATACGTCTAACAGCCGATACATTTTGATCTCCCAGATTCTCAAGGATCTCATCTTCGGGTGTGTTGAGAAAATCCAACTCCGAAATAACGCCTCGCGAGGAGTTTAACGTACTGTGTGCCGATACAAGAATTGGAAATTGGCCTAAAGAGGTACAAGTTGATGGTTGGTTGGTTGGGGCTTTATGGCGCAAGGTCCAGAGAGGACATGCTGCGCCAAACATATGGTAAAACCTGAAAAACGATAGTTAAAAAAAAAAGAAACAAACTGGATGGGGTTTCCCCCATCCAGTATACAGCCAGGTATAAGAAAAGAATAGATAAAAAACAACGATTCTAGATCATGAACGAGGAAGACAAAAAGCAGTACTGGTAATGACAAAACATCTAGATGGGGGTCCCCATCTAGATTGCAGTCAAAAAATATAAAAAGAAAGAAAACAAGGATAAAGCTATTAAATCAGCGGGTAAAAACCGGTACTTTTCAAAAAACTGAAAATAGCAGGGTGAGGTGTTTCATCTAAAAGATCTTTTAAGGTGAGTGAAGCAGAACCAAAATATTTAGAGTAAAAATTGGTTAGTCCTGCACAATCAGTTAAAATATGCAAAATCGTAAGGTCACAGTTGCAATGAAAGCAAATTGGGGTATCTTCCCCCTCCAACAAATGTCTGTGAGTGACTCTAGTATGTCCTATTCTTAGACGGGTGATCATGACGTCAAGTTTTCTTGGATATAAAGGAGGCCAGTTAGAGATGACAGGTTTGATATGATGAAGTTTATTATGTACTTCTAGGTTCCATTTCGAACGCCAGTTATCGAAAATAAAAGTTTTAATGGTGTGTTTGACGTCATTAAAAGGGACAGAGTGGTTTAAAACAGTTCTGGAATTTTTTGCTGCTGTGTCCGCAAGTTCATTGCCTGGGATTCCAACATGAGCTGGGATCCAACAAAGCAGAATACTGAAACCACGACATTTTAACCGATGATGGAGAGTTATGACAGATGAGACTAAAGGATGACTATTGTTTCCAGACTTTAAGCTCTCGAGTACGCTCAAAGAGTCAGAGTATATGATAAAATTTTTATTTTGATGATTGGCGATAAAATCAAGTGCTTGTTTGATGGCTAAAATTTCCGCAGTAAAAACAGTGCATGAGGAATGAAGTTTAAAACTATGAATATCAGAATTAAAAACAAAGGCACAACCGACATGATGTGTTGTCTTCGATCCGTCCGTATAAATATCTTTACACATAGAGAAACTGTGACGATGAGAGTAAAAAAGTTGTTTAAATATGGATGAATCGGTGTCGGTTTTGTTAAAATTACGAAAGGGATTAATATATGATATAGATTTTTTCTTCCAAGGTGGAAAGTCATATAAGGGACGTTCACACACATTTAAATCATCCAGAGTGGTGTTTTCGATCAAAGAACGCATACGTAACCCAAAGCACGGGATGCAGGATGGCCGATTTTTGTAGAGGGTGTCGTACCGTCTGTCGAGTAAGATGTCACGTAATGGATGCGTAGGATGAGTCAGCACCCGAAAAAAGTAGTTCAATGAAAGTTGGTGACGAGTGTGAGATAAAGATGGTTCGTGACAATCTACATAGAGACTTTGAACGGGTGAAGTACGAAAGGCACCAGAACATAGACGAAGTGCACTGTGGTGCACCGTGTCAAGTTTGCGTAGGACGGATTGGCGAGCAGAGTCATAAGATGCACAGGCGTAGTCAAGCTTTGATCGGATTACCGACCTGTATATGCGGAGCATAGATGTCCGATCAGCTCCCCAAGATGTATTTGCTAAAATTTTAAGCATATTCAGTGATTTCTCGCATTTTTTACGCAGCTGTACAACATGTGGAAGAAAGGTTAGTTTCCTGTCAAATATGACACCTAAAAAACGTACAGAATCAATAACATTTATCTTCTGGTCTTCAATGAAAATTTCGGGATCCGGATGGATCCCACGTTTACGACAAAAGTGCACACAAGAGGTTTTGTCTGGTGAGAATTTAAAACCGTTTTCATCACTCCAAGTCAAGATTCGTCGATTGGTTGTTTTGGTTGGTTGTTTTGAGTTTTATGGCGCAAGGTCCAATAAGGACAAGCTGCGCCAAACACATGGTAAATCCCGAAAAGTATATACATAATGTTACCATTTTTAGTCCAAAAAATCCATTAAAACTATGAGAAAAAAATTATGCAAATTAAGTATAGTGATAAAACCAAGCAAAATTTTGAAAAGCACCATATAAAACACATGTATAAAGTGTAGAGTGAAAGTGATGGTGATGGATAGCCATACACTTGGATAAAAGATTCATATTAAAAGGTGAGAAACACAGTATTAAAGAAAAGGTGATGAAAAAACCAAATCAAACGTAGAAGATGATCAAAGTGTCTCAAATAATAGGTGAAACCAGTCATGAAAAAAGGTGATAAACAGCCATATACATAAAAGGTAGTACAACTATATAAAGTGATAAAAACAGCCAAGTAGGTGATAAAAGTCCAAAAAAGTGGTCATCAGTAGAATTGATAACTACAGTGATGACAAAATATGAGAAAGCGAAGATAAGTTAAAACAGAGACCTCTGGATAGGGATTCCTCCCTCCTTTAAAAACAACGAGAAAAAAAAAAAAAAAAAAAAAAAAAAAAAAAAAAAGAGGTAAAAGCAAGGGCGAAAAGGAAAAATGGAGTAACTACTCCTCAAATACAATATCATTGTCCGAGTCAGAATAGTCATAATATAGGTATAAAAGACAAAAAAGTCGAAAAACCAAATTAAATATGGCAACAGCAATTATATACAAAAGTGATAAAAGGCAAAAGGGAAACTGAAAAACAAAACCTGGATAGGGTAACCCCTATCTAGATGAGGGTCAAGTACTAAAAGATGGTAAAGAAGAAGGCGGAGAGACAGAGTGGCCTCTCCCAGCAGGTTGAGAGGCGAGAGATAGAATCTCATTAGACTCTATGTCCTCGGTATCGGAGATACCGGAAGCATAGATCTCCAGTGTGTCTTGGGGAAGTGCTTGGAGATTAGTTATATTTAAATATTTTGGTTCTTTACGTTTGCTTGATAAGACAGGCATATTGCGTTGTTCAATAGCTAATTTGGATATCAGTTTTTTTTTGTATTTGATAGGTGGAAGAGTGCGTATGGTCCTGTTCCTATTGGGTTCTAATTCAAGGTATTCAGGTTTCTTTTTATTCATTGAGGAGGTAGACGGTTTTGTATTAGAATTTGGAGAAATTTTATTTTGTTGTGAGACTGATATATTTTCAAGCGGGGTTTGAGATGGGGATTTTTTTTTGTTCTGCGGTTTATTGGTGGTGGGGTTAGATTCTGTCTGTGTTGAGGCTGTGCACATAATTTTCTTTGAAACCGTAGCAGCAGCATATGAAACACCCACACGTGGGGTTTTTGATTCCACAAGTTTCCTTGCCTCGGGAAAAGAGATTTTCTTGGTAATTTTCAAGGTCTGAATTTCTTTTTCTACCGACCACTGTGGACACGAACGAGAAAACGCTACGTGATCCCCTTGACAGTTTACACATCGAGGAGATTTTTCGCAACAGTCACTGTCGTGACCAACTTCTGCGCAACGGGCGCAGGTAATGGATCCACGACAGGAATCTCTGGAGTGTCCATAGCGTTGGCATTTAAAGCACCTAAGAGGATTAGGGATATACGGACGCACAGCGGTGCGCATCCAAGCCATTTTCACGTAACACGGGAGATCTGGCGTGTCAAAAGTAAGGATGAGATGCTTCGTTGGAAGCATCTTTCCATCCCTACGTATTGTGATGCGTCTGACTGCAGATACACGCTGGTCTCGTAGATTCTCTAAGATCTCATCCTCTGGAGTGTGAAAGAAAAGGGATTCAGAAACGACGCCGCGTGACGTGTTCAAAGAACTATGTGGACTTACAAGAACAGGAATTGTGCCAAGAGTTTCGGAAGATGAAATAATTGTTGCCTGTTTTGGTGATGATACCTCGATCAACAGGTCTCCAGATCTAAGTTTTTTAATAGATTTAGCCTCGCCAAGTAAAGATTGTAAACTTTTGTGAATAAGAAAGGGAGATACGTTACTAAACGTACCATCTTTTCGCTTAATTATAAAGAACTTTAAGCTATTTAAACTAGTCTGAACATTCGACAGTGGTGATTTATCCCTCACCGTAGGATTTAAAGAGATATCCATAAAATGGGCCGGATATTCGGACCTGACGGCACCACCCACCATGGAGCCCAACAAGGGGATGCAGGTACCTACATCAGTGCTAATCAGGTCTATACGCTCACAGATCACTGATGAAACTGTCAGATGTCCAGCAGGTATCCGATTGCTTGAACCCTGAGCAGGTGACAAAAGTCTAACCCACCAGCCGATTGATACCCAGGGGAACACAGAGTACCTCCCGTTTATCCGAAGCGGGGGCCGAAGCAGTGTGTTGGGCAACCAAAACTGACCCTCAACTACCAGGATTCCCTTTTCCGGAGACACGGGTCTCCACGCACGGCAAACACGTGGGTGATAAAGACCCCAATAGTAGCAAGAGGCGACAGAACGGCAACAGCTACTAAAGGGGTGCCCTCGCCTCCGAAGAGGAACCACACCGAGGGAGAAAAAAAGAAAAAGTAAAGGAAGAGAGGAGAGGAAAAAGGAAAGGAGAGATAGTTCGCTGGGGTACCTCGGGATTGCGACACCCGTGTTTACCTAAAGAAGATAAACCCCCTGAGGGGCAAGATTCGTCGAATTGCAGTTTGAAGTTGGCGTTCAATGAATCGCATGTCTTTTCCCTGGCAGCAAATATGTAAGTCGTCCACATAAAGACTTCCCCGCACGGAAGGTGGAAGCTGTTTTAAAATATTGTTAATTTTTATTGAGAAGAGAGTGACGCTAAGGACACTCCCTTGGGGAACCCCTTCTTCTTGGGTAAAAAGGTTGGACAAGACATTGCCAATACGAACTTGAAAATGTCGGGTAGCTAAAAAATTTTTAATAAAAATAGGAAGATTTCCGCGAAACTCCAAGTCAAATAGATCTCTGAGAATTCCATAACGCCAAGTACGGTCGTATGCTTTTTCAATGTCAAAAAAAACTGATATAAAATGGTTTTTTAGGAGAAATGATCTCCTAATGTCAGATTCGAGAGCAATTACATTGTCTATGGTGGATCTTCCCTTTCTAAACCCACTCTGAAATGGAACAATAAGGTTCTTCGTCTCTAATGTAAAAACTAGGCGATTGTTTATCATTTTTTCTAGCAGTTTGCAGACGCAGCTAGTTAAGGCAATGGGTCGATAATTGTTAGGATTTGTAGCATCTTTTCCAGGCTTCGGGAAAGGGATAACGATAGCTTTGTACCAGGCAGCAGGAAAAACATGCTCATTCCAAATCCTATTATACAAATAAAGCAGATTATTAAGGGAACGACGAGGAAGGTGTTTTAGCATATTGTAAGTAATGTCATCTGGTCCTGGAGAAGTATTTCGAGTATTATGAAGGGTGCTAATAAGTTCTGTTTCAGTAAAGGGGCTATTGTAGGAAAAAGCCTGGAAAAGACGCCTCTGACCCCAATAATTACCGGCCGATTGCCCTAACCAGCTGCCTTTGCAAAATTTTAGAAAAAATGATAAATGCCCGACTAATCTATGTTTTAGAAACCAGAAACCTCATTGCTCCAAATCAGTGTGGTTTCAAAAGGGGTAGATCGACGACGGACAGCATTATTGCTCTGGAATCTGACGTTAGGAGAGCTTTTCTCCTAAGAAATCATTTAGTGTCAATCTTCTTCGACATAGAGAAAGCGTATGACCGTACCTGGCGCTATGGCATCCTACGAGACCTTTTTGAACTGGACTTCCGGGGAAATCTCCCAATTTTTATAAAGAATTTTTTAACTACCCGACACTACCAAGTCCGTGTTGGCACTGCCGTATCCAACTTTTTTATTCAAGAAGAAGGGGTTCCTCAAGGGAGTGTCCTCAGTGTCACTCTCTTCTCTATAAAAATTAATAATATTTTAAAACAATTACCACCTTCTGTGCGGGGGAACTTGTACGTTGACGACTTGCAGATTTGCTGTCAAGGTAAAGACATGGCATTCATCGAACGTCAACTGCAAACTGCAGTCAGACGTATAATGACTTGGAGTGATAAAAATGGTTTTAGTTTTTCTTCTGACAAAACTTCATGTGTGCACTTTTGCCGTAAACGTGGGATCCATCCGGATCCCGAAATTTTTATTGAAAACCATAAAATAAATGTTGTGGACACGGTTCGTTTCTTGGGCATTGTCTTTGACCGGAAGATGACATATCTTCCACATGTTTTACAGCTACGAAGAAAGTGCGAGAAATCTCTTAATCTTCTTAAAGTTTTATCGAATACATCGTGGGGTGCTGACAGGACATCTATGTTACGTATATACAGATCGGTAATCCGTGCAAAACTAGACTACGCCTGCCCATCATATGGTTCGGCTCGTGACTCCGTTCTTAGAAAACTTGACACTGTGCACCACAGTGCACTTCGTATTTGCTCTGGTGCTTTCCGAACTTCACCCATTCAGAGTCTCTATGTCGACTGTCACGAACCATCTTTGTATCATACTCGCCATACACTTTCATTGAACTATTTTTTTCGTGTCTTATCTCATCCTAATCATCCTTTACATGACATGCTACTTGATAAGCAGTATGATCGCCTGTATCAAAACCGGCCATCCTGCATACCGTGTTTTGGCTTTCGTATGCGCTCCTTCACCCAAAATACTCCTCTGGAAGATATAAATGTCTGTGTACGTCCATTATTTGACTTTCCTCCTTGGAAGAAAAAATCTATATCATACATTAATCCCTTTCATAATTTTAACAAAACCGACACCGATTCATCCATATTTAAACAACTTTTTTACTCTCATCGTCACAGTTTCTCTAAGTATACAGATATTTATACGGACGGATCGAAGACAACACATCACGTCGGTTGTGCCTTTGTTTTTAATTCGGATATTCATAGTTTCAAACTTCATTCATCATGCACCGTTTTTACTGCGGAAATTTTAGCCATAAAACAAGCACTTGATTTTATCGCCAATCATCAGAATAAAAATTTTATCATATACTCGGACTCTTTGAGCGTACTCGAGAGCTTAAAGTCTGGCAACAATAATCATCCTTTGGTCTCATCTGTCATAACTCTCCATCATCGGTTAAAATGTCGTGGTTACAGTATTCTGCTTTGCTGGGTCCCAGCTCATGTTGGAATCCCTGGCAATGAACTTGCTGACACAGCAGCAAAAGATTCCACAACAGTTTTAGATCACCCTATCCCTTTCTCTGACGTCAAACACACCATTAAAAATTTTATCTTCAATAACTGGCGTTCGGTATGGAATCTCCAAGTAGATAATAAACTTCATCACATCAAACCCGTCATCTCTATCTGGCCTCTACTATATCCAAGGAAACTTGACGTCATGATCACCCGTCTAAGAATAGGACATACTAGAGTCACTCACAGACATTTGTTGGAGGGGGAAGATACCCCAATTTGCTTTCACTGCAACTGTGACCTTACGATTTTGCATATTTTAACCGACTGTACAGGACTAACCAATTTTTACTCTAAATACTTTGGCTCAACTTCTCTCACCTTAAATGTTCTTTTAGGCGAAACACCTCACCCTGCTATTTTTCGATTCTTGAAATGTACAGGATTTTACCCATTGATTTAATAACTTTTTTCATTCCTTTATATCTTTTTGTAATATTTGACTGCAATCTAGATGGGGAAACCCCATCTAGATGTTTTGACATTAACACTAGTGCGTTTTAATCACAGCCTTTTACTATATCTGTGTTTTAAACTTTTATACCTCTGTTATTTTATCATATCTGACTGTTTTTTTCATTTATGACACGGCTAGTTTTATCATACTTCTTAACAATGTCTTCATGGTTTTACAACATGTATAAGCTGATTTATATATATTTATATCTCTGACTTTACCTTGTGTTTGGCGCAGCATGTCCTTTCTGGACCTTGCGCCATTAAACCCTAACCAACCAACCAACCAACCAACCGGATTTCAAGACTTTCTTTTTGCGGTGTGACGACAAGGGACTGTGGAGTTTTAATTTATCACGATTGTCATCAGGAAGTGTAATCACCGCCAATTCAAAAATCATAGATGTGTTCTTATGTGTGAATTTAATTAAGCCGGTATGCAAGCCCTAGCGCTGTACCGTGAACAAAAAATAAAAATTTGTGCAACCGAGAATTTTACAGTAACAAGACAAGCATCACATGACCAGGTTGTATGTCTCCCATCATAAACTTTTTAAAATTGTTTAGTAAACTGTGATTGTATGATATTATATTCTTGTTTTAAATTGAAATATAATTGTGATATTGTGTTAAACTTATAAGATGGAAGATAAAAATATAAAGACAGAAATTCAGGGGGAAACAACAGCAAATAATAAAATTGAGACAGAATGCAAGGACCATTTTCAACTTGAAAATGTAGAGAGAGAATTCAGGGATTTTATTCCTTTTGACCCAGAGGGGGGAATGAAACTACAAAAATGGCTTGCCTATATTGAGCAGAAATTTTGCCAAGCAAATGTTCCAGATGAACAAAAATTAAAATGTTTTTCAAAATTTCTCAAAGGAAAGGCTCTAACAATTTTCATAAACTCTTGCCTAGACATTCAAGATTGGACAGAATTAAAAGACACTTTGCAAGAATTATTCTTTGAGGCAGATAGCGTGGAATTCTCTGAATTTTCCAATTTGAAATTTGAATATAATGATGACTTAACCAAATATTTTCATAAAAAAATTGATGTAGGAAAGAGATTGGGGTTATCACAGAAGTTAATACTAGAAGGCCTGACACAAGGCCTAAATGCTCAAATGAGAATGACCATAGCTGCAAATCCTCCTCAAACGACAACAGAATGGATAGTGTTGGCTAATAAGCTAATCAAAATAAATAATGAAGGAAACAAAACTAAACAAGGGGATCGGGATAACTTTTTTAACACTAGATTTGAAAATAGTAACCAATTCCGACAGAATTATTACAACCAACCTCAAGTTAGGATGAATTATAGCCCACCTCACCAATTTAGACAAAATTACTCTTCCCAGCCTCAATTTAGACCTAATAATAATCAACAAACTCAGTTTAGACCTAATTATAGTCAGCAGCAACAATTTAGACAATGGCAACTCAGAGATCACAAGTTGAATAGAAATTTTGCACCCAATCCCAATAACCAAATTAATCACCACCAACAATATGCAGACTTACCATCTAGACCCTGTCGAAAATGTTCTAACTTTGGCATAAGTAATGCTTATCATTGGGAACAAACTTGCTCTATTAATGAGAGATTTGATAAGATGTCGGTGTCAGACAATAAACATCATTATGAGGAACCTGAATTTGAAAGAGATCAGGCGCCAGAATGACAATTACCGTCATTGAGGGGAAACATTATCAGAAATAATAGGGTTGACAAATCAAAAAGACTATATGAAAATGAGAAACAGAATTTTTTAAATTGTGTGATTGACACTGCTTCGACTATTAGTCTGATGTCACAAAAACTGGTCAAGCAATGTCAACTGAAATGTTATTCAAGTTCTCCAATTAAGGTCAGGCAAGCTGAGGGTGAAATCTTAATTACAACTAAATGTGTATTAACTTTGAGAATAGGGAAAATAATTAGAAACATTTCTGCATATGTTTTGGACAATGACTTGCCTTATCTTATTCTGGGACTTCCTGAGTGTAAAGAGTTTAAATTAGTAATTGATTGTAACCAATTGTGTGTGTATCAAAATAGAATTTCTTTGAAATTGGTTAATATTTGTCAGATAAGTAAAATTTCATTACACCTACAAAATAAATGTGATAATAAGCATGTGTATAATAATAGTAATGTTCATGAAATTGAAGTTTCTGATATGTTTAACCCTTATGAAGAAAACTCGCAGAAAGAAAATGATATTTTCTGTATTGATTATGATGTAAATGACAATTTTAATGAAAACTCTGGTGAAATAAAAGCAGAAAGTACTCCAAATTATGAAAATGTTGACATTAATGATCAAATCAAAAATTTAGATGTTGATAGGGAATTAAAGAATTTATTGCACAAAAATAATAGACTGTTTTCAACTAACAAATATGACATAGGCAAAATAAGGATGGAACCCCAAAGAATAATCCTAAATTCTGATTTACCAGTGAGTCTAAGAGCATACAGGACTTCGCCAGTTGAGGAAAAAGACATCAGGACCCAAATTAAAAATTTGTTAGAAGCAGGAATCATAAAAGAATCACATAGTTCATACTCAAGTCATGTGACTTTGGCAAGAAAGCGAAATGAGGGAAAAACTAGACTTTGTATTGATTTCAGAAAACTAAATTTAATTACTAAGATAGATGCAGAACCCTTACCCAGAATTAATGATATTCTAGATAAATTAAGCACAGCTAATTACTTTTCAACTTTAGACCTTACCTCAGGGTATTGGCATGTACCCGTCCACCCAAAAGATACTGAGAAATTGGCATTTGCCACTACTTTTGGCTTATATGAGTGGCTAAGACTCCCATTTGGCTTAAAGAACGCCCCTGCAATATTCAATAGGACTATCAGGAGGATTTTAGATAAATATAAAGTTAACTTTGCATGCCACTATTTCAATGATATTATAATTTTTTCAGACTCCAAAGAACAACACCTTGACCATTTAGGGATACTATTTAACATTTTCAAAAAAGAGAATATCAAGTTAAAATTAATTAAATGTACTTTTCTGCAACAACAAATTAATTTTCTTGGATATAATGTAACAAATGGGAAAATTGCCCCAGACAACATTAACGTTGAAAAGATAAAGTGTTTGAAACCACCAACTAATGTAAAAGAACTCCAAAGATTCTTGGGCACAATAAATGTGTATAATAAGTTTATTCCAAAATATGCAAAAGTAAGACATCCATTAAATACATTATTTCAAAAGGGAGTAAAATGGGGATGGTCAGACAAGTGCCAAGAAGCTTTTGAGGATCTTAAGAATTTATTGATTTGTAAACCAATATTGCAATTGTATGATGTAAACAAAGACTGTCATTTATTTGTGGATGCTAGTAAACATCAGGTTGGAGCTGTTTTAAAACAGCCAGGTGAAGATGGGGTGTTGCATCCCATAGCATATCACTCTCGTGTATTAAAGGACTATGAGGCAAACTATTCTATTACTGAATTTGAGTGTTTGGGAATTGTGGACAGTTTAGACAGGTACTATCATTATCTCCACGGGAAAAAGTTCACAATTCACACAGACCATGCTGCCTTAGTTTGGCTTAAAAATGTGAAAAATCTTCGAGGTCGACTTTTTCGCTGGTCATTAAAACTAAGTATGTTCGACTATGAAATTAAATACCAGAAGGGAACTGCAAATATTGAAGCTGACATGCTTTCAAGAAACCCTATTCTAGAACCTAAAACCCAAATAAATCATTTAATTGAACTAAGAAAAATTGTAGAATTTCAAAATAAAGACAATGTACAGAGACTTAAATATAAAAAACTAAATGATGTAATCTACATGAGAAAGAAAGGATTTTTAAAAATTGTAGTACCATTTTCATTGAGATTAGAAACTTTAAAAAGAACCCACGAGGACTATGGACACCCTGGAATAAATAAAACAATGCAATTACTTACACCCCAATATTATTGGCCCAAAATCAATGAGGACATTAGTAATTATGTTAAACATTGCCATACTTGTCAATTAAACAAAAAGAAAAGACAGAAAAGGTTTGGATTGCTGCAAGAAGTACCTCCGACAGACCAACCCTTTGAGTGCTTAAGTTTAGACACAGTAGGCGGATTTAATTACTATAATTCCACAAACAAATATTTACATTTGATAATTGACCATGCAACGTGTTATATTTGGGCTTTTCCATCAAAAAGCGTAACTACTGAAACTTATACAAATTGTTTAAAACAAATATTCCAAATTCAAACACCAAAAAAATTGCTAACCGACAGAAATGCAGCTTTTACATGTTCAAAGTTTAGAAGATTTTTAGAGCATAATAATGTGCAACAATTACTTACATCGAGTCATCATCCACAAACGAATGGTGTTTATTTTATGTTTGAAAGAAGCAATTTGTTTTTTATTTTTTTCTGTACACAGGTTGTACTAATTTTGTATATATTTATTTGTTGTTTATAATATTTATTTAGGTTGTTAATTAGCAAATAAAAATTTTATTTGTTATATTTTGTAACATGTTTGTTGTGTTTATGCGTTGTTTTATTTTATGAGGTTTTAGTTCAATTAGTGTACATTTTAGTCTAGCGGTAAGTTTGTTTTTCAATTTATTACGTTTATTACATCTGTTGCGTCTTTTATTTACATTTTTCAGTTGGGCACAGCTGTTTTATGTTTGTTTACAGTGTTGTTTTTGGTTTCTAGCAAACCCGGAAACGTGCCAATATGTTGGCGAGGTTTTGGCGAGGAAGCAATAAAACGCGCCAAGACTTTGGCGACAATAAAATCCCGTCAAATGTCGCCAAATCTGACCATCTTATCCAGTTTTACCACAAGAATTGACTTCCAGTTTATCAAATCGCAATTATGATATAAATATTCACCTTGTCTATGGTATGCGAACCATTGGCAAATGTGAGAAAGCAGCACAGATATTGTGTAAAATGATGAATCTACCACCACCTCCAACTAAATTTGAACGATTTAATAAAATTGCAATTGATCATTTGTCTGATGTATGCAGGGATTCAATGTTAAATGCACTTAATGAGACTGCAGTTACAGCAGGGAAACAGGGATATTATTGCAGTGTTCGATGGCACTTGGCAGAAGAGAGAACATACTTCTCTAAACGGTGTTGTGTGTGCTACATCTTTAAAAACTGGGAAAGTAATAGACTTCGAGTGCTTTTACTATAAAAATAAGTCTGGTAAGGAACATGACAGCCAAAAAGATTTTACTGGTTATAGTGGAAGTATGGAATCAGCTGGTGTGCTAGCTATTTTTCAACGCTCAGAAGAGACACGTCATGTTCGATACATAAAGTATTTAGGGGATGGCGATTCTTAAAGTTTCACAAAAGTCTCTGAATCTCACGTGTATGGGAGTGATGTACATATTGAAATATTAGAGTGCATCGCCCATGTTCAAAAAAGAATGGGACCACGTTTGAGATCTCTGTGTAGATGAAGAAAAAAAAAGCTGTCTGATGGGAAACGTATTTCTGGTCGAGGACATTTAAGAGAAACAGAAATAAACAAACTTTAGAATTACTATAGTTTAGCAATCCGCCAAAATGCCTCAAAATCAGTAACAGATATGATTAAGGTAGTATGGGCTATCTATTTTCACCGTCTGTCAACAGATGCCAATCCTCAACATGGTGTCCGTCCATCAGGATCTGAAACATGGTGCGGATACAATAAAGCTCAAGAAACCGGTGCTGAGTATTTGCACAAACACCCATTACCTGAAGCAGTACTTAGTGCTATAAAACCAATTTTCAGAAGCTTGACAGATAGAGAGCTTTTGGAAAAATGTCTACATGGTCGCACTCAAAATCCAAATGAAAGCTTCAATAGCTGTATTTGGGAAAGACTGCCGAAAACCACATTTGTTGGAATTACATGCTTGAACACTGGTGTAATGGATGAAGTAATCTGTTTTAACGAGGGTGTTGGCAGTCGAGTGAAAGTATTTGAAAAAATGGGTATCACTTCTGGGCAAAATATGAGAGCATCACTCAGGAAAATAGACACAGTTCAGATTTGTGAAGATGAACTAAAGATTCAAAAACCGTCCAAACAAGCTTCAATACATAAAAAAGACTCAAAAAGCAGTCAAGACAATTAAGCATTGTCCCAAAATGAATATGGGCCAGGAATGTTTTGATGGCGTAGAAATATAAAAAATATTGTATACAAAGGATTTTTTTTAATTTTCTCAAAATGTGTTTTTGCTTTGTTTAGGCACACTTTTTATAAATTCTACTGCATATATAAATTTGAAATTTTATAGCAATGTAGATATGGTATAAGTAATACTACTAGTGAAGCTAAAATTTTTTAATACAGTGCTGATAATTTTTTCTTACAGCCAATTATTACTGGCAAAAATGTGCTTTATTTTAAACTCGAAGTTAGTATTTTTTTTTAAATACACTCATGAAAATAATTACAAAAAAAGGTTTACAATATCAAATAAAATGTTTTGATAATATTGGAAAATATCAAGGTAAGTACTTTTATAGTTTTCTAGAAAAATGTATCTAATTATAGACATGTAAAATATAAAAAAAAAAAAAATCATCCTGTTTGAGAAGGTATTCTAAAACAAATTACCAATATTATTAATATTAATTCCTGTTGAAATACTCACAAACATATTCTTAATCACCTGTAAAAAATCATAAGAATCCATATTTTGAAGAGATATAAAAGGTATACATAACAGCAAATTTTTTGTTGTTTACGACTGTCGAGAATGTCTTGGTCCCCTTAAAATTTTATCTTTCTTGTTATTCCATGAGATAGATCTAATTGTTAGAAAACTTATGGACATATTACATCAGTTGGTTGGTTGGTTGGGGTTTAATGGCGCAAGGTCCAGAGAGGACATGCTGCGCCAAACACATGGTAAAACCAGAAAAACGATACTCAAAAATAAAAGAAACAAACTGGATGGGGGTTCCCCATCCAGTATACAGCCAGGTATAAGAAAACGATAAAAAAAAACAATGATTCAAGATCATGAACGAGGATATTGTTTATAGAAAACCGCCTGACACGAACCAACGATAGAAATTGCAGTTAAGAAACCAACACCATTTCTTAATAACATGACATAAAAGAGTGTAAAACAGGTATAAAAAAGTAGTAAAAATGCAGTGTAAACGTTATAAATAAATATATATATATATATATATATATATATATATATATAAGTTAATGATGCATAAAAGGGATAAAAACTATGATATAAAAATTTATAAAATGTATAGATGATATGAATGGTTACATAAATAATGAAAAGTGCAAAAGTTTTAAGAATAAAATCAATCAGAAAAGCAAATGCATTTTATAAAATTTGTACAGAGCAAAAAGGGAAAGAGAGAAGGATGGGGTGGTTCCCCCAGCAGATCTGACAAATTGGGTGAACTACAACCGAAAAACCTGTTATAGTGAGACTGCAGACAAGGGCAAGACGTCAAGATGTGTGACACTGAAAGCGGAGCCTTACAGTGTTCGCAGAGAGGGGCATCCTCACCCATCAGCAAGTGCCGATGTGTCAAAAGAGTATGCCCAACTCTCAAACGTGTAAGTACTACGTCTGCACGGCGCAGTCCAGCAGATGGCCAAGAGCCAATACGAGGTTTAACCTGTCGCAGCTTGTTCTGAACTTGTAGGTCCCAATCTAACTGCCACTCATGCCAAACTAACTTTTTGACAGCGGACTTCAAATCGGTGATTGGAATAGGCTGAACCAGACGATGCACGGCACCTTTAGCCGCAGCATCTGCACGCTCATTACCCGCTATGCCGACATGACCCGGCACCCAGCAGAACGAAACACTGAAACCTCGACGATAGAGGCGACGATGCAGATCCACCACCGGAGATAAAAGGGAATGAGAGTGTGACACTTCACCATTCTCCAAAGTCTCTAATACGCTGATGGAGTCTGTATACACGATATATCGTCTAATGCTCTGACGGGAGATGTACTTTAAGGCTTCGTGAACAGCGACAAACTCTGCTGAAAACACGGAGAAACAGTCGGGAAGGGTGTAGCTCCTAACGTCTCTGCCACAGACGTAGTCACAACCAACATGGTCTCCTGTTTTTGAGCCGTAGGTATAAACAGCAACATAGTTACGGTAAATAGCGCGGTGCGATGCAAAAAGCTGGCGATATACAACAGGATCCGTACTTGACTTTACAAAACCCTGGAAAGGGCGCAAGTATGAAATCCTGTGATCACGCCAAGGTAAAGTCGGTCGCAGCATGACATTCGTATCACAGAGAGACGTCGAAGGAACGTTCTCATTCGAAGTCCGAACGGTGGTATACAAGATGGCCGATTTTCGAAAAGCCGGTCAAACTGACTGTCAAGAAGAACAGAATGGAGTGGGTGAGCAGGATGCGAAAGAATGCGAAAATACAATTGAAGCGACAATTGCTTGCGAACAGATGGTAAAGAGGGCTCGTCACAGATGACATTTAAGCTCTTAATAGGCGATGTTCTGAAAGCACCAGAACAGATTCGGAGGGCGGAGTGATGTATAGTATCAAGTTTCCGCAACACAGAAGAGCGAGCGGAACCGTATACGGCACAACCATAATCCAGTTTCGATCGGATGACCGCGCGATAAACTCTGAGCATAGTACATCGATCAGCACCCCAGGACGTGTTTGACAACACTTTTAACAAGTTTAGGGTTTGTTCTGACTTCCGACGTAAGTGCATAACGTGCGGAAGGAAAGTGAGCTTTCTATCGAACAATACTCCTAAGAAGCGAACAACGTCCACAACAGTGATAGCTGAATCGCCGAGATAGATCTGCGGGTCAGGATGGAGTCCCCTTCGCTTACAAAAATGTACACAAGAGGTCTTTTCCGTCGAAAAAGTAAAACCGTTCTCCGAACACCATGTCATCATGCGAGAGATTGCAATTTGCAGTTGTCGTTCAATGTAACGCATGTCCTTGCTTTGGCAGGAAATCTGCAAGTCATCCACATATAAGTTGCCATGAACAGAAGGTGGTAAGCACTTTAAAATATTATTTATTTTCAGGGAAAAAAGTGTCACACTGAGGACACTTCCCTGTGGAACTCCCTCTTCCTGTATGTAAACATCGGAAAGTGTGGTACCAATGCGAACTTGAAATTCTCTTAGAGACAGAAAATTCGCAATGAAAATAGGCAAGTGGCCTCGAAAGTTGTTACTATAAAGGTCACGAAGGATACCATATCTCCATGTCCGATCATATGCCTTTTCGATGTCGAAGAAAACAGACACAAGATGGTTACTTCTGACAAAGGCATTGCGAGCTTCGGATTCTAAGGCAAGGATATTGTCCATCGTAGACCGGCCACGCCGGAAACCGCTTTGTAAAGGTGACAAATAAAGCTCGGTTTCTAGTACATACACTAACCGATTGTTTACCATGCGTTCTAGCAGCTTGCACAAACAGCTCGTGAGTGCAATTGGACGGTAATTATTCGGGTTAGTAGCATCTTTTCCCGGTTTAGGAAAGGGAATCACTAATGCCCTACGCCAAGAGGTTGGGAAAGTATGTTCCTTCCAGATTCTGTTAAATAAATACAGCAAATTACGGAGCGAGCTGCGAGAGAGATGCTGTAGCATAGCATAACTAATGCCATCGGGAACCGGGGAAGTCATCCGAGTCTGCCGAAGGCAATTCTCCAACTCCTTCTCCGTAAAGGGGCAGTTGTATGACAGATTGGACTGAGTTTCAAAACGCAAGGGCCTAGACTCGGCACGCAGTTTGTGTCGCATGAAGGTGGTCGGGTAAGAGGACACACTCGACACAGAACTAAAAGCGCTGCCAATGGCGTTACTAATTTCCTCTACGGTAGAGAGAGTAACGCCATCTTGGACGATGCATTTCAGTGGCTGGTCTGAATATAAACCCATGCACTTCTTCACTTTGGTCCAAAGTTGCTTACTGGGAGTGGATGATGTCAGTCCCGAAACATACTTCTTCCATGACTCTCTTTGACAACGTCGACGCACTCTACGAGCTTCTGCTCTAGCTCTCTTGAACGCCACGTAATTAGCAGTAGTGGGATATCGGCGAAATATCCCCCACTGTTTACGTTGTTTTTTCATGGCTTCTCGACATTCGAGGTTCCACCACGGCTTCCAATTTCTGCGACTATTTGGTGAACTCTTAGGAATAGCTGCTTCGGCAGCGATTATTATAACGTCGGAGACACGACGAACCGCATCATCGATTGCACCGTCGACCATAGACTGGGTGATTACCGCACTGTCTGTAAATTGCAACCAGTTCGCAGATTCATATTTGAATCGCGCAGGGCGACAGACTAAAGATCCCGTGCTGGAAAGTGACACAAAGACCGGGAAATGGTCACTTCCGCGAAGATCAGTCCCAACCCAGAAGTTACATGATGGAAATAGTGACGGTGAACAGATGGCAAGATCGATTACGTGAAAGGTTCGAGATGGCTCGTGGAAGTGAGTAGGATCACCATTATTGAGGAGGCAAAGATTATGGTCAGTTAATAACTGCTCCACTTGCCTTCCTCGAGCGGTGTTACAGCTACTCCCCCACAGCACATTGTGAGCATTAAAGTCTCCAAGTATAATAAAAGGTTCCGGAAGTTGAGTCACCAAGTCGTCCAGAGTCCTTTGATCAATAACATCGTTAGGCGGCAGGTATATGGCGCAGATGGAAATTAATGTTCGCATCTGCACGCGCACAGCTACAGCTTGAAGTGAAGTATTCAAGGAAAGGACAGTAAACGGGAAATTGTGAGAGGTGAGGAGAGCGACACCTCCAGACGCTCGCACACCCGAAACGTTGTCCTTCCGAATAAAACTGTAACGACGTAATTTGGCCGTGTCTGCTGACTTCAGGAAAGTTTCCTGAAGTGCGACACAGGCCGGATGGTAATCTGTGATCAAGGACATCAGATCGGAACGTTTATTGCGGAAACCGCGACAGTTCCAAGAGAAAAGAGTCGCCATCACGGCGGAGAGGGAGAAAGAACAGCAGGTGGGACAGAGGAGGTGTCCATGGACACCCCAGGATCGGAGTCTGAAAGATCCGAATTAGAGGCGCATATTTGGAGGGAATCTTCCTCCTTTCGCGCCACATTGCGAGGGTCTTTCACTTTTTCGGAAAGACCCAATCGCTTCACTACATCAGCACGTTTTATTTTTTTATTGTTTAACGATTTTGAAGTAGATGCCTGAGAACTATTGGATTTACCTTTCTGGGTAACAGATTTTGCAGATGGATTTGTGGTACTTTTAAATGGTTTACTTTTTTCTGGAATATTTGTGTTTCGAGGTGGATCAGTCTGTGTGGAAACAGTACACATAACTTTTTGTGTGGTAGCTACAGAAGCGTACGAAACTCCAACTCTTGGGGTTCGAGCCTCAACTTGCTTCCGAGCTTCCATGTAAGACAAATTGTTATGAGCTCTAACGGTTTGTATTTCCTTTTCCTGAATCCATTTCGGACAGGAGCGTGAGTAAGAGGGGTGACTTCCTTTACAGTTGACGCATTTTTCGGGAGCGCTGCACGTCTCTGAAAGGTGATCAGGCTGGGCACAACGAGCACAGACCTCGGAACCACGACACGTTGCTTTCGAGTGACCAAATCTTTGGCACTGAAAGCAACGGAGAGGGTTCTGAACGTATGGTCTTGTTGGACATCGAAGATAACCCGCGATGACAAATGATGGCAGTTTAGGCGTATCGAACGTCAGGATGAGATGCTTCGTGGGAAGTACTTTCCCATCCCGACGGATAGTGATACGACGCACAGCAGAGACGAGCTGATGTTGCAAATTCTCCAAAATCTCTTCTTCGGTGGTATGTAGTAATTCGGGTTCCGAAATTACACCTCTCGAAGAATTCAGATAGCCGTGAGGAGCCGCAGACACGGGTATATTGCCAAAAGCAGTGACCTTCAACAGTTGCGCCGCTTGTTTTGAAGTTTTTTGACCGATTTCACATCGCCTACAGATCCATGAATGCATTTCTGTATCAGGAAGGGCGACACCATAGAAAATGTACCTTCCGAACGTTTAACAATAAAAAAACGGGACACTTGACAAATATTTGAAGACAACACACAAGTTTGAGCTTTGTTTAGAGAATCCATATAAATGGGCCGTATGTTCGGTCCCCGGCGGCACCACCCACCATGGAGCCCAACAAGGGGACGCCGGTTACTGCGCCAGTGCTAACCGGGAACTATACGCGCGCGGCCAATGACCGGTTGCTTAGCCCTGAGCCAGTGAACAATGTCTAACCGACCAGCCGATTGGTACACACGGGACCAATGTGCACCTCCCGTTTACCTGAAGCAAGGGCCAAAGTAGTGTGTTGGAGAGTTATCTTACTAAAGCCCACATTATGGCGAAGAATAAAACCCCTCAACTACCAGGATCCCCATTTCCTGGGACACGGGTCTCCACGCACGGCAAACACGTGGGCAGTTGATCGCCATTAGAAGCTAGAAGCACAGAATGGCTACAGCTTCTGATGAGGAGCCCTCACCTCCGAAGAGGTAACCGCAACGAGGGAGAAAAAAAGGTAAAAGTAGAAGGACGAGAGGAGAAGAAAAGGGAAAGGAGGGAAAGTTCGCTGGGGTACCTCGGGATTGCGACACCCGTGTTTACCTAAAGAAGGTAAACCCCCTGAGGGGCATATTACATCAGATAACCCAACAATCATTAAGCCATATTTAACCCCCTTAATAGTAGACATAATTAGTAACCTTAAAATCTTCAGCCTATTAATTTGTTGGAAATGACTTATGATAGTAAACAATTTTAACTGAAAAAGTAAATGGTTGGTATTTGGCGCGATAGATGGCAGCACCTAGCAACACCAGTAAATCGAATAATCATATCGGTTATAAAGTAATATGGAAGAAATTCTAAATTATTAATATGTCGTTTAATTTATTAATATGCGATATACAAGAAATATTTACTAATTGAAAATGTGGCTCATTCCCAATACACGGTGCCGCGGCTTGGCGATATTTTTTTTAGATTTTTTTAGATTTTTGCCAATTTGGCGATGAAACGCCAAATGTGGTTTGTGTTTGTTTTATGCTTTTAAGGTAACCATTTATTGCTCCCGATTTGAATAAGATGGCGATATTTTTTGGCGATGTTTTTTAGATTTTTGCCAAATTTTTAGATTTTTGACGATAAAATGCCAAATGTGGTTTCTGTTTGGTAAATGCTTTTAACCCCGTTTAAGTTTGCTGTATATATCACTTCCTCTTTGAATAATTAATGGCCAATCAAATCAGGGCCTGTGTTTTACCGGTAGACCAGTTTAATCTGGATTTTTAAACCGCGCCTGTTTCAAAGAAATTAATCCGTTGAAAATCCTTTTTGGGATTTGCAGTTCCATCGCTCGGACGTACATTTCTTTGCTAGGTATGGCTTCTTTTGTGAATGAGAGAGTGAATTTGGATTTCTTTAGGGATATTCAAAAAGCGGGTAAGAGAACTGTAATTGAATATTGTATGTATATTGGGTTAATCGCTAATGTTTATTATTGTCCAAATTGTAATTTACCAATGACTTAAACTGAAAGAAAAGACGTTAATGATGGGTTTTCTTGGGTTTGTCGTGTTCGGGGTGGTGGGGAGGAACATCACGTTAAAAAATCTATTAGATGTGGTTCCTGGTTCGAAGAGAGTAAATTGGATTTAATTGCGGTTTTAAAATTAAGGGGATACAGTACCCTAAATATCATAAAAATATCTTCTTTTTTTTTTATTGGCTTAAATTATTCGTATACCATTTCTAAATATACAGACGAAATTTCAAAGCTGTATCTATATTATTAAAGAAGTTATTAAAGTTTATCTGCATGATGACAGAAATTTAAAGGGACAGCTCAGCGGCCATGGATGTAAACACTAGCATCCCAGACAAAAGAAATATCACATTACTTTATTTTCTTTCGCCACAAACCACGAGTGAAGTGAAGTGACGATTCACTGTAACCGGCTCACATTGTTTACAACGTGCTTGATATCGTTTCGCTGTTATTTAGTTAAAATTTTGAACTTCAGAGTACTACGCATTTTTTCTTCTTTTAGTTTATAGTGTTGTTTAAGCTTTTGTTTAATCAATTATTCAAGAAATTACTTCGTAAGTTCGTTAATTTATTATTTATTTATATATTAAACATGCCTAGACCTAAACGTAAAATTGTTATTGCGAAAATGAAAGCTGCTAAACGATGGCGATCTGAGGTGAGAAACCAAACTATTACTGACCCTGACATTTCTTCATCTGATATTGAAAATAAGCAAAAAAATAGTTTTAGATGTGCAAAACAAGAATCTGAGAATATTTATAAGCCACAGAATGATGATGATTTGCCTGAATATCCCCAGTATGTGATTATAGACATAAACAATTTGTCAGAACTGCTTTCAAATCAAGTATGTGGCACATGTAAAAAATCTTCTGTACGTGTTGTTTTATGTGAAAGCTATGGATTTTCCCACAAAATTAAAGTTGTATGTGATATTTGTGACAAATTAAATAGTGAAACTTTTACTTCAAAGAGAATGACACAAAGTGATGGAATATTGCAACAGTCATTCGATATCAACATGCGTGTCGTGCAAGCTTTCTTGAGTTTTGGAAGGGGATATTCTGCCCTACAGACTATTTGCATGTATACAAATATGCATGTAATGTCAAGCAGAACTTTCAATAACTACAAAAAGATGTTACACACATCTGTATCAAATACAGCAAAAAAAAAAATTGCAAAAAATTAGATGGTTGGTTGGTTGGGGTTTTAGGGCGCAAGATCCAAAATAGGACATAAAGCGCCAAACACAAGACTAGAGCCAAAAGAGAGTAAATAAAGAGTCGCCAGGCTCGAACCAACGGTGAAATATTTATTTCCTCTAAGGTAGAAAGTGTAACGCCATTTTGAACAATGTACGGTATTGGCTGGTCTGGATATAATCCTATGCATTTCTTTAATTTCGTCCAAAGCTGTTTACTGGGGGTGGATGGTGTCAATTCCGAAACGTACTTTTTCCACGACTCTCTCTGGCAACGTCGACGCACTCTACGATCGTTAGCTCTTGCCTGCTTGAAAGCAACGAAATTTGGAGTGGTGGGATATCGGCGAAATATCCCCCACATTTTACGTTGTACTTTCAATGCTGCAGAACACTCAAGGTTCCACCACGGTTTCCAGTTTCTTCGACCATTAGGTGAGCTCTTGGGAATGGCTGCATCGGCAGCTTCTATTATAACATTGGAGACAAGACGAACCGCATCATCGATATCACCGTCGACCATGGCCTGGGTAATGGTTGCAATGTCTGTAAATCGCGACCAGTTCGCAGACTCATATTTGAATCGCGCAGGGCGACAGACTACGGATCCAGTGCCGGACAGTGACACAAACACAGGAAAAGGGTCACTTCCGCGAATATCTGTCCCGACCCAAAAGTTGCAAGATGGAAAGATTGACGGTGAACAGATGGCAAGATCAATGATGTGAAAGGTCCGAGATGGCTCGTGAAAGTGAGTAGGATCACCATTATTGAGGAGGCAAAGATTGTGGTCAGTTATTAACTGCTCCACTTGCCTTCTCGAGCGGTGTTACAGCTACTCCCCCACAAAACATTATGATCATTAAAGTCTCCAAGTATAATAAAAGGATCCGGAAGCTGAGTCACCAAGTCGTCGAGAGTTCTTTGATCAACAACGCCGTGGGGTGGCAGGTATATTACACACACAGAAATTAATATCCGCATCTGCACACGCACTGCAACCGCTTGAAGTGGAGTATTTAACGATAGGACAGAGTAGGGATAGCTGTGAGAGGTCAGGAGAGCAACACCTCCAGACACTCGCACACCCGAAACATTGTCCTTCCGAATAATACTATAACGACGTAATTTGGCCGTGTCCGCTGACTTCAGGAAAGTTTCCTGAAGTGCGACACAGGCCGGATGGTAATCTGCGATCAAAGACTTCAGATCTGAAAGTTTATTACGGAAACCGCGACAGTTCCAGGAAATTAAAGTCGCCATCAGGAGGAAGAGGGAGAAGGAGCACGAGCGGGATGAGTTGAGGTGTCCATAGACACCCCAGCATCAGGATCAGAAAGATCCGAATTGGACGCGCAAATTTGGAGGGAATCCTCCTCCATACGCGCCACATTGCGAGGGTCTTTCACCTTACGTGAATGACTCACTCGCTTAGCAACTTCAGCACTTTTTAATTTTTTATGTATAGGTTTAGGTGTAGAAGGTTTTGAGATGGAAGAACGGGATGTTTTATTAGGTTGTGAATTAGATTTTGATGGTGGGGTTGTTTGAGTTTTACTATTGTTTGGTTTATTGGTTGTAATAATAGGCTCCGTTTGTGTTGATGAATTACACATCGCTTTCTTGGAAGCGGCAACAGAGGCGTATGAAACACCAACTCTAGGGCTTCTAGCCTCGACCTGTTTGCGCGCCTCTAAGTATGACAAACTATTGTTGGCTCTTACGGTCTGAATTTCTTTCTCAATTATCCATTTTGGACAGGAGCGCGAGTATGATGTGTGATCTCCTTGGCAGTTGACACATTTAGCTGGCTTTGTGCAGGTCTCAGATGCATGGTCAGGCTGGGCACATTGGGCACAGACCACGGAACCACGACACGATGCTTTCGAGTGTCCGAAACGTTGACACTGAAAGCAACGGAGAGGGTTCTGAACGTAGGGCCTGATGGGACACCGAAGGTACCCAGCAATAAGGAATGATGGTAATTTAGGTGTGTCGAAAGTCAAGATGAGATGCTTCGTTGGAAGCACTTTCCCATCTCGACGGATATTAATACGACGAATACCAGACACATGTTGGTCGTGTAGATGCTCCACGATTTCCTCTTCGGGGGTATGGAGAAGATCGGCCTCCGATATTACACCTCTCGAAGAGTTCAAATATCCATGAGGAGCCACGGACACAGCAATATTTCCAAACATATTTATCTTACACAACTGCGCAGCTGGTACTGCAGAAATAACAAACAAAAAACACATAGGGGTTAAGAAAGAAAACAGCAACAAAAAAAATTAGTGGAAGCTCCAGTTGGAAAGGAAGAAAAGTCCGGAAAGGAGAAAACAAAAGAAACAGGACAGGAGAAGCGAAAGAGAGATGGATCGCTATGGGACACTGGGGACGCTACACCCACATACACCACAAGACAGTGAACCCCACGGAGAGAGAAAAAGACACTAGGGTACCTCGGGGTTGTGAAGCCCGTGTTTACCTAAAGAAGGTAAACCCCCTGAGGGGTGGGTCCGTGAATGAAAAGGTTGAATGGAAGAAGACCGACACTGGTATAAGCGAGTGAGGTAAGGGCTGACAGTATAATTATGCATAGGATGGTTGGCATGAGATAAAATTCTAAAATAATAGTGTAGAGACAAGGTCTCGCGTCTTAGGTTTAATGGAGCCTCACAGCAGTCAACATACAGGCTCTCCACTGGAGAGGTCCTAAACGCTCCCGAGCATAGTCTTAGAGCTGTATGGTGAATAGTATTCAACTTCCGCAGAACAGAGTTACGAGCCGAACCATATACAGTGCAACCGTAATCCAGTTTGGACCGTATAACAGCATGGTAAATTTTTAAAAGAGTAGAACGGTCTGCCCCCCAGGTGGAATTGGAAAGGACCTTCAAGATATTCATTGCTCTTTCGCATTTTCTACGTATGTAAAGGACATGCGGTAAGAAGGTTAGCTTTTTATCAAGTATAACACCCAAAAATTTGATTTCCTCAATAACGTTAATAAAATGACCATTAAACTGGATTTCCGGTTCAGGGTGCATACCCCTCTTTCTGCAGAAGTGTACGCAACTAGTTTTCTGGCTGGAAAAATTAAAACCATTGTCATCTGCCCATTTTACAATTTTGTTAACTGCTGTCTGGAGTTGTCTATTTATAAAGCGCATGTCATTACCTTCACAGGAAATGTTCAAGTCGTCTACATATAAGCTTCCTTTTACGGTGGGAGGTATCACTTTTAATACGTCGTCAATTGAAATGATAAAAAGAGTAACACTTAAAACGCTGCCCTGGGGCACACCCTCCTCTTGAATGAAGTCGTCAGATAAAGTATTGCCTATACGAACATTAAAATTCCGGAGCGATAAGAAATTACTAATAAAAATAGGCAGGTTTCCCCTCAAGTCTAGTTTAAAAAGCTTACGCAGTATGCCGTACCTCCAGGTACGGTCATACGCCTTTTCAATATCAAAAAATATTGAAACCAAGTGGTTTCTCTTGACGAAAGCGTTGCGGATTTTGCTCTCCAGATCAGTGATGTTATCTATTGTACACCTACCACGGCGAAAACCACTTTGAAATTCAGAAAGGCAGCTATTCTCTTCCAAATAATACATGAGGCGCGCATTTATCATTTTTTCCAATATTTTGCAGAGGCAGCTTGTAAGAGCGACTGGTCGGTAATTTAGAGGGTTCGTGGATTGTTTCCCAGGTTTGAGGATCGGAATGATAATAGCAGTTCTCCAAGAAGACGGGAATAAATGTTCTTGCCAAATTCTGTTATATAGAATCAGGATATTGGATATAGATGAATAAGACAGGTTCTTCAGCATACAGTACGAGATGTTATCGGGGCCAGAGGCAGATTTATGAGTATTTTGAAGGGCTTTCTTAAGTTCATGATAAGTAAAATCACTATTGTACGATAACTGAGTATTTGTGTGAAAATTAATTGGTTTTTTCTCTGCTATTGCTTTTATTTTATTGAACGAAGGAGTGTAACTAGCGGACGATGATACATTTGCGAGAGAAGAAGCAATGGTATTTGCAATATCTTTTACTGAGGTTATGGCTTGGTTATTATGATGCAGAATATGAATTTGGTTATTGGGGTAAATGCCAGAGCAACGCCTGACTTTACTCCATAATTGTTTACTGGAGATGCTAAAGGAGATGCTGTTTACGTATTTCTGCCACGAATCCCTCTGGCTGCGTCTTAGCGTACGCCTGAAGGTTGATTTAGATTTTTTGTATATTATAAAGTTCTCCGTGGTAGGGTACCGTCTAAAGTTATTAAAAGCTTTCCTCTTTAGTTTATAAGTTTCTTTGCAGTCTTGGTTCCACCATGGCTTTGATTGTTTTCGTGGACGAGAAGAGGTTTTGCGAATTGCGGTGTCAGCAGCGGAAACTATTGTATTAGTAATGTGTTGAACAGCTTCATGAATGGTATTATTCACGACCATGGCCCTGGTGATGTTAGCGAGGTTGCGGAAAGTTATCCAATCGGCGGACTCTAGTACATAACGAGAAATCCGCTCGTTGGTAGTAGTACGAGCAGTGTGAGACAGGATAATTGGAAAGTGGTCACTATTATACAAATATGAATCGACAGAAAAGGTCCAAAAAGAAAAGATTTGTGGGGAACTGATTGCAAGGTCCAGGGAGTGATAAGTGCGAGTGGGCTGGTGGAAATAAGTAATTTCTTCATTATTATAGAGACAAAGACCATGGTCGGAAATAAGCTGTTCAATTTGACCTCCACGGTGATTGATGTTAGTACTACCCCAAAGTGGGCTATGGCCATTGAAGTCACCAATGATAATGAAGGGATGTGGAAGCTGGTTAATAAGATTATTTAATGATTGTTGGCTGATGTTATTATTTGGTGGAAGATAAATATTGCATATGGTAACGGCGGAATGAATATGAATTTGTACCGCGACGGCCTGTAAATCAGTCTGCAGGTTTATAGGAAAAATGGGATAGTCAAAAGAGGTCAATAGAGCCACACCACCGGAAGCTTTGCCTCCATCGGTGTGGTCTTTTCTAATGGTATTGTATCTCCGTAATTTAGCACTGATGCCATCACGGAGGAAAGTTTCCTGCAGAGCAATACACACCGGATTATATTTATTAACCAAATCACGGAGATCGGAGACGTGATGTTTAAAGCCATGGCAGTTCCAAGACAAAAGAGCCATAATGGAAAAAAAGAACAAAAAAGAAAGGAGAAGAAATTAAGGAGGAGCAGTACACTGCCGATCAGCCTCCGAATCAGACGAGACATCAGTCAGCATGTCCTCCTCAGCGGAAACATACATTTTTAAAGAATCGTCCATTTGGAGGACGTTTAGGGATTGATTTGGGGGAGGGTTTTTTAAAAAATCAGTTCGAGTTAGAGTTTTCTTATTAACATTAGGTTGCGATTTTACACATGGAATTTTTGACGGTAACGTTTTTTTCATATTTATCTTTCTCGTTGTGGAAACTGTAGTTTTACTATTTTTAGTATCTGTAGTTTTACTATTATTATTATCTGTAATCTTACTTTTTTTATTGATATTACCAGAATTGGTTTGCTGAGAACTGTCCACGGACACTGAATCCCGGAGGGGTATGTTATGAGGTTTAATTTGAGTTTTAGTGGGTTTCGATTCATGTAGAATACGCGTCTTATTTTCATCATTCAGAAAAGATTCAGTTTGAGTGCATATAGATTTCATGATGGGTTTAGAGATTACAGCTGCCGAATACGAAGTGCCATTTTTTGGTATGCGTGATTTAACAAGATTTCGTGCTTCGACGAAACTCATACCTTTTTCGTATTTAAGTGCCTGGACTTCTTTCTCCATCTGCCAAGAAGGACATGAACGTGAAAAGGAAGGGTGTTGTCCTTTACAGTTAACGCAGCAGGGAATTTCTTTGTTGCAGTTGTCACTGTCGTGTCCGACTACTGCGCAGCGAGCACAGGTAGCGGAACCCCGACATGACAATTTGGAATGGCCGAAACGTTGACAGTTAAAGCATCGGAGTGGATTTGGGATATACGGTCTTACAGGGCAGCGTAGATAACCAGCATTTATATGAGATGGTAATGTGGGTGTACTGAAAGTTAAGATAATATGTTTCGTTGGAAAGATATTACCATCCCGTCGGGTGGTAATCCTCCGTACCGCGCAAACCAACTGTTCCTGCAAGTTCTCTAAAATTTCAGATTCCGGAATATATTGTAAGTCAGATTCTGATACAACCCCTTTCGAGAAATTCAGTGTCCTGTGAGCTGAGACGTTTACAGGTAAGTTCCAAAAAGGACTTCATTTTTGAAAGAATTGAGGCCTGACTAGTTGTGGTGACTTCAACAAGAAGTTCACCAGAACGTAATTTTTTTACTGATTTTGCATCGCCTGTTGTGCTTTTTAAACATTTCTGAATAAGGAAGGGAGATATCTTATTAAAATTATTTTCTATGAGTTTTATGATAAAGAATCTGGCTCGGGAATTATAAATTTCTGCTACATTCTCTAAAGAATGTTCCGCGCGATCCGCCCAGGAAGCTGTAACTAAATTCTCTTTAGTTGCAGCCATAATCACTTTATTAGAACCACGGATTGCTTCCAGTTCGATCGGGGCCCCCGCCAGACCCCGTCGTTCCACACTTTTCTATCGTGACCAGTGTAACCGCCGGATTCTTCGCAACTAAATGACAGACGCCGGGATGTAACGCGCACCTGGTGCACGGTCCCCGACAGAATCGAGGAGGATTTCTCGCTACCTCGCGACGTCTGCCATAAAGATACACGCAACCAAGGGCCTCTACCTCTGGGACATTTTAAGGAAAACGTACCACAACCATTACCCACATAGCACTCCACTTCTCTCCGCCAACACAACCCCAACAGGGTCGGTTCCCTAGCCCAAACGGTGTCCCTCACGGGAGAGGCCGAAGAGTGGTACTGGACCCAGTAGCGTCAAGGCTGGGCGGGTGGAGATCGGTTTTGATACCATGAAGGCTCCGAAGGGGACAGATAGCACAAAAACTTTTTTTTGGAAATTTTAATAATTTTCACATTTTTTTGATTTTTTATTTATTTTTTTAAACGAAGAAATGACAAACAAAAAACACATAGGGTTAAGAAAGAAAACAGCAACAAAAAATTAGTGGAAGCTCCAGTTGGAAAGGAAGAAAAGTCCGGAAAGGAGAAAACAAAAGAAATAGGACAGGAGAAGCGAAAGAGAGATGGATCGCTATGGGACACTGGGGACGCTACACCCACATTCACCAAAGACAGTGAACCCCACGGAGAGAGAAAAAGACACTAGGGTACCTCGGGGTTGTGAAGCCCGTGTTTACCTAAAGAAGGTAAACCCCCTGAGGGGTACGCTTGGAGGTAAATCCCATGGAAGTTTAAAAGAAGGAACAATAAAAAAACTTCAGAGATACTATCAAAATGCCATTCGCCAAAATAAGGGTAATATAAATAACATGAAAACTGCAATTTATGCTACATTATATCATAATATATCAACAGACATCAAGCCACAGCATAATAAATTTCCTCCTGGTAAAGATTCTTGGTGTTTTTATCAATCGGCGATAGCAAAAGGTGAAATACCAAGTTCGCATAAAAAACACATAAAAACAGCTATCAAGTTTATATATCAGGTTCAAAAACTGTACCTATTTGTGTTATTCTTCTTTCCTTTGATGGCACATTCGCTGATTCGAGGCCATTCATCTTTAATAGGGGTGAGCTGTATCATTCTCGTAGACCATTTTAACTGGATATGTTATAGACTTTAAGGTAATGAGCAAAATATGTTCTTCATGCAAAAAAACTCACAATGAACTAGGGAAAGATATAGTTGAATTTCATATCTAGTATGAAGGTCATAAACAATTTTGTGAGATGAATCATTTTGGTTCTTCCTCATCGATGGAAATGGAAGCTGCAGCTACAATATTGTGACATGGAATTCGACTTTGTAAATATATTTTCTTATCTCATAGTCTTGATACAGCATTGATTCGGTTCCATGCACATTTTAGTGTAACTGTTTTATTATGTATGTCCTATGATGTATGTGTGTTTGGGATCGCGCCTGTGGCTTATTTTGTACCGGTTTCTGGAAGAAAGGTATGTACCTCCCGGAGGCAAATTTAGCTTATCGTGTAGAAAGTTTTTGTGAAAGAATAAAGGAGTGACTTGCCACCCCTTCTCGGCTGTAAAGGGGTCTTAGCGTCCCCATAGCAACAGCCTAGTAACATCTTTTAGCCAATGAGAGCTGAAAGGTTCTTGTTCGAGGACATAGCTGACCTCTGTTCTCCCCGGTTCTAAAAGAAGTAAAAAAAACGTGTTTTTTAGCGAGTCGAACATTAAGCAGCGACAGTGAGAGGACCTCGTGGTGTCCCGATCTAGAATTTTCAGCCATTTTTTTTCTTGCGTTGCCGATTCCGCTGGTCGACTTATGAAAACGTGATGCTTCAGTTTCAAACGAAGGTGGTGGTAAGTCATAAATATTTTGCGTTATATTTATCAGGCGAGAGCACTGTGTTAATTTATTATATGTAATTTGAATTTTATGTGTTCTAATAATTTTTTTAATGTATGATAACAATTAATATGATTATTTCTGTATAAGTTTGTAATCAGTGTTTAAATTAATGTTAAGTAATATTAAGAGAAATTAAATGGTAACATTAGATATTAAATTTGAGTACGTGTCCTTCAGTTATTCTCAGACATGTGTCAGAGTGTATTTCTCAAATTAATAATTTAGCAAAAAAAAAAAAAAGCCACTATACAAAATATTCCAATTATTATATGTTCTACCTTAATTTAATAAATATGTAAAAGATAATTAAATTATGGTTTATGCTAAACTATTATTTTATCAGATGGAGATGCTAAAACATTTAATCACCTCTGTGAAAATAAAATTTATGGTCCTTCTGTAGAAATTAAAAAGGAAGAATGTATAAATCACGTAAGTAAGACAATAGGGATAGCTTTGCGAAATGCTGGGGTGTTCGTGGTGTCAATTTAGGAGGCAAAGGGTATGGTAGTCTAAAGAAAACGACAATAAAAAAGCTCAAAAAATACTATCAAAGAGCAATTTTACAGAACAAGGGAAATGTAAATAATATGAAAACTGCAATATATGCTACATTGTTCTGAAATGTGTCAAGGGCGAAAAGTCCTTGACACAATTCAGAAAATAATATATAAAATAGAATGCTGCTTTACCAATTCGATAACTAACGCGGTAGGAGGCTTCCAATGATGAGTCGAAGGTTCAAAAACGGTATCATTTGAAACCTTATTTCCGGTTTCCGTAATTTCTTCATTATTTCATCCTATAAAATAATTAATAAATAATAATTCATAAATTATAAAGAAAATTATTCTCTTTATAGAAAATGTTTTTGTCGAAATTGTACGTGAGCCAAATTTTATGTAATTGTAATTTGCAACAAAAGTCAAAATTCTATTATAAATCAAACGGTTATTTTTTTCCTTCAGAGTTTCGGTTTTCCTTCCGAATTAAAAAAAAAAATAACGATTTCGTTCAGGTTTTTTTCCGAATTTTGATAAAGCGCAATTTTTTTTATTACCCTTTCGTATTTATGAAAAAAACAAAACAACAAACAAACGATATAAAATTATGTCTAATTTGAAAAATTAAGATAACTTTTTTTGAAAATCAGATAGTAATTCACCTCCAAATAACTTTTATAAATATTAATTTCAGTTGTTTACCTTTAGTAGCAGTTAATCTGTAAAAGTTGTATTCGGCCTCAAGGCAATAAATCGAGATGCGCGCTACAAGGCAAATCAGAACTGAACGACGATGCTTTTCCACCATTCATGCGCAGTAGACCAGCCTTTACCATTTTGTGCACAAAAGTCAGGCCAGAGGTACACTGGTACGGGTAAATAACTAAAAAGCGTCACGGAACCCCTTATAATGTTCCGTGGAACCCTGGGGTTCCGCGGAACACAGGTTGAATACCACTGCTCTAGATGATATTGAAATATCTGATGTTAGCTTCGTGGACAATAATGGTGATTTTAGTAATCATTCGGTGGTTCAGGATACAGGTGTAAATGATAATGTGCAGTCTAATTTTAACTCGAGAGATACTAATTCGACAAACTACCAAATTGTGACACGTAGTAAAAAGACAAGTCCACTGGCAAATACTACTATTATTTAAGGCCCAGGGACAGTAATGGTTTTGCGAAGGAGGTTAGCAACAAAAAATGAAATTATGTTTTTGAATTGATTATATCTTTTGTGTGTAGAAGATTGTACCGTATATATATATATATAATTTTTTTTTTATTTTACTTTATTATTCTTAGCTTTTATAATTTTTTTGGGGGGTAGTGATTTTGTTTTGACCCAGCACACAATGACGAAATATTTTGTAGCCAAACAAATTTCAACAAGTGTGTGTGCTCAAGTTGTAGTGTTTTATTCCTTTTGGTTCCTTGGCGGGTATTTTTTTAGATATATGTATACAATGGTTATTCTCATTAGTAGTAGGCTTATATGTGGTTCTGTACAAGTTCATGAAAAAGAATTTTGTGACAAAGAAACAAATTTTTTTGTTTCTTTGCAATTATCCAAAACATATTTTGGATAATTGCAAATAAACATATTATCCAAAATATGTTTATATCGGCGTGTCCTCTAAACAATTCTCGTCAAACATGGAAAATTTCATTTTTGTCTGTTCAATACGTTTTGTGCTGTGAGCAGGGAAAGATAGAGTGACGCGAAATTTCATCTAACAACGGCGGCAGTTATTTTTTTTAATATAGAGAGATAGCATTATTTATGCATACATACTATAATTAATGCAATTCATTTCAGCAGGGAATTCTGGCGGTAGTTAAAATTACACCATTCCACAATCATACCATCAATACTGCAGAAACATTAAGATTCCTTCTAGCTGTAAATTGCAGAGAAAAATTCCTAGAATACTTTGATAATGGTGTGGGCATTGCAGTATCTGCCAAATACCATAAGGAAGTTTTGCAAATGCAAGAAAATTTTCAAGAAGTTGACATGGCTAACAGTCGAATTAATCTAACTGTCCGAACGATCAGATATTGGTACGATCAATGGAGATTCCTTCATCTTGGTCCTGGAACAGGTTGACATGATTGCAGTAAGTTTATAAAGCCTAAAAAAAATTCCTCTTCGAGATTACTTGTTCATTCAATTGTTGTTATTCCTTTGGAATTTAAGATATTAATTGCAGCTAAAAAGTATTTGTCAAATTGCAAAATGTTTATGCGGTTTTAAAGCTTAGATTTTTCTGGTTGGTTGGTTGGTTGGTTGGTTGGTTGGGGTTTTATGGCGCAAGATCCAAAATAGGACATAAAGCGCCAAACACAAGACTAGAGCAAAAACAGATTACATAACAGTCGCCACGCTCGAACCAACGGTGAAAAAACAGATTTCTAACCAACACTAATAAATATAAAAACGAGTAACCGTAAAAAACTGAATAAAAGGGATGATAAAAATTATGTATAAACATGTTAGAATGATATATACAAGGTAATATAGAAAGATGATATGTAAAAGTCATAAAAAAACGGTGATATATAAGGTGGTAAAAACGATGATACATAAAATTGATAAAAAGATTATAAAAAGATTATAAAAAGATATATTTGTAAAAGGCAATAAAAGTTTAAACTATAAAATCAATTGCTAAAGCACAGACTGCGTATAAAACCAGTAAAAAATAAGAAGGCAAACACAGCAGGATGGGGGGGCTCCCCCAGCAGTTCAATTAAGATAGGTGAACTGGAGCAAAAAAAAACCTATTATACTGGGCTTGAAGCGAGGGGCAAGACGTCAAAATATGTCCAATTGAAAGTGGAGCCTTACAATGTTGACAGAGAGGGGCATCCTCACCCATCAACAAATGTCGATGCGTCAAAAGGGAATGCCCGATTCTCAACCGTGTGAGTATGACGTCTGCACGACGCAGTTGAGCTGATGGCCAAGCACCAATACATGGTTTAACCTGTCGCAGCTTATTAGTAACCTGCAGATCCCAATCAACTTGCCATTCGTTCCTAATTAACTTTTTCACAGCGGACTTCACATCACTGATAGGCACATGCTGATTCAGCCGATGCACAGCACCTTTAGCCGCAGCATCTGCCTGCTCGTTACCCGATATGCCGACATGACCAGGCACCCAGCAGAAAAGGACACTGAAGCCACGACGACAGAGGCGACGATGCAGATCCAACACCGGAGATACAAGGGAATGGGAGTGTGACACTTCACCATTCTCCAAAGTCTCTAAAACGCTGATGGAATCTGTATACACTATAAAACGCCTATCTCTCTGCCGGAAGATTTACTTCAGAGCTTCATGTACAGCCACAAACTCTGCTGAAAAGACAGAAAAACAGTCGGGAAGTGAATAGCTCCTAACGTCTCTGCCACAGACGTAGGCACATCCAACATGATCTTCTGTTTTCGAGCCGTCGGTATAAACATCAACATTGTTAGGGTAACTAGCGAGGTGCGACGCAAAAAGCTGGCGAAAAATGACAGGATCCGTATTCGATTTTGCAAAACCCTGGAAGGGGCGCAAGTACGAAATCTTGTGGTTTCGCCAAGGTGGAGAATGCAAAGTCGGTTGCAGCATGACATGCACATCACAGAGCGGAGACGAAGTAAGTAACGTCCTCATGCGAAGTCCGAAAGGTGGAATGCAAGATGGCCGATTTTCAAAAAGTCGGTCAAACTGACTGTCAAGAAGAACAGCATGGAGTGGGTGATTAGGTTGCGATAGGATACGGTAATACAACTGAAGCGACAATTGCTTGCGAGTAGATGGTAAAGAAGACTCACCGCAGATGACATATAAACTCTTAATGGGAGATGTCCTGAAAGCACCAGAACAGATTCGAAGGGCGGAATGATGAACCGTGTCGAGTTTCCGTATCACGGATAAGCGTGCGGAACCGTACACGGCGCATCTATAATCCATTTTCGATCGAATGACCGCGCGATAAACCCGGAGCATAGTAGATCACTCAGCTCCCCAGGACGTATTCGATAGAACTTTCAGCAAGTTTAGAGCCTGCTCTGACTTCCGCCGCAGATACATTACGGGCGGAAGGAAAGTTAACTTACTATCAAACAACACGCCCAAGAAACTAACAACGTTCTCCACAGATATCAGATAATCACCTAGGTATATTTGCGGGTCAGGATGCAAACCTCTGCGTTTGCAAAAATGTACACAAGAGGTTTTTTCGGTCGAAAATTTAAATCCGTTCTCCGAACACCATGTCATCATGCGAGATATTGAAGCTTGCAATTGTCGTTCGATGTAACGCATATCCTTACCTTGACACGAGATCTGCAGGTCATCGACATACAGATTGCCACGAACAGATGGTGGTAAACACTGTAAAATTCCATTAATTTTCAGGGAAAACAGTGTAACACTCAATACACTGCCCTGAGGAACACCCTCTTCTTGAATGTAAACATCGGAAAGCGTTGTACCAATGCGAACTTGAAATTCTCGCAGTGACAAGAAGTTCGCAATGAATATCGGCAAGTGACCACGAAAGGTGTTATTACAAAGGTCACGAAGGATACCATATCGCCACGTCCGGTCATAAGCCTTTTCAATGTCGAAGAAAACAGACACTAAGTTGTTTCTTCTGACAAAGGCATTGCGAGCTTCGGATTCTAAGGCTATGATATTATCCATCGTGGACCGGCCACGCCGAAATCCGCTTTGTAGGGTTGACAGACAAAGCTGGGATTCTAACTGATACACTAACCGATTGTTAACCATTCGTTCCAGCAGCTTGCATAAACAGCTGGTGAGTGCAATTGGACGGTAATTGTTAGGGCTAGAGGCATCCTTTCCCGGCTTGGGAATAGGAATCACTATTGCCCTACGCCAAGAGGATGGAAAAGCATGTTCCTCCCAGATTCTATTAAATAGATACAGCAAATTACGGAACGAGCTGCGAGAGAGATGCTGTAACATAGCATAACTAATGCCATCGGGACCCGGGGAAGTCATCTGAGTCTGCCGAAGGCAATTCTCCAACTCGTTCTCCGTAAAGGGGCAGTTGTAGGCCAGATCGGACTGAGTATCGAAACGCAAAGGTCTTGACTCGGCACGCAGTTTGTGTCGCATGAAAGTGGTCGGATACGACGACGCACTCGACACTGAACTGAAGGCGCTGCCAATGGCGTTACTTATTTCCTCTAAGGTAGAAAGTGTAACGCCATTTTGAACAATGCACGGTATTGGCTGGTCTGGATATAATCCTATGCATTTCTTTACTTTCGTCCAAAGCTGTTTACTGGAGGTGGATGGTGTCAATTCCGAAACGTACTTTTTCCACGACTCTCTCTGGCAACGTCGACGCACTCTACGAGCGTTAGCTCTTGCTTGCTTGAAAGCAACGAAATTTGGAGAGGTGGGATATCGGCGAAATATCCCCCACATTTTACGTTGTACTTTCAATGCTGCAGAACACTCAAGGTTCCACCACGGTTTCCAGTTTCTTCGACCATTAGGTGAGCTCTTGGGAATGGCTGCATCGGCAGCTTCTATTATAACGTTGGAGACAAGACGAACCGCATCATCGATATCACCGTCGACCATAGCCTGGGTAATGGTTGCAATGTCTGTAAATCGCGACCAGTTCGCAGACTCATATTTGAATCGCGCAGGGCGACAGACTACGGATCCAGTGCCGGACAGTGACACAAACACAGGAAAATGGTCACTTCCGCGAAGATCTGTCCCGACCCAAAAGTTGCAAGATGGAAAGATTGACGGTGAACAGATGGCAAGATCAATGATGTGAAAGGTCCGAGATGGCTCGTGAAAGTGAGTAGGATCACCATTATTGAGGAGGCAAAGATTGTGGTCAGTTATTAACTGCTCCACTTGCCCTCCTCGAGCGGTGTTACAGCTACTCCCCCACAAAACATTATGTGCATTAAAGTCTCCAAGTATAACAAAAGGTTCCGGAAGCTGAGTCACCAAGTCGTCGAGAGTTCTTTGATCCACAACGTCGTTAGGTGGCAGATATATTACACACACGGAAATTAATTTCCGCATCTGCACACGCACTGCTACCGCTTGAAGTGGAGTATTTAACGATAGGACAGAGTAGGGATAGCTGTGAGAGGTCAGGAGAGCAACACCTCCAGACGCTCGCACACCCGAAACATTGTCCTTCCGAATAATACTATAACGACGTAATTTGGCCGTGTCCGCTGACTTCAGGAAAGTTTCCTGAAGTGCGACACAGGCCGGATGGTAATCTGTGATCAAAGACTTCAGATCTGAAAGTTTATTACGGAAACCGCGACAGTTCCAGGAAATTAAAGTCGCCATCAGGAGGAAGAGGGAGAAGGAGCACGAGCGGGAGGAGTTGAGGTGTCCATAGACACCCCAGCATCAGGATCAGAAAGATCCGAATTGGACGCGCAAATTTGGAGGGAATCCTCCTCCATACGCGCCACATTGCGAGGGTCTTTCACCTTACGTGAATGACTCACTCGCTTTGCAACTTCAGCACTTTTTAATTTTTTATGTATAGCTGGTTTAGGTGTGGTAGGTTTTGAGATGGAAGAACGGGATGTTTTATTAGGTTGTGAATTAGATTTTGAAGGTGGGGTTGTTTGAGTTTTACTATTGTTTGGTTTATTGGTTGTAATAATAGGCTCCGTTTGGGTTGATGAGTTACACATAACTCTCTTGGAAGCGGCAACAGAGGCGTATGAAACACCAACTCTAGGGCTTCTAGCCTCGACCTGTTTGCGCGCCTCTAAGTATGACAAACTATTGTTGGCTCTTACGGTCTGAATTTCTTTCTCAATTATCCATTTTAGACAGGAGCGCGAGTATGATGTCTGATCTCCTTGGCAGTTGACGCATTTAGCTGGCTTTGTGCAGGTCTCAGATGCATGGTCAGGCTGGGCACATTGGGCACAGACCACGGAACCACGACACGATGCTTTCGAGTGTCCGAAACGTTGACACTGAAAGCAACGGAAAGGGTTCTGGACGTAGGGCCTGATGGGACACCGAAGGTACCCAGCAAAAAGGAATGATGGTAATTTTGGTGTGTCGAAAGTCAAGATGAGATGCTTCGTTGGAAGCACTTTCCCATCTCGACGAATATTAATACGACGAACACCAGACACATGTTGGTCGTGTAGATGCTCCAGGATTTCCTCTTCGGGGGTATGGAGGAGATCGGCCTCCGATATTACTCCTCTCGAAGAGTTCAAATATCCATGAGGAACCACGGACACAGCAATATTGCCAAACATATTTATCTTAGACAACTGCGCAGCTTGTACTGCTGTCAATACTTCAACAAGGAAGTCACCAGAACGGAGTTTCTTTATTGATTTCACATCGCGTGTAACAGAATTTATACATTTTTGTATCAAGAAAGGTGATACAGTTGTGAAGTTGCCTTCGGTACGTTTAATAATGAAAAACCGAGATGTTAAACTTTTATTCGATGAGACAGATGATGCTTGCTTAGCTTTGCTTGAAATATCCATAAAAATGGGCCGTATGTTCGGTCCCCGGCGGCACCACCCACCATGGAGCCCAACAAGGGGACGCCGGTTACTGCGCCAGTGCTAACCGGGAACTATACGCGCGCGGCCAATGACCGGTTGCTTAGCTCTGAGCCAGTGAACAATGTCTAACCGACCAGCCGATTGGTACACACGGGACCAATGTGCACCTCCCGTTTACCTGAAGCAAGGGCCAAAGTAGTGTGTTGGAGCGTTATCTTACTGAAGCCCACATTATGGCGAAGAATAAAACCCCTCAACTACCAGGATCCCCATTTCCTGGGACACGGGTCTCCACGCACGGCAAACACGTGGGCAGTTAATCGCCATTAGAAGCTAGAAGCACAGAATGGCTACAGCTTCTGATGAGGAGCCCTCACCTCCGAAGAGGTAACCGCAACGAGGGATAAAAAAAAAGGTAAAAGTAGAAGGACGAGAGGAGAAGAAAACGGAAAGGAGGGAAAGTTCGCTGGGGTACCTCGGGATTGCGACACCCGTGTTTACCTAAAGAAGGTAAACCCCCTGAGGGGTAGATTTTTCTGTTTTCAATATATGAGTATCGAAAGTTTATTGAATGAATATATATAGTTTCAAAAGTTAATAGATATGTTGGGGAAAAAAATTAATTTAACAAAATAAAAGCATTTATTTCTAATTTTTATCCATAAAAATGCATTTAATATTTTATTATTAAATAGTAGTGTTTTTTTAAATACCTTATCGTAACTTTTTTTTAATAAAGAATTTAAAGGAAAAAGATTTTGACGTATTAGAAGCAAGGATCTGTGGTTCACTTCAATGAAGAACCGTTTGCTGTATCAATTGTGACTCCATTAATGAGAGCATCAAATTTAGAAACAGCAGCAGACATGGTCTTTGTGGATTCCACCAGTTTATGCGATGCAGAGAATCACTCATTTACATTCTTTTTAACACCATGTGCTGAAGGAGCAGTTCCGTTGGGTATTGTCATCACAAAATGACAGACAGAGATAGCATACACAGCAGGTTTTACGTAGTAGGATTCAAAAGTTCCCGGACTGAGTCTATAACTTAAAAAGTATTATCAATAAAATTGCTGAAACACATCCTCCTTCGAAATAAGACCCTTGCGCAACAACACACTTTTGCCATCGCTTGTAAAGGTCATTGAAACATTTCTGGAACCCATTTTCAGCCATGTCCTTTCATTCAGCCTGCGATGCACTTTTAACTTCATCTGCAGATTGAAATCGACAACCCTGCAAGCGACTTGCCAGTTCAGGAAATAGGCGGAAGTCGCAGGGGGCGAGATCAGGGGAGTAAGTAGGGTGTGGCAAAATAGTTGTTTTCGTTTTCGCAAGAAAGTCAGCGATGAGGAGGGATTGTTGTGCAGCAGCGTTGTCATGCAAAAGCACCCATGACTGCTCAGCCCATAATTTTGGTCTCTTCTTCCGGATCGACTTACGCAAACGACGCGGGAAGTCTACATGGAGTTCTTTAATCACTGTGCGTCCTTCAGGGATAAATTCCAGATGCACAATACCCTGGATATCGAAGAACATTTTTTCGATGTTTTCTGCGGTGCGGGAAGACGCCAACGCATTCGTCATCGACACTTGCCCTGCCTTCTCTGAAACGTCTATGCCACTCAAAAGGTTGCATTCGCGATAATGTACCACTGCCGTACACATGCTTCAACATTTTGTAAGTCTCCGAAGCACTCTTTCCCAAGCGAACACAAAATTTTATATTAATTCTCTACTCAACAAATGCCATTTCTTTCAATCGCCGGTTACTAAAACTGAACAAAAAAATTTGGTCCGTTTTAGAAAAGTAATCATATACAAAGGGGAAAGAAGGCAAGAAGGTAAATGGAAAAGCAAAAAACTCTGGATAGGGAAACCCCCATCCAGATTAGAGTCACGTGCTAGAAGAAGGAGAAAAGGCAAAGGAAAAGAAGAAGAGACCGTGTGGCCTCTCCCTGACTTGAGAGGCCAAAGATAGAATTGCATTAGATTCTATCTCATCGGTATCGGAGATACTGGAAGCAAATATCTCCAGCATGTCTTGAGAAGCTGCTTCAAGATTTTTTTTTTTTAATATTTCGGATCTTTCTGTTTGGTTGATAAGGTAGGTTCATTAAGGTATCTGTACGCCTTAAAAATGACATTTTCGTCTAATTTTTCGATTTTCTGATTTTGATGTTATTTTAAAATTTAATCTTTTATCTCTTAAATGGCGTTTGAATTTTATTTCTATCTCATTTAGAACTAGAGATACAGGGATTTGAATTTTACTCGATAGCTATTTTGCGAAACAGGAAGTGCAAGTCTGCAAACCGGAAGTTGGCCAAAATGTTTGTTTACACTTTTATTTTTAAAGCTATCTTATTAGTATACAATAGTACGAAGTATATAAGTTTGAAAATAAGAATTTTAGGTTTTCAGAATCTTTTAAATATAGTTGGCAACAAGTTTTTAATATATATTTCTATCCAAAATCTGGCAGTAAAAGAGATAGCGTCAGTTTATGTTTACATCTGTTTGCGTTTGATTTGCTCATCGTAAAAAGTGTTTTTTTAAACCTTTTTTCGCTTAAAAAATTCTTAATTATCATCTCGAAATATGGGAAGTTCTAAATGTAGAATTAATTCTAAAAGAAAACGTCAGTTTCGGGGTAACCGTTTCACAAAAAATTCTCAAAATATTATCTCTGATAGCAGTTCACCATCCACTGCTAGCTCTTCAAACCTAAAAGCTTCTGCTATTTTCGATGAAGAAATGGCTGGATATGAAAATAAACCAGTAACTGGTAACAGAATACTGGATTTAGAAACTCTTTTACAGTTATTTTTACAACTTTGTTGCCCAAAATGCTTCAGAGATGGTTTGTTATTCTCTGAAGACTCTAGGTATGGATTGTGCTCAAACTTTGTTATAAAGTGTAAATATTGTGACTTTTATACATGGTTTTCCAGTTTTAAGAAAACTTTAAACTGTCTTCAGGTAAATGCAAGATTTGTGTATGGCATGCGAAAAATTGACAAAGGTTTTTCAACTGAATACAAATTATGTGCTACGTTAAATTTACCCAGGCTCAGTAAAACTGAATACATCAAACATTAAAGCAAACTTCTGAATGTAATTTCAAAAGTAAGTGAACAATCAATGAAGAAGGCAGCTAATGAGGTATTAGATGCACAATCTGCTACAGGTAACAGAGCTGAATGTGGTATTTCTGTGGACGGTACATGTTGCCGCCGTCATCATAACCCCATAAGTCGATGGGACACCATTAAAACTATCCAAGAATTCTCTAATGTGTATGCGCGCGCCGCCACGTGTAAAATCATCATGGATTGCAACAAAGGTGTTAAAACCGATATTCCACGAACACACTAACGATGAGGAATCGCGATTTTTATAATGCTGTGTAAGCCAATCGTTCTCTGGAATAACGTCTAAGGATGCTGAATTAGATGGCACATCAACCGCTGTATCGCATTTAGAAGATTTCTGCATCGATAATTTTTGGCATAATGTTTCACACTCCATTGTAGAAGAAGCTCCAGCACAATTTGAAGAATTATATATTCTAGCTCGTTTCGGCATCGGTTTAAGCTTGATTTCATGGGCGTTACAGGCCTCGTTCAGAGAAGCGTCTATGTCTGCATAGGAACTTGATAATTTTTCCATTGTGGCACTAATAAAACAGCACAAGCACTAAGCACAATCTGAAACGACCTTGCAACTCGAAATTTGGATTATAACTAATTTTCACAGCGGATATGCTAGAGCTGTTGTTCTTATCAATTGTTTAACTTAGACATCTTATCTGATCTTTCCCCCCACAGTGTAGTCTCCTGTATAGGATATTGACAATCTACATCCTGTTTACTAAAACGAACAAACCATGATAAGGGTTTGCAAGTCATTCTCGAATAGATGCCAACTTTGAAAAATAAAATAAGTGGATTCATTCACGCTATTTCCGTTCCTTAAATGATAGCAAAATAACTATTTTATCTTATCATTGATTCATTCCAGGTTAAATGTATGCACTTTAACTTCGACTTTTAGTGATAGTTATCTAGATTAACTAACGTGGAGTCAGCCATTTTACTCTTTACTGTTACTCTGCAAGTTAGAGCTCATCTTGAAATTGAATAGCTAACATGGATAATCATGTAAGTATTTTTTAAATTTATTTCTATATTTCAAAAATAATAATATATTTTAAACTTATGGAATAAAGTGATATATTTTAAACTATAATAAATACGAAATAATTTTAACTTGAATCAATGTTAATTTAATCAATATTTTAAACTTATTAAGATGGATAATTTTTCAACTTAAATCACTATCAACTTAGCATGGAATAATTATTATTTTTTTTAAATGGATAATAAAATTTCTATGTTTGATAAATGCTAATATATTTTAAACCTTTATTTCAGATGGACATTGAAAAGCAATTCGAGGACAGCAATGTATTATATATATTTTTCATATATTCCTTAACTGTGCTAAACTAAGAATATAAATGCGTTATCGCAACTTTAATAATGTTGAAATATAGTCTTTTTAAATAAATGTGCTTTCTATATTATATTTTTAAAATATATTCCTTAACTGTGCTAAAACTAAAAAAATTAAATAAGAATATAAATGTGTTATTTCTTAATAATGCTGAAATATATTTTATTATTAACTTTGACAATGTATAAATATTATTTAACTAAAACTAATCTTAATCAATTTAGCTCATTGACTTTTATTTTTTAAATAATGTGTAAAAGATTAATTATATTTTTAATAATGTGTAAAGATTAAAGTGATATATTTATTTCATATCTTTGATAATGCCTAAAATATTATTTAACTAATAATAATTTTTCAGTTCATCGACTTTGGCATTCCTGCCGAAGAACTACGGGAAATTTTAAACGCCAGTGAGATGCCCGAGGAGTGGAAGAACTCCCAGCCTTTTTCGGACATCGAATCCATGCCTATTGTGCAGACGATCCCTGGTCCTTCTACTATGCAACAAGAATCCATGCCTATCGTGGAGTCGACCCCTGGTCCTTCTACATCAACTAATCAAGAACCTTCTGGTCACGTATGTTTATGCATGTTTTGAAAAATTATTTTCTAGTAAAACATATTATTTAAAATGCTGTGTGAATATTAAAACCTCTTATTTAAAGAAGAAATAGACTTTGAAAGTGTTGCTAAAACTTTTAATGTTAGGAAGTCATTTTATATTGATACATGTGTATATAATTTTATTATACAACGTTAAGTCTAAATATGTGTATTTGAATGAATTTAGATAAAATTGTTTAAGTTTTGTGTTAATATTAAAAATAATTTTTTAAAGAAATTTTTAAAAATTTTTTTTAATTTTCAGTGAATATGAATTTAGATAAAAACCATTTCAGAATTACTTTAACTGTTTTGTGTTAATATTAAAAGCTTTTATATATGTTTGAAGAAGAAGAAATACACTTTTTAAAGTGTTGTTAAATTTCTTGCTAAAACTTTTAACGGTATGAAGTCATTTTACATGTCTATATTTGAATAAATATTGCAATTTCATAACGTTAAGTAAAAAATATGTGTATATTTCAATGAATTGCTTGGCATATATTTCTAAAATGTTTCTAAGCTGATATTGAACTGTGTTTAAGATTAAATGGTTAGATATATCAACTTTAAATTAAACAGTGTTTTCAGGAAATTTTGATTAATATATTTTTAAAAATTTCTAAACTATAAAAAATATAAGTGTATATATTTCATTGAATTGCTTGATATATATATTTCTAAAATGTTTCTAAGTTGATATTGAACTGTGTTTAAGATTAAATGGTTAGATATACCAACTTTAAATTAAACTGTGTTTTCAGGAAATTTTGATTAATATATTTTTAAACATTTCTAAACTATGAAAATGGATGTGTATATTTCAGTGAACTGTTTGGTATATATTTTACTGAATTTAGGTTGATAGTTTTTTAAAATGTTTTAAGTTATGAAAACGTGTTAGAATTATTTCTTTATTTAAAAGACATCCTACTGAAAATTTCAAATCTTTGTAGGTCTGTGATACCTGTGGCAAAGCTTTTACTGTTAAAAGAAGTTTGACGCGACATCTTAAGATTCATAGTGGGAAAAAATCCTTTGTATGCAATATTTGCCAGAAAGCCTTTGCTCGAAACAGTGATTTGACACGACATTTAAAGTCCCATCAGACTGTTAAAGGACATCAATGCGAACAATGCGGTGAACAATTCAATACTAAATCTAATTTAATGAAACATATTCGTACTAATCACCCTGCCAGTGCTAAACGAAAACCTGCAACCCGTCATCCAACCAATAAAAAATTAAAATCTTCAAAAAATGCATTAGACGTTTTCTCTTCAATCATATTTAAACCTACCGAGGAGAGTAGTCATGACTTTATTATCTTTTTTAATGAACTTAATTTAAAAATTCAAGAGGAATTAAGTAAACAACGAGAGGAAAAATTGGCCATTAAGTGGTATGCAGTTGTAAAAACAGTCCTTAGTCGCATCACACAAGAAGGAGATTTAGACACTATCACACCCCATTTTCGCAGCAAGTGTGCTATTGAGTTGCAAGATAATACTATTGAAGAACATTTGCAGGAGGCATTTCAGAAAATTAAACTGTCCTTTGAAGAATTTACTCAGAGGGGGTCAGGATGGAGCTTGGAAGCCATTCTTCATTTAGAATTATGTTGCGCTCGATACACACCTCTTGCTCCTAGTAGTTATATTCCACTACCAAAAAAACTCGCAGATAAAAAGGCAGTGTTAAATATTCAGAATAATGATCAGAAATGTCTGATTTGGTGCTTGCTTGCACATAAATATAGAATTCATTATGAAGATCAACCACATCGCGTTAGCCACTATACTCCACACGAAGCTGAAATTAAACTTGGAAACCTTAAATGTCCAGTGCCCATCACGAAAATATCAAAAATTGAAAAATTAAACAATTTATCAATCAATGTTTATGGCTATGAAGACGAGCAAGTATTTCCTCTACATATTAGTGATGAAGCTAGTGCAGATAACATTAATTTATTATATATTAGTAATACGTCAACGCAACATTATTGCTTAATTCGAGATATGTCTAGATTATTAGGAGATTTAACTAAGCATAATGGAAGAAGCTTTTATTGTCAGCGTTGCTTGCACCGTTTTCATTGCGAAAACAATTTAAAAGAACATATTTCATACTGTAGTCAACATGCTCCTCAACGCATTAAAATGCCTGAAATAGGATCTAATATCCTAAAATTTGAAAATATCCAGTACCAACATGAAGTTCCCTATGTAATTTATGCAGATTTCGAATCACTTTTAGTAAAATCAAATGAAGATTGCACTGATAATTCTAATTCGTAGACTGAAAAAATTGCTCATCATGAAGCTTGTGGTTACGCGTATGTAATCGTAGGACCTGAAGGTAAAAGTTTTAAACCCATCACTGTTTATAGAGGTCCTAACGCAGTAAACCACTTTTTACAGAAAATTATAGCTGAAAAAGAAGAGTTAGCTAAAATTTTGACGCACATAACTCCTATTATTATGACGCCTCAGGACGAATTGGATTTTAGATCCGCCACTGTTTGCTATCTTTGTCAAAAACCTCTAAATGGTGATACAGTCCGCGATCACTGTCATCTCACTGGCCGTTACAGTGGTAGTTTACATCTAAGCTATAACTTAAAATTTAGGCTAAAGAAGAAAATTCCTGTGATATTTCATAATTTGAAAAACTAAGATGGGCACTTAATAATGCAAGAAGTGGGTAGGATTAGAGATCATGATTTAGTAGTTATACCTACCACTGTAGAAAAATATATTGCCTTTACCTTATCTAAAAAGTATGATAATAATATTCGAGTATCATTAAATTTTATTGATAGTTTTCAATTTATGAATGCTTCGTTGGAAAAATTGGTTGAAAACTTAGAAAAAAATAAATTTGAAATATTGAAAGAAAATATTTCTCAAAATAGCGACTTATTATTGCGGAAGGGTGTATATCCTTATGAATACATGGATACATTTGCTAAATTTGAAGAAAATAAGTTACCACCTATGCAAGCCTTTGCCAGCATTTTAACAGATACCTCTATAACTAATGAAGATTATGAGCATGCGAAAAATGTTTGGAAAATTTTTAATTTGAAAAATATGGGCGAATATCATGATCTATATGTAAAATCTGACGTTTTACAACTTGCAGATGTTTTTCAAAACTTTAGAAAACTTTGCATGCTATTTTATAAATTGGATTGCGTCCACGTTATGACTGCTCCTGGACTAGCATGGCAAGGATGTTTAAAAATGGTAAATCAACCTCTCGAATTGTTCACCGACATTAACATGCATTTGTTTATTGAACAGGGTATTCGCGGTGGCATTTCAATGATTACAAAACGTTGGGCAGCAGCAAACAATAAATATTTAGACAATTTTAACAGTGAACATCCTAGTAAATACATCATGTACTTGGATGCAAATAATTTATATGGATGGGCGATGGGCCAACCTTTACCTTATGGAGAGTTTCATTGGATCTCACCAGATAATATAACTGCTGAGTGGATACTCTCTATACCTGAAAATAGCGACATAGGATATATTCTAGAAGTAGATTTGTATTATCCTTCTAAACTTCATGATCTGCATAATGATTATCCTCTAGCTCCAGAAAAAATGGATATTCCATATGAATATCTCTCTCCTTTTTCAAAAAATATGCTTAAAGATAGTACACATTTGCAAAGTAGAAAATTAGTTCCTAATTTAAAAGATAAAGTTAATTATGTAACATATTATAGGAATCTCCAATTTTATTTAGATCCAGGTCTTCAATTAAAAAAAGTTCATAAAATCCTAAAATTTAAACAAAAACCTTGGCTTAAGTCATATATAGATTTTAATACGGAGCAGAGGAAAAATGCAAAATCACCGTTTGAAAAAGATTTCTTCAAACTTATGAACAATGCAGTTTATGGGAAGACTATGGAAAATATTCGGAAAAGAAGAAATATACAGCTGGTCAATAATGAACAGAAGTCAATTAAACTTGTAGCTGACCCCAGTTTTAAAACCTTCAAGATTTTTGATAATGAACTGGTAGCAATTGAAAGAATCGTAAAAACCCTAACTTTAAATAAACCAATATATGTTGGATTTACAATATTAGAGCTCAGTAAAATTCATATGTATAATTTCCATTATAACATAATTAAGCAGCAATATGGCAATAAGGCTAACCTTCTGTTCACAGATACAGACTCTTTAACTTATGAAATTCAAACACATGATGTTTATAAAGATATGCTTCAATATATGATACATCTGATTATCCAGATAATCATCCTCTCTATAGCACATCTAATAAGAAGAAGATTGGATGCTTTAAGGACGAACTAAATTCTAGAGGTTATACTTCTCTGAATGGGTGTGTCGCTGCACTGTCTATTGACACCTGGCAAAGTACTGGACATTGAAATAATGTCATATTATTGTTCAATATGCAGAAAGCTTTCATAAATGTCAAAAGATATTGAATACGAGACTTTAAAATTGGATCATGTGTGTCAATGTAATTTTAAAGGTTCTGCGTTGAAAATGGAAGCTGTTGGTGCTACGAGAATCTTTGAGAGATCCGTAAGTAAACACGGAATCCAATATACACAATATTATGGCGATGGAGACTCAAAAGGCTTTATCAGTGTTCAAGACACATATGGAAAAGACAGTGTCACAAAATTAGAATGCATTGGACACGTTCAGAAAAGAGTAGGTGCCAGATTACGTAAACTAAAGTCAAAAAATAAAAGTTTGTCTGGTAAAGGAAAACTTAGATACTTTTATTGACAGACTTCAAAATTATTATGGGATTGCTGAACGTAGCAATGTTGGCAACCTAATCAAACTTCAACTATTGCTTCAGTTTGAGTAGAGACTGAATTTACTGCTTGAATTCTTTGGCTCTTTGATTCAAAAAGTAATTGTAACATTTCTTGTTGCATTTCTTTGCCCTTTCAAAATTTTCAGTTGCATGGCTCCTCCTCGTAGCTTCGGATTCAAACGTCCTAAGCCTCGGAGATTGGTTATAAGAGTCCCCGACAACAAATTGTTGATCGAGGCGTGTAAAAAAAATAGCGCCGCAGCCTCGTGTTACGGAAATTCCTGAAGTTGTCGAGATACCGGTCCCCCGTATCGAAGCCCTTCGCAAATCCCGTGTGGTTATAAGAGTCCCCGACAACAAATTGTTGATCGAGGCGTGTAAAAAAATAGCGCTGCAGCGTCGTGATAGCAACCCTGTCACTGGTCTACACAGACATAATTTGAACTCCTTTGAATTGAAATTTCTGATTGATCTCCTCCCTCGCTCTAAATTTAAATTCGCTGATTTCTGGGAAATATAACAATTTGCATATCCACTCTCCCGAACTTTTTCTGTGGATTGCGGTGCGTTCTGAGCTGTGGATTCTCTCTGCTTATCAGAGATTTCAACGATCGCCGATGGAGAACGGTAAAGTTTCGATGATTTTCTAGTCTGATATGATAGGTGGCCTCCCCACAGCGCCCCTGAGAGAGATAAGTGAGTATTTCCGTACCTGACAACGGCCTAGAGTCTATCGGGTACAAACTGCGGAAATTGATTATTTAAATCTCACAGCGATCTACTCTAAGCGCAACCTACTGGCACCTCCACGTGGTGGCCCCTGGAAAAACTACTTCTTAGTTTCCGAACGCCGGAGGGGGGGGACAGCAGCCTAGACTACTGATTCGATTGTATTGTATTAGATTAAACTTAACTAAAATAAGACCAATAAGAGGAACTTATAAGCTTTTAGCGGACCAGAAGCACAGTCTAAGCGAGAGGGTGATGGAGATTGTTAGCATGTATAACAGCCAGAGGGCGTATATACAAAATCTCCTAGGCAAGCTGAGCGTACACGAGACGGCTCCTAGAAACACCTATGCTCAAGCGGCAGCTAAGAAATCGGACCGAACAGGAGGTAGATCCAGATCGAGGGGAAGATCCTAATCCAAAATCAATAAACCTAAAAGACAACAGTACCTCATAACGGTACACCCCAAGTCCAATCAGGAATCTGAGATCACCAAACAAGAGATCCACTCACACATAGACCCCACTAAAATCAAAGTCGGGGTCGAAGTATGCAGGAAAATATCGAACGGAGGCCTGCTCATCGGTATGAACACCGAAGATGAATTAGATAATCTCATAGCACAGATAAAAAAGGACCAACTAAGCAACTATACGGTTACAAAACCGAAAAAGAGAACACCCCACGTAATTATTTATGGGGAGACGGAAAAATTCGAAAAAGAGGAGTTCATAGTAAAACTCAAAGATCAAAACGAACTCTAAGGGGAAATTGAAGTAATTAACACATTCAAAGGAAAAGGTGGGGAAAATTGGGTCATAGTACTCAAAGGAGAGACATATAACGCCATCAACAAGAATCAAAGGCTCAAACTAGGCTGGCAAAGATACTCCTTCCGGGAGTATCTAAAGCCAAGAATCTGTTTCAAATGCTGGAGATATGGACACCCAGCCAAATACTGCCGCTCTGAGAGCACGTGTCGTAATTGCGGAGAAAAAGTCCATGTTGCGGAAAAGTGCAACAATGAAAAATGCTGTGCAAACTGTAAGAGGCCAAACGCCCAGAAAGAACACTCCAACCACTCGCCCACCGATACTACGTGCCCGGTATGATTCTGAAGGATCTGATTTTGATAACTTTAAGGCCTTATCACACGTCAACGCGTACCCGTTTCAAATGCAACGGATTCAAGATACGATTCCCTTTCGCGATGAAGAACGCACAAATTCCCCGTGTGATAGAGGCACCTGATGAATACGATTCATTTTCCAACATGTACGGAAAAAGCAACGCATACGCGTTTACAATCATGAAATCGACCAATCAGCAGCCGAAGAAGTTCACCCTTTCTCATACGTCACAACGACTGATATTCAAGATGGCGGCTGCACAGTAGTCTGCGGAGATCGAAGAAAATTTTATAGACGAAGTGTTTAAAAAAAAATATTTATGGGATATAGGAGACCCGAATTATACCAAAAAAACTTTGAAACACCTCGGATACGAAGAAATTAGCCTTTTGATGACATCAAAATGGCCCAGTCATTTAAGTCTTTTTACCACCGGTAAGTGCTACTTTCATTGTTGTTAATTTGATTTGATATGTGCGAATTTATTTTGTAAATGGCTGTTGCTTCATAATTACATACACTAATCTTTGTAGTCCATATTCGCAGCAATATTATTTGAATATCATTTTCCAAAATTCGTGTTTTGTGCAACGAGTCAGTTTGTCGCCAATATGATCGCCAAATACTGAAATGTAAACAAATCATTAGACTATATCAGAGTTCGTAAATATATTTTCGAAAATATAAAAAATATCCGCTATTTTGATATTTTCAATAGTCAACCTATTGTTTAAGATATTAATATTTCCATGTATGGCATAAATTTAATTCGCTTAACATAAAAACCTCCATTTTATATTTGTAATTGTATTAATAATATCATATTTTAAAACTTTTTTCATTTGAGAACAGAATTATAATTTATAAATAATGAAGATTAACCACTTCAAAACAGAAACAATTTTCTAAAAAAAATAAATAATTTGCTTTTTGTTCTCATTCAAAACACAAAATATATATGATTCAATCTGAAGTGTCAAGACAATTTTATTTTTTAAATAAAAAGAATTTATATTATAAATTTATATTTTATTTCTTATTATTTTTATTGAAATACTTTAACATAAATGTGATACTTTAACATAAATGTGACATTTATGATACTTTAACATAAATGTCTACTTTTTCATTCCTTAATCCATTCAGAATTGCTCAAGCATAAATTCATCAATTTGAAGGCGTATTACTTAAAAAAGAAAAAGCTGCTGAGGTCTCTTAAAAGTGGCTCAGGGGCCTTTGAAATGCAGTCCAAATGGACACATTTTTCTAAATTGTCATTTTTAAATGACGTTCATGAACCACAGGAAAGTTCGTCGAATTTGGACATGCCTGTGGAGTGTGAAATAACTCCATTTGAGGTAAGATTTCTTTGAATCTTTTAATTAACTGTTAGAAAACTTATTAATTTTCATGTTTTAATTTGTGTGTCATTTTAAAACTGATACTTTCATTAGTAAATTTGTTCTTGGACTATATCACATCAAAAAAAAAAAAAAAAAAAAAATTTAACCTTTTAACTGTTCTGCCCGAGGTAATCTCGGGCACAGCACTGGTGTTCCAAAATGTCACGCCCGAGTATTACTCGGGGTAATTTTTTTTTGATTGCTTCGTGTTGTTATACCCGAATATATCTCGGGAGGAATTTATTTGCGCTCAATGCAATAGATGGCAGCACTATACTGCAAGTTTCAAAGGTTAGATGCCAAAGGTTAGATGCCAAAGGGTAGAGGCCAAAGGTCAAAGTGCGCGGCATTTTTTTGTTGCAAAATGGCATCCCGTAAACGTTATATAGATGATTTGGATTCATCTAGCGAAGACGATTTTGAAGGCATCGATACGAGTGACGGAAGTGAAACTGAGGAAAGTGATATTGAATATAGCAGTGAATCAGAAGATAGCGGAGATGATAATATAGCAAATGCGAGAGACTGGTGTGAAATAACTGCTTCTGGTCAATCAGCGCCTCCTCGGTTCCCTTTTACAGGTACTCCAGGTATAACCTTTTCTGTAAATATAAACTACACTCCTTTAGATATATTTGAAATGTTTCTGGATACAAATGTAATGGATATAATTGTCAAAGAAACGAACAACTATGCAGAACAAGAAAGAAGAGCAAATCGGGCAAAGATATCAAAGTTCTCCCGCAGTAAAAAATGGATCCCTACAAATGACAGAGAAATGAAGCTATTCTTTGGCCTAATATTTCTTCAAGGTATTGTCCAGAAACCAAATCAGGCTATGTACTGGTCTCATCGAAGGGTTTTGCACACTCCAGTTTACTCAAAAGTAATGACAGTAAATCGTTTTATTTTGCTTTTTCGATATTTACATTTTTGCAATAATGAAGCTGATAAAAAAGAAGATTTTTCAAATCCAAAACTTTGGAAGCTGCATAATGTGATAGAAAATTTACGGCAAAAATTTTGTAACTTTTACATACCGGAAAGAGATGTTTCTGTAGATGAAAGCTTGATGCCTTATAAAGGAAGGTTATCTTGGAAACAATATATTCCAAACAAACGCGCACGATTTGGAATCAAATTTTTTATGCTTTGTGAGGCTGAAACAGGGTATATTTGTGACTTCGTTATCTATACAGGAAATAGCACTGTCTTCAATGCATTGTATAAAAATTATGGACTTTCCACAAAAGTCGTCATGCATCTAATGAATCGCTTTCTTGGAAATGGTTATTGTGTGACTGTAGATAACTATTACATGTCACCCGAGCTTGCAGATTTACTTATAGCCCAAAAAACAGATATTTATGGCACAGTAAGGATAAACAGACGAGATTTACCTACAGAATTCGCTAAAAGAAAATTACAAAAAGGGCAACTCATAGCTTTTCAAAGAGGTAAGATTTCGGCTATAAGGTGGAAAGATAAGAAGGATGTGTGTTTGATGAGCAGTATTCATGATACTTCCATGATCAGCCTCAAAAATAAAAAAAAATGAAGACATACTCAAGCCAAAGATTGTTTCTGATTACAATCTAACTATGGGTGGTGTAGATCGTTGTGATCAAGAAATATCTTTTCATCCGACAATTCGAAAACGCCAGAAAAAATACTATAAAAAGATATTTTTACATTTATTAGACAAAGTGCTCTGGAACTCATTTTTGCTGTATAAAAATGTAGTTGGGAAACGAATTACATTTTTAGAATTTCGTATCCAAGTTGTAGAGGAGCTTTTCAATAAATATGATGATGCAGCTTCTGCACAAAAGAATATCGGCAGACCATCTGCAATAGATAACCCTGCCCGTCTTACTGAACGACACTTTATATCCCATATTCCTCCTACTCCTGCGAAGCGTGAACCTACAAGGCAGTGCAAAGTTTGTTGCTCCAAAAAGAATGAAAATGGGAAAAAGATACGGAAGGAAACACGATTCTGGTGTACTGATTGCGGAGTTGGTTTGTGCTTGGAAAAGTGTTTCCAGTTATACCACACAAAACTGAACTACTAATAGGTATTCATTTTTATTTATTTTTATTTATTTATTTATTTATTTATTTATTTATTTAGAAAATAATTAAATTGATTTTTTTTTTTAATTTTTAGAAAATAATGCTCCACTGGATGCGAACTTTACCACTGCCACGCTGAGTGGCAGCCGCTACAAAACCTTAAAATTTTTATGTATATAATTAAAAATATTAATTTTTAACTGCTAAGTATATTTTATTTTGTATTAAACATTTGTTTTTTGCAATAAAAAAAGTGAACAATTTAGGTACCCAAATCATCTAAATAACTGAACAGCTAAAGGGTTAATAAACTTTTAAGAAAAATGCACAATATTCATTTTCATGGGTGTTACCTGATATATTTTCACAAAGTTATTTGTATATACAATTGCTGTTAACTGTTTGTACATTAAAATGTATTGTGGATTAAAAGTTAAATTTATCATTGGTTGTTTATCATCAAATATATATTTCTTTTGTGGAAAAATTATAAAATGTCTCTATCCCAGAGCTATTAATCAGAATTAGATTAATTTAATCAGAGCTAAATAAGCAAGTTATCAAGCATTAAAGAAACAACAATTAGCTGTGTGCACATGGTTACTAAATTTTTTAGTAGAAATTCTATTTATTTACATATTTTTTATAATATTAGTGAAAATAAAATAAAATTTGGTAAAATTATTGTGGAAACAAAGTTTTGATTCATTTTTTTAAAGTCTATAGTAGCAAACTTACCAAAAGGTAATTGAAATCATATATTACTGTGATATCTCAACTTGCTTTGCTTAATTAAGAATCTGCAATTCTAACTCCCTTGTGCTTATAAATTTATGAATGTATGTTGAAGGCTAGGAAGTAAGACTTAATTTGATTTTGCACAAATTTACTCTTAAAACTTTATATGACACTGTGAACATTACAATGCAGTTAGTCTTATTGTGTAATCTGGAAATTGCTAAGAAAACTAGTTTTGAAGAAAAATAATTTATAATTTTTTCCTAAAATTCATTGTTTTTTAATTACAAGTTTGCATGCTCCTCAAAACTCCTGAAATCTTTTGTATTTGCTCCTGAAAAGCTTTTGGCAATGGTGGCAGGTGCGCGCGTGCGTGCGTGCGTGCGTGTGTGCGTGTGCGTGTGTGTAATGATCATACAATTTTCTGATATTTTACATTTTGATATTTCTGAATCTGATCAAAATTTTTTCTCTTTCAAATATTTCAAACGTACAGCTTGAAAAAGATTTTTTAATGCATATACTTTTTTTTTTCTTCTGTACCACATCTTGCAATCAGTGATGTATCCCAACTATATATATATATATGTGATGTCTGGATGGACATCTCATGAAATAAGAGCATACATCGTGGCCGGAAAATAATAAACTCAGCTCAGGAACAAACTAATTTATTAAACAGTAAAGCAACACATCTTAATCGCTTCGAGTCAGGCCAGCGTCTATCGCAAAAAAGCGCCAAAATAGAATTAGGAGAAAGAGGTTGCCAGAATTGGCGGAGGAAGTTAGTATGTGGGAAGGCGGAGCGTTTACATCAAGACAAGAAGGACGGGTTACCATGGCAGAGATGAAGTACAGAATGGACGATTATAGGTAGTTAGTAATATTATCACAGAATATCCCCCCCCCCCATCTAAAATGGATTGGAGCGGCGGCCGTCGACTCCAAGACACTCCAGATAGTGAGAACATGAAAATTAGTAGTTAGATTATTAGATTGAAGCTGGCTCGAAAATCACAAATTTTATGTTAAAATATACAATAGAAAAACATAATAATATGGTATAATCTTAAAACAAATACCTGGAGAAAAATAAAAATGGAATCGTACACTTAAATGAAGACACTAATAAAAACAGATGTAAAGACGTTCCAAATACAGATACAAGAAAAAATATTGTGCAGGTCTCAGTCCCTGACATGTGTATCACAGTCTGAAATGTTTTCAGAGTCCTGAACGGGTACAGTTCACATAGTAGTAAAAGTCACAAAAGTTATTTTTATTCACAACCTTTATCGTGGGGTAGGGTTTAGTTCTTTTGGAGATTCCTGGGTTGTAGTCACTTTTTTAGAAAAATAATGTTCTTTGTTGTTCTTTGTCCGTTGCACATTAGTAATTGACTTTTCTTTGAGCAAAACACTATCTATATTTTATATTTTTTCTCTAGATCATGTACACAAAAATATTAAAATTATTCTTTCTGCAATTAGTAGAATAAATTTACCAAATGCTGTCAAAATTAACTGTCAACATCAATACCAAAGGTCTGGTACCTGATGTTGCAAAATTCGAACAAAATACAAATTCCAACAATTGACACAAACATTCAATTATTGTGAAGAAATAAAAAAAGCAAGACAATACAAACATAAATTTGAGGTATGTGACCTGTTGTGAGTACATCCTCGTGAGCGTTTACCAAAGGGAAGGTGCTTCCAACCTGAAACTCAAGTTGAGCAAACTGCACAAAATGAAAAGGGGCAGGCAAGTTTCTAAACATGAGAGGGAAAAGCAATTGTTCAAAGGGAACAGTTTCGTTTCCGCCTGACCTCACCATTTTTTCTTTCCATTTTGGACTACGCCATCGTAAAGTCAAGTACCAGTGCTGCAGCATCCGATTCAACTAGGCCTCCAAGAAGTGATTAAAGTTTTTATATGTGAGCGACAGTCATATAAAAAAAAAAAATAAAATAAAATAAAAAATTTCAAGAAAATAATTACGATTTTAGAGTGAACGCCGAACGCTGCTCTCAAATCAAAGTAGCTCATAAAAACAAATTTTCAAGTTACCATCAGAGTGCTTTCCATTCAAAAAAGTTCTTATGTAGTATTGTATTTTACAGTACGAAAGTTGGTGTTGTAAGCAGGTCAGTTATTATACTATATTTTTTGCAATTTCTAATATAAGTGAAGCAAGATGAACACTGCCAAAGTACATGTTGATTGTGATGACTTTTAGTGTTTCCAATGTTGAAAATGAAATTAACATTGTGCCCTTTGAAGATGGCACTATAGATATAGATTCATGGTTATCCTACTTCAACAAAAAATGTATCGAAGGAAACAAAGATGATGATTGGAAACTAAAAAATTTTTCACGATTTGTAAAGGCACTTAACGCTTATATTCAAAATTGTTATCAAGTTAATAATTTTACAGAATTAGTTAAAACTGTGTTTTGAACTGTGTTAAAAGAGCATTTTTTCACCCCTACCTTAACTACCTTTAGTGATTTTGCAGGGTTAAAATTTAATGAAAACGATGATATTACAAAATATTTCAGGAGAAAATTAGAAATCGGAAAATAATAAACTCAGCTCAGGAACAAACTAATTTATTAAACAGTAAAGCAACACATCTTAATCGCTTCGAGTCAGGCCATCGTCTATCGCAAAAAAGCGCCAAAATAGAATTAGGAGAAAGAGGTTGCCAGAATTGGCGGAGGAAGTTAGCATGTGGGAAGGCGGAGCGTTTACGTCAAGACAAGAAGGACGGGTTACCATGGCAGAGATGAAGTACAGAATGGGTGATTATAGGTAGTTAGTAATATTATCACACACACACACATATATATTATATATATATATATATATATATATATATAGTTTCCCCCATGCTAAGAAAAAGGACAGGGCGCTGCTTTTGGAAAAGGGGACTTTTTAGATTTTTAAGGAAATTTTTTATTCTTAGAGGCGCTTATAATACTTATGAGGCACTATATTGTGGATAAAAGGTAAGAAGGGCCCTATTTTTTGGATAAAAGGCAAGAAGAGTGTTATTTTAAAATCAAAAGGCCTTGCCCTCCTGAAACTGTCTGGGGGAAACTCTATATACATACATATATATGTCTTGCAATAAATAATACTGCTATATGTTTCATGAGACAATTGTTTTGTGTGCACTATTTTGCTCTTGGGTGTTCATATCACAGATTCCATCTCAATGCTTCGGTTTTTAATATTTTGCTTTTTATAGAATAACTTTTTATTATGTTTAATACATTTTTATATATTCATGATATTAAAATATCTTTTGGTATTTAATTAATTTTTTTTGTTAAATATTAAACCCTGTCCTAAGTTGAAAAATCATTTCTCTTGAAAAAATGACTTCTTTTCTTTTCAGGCTGCATCTCAACCTGAAGAGGAATTTGGTACGCCATTTTATAGAGACCCTGTAGACACCGAAGTGTACTCGGAAGACAGCACTCCGAAAAGAAAAATGTGTGAAACACAAATTAAACGTAGGAAAACATCCGAGGACATATTCGAGCAAGCCTCTAATGTCCTCAAGAAATTGAATACGAAAAAGGAGCTTGATGGTGAGGATGGATATGGACAATACATAGCAGACTATATGAGGTCTATGTCCAGAAAAAAAAGAGAAAAAGCAAGACTGAAAATACAACAAATTTTATATGAAATTAAATACAATGAAAAAAGTGATGAGGTATAAAATAAAATTTAAAATATTTCATTTATTTCAGAGTAAATGCTTAATGATATTTACACATATCACTTTGCCATGGAACAGCACCAACAGAATTAAAATATGTACAAAATATTTCACGCACCTGTTTGGAACATTGAGATGAATTTTGTGGTACTCTCCGAAAGTTATGGAGGCTGCTATTTCTATCTCTGAAATTGCCTTTTCTTATGCATAGATTTTTGTGATCTTCAGTATCTATACTGCCACTTGTAATGTAGATGCTTTCTGCTCTTTTTTTCAAAAAATTGGGCAGAATGCAAGTGGCAAGTACAATTTTTTTTTACCCGATCGGGTCTGGCATTTACTGGGCTCTTAAAAATCTGAAATCGAGCAGCCAGTAAACCAAATGCATTTTCAGAGACTCTTCGAGCTCTGGAGACTCTGCAATTGAAGATCCTTTTCTCCTCTGTGACATTTCTCCCAGGATATGGTATCATAATATTCTCACAGAGAGGAAAAGCATCATCAGCCACAATAACATACGGTACAATTAATGTACTGTTCGGTAGAGTACCACACTTTGGGATATTAAGTTTCCCAGATTCTATGGATGCTTTTAATTTACTTTTAGCCCATACACCCCCATCACTTATTCTACCATTTGTTCCAATGTCAACATAGATAAACTCTAATTTGGCATTAACAAGTGCTAAGAGTACCAGGCTAAAATCGCCTTTATAATTATAATAAATGGAACCAGACCCAGGGGGTAGTGAGATTTTTATGTGCTTTCCATCCATTGAACCGATACACATAGGAAAGTTCCACATATTATTAAATTGTTCGGAAATAATTTCCCATTCTGCTACTGTAGATGGGACTATTAAATAATCTTGCATCAAGGTGTTGATTAATGCATCACACACCACAGGTATAATTCCAGATATAGTGTTTTGAGCGATCCCGAATTGATATGTCAGTGATGTCTCAGTTTCTCCTGTATGCAAAAAGAAAAAAATGTATATGTAAATAAAAATAAAAACCAATATAGAAGGGAATGCATATGATAGAAGTTCATGTCATTATAAAATAAAATAAATGTTTGTGTTATACATTATTAAATGTCAATTTAAAAAAGATATGAGGGATAACCCCTAATGGGTTACACCACATCAGGAGTCAAAATCCTCGTCTAAGACTTATAAAAATTATTAAAGCTAAAATATATATATACATATATATATTTCTTAAATGTGATAAAACATGCCACTGTGCCAAAGAAACTCAAAAAGTGAAGGATAGGGGGATTCCCCCAATAAAACGTTGAGACTGGGTGATAACGTATTAAAATAGTTTTTGTGAAAACGTTTAAGACCTTTACATTCGGTTAAGATATGAAGGATTGTTACAGCATCCCCGCAAAAATCGCAAGATGGAACGCTTTCATTCAACAACAGGTGTGCATGTGTCAGGCGAGTGTGCCCAATTCGCAAACGTGTGATCAAAACATCTTTTTTCCTGTTTAGAAGTGGGGGCCAAGACGTAATAATCGGTTTGATTGCATGAAGTTTGTTAGAAACCTGCGAGCTCCAATGCTCTTGCCAGCTGGAGTATATAAAGTTCCTGACGGCCCTATTGAGGTCACATGCTGGTATGGGCTCATTCACGAAAACAGATGAGGTTTTTCCAGCCTCATCAGCCAGTTCATTGCCTTTGATCCCCACATGACTGGGAACCCAGCAAAACAAAATACTATATCCGCGACATGCCAGACGATGCTTCAAACTGAGCACTTCAAAAATGAGGGGGTGGCTATTTCTAACCGATTCTAAGGATTCCAGGGCACTTAGTGAATCGGTATACAGGATGAAGCGTCTGGAGCTTTGTCGGGATATGTACATTAAGGCTTCAAGAATGGCTACCGACTCAGCAGTGAAAATGGATGTCGAAATGTGCAAGCTACGACTTATAACCTCTTTTCGGCACACAAAAGCGTAGCCCACATGATCAGCTGATTTTGATCCATCGGTATAAATATCTATATACTCGGAAAAAAGGACGCGATGTGTTGAAAAAAGCTGTTGGTAAATGACGGCAGGGGTGTTCATCTTATTGAAGCCAGTGAAAGGATGTAAGTAAGAAAACCGAGGTGTCCGCCGAGGAAACATGAACATTGGTGTTGGTAAAACACCAAGACCATGCAGCTCTGAATCACGCAGAATACCTCGCATACGCAAGCCAAACGGAGGAACGCAAGAGGTACGATGATTATACAAAATCTCCAGATGGCTGTCGAGAAGAGAGCTATGCAATGGATGCGAAGGATGAGACAAAACGCGAAAGTAGTATTGAAGCGACAACTGACGATGAATGGAATCTAAGGATGGTTCTAAGCAGGTTACATATAGACTTTCCACGGGTAAGTACGAAATGCAGCTGAACATATGCGGAGGCCGGCATGGTGCACAGTGTCTAAGCGTCGTGAAACTGAACGCCGCGCAGACCCATAAGCCGGGCAACCATAATCCAATTTAGAGCGGATGACTGCTCGGTAGATACGCAACATGGATGTGCGATCCGCACCCCAAGAAGTATTTTACAGTACCTTTAGTAAGTTAAGGGAATTCTGGCACTTCTTCCGAATATGGTTTATATGCGGAAGGAAAGTCAGTTTTCTGTCAAAAATTACGCCTAAAAACCGAGTAGAGTCCACAACATTGATTCGAGATGCTCCGAGGAAAACTTCTGGGTCTGGGTGAAGGCCACGTCGCCTGCAAAAGTGCACACAGCAAGTTTTTTCCGTGGGAAAGCAAAAACCTCTTTCTCCACACCACTTAATTATACGATTTATAGTCGTCTGCAGTTGCCGCTCGATAAAGCGCATATCTTTTCCCTCACACGTTATTTGCAAATCATCGACATAGAGCCAACCATTAACTGCAGGAGGTAAATGCAGTAAAATGGCATTAATCTTAATAGAGAAAAGGGTGACACTTAAGACACTCCCTTGAGGCACACCTTCTTCTTGTATAAAATTGTCCTACAAAGTTGACCCAATACGGACATTAAAATTACGTGTTGCTAAAAAATTTTGAATAAAAATGGGGAGATTTCCCCTTAAGGGGATACAGTATCGTAAATATCATAAAAATATCGAATTTTTTTTATTGGCTTAAATTATTCGTATACCATTCTAAATATACTGACGAAATTTCAAAGCTGTATCTATATTATTAAAGAAGTTATTTAAGTTTATCTGCATGATGACAGAAATTTAAAGGGACAGCTCAGCGGCCATGGATATAAACACTAGCATCCCAGCCAAAAGAAATACCACATTACTTTACTTTCTTTCGCCACAAACCACGAGTGAAGTGAAGTGACGATTCACTGTAACCGGCTCACATTGTTTACAACGTGCTAGATATCGTTTCGCTGTTATTTAGTGAAAATTGAAGTAATTAACACATTCAAAGGAAAAAGTGGGGAAAATCGGGTCATAGCACTCAAAGGAGAGACATATAACACCATCAACAAGAATCAAAGACTCAAAATAAGCTGGCAAAGATACTCCTTCCGGGAGTATCTAAAGCCAAGAATATGTTTCAAATGCTGGAGATATGGACACCTAGCCAAATACTGCCGCTCTGAGAGCACGTGTCGTAATTGCGGAGAAAATGACCATGTTGCGGAAAAGTGCAACAATGAAAAATGCTGTGCAAACTGTAAGAGGACAAACGCCCAGAAAGAACACTCCAACCACTCGCCCACCGATACTACGTGCCCGGTATATCGCACGGAGGTGGAGCGCCTAAGGTCCAGAACGGACTATTGCTAGTTGCATAAGATCACTCAATTGCACGCATCTTAATCTCCGCAATTCGTACGTCGCAGCATCTCAACTCTCAGAAGACATCATAGCCGAGGGCTATGACGAATGAAAAAATAAATGCATATTTTTTTTAGATTCTGTAAACATTGGAGACATTAGTGATGCAGCGGATAATCCCAATATCTTATCACGAAACGTTGAATCTGATTCAGAGGATAATTTCCAAAATGCAGGTAATTTATTTATTGTATAAGTAATAATAATAAATCAGGTCAAAAAAAGGTTTTTAAAATATAATACTAATTAGAGAAATTTTTTTTCAGATCCGATGAACAGTGACGATGACGACGATACAGTACATGATCCTCATTTTTTACCACCAAATGGTAGAAATGGTGAACCAAATAGTGATTCAGAAGATGAAGAACCTCTTGAAGATTAAACTCAAAATGAAAACCCTGATATCGAGTACTTATAGTCAGAAAGACAACAGCCTAAAGTTATACCAAACTTTGACACTTCTGGTAAGCCTACATATCAAGGTTTCACGAGGCTATCACAGCCAATTGAATATTTCAATCGTTATTTTGATTATGCACGCAGAGCAAAAAAATGATAAAAACTGGACTCCCCTCACGCAAGAACTGTAGGCTTTTTTGGGAACATTAATCATGATGGGGATTAATAAGTTGCCTACTTTAGAATTGGACTGGTCTGACCCTCTTTTTAATAACCAAGAAATATCGTCAATAATGCCTGTAAAGAGATTCAAAAAAATCATTTCAAAATTTGCATGCTAATGATAGTCAAAAGGCTGTTCCTAGAAATGAGCCAGGATTTGACAAATTGTACAAAGTACGTCCTTTGATAACCCATTTTGAAAAAAAATTTCAGGAAGAGTATTCAAACTCTTCAGTATAATCTATTGACGAAATTATGGTAAAATTCAAAGGAAGGTCCACCATGAAGCAGTATATGCCAGGAAAGCCTGTAAAAAGAGGATATAAGATTTGGGCTATGTCAGACGCATCCAGTGGGTATCTATATCAATTTGAGGTTTATACAAGGAAAAGAAGATGGTGCCATTTCGGAAGGATTGGATATAGAGTTATAACGAATCTCACCAATGATTTGCACCCTACTTCTCCTCTTTTGGTGGTTTTTGATAATTTTTTCATTTCAGTTAAAACGATGGTTGGTTGGTTTGTTGGGGTTTAATGGCGCAAGGTCCAAAGAGGACATGCTGCGCCATACACATGGTAGATCCCGAAAAAATATACGAGTCAGCATTTTTAAAACTTAAACAATTAAAACGATGATAAAAATATATACATATTAATATACAGTGGTCTAATCAGTCAACAGCTATATTAAGAGTAAAAGCGACTATGTATATTAGGAATAAAACCGAAGTTATGTGTAAAAGCAAAATTAAATAAGATCGACTATTTAATTATATAAAAAGGACGAGTTGCACGTAAAACATGAGAGTAGCAAGACCATTACGCGCATATAAATTTTGCGTGTGGATGTGACAAATAACAAACGGTATAAAAGATGATAAAAACACACAAAGCAAACAATCATACGGTGATAAAAACAGTCAAGTATTTGATAAAAGGAGTCTTATATAAAAGTAGGCTACAGTAAAAGCAATACTAGAAGTGATATGAAAATGAGATAAAAGCAAAAAAGAAACTAAGACAGTGGCAGTAACAAATAACAAACGGTAGAAAAGATGATAAAAACACACAAAGCAAACAAACGTAAAGTGATACAACAAGTCAAGTATTTGATAAAAAGGAGTCATATAACGGTAGACAACAGTAAAAGTAATACTAGAAGTGATATGAAAAAGAGATAAAAGCAAAAAAGAAATTAAGACAGGAACTTCTGGATGGGAGTTCTCCCATCCTGTAAAAGCAACCAAATATGAAGAGAGAAGAGGAAAACACAAAAAAAAGAACAAAACAAGAAAAAGGAGGAGTTAAGACTCCTCAAATTCAACGTCGATGTCCGAGTCCTCGGACACGTATAATTTTACATCCGAATTTTCCGCGACCCTGCGGACGTATTGATCATTCTTTAGGATGTAATCCGGATTATTAGCTTTCCTAGAAAGGGCAACGCACTTTCTAGGAATAGCCACTTTTTTTCTATTTACGTTGGGGGGAATTGGTATATTGGAGCTTATGTGATAAAGAGCACGACTGATTCGAGTCTTTCACATTTTGAGCAGCAGTAACTGGCGAGGTATGTCTGACAGGCGGTGAGGATAGAGTATCTTTTCTAGATTGCATTTCAGTTTTGGACTTACTGTTCTTAGTACTTGTATTTGGTGGAGTAGATGTCGAAGGAGTGATAGGTGCAATTAAACTTTTCTTAGATGTTGTCTGTGAAGTATTGGACTGTTTTCTGGGAGAAGTCGCGGGTTTGAAGTTCGGAACATGAGGTCTAGGAACAGATTCTGTTTGGGTACTGACGGAAGTAACTGATTTTTTTACTGCTGAGGCATATGATATTCCAGATTTTGGTGTCCGGGACTCGATTTCTCTCCGAGCTTCCATATACGAAACTTTTTTAATGGCTCTTAAAGTTTGCACTTCTTTTTCAATCAGCCATTTTGGGCACGACCGAGAGAAGGCCGTGTGGTCTCCCTTACAGTTGACACACCGAACAGGTGCAGAACATTTGTCGCTGTCGTGGCCGATCTCGGCACAACGAGCGCAGGTGACAAATCCACGGCAAGAATTTTTAGAATGCCCAAACCGCTGACACTTAAAGCAGCGCAATGGGTTTGGGATATATGGACGCACTGGACAACGGTGATAAGCAGCCTGGATATGTGTAGGAAGTGTCGGGGTATCAAAGGTGAGAATTACGTGTTTTGTAGGGAAAATCTTCCCGTCACGTCGAATCGTTATTCTACGTACAGCACTTACGTGTTGTTCTCGCAGTTCTGATAAAATCTCTTCTTCCGAAGTATGTAAAAAGTCAGGTTCAGAAAAAACACCACGAGAAGAATTCAAATAACTGTGAGGAATGACAGTAACGGAAAATTCGCCTATCTGATTGCAATTTGAGAGAAATGACGATTGCTGTGAAGATACAACTTCTAAAAGAAGGTCGCCTGATCGAAGCCTTTTCAGTGACTTAGTTTCACCGATGGCCGATTTGATAGATTTATGGATCCGGAAGGGCGAGATTTTTGAAAAAATTCCATCCTTTAGAGAAATAACAAAGAAACTTAGTTTGGCAAATTTCATGTCAATTTGTTGCGGTGACTTATCCCTCACCATGGGATTTTGAACAGAAGAATCCATATAAAGGGGGCTTAAAATTCAGTTTCCGGCCGCACCACCCACCATGGAGCCCAACAAGGGGATGCACATACGTGCACCAGTGCTAACCGAGAACTATACGCGAACGAAACGATCCTGAAACGACCTCCACCCTTAACGAGATGTCCAGTAATCGGAACGATTGCTTGGTTCCTAGCCGAAGACAAAAGTCAACGACCAGCCGATTGATACATTAGGGAACCACTAAGTACCTCCCGTTTACCCGAAGCGAGGGCCGAAGTAGTGTGTTGGGCAACCAAAACTGACCCTCAACTACCAGGATTCCCTTTTCCGGGGACACGGGTCTCCACGCACGGCAAACACGTGGGTGATAAAGACCCCAATAGCAGCAAGAAGCAACAGAACGGCAACAGCTACTAAAGAGGTGCCCTCGCCTCCGAAGAGGAACCACACCGAGGGAGAAAAAAAAAGAATAAAGTAAAGGAAGAGAGGAGAGGAAAAAAGAAAGGAGAGATAGTTCGCTGGGGTACCTCGGGATTGCGACACCCGTGTTTACCTAAAGAAGGTAAACCCCCTGAGGGGTTAAAACGATGGAAACACTTTTCAAAAAACATATATGTCATTGGTACCATCAGAACTAGTAGAAAATTCCTTCCTGAACCCATGAAGAAAAAGAAAAATAACCAAAAAAAAAAAAAATGAATCGCTGATGTTAGCATGTAGAGACACTGTTGCAGTGCAATGGCGGGATACTAAGGTTGTTACTCTTCTTTCAACAGACCATAATATGAATGAAATGGCAGAAGTAAGTAGAACCCAGAATGATGGCTCTAAAAAGAATGTTGCTTGCCCAAAAGCAATTGCAGATTATACAAGAAGTATGGGGGGAGTGGATAAATTTAAATGGACTTAAGACTCTTTAACCTTCAAAAAATTAAATTTTTTAAAAAAATTATATATGAAAGGGCAATCTTTTCTGAACACTTTAAAGCAAACCGCGTGAAAAAATTCCTATATTTTCTCAAGTTATAGCCAAAAACGTAACCGAGATCCAAATGTAAACAAGAGTTGTGGCTTGACTTTACCCTCTCACTTGCGGTTTGCGTTTAATACGCTGAATATCTGCAGTCTTTTTCAAACTCGAGAGATTTATTTTTGCGAGAGAAGTAGGAAGTTCCTACTCAACTCAGTTTGTCTTGTTTACAAGCTTCCCTCGTGATTCTCGAGTCGTAATCAGTGAAGTTTGCTTAGCTCATTCTGATTTCGTTTGCTTTCGTTTCAGATTGAGATCAGTTATTAATTTGTTTACTCTTTATTTCAATTTATACTCTTTTAATTGAAATACATACATTCGAAAGTTTGTTTTAAATTTTTAAACAAATGGATGTCAAAAAACGTGCATCGGGTAAACGAGCGAAAAAACGTCGTTATTACGGTAATAAATCTTCTAAAAAGCAGAGGACTGCTATTTTGAAATTTCATGTTTCTGATGTTTTGACATCACGTATTTCAGAGAATATTGACTCTGAGTGCGATAAAAATTCTCTTCTGAACTCCAGTGCTGTTGAGATAACAACAGAAAGTGCTTCTTTGAAAGAAGTAAGGAAGAAAAGACAGTGTGTATCTACCTAACGAAAATATATTTGGAGGCAACATAATTATTGACAAAAGTATGTTATTTGCATTTCTAGAAGATAATTCTTCATGTAAAGTGTGCTCTGGAAATATCAAAGTGAGTGATAGAAGAATAATGGGATTATCATCCTGTATTTCAATTACTTGCGAGAATTGTCAGAAGGAGGCAAGTACCAGAAATTCAAAGCTGATTGGAGCTAAAAAAAATATCCCAGAAATCAATAGAAGGATTATCTATGCAATGCGTTGCATAGGGCAAGGTTTAGAGCCTAAGGGGACCAGGAAAGGGAAAATCGAGTAAAAAATCGAATTTTATTTTATTGTTGCATTAGAGAGAGTAAAATGTCCGCTTTCTAATGATGTATCACACTAGTTGATCGAATAAACAGAAGTTTGGCAAATGTGGTGTTTATCTTAACCACTTTATAGCTGACTTGACATTTAAAGGGCACCTCTGATGGAAACAAACCACTTCTCTTGCACTTGGCGTTATTTAATGCTCTATAATACTATTTTCTCTATTGGTATTTTTCAATATTAAGTTTTTTCCTTGTAACTGGCAACAGAGACAGTTAACTGCGACTGTTTTAGTTGTTTCTAACTGTTGTTATTGCGCACATGCTCATTTGTGTTTGAAATCCTTTTGGTGTGAAAGTTTTATTATCTGTTTTCGATCTGCTGCATTCTTTACTTCTTTTTATCTTAATAATTCGACTATTATTGCTGTTTTTAAATTGGTAGAAGCCATTTTAATAAAATGCCAAGAAGTAAAAAAATATTTAAGAAGCGTGTCAGTGTTGGTAAGCCGAAAACTGTGTATCAGATTACAGACAATGATGTGTATCAGATTACAGACAATGATGAAGTATTACAATCTGATGATGAAGCTATTGATTATAAATGCAAACTACAATCTTCATTTGCACAGTATGATGATTATAAAGAAAATACAGAACTTGGAAATGACATTATATCCCTGAATGTGTTACAAGGTGCACTAAAGGATATCGTTGTGGGTTGGTTGGTTGGTTGATTTGGGTTTATTGGCGCAAGGTCCAGATATGGACAAGCTGCGCCAAACACATGGTAGGATTAGTAGAATACATAAAAAGAAGGTATATTGTCATCTCACGGATGTAAAAAGAAGATAAAAACCAAGATAAATCGGAGTAGATAAAACCAATGTTAAGGAAAGAAATAACAAGTGATGCAGAAACATGAATAAATTCCTATAAAAGGTGATAAAACTATGAACAATTCAAAGAAATTTAAAAAGATGACACAAACAATGAAATAGAAAGGGAAATAACATGCCACGTGATTAGAACAATAGTATTAAAAGTGATAAAAAGGTTCGATGGCTTGAAACGGTGATATATAAATACGATTCGTGTTAGATATTTCAGTCGAAAAGTCTAGAAAGGACAAGGCTCGCAAAATACTCGTCGAAAATATAATAAATGCGCAGAGAATGAGACGCATATAAAACAAGCAGGAGTGGTAAAAGATGTGATAGGAGCTAAGTTAAAAGCAGTGAAATGTAAACGCGATAAAAATCAGTCAAAATATATAGCTCGTGATAAAAATACTGTCATATAAAATGGTTAATAAGAACTATAATACAAATGGGCATATAAAATTATGAAAAGACAGTCAAATAAATTATGGAAAGTAAAAAAAGTAAGAGCAATTCAAACAAGAGAGAAGAAGAGACAAGCTCAAGAAAAGCAAAAAAAAAACGAAGAGAAAGGAAAGAGGAGTTAAGACTCCTCCAAATCAACGTCGATGTCCGAGTCCTCGGACACGTACAATTTTAGATCCAAATTTTCTGCGACTCTGCGGACATACTGGTTATTTTTCAGGATGTAATCCGGATCATTAGCTTTCCTAGAAAGGGCAACGCACTTTCTAGGAATAGCCACTTTTTTTCTATTTGTGTTTGTTGGAATAGGTGAATTCATATCTATATGGTAGGAACATGACTGATTGGGATGAAAATCTTCAGAAACAGGAGGAGGCGATGATGCTCTAACTTTTTTGCCACGTGAAATAGGTGAGGTGACACTTGTTTGTGTTGGAGAAGAGGTGGGTTTATTTCTATTGGGTTCGATAACGGTTCATTTAGATTTTTCGGATGGTTTAATTTTGCTTGATGTGGAAGTGGATTGAGTTGATTTCTGATGAGTTTTTGGGGAAGTTGGAGATTTCTGCACTGCTGGGATAGGATCAGTTTGTATGCCTATTGATGCCATTTTTATATGGGTCGCCGCTGCCGCATACGACCGTCCTACAGTCGGGGTTCGGGAATCAACAATTCGCCGTGCTTCGATATATGACAGTTTATTTTTGATCTTCAACGTCTGGATCTCCTTTTCTGTCGACCATTTCAAGCACGACCTAGAGTAGGCCGGATGGTTTCCTGAACAGTTAACACATTTGATTTCGGCTGAGCAGCTGTCACTTTCGTGACCCACTTGCGCACAACGAGCACAAGTAAGGGAGCCACGACAAACTTCCTTAGAATGGCCGAACCGCTGGCATTTAAATCAGCGCAGCGGATTCGGTATGTAGGGTCTGACAGGACAGCGCAAGTAGGCAGCTTTAATATGTGTCGGGAGATTGGGGGTGTCAAAGGTCAATATAAGATGTTTGGTGGGAAGCACATTACCATCCCGGCGTATTGTTATTCGGCGTACATTTATTACATTTTGTTCGCTTAAATTTTCCAAAATTTCAGGCTCAGAAACGTTAAACAGTTCCGGCTCCGAAATCACTCCTCTTGAAGTATTTAGCGTTTTATGAGGTGTGACACTTACAGAAAAATTGCCGAATGTGGTAATTTTAGATAAGATGGATGCCTGATTGGCCGAGAAAATCTCTACCATAAGGTCACCCGAGTGCAATTTTCGAATTGAGGACACATCTCCTATGGTTGACTGAATCGTCTTCTGAATGAAAAATGGCGAAACAGATTTAAAGTTGTTGTCTTTAGCTTTTATAATAAAAAATTTAATAAATTTAACAGTCTTGCACACTTGTTGCTCCTTCCGAGTAGAGGATGAATTACAATAGTTTTGCAGTGGTGATTTATCCCTCACCGTGGGATTTTGAGAAAAAGAATCCATATAAAGGGGCTTGAAATTCAGTTCCCGGCCGCACCACCCACCATGGAGCCCAACATGGGGATGCACATACGTGCACCAGTGCTAACCGAGAACTATACGCGTGCGAAACGACCCTGAAACGACCTCCACCCTTAACGAAGTGTCCAGAAATCGGTAGGATGGCTTGGTTCCTAGTCGAAGACAAGGTCAACGACCAGCCGATTGATACAATAGGGAACCACTATGTACCTCCCGTTTACCTGAAGCGGGGGCCAAAGCAGTGTATTGGGATACCAAAACTGTCCCTCAACTGCCAGGATTCCCTTTTCCAGGGACACGGGTCTCCACGCACGGCAAACACGTGGGTGATATACACGTAATTAGAAACTAGAAGCAACAGAGATGCAGCAGCTTTTAATGAGGTGCCCTCACCTCCGAAGAGGAACCACACCGAGGGAGAAAATAAAGAAAAAAGTACGGGAAGAGAGGAGAGGAAAAGGGAAAGGAGAGATAGTTCGCTGGGGTACCTCGGGATTGCGACACCCGTGTTTACCTAAAGAAGGTAAACCCCCTGAGGGGTAGAGCAGAATGGAGTGGGTGATTGGGTTGCGAGAGGATACGGAAGTACAACTGAAGCGACAATTGCTTGCGAATAGATGGTAAAGAAGGCTCGCCGCGGATGACATTTAAACTCTTTACGGGAGATGTTCTGAAAGCACCAGAACAGATTCGAAGGGCGGAATGATGAATCGTGTCCAGTTTCCGTAGCACGGAAAAGCGTGCGGAACCGTACACGGCGCATCCATAATCCATTTTCGATCGAATGACCGCGCGATAAACCCGGAGCATAGTAGATCGCTCAGCTCCCCAGGACGTGTTCGATAGAACTTTCAGCAAGTTTAGAGCCTGCTCAGACTTCCGCCGTAGATACATTACGTGCGGAAGGAAAGTTAACTTACTATCGAACAACACGCCCAAGAAACGAACCACGTTCTCTACGGCTATCAGGGACTCACCTAGGAATATTTGCGGGTCAGGATGCAAACCTCTGCGCTTACAAAAATGCACGCAAGAGGTTTTTTCGGCCGAAAACGTAAAACCGTTCTCAGAACACCATGTCATCATGCGAGATATTGAAGCTTGCAATTGTCGTTCGATGTAACGCATATCCTTACCTTGACACGAGATCTGCAAGTCGTCGACATACAGATTGCCACGAACAGATGGTGGCAAACACTGTAAAATTCCATTAATTTTCAGGGAAAACAGTGTAACACTCAATACACTGCCCTGAGGAACTCCCTCTTCTTGAATGTAAACATCGGAAAGCGTCGTACCAATGCGAACTTGAAATTCTCGTAGTGACAAGAAGTTCGCAATGAAAATCGGCAAGTGACCACGAAAGGTGTTATTATAAAGGTCACGAAGGATACCATATCGCCACGTCCGGTCATAAGCCTTTTCAATGTCGAAGAAAACAGACACTAAGTGGTTTCTTCTGACAAAGGCATTGCGAGCTTCGGATTCTAAGGCTATGATATTATCCATCGTGGACCGGCCACGCCGAAATCCGCTTTGTAGAGGTGACAGACAAAGCTGGGATTCTAACTGATACACTAACCGATTGTTAACCATTCGTTCCAGCAGCTTGCATAAACAGCTGGTGAGTGCAATTGGACGGTAGTTGTTAGGGCTAGAAGCATCCTTTCCCGGTTTGGGAATAGGAATCACTATTGCCCTACGCCAAGAGGATGGAAAAGCATGTTCCTCCCAGATTCTATTAAATAGATACAGCAAATTACGGAGCGAGCTGCGAGAGAGATGCTGTAACATAGCATAACTAATGCCATCGGGACCCGGGGAAGTCATCCGAGTCTGCCGAAGGCAATTCTCCAGCTCGTTCTCCGTAAAAGTGCAGTTGTAGGCCAGATTGGAGCGAGTTTCGAAACGCAAAGGTCTTGACTCGGCACGCAGTTTCTGTCGCATAAAGGTGGTCGGGTAAGACGACACACTCGACACAGAACTAAAAGCGCTGCCAATGGCGTTACTAATTTCCTCTACGGTAGAGAGAGCAACGCCATCTTGGACGATGCATTTCAGTGGCTGGTCTGAATATAAACCCATGCATTTCTTCACTTTGGTCCAAAGCTGCTTACTGGGAGTGGATGATGTCAGTCCCGAAACATACTTCTTCCATGACTCTCTTTGACAACGTCGACGCACTCTACGAGCTTCTGCTCTAGCTCTCTTGAACGCCACGTAATTAGCAGTAGTGGGATATCGGCGAAATATCCCCCACTGTTTTCGTTGTTTTTTCATGGCTTCTTGACATTCAAGGTTCCACCACGGCTTCCAATTTCTTCGACTATTTGGTGAACTCTTCGGAACTCTTGTCGAAGCAGCAATTATTATAACGTCGGAGACACGACGAACTGCATCATCGATTGCACCGTCGACCATAGACTGGGTGATTACCGCACTGTCTGTAAATTGCAACCAGTTCACAGATTCATATTTGAATCGCGCAGGGCGACAGACTAAAGATCCCGTTCTGGAAAGTGACACAAAGACCGGGAAATGGTCACTTCCGCGAAGATCAGTCCCAACCCAGAAGTTACATGATGGAAATAGTGACGGTGAACAGATGGCAAGATCGATTACGTGAAAGGTTCGAGATGGCTCGTGGAAGTGCGTAGGATCACCATTATTGAGGAGGCAAAGATTATGGTCAGTTAATAACTGCTCCACTTGCCTTCCTCGAGCGGTGTTACAGCTACTCCCCCACAGCACATTGTGAGCATTAAAGTCTCCAAGTATAATAAGAGGTTCCGGAAGTTGAGTCACCAGGTCGTCCAGAGTCCTTTGATCAATAACATCGTTAGGCGGCAGGTATATGGCGCAGATGGAAATTAATGTTCGCATCTGCACGCGCACAGCTACAGCTTGAAGTGAAGTATTCAAGGAGAGGACAGTAAACGGATAATTGTGAGAGGTGAGGAGAGCGACACCTCCAGACGCTCGCACACCCGAAACGTTGTCCTTCCGAATAAAACTGTAACGACGTAATTTGGCCGTGTCTGCTGACTTCAGGAAAGTTTCCTGAAGTGCGACACAGGCCGGATGGTAATCTGTGATCAAGGACATCAGATCGGAACGTTTATTGCGGAAACCGCGACAGTTCCAAGAGAAAAGAGTCGCCATCACAGCGGAGAGGGAGAAAGAACAGCAGGTGGGACAGAGGAGGTGTCCATGGACACCCCAGGATCGGTTGGTTGGTTGGTTGTTTTGGGTTTTATGGCGCAAGGTCCAGAGAGGACAAGCTGCGCCAAACACACGATGAAACCCGAAAAAGAATATATATCTAATTTAACACTTATTGACCAATAGTGCATTAAAACGGTAATAAAATATTTACAAATGCCAGAAAGCTATAAAGACGGGTAAAATACGGGAAAAAGTCATAAAAACACATAAAATTTATAAAAAAAGTATGAGTTTTATACATATCTTTTACAACTCGAGGTAACAAATAACACACAGACTTGTTAAAAAAACACGCAAAGCAAACACAGGCGTACACAAGATGATGAAAACCGTCCAGTAGTTAAAAAAAACGTACTTAAAAGTAGGCAACAGTAAGAGTGAAAAATAGTTTTATGAATATATGAAAGGGCAAAATATGCTATAACAAAAGCATCTGGATGAGGATTCCCCCATCCTGTAGACGCAATAAGGCACAATGGGGTAAAAGCAATAAGATGAGTGATAAGAGCAAAGTTAAATGAAGAAATATTCTAAATAGAAAAGTTGTATAAAATAAAGGTGGCAATAAAAGCCAAATAAAAGGGTGATAACAACAGTTAGAAAAAGGCGTGAGAAAAACAAGTCAATACAAAAAAGAGAAAAGGTCAAGTACGAAGGTGATAAAAACAAACAACAAAAAAAGGGAGGGGGCTGTTAAGACCCCCCGCTGTTTCCTCTCACTGGAGGTCGAGAGGAAAGGGATGGAATGTACGTGCATTCCATTTCATCAGCGTCAGAGATGTCAGATGTGTAAAGTTGAACCGAATCGTCAGGTTTTTTTCTAAGGTTTTGATTTCGTATATATTTAGGGTCTTTTTCTTTACGTCATGTAACAGGTCTAGTTCGAGGGTCTATATCCAATTTATATTTTTCATTTGATTTGATTTGTTTTTTTGATTTTTGAGGTTTATACTTTACAAGTGTGAATAGGGGGGAACTATTTTTAGGGATATTTGTGTTTGGTGGAATAGGTGTGTCAGGGGTAAAGTGGGCTACTGCGTTTTTGCTATGCGATGGTTCTGATTCTGACACAGGAGAATTGAGACATTTCGGCTTTGACGGGATGTTAGGTGAGATAGGAGTGCACAGAGTTATCAAGGTTTTCTTGGAAATTGGTTGGGATTTTGAAATCATATTAGACTGTTTTCGGGGTGAAGTTGCGGATGAAGAATTGGAAACTTTCGGTCTGGGCAGTGATTCAGTCTGTGTGCCAACAGAAGTTACAGATTTTTTAACCGCAGAGGCAAATGATAATCCAGGTCTCGGTGTCCGGGACTCAATCTCTCTACGAGCTTCCATATACGATACATTTTTTGTTGTTTTTAATATCTGCACTTCTTTTTCTGTCTGCCATTTTGGACATGACCGAGAGTACGCCACGTGCTCTTCCTTACAATTAGCACATCGAACAGGGGCAGTGCAGCCTTCACCGTCATGGCCGACCTCGGCGCAACGAGGGCAGGTAACAGACCCACGGCATGCATTTTTTGAATGGCCAAAGCGCTGACATTTGAAACAGCGCAAAGGGTTTGGGATATAAGGTCGAACAGGACAACGGTGGTATGCAGCTTGGATGTGTGACGGAAGTGTCGGAGTGTCAAATGTCAGGATGATATGCTTCGTAGGAAGAAGTCTACCATCCCGACGAATCGTTACTCTGCGTACGCCACAAACGTGCTGATCACGCAGTTCTGATAAAATTTCTTCTTCTGACGTGTATAAGAAATCTGACTCTGAAAAGACACCACGGGAAAAATTAAGAAAGCCATGAGGCGTGATCGTAACTGGAAATGCGCCTAGATATTTGCAATTTGAAACTAAAATTGACTGTTGTGCAGAAGTCGCCTCTAAAAGAAGATCACCTGATCGAAGTCTTTTGAGGGACTTCACCTCACCTAAAACAGAGTTTATAGTTTTCTGGATTACGAAAGGTGAAACTTCTGAAAAATTTCCTTCCTTCATAGATATTACAAAAAATCTTACATTATTACATTTTGGCTCAACATGTTCTCCACAAGGTGCAGAATTCTTTTGTGATAAAAACTTGTCATTTTGTTGCGGTGAATTATCCCTCACCGTGGGATTTCCGAATGAAGTATCCATAAAAAAGGGCTTATAGTTCAGAGCCCGGCCGCACCACCCACCATGGAGCCCAACAAGGGGATGCAGATTACTGCACCAGTGCTAGCCGGGTCTATACGCGCACGAAACGACCCTGAAGCAGACTCCACCCTTAGCGAGATGCCCAGAAGTAGAAACGATTGCTTGGTTCCTAGCCGAAGACAAAGTCAGCGACCAGCCGATTGATACAATAGGGAACCACTATGTACCTCCCGTTTACCTGAAGCGGGGGCCAAAGCAGTGTATTGGGATACCAAAACTGTCCCTCAACTGCCAGGATTCCCTTTTCCAGGGACACGGGTCTCCACGCACGGCAAACACGTGGGTGATATACACGCCATTAGAAGCTAGGAGCAACACAGCGGCAACAGCTTCTAATGGGGTGCCCTCGCCTCAAAGAGGAACCACACCGAGGGAGAAAAAAAGAAAAAAGCAGAAAGATGAGAGGAGGGGAAAAAGGAAATGAGAGAAAGTTCGCTGGGGTACCTCGGGATTGCGACACCCGTGTTTACCTAAAGAAGGTAAACCCCCTGAGGGGCACCCCAGGATCGGAGTCGGAAAGATCCGAATTAGAGGCGCATATTTGGAGGAAATCTTCCTCCTTTCGCGCCACATTGCGAGGGTCTTTCACTTTTTCGGAAAGACCCAATCGCTTCACTAAATCAGCACGTTTTAAGGGGACTTGGCACCTTTCAAATGGCGAAAATTGATGAAAACATCGATTTTTAATTTTTTTGCTTAAAATGTACTTTGACACCTCTAGTATAACTGAGCAAAGTTTTGAAACGATCTGATAAATATAAATGCAGTAAAAATGGTTTTAAATATTTCAACTGCACTGACGGCTCTTTAAATGCCACGCCCACCTCAATGTTTACATTGCTTTACTCGTCTATAACCCCAATGGTTTTAGTAAAAAATCGCGCAGACGAAGAGGAATCCGTTATGCTGTGACCGTAATCATCAAACAAGTTGTTTGTTTGCATGTTCTTCGCTTATTTTGCTTGTTCGCAATTTAGTTTCGTAACACAAGAAAAGAAAACAGCATTTTTCAATGCTATATTGCAGCTCTAATTTATTCTTTATCTAATAATAGTGAATAATATTAGTATTATTATAAAATTCTGTGCCTGTGAAAATATGCCTCGACGGAAACGTACACAACACGCTATGGAAATGAATCGAAAACGGTGGCGTAAAGAAAGTTCAGATTGCAACATTACTGAAAGCTCAGTAGTGTCAAATAAGCGCCTGGATAAATTAGGAATTGTAGAAACGAGTGAAAATTCTGCTACTGATGAATATATACTAGTAAGTTTTAATCAAATTAGTAAATTATTATCATGTGCAAAGTGTTGTGACTGTGAAAATCAAACATTAAAACTTGAACTTGGAACCCAGTTAGGATTTTCGTACAATTTAAAATTGACATGTAGTTACTGTGAAGAAAATAAAACAGTGATAAATTCCTCTTTGAAGACTGGAATTTCCAGTCATGATGTCAATTTGAGAATTACCCAAGCCTTTTCACATATTGGGAAAGGTTATTCCAGTATTGAAAAATTTTGTATGGTGATGAATATTCAACCCTTTTCATCAACAACATATCGTAAGTGTGCAAGATATTTAGATGGTGCATATTCTTTGGCATCTGAAAGTATATCTACTGAAATCTATAGTGAGATTAAACAGGCGTATCAAAGTGGTGCTTCTAGTTCTGCTGAAATTTTAGATATAAGTGTAAGTTTTGATGGTACATGGTTAACTCGTGGCCATACATCACTCATAGGTGTTGGATGTGTTATCGACATCCTTACAGGGTATGTGATTGATTTCGAAGTTATGAGTAAGGTGTGTCGCCATTGCTCTATAGCGAAAAATAAACTGGGGGAATCGAGTGCTGAATTCCATGTGTGGTATGAGGGACATAAAAGTGATTGTGATATAAACCATTCGGGCTCTTCTGCATCAATGGAAATGGAAGCAGCATTGACCTTATGGAAACGATCCATATCTCTTGGTTTTCGATATACCACGGTCTTATCTGATGGTGATTGTAAAACATTCAATTATTTGTGTGAGAAAGAAGTATACGGTCCAGACTTCACTATAAAAAAGGAAGAATGTATTAATCATGTAAGTAAAAGACTGGGAACAGCTTTAAGGTCTTGTGTAAAAGACTGTCGTACCCAAGGTATTACTGTAGGTGGTAAAGCTCATGGTAGCTTGAAAGAAGCTACAATTAAGAAACTAACTACATATTACCAAAAAGCAATTTTAAGAAATAAAGGTGATGCGAATGCCATGAAAACTGCAATATATGCAACCTTATATCATGGCATTTCCACAGATGCCAAACCTCAGCATTCTAAATGCCCTGCAGGTATAAACTCTTGGTGTTTCTATCAATCAGCTGTGGCTAAAGGTCATAAACCTGGTAGTCACAAATTAAATGTAGGGACACCTATAAATGAAAAGTTTCTCCCTAAAATTCTTCCTATCTACCAGAGGCTTGCTTCTAACGAATTGTTAGAGAGATGCATTCGGTGTGGAACACAAAATGCAAATGAAAGTTTGCACAGTACGATTTGGGCAAAGTGTCCAAAAGAAATATTTGTCAATAAACAGCGTGTAAAGCGTGCTGTAATTGAAGCTGTTTGTGAATTTAATAAAGGTACAGTTCGCACTATAGCAGAAACACAGAAAGCATTAGGTTTGTGCATGGGAAATTCGACAAAAAAACTTGCTGCAACTTTGGATTGTCGAAAACGACTATTTAGAAAACGAAGACAAAATTTCAGTAACAAACTAGCTCTTAAGCTAATCAAAAGAGCAATATATAAAAGGGAACAATTAGCCAAAAGGAGAGAAGGGATTACGTATGGGGCAGGCTGTTTTTGAAATAAATGCTTAATAATATTTTTTTCTATATGGGGAAAGCTCTTTATCTTATATTCCTTACTGAGTTAAATAGAAAACTAATTTTATTAAAACTTATTTTATATTTTCTATTGCACATTTTATAAATCTCTTATGTATTTCAAATGATGTTTAGTATGTTTTGGATATATTTGTTAACACAGTAATGTTAGCTAAAGAAATATCATATTTTTCGTGAATTGTTTTGGCTTGTGCAGGATTCAAATAAAAGCTTGTATTTCTATTTAATGTCTTCATATTGAATTTTGTTGGGTTTAATTTTAAAGGTATATGCCTAGGAAACAAGTGCAGTAAGTATTAAAATAATAACAAATGTTTTTGATGTTTTTTTACAGTTTTGTATTCTTTAAACTGCGTTTTCTCAGTTTCAGTTTTTTCACAAAATCATAGTATTTAAAGTGATAAAACTTCAAGATATATTCAAGATAGGAACTTGAAATTTTTTGTGTGTGTTCAATATAATCTGCTTAATATAATTAGGGATTGGTTTTGCAATATCTTCAGAAGATAAAATATTAAAAATGAAAAAGTAACAGAAATCATGTTTTTTCTACGTTTTTCCAGGAATTTACACTTTTTAATTTTTTTCTCAAAAACTAATTCATTAATAGCAAAACCCATCCCTAAAATTGTAAAACATACTATTATAAGTATGACAAAAAATTTTGGTAACAAAATATTGATGCATAAAAGAGGAAACTGAAATTTAAAATCCCTAAATTTTTTTAAAAAATTCAAATTTAAAAATTTTCTATTAAATTAATTTTGGTTTTTCATGTGAAAATCATTTTGTTTAATAAAAACCTCTAATAATATACACATGAGATAAGTAAAAATCCTTAAATAAAAAAAATTGGTCAAAAGGTGCCGAGTCCCCTTAATTTCTTACTGTTTAAAGGTTTTGAAGTAGATGCCTGAGAACTATTGGATTTAGCTTTCTGGGTAACAGATTTTGCAGACGGATTTGTGGTAGTTTTACTTTTACTTTTTTCTGGAACATTTGTGTTCCGAGGTGGATCAGTCTGTGTGGAAGCAGTACACATAACTTTTTGTGTGGTAGCTACAGAAGCGTACGAAACTCCAACTCTGGGGGTTCGAGCCTCAACTTGCTTCCGAGCTTCCATGTAAGACAAATTGTTATGAGCTCTAATGGTTTGTATTTCCTTTTCATGAATCCACTTCGGACAGGTGCGTGAGTAAGAGGGGTGACTTCCTTTACAATTGACACATTTTTCGGGCGCGCTGCACGTCTCTGAGAGGTGATCAGGCAGGCACAACGAGCACAGACCTCGGAACCACGACACGCTCCTTTCGAGTGACCAAATCTTTGGCACTGAAAGCAACGGAGAGGGTTCTGAACGTATGGTCTTGTTGGACATCGAAGGTAACCCGCGATGACAAATGATGGCAGTTTAGGCGTATCGAACGTCAGGATGAGATGCTTCGTGGGAAGTACTTTCCCATCCCGACGGATAGTGATACGACGCACAGCAGAGACAAGCTGATGTTGCAAATTCTCCAAAATCTCTTCTTCGGTGGTATGTAGTAATTCGGGTTCCGAAATTACGCCTCTCGAAGAATTCAGATAGTCATGAGGAGCCACAGACACGGGTATATTGCCAAAAGCAGTGACCTTTAACAGTTGCGCCGCTTGTTTTGAAGTCAAAACCTCTACTAACAGGTCACCAGACCGAAGTTTCTTGACCGATTTCACATCGCCTACAGATCCATTGATGCATTTCTGTATCAGAAAGGGCGACACCATAGAAAATGTACCTTCTGAACGTTTAACGATAAAAAAACGGGACACTTGAAAAATATTTGAGGACAACACACGAGTTTGAACGTTGGTTAGAGAATCCATATAAATGGGCCGTATGTTCGGTCCCCGGCGGCACCACCCACCATGGAGCCCAACAAGGGGACGCCGGTTACTGCGCCAGTGCTAACCGGGAACTATACGCGCGCGGCCAATGACCGGTTGCTTAGCCCTGAGCCAGTGAACAATGTCTAACCGACCAGCCGATTGGTACACACGGGACCAATGTGCACCTCCCGTTTACCTGAAGCAAGGGCCAAAGTAGTGTGTTGGAGTGTTATCTTACTAAAGCCCACATTATGGCGTAGAATAAAACCCCTCAACTACCAGGATCCCCATTTCCTGGGACACGGGTCTCCACGCACGGCAAACACGTGGGCAGTTAATCGCCATTAGAAGCTAGAAGCACAGAATGGCTACAGCTTCTGATGAGGAGCCCTCACCTCCGAAGAGGTAACCGCAACGAGGGAGAAAAAAAAAGGTAAAAGTAGAAGGACGAGAGGAGAAGAAAAGGGAAAGGAGGGAAAGTTCGCTGGGGTACCTCGGGATTGCGACACCCGTGTTTACCTAAAGAAGGTAAACCCCCTGAGGGGTCTTCACAGTTTGGAGAATAAGAAAGTAATCAGTTGTTTTAAGGATGAGATGAACTCCAAACCGCTGGAAGAGTTTATAGGTTTACGTTCCAAATTGTATTCCTTCAAAAGTGAAGATGTTGAGAAAAAAACAGCTAAAGGTGTCTCTCGGCAGGTTATAAAGCATAATATAAAACATGAAGACTACCAGCAATGTCTACATAACTTAAAATCTACAAAAGAACAGATGTATCGTATTACAAGTGAATCACATCAGTTGTTTACGTTGAAACAAAATAAAACCGCTTTATCGCCATTTGATGAGAAAAGATATATTTTAGAAGATGGCGTTAACACACTGGCATAAGGGCACTATAAAATATATGAAAATGTAACATCATAGGGGGGAAAAATGAAATAAAAATGTAAAAATAAAAAAATGTATATAAAAAAATGCTGTTATATAAATTTGAGGGAAAATATCCCTACTGGGGAATTTCCGCCTCGCAATACTTGCAAAAAGGGAAATAAGGCGCCATATGCTGTACGCCTTGCGTGGTGCGGAAAACAGTATACCTTTTATGTCTATCTTTTCTTCTAATAATTATAGGTGTATAAAGACATCAAGGTAAGGCTCTTTAAATGCCACGCCCACCTCAATGTTAACATTGCTTTACTCGTCTATAAACCCAATGGTTTTAATAAAAAATCGAGCACTTAGTGATGATTTAATCAATAAATTAACTATTTACTGTGACAATGCCATTCGAAAACAGATTCTCTTCAGGATATGCGATTTGCAATTTGGGCAATATTTTATCAAAAGAGATCTATAGATGCTAAACCAACTCATCAGTTTTGCCCTTCAGGAGTTCATTCTTGGTGTTCGTACCAAAAGCATCTGCGAAAGGAGATGTGAAACATTTCAAACATATGAATTCTGTTTCACCATTTGTGATGGATGCTATTAAAGATGGTTGGTTGGTTGGTTGGTTGGGGTTTTATGGCGCAAGATCCAAAATAGGACATAAAGCGCCAAACACAAGACTAGAGCAAAGAGATTCTATAAAGTCGCCACGCTCGAACCAACGGTGAAATAACCAACACTAATAAAAATAAAAACGAGTAACCGTGAAAAACAGAATAAAAGGGATGATAAAAATTATATATAAACAAGTTAGAATGATGATATATACAAGGTAATATAGAAAGATATGTAAAAGGCATAAAAAACGGTGATATATAAGGTGGTAAAAACAATGATACATAAAATTGATAAAAAGATTATAAAAAAAGATATTTGTAAAACGTATATATGTCCAACGATATATGTCCAACTGAAAGTGGCGCCTTACAATGTTGACAGAGAGGGGCATCCTCACCCATCAACAAATGTCGATGCGTCAAAAGGGAATGCCCGATTCTCAACCGTGTGAGTATGACGTCTGCACGACGCAGTTGAGCTGATGGCCAAGCACCAATACATGGTTTAACCTGTCGCAGCTTATTAGTAACCTGCAGATGATGATACTCAGGAAACAGATGAGAAGAAAAGGTAGATAGACTCTAGAAAGTAAGGCCGATAATGGACAGACTTAGAAAAGGGTGTCTTGCATTACCTCGGTTCAAAAATCTTTCTGTAGAGGAGCAAATGATACCCTTCACTGGTTTATGTACTGTCAAGCAATATGTACCTGGGAAACCAAATCCAGAAGGATTAAAAACTTTCGTTTTGGCGGCACCAAATGGATTAGTGTTAGATTTTGAAGTGTATCAAGGTAAAAATACTTTGATGACATCTGAAAGTGCAAAGAGCCTTCATGTTGGTGATGCAGCAGTATTAAGGTTGATAGAGACAGTGGGCCCTGGAAGAGCCTTGTTTTTTTCCATTTTTCCATATTGTAACTACATCTTTTCTACCAGGTGCTAGTCTGCTAATATCATCCCTTTCATAAAATTCTTGAATTTTATTTAGAGTGTCTTGGGATAAGGGATATCTTTGTGATGCAATCTTTGGACACTGAAAACTTTTATCCATATCCCTATTGCATTCTTTGCTAAATGACTTTCTCACAACTACTTCTTTATCACGAGGTGAATTGGGTAAACCTCGCTTTGCTTTGGCCAATGCTTTTCTTAGTCCGCTTCCATTTTTATACATTTGTTGAGGTGATTATAAAAAGTTATAAATATTAAAAAAATGAACTTTTTGTGACTCACATTACAAAGAATTTGATCTATATAAAATTAACCTTTCTCATTTATTTTAAATGCTAATTCCGAAATAATACTTTTATATTTGTCTTATAGGATAAATCTTTAAGAAAATATTATGTAGAATTATTTATGTAGAAACATGCTAAAACTTAGTAAAATGCATACCTTTAATCTATTCAAAGCTGAGAAATATTCGCCATTACATAATGCTCTTCAGAACAAGTCTTCACATGACAGAAAATAGTTAACTAGATATTTCCAGATTCTAATTTGTGAACTTCAATTAATATACAACATATAAAAAAACAAAGTTGAGTAGTTTTAAAAAAAAAATATTTTTACTACTGTAGTTCCCATGTTATGTGGAACTACCCCAATGTATAATACAACTGACATTATAATTTTTTAATTATTACACAGGTATTTTTGTATTCTTTTAAAAGTTTTTGAATGCAGTCTTAAGTGCTGATTTTACTTATTGATTTTACGTATTGATTTTTGTGCCTTTTACTGCAAGTAGTTATATTTAGTTTTAAATATTTTCTTATAAACTATTTATCATTTATATTTTCGTAAGTTCACCTAAAGTCTTTTACGGCTGCTATTACAAACGCTTTTTTATTTCATTTTGTTAACTGGTTTTGACATCCACTATTTTCTCAGAATACTTATTTTATTGTTTTGTATATTTACAGATAAAATAAAGAAAGGCGTTTCTCTCCAAAGAATTTTAGATGATATACGAGACAACGTAAGTGGAACAGATTTGGAAAGAATCCACTTATTATGATGATTTGATATTAACTCGCAAAGATTTACACAACATTTCAAAGCAATTTAAAATTGCGCATAGTGAAAACTGCATGATGATGATGCAATTAGTGTTGCATTGTGGGTGCAATCAATGGCAGAATTAGGAAATGACTCACCGGTAGCATTTTTTAAGAAACAGATGATTTCATGTTAGTTATCATCACCAAGTTTCAAAAGAAAATGCTCAAAAATTTTGGTGATGATAAAATCTGCATTGATAGCACCCACGGAACAAATGCATACAATTTTATTATTAGGCTGTCCAGTGTCATTTTGTTTTTCGAACAAAACGGACAAGATATACCTCTATGGCAGTATTTTTTGATTCTATAAAGATGGTTGGTGTTATAAACACCAAGGTCTTCATGTCGGACGATGCTCCATCTTATTATAAAGCATGGAAAAAGGTAATGTTGCCAGCAGGACACCAGCTGTTATGTACCTGGCATGTGGATAACAGCTGGCGTAGAAATTTAGGGAAAATCACAGGGAGGGAGAAAAGAATATCGGTATATAAAACTCTGCGCGTTTTAATGGAGGAGGTGAGTAAAGAAGATTTTCACACCATGCAAGAAAGTTTTGTTCAGCAGCTTTCAGATGAAGTAGATACTAAAGAATTTGCTGAATACTATAAAAAAAATTATTTTAGTAGACCACAGTTGTGGGCTTTTTGCTACAGGCACCATCTTGGGATCAATACAAATATGTATTTAGAATCCATGCATAAAACAATAAAATACCATTACCTAGATGGTAAAAAAGTTAAACGTTTAGATAAAACTGTTAATACTTTATTAAAATTTTGCAGGGATAAAGTTTTCGATAGACTAAACAAACTTGTTAAAAATGTACCCACCGGTAAAACTAAAAAAATTGTTGAAAGTCACCTCAAAAGCAGCAATATTTCAGATGATCACATAAATAAAATTGATGAGGATATGTGGACTGTAAGTATATAGTAGTCATCTCAAATAGATGACTATATAGTAATGCATGAAAATAAAGCGTGCATGTCTAATTGCAAGCTACTGTGTGCAGATTGAAATATTTGCATCCATGAATTTACTTGCACATGTTTGGATAATCTTATAAAATATAATATTTGTAAGCATATCCATGCATGTGCAAGGATAAAATTGCTTGGAGCCAATAAGGAGGGGGGGGGGGGGATCTGAGGTTGAGGAATTGATGCTTATAGCATCATCCGATTGTGCTGCCACATCTTTATCTAAAAATGACATGTTAAAAGAAAAGTGGACAACTGTAAAAGAAATTATTGATGGGAAATCAATGTTAGGTGAGGATTTAAATGATGATGAAAGGCGAAATTTAGAAAAAAAATTTTATAACTGCATTAAATTTTTTAAAAAATCGGGTGAGAAAACTTGTAGATTTGGCACTGCCAATGGCGTTACTTATTTCCTCTAAGGTAGAAAGTGTAACGCCATTTTGAACAATGCACGGTATTGGCTGGTCTGGATATAATCCTATGCATTTCTTTACTTTCGTCCAAAGCTGTTTACTGGGGGTGGATGGTGTCAATTCCGAAACGTACTTTTTCCACGACTCTCTCTGGCAACGTCGACGCACTCTACGAGCGTTAGCTCTTGCTTGCTTGAAAGCAACGAAATTTGGAGAGGTGGGATATCGGCGAAATATCCCCCACATTTTACGTTGTACTTTCAATGCTGCAGAACACTCAAGGTTCCACCACGGTTTCCAGTTTCTTCGACCATTAGGTGAGCTCTTGGGAATGGCTGCATCGGCAGCTTCTATTATAACGTTGGAGACAAGACGAACCGCATCATCGATATCACCGTCGACCATAGCCTGGGTAATGGTTGCAATGTCTGTAAATCGCGACCAGTTCGCAGACTCATATTTGAATCGCGCAGGGCGACAGACTACGGATCCAGTGCCGGACAGTGACACAAACACAGGAAAATGGTCACTTCCGCGAAGATCTGTCCCGACCCAAAAGTTGCAAGATGGAAAGATTGACGGTGAACAGATGGCAAGATCAATGATGTGAAAGGTCCGAGATGGCTCGTGGAAGTGAGTAGGATCACCATTATTGAGGAGGCAAAGATTGTGGTCAGTTATTAACTGCTCCACTTGCCTTCCTCGAGCGGTGTTACAGCTACTCCCCCACAAAACATTATGAGCATTAAAGTCTCCAAGTATAACAAAAGGTTCCGGAAGCTGAGTCACCAAGTCGTCGAGAGTTCTTTGATCAACAACGTCGTCAGGTGGCAGATATATTACACACACGGAAATTAATTTCCGCATCTGCACACGCACTGCTACCGCTTGAAGTGGAGTATTTAACGATAGGACAGAGTAGGGATAGCTGTGAGAGGTCAGGAGAGCAACACCTCCAGACGCTCGCACACCCGAAACATTGTCCTTCCAAATAATACTATAACGACGTAATTTGGCCGTGTCCGCTGACTTCAGGAAAGTTTCCTGAAGTGCGACACAGGCCGGATGGTAATCTGTGATCAAAGACTTCAGATCTGAAAGTTTATTACGGAAACCGCGACAGTTCCAAGAAATTAAAGTCGCCATCAGGAGGAAGAGGGAGAAGGAGCACGAGCGGGAGGAGTTGAGGTGTCCATAGACACCCCAGCATCAGGATCAGAAAGATCCGAATTGGACGCGCAAATTTGGAGGGAATCCTCCTCCATACGCGCCACATTGCCAGGGTCTTTCACCTTACGTGAATGACTCACTCGCATAGCAACTTCGGCACTTTTTAATTTTTTATGTATAGCTGGTTTAGATGTGGAAGGTTTTGAGTTGGAAGAACGGGATGTTTTATTAGGTTGTGAATTAGATTTTGAAGGTGGGGTTGTTTGAGTTTTACTATTGTTTGGTTTATTGGTTGTAATAATAGGCTCCGTTTGGGTTGATGAGTTACACATCGCTTTCTTGGAAGCGGCAACAGAGGCGTATGAAACACCAACTCTAGGGCTTCTAGTCTCGACCTGTTTGCGCGCTTCTAAGTATGACAGACTATTGTTGGCTCTTACGGTCTGAATTTCTTTCTCAACTATCCATTTTGGACAGGAGCGTGAGTATGATGTGTGATCTCCTTGGCAGTTGACGCATTTAGCTGGCTTTGTGCAGGTCTCAGATGTATGGTCAGGCTGGGCACATTGGGCACAGACCACGGAACCACGACACGATGCTTTCGAGTGTCCGAAACGTTGACACTGAAAGCAACGGAGAGGGTTCTGAACGTAGGGCCTGATGGGACACCGAAGGTACCCAGCAATAAGGAATGATGGTAATTTAGGTGTGTCGAAAGTCAAGATGAGATGCTTCGTTGGAAGCACTTTCCCATCTCGACGGATATTAATACGACGAACACCAGACACATGTTGGTCGTGTAGATGCTCCAGGATTTCCTCTTCGGGGGTATAAAGGAGATCGGCCTCCGATATTACTCCTCTCGAAGAGTTCAAATATCCATGAGGAGCCACGGACACGGCAATATTTCCAAACATATTTATCTTGGACAACTGCGCAGCTTGTACTGTAGTCGTTACTTCAACAAGGAGGTCACCAGAACGGAGCTTCTTTATTGAATTCACATGGCCTATTACAGATTGTATACATTTTTGTATCAAGAAAGGTGATACTGTTGTGAAGTTGCCTTCTTTGCGTTTAATAATGAAAAAGCGAGATCTTAGGCTTTCATTCGATGAGACAGATGATGAGACAGATGATGCTTCTTTGGCTTTGGTAGAAATATCCATAAAAATGGGCCGTATGTTCGGTCCCCGGCGGCACCACCCACCATGGAGCCCAACAAGGGGACGCCGGTTACTGCGCCAGTGCTAACCGGGAACTATACGCGCGCGGCCAATGACCGGTTGCTTAGCCCTGAGCCAGTGAACAATGTCTAACCGACCAGCCGATTGGTACACACGGGACCAATGTGCACCTCCCGTTTACCTGAAGCAAGGGCCAAAGTAGTGTGTTGGAGCGTTATCTTACTGAAGCCCACATTATGGCGAAGAATAAAACCCCTCAACTACCAGGATCCCCATTTCCTGGGACACGGGTCTCCACGCACGGCAAACACGTGGGCAGTTAATCGCCATTAGAAGCTAGAAGCACAGAATGGCTACAGCTTCTGATGAGGAGCCCTCACCTCCGAAGAGGTAACCGCAACGAGGGATAAAAAAAAGGTAAAAGTAGAAGGACGAGAGGAGAAGAAAACGGAAAGAAGGGAAGGTTCGCTGGGGTACCTCGGGATTGCGACACCCGTGTTTACCTAAAGAAGGTAAACCCCCTGAGGGGCGGCGTATCGGGAAGGAAGTTACAATTCCCCCGTTGCCTATAGAGAGAGAGGTAAGCTCCGTTAGTTTATGCGAAAATAAATTGGTGTGTGTGTGCGTGGAGAAGCAACGTTGCCGTGGTAAACATCCTAGCCGAGAAAAGCGACTATCATCGAGCCGACATCTGAAGGAAGACATCCAGTGCCCCGGGCTAATGCAAACCTGTGTGAGTCGAATGATTTTGATATTTTTGAAACTGATCAGTGTCTTGGTTCGGAGTCATTTTAAATCTTGTGTACGAATGGGTTAAAGAGATTAGTTAGTAGGGGTAGATGGTTAAAATAATTTTGTGCTCCCTTACCTTACATGGTTATCAAGAGTGATAATTTTAGAAACTTGTTTTTTTTGTTCTGAATATTAGTGATATACATGTGAAGAAGTATTGTGTTACGAAGGTTTTTTTTTTTAAGTAAAATGTAAAAAAATGTATAAATGTGTAAATAAATTAAGTTTAGTTTAAATTTAGTTTAAAATCTCTGTCTTATTGATTGCTTCCATAACTTCTTATTTCTGTTCGTTAATCGCTAATTACGTCCTGTACCACGGGTTATTATAAAATAATTCTAAAAAACACAACGCAACCCAAATACCCCTCTGAAAATTAATTGTACTACCCAAATAACTCACGCCCGATAATTAATTTTGGACGTGCGATACGACAGCAGTATTAAGCTTGTATGTAAAATATAACAGAGAGCGCTAAATGGGTAACCTAATGACAGTCAATGCTAGATCCTAACAACTTCAATTAATCAGGTAATAGTTAATTCTTAAAAGTCCAAGTCATAAGTTACAACATATTACGAAAATCTCCATGTCAAAAAAAGGTTAGATTAGATAATAAACATTTGGCTATTTCAATTGCAGAAAGCCTAAAGAGTAAAAATGAACACGAAAAGAAATATGTTTTCAAATAGTGAAGGTCTATTAAATTGTTTGAATTATATAAAAGTATCTGAATTTTGGGTAAAAATTATAGATGAACGTGTGATGTTTATGAGCATAGAATATGTACCCTATCCAAAGATTAAACTGTTCCGTAATCATAGATGAAAATTTGCAAATATCAGTTTTCCATAAGGAAATTAAATTAACAAAACTAGAGAAATATAACTTTCCATTTAAAATAGATAATATCTTTGATGTTGAAAATATTTTACAAATTATGGAAAATTTATATTCTTTAAGCACCAAAAAGGTTAATGTGAATAACATATTTAATTTGTAAATAATGTTCTATTTCGGTTGCGTGTATACAGGATTAAACAATCAACGACATCACTCTATAGACGAATTCACCAATTTTTATTAACTCTAAGCACGAAATTTCAGCAGGTAACTCGCGTGGCGGTACAAGCACGATAATACTACTCACTGCGACGAGAACAACAACATGTCTCTTGCAGTTAACCTGTCGGTTGCAGTTATATCTGGTAAGCACAGTTACCCTATGACATTACAGTTAATATTTACAGATGCAAAACACAAAAATTATAATTATATGATAAATACAAAACATCTTCAAACACTAAATATTTCTTTTCTACTGCATAATAATAAATTAACCAACATCTCAATATTTTAGAATTTCTTCCCTAATTTCATAAATTTCTTATTACTTTGTAATCGATATGGCCATTCGATTTACTGCCTTTACTGAGTGGATAGGTGCTACCATCTCTCGTGCCTAATACCAACTAATTACCTTTTCCGTTACAATTGCTTACTATAAGGAATCTCCTACAAATTTAATTCAAGATGCACTATTTTTATTAAGTGAACTAATCCAAGATGATGATAAATTAATTAATTTGATTTGTGAACAAATTAAATTTCTTAAATGTAAAAAATTTCAAAGATGATACAGTCCTGAATGTTTAATTTTAAACACCATAGTGCATTCAATATCACCCCATGCATATAGATTTCTTTACAACAGCAGATATCTAATTATACCACACCCTTCTACATTAAAAACACTGTGTGCTGCTTCTAATATTGACCCTCAAAATGAACAATCTGATGATAATTTTCTTTCATACATTAAAGGTAAATGGCCATTTTTAAAAGATGAAGATAAAACAGTCATTTTATTAATAGACAAAATTCATTTAAAACCTTTTCTGGATTTTAAAAGGTGGAAATTTGTTAGGCATGGATCATAATTCTGAGGGTGTAGCAAATTCTGCTCATGTTTTCATGATTCGAAGTCTAACATCTTCATATAAAGATATTGTGCACATCCTTCCTGTAAAAAAAATTACTGGTGAAATTTTATATGATTTAATTAAAAAAAATAATTTGTGGTTTAGAAAAGATTGGATTTAAAGTTTTTTGCATATCCAGTGACAATAATGCCATTAACAGGAAAACCATGTCTTTTTTTGCAAACCCTCCTAAAATGAGTATTGTCTACTGCCACCCAATAGATAAGTTTAGACCACTTTTTTATGTAATAGACAGTGTTCATTTACTCAAATGTATTAAGAACAATTGGCTGAACCAAAAAAATTCACATACATGTATGTACTTTCCTGTTTTCGAGGAGTCAATGGTTGATAAAACTAATAATAAATTAGAAGCTGCATCATTGTTTACACTTAGAATAATACACCAGATTGAATCAAATGAAATAACGAAATATTGCCATACTTTGACTGCAAAAGCTTTGTCGCCAACGAACATAGAGGCAAAATGTTCAATTAGTAGTACAAATTTTTAATCGTAGTGTAATAGAAGGACTCAAAGTTGTAGGTCCTGTATATGATCTTCTTAATTATGAATCTACAGCTCGATACATCAATGTTATACGCACATGGTGGGAAATTATGAATGTTGGGTCCCTTTATAAAGGGGAAAGAAAGAAAAACGTTTATCAAGAACCTCTAACTAACTCTCCAAATGATGAAAAAATCAAATTTTTAAACAAGTTTTTGGATTGGCTCGAACGATGGAGTTGTGTTGATAGTGATACAGATCGATTAAGTAAAGAAACTGATCTTGCATTAAGACAAACAATATATGCTCTAATAGAAATAGTAAATTATTGTACAGAAAAGTTAAATTTAAATTATGTACTTACTGCAAAGTTTCAAACTGATTGTTTAGAGGGACGCTTTGGACTTTATAGACAAATAGCTGGTGGTCACTACAATATTTCAGTGACACAACGCTTTGAATGTGACAAGAAATTAAGAATCCGAAGTTTAATTCCTTTAACGATTGCATCACATGAGTATGGGAATATAGAAATTGGTCATTAGACACTTTCAACAATGAAACCGAGATGAATTTTGATGAAAAAGATAGTTTAGAAATTTTTAAAATAACTGTAAATAATGATGATCTTAAAAATCTTGAAAATTTTGAAATTGCATTGACTTATATAGCAGGTTATTGTGCTCATGCATGTTTGAAAAAAGTTAAATGCCAATTTTGTAAAAATTATTTAGTATATGATGATATAGATCTATTGTCTCCATCAGATTCACAAGATTTCATTTTAATTAGCAACATGGATCGTGGAGGACTAAATTATCCTTGTAAAGAAATTATTATTATTATCCGAAATTATTATTATTATCAAATATACTTATGTTGTAGTAACAAAATTATTGAGTAAGGAATTCGAAAAAAACTTTATTCAAGCTCATAATCATAGATCCCTTGTACATAATAGTTTTACATATTCTAATTTCTTCTGAAGTGTATCTACCATTTGATGTATGTCATAACGATCATACGGCTATGGATATAACTTATATTATTAAACCTGCTATCAATATCTTTTTAAAAAATTATTGCAAAAAATAAATGATTCAATTGTTCTATCTTCTCAAAATAAAAAAATAAAAATCCAAACATTAAAAAACTAGTTAAACTATATGTAATATTGATTTTTTTTAAATATTATACTGCAATATATGGTGTTTAAAGTTAAAAATTAATGAACAGCATAGTGCACAAATCAAGCCATAATACATTTAATGTCAATAAAAATTATTATTACCAATTGACGATAATATATAATTCATTAGCTATGTAATATTTTACTGTCAAACATATATAACCTAACAGTTCTTTCTACTTGTATGCAATTGCCCAAATGTCTGACTATTTTTTTTAGCTTAGTCAAAATATTATACAAATAAATGAGTGCATTTCAAAGAATTTATTTTCTAAATATATGCAAAAAATTTAAAATACTTTGCAAAGTTTTAATATATTCTATTGTTTATTATTGATATTAAACATTTAATGTTATAACTTGACATGAGGAATTCTTGAGAATTTGCACATTCATAAATCATTTAAATTGATTGGTAAATCCTTACTAAATAGTATATAAAATGCACATTACCTATTATTCAAATACCATTTGTGATTCTTGAATGTTAATAAGAAATGACAATTTAAATTCACAAGAAAAAATTGTTAATCTAGTATATTTATTTTCAATGATTCTCTCTAGTTGTATGCAAACATCTAAATATTTTGCAAATTATATTTTCTTTTAGCCTAAAAAACATTGTATATAAATTATATATAAAAATGTGTTCTCAATAAAAATTTTATGCATGATGATTATGTGTTATTCATTCTAAACATATATTTTTATAAGATATACATATTAAAGCTTTTTAAAGAAAAATATTAAAAGTACAAATTAAAAATATTGGAAATTTTATGCGTAACTTTTAATGCAGTCTTTAATTGATATAATGACTTCAAGCTTTCGATTCATAATTTAACTTGTAAGGAATTTCCAAGAAGCTGCAAACTGATAAATCGTCATTCAATCTATCTATGAAAAATTAATACGACAAAATGAAAACCGTTTATGAGTTTTTATCTACCTTTTAAAAATTTTAATGTTTCGAAAATTTTTGATTAAGTAAGCAAAAATAAATTTCGAGCGCTCTATATGAACTTCTAAAAAAGTGCTCGTCATACGAAACTTTCTCAGCCTCCATCAGTGACGTCACAGAAGCGCGAACAGGCGCTCCGCTGAGAGAAGGTGTTGGCTTTAAAAGTGAAAGAGCAGTAAGATAAAAGCAGTGACATATAAAGCGTGTTAGAACACATACCTGAAAGATGAAATATAGACAGGTGCAAGAAAAACAAGTGAAACGAAAGACAAAGCAAAAAGAAAAAAGAACGAACAAAAGGCAAAATAAGGAGGAGTTAAGACTCCTCAAAAACAACATCATTGCCCGATTCCTCGGACACATACAATCTTAATTCAGTGTCCGAGGCGAGCCTGCGGACGTACTGGTTGTGTTTTAAAATATAATTTGGGTCTTTAGCTTTCCTAGAAGGGCCAACGCACTTTCTAGGAACAGCTATTTTTTTTCTGTTTCTGTTGGGAGGAATAGGTGAGTTTGTGTCTATGTGGTAAGAACACGACTGTTTGGGTTCTTTATCATATTGAGGAGCAGAAAGTGGCAAGAATTGATTAACATTTGTTTTTTTACTTGGTGGAATTGGTGAAAACTGTTTTGATTCAGCAGCATTTGAATGAACGGAAGGTTGGTTACTGGTGGAAAGTCTAGATCTAAATCGGAATGATTTTAGGATATCTGTTTGAGAAGAGGGGGCTAATTGCTTCGAGTCTTTATTCTGCTGTGTAGGTTGTCCTGACTTTCTTATAGGTAAAAATACAACAGGTTCTGTCTCTGTACAGGCATTTTTTAAGGCTTTTTTTCACCGCAGCTGAATATGTCACACCGACCTTGGGTGTTTTGGATTCTATTAGTTTCCTGGCTTCTGGAAAGGATATTTTCTGAGATACCTTCAAGGATTGTATTTCCTTTTCCGTTAACCACTTAAGACATGTTCGGGAATAGGCAACATGATCACCTCGACAATTCACACATCGAGGGGATGCCTCGCAATTCTCGCTGTCGTGACCAACTTCTGCGCAACGGGCGCAGGTAATGGACCCACGACAGGAATCCTTCGAATGTCCAAAGCGCTAGCATTTAAAGCAACTGAGCGGATTAGGAATATAAGGTCGCACAGAACTACGGACCCATGCCATCTTCACGTGACTTGGAAGATCTGGCGTGCAAATGTCAAGATGATGTGCTTCGTAGGAAGCATCTCCCTATCCCGACGTATAGTTTATGCGTCTGACAGAAGTCACTTTTTGTTCTCCAAGGTGTTCCAGTATCTCATCTTCAGGAGTGTCTAGAAAGTCAGACTCCGAGATTACACCACGAGAGGAGTTCAAAAAACTGTGGGCAGATACCAGAATCGGAAACTGACCAAGGGAAGCACACTTAGAAAGACAGGAAGCCTGTTGTGGTGATGATGTCTCAACTAAAAGATCACCCGATCGCAGTTTTATGGATTTTACCTCACCAACTGATGATTGCAGTGACTTGTGTATTAAAAAGGGAGAAACGTTATTAAAGTTATTTTCTTTTCTCTTTAAAATAAAAAATCGAACATTAACAAAATCGGTCTGTTCATTGGTGTTCGGTGACTTATCCCTCGCCGTGGGATTTGGTTGGTTGGTTTGTTTGGTTTTTTTGGCGCAAGGTCCACAGAGTACAAGCTGCGCCAAGCACAAAGTGGGATTTGGAAAAAAAGAAGCCATATAAAGGGGCTTAAAATTCAGTTCCCGGCTGCACCACCCACCACGGAGCCCAACTTGGGGATGCACATACGTGCACCAGTGCTAACCGAGAACTGTACGCGAACGAAACGACCTCCACCCTTAACGAGATGTCCAGAAATCGGAACGATGGCTTAGTTCCTAGCCGAAGACAAAAGTCAACGACCAGCCGATTGATATTATAGAGAACCACTATGTACCTCCCGTTTACCTGAAGCCGGGGAGGAAGAAGGAAAGGAGAGACAGTTCGCTGGGGTACCTCGGGATTGCGACACCCGTGTTTACTTAAAGAAGGTAAAGCCCTTGAGAGTGAAAATAGAATGTGTTTCGCACGTACAGAAAAGGATAAGAACCAGATTAAGAAAGTTAAAATCAGAAATGCATGGTAAAAAGTTATCCGACAAAAAAACTATTGGTGGAAAGGGACGCTTAACTGAAAAGTAATTTATTAAAATTAACAAGATGTTATGGATATGCAATTTGGGAGTACAAAAATAATGCTTCAAATGAGGAAAGGTATATGGGCTATATGGATGCATTATAAATCTACGGATGAAAATCCTCAACACTTCTTTTGCCCTAAAACACCAAATACTTGGTGCAAATATAATAATGATGTGAACAGCAATTCTTTGCAAAAACATAAGGTTTCGAAATGTTAAGCCGACCTCCGCGTGAGCCTATACGGCAAAAGCAAAAACATAAACATACTTCTTCCATACCTTTAGCAATCATGGAGTCAATAAAACCAATTTTTAAAGGCTTGTCAGATCCGAAGCTACTCAAGCGTTGTTTGGGTGGAAGAACCCAAAATGCAAATGAATCTTTCAATAATATGATCTGGAAATTTTGTCCAAAAACGTCTGGATCTGGGAGAGATGTTGCTGAAATTTCTGCATACAAAGCTGTTATATTATTTAATGAAGGAAACAGTGGTGTAATTAAAATGATGCATTCATTATAACTAAATGTATCCAAAAAAAGTCTGAATGTGTATCAGTAAAAGTGAAAAGAGATTGAAAACTCAACTTAGTGATAATCAGGCAGAAGTGGAAGGCGAAATTTATGTTTGGTTTAGTTTGGTTGGGTTGGGTTGAATGGCGCAAGGTCCAAAATCGGACATAAAGCGGCAAGCACAAGACTAGAGCCTAAAAAGATTTTATATGAATGCGTCAGGCTCCTACCAACAACGGAAATTACCGAAATATATGTACCTGGTGGCTTTTAGAACATATGTGCTAATAATAAATAACTTCCACAGATAATTTTAACTTTAAAATGGATTTTCTCAAATTCTATTTTTTTTTTAGTTTGCACGCATCATATCTTCCAAACTATTCATATTAGATACATAGAACTTTGTGTACTGGTATAAGTATGCGTATATTATGACTTATAGATCAAAAAATTAAATTATTTGCATTATATTTTTTAATTTTGAATTTTTTATTATTAAAAATGTAGGCTATTTTCATATTTTTTCTCATATAATCAATTCATCATATCATCACTCATATTCATCACTCATATTCATCAATTTCCATAATTTTTTTTTCATAAATAATTTATTTATGAATTTTAAATGGTGTATAATATAAAGATAGAAGGTTATCATTTATATTTGTGCAAAAAATTGGTATTGAATATGTAAAATAGTTTCTGAAATGTTGTGCGCAAGGCTTTCTGATTTTTCCTTTCTAATACAGATGGTAAAAAAAAACACCTGATTTTAAAATTACTTATTAAAATTTGAATAATAATTTCATTATTGTTCAAATTATAAACATTGTGTACATTTTAATAAAAACTAAATATCTTAAAATATATAAGTGGCAAAAAAAGTTGTAAGGTATACACAAGATTCGATTCACAAGAATCGAACTTTTGAGTGAATTAAAGAAGCTGCTTCAGATATGCTAATTTTGGCATACGCGCTTAGTATAAATACCACGCAGCGTCATTAATGAAAAAAGGGAGTTGTTGTTAAGGTTGAAAAGGTGTTATCCTGCGCTAGTGCTTTACGGGCCAGAAGTTTACGTGGCAGTACTGCTGGTTTGACTTACTGTTCGTGAGTATAAAAATATATTGTCCTTAAAAGCTGTATTTACATTCCGTACAAGTAGTACGCATGCTTATTGCTGTAAAAGCCAATTACATGTGCAATGAATCCAATAAACATTGTTTCATGTATAAATTGTGTTTGTATATAATTCAAATAGAGTGCCACTTCAAATTATATACACCCAAGTCTGGGTAGAAGTGAGCATAGATTCTCTATAAAGTAGCAGAAAAGGAGTCGAAAAGACTTTTTAAAAAATTACTGAAAAAGCTCAATTTTGTAAGCTTTTCGACTCATCAAGTCCTCAGACCCCTTATGTGCTAGTGATGAAATAGTGATACAATGTGAAGAATTCAAAAGATGGGCTGGGATCTTGTTTAATCCAAAAAGGTCAACCTGTGTTATTTGTTTCACGTAGTTAAACAAATAGTGAAAAGAATTATGCACAGATTAAAAAAGAATTATTGGCAACTGTATTTTCATTTGAGAAATATCGTAATTTTGTATATGGACGTAGAGTGAACATAGACCCTTAATGGCAATTGTTAAGAAACCTAAGCATAAACTATCTTCCAGAATGCAAAGAATGATTTTAAAATTATTGAAGTATGATTTTGAAATAAATTATGTACCAGGTAAGGCCCGTATGCCGATCAAACACTTACGAGAGCTAAGCTCTCGCAAGGCCCCTCCCTCTCGCAGAGGGGTGAAAATTGATATGCAGAACAAACGGCGAGAGCCTTTTTCTCTCGTAAATACGAACGTCACGTGATGAAAACTTACGGCTAGTAGGGAGCTCTCGTAGACCGATTTTTTCTCTCGCAGAGAATCCCAAAATAATAATGGCGGACGTTATAGCTACTCGCCGCATAAGAAGACGCCGCATATCCCGTAATTTAACCAGAGAATGGTTAATACAAGATAGGGATAATCCATTTGAGATGGAAAATGAAGTATTTATTAAAATATATAGACTGTTCAAAGCTGCAGTAAGAGACCTTTGTGATGAGCTAAAGCCACACATAAATACATCAGAAAGCGGCTACTCTGTTGAAATGAAGGTAAGTGAAGTGCTTTTGTTTTCATTAATCATTGATTTTTTATTAGTTATGAACATCTATAATTGTTCGTGATTCGCTAGTGATTCATCTATCTATCTCTCTCTATATATATATACATATTTTTAAAATAGTATTAAAATAAAAAGGTTGTTGATAATGCAAGAAAGAGCAAGCATGTCAAATGCTCTGTTTGACAGTTATTTATTTATTTTTAAAAGATTAAAACTACTTCTGATAGTTTTTTTTTTAAATATTAGCATGTATGTCATAATGCCAAGGCTGTAACTGTGAATGGGATAAACAAAGTTTTAAAGGTTTGGTACTTTTCCAAAATCTCACATCATACTTTTAAAAGTGATTTTAATATGATTTTTTAATTAACCATATAATTTTGTTTATTAGATAATTAAGATTTTTTAAACAAGCAATTAATTTTTTAAGGAATAGTGCTTGACTTCTGATTTAATATTTCCTTTATTGGTCTATGATCTAATATTTACTAATTGATCTATTTATGAATGAACATATCTTTGTATTACCGTGTGCTTTGTATATTTAGGTGCTGCACAGCTTAATGTTCCTTGGAACTCGAAGCTTCCAGAGTGTTGTCTGCAGCAGATCTTTTACAGGAATATGTCAGACTACGGTATCAAGGTACCTAACCAAATTTATTGATGCTGCCTGTAAAATTTTGCCACACCACGTCACATTCCCTAGAACAAGCAACGAATGGCTGAAAACCAAAGAAGATTTTCTATTAAATTCTGGTTTTCCAAATTGTGTGGGTGCAATTGATTGTACCCATGTTCATATAACAAAGCCAGAGAACCATGACTGGTTTGTCTTCCTAAACCGAAAGAACAGATTTTCTGTTAATGTTCAAATGGTAAGTAAAATCTTTTAATTATTTTAATTTGGAAATATGTTTAACATCCCATTTGATCTGAGATTAAATATTTCTTTAACATTTAATATTATTATAATTTTAAAATATTTATACCTTGTATAGCATTGTATTTATCGTGTGTTTAATCTTTAATCATAATACCGGGTGTCTATAAAAGAACTCCGGGGTTTTAAAAATTCATATCTCACTAACTATAAAAGATAGCAAAATTTAGTCGATTTCTCTGAAAAGAGTAGCTCAAAAAGTTTTACTCATACCAATTGGGAATGTTTGTATCAACTGTTGGCGGCGCTGCAGGGCGTTGACCTTGAAATGACGTCGCAAAATGTGAAATGATGGCGACTCCGCAACAAAAGGCTCAATGTGTTATTTGGCTCATAGAAACGAAGTCTGTAGTTACCGTACAAAGAAACTTTCGACGTAACTATGGAGTTAACCCGCCTTCTGACAAAACCATTAGTCAATGGTTCAGTGCATTTAAGGAAACAGGAAGTGTTTTGAAGCAAAAGTCGCCGGGTAGGCCGAGTGTGTCTCAAGAGAAAGTGGACAGAATCCGAGCTTCATGCCTTCGAAGCCCTAAGAAATCGTTGACAAGACGCAGCCTGGAGTTGGGGTTACCAAGATCAACTGTCGGTAAGGTACTTCATAAAAGACTACGTTTAACTGCTTACAAGATTCAACTTGTACACCACATCAAACCAGCAGACAAGGTTAAGAGATACGACATTGCTGTTTCAATGCTAGATAAAATTGATGACAATAATGGTTTTTTAAAAAGTGTAATTTTTAGTGACGAAGCTTCTTTTCATGTGAATGGTCACGTAAACCGGCATAATTGCAGAATTTGGGGTTCTGAGCCGCCCCATGAGTTCGTCGAGTACGAACGCGACACGCCCAAAGTAAATGTTTGGTGTGCGCTTATGCATGACAGAATCATAGGTCCGTTTATTTTTATTGAAAGAAATATCAATGGTGATGTCTACTGTGATATGTTGGAGGAGTATCTTTTTTCTCAGTTAGATGACATTGAGGCGGAGAAGGGTTCAGTTTACTTTCAACAAGATGGGGCCCCGCCACACTTCAGTTTACGTGTGCGTGAGGCATTGGACGCTCGGCTCGGCAACAGGTGGATCGGAAGGAAGGGACCTATTCCATGGCCTCCAAGGAGCCCTGATCTGACTCCGTTGGATTTTTTCTTCTGGGGGCATATCAAGAATCTTGTGTATGCAGAGAAAATTCGTGATGTTCAACATCTCAGGGAACGAATAGTCAATTGTGTGGCAACCGTCCCCCCAGACATGCTCGCCAGGACATGGGAAGAGGTAGAATACCGTTTAGACGTCTGCCGTGCCACTAACGGGGCTCATATAGAACTTTACTAAGTGTTAAAAAAAACTTGAAAATGTAAGCTTTTCAGTCATGTATAAAACATGTATGTATGTTTTTTATTTCATTAAAATATTTTGCCTCAAAACCCCGGAGTTCTTTTATAGACACCCTGTACTTATCAACTGTTTCTCTAATATGAAAATATTGGATGTGGTGGCAAGATGCCAGGTGGCACTCATGATGCCTTCATTTGGAAGAATTGTGGCCTGAGAGATCTCTTCAAGGAGAAAAGCATCCCTGAAAAAAAAAATTTTATTGGGTGATAGTGGTTACCCACTTGAACCCTGGCTGATGACCCCATTTCTTGAAGAACATTTCGAGAGACAAAAAAGATACAACATAACCCATCGAAGAGCAAGGAATGTCATAGAGCATTGTTTTGGGGTTTTAAAGTCAAGGTTTAGGTGCTTGCATGAAACAGGTGGCATACTCCAGTATCAACCTCATAAAGTATGCAAAATTATTATTGGATGTGTTGTGTTACACAACATATGTTTAAAATAGAATGTTCCATCAGTTGAAGAAGCATGTGATGATAAATTTGTTGACTTTGATGAGGGTGATGATGAGTTGTCATCTGACATTCAAGCAAACACCCAAACGAATAAAGGGTCTCAAATTTCGAGAAGAAATTTCGCACAATATTTAAAATTAATTTTTTTAAAACCAGCCAGCGCAACAGCCACGTTCAAAAATGGACGATCTCAAAGCGCGGATTTTACCCAATGCTGTATAATTTTTGGTGTTCTACTTCTCAAAATGAAATAACAGTTTTTTAGGGAATAACTATTCTCCAAGATGTAATAAAGAAACCGGATCTGCAAGATTATTGGAGTAAAAATCAGTTGTGGAATACGCCATTTTTTTCAAAAACAATGTCATATAGACGATTTTGTCAGATAAAGCAAAACTTGTATTTCAGCAACAATGATTCATAAGTTCTCTGATTTTACATTAACATTACCATCTTTCATTTTCATATAAATTCAAGTCCGTTAAAGTGTAAAAATTTAAAATTTCAGAATGTCTAAAACGAGGAGGCCCGGCTGTAAAAAATCGGAAGTGTGGGAACACTTTATAAAGGTGAATGAAAATGCTGTAGCGTGTAATATTTGCAAAAAGGACTTCAAGTTCTTTAAAAATACCACGAATATGAAGGAACATTTAAAGAGAAAACATCCAGCGTCATATATGATGACCTTCAATGCTCCAAAGCAGTCCCGAGATTTTGACTCAATCATCCATTGAGGATAGGGCTTCTGCACCTGAGCCCACTTTTCTTCCAACTTCTGAGGTCGATGCTCTACAAGAACCTCCACAGAATCAGAGAAAACAGCTAGTTATTTGGAAGCAAACAAAATAATGAACTTTCCTTATCTGAGAAGGAGGCTATTGATAAATGTCTCGTTGAGACGATCGTAAAAGATTATCAGCCTCTTTCCATTGTAGAAAACACAAGATTTTTAAATTATAGCAAAAAGCTCCAGCCACTCTACAATCCTCCAACGAGAAAAATGCTTACTTCGAGACATCTTCCATAACTTTGTGAGGAGGTGAATTGATTTGATTTGATTTGATTTGATTTTTGGCGCAGGGTCCATCACGGGACATAAGCGCCAGACAGTGTCAAACAGCGTACACAAGGTGCCGAAATAAAAAGTGAGGAAAGACAGAACACACTGTGCAGTATAAAATTGAAATAAAAAGAAAAAACGCTATAACCAAGATAGACGTTAAAAACCTGTATATATGAAGTAATAAAAAGGCGTACAGAACAATGAATGGGATGACGAGAACAAGATGTAAAGTGAGAGGTGAGATAAGGCGTAAAAAGTAGAACCAAAAGGATGAGGAAAACCAGGTGAAATAAAAACAGAGGAGAGGTGAGACAAGGTAAAGTTCTAAAATCAGATATACGGGTAAAAACCAATGTCGTGTAAAAACGGGAACAGATTAGGATGTGGATTTTCTCCAACGAGAGCCGAAAGAGAAACTTCAGCTGAGCTGAAATGCTTAAGGCGGTGAATTTTTAATTTTGGACAATCAATTAAAATATGGGAAACTGAAAAGGTAGTTTTACAAATGTCACAGACAGGTTCGCTCTCGGCCAGCAAGAGATGTCTGTGAGTGAAACGTGTGTGACCAATACGTAAGCGAGTTAAAATGACATCATGCTTACGATGACGTAAATGAGGCCAGATGTGAACGAGCGGTTTAATAGCATGCAGTTTATTGAGGGTCTGCAAGCTCCAGATACTTTGCCAGCGGTTAAAAACAGTTCTATTGATGCCATGTTTAATATCAGAAAACGGGATGCACAGATTTAAAGGAATGCTAGCTGATCTTGCGGCTACATCAGCAAGTTCATTTCCCTTTATCCCAACGTGGCCAGGTATCCAGCAGAAGCCAATTTCATATCCCCTATTTTCCAGCTGACCGTGTAGCTCTAAAATTTTCAAGATGTATGGATGAGCAGAAGAGTTAGCAGATTCAAGGGACTGCAAGACACTCCTTGAATCGCTATAGATCATGTACTTGTTCTTGCGAGCCCGAGACGCTGACAAAAGTGCTTCGTGAATAGCTACAGATTCAGAAGTGAAGACAGAGCAGTAGCCGTGCAACTTGCGACTTACAGTGTTCCCAAGGTGGACATAGGCGCAGCCGACGTGATCACCTACTTTCGACCCATCCGTATAAATCGGGATGTAGTCGTTGAACCTGTGTCTATGCTCGCTGAAGAGGTTCAAGTACACCTGGTCACTCGTATTCAGCTTGCTAAAGGTCTTAAAAGGGTCTATGAATACAATACCGGCATGGTCCCAAGGACAACTAGAGTAGAGATTTTGATGGCAAACCTCCAAGTTGGTAAGGTCTGTGCCATCCGACAGGGCAGCAATCCTACGACCTAAAGGTGGTATGCAGGAAGGTCGAGAAGTGTAGAAATTAGTACTGGTATTGTCAAGTAAAGTAGTCCTGAGTGGGTGGTTAGGGTAAGAAAGAGTTTTGAAATAGTAGTGTATAGAGAGATAGTCACGCCTTAAGTGTAAAGGAGGTTCATGACAGATGGCATAAAGGCTGTGGATGGGAGAAGTCCTAAAAGCCCCCGAGCATATCCGTAAAGCCAAGTGGTGAATAGGATCTAACATGCGCAGCACCGACGTACGGGCAGAACCGTATACAACAGAACCGTAATCAAGCTTAGACCGAATGATGACCCTGTAAATACGCAACATTACCGTGCGGTCAGCTCCCCAAGAAGTGTTGGAGAGGACTTTCAAAATGTTCAAGGCTTTACAACACTTCTTCCTCAGGTGTTCAACATGGGAGCGAAAAGTAAGCTTTTTGTCGAACAGCACGCCAAGAAACTTTACATGGTCAACAACGTTAAGCTTAGAATCACCCAAATAGATTTCAGGATCCGGGTGAAGGCCCCGCTTACGACAGAAGTGGACGCAGGACGTTTTCGATTCTGAAAAGCTGAACCCATTTTCCTGCGACCATTTCACCATCTTGTTAACTGCAGTCTGTAAGTGACGCTCGATGAAACGCATATCATGTCCCTGACATGATACTTGTAGGTCATCTACATAAAGGCAAGCACGGACAGAGGTGGGGAGGACGCTCAGAATATTATTGATTTTAATGCTAAAGAGGGTGACACTAAGGACGCTCCCTTGGGGGACACCTTCCTCCTGTACATATGAGTCAGAGAGGACGTTCCCGATACACACTCTAAAATGTCTCAGGGACAAAAAGTTATGAATAAAAATTGGGAGATTGCCCCTCAAATGCACATTGAATAAGTCCCTCAAGATGCCATGCCTCCAGGTACGATCGTAAGCTTTATCTATATCGAAGAAGATGGAGACCAAGTGATTTCTCCGTACAAATGCATCCCGAATTTGTGACTCGAGGTAAACTAGGTTGTCAATGGTGGATCTTCCCTTACGGAACCCACTCTGGTAGGGAGAAATACAATGGTTGGATTCCAGATAATACACTAGACGTGTGTTAACCATCTTTTCGAGAAGTTTGCAGACGCAACTGGTGAGGGCAATGGGACAATAGCTCATCGGATCCTTTGGATCCTTACCAGGTTTCAGAATGGGAATTACAATAGCCTCGCGCCACGAGGTAGGAAAGATATGTTCCGTCCAAATCCTGTTGTACAGAGTCAAAAGACAGAGAAGGGATTCATGAGACAGATTCCTCAACATGATGTAGCTAATGCCATCAGGACCAGGACACGACTCCGTAGTTTGATGGAGAGCGCGTAGAAGTTCGTGTTCAGTAAGCACACTGTTGTATGGAAGTTCAGACCGAGTCTTAAAATTAATGGGCATCTTCTCAGACCGCGACTTGTGAGTAAGGAAGGACGTGGGGTAATTACTACTGTGTGAAGTTTCTGCGAATGTAGAGGCTATCACATTGCAGACTTCTTTTACATCCGAGATATCGCACCCATTCTTTTCTAACACAGGGATAGGTCTCTCGACATATATTCCCGAAGCCTTCCTAACCTTTTCCCACAGCCGTTTACTGGAAGTTGCAGCAGTGATATTAGAGACGTACGTCGTCCAAGAAGCCCGCTGTGCACGTCGTCGCACACTCCTAGCGACTGCTCTGGCGTGTTTAAACACCTGGAAGTTAGCATTAGTAGGATGTCTACGAAAGACACCCCAGGCTTTTCTCTGTTTTTTGAGTGCGTCGTGGCACTCATTGTTCCACCAACACTTTCTGTGGTTATATTTACCAGACGATTTAGGGATAGCGGCGTCGGCAGCCTTTGTAATTATTTCGGTGATTTGCTGAACAGCGTCATCGATGTCAAGTGTATTGACGACCTCATGAGTGATAGCAGCTTTCGAAGCAAACAACTTCCAGTCAGCACGATCGTAAACATAGTTTAGAAAGTATGGAATGGCGCTACGATCACCACCAATAGGGGAGATAATGACTGGGAAATGGTTGCTTCCGTGAAGGTGTTTCTCGACGCTGAAACGGAATTGTGGTAACAGACAGGGAGAACAAATGGCCAGGTCAATAGCATGAAAATTTCTTGTGGGTTCATGTAGGCAAGTATTTTCACCATTATTTAGGAGACAAAGATCGTGATCACTAATAAGTTTTTCGATCTGCCTTCCTCGGGGGTTCACATCAACACTCCCCCACGAAGGACTGTGGCCGTTCAAATCACCTAAGATCACAAAGGGCGCTGGCAGCTGAAACACAAGATCATAGAGTTCCTGTTGACGGATGTCATCACTTGGCGGTAGGTAGAGGGAACAGACAGTGATAAGACTGCTCAAGTGAATTCTAGTAGCAACGCTCTGTAAGCGGGTGTTGAGGTTCAATGGCCTGGAAGGATAGTCATGGCTGGCGAGCAGGGCCACGCCACCAGAAGCCCTGAGGCCGTGAACATTGTCTTTCCTAATGCAAGTGTACCTGCGCATCTTTGCCATGTCAAAAGGTTTCAGGAATGTTTCCTGAAGGGCAAAAACCGCAGGGTGATAGTCGTGAACCAGGTCTTTAAGATCAGAGACCTTGTGACGGAAACCACGGCAGTTCCAAGACAGAAAGGATGCCATTACGGCGGAAGGGGCTGAGAAGCGGCACAAGACGAACCGTTAGTAGCAGGACTAACGGAAGGGGGGTAAGAGGAAAAATCCTCAGCGACCATTTTTTCGTCATCTTCGTCGGCGTAGAGTTCGATTGCTGATTCCTCAGCAGCAGAATTTAGCAAGGAAGTTAGAATTTTATATTTATTGCTAGCAGCAAGTTTTCTAGGAAAGGGACTTTCTTTCGCAGATCTTAGTTTTTGGTATTTTGGCAGCTTGCTGGTCTTCCTTGATTTTTTAGGTAGACCGGAAACTGATGAGGTATTCAAACTTTCATTCAAAGGGGATTGTGTTTTATTGGGGGGGAAAACAGGTTTGAGAGAGCAGGAAGTGGAGGACGATATTTTAGATGTAGATGAATAGGAGTTTTTATTTGTTTGCTGAAGAGTAGGTATTAGGGATATATGTTCCGTTTGTGTACAAACTGAGGCCACTGATTTCGCGACGGCTTTTGCATACGTCTTATTACCTTGAGGTGTTCTAGAGGACACAAGTTGTCTGGCCTCTACATATGACATCTTGTTGGTGATTTTAACAGCCTGAACTTCTTTTTCGAAAATCCACTTCGGACAAGACTTTGCGTAGGCTGGATGGTCGCCTTTACAGTTTACACATTTTACGGCGTCCGTACAATTCTCACTCTCGTGCCCATCTGCTGCACAACGAGCGCAGGTGACAGAGCCTCGACAAGAAGACTGAGAGTGCCCAAACCTCTGACATTTGAAGCAACGTAGAGGATTTGGGATGTACGGTCTCACGGAGCACCGCATGTAAGCGGCTATGATGTGTTTCGGGAGCTCCGGCGTATTAAAAGTCAGTACAAGATGTTTAGTAGGCATTAAGACACCATCGCGACGAATGGTGATTCGCCGAACGTGCACAACACCTTTTGATTTCAAATTCTCAAGAATGTCCTCCTCAGGGGTGTGAAGGAACTCTGCGTGAGAGACAACACCTCGCGAGAAGTTTAGAGAACGATGAGGACAGACGGAGACTTCTAACTCTGCAAATTTCTTAATTGACATAATAGGTTTTACTTGGGATGCCTTAGCTATTTCAACGAAAAGATCACCGGAGGGCATTTTGTGAATGTCTTTTACTTCACCAACAGCGGACATTATGAATTTGTGGATGAGAAAAGGATTATCGGTTCTAAAGTTACCTTCATTTTTCTTTATTATAAAAAATTTCGTATTTTCTGTTGCATTACAAAGGTGCTCCACCCGAAGGGGAGAAACCCGAGGGTTTTGAGTATCCATAAACAAGGGCCGGATGTTCGGACCTGACGGCACCACCCACCATGGAGCCCAACAAGGGGATGCAGATCCCTACACCAGTGCTGATCAGGTCTATACGCGCACAGACCGCAGGAGCCCGATTGCTTGAACCCTAAGCAGGTGACAAATGTCTAACCCACCAGCCGATTGATACCCCGGGGAACACAGAGCACCTCCCGTTTACCCGAAGCGGGGGCCGAAGTAGTGTGTTGGGCAACCAAAACTGACCCTCAACTACCAGGATTCCCTTTTCCGGGGACACGGGTCTCCACGCACGGCAAACACGTGGGTGATAAAGACCCCAATAGCAGCAAGAAGCAACAGAACGGCAACAGCTACTAAAGAGGTGCCCTCGCCTCCGAAGAGGAACCACACCGAGGGAGAAAAAAAGAAAAAAGGAAAGGAAGAGAGGAGAGGAAAAGGGAAAGGAGAGATAGTTCGCTGGGGTACCTCGGGATTGCGACACCCGTGTTTACCTAAAGAAGGTAAACCCCCTGAGGGGTGTGAGGAGGTGAAATTGGAGACAAAAATTATGCTGGATTCAGTTTCAAATGTGGCAGTTACCACTGACATGTGGACATCGGACAGTACCAAATCGTACTTGGCTGTAACTGCCCATTATATTTACAACGAAAAATTCCGTTCTTCATTACTAAGTATAAGGGAGTTTCAAAATAGGCATTCAGGCGATAACATTGCTTCTTGCCTCCTGTCAATATTTCAAGAATGGAATATTGACAGTAAAGTAACAGCAATTGTGACAGACAATGCAGCAAATATGAAGAATGCAGTTACATATGTATTACAGAAACGGCATCACCCCTGTATTGCTCACACTTTAAATCTGACTGTGAATGAATCTTTGAGTACTAATACGATACTGAGCACACTCATAAAAAAGTGTCGGGCTGTTGTAGGCCATTTAAAAAGCAGCACAGTAGCTGCTGATAAACTGAGGGAACTCCAGAAACTTATGAATCTCAGCGAACTGAAGGTTAAACAGAATGTTACCACAAGATAGAATTCAACTTTAATTATGTTGGAGAGGCTTTTATTGATAAAATCCCCACTGTCAGCTGCTGTTTCAAATTTGCCGCATGCCCCAGAATTTTTGGATGGGACAGAATGGGATATTATAGCCGATTGTGTTCCCATTTTGAAACCTTTTGAAGTATGACGAAAGTTTTGTCAGCAGAAAAATATGCGACAATGTCTTTAATTATTCCACTTGTTAGGGGTCTTCAGTTTGCTTTAAAACAACAGAAGCCACGTACCTCTGTTGTTCAACAGTTGCAGAAAACGCTCATTGATATTGTATCAAGGCGGCTTGGTTCCTTGGAATGCAATAAAACTGTGGCTAAAGCCACTTTTCCTGATCCAAGATTCAAGAAAACGGCATTTGGCACGGAGGAAAACTCCCGAAAAGCCCAGGACTGGGTCTATCGTAAACTCAAATAATAAATCAAATGTAACCTCTGCGACTCCAACACCGAGTACCTCTACCCGATACCCGCTGCAGTATTGCACAGGCGGATGCAATACTGCAGCGGGTATAAGAGACGCCCGAGGTAAGCACACGCGCATTAGCCCGTGAGATGACTTCGAGTAAAAGTACTGTGCACAGGCTTTTACGGTCTGAGAGGCTACACCCATTTCGGTACACAACCGTGCAAGGTCTGAAACCAGATGTCTTTCACAAACGCGTGGCCTTCTGTGAATGGCTGTTACAGCAACAGAACACAGATAATGGTTTTATTGCATATATCCTGTGGACTGATGAATCATGTTTCACTCGTGATGGGGTATTCAACCATCACAACAGCCATATGTGGTCCCAGGTCAATCCGCATGCAATCCGGCCGCAGAAACATCAGGAACGTTGGTCTCTTAACGTGTGGGCCGGCATACTCGGGGATCACCTGCTTGGACCATATCTGTTGCTTGAACGGCTCTCGGGACAGTCGTACTTGGTGTTTCTCAATGAGGTCTTAACCGAGTTCCTCGATGACATACATTAGCGGCAATACAGGGACTTTGGTTCCAGCATGATGGGCTCCGGCGCATTTCTGTGCTCCTGTACGTGGTTGGCTGGATATGGAATACCCCGGCCGCTGGATCGGACGTGGGGGTCTGGTTCTATGGCCGCCACGTTCGCCAGATCTTACACCGTTGAATTTTTTCCTATGGGGCCATCTCAAGGAACTGGTGTACCGAGACGTAGTGACAACACAAATGGACTTAGTTGCTCGTCTGCATGCTGCTTGTACTTCGGTGGACCCCGCGATGCTGCAACGTGCGATGACAGCCATTCCACGGCGTGCTCAATCCTGCCTCGACATGCACGGCGGACACTTTGAACATCTGCTTTAAATTGTGCATGCTGTTGATATGTTCAATAAGGTGTTTTTTCTTGCACTGGCAGTGACGTCATACTTTGTTTTTCGTATTTTTCTCGTAAACTATGGATCGTACAGGAACGCTTCTTTGGGCAGTTTTTATGTACTCCCAACGAGAAATCTAGCTTTGCAGAGTTTATGCTGTCGTTTTGGGACACCCTGTATAGATACTGATAGTCTTTATCTAAAAATAACAACAGACAATGTATACGATGATTTTAAAAAAAAGATTTTTTCTGATATTTTAGATTTAAGTAATTTCCCAAAAGATCACATTTTGTTTGATGATAGGAATGCAAATAAATTAGGTTTTCTGAAACATGAAAATCTCAGCCCGATTCCTCAATTTCTTGGTTTATCTCCGAAATTGTATTCATATATTGTATTCATATTTGCGGATGTGAGACTAAACGAAGAGCTAAAGGAGTTAAAAAGTCTACATAAAAAGATATTACTTTTGAAATGTATAAAAAAAATCTATTCGATAAATCGAAAATGTACCACCAACAACGGTCTATTATTTCTAAAAAACACGAACTTTCTACAATTCTTCAGAATAAAGTCAGTTTATCAGCATTCTACGATAAAAAGTATTGGTTGTGTGATGGTATAAAAAATTGTTCATGTGGTAATTATCTAATTATCAATGATATTGAAAACTCAGATTGATTTTAAAAAGGTGTATATCGCAGGATTCGCATGCGCCAACAGCAGCATAAAACGACCACATACATTGGGCGGGATATCGTATCAAGAAACACACCTCTTAAAAAAATTCTACTTCTAAAAATTTCTTTAAATACCTTATAATACCATGTAATGACAAGACACGCTGGCTGAGTGGTTAAGGCGTCGGCTTACCAACCTGGCTGAAAATTCTAAAGCGGGTTTGATCCCAGGTCTTGAAAGATATTCCCAATTAAAAATTCTAGTTCTAGTTCTTACCGATAGAGAGCAGCACCAAAAATAGATCTTCCACAAAATTTTCCAAGTTAAAATTCTAGTCCTACACTTTACCGCTAGGTGGCAGCTCCACTGTAAAACAGATTCGAAACCTTAAACGAGTTCCCATACTCTCATCCTGCATCTTTCAGACTGAATAGTACCAGGTTTTCCCGCTAGGGGGCGCTAAGATCTTCTCTTGATTGGTCCAAAAATACTAACGTCATCAAGAGGCCACGCCCACAATTCGAAACGCATTGCAACAGATCCCCAAATTTCCACTACTTATAACTACCTTAGATATTGAGCGATTTGTCGGTAATATTTACTTTATGTCTGTAATTCATCTCCCAAGAGTTAAAAAACTACGGGTCTAATTTTACTGGTCTGCCAATTATTCAAGAAATTACACCTTTGAATAAGTTTGAAAAATTACAGGAATTCTTCCACTTCAACGATAACCTTTAAAATCTTGCTGTATCTAACCCTGATAGTAATAGACTTTTCAAAATCAGACCACTTCTAGAAAAATTAAATGAAAATTTAAAAGTTCCTCTTGAACAGTATTTATGTGTAGATGAACAAATTTGATCAATAAAGTGACGTAATTTTATGAAGCGATACAATCCGAACAAACCACATAAATGGGGGTATAAAATTCAAGTTTTGAGTGGTGCATCTGGATTTGTTTATAAAATCGAACCAGTTTCAGGCAAAGAAAATGTTATTAACTCGGGAGAGCCAGATCTTGGAGCAGCATCCAATAATCTAATGCGTTTAGCAAGAATTATTCCCCGACATAAGAATTACCGATTATACTTTGACAATTATTTCACGTCAATTCCTTTGATTGTGTATTTGGCACCTGTAAAAAATTAAAAATTCAACTTAGAATCTAAATATATTTTGTTCCGTTTCCTTGTATTTAATAATGAAATTAAAAAAATGATTTTTTGCAATTTTTTTCAAAAAAAATTAGTAAGGGAAGCGGTTTGGTTAAACTCTCTAGAACGCTGAATCCGAGTATATGATTTTTATTTTATTTTTTTTTTTTATGAGCTATAAAATCAAGAGCTTGTATAATAACTAAAATGTCCGCAGTAAAAACAGTGCATAATGAATGAAAGGACTTGAAAACTTGTGCTACAAACTTAGCTAGTAAATAACCTGAAGATATAAGTGAAGATGAGTTCCTTACTAAAATCCTAGCTCTTTGTTACCAGTTACAGAATTCAACAGTTAATTTTGACGACATGAATCAACTTGATGTACTAAACCTAATCCAAGAGAGAGATTTGATGTGTTCCCAAATGTGTACATAACCTTGAGAGTTTCCTCAACGCTCCCAATTTAGTGAAAACGAAGAGCAAGGCAGAGAGTGGAATTTACCATCTGCACTGCAGCCCGAAAATGAAGATACGGGATTACCAACCGCAAACATGCTAGGATGGATGCCAGCTAAAGTTAACTAGTGAGCATATTGACGGTTTGATAGCTTGCGGTATCAATGTTGACGATGCCGTAAATATTTTACCACCTCAATGGAAGTTTTGTTATGCCTACGATCTAATGGAGTATGTTGAGAAAAGACTAAATGAATTGATTGGACGACTGAAATGTGAGCTCGGAATGAGCAAGAACTACCCAGCTGTAGATGTCAAGTTGGGACCATCGTGCAGACCAACTTTTCGGACGTCATATCGGTCATGTGGTCGAACCTTTAAGATTTCGTAAGGACCAAAGAATTTGGGGCGCAATGTGAGCCCAGAACCAAATTGGTTACGTTGAACTGCTACGTGATAGGTAGTTGTCTGCTTCCGTCGTTTGTTGTACAGACTCTTGTTTTGCTCTTGAAATTTCAAAATGTTGTTTTTGGCGTCGTTGCGAATGTGATTTGGGGATCGAAATGTCATGTTGATAAACTTATCTTCTAGGTCAGAAACCTGCTTTATCAAAGCTAGTCGTTTTTCTTCATTTTGTTCATCTAGAGCTGGCAAGTCTTTTTCTAACTGAGTCTTTAGTTCTTGCATATTCACTTCTAAACGTAATTTGGAATCGTCAGTTAACTGTAATTCGTCTTCAAGTTCTTCAATTTGGTTGTGTAATTCGATGTTAAGATCTTCAAACTTTGATTGCAATTTTTTCTTCGATTTATTCAGTTTTTCGTGAACTATTTGCATATAATATAATTTGTGGTGCAGTATACCAATATCTTTCGACATCGTCTTCTTTTGTTCTGCTAACAAAGCAGAACCATCTGCTTCCTCTTCAGCTTTCTTTTTATATTCTGCAACCTGGACATTAGCAATAGCTAACTTTTTCTCCAAGTTCTTCCTTGATTCTACTTCTTCAAATAATTGCTCTTGTAAACTTTCACGTTCAATATTGCGTTTAGTCTTCTCTAGATCAACTTTAGCTTTTTGCACTGAATCTGTTCATTTAATTTTTCAGTGGCTACTGTATGTTTCTGCTTCAAATTACGAATCTGGTTTTGGTGTGCAGCAGTTTCATCTTCCAAGTTTCTCTTTAAAATATTGTGTTCTTCCTCCATTTTAAATCGCAAGGCTTGCTGTGTAGCTGTTGAATCCGTAGAATCAATAAGTTTATTCCTCAAAGCTTCTAACGCCTCATTTAAGTCTATTTTCTGTTTTTCAGACTTGCTAAATCTTCTTGCTGAAAATCTTTCAACTGACTCTGCAATTTTTTGAGTTGATGAGTTTGGTCAGTGATGATTGTAGCTTCGCTACCTGAATCGTGAAACTCATGAAGATCAACATTGTTTATCTTTATTGGATGAGACATATATGTAATGATGCGCCTTCGAATAGATGGATATATCGTACAAATTATTAAAAGAATAAGTTAATTCGAAGGCTGTATCATTACATGAATGCGGTTACTTTTCAAGCGATGGAGACGAGGCGGCATGTGTTTTGAAAGGCGAGGTGGTCCGAGGCTGTATTGTAGAGGAAGGAGCGGTTAGCGGGGAAAATGAGATCGCTAGACGAAGATAAGAGAGATGTCTCCAAGGATGACAGAATACCACAAAAGACGTTTGTTTCCAATTTTACGAGGCGGCATTCGATGGCAGCGTGGGATTTGGTGTACGAACGCCATGAAAGGAAACCGCAAACGTAGTGGGTGGTTTTCGGCTTTTAGTACTCTCAACATTAGAGGGGCGTCGGAGAAACAGGGGCGGAAGTCTTGTAGGCAAATAAAAATTGAGCTAGGCTAGAATTGGTCTGAAGAAATAAAAAAAGGGGGTAGCCAAAAACAGAGGAGCTTCAAAATAAATATAAATTGAGGACTTTGAAAAATAAAGTAATCTCTCTCTCTCCTCTGCATCATCCAGACCTAGACTCTGGAAGGCTCCTCTGTTGACTGGAGCTCTGTTTTTCGATCCTGTTTTGGGATATCTCAGGAAGAGATATTTTGATTTTTGGCGTATCGGGAAGGAAGTTGCAATTCCCCCGTTGCCTATAGAGAGAGAGGTAAGCTCCGTTAGTTTATGCGAAAATAAATTGGTGTGTGTGTGGGTGGAGAAGCAGCGCCGCCGTGGTAAACATCCTAGCCGAGAAAAGAGACTATCATCGAGCCGACATCTGAAAGAAGACGACCAGTGCCACGGGCTAATGCAAACCTGTGTGAGTCTACAATTCTTCAGAATAAAGTCAGTTTATCAGCATTCTACGATAAAAAGTATTGGTTGTGTGATGGTATAAAAAATTGTTCATGTGGTAATTATCTAATTATCAATGATATTGAAAACTCAGATTGATTTTAAAAAGGTGTATATCGCAGGATTCGCATGCGCCAACAGCAGCATAAAACGACCACATACATTGGGCGGGATATCGTATCAAGAAACACACCTCTTAAAAAAATTCTACTTCTAAAAATTTCTTTAAATACCTTATAATACCATGTAATGACAAGACACGCTGGCTGAGTGGTTAAGGCGTCGGCTTACCAACCTGGCTGAAAATTCTAAAGCGGGTTTGATCCCAGGTCTTGAAAGATATTCCCAATTAAAAATTCTAGTTCTAGTTCTTACCGATAGAGAGCAGCACCAAAAATAGATCTTCCACAAAATTTTCCAAGTTAAAATTCTAGTCCTACACTTTACCGCTAGGTGGCAGCTCCACTGTAAAACAGATTCGAAACCTTAAACGAGTTCCCATACTCTCATCCTGCATCTTTCAGACTGAATAGTACCAGGTTTTCCCGCTAGGGGGCGCTAAGATCTTCTCTTGATTGGTCCAAAAATACTAACGTCATCAAGAGGCCACGCCCACAATTCGAAACGCATTGCAACAGATCCCCAAATTTCCACTACTTATAACTACCTTAGATATTGAGCGATTTGTCGGTAATATTTACTTTATGTCTGTAATTCATCTCCCAAGAGTTAAAAAACTACGGGTCTAATTTTACTGGTCTGCCAATTATTCAAGAAATTACACCTTTGAATAAGTTTGAAAAATTACAGGAATTCTTCCACTTCAACGATAACCTTTAAAATCTTGCTGTATCTAACCCTGATAGTAATAGACTTTTCAAAATCAGACCACTTCTAGAAAAATTAAATGAAAATTTAAAAGTTCCTCTTGAACAGTATTTATGTGTAGATGAACAAATTTGATCAATAAAGTGACGTAATTTTATGAAGCGATACAATCCGAACAAACCACATAAATGGGGGTATAAAATTCAAGTTTTGAGTGGTGCATCTGGATTTGTTTATAAAATCGAACCAGTTTCAGGCAAAGAAAATGTTATTAACTCGGGAGAGCCAGATCTTGGAGCAGCATCCAATAATCTAATGCGTTTAGCAAGAATTATTCCCCGACATAAGAATTACCGATTATACTTTGACAATTATTTCACGTCAATTCCTTTGATTGTGTATTTGGCACCTGTAAAAAATTAAAAATTCAACTTAGAATCTAAATATATTTTGTTCCGTTTCCTTGTATTTAATAATGAAATTAAAAAAATGATTTTTTGCAATTTTTTTCAAAAAAATTAGTAAGGGAAGCGGTTTGGTTAAACTCTCTAGAACGCTGAATCCGAGTATATGATTTTTATTTTATTTTTTTTTTTTATGAGCTATAAAATCAAGAGCTTGTATAATAACTAAAATGTCCGCAGTAAAAACAGTGCATAATGAATGAAAGGACTTGAAAACTTGTGCTACAAACTTAGCTAGTAAATAACCTGAAGATATAAGTAAAGATGAGTTCCTTACTAAAATCCTAGCTCTTTGTTACCAGTTACAGAATTCAACAGTTAATTTTGACGACATGAATCAACTTGATGTACTAAACCTAATCCAAGAGAGAGATTTGATGTGTTCCCAAATGTGTACATAACCTTGAGAGTTTCCTCAACGCTCCCAATTTAGTGAAAACGAAGAGCAAGGCAGAGAGTGGAATTTACCATCTGCACTGCAGCCCGAAAATGAAGATACGGGATTACCAACCGCAAACATGCTAGGATGGATGCCAGCTAAAGTTAACTAGTGAGCATATTGACGGTTTGATAGCTTGCGGTATCAATGTTGACGATGCCGTAAATATTTTACCACCTCAATGGAAGTTTTGTTATGCCTACGATCTAATGGAGTATGTTGAGAAAAGACTAAATGAATTGATTGGACGACTGAAATGTGAGCTCGGAATGAGCAAGAACTACCCAGCTGTAGATGTCAAGTTGGGACCATCGTGCAGACCAACTTTTCGGACGTCATATCGGTCATGTGGTCGAACCTTTAAGATTTCGTAAGGACCAAAGAATTTGGGGCGCAATGTGAGCCCAGAACCAAATTGGTTACGTTGAACTGCTACGTGATAGGTAGTTGTCTGCTTCCGTCGTTTGTTGTACAGACTCTTGTTTTGCTCTTGAAATTTCAAAATGTTGTTTTTGGCGTCGTTGCGAATGTGATTTGGGGATCGAAATGTCATGTTGATAAACTTATCTTCTAGGTCAGAAACCTGCTTTATCAAAGCTAGTCGTTTTTCTTCATTTTGTTCATCTAGAGCTGGCAAGTCTTTTTCTAACTGAGTCTTTAGTTCTTGCATATTCACTTCTAAACGTAATTTGGAATCGTCAGTTAACTGTAATTCGTCTTCAAGTTCTTCAATTTGGTTGTGTAATTCGATGTTAAGATCTTCAAACTTTGATTGCAATTTTTTCTTCGATTTATTCAGTTTTTCGTGAACTATTTGCATATAATATAATTTGTGGTGCAGTATACCAATATCTTTCGACATCGTCTTCTTTTGTTCTGCTAACAAAGCAGAACCATCTGCTTCCTCTTCAGCTTTCTTTTTATATTCTGCAACCTGGACATTAGCAATAGCTAACTTTTTCTCCAAGTTCTTCCTTGATTCTACTTCTTCAAATAATTGCTCTTGTAAACTTTCACGTTCAATATTGCGCTTAGTCTTCTCTAGATCAACTTTAGCTTTTTGCACTGAATCTGTTCATTTAATTTTTCAGTGGCTACTGTATGTTTCTGCTTCAAATTACGAATCTGGTTTTGGTGTGCAGCAGTTTCATCTTCCAAGTTTCTCTTTAAAATATTGTGTTCTTCCTCCATTTTAAATCGCAAGGCTTGCTGTGTAGCTGTTGAATCCGTAGAATCAATAAGTTTATTCCTCAAAGCTTCTAACGCCTCATTTAAGTCTATTTTCTGTTTTTCAGACTTGCTAAATCTTCTTGCTGAAAATCTTTCAACTGACTCTGCAATTTTTTGAGTTGATGAGTTTGGTCAGTGATGATTGTAGCTTCGCTACCTGAATCGTGAAACTCATGAAGATCAACATTGTTTATCTTTATTGGATGAGACATATATGTAATGATGCGCCTTCGAATAGATGGATATATCGTACAAATTATTAAAAAGAATAAGTTAATTCGAAGGCTGTATCATTACATGAATGCGGTTACTTTTCAAGCGATGGAGACGAGGCGGCATGTGTTTTGAAAGGCGAGGTGGTCCGAGGCTGTATTGTAGAGGAAGGAGCGGTTAGCGGGGAAAATGAGATCGCTAGACGAAGATAAGAGAGATGTCTCCAAGGATGACAGAATACCACAAAAGACGTTTGTTTCCAATTTTAAGAGGCGGCATTCGATGGCAGCGTGGGATTTGGTGTACGAACGCCATGAAAGGAAACCGCAAACGTAGTGGGTGGTTTTCGGCTTTTAGTACTCTCAACATTAGAGGGGCGTCGGAGAAACAGGGGCGGAAGTCTTGTAGGCAAATAAAAATTGAGCTAGGCTAGAATTGGTCTGAAGAAATAAAAAAAGGGGGTAGCCAAAAACAGAGGAGCTTCAAAATAAATATAAATTGAGGACTTTGAAAAATAAAGTAATCTCTCTCTCTCCTCTGCATCATCCAGACCTAGACTCTGGAAGGCTCCTCTGTTGACTGGAGCTCTGTTTTTCGATCCTGTTTTGGGATATCTCAGGAAGAGATATTTTGATTTTTTGGCGTATCGGGAAGGAAGTTGCAATTCCCCCGTTGCCTATAGAGAGAGAGGTAAGCTCCGTTAGTTTATGCGAAAATAAATTGGTGTGTGTGTGGGTGGAGAAGCAGCGCCGCCGTGGTAAACATCCTAGCCGAGAAAAGAGACTATCATCGAGCCGACATCTGAAAGAAGACGACCAGTGCCACGGGCTAATGCAAACCTGTGTGAGTCGAATGATTTTGATATTTTTGAAACGGATCAGTGTCTTGGTTAGGAGTCATTTTAAATCTTGTGGTGTACGAATAGGTTAAAGAGATTATTTAGTAGGGGTAGATGGTTAAAATAATTTTGTGCTCCCTTACCTTACATGGTCATCAAGAGTGATAATTTTAGAAACTTGTTTTTTTCTTCTGAATATTAGTGATATACATGTGAAGAAGTATTGTGTTACGAAGTTTTTTTTAAAGTAAAATGTAAAAAAATGTATAAATGTGTAAATAAATTGTTTAGTTTAAATTTAGTTTAAAATCTGTCTTATTGATTGCTTCCATAACTTCTTATTTTTCTTCGTTAATCGCTAATTACGTCCTGTACCACGGGTTATTATAAAATAATTCTAAAAAACACAACGCAACCCAAATACCCCTTTGAAAATTAATTGTACTACCCAAATAATTCACGCCCGATAATTAATTTTGGACGAGCGATACGACAATATAATTGGTTGGTGTAGGAACATGTAAGGCGTCATTAGATGGAGTAGTTTCCGAAGAATTTTCTGGGGTTGTCTGTCCAACGTGCTGCGAGCAAGTTAAGGATAAATGTCCAAAAGAGTTGCATGAAAAACATTTTGGTGTCGTATGCTGGGAACTGGAACTTAAGTCAGCTAAAAAGCGTGTACATTATGACGAAATGAATAAGTAATGAGCGTTACTAAGCGTTTATTTTAAGGTTGAGACAAAGGAAATCTTCAGAGCCATGGAGTAGCAAGGAGTAAAGATGTATGCTGTCTGCGTACAGATTTTAATGGGAATTGGGAAGGAAATTATTAAGTTATGGAGCTGAGTAATTAATTATGAGTTAATAAAGATATTTAGGAAAGTCAACTAGACTGGTTTCTGGCTAATCGTATCAACACCTTGACTGCACTGATGAAAGTTATTAAATTAAGAGTGTCCTCGCCACCGGACCACGCACTACAAGATTCTTAGGATGTTTGGAATATTACGTTAAATAGATCGGGCGTGAAGCACCAACGTCCGACATAAGTCGGTAGCGATTCTGCAACTTCTCGCTGTGGGAACCCAGCATTTAAAAATTCAAGAAATCCAAAAAATTCATCAGTTTGTGAATCTTCGTTTTGTGAAAATTATTCGATTGGAAAAAAATTTTTCGGCGTGCGGGAATCTTCGGCTGCTCATCGTAAAAAATGTCTTCGCAAATCCTTTGTGCTATAACACCAGGTCCAGGTCTGTTTTCATAATGTATATGCGTTGCATTATTTACTCTTCCAAAATATTCACAAATTCCATTAAATAATCATCGGTTGGTAAAATGACTTCAGAGTGGTCTGTAACCATTCCGGTTGAGTCCTTGAAATTCCCGATACAACATAAATATTCACCAAGCAATCTTGGAATTGCCCATTTACCATTGGCACCTGCGATACCACCGACAAAATTGGTGCGTGATGTCATCTAGATTTAAAATTATTGCAGTTCGTCAAAATTTACAAAAGTGAAAAATTGGGCTTCGGAAAGGGAGAAATTCATCGGAAAAAGGTTTTAAAAAATTTTGGTGTTCAAATTTAGAATGTGGATCGAGTTTAGCTTACACAGCGACATGGCTGTTAATCCAGTCAACCAAAAGATTTGTGCCGTTAAAAAATAGTGAATTTTGGTTTTATTTGAGCTGTTCAACGAATGGCTCAATATTCCTTTAAATATTGCCCATGACCTTTATGCATCTATCCCACGTCGCATTAAATCTGTACTTCAGTCAAAGGGTGGTCCAACCCCCTATTAATAAAGATTTTCCATTATCTCACAGGTGTTCGTATTATTTTGTCCATCTGTAAGTTCAATCAGATGATTTATATTATTTTAAAACACAACGCAATCAAAAATATGAGATTGATTGATCAAGCAAACAGGTAGTATTTGAATGATTTCTATATTGGCAACGCACCCAAAAATTAACTACCTTGACCATAACCATTTTACGAACACGAGTAAACCATTATAATTATTGCGGTATTTTCCCCGACAATCAAAACCAGAATATATGGCGGGATCAGACATTACCGAGCAAGGCGAGGCCAGCGGGGGGTAGACACTCATCAATTACTTTCCCAGCTGACAGTTTTACGCCTTAATAGACTTCCCCTAGTCGACTCGCGCGAAACTCAAATGAGTGGTTTTTTCCATCGCGGATCAAAGAACTATGGTTACCGGAAAGGAATATGTGACACGGAAGACAGTCAGTGATCATTACCGCTGTTTTTGGCTTATTTTATTATAAAATGGGTCATAGCATATATTTTCACGTTGAGGAGGGGTGGGAATGACCGGAAGGCAGTGTTCATTCACACATTTCTTTCATCGCTTAAACTAGCAGCACGTGTTTTTCTCTAGTAAAAATGGAGTGGAATAATGCTGGCGTTTTGAAGTTCCTAGAGCTCTATCAAAATGAACCAATTATTTGGGACCCTAAGCATCCACTCCATAAAAACAAAATCAAAGTGCACGATTCGTGGCAGTAACTTAGTTTGATTAATTGGCAGTAAAATCTAAATGGCTAAAAAAACGAAGAGACATATCTGGTTCTGATAAAAATAAAATATTTAAATCGCTTTTAAGTTTGGGGTCATTGTATAACCCCCGCGCGTCATTCTGTTCGTCTAGGAGGCGCGCGTCCTGCCAGATTAATGAGTTGTATTAGGGAGTGGGTCTTACCGGGGACCACGATTTATTCCGATGGTTTGGCTTCTTATAGAGATACAGAGGAGGAGGGTTTTAAACATTTATCTGTTAATCATAGTATCGATTTTGTTGATCCGGAGTCAGGATGCCATACAAATACTATTGAAAGCACTTGGAGGTATATTAAAAGCACATTACCTACGCATAATAGACAGGCTGATTTGCAATTTTATTTGCGTTTATACATGTTTTACCATCAATGCACAGACTGGGGAAGATCCGTTTAATAAGTTCTTTGAAATCGTTAGGGATATAAAGTGGGAGGAGTATAAAATATCTTTTAAAAGTGTTGAGTAATGTTTTGTTTTGGGCTATTTCTGGTATCTTTTATATTGGTTTTTTTTTTTTTTTTTTTTTTTTTTTGCGCATTCGTTAATTTGCTATCTGAGATTAAGTTAGTGGTTTATTTGAAATTAACTGTTAATGTCAACGGTTAATTTAGATGTGGTTTGATGGACTTACATGTTGGTTGTTTTTTGCGTTTGAGTTTTTTAAAACGTTGTGGTTGATTTAAAATGTGGCGGTTTGGAATATAGAAGTTATACGTCTGCTGCAAGTTAATATTTTCTTTTCCCTAAACTAGATTCATCAATTTCTTCCCTTTCATTGAAAATGTTTTGAATTTTATAGAGCGTAGTTTGTGGGAAAATGAGTGACATGATTGAATTGAAGATGTTTCGGATGTATTTTAGGATAGAGGTATGTAATAGGTTTTCGTACGGAGAATTGCCGTTTACACCGACAAATTAGCTGCTGGGTGATTTTTGTAATGTTTTCGGAAGTTTAATACAGCCGTTGTTAGATATATTAGTGCTTGTTTCAAAGTAGCGGTTGAGAATTTCTGTCATGTTTTTGGAAGTTTATTATAGCCAGCGGCAAGTTCGTTTTGAAGTTTTTATTTTTTGGTTGCTATTGATATTTTGTTTATATTTCTTATTTTAAGCCGTATAACCCCCGCGCGTCATTCTGTTCGTCTAGGAGGCGCGCGTCCTGCCGGATTAATGAGTTGTATTAGGGCGGTTGTATGTTTGCGGTAATGACCTTGGGGACACATTTCGCATTTTAAGCCTAACATGTCCGCGAAGACCCTTTAGGTGACAGAAGATTTTTGTCCGCGAAGATCCTTTAGGCGACAAAAGATTTTTTGTCGCCAAGGGAGGTGTATCTGGCACATCTGTTCCGTAAGTATTAGATGGTGGCACTATTTTTTTCTTATGTACATTGTATTCCAATAAACTTCACTTTGAGGCTAGCCCTCATGCACGTGTGTTTTTTCATGCTGTCTTTTGGGTGCTTAATCCACATTGTTCTTCAATAACACAGTCTAAATCTAAAACAATACTGTTATCCATGGTCACTCTACCTTTCCTGATGTAGATCCTTGTAGAAAATGCAATAGTGCCAAACTCCAACTCGCGACAAAGTAAACCAAAAACTCTAAAAACACTTTGCAAACTTCCCCAAAAAAATTTTCTTCACAATTTCGCTAGGGTACCTCGGGATTGCGACACCCGTGCTAGCTAAATAAGCAAGCCCCTTGAGGTATTACAAACAAAAAAATTTTTAATATTAATATCACTTCCCATGGCAAACAATTTTCCAACAAGGGATTTTTGTATCTCTGGACTCCACACGATTTTATTATTCAGGGTGTCGAAATGGAAAATTCAGTAGTTATTCTGACTTATGTACTAATGCTCAAGAAGCATACAGCTAAATACCACACAAAAAAAATTTTTTTTCAGTTTCCTTGTATTTTTAAAAGTATCTCATAACAATCATGTTACACCAAACTAAAATGTGATTAATCACTCAAGATACAGTGGAAAAGAATATAAAATTTTTAAACTATTTCAAAAAATTAAGAATTGTAGAATGTAAATATTTTCAGAAGTACAATTTGCAGCACTTTCCTATGCAGGAAAAATATAAAAAATTAAAACAGACAACCAAAACAGAAAATTAAACCAAATTAAGAAAACTATTTTTTGTTTTGATTTTAATTTGGTCTACCTTCAACCAACTAACAGTAATAGCCCAAAGTTATGCAATAGATGGGACCAACAAAAGATCACACAAGTCAAGCTACCACTTTGCATATAAATACCTATAAATTTTGTCTAATTGGGGCCAAGAATTTACAAAAAAAACCAGTTTAAAGGGAAAATATTGTATTACATATTAATATTATACATATGCACAAGATATAAGACAAAAAAAATTATGCAGATGGTTTTAAAAAATCCAGTAAAGTAGTTACTGTATATATAGGACTTTATTCGCGAAGAATTTCTTTGTAGCAGACTAGAATTTTTATTTTACTAGTCACTGCGGGACCAGCATGGTCTTTTAGTTTTATATTTTCTTTTGAAAAACAACTCAACTGAAAGTAACATATGTAAGGAATGTTACCATTACCTATCATCATAAATATACGTTGTTAAGTGGTAGGGGGAGCTCAGCCAATAAATTTGTAATCATTGCTAAATTCACTAGAAGGCTGATTCTAAAATATTGCAATTAAAAAATGTGAATTTCCATTACTTCAGAATAGAGTTAACATTAAGACTGAGAAACCCAACACCAATGATTTTAAAAACTACATCCCTCTCTGTATGTACTATTTTCCAAAATTAAAATATCTACACTTTATTATTACATCAAATAAGAAACTGTTGGGGAATTTTTTTTTCACTTATAAAATGAAGTAAAAATTCAGCAAGTACTAAAATATAATGTGGATTACATCACTCTCCGTATGTACTTGTTCACAATTCAGATATCACCACTAAATCATATCAAATAAAATTTTGGGGAAAATATCTTCACTTTTAAAATGGAGTAAAAATTCAACAAGTACTGAAATACAGTGTGGATTACAACTATGATATTCCTATGAAAACTTGTTATACACAGTTGAGTATTTCAGAAATAGGAGATACTACAGTGACAGAATAAAAGAACGGAATTTAGATAAACCTACATACAACTAACTGTCCATGACTAAACACTGGATTTTAAAGGTTTAAGCATATTTTGTCAAAAGATCAGCGGTTGTAACAAATGTTGCCACTACACACACGCAGTTTTAAATTTATGACAGCCACTAATGTTTACATCCAGTAGTTGTAGCTGTTGCCATTCAGAGAGTAGAAATATATGATATTTGTGCCGCATACCTTCACGTTTTATATATACAGTGGAACCCCAATTTTACATTTTTCATGGGACCAACGGTAAAAATGTAAAATCGGGGTTAAAACATAATCCAAGCATAGTATAGGCAATTTTCCCAGACCAGCAGAAAATGACGTATGAAGCAGGATAACATACGAAACGGACAATGTAAAATCGGGGTTCTACTGTATATATAGATTCCCTGCTTTGTCATGATCATGTGATCTTTGTTAGCATCTATATTCTCTAAATTCTGTAACCCTTTCTCAACTGCAGAGACCTTCTGTCAAGATTATAATTCTGTGTTTGCTGTGTTAAAGTCCAAAATGGGCTAAAATGAGTTATCAAACCAGGTATATTTGAAAAATCCACTCCTAAATATTTTTATTCATCAGTGAAAATTTGGGATATATGAAACAAAACACAAACATGTTAGTTCCCAATTCTGTTTTTCTCAAAACCACGATTTTGGACTTGACACCTTTTACACAGCAAACACAGAATTGTCATCAGGTTTTCTCGTGGAATTGGGCCTGAAGTGTCAGATTCTTCAATGACACTTTGGTCAAGCATCTCTATGAGATCATCGACTGTCAGCTCCTCAAGATGAGATTCCAACAGCACTTTGGCATCATCTCCATATTTAATTGCCTGACAAGATCAATTTTTTTCTATCACATGAGAAATAGGATGTTTCAGGAGTTGTTTCCATCTTGCTTTAAAAAATACTGGTCAAAGTTTCTTCCACACACATCCTTTGAAGGGGAAATTTCATTACAAGATTTAAAAATGGTAAAATCAAAAACTACAAAACTCTGAGTTTGCTAAGTTGGTGTATTGCTGTATATATATAAAAAATTTTTATAAATATTGAATTTAAAAACCAAAATCCTAAACAATGTGAAGATTTATTCTAATTTCTCAATGTATATTTTAAATTTTAAAACATCTTAGCGGAACAGGTTCCGTATGTGTTCGAAGCTCGCCAAGCCAGTTTTCATGCCAACCTTGGCACCGTTTTTTTGTTTACCCCAGTTTAAATGGGTAGGACTGGTTCTTAAACCCCACCCTTAGCGCTACTCATCGTTCATCACAACACAGCCTATTTAATTACCCTTTTCAATACAAAGAGACTACAAAGAAACTTATAAATAAATAAAACTTACTTGTAAATTATCCGGTGATGATTTTTAAATACAAAATCGAAATTTATTATTAAAAAACGTTCTTAAAGTTATATTATTAAAGTTACGTTAATAAAGTTACATTAAATAAAATACCAGATTGACAAACCTGATCACTTCAAATAAAGTTAAAAAAATTTCAAATTTAACAATCTTAATTCATCTATTTCAATTTAATATAAATATATTATATATTACTATATTATGCTGTATATATCTATAAATATGCTATGTATAAATATATGCTATGTAAAATAAAATATACAAACTAAAGAAAATCAGATTAAAAAATTGTACAATTACCCTTACACATGCCAAGGAGTCGTGCAAAAACTCTGAACAAAAATCAAGGAACTAAATTTAAGCAATCTATTAATTTAATATAAATATATATTCTATCAATATAAATATATATCTATCAATAAATATATATCTATCAATATAAATATATATCTATAAATATATATCAATATAAATATATATCTATAAATATATTCTATCAATATAAATATATATCTATTAATTTAATATAAATATATAATTAGTATCTCAAACGGAATTTATATACACAAAGGATTAGACTTTGGTTAGTTAATTACAACTATGAATTCAAAATTTTTAAAGCAATTCATGCAGTAAAGTTTAAAATAAAATATTTGCACTTTCTTAGTTTTCAAATACATACAGCTTAAGAAATAAGAAAAAAACCAAGTTCATGAACACACACATAAACTGCACTTAAGTTTGGAGATGACTTTATTTTGAAAAATTACATTATTTTCCTTCCTTTTCTCTGTGAGCTGCTGCTTTCCTCTGGGCAATCAAAACATTGGACAGCTCTTCACGTTTCCTCTTGGCCCTCAAGTGAGTTCCAAGCTGAAAGAAAAAATAAATGTATATAATAAAATAGGAAAAGGGAATCATTTTGAAACAATTTCATCTAAAATTTTGGTTTTAACAACAGTAAATTTCACACAACTACCCTTTATTCATGCCACATCTGCCATGAATAAATGGGGAAAATACCTACATTAAATAATTATATTTAAATAAAAAGCTTATATGAGAACAATACATCACAGCTAATATGTAAATTAGGCAATTCTGCTTCATACATTGGTAATTAGGTGCTACTGTACAACATAAACAGGAAGATGAATACAGGGTCCCAGGGGTGGCTCCAGTCCAGAGTTTTGGGAAGGGCAACGTCGGCTCTTAGGGTTATATATATATATATATATATATATATGTAAATATAAATATATATATATATATATATATATATATATATATATATATATATAAAATGAAAATAGTCTCATTTTAAATTTAAACTCATTTAGAATTAGGTCTATGATTATATAATTTTAGGCTATGGAAAAAAAATACGCTGGGCTTTTTTTTTGGGGGGGGGGGAGCAATTGCCCCTCCCCCTTGGAGCCACCAATGTGGGGTCCTCACTAAGTCATTCATAATGCAACTTCCATAATATGAAGCAAAAGTACGGGTTTTCAAGCATTGTGGTCTAATAGGAGCTTTAAGGGCTCAAAGGCAGAGAAATATACAGTATTTAAAAATTTATAGTGCGTTTAATTGTCTTAGTAACTTCTATGAGAGAAGTCATTACAATAAATTTTATTGGCTTGATAAATTTAGTATTAAAAAATACGTATGTATAAGTCTATACCTTAACATGTTAGAAATGTATACTATTTTACTAAATCAAAAGATGTTGTAAACAGTATGTTTTAATGCTGTTTGTTAGTTGTATGCTTACATTCACATCCCTTAACTAAATGATCTGAAAAATGTTAGGCCCTTTTTCAGCAACAATACCAGACTCAATAAATAAAAGCCCTTTTCTCACACATGCAATAAGCCAGGCAAATAACACTGAAAACTTCATACCACACAAATCAAAATTTATAATTAAACCAAAATAGTTTTCTATTAAAATTGAGATTTTTAGAGAACTAAAAACAATGTTTAATACTGAAATTCTATTCTAAACTTGTTTGTATGCAACAAAACAAATTATCTTACAAAAGACAATGAATGTTTTGAATTGCAGACTTTTATATAGCACACCATGACTCACTGAAACATTTATGCCAGCATGAACACATCTCCCTATGTAGGAGATCATTTTCAATTAAAGGCCAATGAATCAGCTTAATGGGTATGCATTATTATAACAAACATTTCACTTTTATAACAGCCCCCACAAAAAAACTACAATGGAAGTTAATACATACACGTATGTGATTTGTAACTAGGAAATTAAACTTACAAGACCGCCTAAAATACAGATATGGCTATCTAGAAACAGATAAATTTTTCTCATTGAAGGTCAGAAATCGCAAGCGTGAATGGAATAATTTACCTAATATTTTGTGTATATCCTAGAAGTTATATCTAATTTTCGGATATGTTATTTCTACTTTCTGTATATCTCATTACATTAAAATTTTTTCCATATAACTTAGATCCTTATATACAGGAGTAGAGAATAACAGCTTTGAACAAAAACCTCTATTAATATTAGTTATTTATAATAATTATATTACTAGACTATATTCATTTTTAAGCTAACCAATTAAACATTAGATAGTGTGTTAAGTCATATCAAGTAGTTCATTTGCCCATTCTCAGTTGTAAGAAAATTAAAATTTTATAGTTTTTAAATGCCATACTCAGCCAACAGTTTGTTTTTAAAATGAAATTTATAACTAAATAAATATATACATACATGTACATAGCAACTAAACAATTATAGATCAAACTTTTAAATCAGATGACTGAGGAAATCTTTTCTATTACCTTTCACTTAACATTAGTCACTGCATCAGAGCTGCCAACATCTTACCAGCAATTTAAAATTAAGACATTTTACTGTGATAAGATCATTCTCTCTCTGATTATAAAATCTAAACACTCTAAATTTAATATTTGTGCCGAATCTCAATTTTTTTGCAAATCTACTGGTAAAAATACATATAAACCGGAAAGTTAATACATATAAACCGGAGGTTTATATGTATTAACTTTCTATCAATACATAAGCAAATTTGCTGATTATTTTATGATACTAAACTAAGAACTTTATTTTAGGGAGAAGTATGATGCCTTATTGGCTTTGTTCAACAATTTATAGGTGCAAGTAAGATTCAATGAAAATCTTCCTGACCACATGAGAGCTCGGCTGTTGAAATTTCAGAATATTCCTTATCTCAGCGGATGCTCGCCAAGCCATAATTTTCACGCCAAATTTGGCACCATTTGTTTAACCCCAGCCCTCTGGTCTGCAAGTGGGTAGGACTAGTTCTTAAACCTTGCCCCTTCACACTACTCATCCGATACCATGCAACACAGCTAATTTACCTTTTACAATAAAATACAAGTATAAAGAAATTTATTAATAAATAAAACTTACTCATAAATTATCCAGTGATGATTTTTTAAAATAAAATTGTTATTAATAATTAAAATAAAATAAAGTTTATTATTAATGCATCCTGATACTTAGAAACAATACTGCTAATGGGCAATATTACTATTCAGTTTAATAAAGTTTTAAAAATATTTCAAAATTTTTATATAAAGTAAAAATTTTCTAAAATAATATTCAATTGACAAACCTAATCACTACAAATAAAGTAAATATAAATTCAAATTTAAAAATTAAATTCAATCTATTTCAATTTAATATAAATATATGTAACATGTTGACGATGATCGACTTTAAACTCGGCATAGAGGCCAGAGGGAAGAGACGCACAACAGGAAGCGATGGAGATACACATTTATTTGATGATTCCGGATAATGAAGATATTCCGCAGGACAAACACAGAAGATTTAACAGATCGAAGGTACATGGTAATACATAGCTGAACATTAAAGACGAAATAAGCCACCGGGTTGGCCGCTGGGTCAGTGAAGAAAATACAGAACGTCACATCATAGGACAGTAGCAGAATCAGGACACGGATAAAAACCGAAGTATGACACGTGAGGGAAGCCAGCGAGCAGACAAGAAAGGACCGACCCCCGAAAATGCTGCTCAATGCTTTTAAGCCATGGGGGCACTAGCTAAATTTCTCTCAATTGACCAGAACCAAACCCGTGAATGTATGATGCAAGATTTTTCGAGGTGCGTTTGGAAAAGGGGTTGATGTCTAAAAATAACTTTACTGAGCGTGCAATAAGGGACTGTACTTTATTGAGAGGAAACAAGGATAATTTTGACTACACGTTAGATTATAAAGGTGGGGTGTTGGGGCATTATCGTTACATATATATTACTATCTATATATTTAAGTTGCTAAGCCAACTTTTTGGGCAGTCCGTGAGAGAAAACTATTGCATCAATTTACTTCATTTTGGTCTTAAATGAAAGATCGTAATCTGTAGATTTGTCAAATTTGGTTTTTGTAACTAATTTCTATTTAGCAATAATTTGCAATTAAAAATTGATTTCTGCACATGCTCAGTGACATGTTTTAATGATAAACACGTTTATTCCGAGGAGTCTAGATCTCTCTCTCTCTCTCACTGCGATTATTTTTATAATTATGTTTGTGAAATATAAGATTAAACCTGGTGGGAATTGTTTATTTCATGCTGTTTAATTAGCAATAATTTACAATTAAAACAATTGCTTTCTGTGCATGCTGAGTGACATCTTTAAATCTGGCTTAAGATACTTACTAAACACAAGGTCGCTTATGAAAGAAATTCATAAAATGTTTTTGAAATCAGTCAAAAGATTACAGATTATCTGTACCAAAACAGTGAGCAACAATTAAAGGTAAAATTTATTTCCATTTGTCTTCACTTTTAGTTAAATTTAATTAGTATTGTGTCAGTTTAATGTAATTTTAGCCAATTTAATTCATTAATGATCATTTTCAATAGATTTTATCATTATTTTTATACATCATTAAATACACAGAGCAACTAATGAGTTACATTTTTTTTAACTCTTAACATTTATCTTAACAGTTCAGATATAGCGAACAAAACCCCAGTAGAAGTTCATTATAAGAGGGTTCAATTGTACTTGATTTATTCAATCATGTATATATAACATGCAGATTTTTTCAACAAAGTGAAAGGCTAGAAGTTTCCAAACTGAAAGGTCAGCTTTTTATTTAGTTTTAAAAATTGAAATGCACTGTGATTTTCTGAGAAAGCCAGTAATCCATTGTCTTCGAATGTGTACTGTGAAGGTTAGACAAGGATAACAATATAAAAAAAAGACTTTCTAAAAGACTACACTGAAACACAGCAGCACATATCAAATATATTTTCAAGATTCTGGAAAATTTATTGCACATGCAGGTTTAAAAGCCAGCAATATTTTCAGCAACAAGCGAAGGAATATCCTAACAATGATTCATCACAGTTCACTACAATTTATATAATTAGAATATGTAAACCTAAGGAATTTGAATAGAAGCACTTAAAAAAATACTTTAACATATATACCATGCTATAAATAAAACTAGGTTAAAACATTAAAGACAGTTATAAAAGTTGAACACCTCTGACAGATGAAAAAAAATTTATTTGCATAAGTAGGTAATACATCTAATGAATGAACTTATTTTAACTCTTTCTAGCTTTTGTATGAATTTTTGCTTTTCAGTAACTAGGCGAATAAACTAAAGTAACTACCTAGCTGAGAGATTAAAAATGTTATTTGACATTTAAAATTTATAAAATCTTGTAAGAACTGATATTTTTAACAGTTTGTCTTTCCCACATTGTGGACTGTTTAGGCATCCCTGTCAACATGCTTGCTAAAGATCAGGATGCTGCTGCCTCATACTCACACAGCAGAGGCCCATGGACCTGGTCAAACATTTTCTAGTCCAGGGAGCTTAGGAACAACATAATTTGTGTAAGCAAAGGTTTACAAATGATTTCAAATTCTTTTGTGCTACAGTTTCTCAAATCATTCAGAAAGAATTAAATAATTTATATCATTTAAACATTATTTCTAATTTTTTAAAAAATCAATTTAATACATACCTCAAAATACTGTTTTTGTTTTTTAAATTTAACTCTGATCATTCTCCTGTATTGATTCCATGTGAGAATTTTAAAAACTCTAAAACTAATATTCTATGATGGGTTCAAAGCATCAGCTAACAACTATCAGAAGTAGTTGCAGATTTCAGAAGTGTGCCAAAGCACACTTTTAAGTTATTATGCTAAAATAATGAATATTAAGCTATGCTGATGGACAATGTTAACTTTTAAAATAAAAATAAAAGTTTCTCAAACTCAAAAAAATTTGAAAGCTATAAATTATTTAAAGTCTAAAAACTCATAATTTATTGAAAAAAAATTAAAATGATAGTTTAAATAGCTATTTTTCTTTATCTGTTTAACAAATTTTATCAAGTCTTTCACATAAAACAGCTTAAACACTTCCCTTCAAGGCCAGGTTTCTAGTCCAGATCACATGTGTTAAATTATTGAAAAACATAAAAGTGAAAAATCTTATAAACAATACATTTGAACAGAATTTTTAAAACAAAGGCATGCTATTGAACAGCCAAAAAAAGAGCCTTAATTCATAAATATTCTACATATCTTATAAAAACCACTTATGTGCTAAATTCCAAAAGTATATAACGGACTTACTCTCTTCTTAATGAATTTTAGTGCTCTTTTATCTTTTGACACTCTTAGCAGCTCCATTGCACGCTTTTCATATGGGGCAAATCCACATACTTCTCTTACGATATCTCTGATGAAACGTGTATGTTTAGTTAAATTCTGAAAAAAGAAAAGTAAAAAGGAACGTTACAGTAGAGATTTGTTACAATATAGCTCTAAACATAACTTTTCAAGATAAATTTTTGCAAAAGGTCAACTTGTCTAAGCAACCTCCTTTTCTCACATTAAAAAGCTTCCTTTAAGGTCTCCTTTCAGTCAGTAGAGCATGCATTCTTGATTAAGCCCAGATCACAGGGGCCAAAATATAATTTATAACCTGGCCTCTACTAAATAGCAGAACTTGTGACAAGTATATTATAGCAATCCTTTTTTCAGCTCTTTTACTAATACAGACCCTACTTAGAAATTACACAATGAACATATGGTATAATGACTGTTACAAAATTCTGGTATGATATTATGGCGAGCCAGTATGGCTCCTTCACATCCACTAATTATGCTATATCAGTATAGAAACCAATGTCATCAACAACTGTGTTTTACAGGTTTATTTTAACAATTAAAAGCATATATACAGTGATAGTAACATGCCAACAAGCTTTACAAAAAGATTGACACATTAACATGGAGCTAGCATGCCGTCTATCAGTTTTATCCTCTTTCCGCCCTCTCTTGGTGCCACGGCTCGAGTCTTCCTGCACATGCGTGAGAAGGAGCAAAACAGAACATCACTCGGTGACATAAAGTGTGAGAAGCACTCCTTCCCACAATATATAGCAGTTCCATAACTATACACTAAGGTGGGTTGGTTGATTGGGAGTGTTAGTCATTTTTTGGCTTCATGGGAGCTAATTAGGACAGACCATATCACTTATTATGGATTCATATCACTTTTTTTTTTAATCTATTTGCAGAAAAATGGATACTATAAACTTAGCATAAAGGAAAAAAAGCACAACAAATTAAAGCTAATTATATAAAAATATTAAAATATTTTTAAATTCATTAGGCTTTGAATGTTTTAGACTGTATTAAAAAGGAATAGAATAAGACACACAAGCTAAAAACTTAATTTTATATAAAAAAATAATCTTAAAAGCTTATTTAAAATCTGAAGTTCCAATAAACAATCAAAAAGATTTGCAATATGTATATTCAAGGAAAAAACATCTTTTAATATTCTGCAATTAAGAAAACCATAAAAACTTCATATATGTTTTTTAGGGTATGGTAGCCTAGTTGGCTACCATAGCCTAAAAAACAGCAGCGGGCCAGTGATCTGAACATTCCTGGCTCGATACTTGTCGCTACAAACCTACCACCGTGTTCACTATTGGTGGCCGGAGAACGTAAAATAGAGCGTGGCTACAATGTCCTCCAAGTTCTCAAATTTACCTCTGGAGGTGCGGGGTCAAGTGTTCCGGTCTCATCACGTGACTCTGTTCAAAATGACGGGACCGGTCATTTAGCCAAGGCAGACTCCGACCCTTGAAGGTACGGCTCCTGTTTTGAGTTAGCACCACATCGCCCATAGCATTCAAGACTATCTGATATTACTGTCGGTCAAGGGGCATAAGGAACAACATAAATGTTTTAACAGAAATTTCAGAGTGGCATACTACAGCACATATACCCACTAATGGCACTTTACTTACAAGATCCCCAATTTTTTAAATATCTAAACAGTTTTGTTTCTTCTACACATGTACTGGCTGAGATAAGAATGCAATTGCTTAAACATCTAATCTAAGGTAAAGTATGCTGAAATTTGATGCAACTCATTTAATGTGGAAACTTATGTTTCAATAAATTTTAATGCGTTTAAATTTAACATTTAGCAAAGATATCAAGTACTCTAAAATATACAGATGAAAGACAATAGTCAATATGCATACATACTATTAATGATCAATTACAGAAATCTACTTTATCTTAGAAAGATTGTCATGCAGGCTATATGGGGATATAAATATCTCACCGAGGTTTTATAAACAATGTAGGTCAAGAAAGCAACCATAAAAAGAGAATCCATACTAGCAAAGAGCATCATATAAAAACACATTTAGCATAGCTATCACCAAGTTTGATAACTTCCTAATTTTCAAAATCAGCCATAAGACACATTTTTAGCCTCTATAGAAAAAAATATAAAGTGGAATCTTGATGATCGTTCCCCAAATCATCCTTTCCCATATGTGTAATTTATTTCCCCAGTCCCAACAATCATATTGCTCACATTTATCGTTCAATTCTGTCGGTCCCTTGTAAAATGATAGATCGAGATTCCACTGTATATATAAACAAATCAAATAATTTATTTTCTACATTTGAATACTTTAACATAATATAATACTATAACCATGATCAGAAAAGACTAATTACATTAGTGTCTCATAAACAATAGGATCAAAGATCTTACCCCTTTCCTTCTTGAAGGCCTCTGTTTCATAACATTTTTTGTAACTTTATGTCCTTTGACCAGACCAACACAAATTTCTTTATGTACACCCATTCCTGGAAAAAAAGAAACAAATATAATTTTAAATTAACTAAATATCTCAACATTTTATCAATTTCAAAAAAAAAAAAAGCTAAGTTGGCAGGAGCCCCAACTTTTTCCGATTAACCAAATATACTAACAGTTTGGCAATTACATGAATAATATGGCAACTGTCCAGAATTTCAGAGACCAAATTGAAAAAAAAAATTTTGTTTCATTAGCCTTCCCAAAGTCCATAAACAACACTGCACCCAAGAGAGCTAATTACCCCATTAATGATTAATACAACTTACTATGTGCATATATGTTACAACCTGTGTCCAAAATCCAGTCAATTTGTAAAATGGCTGGCAACTTCTAGCTTTGGGCGACCAATTTGAGATGCACTCGACAATCAGTGGCCAGTTCGCATATTTACCAAGAAAACATGTCCAAAGAAGTTTAGCGGAGCTGGATCATACTACACAGGCATTGATCATACCAGTTCTAACTCATGTTCATCTGTACACATGTAATAGAGTACACCACTATCTCCTTTAACCAGAGTGACGATTTTTTATAACCACTTACTGATATAATCTCATATCTCTTAAGCTGTCAGTAATCAACACTTTCCCATTTACTTTCCCTTTGCTTCTTTCACTTCTTTAATCACAGTTTAACATTTTTCTCTTGTAAGATGACAACTCTGCAAAACACCTAGCTTTGGCCGCTTTTTCCTGGACAATACTCGAACTGGCCATTGATCGTAAGGCGCATCGCGAATTGACCGGCCAAAGCCCGAAGTAATCGCAAATAATCGTTTATTTCGGGCTTTGGCCAAATGACACAGTCAACGCTAAAGTAGCCAGCCATTTTGCGAATTGGAAAGACTTCGGACATTGATAGTAACATAAACATACTTCTAATACAATAACTTTAGTGTTAATCAAAAAAATGAAATTTCTAAACTGCCCTTTATATGGACGGATAAGAGTTTACGTGTGCAGGAATACTAAACTATTTCCAACCAAAAAGTTAGAGCATTAAACAACTTACTAATTATGAGATATACTGGAAATGAAACAGAAAAATATGTGGTTATATATCTTAGAAATAATTGCACATAATATATTCGACCCAGTTATTTAATACGCAATGCAAACAGTATTTTAGCCTCCCCGACACCCATGCAAGTTTTATACAACAAAATTTTTTTTTCTTTTCTTAATGTGTTTCTTTAATCCTCAAAACGCTATTTCATTAACTCGAATCTTTTTAAAAAAACCAGCTAAAAATATAATTATAGCTTTAAAATACTAATCAATTCTACTCGAACATAACATGCATTCGTTAATACAAAGGGGCAGAGATATAAGCGACATAACTCCTGAATATTGATTGACAGTGTTCATACATACCAATTGTACCATAAAAATAATTAAAAAGTCACAAGAAGAACAGATTAATATAGATATAAATTACCTGCAGAAAATAAAAATTCAACTGCTGGGCTATACTGCTGGCGGAAACTCAAGAAACAGACAAATTTGACTTAAGTTGAGTTGCAGAGTTGATATCAACCATAGATGTAGTAAATTCTGCAACAAGCACTAATCGGTATTGCCAAATCACCAATCGCTAAACCACTGATCCACTCGCTGATTCAGCTGATAAAGGTGCTTTTCTAGATAAAAATTCATTAAAATATACAGTGTTTAAAGAAAGTATTCGAGTGAGGGTACCCTTCTCGAAAAGTTCCCAGTAAGAAAATAATTTGTGTTTTTTATTATATATATATATATATATATATATATATATATATATATATATATATATATATATATATACACCTCGATTAATTTATGATTAAAGAAAATACCTTAAAAATTAAGTTTAGATGAAATGTTTTTATATCCCTTGTTGATAGCAAAACTTTTGGTCGGCTTTTTTGTGAAGTCAACTAAAAGACCGTAATGTAGAATAAAGTTGGTTACTGTATAAATAAAACAACCATGCGAAAATTTTGTTTACACAATCTATATAAAACAAAGAAGGCCAGTGGTGGGGAAAAAAGGACTTGGACCAAGTGACGAAACTCAGATATTTGGTAGCATCCAAAGAAGGTTCTGATAGTCGTATGTCGAACTACTGGTGCGAAGGTATGGTCGTGGTCAGTCCCAATTTTTTTACTATAGCCCTTTGCGACTAGCCGTGCTTTGTAGCGGCTGTTCCATCTTCGCTCCTTTTCAGTTTGAAGGTCCATCGACATCTGATAGCTTTATTTCCTACAGGAAGATCCACTAATTCCCAGGTTTTGTTTTGAGACAAGGAATTCATTTCTTCGTCGACTGTGAATAACAATTTTTCTTTTCTTCAGAATCCAATTTGTTCAGGTCTTTGAAATTTTCGGGTATGTCCTTAGTTATGTCTACTAGGTATCCCATATGTTCTGGTGGTTGTCCGTTCGTTTTTCTTTCTGATCTTCTCGGCGCTTCTATGGGTATAATTTCATGTTCTGTCTCAGTTTCTTCGTCTTTTACTTCCGGACGAGAAAGAATTTCAATATTTTGATTCACTGGTGATTTTTTGACAAATTTTGCGCTTCTACTGACAATTATTCTATTTTCGCCTGTATAAATTCTGTACCCCTTTGACCGTTGGTCGTAACTGACAAAAGTTCCTTTAGTGTCTCTTGGATCTAATTTTCTTCGGGTTTTTTTATGTATATATGCATAGGCTGTGCAACCAAATTCTTTTATGTGAGCTAAATTTGGTTTTCTTCTGCACCATAACTCATAGGGCGTTTTTCACAGGCTCTAGTAGGAAGACAGTTTTAAATGTAATTTGCGGAATTGACAGCTTCTCCCCAGAATTTGTTTGGCAGTTGACTTTGGGACAACATGCATTTGGTCATCTCGGTAAGGGCCTGTTCACATAGGAGTCCGTTGCGTTGCGTTAAGGAAAAGATGACGTTGAGACGAAAATAAACCAATCATAGGCCTCCAAACGATTAGCAATGAAATTTTTAACGCCTATGATTGGTTTATTTTCGTCTCAACGTCATCTTTTCCTTAACGCTACGCAACGGACTCCTATGTGAACAGGCCCTAAGACTCCCATTTTTCCTTAAACCCACACCGTTCTTAGGAGGTGAAAAAGGAACACTAAGTTAATGTTTAATGCCGTTACTCCATAGAAATTCCTCTATTTCTTTACTGGTGTATTCACCGCCGTTATCAGTTCGGAGAGTCTGTATGGTTCTTCCAAATTTATTTTTGGTAATGACGACAAAATCCTTTAGTTTACCAAGAACTCCATTCTTTCTAGTAAGTAGGTAGATGACGGTGCATCTGGTAAAGTCATCGATAAATGTGACGAAATAGAGCTTTCCACGAAGACTCGGAAAGGGCATGGGTCCGCAAATGTCGCTATGTACAAGTTCCAGCGGTTTCTTTGCACGAACACTGGCTGTTTTTTGGATACGGGGATTGTTGAAAAGTAATCACACATTTTGAAAATTAACCTTTTTATGCAACCCTTAAGTCGCCAAGGCGCGTGCCGAACCGGGGCAAATCAGAAGCTATCCCATGATTCTCTTCTTCCTTTTTTACCTCTTTTTACGTAACTTTTGTTTTGTATCGTAGCACTGTAACGTTTGTTATTTTCTCTCGTAGTAAATTAAATAAATATATGTTTAATGTTCATGTACTTTGAATAATTTAGTACCAAGACAGCTGCATTTCCGAGAAGAAGGTAAACAATATATTTTTGCTATCTTCACATCAAGGATTATGAGACTGAATTGCTAAATTCTGGTACTAAAGTTAAAATGGCTCAATCAGTGTTTAAAGATTCGACGCAGATTACTAAACTGAATTCCGAAAATTATGTGATTTGGAAATTCAAGATTGAAATGCTTTGATGCCGGATGGGTTAGAGGATCTTCTTAATTCTTCCCCACCCGATAAACCTGACGAAACATATTTAAAGAGAGATAAACAAGCACGAGCAATCATAAATCTATGCATAGGAGATTTCCAAATCATCCATGTTAAAAACGAAACAACTACTGCGGGTACATGGAAAAAACTGAAATCAGTGCATGAACGTTTCAATTTAAGTAGCAAGTTATATATTTTAAGAAAATTATATTCAATTAAAATGCCTGAACACAGTGATGTGATCGCGCACATCAATCACATGATGGATTTGATTGAAAAACTGAAAGCTATCGGTGAGAACATTCCAGATCAGCATATAGCCGCTCTTTTGTTAGTTTCGATTCCTGAATCTTACAATAATCTCATTACCGCCCTAGAATCTCGAGACGAGACATTATAACTACGGATCTAGTAAAATCGAAACTCTCCGATGAATATAACAGAAGGCTAGAAGAACAGGCGGATAGAAATTCCGATAATACTTCAACGGCATTTAAATTTGCTATAAATGCAAGAAATTTTAACAATAAAAGGTCGGGAAAATTTTATAGCTTTTGTAAGCGAAACGGCCATACTCGAAACTGTTGTTTTAAGGTACAAAACAAAAATAACAATACTTGTTCTTATAATTCTAATAACACAAAGTCAGAAACTCGCGTGACCAAACATGGAAAATCAGACCGGCATTGTATGAGCGCAGATTTAAAGAGCAATCCTGATTTAAAGAGCAGTTTAATTTCCGTTAAGAAAATCGGAACAAAATATAAATGTAAAAGTTCTATATATGGACTCCGGCGTAAGCAATCATTTGCTGTCAGATGAAAGTTTATTTGCAGAAGTAAGACATAATGAATCACCCACAAAAATTATTCTAGCAGATGGAAGAATCGTATGCTCGAAAGGCAGCGGATTCGTTGACCTAGATTTAATCACGAATACGGTCTGCAGAAAATTAAACTGACGAACGCTCTTTTCGTTCCTGATTTAAAGAGCAATTTAATTTCCGTTAAGAAAATCGCTAGTATGGAGTACTCTGTCCTTTTCGAGAAAAATAATTGCTTCGCGAAAAAAAGATAATGAAGTGATTATGCACGCATATTCTGATAAAGATAGTTTATACAAAATTGTTTTAAACAAACACTTGGAAAATGCTAATGTCGCGATAGAATGCAAAAATAATAATTGTATACAGATATGGCATTCAAGATTAGGTCATCGGAGTTATGACGGAATTAAGCGACTCGTTCACGAAGATCGCGCCGAAGGAATAAAATTAGATAATTGTCTTTATAATAAAACTTGTTCAGAATGCATAAAGAATAAAATGCAACAGATGGCATCTTAAGTTTAACAAGTTTATAAATTAGTGCGCTATGCCAGACGCGGTCGAACGATTTTTCTATGTCGAAGAGAATTGCGCCAGTCTGCATCCGATTCTGGAATCCATCATGGGTGTATTCCGTTACTCGGAGTAGCTGATGCGTAAGGGAATGTTGGGCTCTAAAGCCAAATTGCACATTAATAACGACATTGTTATCATCCAAGAACTTGTTAATTCTTTTACACAGTATATGTTCAACCAGCTTGCTAAGAGAGGAGAGTAAACTAATGGGACGATAATTTTTTGGAATGGAGGGATCCTCGCTTGGTTTCCTAATCGGTATAATTATCGTGGTTTTCCATGCTATTGGTAAGTACTTAAATTCGAAAATTTTATTGGTGAGCTCACATAAAATGTTAACGTAATTTATAGGTAAGTTTTTTATAGCAGAATTACGTTAATTTATAGCACGTTACATTGAATAGTTATGTTATCAATTCCAGGTGCTTTATTATTAGGAAGCGAGTTGACAGCATTTTGAATTTTAGCAGGGGTAATGTGTTCAAGAGGATCGTTATTGATAGAGGAGAGCCTATTGTTGTGAAACTGTCTGAGAATGTCGTCAACTTTATCAATAGTGTATGGGCAAAAGACATTTTAGTGGGGGAAGAACTGATTTTCGTAGATATCTGCCAAGGCCTCAATTTTGTCCGAGTTACTCGTCAGAATGCCAGAAGGGGAGTTAAAAGGGGGGAGGAGTGGGTAGCCGGTTTATTAATCCGTTTTAGGAAATTGCAAATGCTATTGTCCGAGAGAGCGAGTGACTCAATAAACACAGTCTTTTTTTATTTTCATATTTTTTTAATATTATTTTTAATTTTAGTATTAAGTCTATGAAATTCACCGCGCACTGACGGATCACCCGTATGCTGCCAAATTTTCCTAATTTGATTTCTATTTCTAATTTGAGTTTTAATGTACAGTGGAAGTTTATTACAGTTATGTGGGGGAATGTGAGTCTTGGCAGAGCTCAGCGCATTTTTCATATTGTCAGTGATGGAGATAACAACTTTATCTATATCCTCTTTACAGTTAATGCTATTAAAAGGAGGGGGAGAGTTAAAACATTATTAGTATAGTCAATCCAATTTATGAAGGAGGGTTAGTATAGAAGGAAGGGGAGTGTTGGTATGTAAATTTAAAATGATTGGAATATGGTCAGAGGAAAGAGCGTCTATTGCGTTAATGTCATAAGGAAAATTAATATTATTTAAAAGAGCAAAATCAATGACTGACTGAGAAAACCAAAGTGGCCGAAACGGATAGGGGTGGGTGGGAAAGCTATATCTATACTATTATCATTACAGTATTCATTAATTTCTCTGCCATACCTACAGACAGTGGCGGACCAAAGGGGGGGCGGTCCGCCCCGGGCCCCACTTACTAAGGGGGCCCCACGACAGGGGCCGTTTTTAAAATTGAATGATAACTTTACTACAAAAAATTACATTTTTAATTTTTAAAAAAAAATCAGACAAGAACGTTATTGTCTTTATAAAATATTACACTTGCATATTTTAGCGACTTCCAACATTTCACATGCCCTCCCCCCCCAACTTAACTTGAAATAAATTAAAACGTTAATAGAAGTTCAGTTAAAACTATAAAATTGTAGAAAACTTTTAAGAAAGCTGGGTTTTTTGCCGCCTTTTCAAACTGTGAAACTGAAGATTCCGATTATGTCTTTAGCCTTAACATAGATTTTAACAATGATATGATCCATAGCAGAAATTCGATGCTATATTTTTTTCTGATTTTATTAATATTATATTTATTTTTCTCATTGTATAACTAACTACTCAAACATCAATTCTATTTTTATTCAATTAAAAAAAATCCCAATATTTCATATTTTAAGGACCGTCCGGTAGTCAAAGCGCTGAGGAGGGCCCTAACTGAATTCAATTCGTGCCCCCCCCCCCAAAAAAAAAAAAGAAAAGTTAGAAGCACGCTACGCCTAAGGTGCTGAGATATGCCATAGAGCTGACGCTGAGTTGCTGAGAATCGCCCGACATTCTTCGTAATATTCCAGAACCCACGAACTTTTCTTGATGTATTTTAAAATTTTGTACGTAACCGTATTTATCCTAGAAGTGCAATAAACGCATGAAAATCATTAAATAGGCTGATAGTCTTTATTTTAGGCAAATTCCTTATAGACCAGACCCTGATTTTCCATTAGGCCCGGCCCTAGGGGCCCCCGAATGTTGGAGGCCCCAAAATACTTTTATTTTAAAAGAAGAAAAAAAAAGAAAATATCCAATTCAGTTTTTTTTATTTTACCTTTTTCAATATCAATTTTTTTATATATACTTTCAAATTTGATTGATTGGTTCATCATATGTATAGTTATATGTTTAGTTCATCATATGTATGTTATAGTGTATATAAGGGTTTGATAAGCTTTTCTGGTTGCATTGTATTGGTGTTTTAGTTTAATGAAGAAGTTAATATGTTGTATTGCTTTTTGTTATTTGATAATGCTCTAGGCTTCTACGCTTCAAATAGCCCATTCTCGATAAAATGATACTTTCACAATGATTCATGATTATTTTTTGTGTGTGTCAATTTTGGAAATTTTACCCCCACATCACTGTTAGGGGGCCCCCATCGCCCCATCCCGAGTTGTGCCTAAAGTCAAGAATTTTCTAAATCGGGCCCTGTTATAGACTGGTTAGTTTTCTGGTGTCAGAAGTCCTGATTTAAGCATTAAGTTGAGGAAAGACTGACGGATGACGACGATGAGCCTGGAAATTACAGATAAGCCGATTCTTTGTGTCAGATTCTGGCTTTGGCGTAAAAATTTGAATAATGTTGTGTGTTTTGGAAAATTTGGAAAATTGATCGATGCAGTGGAGAAGCTGTGCGACGAGTCTGAAAACCTAGATACAAGAGGATAAGCTTAGATTATAATGGCAAATGCTTGCGATTTTAAGTTTATAGCGTTTATACGCCTGTGGTCAGACATTTTGGAGGAAATCAACCACACTCAACACTACCTGCAAATTCAGGGGATTTCCTTGGACAAGGCTTTAAATAAACTAAGAGCATTGGAACTTTTTATTAAGGAAAGCAGAGAATTTTTACTTAGTGATGCTTTGGACTTCGCTTCCCAGAAATGTGAAGAAATGGGAATTGCTATTGAAAAGAGAGGCAGAAAGAAGATGCTGTTGGAAAGTAATCACACATTTTGAAAATTAACCTTTTCATGCAACCCTAAGTCGCCAAGGCGCGCGCCAAACCGGAGCAAACCAGAAGCTATCCCATGATTCCTTTCTTACTTCTGTTTTATGTAATTTTTCGTTTTGTATCGTAGTAATGTAACGTTCTTTTTTGTTTCGTAGTAGATTAAATAAATACATGTTTTAATGTTCGTGTACCTGGAATTACTTAGTACCAAGACAGCTGCACCGCCGAGACGGAGGTAAGCAATATATTTTTTGCTATCTTCACATCAATGATTATGAGACTGAATTGCTAAATTCTGGTACTAAAGTTAAAAATGGCTCAATCAGTGTTTAAAGATTCGACGCAGATTACTAAACTGAATTCCGAAAATTATGCGGTTTGGAAATTCAAGATTGAAATGCTTTTGATGCGGGATGGGTTAGATGATCTTCTTAATTCTCCACCACCCGATAAACCTGATGAAACATTTTTAAAGAGGGATAAACAAGCACGAGCAATAATAAATCTATGCATAGAAGATTCCCAAATCATTCATGTTAAAAACGAAACAACTGCTGCCGGTACATGGCAAAAACTGAAATCAGTACATGAACGTTCCAATTTAAGTAGCAAGTTATATCTTTTAAGAAAATTATATTCAATTAAAATGCCTGAACACGGTGATATGATTGCGCACATCAATCACATGATGGATTTGGTTGAAAAACTGAAAGCTATCGGTGAGAACATTCCAGATCAGCACATAGCCGCCCTATTGTTAGTTTCGATTCCTGAATCTTACAATAATCTCATTACCGCCCTAGAAGCTCGAGATGAGACACTTATAACTACGGATTTAGTAAAAACGAAACTCGCCGATGAATATAATAGAAGGTTAGAACAGAAAGCGGACCGAAATTCCGATAATACTTCAACGGCATTTAAATCTGCTATAAACGCAAGAAATTCTAACAATAAAAGGTCGGAGAAATTTTGCAGCTTTTGTAAGCGAAACGGCCATACCCGAAACTGTTGTTTTAAGTTACAAAACAGGAATAACAATACTTGTTCTTATAATTCTAATAACACAAAGTTAGAAACTCGCGTGACCAAACATGGCGGAAAATCAGACCGGCAATGTATGAGCGCGAATGTTTACAGTCAACAGGCGCCAGTCAAGTGCAAGGCCTCTATTTACCATTCTGAACAAAATACAAATGTAAAGGTTCTATATGTGGATTCCGGAGCAAGCAGTCATTTGCTATCCGATGAAAATTTACTTACAGAACTGAAACAAAATGAATCACCCACTAAAATTATTCTAGCAGATGGTAGGATCGTATTTTCCAAAGGCAGCGGATTTGTTGACCTTGATCTAAATATGCAGAAAATAAGACTGACGAATGCCCTTTTCGTTCCTGATTTAAAGAGCAATTTAATTTCCGTTAAAAAAATCGCTAGTATGGGGTACTCTGTCCTTTTCGAGAAAAATAATTGCTTCGTGAAGAAGAATAATGAAGTGATTATTCTGATAAAGATATTCTGATAAAGATAGTTTATACAAAAATGTTTTAAACAAACACTCGGAAAATGCTAATGTCGCGATAGAATGCAAAAATGATAATTCTATACAGTTATGGCATTCGAGATTAGGTCATCTTAGTTATGACGGAATTAAGCGACTCGTTCACGAAAATCTCGCCCACGGAATAAAACTAGATAATTGTCTTCATAATAAAACTTGTTCAGAATGCATAAAGAATAAAATGCAACAATCCCCGTTTCCAAAAACAGCCAGTGTCCGTGCAAAGAAACCGTTGGAACTTGTACATAGCGACATTTGCGGACCCATGCCCACTCCGAGCATAGGTGGAAAGCTCTATTTCGTGACATTTATCGACGACTTTACAAGATACACCGTCATCTACTTACTTACTAGAAAGAGTGAAGTTCTTAGTAAACTGAAGGATTTTGTCGGCATAACCAAAAATAAATTTGGTAGAACCATACAGACTCTCCGAACAGATAACGGCGGTGAATACACCAGTAAAGAAATAGAGGAATTTCTGTCGAGTGATGGCATCAAACATCAACTTAGCGTTCCTTTCTCACCTCCTCAGAACGGTGTGAGTGAAAGGAAAAATAGAAGTCTTACCGAAATGACCAGATGCATGCTGTCCCAAAGTCAACTGCCAAACAAATTCTGGGGAGAAGCTGTCAATACCGCAAATTATATTCAAAACCGTCTTCCTACTAGAGCCTGTGAAAAGACGCCCTACGAGTTATGGTGCGGAAGAAAACCAAATTTGGCTCGCATAAAAGAATTTGGTTGCACAGCCTATGCATATATACATAAAGAAAACCGAGGAAAATTAGATCCAAGAGCAATTGAAGGAACTTTTGTCGGTTACGACCAAAGGTCAAAGGGGTACAGAATCTATACAGGCGAAAATCGGATAATTGTCAGTAGAAGCGTAAAATTTGTCGAAAAATCACCAGTGAATCAAAATATCGAAATTCCCTCTCGTCCGGAATTAAAAGACGAAGAAACTGAGACAGAACATGAAATTATACCTGTAGAAGCGCTTAGAAGATCAGAAAGAAAAACGAAGGGACAACCACCAGAACGTATGGGATACCTAGTAGACACAACTAAGGACATACCCGAAAATTTCGAAGACCTGAACAAATTGGATTCCGAAGAAAAGGAAAAATGGTTACTTGCAGTCGACGAAGAAATCAATTCCTTGTCCCAAAATAAAACCTGGGAATTAGTAGATCTTCCTGTAGGAAAGAAAGCTATCGGATGTCGATGGACCTTCAAACTGAAAAGGAACGAAGATAGAACAGTTAATCGCTACAAATCACGGCTAGTCGCAAAGGGCTATAGTCAAAAATTTGGGACTGACTGCGACCATACCTTCGCACCAGTAGTTCGACATACGACTATCAGAACCTTCTTTGCTGCCGCTGCATACGGTAATATGCACGTGCGACATGCTGACGTCACCACAGCTTTCCTTCACGGAAACCTAGAAGAAGAAATTTTTATGGAGCAACTGGAAGGCACAGTTCAAATAGGACAAGAACAAAAGGTTTGCAAACTAAGGAAATCTCTCTACGGCTTAAAACAGTCAGCCAGAGCTTGGAACAAAAGAATCGAAGGAATCCTCAGAAACAACGATTTCTCTCAATCTACCGCAGACCCTTGCCTATTCTTAAAGAAAGATGAAGTAGATACAATATTGATCACGGTTTACGTGGACGATATCCTTATAGCATGCAAAAATGAAGACAAGATTCAAAGTCTAATCAAGTATCTCAACAAATTCTTCGAAGTAAAGGACCTAGGAGAAATCAGAAACTACTTAGGAATCAACATCAACAGAGATGATAACAAATTTTTACTGAACCAAACTCGCAAAATCGAAGGATTGAAGAAGAAATTCTGTCCAGATATCCACAAACCGTCTTACACACCGATGGACGTTTCTTATCCAAAGGAAGAGGACACCTCTCCACCAGTGGACAATACCAAATATAGACAAGCGATCGGAGCACTACTCTATATAGCCACCGTAACCCGATCAGACATCGTACTAGCAGTAAATTTATTAAGCAGGAAAAACGAATCTCCAAATGAAAATGACTGGAAAGCAGTTCTCAGAGTCATCGAATACCTGAATTCAACAAAGGACATTAACCTGCAAATTGACTCTAACAACCCACCAATACTTACCTGCTATACTGATGCTGACTATGCACCTGATATGACCACTAGACGGTCAACCGGAGAAAATATATTCTTCCTAGGAAACAGCCCAATTTTTTGGTCCACAAAGAGACAAAATTGTGTTTCCTTATCATCGACCGAGTCTGAGCTCATTTCTGTTTCTGCTGCTGCTCAAGAGCTCAAATGGATATTAGACCTCCTAAAGGATTTTGGGCTATCTCAAAAACTACCCATTAAAATGTTCGAGGACAATAAGTCCACAATCTCTCTAATTCAACATGGTAAGATGAATACCAGACTAAAACACATTAATGTTAAATATTTCTTTTTAAGGGAAATGGAAGAAAACAAAGTAATTGAATTAACATATTGCAATACAAATAGTATGATCGCAGATATTTTTACCAAACCTTTGCCCAAACCAAAATTTATGAAATTAAGATGTGAATTAAATCTAATTTCGGCTTATCCCAAAATGCATGATTAAGGGGGGCATTGTTGGAAAGTAATCACACATTTTGAAAATTAACCTTTTCATGCAACCCTAAGTCGCCAAGGCGCGCGCCAAACCGGAGCAAACCAGAAGCTATCCCATGATTCCTTTCTTACTTCTGTTTTATGTAATTTTTCGTTTTGTATCGTAGTAATGTAACGTTCTTTTTTGTTTCGTAGTAGATTAAATAAATACATGTTTTAATGTTCGTGTACCTGGAATTACTTAGTACCAAGACAGCTGCACCGCCGAGACGGAGGTAAGCAATATATTTTTTGCTATCTTCACATCAGATGCCGGGTGAAAAAGCTAAAGATGAGCGTTTATCTTTACAAGAAGAACTAAGGAGGTTCATGTTCCAGGGCCACCCAGAGACTTTACGGGGCCTGGGGCAAACTTCTGTTGGGGGCCCCAAAAAAATAAAAAATGCAAAGAGACGAAAACACACATTCAAATTAAGTTACTCATACTTAAAATTTTTTTACATGAATGATTAACATAGTTATTATATTTCATTGCACTGCTCTCTTGTTATATTTTCTGAAGAAATCTAATAAATAATTTTTTTAGTTTTTGACGATTTGCATTTCAGTCGCAACTTGTGAAAGAAGTTTTTCGAAATTGAAAGTCATCAAAAACTATTTGCGCTCAACAATGAACCAAATCAGACTAAATGGCCTAGCAATGTTATCCATCGAGAACAAGTTGGCTATGAAAACAAACTTTCATGAGACAATTAGACAATTTTCTGATGCAAAAGTTAGAAAAAGACAATTTTAAAAGGAGTCTTTTACCTATTTGAAATTAATACAGAATTCTTAATTTAACTTGCTCAAATGAAATTTTTAAAAAATGTTTGTTTTTAATAAGTTTTCAGAACGCACCCCCCCCCCTTTTTGGAAATGTCCCTGGGTCTCATATAACATGTTTTCACACAACACGGCATTTTCTAGGTGATGTATTCCCATTCTATTTTTTTCATACTGATACTGTGAATGTGTATTGCCTTGTGAAAAGTAAAATTTTTTAAAGTTGAATTACCAATAAAGTTAACGTAGATCAAAGTGAGGTATTTCTTTAGTTTTCCTTGAAGCTACCTGAATATTATAAGTATTGGCGCCAAAATGGCTCCTTTTCTTTTTAATATGAATTTTGTCTTTAACTATTATCGCTTTTATTAATCAAACGGCCAAGCCTTTTACCATTCACCTTGGCCTGACGAAAAATTCATACAACGAAAACCAGCGCCGTACAATTGATTTTAACCTTGTACCGAACAGTAAGTTAGCGAGCTCATGGCCCAGGCGGTTAGAACGTTGGTCTTGGAGCTGTGCCGTGCGGTACATCATTGGTTCGATTGCTCGAACCCAGGCCTTGACATAAGACCTTTTTTATTAATTTAACGCTTAAACAGTAATGATCATTGCTCACCTCGGACTGCACTTATTCCGTCAATTTTTTTCTCTGCACACAGGGGCGTGCCGAAGGGGGGGGGAGCGGGACAGGACCCCCCCCACAGAGATAAAATAAATTTTTAAAATTACAAAGTAATGCAAAAATATTTCGTATAGGCCTAATAGTAATTGTGTTATTTATTCTTTACCATTACGATCTTTATTGCACTTACATTTTTAGCGATCTTTATTGTTACAATTTTAGTGCTATACAGTGCCAGAAACAGTATTTCTAAAGCCAAGTGCCGAGCGCTGTTTATACACTTCTACAGTACTATCAGCGAACCGCGAGAGTGAACCAAACCCTTGCCTATCAAAGTATTGAAGGCGTCTTTTTTTCAACAGGGCACGCACGCACTGTTTTGTTGCGTATCTGCTTTAAAAAGCTCTTCTTGTTAGATTTTCATTCCAATAATGACGGGGGCGTCGCTTTAAATATTTTATCCGAATTCATAGATATATGATTTTTAAGAAGTGCCATCTAGTACTCTAGATAGCCTAAAATGGCACTATTTAACACCTAATTTTCAAAATTTTCCGGGGGAGGACACCCGGACCCCCTCCCTTCGGCTGGGGGTATTCCATGACCCCCAGACCCCCCGGAAGACACCCTCTTCTAGTCCACCCTGATAATAGGTCGTCAGGGAAATGGATGACCCCTAGCACATGGAGGCCTTGACCCCCTCCCCCAGAACAAAATCCTGAGCACGCCACTGTCTGCACAGGTCAATAGCCTGAGGAGACTGTCTGATTAAGGCAAAGAAAGGCTAGCTGTCATTAGAAAAAGTTAAAAATTACCATTTTTTTTTTGGGGGGGGGGGCAAAAATAAATCCGCCCCGGGCCCCAAATGGTCTAGGTACGCCACTGCCTACAGATGAAATTTCTATTGTACGCGCAGTTCCAGCGTTTGTGGTGTGCATTAAAATCCCCAAAATTGGTAATTTAGATGTGTCTTTAAACCTTTTGAGTTGTGCTACCCTTTGAACTGAATAACCCAGGGCAATCAGTTCCTCTCTTACTTCCTCAATTGGGATGTCCGAAGGGATACCTTTGATTAAAATTTTTAGTGGGCGTTCTTCCCTTTGGTTCATTGCAATTTGATTTCACGCTGCATTAGGAGATTCTGTATGCTTCTAAACTGAGTGATGTTTTTAGGAAAAACTTTAACGAATTTTCCTGAGTCCTGGAGTTGAAGTTTATCATTCGCAACTGTGTTGATTTCTTGCGTTATGTGTTTCTATTCTTTATCCTGACTTTTCAAGATCCAAAAGGGATCTGGCTTCTTCACCCTTGGTGCTTGCGCACTAATTTCAGGGGTGTTATCAATCCCTGTTTCTTCATTAATTTCTTCACTCTCGTCCCTCAATATAACATAGCGATTTTTTGTACTGATAACTAGGACTGGGCTTTATATCGATGTAACGCAAATATCGATTTAGTACTAATATCGACGATGCGATTTAGAGCTAACATCGTTTGCGAAATATCGAAATTCCGATGTAACGCACTACATCGATATAACGCCGACATTCGCGACCGCGATATTCCGGAATTCCGATGAGATAAATGCAATTACGGCCTCGCGCCAACATAGATTTAAGCTGCGCATGCACCCTGCTTGCTAAATCGCCACCCTGATTTAAGGAAGACGATCTACGCGCCAACATCGATTTAAGCTGCGCATGCGCCCTGCTTGCTAAATCGCCACCCCGATTTAAGGAAGACGATCCACGCTCCAGAATTCTCGATTTAAGCTGCGCATGGGCACTGCTTGCTAAATCGCCACCCCGATTTAAGGAAGACGATCTACGCGCCAACATCGATTTAAGCTGCGCATGCGCCCTGCTTGCTAAATCGCCACCCCGATTTAAGGAAGACGATCCACGCGCCAGAATTCGATTTAAGCTGCGCACGGGCACTGCTTGCTAAATCGCCATCCCGATTTAAGGAAGACGATCCACGCGCCAGAATTCAATTTAAGCTGCGCATAGAGGCAGTAATAATTGTAATTTTATTAATTATGTATAGCAGAGATGCCAAATAGAATTTATCAAAGTACCAAAATTAAAATACTAAATTGAAAATATGTATGTTTGTAATAAATAATAAACAAATTAAAGAGATAGAGTACAATATTAAATAGTACAGTATTAAATATTTAAGTGTCAATAGATAGTTAAATATTTTAATAGTACTTACTTATATTTGAAGAAAACTATTATGATTTGTTACAGTTTACTTAAGTTTTTTATTTCATGTTACTTTCAAGATTTTTGCTATCAGGTTGCTATGTTGTTGATTTCAAGGTATTAATTATAATCAACTATTCTGTATTAAACAGCTCTTTAAAATCATCCCTGTTCCACCTATTTGAAACGAGACTTATTTTTCCAGGCAATTCACGCTTTTCTTTGACTTGAGCATATCAAGCAAAGCAACTTATTTATTTTTATTGTAATTTCAAATTTTGTTCTGGCATGTAGAACCTTGGCAAGAAATTTGCCAATGTGCAACAAATTTGCCATTACTGAAGTAATGTAGAAGAATAATTATTTTAAAATTATTTCATTCAATGAATAGTTTAATTCAGAGAAAGTAATTTTTCTAATCTTCATTATATTTCAAATGAAATTTCCCCCACTAAGTTTAATTAATAAAATTAATTTATTTATATTGTCTTTGTTATAAAAGATGGCTAACATCTTCAGCTTAAAAACATATACTTGCGGGGGGGGGGGGGGTCAAGATAGGGACATATTCTACAGCAGAGTTAAATCGATTTATCACTAAATCGCGATGTTAGACTGATGATAAATCGATTTAAGAAATCTCTAAATCGCCCAGCCCTACTGATAACGTTTTCCCTTACTTCCTGTACCGAGGATCTCTTCGCAAATTTTTTGCATTTCAGAATTTCCCTCCCATTATTCATATTCTCAGTACCATTAGCATCATTATCACTAAAAATTAAACAAGAAGGAAACATTCGTCCTAACGAGTGAAAAACCAACAGAAAATAGCGACTGAGCGAGGAGAATGAATCCGGCGCTGGCTCAAGCTGAGCAGCGCGGGGACGCTCACTGAAAGCGGTATCCTGGTAGCATATTACCATTCCTTACATGAATTCACGCCATTACATCGTTTGGCTGCTGCTGATTGGTCAATTGAGTTTACATCGGTATTTGTGTATTTGGTGCGCTGATTCTTATGAAAGCATGTCTGTTTTTCAAGAATCAAAACTTCCATCACTATTTTTGAACGAAATAGAATCTATTTCAAATAATAGTATCGTAGTTGGCATTAAATTACATATTTGTGCATTATAAAATTTATGCATTTGTACAATAAAGTCACTTTATTTTCAGTCTATTTTTGGTAATTTTTAGAAGAGTATTTATAATTTTTATTTTTTAAGAGTAAGGGCCTGTTCACATAGGAGTCCGTTGCGTTGCGTTAAGGAAAAGATGACGTTGAGACGAAAATAAACCAATCATAGGCGTTAAAAATTTCATTGCTAATCGTTTGGAGGCGTATGATTGGTTTATTTTCGTCTCAACGTCATCTTTTCCTTAACGCAACTCCTATGTGAACAGGTCCTTAGGTTAAAGAACTAAAGTGTGCAAAACAGCAAAAAATATATAATTTGCATCTTGCAATTAAGATTTTGATTAAATAAAATAAACAATTTTTTTTTAAAAATTCAACATTTAAATTTAAAAATAAATAAAGCTTTCATTTTTTTTAAAATTCAACATTTAAATTTAAAAAAAAGAAAAATATCTTTCCTTTTTTTAATTCAACATTTAAATTTAAGAAAAATGTCAATTTTGAGTAATATTTACTCTAGTTTATTCTACTCCTAAAATTTCACAGTGAAATTACTACGGAAATTGGTAATTTCTTAAAATTTTCCATGCACAAAAAAGAAATATGAAGGCATTTAAGGTGAAAATTTCTTTTACAAATATCTTGTCACTTTAAATTACTTTTACATTAATAGGTGGAGCCACTTAAAAAATTCACGTTCCTTGTAAAATATGGCTAAAAAAATATATAAAAATGAAAGCAACTAAGAAATAGATTTTATCTCATTTAAAATGCGCTTAGGATCAAATATTATGCAATTATCGAAATGAAAGCAACTAAGAAATATATTTTAGCATTTATCTCATTTAAAATACGCTTAGGATCAAATATTATGACAATTACCAATGCAAACTGAATTGACCAATCAGCAGCCGCCAAACGATGTAATGGCGTGAATTCATGTAAGGAATGGTAATATGCAACCGGTTCTAGGTCTGTCCTTAAAGGAGTAGGACTACGCACTAAGGGCCTGTTCACATAGGATTCCGTTGCGTTAAGGAAAAGATGACGTTGAGACGAAAATAAACCAATCATAGGCGTTAAAAATTTCATTGCTAATCATTTGGAGGCATATGATTGGTTTATTTTCTTCTCAACGTCATCATTTCCTTAACGCAACGCACGGACTCCTATGTGAACAGGCCCTTAGGGCCTGTACGCTAATGGACTGGCCATAGGACCATAGGACCATAGGACAAGTGTTTTAACTGAGTTGCCTAGGCCAACTCCTTCAAACTCAGATATTTCATAAATATAGCAACGAAAAGCTGGAAATGTTGAGCAGTAGAAAAAGTTCGTTATGTAACGTCAAAAGTTCAACAGAGCCTAAATAGCCATCAGTGTTGATAACGTCACAGATAGAGTACAAATGACTTTTTAAAATTTTTTTAAATGACTTTCTTCTGCTATTAGCGAAAGAAACCGATAGCCATGTTACAGTTGTATACTCCCTTTGTATAGATCTTTGCTATTGTTCAAAACCGTAACTCTTTTGAATGTAAACAGGAAAATAATATTGCACAGGAAATATACACACAAATGTGTCGAATGAAATCTATATACTGACATTTGTATTTCATTAATATCTCTTTTGGGTTTTTGAATTTAAGTAGACGTAATGGGAAAGTTGAGAGTATTTGAAATTGTTTTTGATAATGGAAAATCTGTGTACAATCCATCTGAACTGGTAAACGGGAAATGTGTTGTGGACTTGAGAGGTGATATGAAAATGAAATCTCTTAGGATTTTAATGCGTGGTGTTGCAAAAGTACACTGGACAGAATCAAGAAGTACAGGAAATCGATTAGGAGCTTACACGGAGCATTATAATGCCGAAATAGAATACTTTTTAAAACGACAGGTTTTATTTGGATCTGGTAATTACTTTCTTAACAAATGTAAAATAACATTACCATATCCTTTTTTAGAATAGAAATTTGCATACATACATATTTTTGTTGTTTATTCCTTTTAACTTTATAAGTATCAGGATGTGTAAAAATACTCTTGGATATATATATATATATATATATATATATATATATATATATATATATATACATATATATATATATATATGTGTGTGTGTGTATGTGTATTTGTTAAATGGAAGATAATGCTTCTTTTCAAGGAGAATATCAATGTGATGTTAAATACTTTGTGCATTCATTCTCAAATCATATTTCATATTCCACCATTTATGTGACCTCATGTACATATTTGCAACATGTAGGGAGTTATTTTATAATAATATAAACAATTCAACATAAACCCTAAAAGGCTCAATCCCAATATACGGTACCCCAGCCGCTTTATTTTTTTTGCGATATTTTTTAGATTTTTGCCAAGTTGACGATAAAATGCCAAATGTGGTTTGTGTTTGTTAAATACTTTTAAGTTAACCATTCATTGCTTCTGATTTGAATAATTAGCAGCCAATCAGAGCTTGTGATTTACTTGTAAATGAGTTTAATCTGGATTTTATAAGGCGCTTGTTTAAACAAATTAAACCGTTGAATGTTCTTTTCGGGATTGCAGTTCCACCGCTCAGACGTACTTTTATTTGCGAGGTATGGCTTCTTTTACAAATGGGAAGGTTGATTTGGATTTTTTTCGGGATTTACAAAATGCGGGTAAGAGAACTATTATAGTTTACTGTATTTATGTTGAGTTAATAGCTAATATTTATCATTGTCTTAATTGTAATTCGCAAATGACTATAACTGAGAGGAAAGATCTGAACATTGCGTTAAATGATCCATTAGATGTGGTTCCCGGTTCAAAGCGAGTAAATTGGATTTAATTACGGTTTTAAAATTAACTTATTTATGGGTAAAAAAATGCCGTATTCTTGGATTACAGACGAATTGGGGGTATCCAAAAACACCGAAAAATCAACAAAACGTAAAAGAAGCTAAACCGAAAGTGAATAACCGGTAAGTTTTGTTTTTTTAAATTTTAACATGAAATAATATAAATGACAACATGCAGAACTTTCATTTTTTCATTTTCTGATATATTTAACCAAGATGATTTTTATATTTATTTAAATGAATTATTTGCAATATACTGACTTTTTTTAGCGGGGGTGGCACCCCCCACACATTACAAATTTCTCATTATTTTTCAGCTTTTATTTTTTGTATTTGTGTGTTTTTGTGCTTTACTGTGGTTGTACAGTTTAAAAAATGCGTATTTTTGGGACTTTTCGGACTTTCCCGTTCAAAAAACACGTGTTCTGCCTGGGCGACAAAAAAAAAAAAAAAAAGAAAGAAAAGAAATCGACTGTCCTTATTTAACTTCATTTTTTTATTTTCTGGATAATTTTTCAATGAAAGTTCTGCATGTTGTCATTTATATTACTTCTCTGAATGAAGCAATGAATGGTTAACTTAAAAGTATTTAACAAACACAAACCACATTTGGCTCTGCAATGGAACCGCCATCTTGGTTACGTCTGCCATCGCCAACTTGGCGATGGGAGACGTAACCAAGATGGCGCTTCCATCGCAGTGAAATATATAGGGGTACCGTATATTGGGAATTAACCGTATAAAAATTAAAAAGCGGGCATAGACTGCCAAACAAATTTACTTAAACTCTACCCTAAGATTGAAAACTTAAACTTATTACTTATCATTATTATAATTATATAATTTTTTGTCTACATTTTTCCTATAATTATCTTGCTCTGTTGGATTATTTATTTTTAGTTATATATATAGAGAGTAATCTCATACATAGAGGTAGATTAATATATAGACACAAAGTGTGTGCTTAAGACTTCGCACAATTAATTAGGTCCTCATTTTTACATGAGTAAGAAATTCTTTGTTTACAGGGCTAAGCGGCTAAGTTGAAGTGTACTAGTTAATTCTAAACATGGAACTGCCACCAACTATTCGTAACGAAGATATTTTTTAATATTCTTTTCTATAAATTGCTCATTAGAAATGGTATTATTGAATACTCATTTAAAGAGCTTATGCATGTCAAGAAATATTAAAACAATTCATTAACTAAGATGCAGTTAAATAATTTATCACATATATTCATAGAAAACTATGTTGTGCAAACATTACTGATATGATGACATTATTGATAAATCCCACATATATATATATATATATATATATATATATAAATATATATACACAGTCCTCGATTTCTAGAAATTGAGGTGTCGGAACTAAAACATTCCGGGTGGTAAGGGGGGTATTCCAAATTATATATATATATATATATATAGTAGGCCAAGCCCACTCACTAACAACAGAGTAATATTTGATTATATAAATAATTTTAACTATCATAATTTTTTATCCTAAAGAAAGGTAGTGGAATGCCGTTCCGGCACGTTCTGCCTCAAATCGAGCCCATATATATATATATAGTTAGTTTTAAAGCAAGATAAGTCTCAACATAGATTATCTTAATATATATTGCATAATTCTTGTGTAAATCTTTTATAAATTTTGTTAACCCTTCAGCGGGCGTGCCAATTTTTGGATTTTTCAGCAGGCACGCATGGCACAAAGTGCAATGTCTCTTTCAACCTTGATTATTCTTTTTGTAATAAACTTTTTTTTCAATTTGAAAATAATAATTCTGGGTTTTATGACAAGATATATCATGTTGATAATATTGAGATATATTTATAATTAAAGGCCAAAGAATGCAGATACAATCGCCTTATTTCAAAACTGTCCGGTTTGTTGGACAGTTTGGTTGATAACTTGCGGATCGATTCTTATTATGTCCAAAAACCTAAAAAACAATGAGATTGTCGATCTTCGTGATATGTGGAATACAGTGTAATAGCTGCACATTTGATCGACTACATCACCCCCTGCTTCTGTCGTATTGCAATCCAGCAAAATCGCTGGTTTACCATGGTTAAATCATGGCTAACAATGAATGGTAAGCATTATAAGGGTCAGAAAATTAGACCTGCATTAGACATGGTGTAGCTATAAATAGAAAATGTTTAAAATATTCAAACCTTTTATGTAAAAACAAAAAATTCAAAATTATGAAAATGTTGCACTCATAACACGGATGTGCCTGCTGAAGGGTTAAGTAAATACTTTAAATTCCCATTTAAAAATTCAAAATTAATTATACCAATCTTTAATGCTAAAAGACCCTGTAAATTTTTGTTTAATTATTTTGTTTTGATTATTTAGTTTTAAAATAAATGTTTATTGAATATGTTAAGTTTAATAATGACAATATTTATTTAAGGCACAATTATTAATATATTCATTTGCTATCAAGAAAGATCCTGTTAGAATAAATAAATAAAATATATATACTTTACAAATACAATACTGTATTATCCAATCTTAATGGAATCAAATCAAATTTAAATCAAACTGTGATAAAATTTTGAGGCTCCTCTACGAAAACCCTCTATGTTTAGTCATACTTAAAAGCTGAACAATGCTTAAAGGGCCCATATATAAAGGCAAATTGTAGCAAAGGGAATTTAATATTCCTAGGCTTTTTCAGATAATTATTAGAACATAAGAAACTTTGCAAGCAGACATTTCTTTGAAAACAGCTTTGAGTTTTTAATCAATATTTTTTAAACTTTGACTGCTTTCAATGACTGTTTCTTTGATAATAATTTTAAAACATTTCACAATTTCTCTGTGAATTCATCTTGATTAGAAATTTTAAAATTTTATATTTCCTTAATATTATTGCTATTAAATAAGCTCCTTATCCACCTTTAGTTAAATTCTAGTTCAGAATAGTTTTGTTTGAACATTTTATTGAAATTTTTCATCATGTACAGTGGCTGTTCGCACATTTTTTAGACGATTTTGGTAAGCGGTAATAAAAAATTGTTTGCTGCAAAAGAAATAATTGCAATTGTACTATGTTTTAAAAGTCAAACTTATCATCTGCGGCTTGAAAGTTTTGTTTTTATTCAAAATGGCATTTTTAACAAAGCAGTGGTTCGAAGGTTACTTTTATGATCTTTCCGAAGAGAAATAGGCATACTCCGTTATCCAAAAACGATGTGAGAATCATGGTTTTGTGATATCTAAAGCGTCGATAGGTAATATCGTCAACAAGAAAGGAAAAAAACGTCAAATTGGAGCCTCAAGTGGGGCAAAAATTCCAAACAAGTATCCAAGGAAAAAACGAACATCTTCGACTATTGCAAAGGTACGTTGTTTAATGTTAAAAGAAAATTCCCCTAGTCAAAGAACAGTTGCAAAATCATTAAAATGCTCGGTGTCCACTGTAAACAAAATGATAAACGTTGATTTAAATCTTAAGAAAGCGAAAAAATGCAATGTGCATTGTCTTCTTCCAAATCATATCGCTGAACGCAGGATACGCTGCAGAATTCTATATGAGAAACACTTATCCAAAGAAAAATGGAAAACAATTGTCACAATACATGAATCATGGGTGTATTTAAATGATTGCGACAAAAAAAAAGCCATTTATTATCATAAAAGGGGAGAAAAAAATTTAAGTACATGGTTCAAAGAATCGAAAGAAAGTTTTTCTAAGGGATTCATGATTGTTGCTGGTTTTTCTTATAATGGCAAGTTAAAAATAAAGAGAGTGGAAAAAAATGTCAAGATTAACTCCAAATACTATCATGAACATATTTTATCGCCAATTTTTCTGAATGAAATACCATCGGTTTACCCACAGTGCCATCAATCTGTGAGACTCCATCAGGACAAAGCTAGCAGTCACACATCAAAATCCACTGTAAATTTCCTAAAAGAAATGGAACAAAAAACTGGTATCAAGGCCATACCCTTCACTGATATCCCTACTAAATCTCTCGATGTATCACCCATGGATTTTTGTGCTTTCGGACTTTCAAAATCTGCATTATCCAAACGTCGTCCCAAAACCCTTACAGGACTCTGGAAAGCTGTTCAGGAGGAATGGGATAGAATACCTCTTCTGACACTTCAAAAGGCATTATTATCCTGGAAATTGCGGTGTCGAAAGATAGTTCAGAATAAGGGATGTCAAATAGAACATTTATAACACAAGAATTTTATGTAATTTAGTTTTGTGAATACAATATACATCGTCTAAAAAATGTGTGAACAGCCTCTGTATGCTAAGCATGTCATTCAGTTATAGTTGGCTCTCTGTTTAACGACATACAAGGGACCGTGAAAAATTGTCCTTAAGTAAAGATCGTCCTTAAACAGAATTTCTGAAGAAATAACATTTCCCTTCACATTTTACAGGCTTAGGACTGTCAATATATTTCTTAATATATTAGCATGTGTAAAAATGTTATTTTATTATTTTTTTTTTCACAAAAAGTTATTTTAAAGTACATTGAAAAAAGAGTACAAACAATACAATAAATTAGGTTTTAAAAAAAGTGTTGATTGGTTCAATTTTCGCCTTGTTTTCGTTATTCTCTTTTCCAGATTTTCTAAAATGTTAAATGTGTCATCTTCCATATTTGGTGTAATATAGCGTCGGAGAACATCTAGAGCAGAAATTGCATCTGTGTAAGACGGTGGCAGTGTCTCGTTTTCCGTGTCTTCAACTTCACCTTCTTCGTCTGACACTGTGTTATCGTTTACTATATCTTCATAAATTTGTTCTACATTTCTATAATCTGTTGTTAAAACAGATTCATCACAACTGTAGAAATCTTGAATTGAGACATCCTGATCTTCAACATGACTTCTCCGTTCTTCAGGGGTAATGTCATCTTTGTTGACTTCTACATCCGTACTTTGAAGTTCCACTACAAGTTCTTTGTGAATTCCAGAAACGCGAAAGCAGTTTTATATAATGGATGAAGAAACTTCTTTCCATGCTGATGTTATCATTTGCATTGCTTCTAAGATCATAAATTTTCTAATTTTCATACTGTCAGCTGAATTGTTGATTAATTTCCTAATTAAAGAATTTCTGTAGTATGCTTTTACACTGTGAATGATACCCAGGTCTAATGGCTGCAACTTGCTAGAGCAATTAGCTGGTAAGAAATGAATAGTCAAATTTATAAGTGCAGGGATATTTGGAGTATGTGCAGTGCAATGGTTGATTAAAATTAAAACTTTTCTCTTTTCTTGATGCATTTTTGCATCAAATTTTCTAATCCAGTCAATAAAAATTTGTGATGTTATCCATGCTTATTATTCCGGTACTCACAAGGTTTCCTGGTGATATTCTTAAAATGCCTTGGTTGCTTTGATTTGCCTATAACTAGTGGTGGAAATTTCTCAGATCCATCCGAATTAGTGCACAGAAAAGCAGTCAATCGTTCCTTACTGTGTTTTCCACAAAAGCACTTTTTGCCCATATACGTTAAAGTTTTATTAGGCACCATATTCTAGAATTGGCCCATCTCATCTGCATTGAATGTGTTCTTCTCGTCATATCCATCTAATATCCCCTTCAGCACTGTTTTCCATTCTTCCACTATTTTTTATCTATGGAGCCACTTTCGCCAGATATGCTTTTAAATGCAAGCCCATATCTTTATTTGAACTTTGTTAGCAAACCAGCCGAAGCCTGAAAATTTTGCATTCCAAACTTTCTGCCAGTACAATAGCCTTTTCTTTAAATATCACTCTGGAAATTGGAATGTTGGATGCTCTTGCTTCATAAAACTATTGCAGGACTGCCTTATCAAACTCTTCTGATCGGACACATTGAATTTTCTGCCGTTTGGATTTGGTTCCCAAACCAAATTTTTGTGCTGCTTCTAAAATTTCCTCTTTGCTTGCTAAAATGCATTTGAGAGTAAACTCGGGTAGCTGAAATTGTCTTGCGAATTGGACTTTTGTTATTCCAACAGTTTCTTCCCAGTCTTCAATAATTTTCACCTTTCGTGTAGCATAAGATGCTCTCGCTTTGATGCCATTTTGCTCTGCTCATCTCGTATTCATACTGAAATGAGCTCCTTCCACAACCATGAATTCTCTTACCATGAACACCTGCTTCCCGGAAGGAGTGAGAGAGGGCTGCTTTTGGACTGTTCGTAATTCACATGACAACAGATGGTAGGGACAATAGAATGATTCAGCTCCAGCACTAAGAGCTCCATGAAAGAATATTTGATCTTTCGAGAAACAGTAATCCCCACCCCCCCTCCCGTTTTTCCCACTGCAACAAGTCTATGATTGGAACATTGCAAACATAAAGGAAATTCCGGGTCTGTTATTGAAATTAAACTTGTTTTCCCTCACAGAAAGTTCCCCTCCTGTGTAATAAAATGTTGAAGAAAAAGGTTATCATGTAAAAAAATTTATCGTTAAACAGAAACAACATTGTCTTTAAATAGAATTTTTTTACATTGGGAGGGCCGGGACTGGGAAATATTGTCCTTATATAGAGATCGTCGTTAAGTAGAGCGTCATTAAATAGAGAGCCAAAAGTATATTGCTATGCCATTTATCTTGTGTTATTTATTGTAATGTTTTTTTTTTTAATACTGAAACATTGCAAAAGATGTTATAAGCAGTGGTGGGATTCAGCCAGTTCGCATCGGTTCTGTAGAACTGACACCTAATGTAGATATCGGTTCTACAGAACCGGTTCAAATTGGCTGAAGCCCACTGCTGATTAGGACATAGAGCCAGTTGTTAATTTATTTCAGTCCCACCACTGGTTATAAGGCTTCAAAATTCATGTAACCATCTTGCCAGATCTTGGTTTAGTAATTCATCCTTTCATAGGTCTCTGATGCTGATTTATTGCACTAAATACTGAATATATATGTGTTTTTATTTTAAAACTGTCATTGAAAGACATATTGGTAATAAATGTTTGTTTGTTTTCTGTCTACTATTAACTATTCAATAATATTTATTTTATATTTTATAAATTAGAAACTGGAGATGGGAGAGAAGTTTTAACTGAAGGTCGCCACGAATTTCATTTTTCGTTCCAGTTGCCATCTGGGTATGTAAATTTTGTTTTTAAGCATATTAATTTATTTGCTGATTTTTTTAATTGAATTTTATTAGTACTGGTTTAATTACTTCATATAAATTATATAACCCTTTAATACTCTGATTTTATATATTTATGGATCCTAAGGACATCTAATATTAAGTGTTTAGAGTACATTACTTTTAATTTATAGGTATCTTTTTTTAATGTTTAGGGATTAAAGATCATGAAGCAGCTTAAATATTCTACTGTATTTAATATTTATTCAGTTTGCTTAATTTACATAACAACATTACTAATTTTTTACTCTTTTCCTGTTTCTCCATGCTCATCAGTTCAGTGCAAAGCTCATAAAAGTTCTTTTAGGTGTGAAGTTGTTCAATTTCAAGTATTTTACAGCTTTCTTCAGAGCAGTGGTGGCTGCTGCTGGCTTTTTTTTTTTTTTTTACCTAATATAGATAAATATAAGGGAATTATGCATATCCAAAAGTATGTATAGGCACAAATATGTGTGTTTTTATAAATAAGCAAACTCATTTTCTTCATACTATAGGAACATACAGTTTCTTATAATCCCCAATAAAAAATTAGGATGGTGGCTAGTTTTGAACTAATTAATATAATTCTTTATTAGGTTAGGGAACATTAAGTGTGATCATTTCTATGCACAATTTATAAATGCAAGGACAATTAAACTCTTTGGTATAAATATGGGAAACAACAGACTTTTTCCAGAACGTTATGGGAGTTGGTGAGAGAAGGAAATACATGAAAGGGGAAGTGAATATCCCTTTCATGTAATTTTTAATTTTACGTAAGTCTGTAAAAACAGCTTGGTCCTCTTATAATAGAGTATGATGTTGTCATTCTTAATGTAATTATCATAAATACTACAATATGATAGCTATATTATAAAACTAAATGTTGTAATTATTTTATTTCTTGCTTTTCTTTAATTTCTCTTATTGTATGTCTGTGAACTTGGATCTTCATTCTTTCTAACCCCCATGATTCTTTTTTATACCTTTTTTAACCTTTAAAATTTAATTTTAAATTTTTACACATATTTTTAGTGCAGTGAAAATTTGTTGTATGTATGTTATGTGTTGATTTACACATTTTATAAGAAGATTATTTTTTCAGGGGCATTTCAACATCCTTTGAAGGAAAATATGGAAGCATTCGATATTGGCTTAAAGCAGAAATGGAGAAACCTTGGACATTCAATCATAAAGCAAAAAAAGGCTTTACTGTTATCTGTCCCATAGATATAAATCGAAGTGAATACTTGGTACAATATTTTAATACTTTTATTGATGATTTAAATTTTTTTTAAAAATGATGATATATTGTAATCTGTTGTGAGAAGTCAGTAATTTCTTTTGTCTATTGCAAGTAATTTTTAGCCATTCCAAATATACGAGTAAATAGCCATTCTAATCTGTTCTTTTAAGTGTAATAATCTGGGTTTAGTAATGCAGACAGAGAAATAAAAGGTGGTGAAATTGTGAACTAATTTTTTTATTTGCTCAAACAAATTCCCATCCCTTCAATATGTCCTACACAAAATTTCATAACTTTCTGAACAATAGTTTCGACTGTAGACAACTTTAAAGTAGGGAAGTTTAATTATGGACAACTGGTATATTTAGAATTATTGCTGAGGGTTCATACCTCATTCCCTGCAGCTATTACTAGTTGGAGGGGGAAATAATCCACCTTTAAAATGTAATACAGAGAGTAGTTTTCTCTCATAGGCAAGTTTCATTATAGTAAGTAACTGCAGATCATATGTTTCTTTCTACATAATATATTTCTGTCTTTAAGTATTTATTTTTACTTAATATTAATCTTCTAAATTTTATTTCTAAATTATTACAAATTTTATTCCCTTTCCCAATCATTGAGGTCAAAAGATGAAAAGTAAGCTCATTCAGGTGTCAGATTATTCAATATCAGGAGTTCTAGAGCTTTCTTCATTATAGTACTTCACTGTAGATAATTTAAATTTTTTTCCCTCTCTTATTGAAACCATCACATTTTTTTTTTATTTTTTTTTTTAACATAAGCTTTCCAGAGACAAGGAAATAAACAGACCAAGCAAATAAAAATCCAGTTTGGTATCTTTGGAATTTTACAGCTGGCAAAGGTCTTCCTGTATGTTCTTCATCCAGGAGAGAATTTAGATCTCATCTAAATTCTGGGAACAATCTCAATACAGTGGCACAAGAGGCAGCTTCATTTCCATATACTAATTGTAGATGTTGAAGGCATTTTTCTTGATTTAGCCCAGTGGTTCCCAACCCGTAATCTGCGGACCACTAAGCCAGAATTTGAACTATGTGCAGACCCTCACCGACTTGAGGTGGGGGGAACCTTCTGGGGGTATGGGGGTTATAGAATATCCCTCAGGCAAAAGGGATACAGGATTAACATACTCACATTCTTATGTATCATATCCTAATAATAAAATAATTATGTTAAAATTTTAAGAAATTTTAATTCAATACCCAATAGTCATCGCATGGCCATCTAGTTCAATGAACATTGCTTTCAAAATCCCCATTTATTTGGCAACTTTTTTATATGTGGTGCCGGACCACTCCCGAGGCTCTTGCGGACCACTGGTTGGGAACCACTGATTTTGCCTCACTTTAAAATAATAGGAAATCATATCTCACTAATGCTCTCGCGTTAACTGCATTTTCTATTCTTTCTAAATTTATTCTATGATAGCTAAATTGTGATTATTGCCACAAATTAGCATCTGCAGACATAAAAGAATTCAAATTTAAACATCTGACCAATAATTTTTTTTGTCGCATATTGTCTCTTCTGATAAAAGTTTTAAATTTTTAATAAAATTCAGCCAAAAAATCCTGTGAAGATACATTGCTCTGCATTTTGAACAAGATATTGTTATCAAAGTTCACACTATCAGTTAGAATTACTATTTAAATTTTATTTCTTATTTTATTTTCTATATAATAAATACTGTGAAATTACTCATGCAGTCAAAATAATTGAATTTGTGGTTTTCACATCTTAGTTTTGTTAATTTTTTCCTTTAAGGTTCCAGTAGAAAACAACATTGAAAAATTATTATGTTGTTGGTGTTGTACATCTGGACCCATTTCATTGTATGCAAGAACTGACAGAAAAGGATACTGTCCTGGTAATTGTACTTTGAATTTTTTATAATTCTGCCCGAATAATATGCTTAATTTTTCAACAGTATTTTTTCTTTCAAAACTTGTATGGGTTTATATTTTATTTTTTATGGCTCGCAGGAATACAACTATACTTTCTGTTTGCTAGTTTAGCTTATCATGCAGCTGAATGCATTAAAAGCTATAGCCAAAACTCTGTCTAATTATATACTTTAAATTATTGTTTTCCTTGCATTTGGATTGTATGTTTTTAGTAGTATAATGTTCATTTAAGTCATCTAAATTAGAAGAACTTTTGTTTATTAGCTTAATTATAATGTTAAGATAATGTACCAGGTTAAATTTAAAAGTTAATTACGAAGAATTAAGTAAATCCTGAATAACTGAACCAATAAATTTAATAAAGTTATTTTATTATAAAAAGTTATTTTATTTCTGATTTTTTTTGCGCCATTTTTTTTTTTTGCCAATATTTTAATTATTAAAATGCATTTATATAAGATATCATGGTAGAAATATGAAGTATTTTGAATTTCAAGCTCAGTGAATTGTCACCCTTCTTTTAAGTATTTTATGATGATAGTGAGATTTTGCTATTAATTGTGTAGGTGAGTCCATTGCAATAACTGCAGATTTTGAAAATTTGTCAAGTCGGACCATTATACCTCATGCTACTCTTCATCAGACCCAAACCTTTTTAGCTGGTGGTAAATCTAGAACAAGACATAGTAAATATACCATAGTAACTGGTCTTGCCATCCAACCTGGGAGAACAACGAGTTGGGATGCTCAGTTGTTAAAAATTCCTGCTGTCACCCCATCTATTATAAACTGTTGTTTGATACGTGTTGACTATGCTGTGAGAGTAAGTAAATTTGTTTTCTCCAGTTTTGAAATGCTTTCAGTTTTGTGTTTATGCATATAGTCTTTTACCACTGTACAGTTTCAAAATGTAGTGATAAATATGTATGAAAACTTTAAGGCTCCTTTAAAATTTTAATGATGAAAAATAATGCAGTTTTTTTTCGTAATAGATTCTGTAAAAGTAAGCTATTAATGATCTCTTTTCTTTTTTCTTTTTTCTTTTTTAAATATTTATCAGTTAAATATTTATTTAACAATCACAGGATCGAAGGAAGAATGAAAACATTATTTAAATACCAACAAAAATGGTAATTATAACATAGATTTATATTTGTAATAGTCTATTTTATGATAAATTCTAAAGAGTGAATATTATAAAATATTGAGAATTCATTCTTATTGAATAATAAGAGTGAATATTGTACAATTTTAATGTTAAGACGACCCCTCATCTCTTTGTGTCCACAGCTCCAAATTGTTTTCCTCCACAATGTTGGTTTTGACTTTTATGATTCAGCTACTTCCCCTCCAAACTGTGAAAGAACCCTTTAGTAGACATGGCCCAATTACAGGAACTCCTGTCAAATTATAGGGGAAAGTGACTCATGGCAGGAGCCTCTCATCCCTTGAGATGGGAAATCCTTATTTCATCTCAAAAATGCTAAAAGAACAACAAAACACAGCTAAGCATAGACTCCAAAAAAGATTTATTTTTCATTCTTTATTATCCTTCCATGTGTCTTACATATGTGAATGGTATCCCCACAAGGAAATTACAAAGTTACATAAATTACCTTAGCTGGTCAAAAGGGAGCAAAAATTAGATCAGCTGCATCAGCCATTATAAAGGTGAGGCTGCCAACAAAATAAAATAAACTGCCAAATTTGGGAAGTCAAAAGATCATGCCCCCAGAAATTGAAACAAATGGATTGGAAGCCCTGGACTCACCGAAGTAGATGCAAGCCCCAAAACTTTACCTTCAAATGGGGTATGCCAAAGAAAATTTTACTATCAACAAGTACCTAAAGTAATTGCAAATAGGCATATAAAAATCTGGAAAAAAAAAAAAAATTATGGACAGAAAAAGTAAAAACAGTTAGGTTGATAAGTTTTCTTGGGATCTTAAAAAATACCAAATTGGGATCTTGCCAAAAGTCATCAAATTTAGAAAAGGAGAATCCAAGATATAATTTTTATATCGCAAAACCTTTTGTTTTAATACATACAAAAACTACAAATTAGCTGAAAAAAATTAAAATAATGCAATATTATTGATATACACCACCGTAATAAAAAATTAAATGGAGGTGTATAGTGCAGAGTAAAAAGATGCAATGCAATGTAGAGCTCTAACTTTTATTTAAAAGTAAAAAATGTCGGCAACCAAAATATAAACATGAAAGAAATAATCTATATATATAAAACAGTTCTGTAACTGACTCATTCATTCACTGACTGACTGACTGACTGACTGACATACAACGCACAGACCAAACCGCTGGACCTAAAGGGCTGAAATTTTGCATGGCGATTCTTCTAATAGTGTAGGGGTGCACTAAGAAAGATTTTTCAAAAATTCTTCTTAGATTTTTTAAAATTAAATTTTTAAGCTGTTTTTTAAATTTTTTTTACGTTTGCATTTAAAATAATACATTGAGGGTTATAAAATTTATATCACGAGAAAGATCATAAAAATTCCTTCAAAATGATATCTTTTTCGAACCTTTACCTTGATTTTCTGATTTTTGGTGAATTTTTAAAGATTAATTTTTAGAATTTAATTTATTAAATGTTGATCACGTGATTTCTTTTTCTGGTACTTTAAATAAATTTATCGTCACGTGCATAACAACTAAATAGACAAAAATGATATTCTTTTTCTTTCTAATGCAGCAGACGATTGGATATTATCCAAAAAAAATAAATATCCCTTACGATTTTTTTATAAATATATATATATATATATATTTTTTGCATCAATTGTATACATTGATCATCGCATTTATTATAAATATATATATATATATATATATATTTTGGCATTAATTGCATACATTGACCGTTGTATTTAATTTGAATGTACTCTGTAGCGAAGCATGGGTGTTCAGCTAGTCTATACTAATATATAAAGAGAGAGCAGATTTTGTACATGGAGGGTAATCTCCGGAACCACTGCACCTATTTGAAAAATTCTTTCACTGTTTGAAAGGTACATTATTCCAGATGGTCATAGGCTATATATTATGTATATCTGATCAGTAGAAATGAAGTTAGGGGGGATACTCTGGATTTGTGTGCACGGCCGCCATCTTGGATTTTTCCGCCAGGGTTTGGCGCATTTCGCATGGCGATAATTATTGCGTTCTGGTAAAAATAACCCAATGTCAAATTCTCTAATTTTAAGATCAAACAGTTATTTCTGATGTGATCTTTTAATTATAGTATAATAATTTTAGGTCAGATCTTGGCCTTGACCTGGAAATCTGAGTCAAATTGACTATACTCAAAAGAGTAAATTATTTTTAAAACTAAGAGTCTTTTTGTTGAAAATTTTTGAATCCATTATCAGTTTTTCGTTAACTTATTAAATTTAAGTTGCTTTTAATTTTGTTTATCGATTGTCAATTAGTATACTATAATGATACACCATTTCATTTATTTGAAGTAAAAATTGTCTGCCATCATTTTTTCGTAAAATGTAAAATTCAGTATACATTTTAAATACAATATATTTTAAAATATTTTATAATTCCAAGTTGTAGTGGATTACAAATAAATTTAAATAACTGAAGTTCAACTTCTCTCTCCCCAGGAACCTAAGTTAAAAAGTTAGTTAAGGTTAAGTTATTGGTTTAGTAAAAGGGTTTTTTTGTCTTATTTCCAACACAGCAGGATAAATGGTCAAATAATCCTTGTCCCGATTTTATTGTATGCACCAAATATTTGGTTAAGGTCAAATCTGAAGTAAAATTTCATTACCACAATGGAGAGAGAGAGGATCTGGTTACTCACCATAAATTTATGGGTTCATAATTATTTTACATTTTTCAAAGCTGAATTTTAGATAATTTTTAAATTGCAAGTTATTTAGGTGGTGCGAAAATGCTGTATTTTTTTTCTAATTAACAATATATTAGCATAATATTTTGGTGATTCATTGCTATTAGTCAAAGAGTTAGGGCAAACTGAATAGATGGCATTGAAATTTTATCTGTAAGTAAAATTCATTTGACCAAATTTTTCATATGGATCATAATTTGAAAAGGTAGTTTTTAATTAAAAATGACAAAAAAAAATCTCAGTCCAACGATTAAATGATTTTTCAAAAATATTTCTAAGTTTCACAATTTAAAAAGGTCGTTTTTATTAAAAAAGCTAAAAGAAAAACCCAAAATTTCCAATATTTCAGAATGATTTTTTCAGAAAAAAGTGGTTTTTATCAAAAACCCAAAAATAAATCTAAGTCCAACGTTTAAATGATTTTTCAAAAATTTTTCTAAGTTTCATAATTTAGACAGGTGTTTTTTATTAAAAAAGCTTAAAAAAATTCAAAGTCCAGCGTTTTGAAAACACCGCTTAAAACACATTGGCGAGAATTTTTCCACTCCTCAAAACACGGTAAAATCGCCAAGTTGGAGCAAAAAAATCCAAGATGGCGGCCGTGCACACAATTATTAAGTAACGTAATATTAATTTGAATATTATTTTAGGTGCTTAAAATAATTAAAAAAACATTCTTTACTTAAAATCCTTTTTTTATTTTTGTATTTTTATTTCATCTCTTACTCTAATTTTGAGATAACAATGTGTATCTATAAACGTTTGTCAATTGTAAACGTTTATATTGTAAACGTCTATATTGTAAACGTTTTGTCAATTAAACGTTTCTCCAAGTGACAAACGTTTAATCTATATCTATCTATATATATAAAACAGTTCCGTAACTGACTCATTCATTCACTGACTGACATACAACGCACAGACCAAACCGCTGGACCTAAAGGGCTGAAATTTTGCATGGCGATTCTTCTAATAGTGTAGGGGTACATTAAGAAAGATTTTTCAAAAATTCTTCTTAGATTTTTTTAAATTAAATTTTTAAGCTGTTTTTTAAACTTTTTTTACGTTTGCATTTAAAATAATACATCGAGGGTTATAAAATTTATATCACGAGAAAGATCATAAAAATTCCTTCAAAATGAAATTTTTTTCGAATTTTTACCTCCATTTCCTGATTTTTGGGGAATTTTTAAAGATTAATTTTTAGAATTTAATTTATTAAATGCCGATCACGTGATTTCTTTTTCTGGTAGTTTCAATAAATTTATCGTCACGTGCGTAACAACTAAATAGACAAAAAAAATATTTTTTTCTCTTTCTAATGCAGCAGACAATTGGATATTATCCAAAAAAAATGCATATCCCTTACGATTTTTTTATAAATATATATATAGATATAGATAGATATATATTTTACATCAATTGTATACATTGATCATCGCATTTATTATAAATATATATATTTATTTTTTGGCATAAATTGCATACGTTGACCGTTGTATTTAATTTGAATGTACTCCGTAGCGAAGCGCGGGTTTTCAGCTAGTATAGAATAAAAAGAAAGTCCCATCTGGACTAATGTAAAAAGCATTACTGCCATGTACGGAAAATAACTCTTTCAGACAAGAGCACCGACTGATAGACACTGCCATGCTGACTGACTTGGATGTTCTATCCACCGCTGATATAACGCGTCTCGCCTTCTAAAATTTGTGTGCAGTGGAGAAAGTCCTTCGTCATAAAATGCTATGTAAAAAAAGGTTCTTCGAGACTTGAGTAAAAATTTGCAAGTTTCTTTAAAAAAACGTTTATTTAGATGTCATGTTTTGACAAATTAAAAACTAACATTTATCACATAAGTTGCATTACGGAAAATTTCTCACTTCGTAATACCCGCACTGCTTTGCCTCGAGAACAATTAGCGACTATTTAAAACTTTAGGAAAAGGGTAAAATTTACTTTAGGTTGAAAGCGACATCCTCTTTTCCCAGTCTGCTAAACTTCTATCGCTAAAAACACCGTCATTCTCGCGGGCTAAAAAAACACTGCGTCGCGGCTGGCGAACGAGCTGAAAACGCGCCTCGTCGCTCCCTCTCACTCTCACTGATCGTACTCACATGGGCCGAGTAAATATACTCTTGCTATTTTGCATAATCGCCTGCGGGTGCCGTTGCCACACCGATTTCTGATATCTTGAAATGAAATCCTTGGCCACACCTCCATGCGGTTGCGTCAAATGGCGTCGACCAATCGGCAAATATTACATCGTTTGGCGCGAACCTAAATCTCTCAACTCTGCCGATGGAACGTGCGTTTGCAACTCAAAATAAAACAAATATTTAGGACGCCATTTGCATCCTGCTTAAGCTTTTTTTTCTTTAAAAAAACCGTAAAAAAGAAAAGTATGTGAGTATTCTTCCAACAATTCCCCCTCATCTTTTTTACTTCAAAATAAAAAAAAGCTTTCTAACGTAATGCAACTTTTACAGAAAAAATAAAGTTATAAATGTATATCAGTTTCAATAACATTTTACATCTTCCAGGAACATCTAAGTTGGTTCACAAATAAAGAATAAGATAATTTCAACATAATTGTATCTTCTTACTCAAAAGTTTCTTTCTTGAAGATGGAACTGCTATACATTTAAAAAAAAATTTTTTATATATATAATAACAAAATTTTTACTTCCATACAATTTTGTAAACCATTAGATATCCTGTCATGCCTGACAGGTTAAAAAAAAATTAAATGTGAAAAATTACAACTTCACATTTGTTAAAGTCCATGTTTGAATATACATATATATCCGTATCACAAAAATTACAAATATATATAAAAATTTACAATGATTATATTTTGACATTAACCTTCGTGGTATGTCATGAAAAGGTTTTATTTTAAATCCTCCCCCCTTAAATAATATTAACTTCGAACTAATAAGCAAAATAAATAATAAACACTCCGATTTCCGTTTCCGATATTTCTGCAATAGTTTAATAAGTTAAATTTAAGGTTTATAAATGGATTTAAATATAATTTCATTAAATTGTTTTAATTTAAATTTACATGAGGCTTTTGTAAATAGGTCAGCAAGGTTAGCTTTACTTGGGATATACTTAAGCTCGAATAATCCCTTGTATACTAAATCACGTATGAAAAACAATTTTATGTCAATATGTTTCGTTCTACTATTTTCAATAGGTGATTTTACGAAATCTAATGATGCCTGATTATCGCCATACAGTATACACGTATTCGTATTCTTTAAAGATTCTATATTTTCAACACAATCACTTAATATTCTTTTTAACCACGTAAGCTCTTTAGCTGTTTCTGTAAGCGCTACGAACTCTGATTCCATACTACTGAGACAAATACTTTTAATTTTGAATGATCGCCAGGATATCGGGGATTGATCTAAAAATACAATTTGACCTCCCATCGATGTCCTATCATCTTTATTAGTTGCGTAGTCTGCATCGGAGTATGCCTTCAGATTCGTGGTTTTGACCTTTGAAAGGTCAAGTTGAAAATGCGAAGTATATTTTATGTAACCGAGTAATTTTAACAAACCTTTCCAGTGTGTCAGGCCAGGATTTTCTTGATACTGTGAGAAAATGTTTACTGCATACATTATGTCCGGTCTAGTCTTATTTGCTAAGTAAGCTAAGCTTCCGATGAGATTGCGATAGGGATATCGGGTCATTTCCTGAATTTCAATTTTATTTTCGGGACACTGCGTTTTCGAAAATACAGTTCCTTTAGTTATCGGTAGTGAGGAGATGGGGAATGAGTATTTTTTATACTCGTTACACAATTTATGGATGAAACTGTGTTGATGTATAAAAATTTTAAATTCATTCTCTACAAACTCTACACCTAATAGTTTACGCGTTTTTCCCAAAACTTTGATGTCAAATTCAGATTTTAATATTTTAATGACTTTTCCTATCCATTCGGAATTGCTTCCAAATATTACTATGTCGTCGACATAAAGGACTAATGCTACATTTCCCTCATAGGTGTATGCACAATTACACCACTGTAATTTCTTAAATCCTTTTTTACTTAAAACTTCGTGCATTTTAAAATACCACTCCCTCCCACTTTGTTTAAGACCGTAAACAGCTTTCTTAAGATGACAAACTAAGTCAGGGTTTTCCTCAAATCCCTGGGGTTGTTTCATTAAAATATGCTGTTTTAGGGGAGCGTATAAGTAAGCACAACGAATATCACACTGTACATGTTCCCAATGGTAATGACATATGAAAATTGAAAAAACATTCTTATAATTGAAAAGTTTACAACTGGGCTAAATACTTCCTCAAATGAAATTCCTTGGATTTGCCTAAATCCATGTGCTACTAAACGTGCTTTGTAGCGTTCAATTTTACCTAATTCATTGACTTTTAAAGTATATACCCATCGGTTTCCTATTACCTTTTCATTTGGTCGTTTTTCAATTAATTCCCATACACCCCTTTCTTGCATAACATTAAGTTCGTTTTTCATGGCTTTTAGCCATTCCCCCTCTGGGGTGAATTACAGGCTTCCTCAAAACTATTGGGAATTTTTACCTCATGTTCTAGTCATGATTCCGTAAAGTTTATTTCTTCACTATTATCCATTTCAACAATGCCACTATATTGATTATCTCCTTTAAAACAAAATTGGTCAGGGTTAAATGGAAAGTCGTGAGTTATACAAAATTTACGAACATCTTCTAGTGAGCGAAGTCTATCTGGTCTTCCTTTTGCATAATAATATATATCTATACGTTTACCTGTTTTTCTTGGTACTGCCTTTCTAATCCAAATTATTGGCCTTCGCGATTCTGAATCTAGACTATCACTTTGTTCTGAGTCTGATTGTGAGCTTTCGGCTAAGGTTTCCCCCCTTGTACTAGGACCGGGGTCAGCAAGAGTGCTATCATGAGTCCTTACAGGAGTTGGCACATCTTCGGCTTCCTCGTTGTCCGTTTCTAACTGAAATTTTGTTTGGTGGGGTTCCAGGACGGCTTCCACTTTTGGATTTGAGTACTTAGCACTCTGGGGTCGCTCATTTTCAAATTTTACATTAATAGTCTCTACAATCTTATTTTCATTTGGTATCCAGATTCTATAACCACGGGTGTTATGTGCATATCCCACTAAAATTCCAACTTTAGCTCTCATTTCTAATTTATGTCTAAGTTGTTTAGGGGTATTTACATATGCTTTTGTACCAAATGGCCTTAAGTGTTTGAGGGTGGTTTTCCTCCGTATAGTTCGAATGGTGTTTTATCACGGCCTTTGTGATTTATTCTATTCCACGAATATATGTAGTGCATTAATGCTTCCGCCCAAAATTCTTCTCCTAACCCGCTATCCTTTAGTAGCGCTCTAATGCCGTCAACGGCAGTATAATTAATACGTTCCGCCACGCTATTTTGCTCAGGCGTATAAGGGTTAGAAAATTCATGCCGTATACCAAGCTCCTCAAATGTTTTCCGAAATTTTTCATTGGCAAATTCCATGCCATTATCAGACCTTACGCTTTTAATATTTTTACCTATAAAACGTTCTGCTCTACGTCTGAATCGGTCAAAGGTTTCGAAAACTTGAGATTTCCTTTTTAATGGGTATACTGTGGTTTTGCGTGAATAGTCATCTGTAATAGTTAAAAAGTATCTATGACCTTCTCGCGATTCTACTAGCATTGGGCCACATAAATCTAAGTGAAGAAGTTCCAGTGGTTCAGATGAGCGAATCTTATAAAGAGGTTTAAAGGTTATTCTCTTACTTTTCGCTTCTTTACATACTTTACAATCTGGAATCTTTATATTAGTTGAAGGTACACCACGGACACTTCCTGCTTTAAATGTATCTTTAATGTATTGGGAGTTAATGTGGGCATAATTTTCATGCCAATTTTTAAATTTGTTTAACTGCGTGCATAAACCAACAGGATTAGTTATTTCTCTGTTTTTCGGGTAGGTCGGGTTTACTATGTATAAACCTGCACATTTTTCAGCTATAAACAGTTTCTCCCCATTTTTCTTATAGACTGTAATTTTCCCATTTTTGCCTACAAATGAAAGTTCTCTTTCATCTAATATGTTACAGGCAAGGAGATTACGTGTTAGTTTAGGGCAAAAATAAACATTTGATAGACAGATGTTTTCTTTACCTATACTAAATCTAACCTTTCCTATTCCTTCTATAGGACATTTAACGTTTGCAATTGCTACGGAAAAATATTGGTTGTTAACATCATTCATTTCAACAAACATAGATTTATCGCGACAGAAATGATTAGTTGCTGCTGAGTCTACAATCCAGGCGCTTTCTGGAATCAGTCTCTCGCTGGAGTTGGCCTCCGTTAACAGATTAGTTTCTAAAAAGTTCTTTTGCTTACCTTTGGCTTTGGTTTTACTCTGAGAATTAAGCGGCTTACTCTTACAGTTCCTCGCGTAGTGTCCAACTTGATGACATCTGTAACATCTGATGGTCTTTTGACGTCGCGGAGTCTCGCTCCTCGGTCTCCTCTCAGTCTGCTTCTTCGTCGTCGATTGTTGACCTCGTCGGGATCTTGGCTTCGCCGCGAGTGATGATGACGTAGCGATCATCGCCTCCTCGTCTACTTCCCTCAGCTTGGTACGGGATTCCTCAGCTCTTAATTCGGTGATAATCTTACTGAAGATGAAGTCAGTCTTGGGCCATCGGTAAATCTGTTGAATAATTCCGTCATACTTCCTTGGCAGGTGTCTGATAAGTTGAAATGACTTGTGAAACTCTGATACAGGTTCACCCGCATCGGAAAGTTCTTGAAAAATTCTTCTTAAACGTGCTGCGTACATATCGATGCTTTCTCCCTCGGTCGGTCGACACGAAAAGAATTGGTCGTTTAGCTGGATTATGCGTGCTCGGGAGTCAGGTTTGTGATGTTGCTCTAGACGTCTCCAGGCTTCAACCGGATCGGTAGTATCTTCAATGATTTGTCTTAGCTCTGGACTAACTGATAAATAGATATAGGTGAAGGCTTTTATCTGCTTACTTTTGAAACTTCTTTTTTCCTTTTCGGCAGCTTCTGCAGTTGGTTCGGTTTCTTCTTTACAGGTGACGCTCCAACATTCTTTATTAAGGAGTAAGACTTTCATATCGGTTACCCATGTTGCATAGTTATCCTCATTCAGAGGAGTAATTATTAAGTTATTCGTATCCATTTCTTCGAGTAGCCCCCTCAGTCACCTTACTCTAATCTTAGTATAGCTATATAAAATTTCTTCTAGTAAAAATATATTCGATAAGACAAAAAAGCACTTTCACTATATGACAAATGGCCCTAAAACTTGCAGGGGTCATTTACTCTAGGCTCGTTACCGTGACCTGGGCCCATAACCATTGTTATCGAAAAGGCGGGAGCAGTTAAAAATGATTCTGCTTCCAAGTGCTACAGTGGAGAAAGTCCTTCGTCATAAAATGCTATGTAAAAAAAGGTTCTTCGAGACTTGAGTAAAAATTTGCAAGTTTCTTTAAAAAAACGTTTATTTAGATGTCATGTTTTGACAAATTAAAAACTACCATTTATCACATAAGTTGCATTACGGAAAATTTCTCACTTCGTAATACCCGCACTGCTTTGCCTCGAGAACAATTAGCGACTATTTAAAACTTTAGGAAAAGGGTAAAATTTACTTTAGGTTGAAAGCGACATCCTCTTTTCCCAGTCTGCTAAACTTCTATCGCTAAAAACACCGTCATTCTCGCGGGCTAAAAAAACACTGCGTCGCGGCTGGCGAACGAGCTGAAAACGCGCCTCGTCGCTCCCTCTCACTCTCACTGATCGTACTCACATGGGCCGAGTAAATATACTCTTGCTATTTTGCATAATCGCCTGCGGGTGCCGTTGCCACACCGATTTCTGATATCTTGAAATGAAATCCTTGGCCACACCTCCATGCGGTTGCGTCAAATGGCGTCGACCAATCGGCAAATATTACATCGTTTGGCGCGAACCTAAATCTCTCAACTCTGCCGATGGAACGTGCGTTTGCAACTCAAAATAAAACAAATATTTAGGACGCCATTTGCATCCTGCTTAAGCTTTTTTTTCTTTAAAAAAACCGTAAAAAAGAAAAGTATGTGAGTATTCTTCCAACAAATATAAGGAAGATTTTTCAAGACTTTCGGCAATCTGATTCCGCCTGCCGCTCCTGTTCAAGTGCCGTTCCCTGCCGATGCCGGAACTCGCCGCCAATGGAGGAATGAAGATGCCGTGCCTGTTCCGACCGAGGAAACATCGGAACAGATGTATTACACGCACCTCTCTTGGCGACAAATTTTTTTTTGACGCCAAATACTCGTCAAAAAAATTTTGTCGCCAACTTGTCGCCAAAACAGGCTTACGCGGACATTTTACACTTAAAATACACTTAAAATAATACACAAAATATCAATAACAACTCAAATATAAAAATAAATTCAAAACAAACTTACCAATGGCAATAATAAACTTTCAAAAACATGTCACAAAACCACAACAGCTACTTTAAAACATACACGAATATATCTAAAAACGGCTGTATTAAACTTCAAAACCTCAGCAGAAATACTCAACCACTTATTTAAAACATACGCAAATATATCTAAAAATGGCTATATTAAAATTCAAAACCTAAACAGAAACGCTCAACCGCTACTTTAAAACATACGCAAAATATATCAAAAAACGAAGACATTAAACTTCCAAAAACATTACACATATCCGCAACATCTATTTAAAACATACGCAGATATATTAAAAAACGAAGACATTAAACTTCCAAAAACATTACAGAAATCCTAAACCGCTACTATGAAACGCTAACAAAAATATCGAACACCGGTATATTAAACTTCGAAAAACACTACACAATACCACAACACCTATTCAGGGTTGCAACAAAAAACAAACATCACGCCAAATCGGATGGCTGCCAGACCAAAAAAAAATTGCTAAAAATAAAAAAAAATCGCCAAATTGAAAAAGGTGCGTGAAACACATCTGTACCGAAACATCAACCGTATTTCTAATTCTGCAATGTTCTATTCTAAGCAGGACTTGCATAACTGTTTTATATTTTGCTATTTTGTTATTTTTATGAACGGATAATTAAACCGTTTCAAGTTTAACAATGTTTCAGTGATTTTTTACCTCACCTCCACGCACATACCTTAGTATTCTTCACGTATTTTTAGTTAAATTTAATAAGTAGTTTTTATAAATATTTTTGGCTTCATTTCTATAGAGCGCTCCTGCGCAATTTCACTCTTTTTTAATTTTTCAATGGAAGCTTTTGCCGGATTCCCGACAATTTGCATACATCGTCAGCAAACCACGCTGTTAAATTATCTTATTGGATACTCTGCAATGCCGTCACCACAGTAGGCGTGTCGGCGAAAATCACTTCTATTGCGTCATCCCGTCCGTGTTTTTTGATGGATGGGAAAAACTTTACTCGTACATCTATCAATTATGGACAGATGTACCTGAACCAGGCACTGACTGACTATTTTTATCTGGGAGGCTCTCATTTAAAAGAAAGTTAACTGATACTGTACTTAGATGAAATTATTCAAAACAGAAAAAGTTTATTTTATTGTATAATTCCATCCCTTGAGAGATAAGAGACAGCCCCTATATTTGTCCTGGCCACTGTGCAAAGAGACAGACTCCTGAACACAACATATGGGCAAAAGCTCCCTGTATGGGTTCAAAATGAGGGGATGTATTAGCAGTCAAAAATAATTGCCAGTTGTGATAACCACTACACCATGAAGTACATTGTGCTATTTGTGAGTTCTGTCACTTCAGATCTTTATGTATCGCTTTTAGAAACGACTAAACGCTCTTTCTGATTTATGTCCCTTTTAATTTTCAACTGCAGGAATATAGGTATGTTTATATATATAGCCTCACTAGCTGAAAACCCACACTTCGCTACGGAGTACATTCAAATTAAATACAACGGTCAATGTATGCACCTAATGCCAAAAAAAAAAATATATATTATTTATTTATAATAAATACGATGATCAATGTATACAATTGATGTAAAAAAAACAAAAAAATATATTTATAAAAAATCAGAATGGATATTTTTATAGACAAAATAATGTAGAAGAAAATATTCAAATTAAATCTAATAGAATAATAAAGAATATAGTGCAGTTAATATAGTACAGTTTGAGGAATATATATTTTACTGTATTTTTAATATGTCCAATCACTATATATTTATATAGTCCAATCAAGTATATATTTTACTGTATTTTTAATATGTCCCTGCCGCATTAGCAAGAAAAAAAATTATTTTTTTTGTCTATTTAGTTATGTACGTGACGATAAATTTATTTAAAGTACCAGAAAAAGAAATCACATGATCAGCATTTAATAAATTAAATTCTAAAAATTAATCTTTAAAAATTCACCAGAAATCAGAAAATGGAGGTAAAGATTCGAAAAAGATCTCATTTTAAAGGAATGTTTATGATCTTTCTCGTGATATAAATTTTATAACCCTCAAATTATTATTTTAAATACAAACTTAAAAAAAGTTACTAAAACAGCTTAAAAATTTAATTTAAAAAAATCTAAGAAGAATTTTTTAAAAATCTTTCCTTGTGCACCCCTATACCATAAGAAGAATCGCCATGCAAAATTTCAGCCATTTAGGTCCAGCGGTTTGGTCTGTGCGTTGTATGTCAGTGAGCCAGTTACGGAACTGTTTTATATATATAGATTAACTGAAAGTGTCTGGTTGTCCCTTAGCTCGATATTGTCTCATACCATATCACACAGCACATGAAATCACCACTGTTTAAGGCACATACATTTTCAGTGTAGTCACAGTGAATGAATGAAAAGAGTTGAATACGTGCAAAATGTGATCTTGGAGCTCACAAGTTTGGTTGTTCAGTTGGAGCAATTTCTGTGCAATTAAATGATTCTTTGCATGTGAGTGAACTGGTAAGTCTCAGGAAAATTGACTGAGGAGACTTCAGGAACTGTGAAGCATGTTTCTCAAAGGAAATCATTAGTCAACTCTACTATCTATTCCAAATAAACTTCATATGAGCTTCAAAATAGGTCCCAGTGACAGGGTTGTCAGGAGGTGCTTGCTTTTGTTTTCATGGTCATTATGCTGTTCAAGATGACTAATAACTTAGAGAAAATATAAAACAACCTTAAAAATTCATTTAAATGCATAAGAACAAAATGTTAAATCAATGTGATTTTTGAAATCTTAAAAGAATCTTATTGGCTTTGAGAAATGAATCATACAGAAGCACTTTGTTACACTGGAGGCATCACAGTGTGCTGGGAGAATGTTGTTGTATCTGACTACAGAAAAACTGTGAAGAGGGTATTGCAAAACTGAAAAACATACAATAAAAGGGAGGAAAAAATATCCGTGGAATATAGAAAATACTGAAAACAAGGAAAGAACTGGCAAAAAATTACTGAATACTTATTTTTAAAAAATTAAAAATAATAACTATGATCAAATATTAGTGTTTAACGGAAGATTACGGCGAAAACTCTTGAAGTGGGTTTAATTTTTTAGTAATGCTTATCCTATGCATTCCTGTTGGACCCAGTGCATTTTTTTCCAGGTTGCTTTAGTAATATGTTGCTCATGTCTCTTGAATTTTCCCATAACATCCTCATAACACACAGATTGCTTCTACTACAATAAATCTTTTCAATTCCTCAACTAGATTTTTTTTTTCTTGTAAATTTTTTTATGACTTGTAACAGTCTGGTCAGTTCTGTGTCATATATTCCTCTGCTTGGAAACTTTTTTTTTTTTCATTCTTTAAGCTTAATTTTCATTGAAATGCAGAGGCTGTTGTTCAGTTGCTGTTTCTAAATATAAATTGTTAATAAATTGTCTTTAATGAATTATAGCTACTTCTGTTTATTCAGCTATTATCTTTTAATTGTTTTATTTAATTTTAGATATCACTGCAAATACCTGGTGCTTGTAATTTGAGCATGGATCTGCCAGTTTTAATTGGAACAGTTCCTTTACGACCTGTAAATTACAGACATATCACACCTGTTGTTGAAAATTTAAATGAAACTAGTGATAATCAAATGTATTATCAACCTGCACCTCCATATAGTGAATTAGATACCTCTATCCTTCCATCTGAACGTAAGTATTTTTTCAACACTCAAATGTAATTTCACTTCCTTCATATAATTTATAGCCTGAAGAATATTACTTTGGACTACATTACTGCAAAACTCATAATGTTTTTCAGTACATTAAAAAGCAAAATGAAAACTGATTTCTCACAGTTTTGTTTGAGGGGAAAATCACAGTCAGAGAGACACTATCATGAGAATAAAAAATATTTCATGATTTTTTTTTTTTTTTAAATTAAGATCTTTTATAAGAGTTTTTTTTATAAAAATTCTTATGTTGAGCTAATAGACTAAAATTTGCAGCCTTGAATATCCTTTCCATAACTATTTTGGGACTTAACTATTTTTTAACTGCAAATAGCTTACACACCTGTGTGTAATGTATCTGATTGATTCTTTTAGTTTAATTCTTTAGGCAAAGCTATAAATTATTTCTAGTTATTTTGAAAGTCTTCTGATATACCTGTTATAAAGAAATAGAACTTTTTTTTTTGGGGGGGGGGTATGATATATAGGTTAAAAAATATGAGTAGTAGTATATAGTAGTAGTGTGTAATGTAATGTGAAAACAAATGACAATGGCGGAGGCGCCAAATGTATGTAAATCGGTAAACTAAAATAAAATTATTCAAATCAACCCAGCACAGACTGCCATGCAACTAATGTGGGAAGTAACTAAAAATAGGTTAAAAATGAAGGAACATCCTTACCTTGTATTTCCTTGTAGTCTAGAGTCATAGCAATGGGAAGTAAATCATACGCTAATATAGAATCAACTCAGTTCACTTAAAAATATTTATTCCAATTTCACGAACAGTAAATGCTGAGTAGAACACAAGCGTTGCAAGATGGCAGCAAATCAACTCAGTGACAATGAAGACTGGGAGAAATGGTCCCAAGCACAAATGTGGTTAATACAATAAGAATTTAAGTTAAAAATATACACCAGCATTAAAATCACCACTGAATTAAAACTAGATCAAAGTGTTAAACATAATACGACGACCAGATTAAACTGCTAGTTGCCAAGGCATTTAAACAAAATTCTAAAAGTGAAAAGCCCAACCAAGAGACACACTGCCATCTGTTGGTGAGCACTAATAAACATACAAAAAATTAACATACAAGAAACACAAAAAATTAACAATAAAAATGTCTTTTATGTCCAAACAATGAGTAAAGGACATTAGCTTTGTATCTTTATTAAATGTTGCAGGAGACATAATTTACTATCTATAGATGATTAAGAAAGAAAAAATTGTATTTAAGACAGCTAATTATTGTTATAAATACTGTAAAAAAATGCATTTTAAATAGGTAATCAGAATAAGAAAAATAAATAAAAAGTTGTTTTATCGTGATTATTCTTTTCTTATAATTTTGCTATAGAAATCTTCTCATTAATTTCTGTTTTTTTTTTTATATCTGTTTACTTTGAATGTAGCTCCCCCGACATATGCTGAATGTGTTGAAGGGTCTGTAGATATTGCTGATGATGATGATGATAATATTGTAGGAGATACACGTTTTACGCCAATGTATGCATATGTTCATAGTTATCAACATCAGCCACCACCAGCATATTCAGAGGTAAGGACCATTTTGCATGTATGTAAATTATTATTTTCAAAAATCTGCAAATTTATTTTAATTTGGGTCCTATACTGGTGTAAGAAATTAAGAGAATTTGCAGACTTGGTCGATTATCTCTAGAACTACTGTACCGATTTTAATGAAATTTGATATGTACATACATTGATACAATACAAAACAAATAACCATTCAATAATTGTAATACACATGCATGATCGTACGTAACACTCGGTGGATTCGGAAGGTATGAAACAGCGGTTGCAGAATAAACAAAAAAATGGGTTAATAGATGGGTTAATAGGGGGTATGGTCCCCTCTTACAGATATACAGGTATCGCAGCGTGATTTAATACTTGAAATAAGGCAGTTTATCATTTCCTGTTGCAATTGGTCCCACTCGTTCAGCAACGCTGTTTTCATTCCCTCGATGATTCTCGGAGGGGGGGTTGCGAGTTCCATTTGCCCTCCCCAGAGCGTCCCAGACATACTCTGTAGGGTTAAGGTATGGAGATCTGGCTGGCCAATCCATCCGGTGAATATCCTCACTCTCTAGAAATTCGTCAACCAGAAGAGCTCTATGTGGTCTCGCGTTATTGTCCATTAAAATGAACTCAGGGCCAACTGCACCCCTGAAAAGGCGAACATAGGACTCCAAGACCTCATCCCTATACCTCACACCTGTCACAGTGCTTCTTTCAAAGACATGGAGAGGTGTGCGGCCATCCAACATGATGCCTGCTGTGACGGATGTCGAGTTGAAAGTCCTTTTTTTGTTTTCAAACTAGAACCAGCTCTTTTTTAAAACATACAGTTTATTATGAGACGAGCACAGCACGGACAGGTACAGGAGACGATATATATAACAGATAGAAGAACAATATTTACAGGAACAAATTATCAACGTAACCTCAACGCTCTAAAGCAAATACCAGCTACGTTCGGAGTCTTCAATCACCTCCGAATTTTTCTCTCTAAAAAACTATATAAGACACGACCGGAGTCTACCATCACCTCCGTCGTTCTTCGTGACAGCTTATCAGATACGTCTGGAGTCTGCAATCACCCCCAGCGTTCTGCCTAGTACCCCTTACGCTACGATAGGGGGCGTTATTCCATGTTATAGTGACTCGCCTGTCTCTACACCCTCCCCTCAAGATTGGGATTATACCTCAAATAATCTTAATCTGAAATTTAAGTGACAGGCGAACCACATCTTAACTACTATTATCAGGTAACATAATATGACAAATCACTTTTACCTGCTCGATTATATAATGTTGACAAAAAAAATATACTTAGCTAGATATTCATATAATCTTACTACATGCAGAATAAAAAAAAAATTCAAAACATACACAAAAGAAATAATTATAGATAGATAAATCAGTAAAGAATTAACTTAGTATATCAAAATATTGATTTTCACATCTAAAATGCTTAGCAATAATAATATAACAATTAATAAAAAAAAATGTTCAATGAAAAGTCATTGTTCAGGAACAGTTTATAATGGCACAGTTTGTAATCAGGAACAGTCTCTGCAATATTTTAGACAGTTTTTTTTTTCTTTTATTGTAGTTCCTCTCAAACACTACTCATTCATTGCGGTCATTTTGCGCTTGTGACCCATTCTGTAGGACCGCATCACTTTCCTTAGACACACAATTCACAACGGCATTTGATTTTGCCACTTCTTCCATCAGCAACAAAATCGTAGCATTTTTCTCCTCTACTTTAGCATGTAATTCACCGCACAGAGTCTCTAAATTTTGTGATTCGTCACCGGTTTCCGCAGCGGTTTTCACATACTCACAGAGTGAAGTCGCACATTTATTGTACGTAACGTTGGGAACATTGGACTTATCTAGCACGTTACTAAAAGTAGATAACTTGGCCTTTGACGGTTTTAACTTCTCCGTCTCACAAACATGCAGTTCTGAAGCACCCATTACATTTTCCACATCATGTATTTCACTCCTAATTTTACCACCCATGAAAAAGCGCGAATCACTTTTCGATTTCTCTACTTCGATAACATGACTTTTCGAAACACCACTTTCACTTCCTAGTTCATGCACATCTTTCTTATTTTCAAACGTATGGAAGTCGTGCGAATTACTTATTTGTTCATGGTTTCGCTGCTCGGAATATTCGTACGAATTATTCCGCATTTCAGGTTTCACACCCGACTTTAAATTAGAAATAGGCAGTTCTTTTTCCACAATCTTATTTTTCTCCATTTTCCGTTTAACATGATCAAGAACCGCTTTTAACGATTCACAACTTTCTCCGTTTCGCTTATCAGTACCTAATATCAGGTTACACCTTTTCGTCTCTCGCCGCGAACTGTGGTTTACACATATTTCACTCCCCTCAGACCCTTTCGTGGGGATTCTACTGTCCGGCTCAAGCTCTGCTGCAGTGGGGCATGACTCTCCCAAAAGCAATAAATTGTGTGTCTGTGGGGTCAACAACCCGGGGCCGTGTAGCTCTTCTGTTGCTACGAAAATCTCGGCAGGTCTGAAAACGGGCGGTTTTTCGGGGTTGCTAAGAGAAATTGGAATTCTCGCCACTCCGGCTTTAATTGTTTCTCCAAAAGCAGAAATCAGGCTAATATTGCCACTTTGCAATGGTTGCTTTATTATTTTGTCGGATTCTAAACGTGTAAATCCAATCTTCGCTATCATGTTGTCGCCACCATTTTTCTCTGTTGTCTCATTCTTTGAGAGATCGAAGCGTTTTTCTTGTGTACCCAGTTGCGAACAAAATCTGGCAAGGTGGGTATTTTCTTCATATACGTAACAGTCTTTGGGCGGATATCTATTTTTATTCGTGTTCTGACTTCTAATTGTTTCCAATTCAATTTCTTTTTCCCGCTGCGCTAATTTAATTTTCTCTAATTCAATTTTGTAAGCTTCAAGTGCTAAGTTCGTATTCCTAGCATTAATTTCATTTTTTTCCTTTCTTCTTCTATCCTCCACTATTGAGATCAGTAAATCTGCTACAAACTCTGGTTCATCTTTAAAAGATTGACATTCCTCAATTCTATTTTTTAATTGCATCACTGTTAAACCAACAGTTGGTGCGTCATCTATTTCACCAAGAAGTTCTATCAAATCTTCTTTTCTCGAATTGTTATACATTTTGGCTTTATATATATCTTCCTTATATATATCTATATATCTCCGATGAAATTATACTTCAATTAAAATCATATCAAATATCTCCTACCTGATTTCCATGACATCTGAATGTCGTTTTCATTAGCTCTGTCAACAGTCCTTTGCTCTGGTTCACTCTGATTAAGCTCTGGTTCTCGAAAGAGAGCGTGCTGTGACGGATGTCGAGTTGAAAGTCCTTTTTTTGTTTTCAAACTAGAACCAGCTCTTTTTTAAAACATACAGTTTATTATGAGACGAGCACAGCACGGACAGGTACAGGAGACGATATATATAACAGATAGAAGAACAATATTTACAGGAACAAATTATCAACGTAACCTCAACGCTCTAAAGCAAATACCAGCTACGTTCGGAGTCTTCAATCACCTCCGAATTTTTCTCTCTAAAAAACTATATAAGACACGACCGGAGTCTACGATCACCTCTGTCGTTCTTCGTGACAGCTTATCAGATACGTCTGGAGTCTGCAATCACCCCCAGCGTTCTGCCTAGTACCCCTTACGCTACGATAGGGGGCGTTATTCCATGTTATAGTGACTCGCCTGTCTCTACACCTGCCCAGACCATTAAATCTCCTCCACCATAATGGTCAATTTCGTGGACATTGGAGGGTAGGTAGCGGGTCCCCGGTTCTCTCCATATGAACGTATGGCGAGAATCGGTGTTTAGGCTGAACCGGGACTCATCAGTGAAGAGAACGGTCGCCCATTGATCTATACTCCAATCTCTATGCTCTCTGCACCATGATAAACGGATTCTCCTATTCGTAGAAGTGAGTGGGACGCAAACAGCAGGTCTTCTTACAAACAACCCTCTCTCATGAAGTCTTTTGGAAACAGTCACCCTTGATACACGGGTTCCTGTGGCGCATACAAGTCACGAGAGAGCTGAGAAGCTGTAGCACTCCTGTTACGCCTCGCTATAATCGACAAATGGCGATCTTCTCTGGCCGTCATGGCTCTTGGACGACCTTGCCCAGGCTTTCTGTCGATGGATCCGGTATCCTGGAACTGTTTCCATAAGTTACACACGACGCTGGGCATTAAATTGAACTCTCTACAAATTTGGACTTTCCTGGAAAGGACTTTTTTTGGAAGATTGGCCTGCTTCTAGCCTCCCCACAATTCGCCACCTCATTCCATCATTTAAACGTTGGTGGTTACTCATTTTTACTGTTACAATTTGAAATTAATCGATTGCTGCAAAATAACACCAAGAAATTCGCCAAGGTGTGCTAGCGAACGAAATGCGTCTTAACTAACTCACGCTTATAAAGCCTGTTTCTCTACTGGCTCTGCCTACACACACGTGTACGCTTACGTATTTGATGTACAAGATTTGCATTTTTGTCTAGAAGCAGTGGTTTTACATTCAGTTCAGTTCTTTTCATGAAATTTGATAAAATATGCAAATTCTCTTAATTTATTTCACCAGTGTATATTTATTTAATGACTTGCATATGTACATCAATAAGATGCAATGAGCATGCCAAAATGGAATAATTTTAGTGTTTGTTAGATTTTCTGTAAATCTAGTACATGTCATTTTTTAATATTCATTCAATACTTAAAAAAGGAAATTTCCATCATTAACAGTTTTCTCCCAATATCTTTGATGTCTTAAAAAATAAGATGTAAAAATAATGTACTGGGATACATTTAATTATTCCCTTGAAAGGCCAATTTTAAGGCCAAAAATCAGAAGTTTGAAATTAGTTTTCCAAAACTGTCTTTGAAAAAAATGAATTGGGTAGGAATTTTTCTGGAGCTTAGTGAAATTAGTTAAATTTATGTTTTAAAAGTATATATGTAATTCTTTTCTTAATTTCTAATTTTTTATGACTTTTATGATGTTTATGTTTTGATATATCTGGTATTTCAAACAGTAAATCTTTTACTGTGAGAAGATGATGACTGAATGTTTAGGGTACGAGCATTTGGAACCAGAATCTGCAAGTTTTAAGTGTTAGTAGTCATTCAGAGTTGGCTTCAAGCTGGTGACGACCCTGATCTTCTTTAGCCAAAGATAGTTGGTTTGTTAGTTGATTGAGAATACTGCAGTTATATATTGCCAAATGAAGGCTTAATAGTGTAAGGACTTTGTCTAAAATGAGATTGACAGCCTTTAAATGTAACCAACACATTTATTTGGTTTTCTTGGCTAAATATGGCAACTGTACACAGTACGAAAGAATATTAAAATTACAAATAAATTAGGATTCGTGATGTCATGATGAGTCGGTTGATTCTCCCCATTCTGGCGAGGCACGTGTCTGTTCCAGGGGCCTCCTATTCAATTTATGTACGATTCAATTTATTCCTATTCAGGCTCACCTCTCATCTGCAAAATAAATGAACGACTGGAGACTACCACTCAGGGAGTCGAGAACATTTCTCTTACAGTCTTCTGTAGGGAGGTTGCCGAACACGCCCTGTCCTTGAAGTGTCTGCCCACATGGTCCGTCTTGGCTCCCTAGAGTCTACAGACATATTGTTACCGGATCATCTGTTGTCCGAGAAGGGGGAATGTCTCAAAGGAAGTTCCTTCATGGAAATTAATTGTCGGTGCCTGCTCTATAGCTATTGTAACACTAAATGTCAAGGAGACCTCTGTGGCATAGATGAATCAGTTGAGATAAAAACATTTGCACACCTATCTTGGAATTCACGTGCAGGGACTGTCAAGTCATTACAATAAACTGAGACTTAATTTTGAATGGATGTAGACACCAATGTTAACACTGGTACTCAATGCTTGTGCCCTACTCGTTAAACCATCATCGAGGTTGACAGTCAGAGATGGCCATAATGCTCCAAATGAACCAACCAATTATCCTCCTTTCCTACAGGGTATGACAGAATGGACTGACACATATCTGAAGGTCACTGCTGGTGGTGGTGATAGGGAGGGGGGTGGAAACATGGGAGGTGGCAACAGTTTCAGCCAGTTTTTTTATTTGTCAGTAAACACAATGAGTGGGTCTGGTGAACATTGTGGTTTCATTACCAAGGCAGTCTTTAAAAACAATGATTGTGTATTTGCAACACAGAGGGTGTTTAGGATGAACTTTGGGATCTATGCAACTGATGCCATTCCTGATTGAAAAACAGTCCTGCGATGGGTTTCAAATGTGAGATCAAGTGGATTTGCAGTACCAAGGAAACCAAGTGGTTGTCCTCAAAACATTAGAACACTTGAAAATGTGCAAAAAGTTTGTATGTCCTCTATTTGTGAGGAAGTTGCTGCCATTCTCCCAGAAATGACTAATAAAGGAGTGTAAAACTTTAGAGAATGTCTTCAGCAGAGCATCACAAATAACGGGCGCCACCTGAGTGATGAAATTTTCAAAATTTAGTAGAAAAAATCTAGATTATCACTTTTCAAAAATATAAAGCTTTTTTCTGTAAATTATTTCGTTCATTTTTTTATTAATCTTTGAAATCTGGGAGTCCATTCTGCCACACCCTGTATGATGTTAGCCTCATATTAATAATTATGAGTGTATAAATGTGCATATCTCATAGTTAACATGCAACTTTAATAACTTACCAAATGTCAATCTTAGATATTCTACAATTTACTATTGGTGATATATTATTCTTAAGGACTTTCACTTATTAATAGATTTTTCATAAAATAAAAAGAATTGTTCAATTTTCATATTTGTTTCTTATCTACAAATTTAAAAAGATAATCATCAAATTTATTTACAACAAAAACAAATGAATATGTAAATAATATTAAGATTGAGATAGCTTGTTTGTAATGTAGTACAACAAAATAGTATACAATAGTACTGTACTTGTTAGAAGGCAGTACCCCTGCAATGTATAGAGACAGAATAAAACAAGTTTTTCTGAACGTGAGTAGGGGGTTGCTAAATTATAGGTATTTTAAGTCTGTTGCTCTAATTTGCTGCAGTTTGTTGATTTTTTAGGCTGTCATTCATTTTAGTCAAATTCGTGATGAAGAGATATTGTATAATCAGCTTTAAAACAAAAAATTCAAAAGCTTCCAAGTTGGATAAGAAATTAACCTAAAAATGGATACACACATGAATGGTAGTTTATTAGAAGTTCAGCCTTTTTAAATGATTCATAATAGTATTTTCATTCCTAAAGTCAGAAGAAAGGTGGGCTTGTCCCAAATTTCATTGCAGCATCTTTTATTTGTGCCAAACTATGTTATTTTAAGGAAAATGGCCTTAGCTCAGCAATGTGTCTCCTAGGCAAGGAAAAAGGTTTGAAAATGCTAGAGCCTTTTGAAAGATGACAAATTAGTGGAAAATGTCATCCAAAATACTTTTTGGCAGGCAAAAGTTCTTTCTTAAAAATAATAAGCAATAATTCATCCTCATTAATATATCTGCAACAGAGATAAATTGAAATATTTAATTAATTAATTATTTCAATTTATTTCTTTTGTAGATATTAATCAATTAATCTCTTGAATCTTCCTTACCTGCGTATAAATACCATAACAAGTTATATGTTCTTTAGTTCCTTGCTGAAATTCTTATATGTAACAAAATAGTCATGTAATTTTATTTTAAATCATGGTAAACCTAGAAAATCAAAGCAATTTTTTTCAAAATAGTGTAGGGCAAAATCATATAGCTCATGTTCTTATTTTAGGTAGATCCTCATCGGGGTGAACAGTACAACTATGGCAATGAGATCAGATGAAATTAAAAGGAACTGCTAGGTATCAGTACTAATTTAAAAGAAATTATTGTGAAATGATTTCACTTCTGAAAGCAGAAAGTATTAATTCATCTGTCATTCAAATACAGAAGAATTTCCTGCGCAGATAAGTTCACTGCTTTTTTTGTGAATTTCTATTTTGAGGCATAATGTAGCTTCAATGCTTTTGTTGTTAATTTTATTGTGGTTTTTGTAGCATAAGTTGTATTTAATTATGAGTACAAATTTGTGTTGTTTTTGTTCCTACTTATTTGTAGATGTTGGTTTTTATTATATAATGCAGTAATTTATGAAATGTGTGATAAATTATGATTAATTTTAAAACTTATTTGTTAATGTTTGAATTTTTAAATTTTTAAAAGATGAATTTGTTGTATGTACTTAAAAAATTATGTTTTGAATGTGTCATGTCAAAATTCATTCTGCCTAGTCATAAATTGTTGCTGCTTAGTGACATTTGCTTTTACCTTTTAATGAAATGCTACATGAATTACATTTTTTAAACTGTGTGCAAAATTAACTGTTTCATCTGTTACAGAATTTCGTTATGGAAATTGTACAGTTTTGTTAAATGTAGTGTTTACCAGTCAAAGACTTCTAAGATCTGTTTTTTTAACGAGCATAGATTTTATTGACTGTGCTCAGTTTTTCAAAGATAAGTTCATCTTCAACTCTTTTTACTAGCCAAGCAAGTATGGTGCACTTTTTGTCATATTACAAGAAAGTTTTTTAGTGCATGGAAGATGAATTTTATATGAATAGCTGGAAATTCATCAAATAAAATCCAAAATTGTATATGCAGAGGAACTATAGTTATTTGAATATAATCTCCTTCCCTGCCCCCAGGTCTTGAAGCCACGTACTAGCTTCAATTTAAAAAAATTTAAAGGAAATATTTTTTAAAATTTCTATTTTAGATTCGTTTTTCTAAATACTCATGACTGCAGAAAATGAGGCAGTATCACTAAGAGCAATTTCCACTTTTGAGTTTTTGTTTTTCAAACTTCAACTCTTCATTCTACATCTTCCTCCTCCCCAAACTCAGTTCTAGTGTTCATCATGATTTTTACAACAGTATCTCTAAAATTTTGTGTTTAGATTTAAGCTAGTATGGTAATCTTAATCTATTTGGTTTAAATAGCTAAAAATATTTGCATTAACTACATGTTACAAAGGAAAAAAATTGTTGTAATTAGTTGATTCATAATTCCAAACTCCTGCTGTTAATAAAAAAATTATGCATTCTTTTCTAAGCATAAAATCATGGGAGAAAAATTTACTTTTGAGGTCAAGCCTAGTAAGGTTATCTGGAACTTTTTAAACAAAACCTGTATAGAAAGCTTTCTACTCATACAGCTGCTCAGCCAAGATTTTCAATGAAGGTTGTTACCTTTATAATAAGATTTTTAGGTTTCAAATCTCCTTCTACTGCACCGCAGTACTCAGTTTATAACCTGTAAGTTATATGCAGCTCTCCGATCCTTCCATCATAATCCACTTTGTCAATTTTTACCAATTGTTTCAGCATGCAAAGAAATTGTACCTTTAAATTATTATTGTTATATCTACTGTTTTACTGACAAGAATTACTTAAATGTGAATTTTTAGTGTAATGTACTCTACTGTCAGATAAATGTTAAAATGTAATATATTTCCTGAGCAGATGTTGCTTTGAATGACAAAAAGTCTTTAGACACTCTGATATACTCGTTCAATGAACTCAAGTTATGTATTGATTTTTATTTACTATTATATTATGCACAACAGATGATGTGCATTTTTTAGAATGCATAAATACACATTATATTATATATATATATATATATATATATATATATATATGCACAATTATATATGTATGCATGCTCAGTTTAGTAATGTAAACTAGTTGGCATAAGTAGATCTGTGCTTAGTTTAATAATATATTAAAATTATTAATAATTTGGCATGTTTATTTGTAAAAATCATCAAGTTTGAAAAGCCTGAATGTTTAACTATCATGATATTACGATTTTTAACATTGACTCCTAAACTATGATTGATGGACCCCCAACAAGATTATGTCATATAAATTGCAGGAATCTGCGGTGATGAAATCTTTCTTTAATCCTGGAACTTTTTTATGAACTGGATTATGCATCTAGTTAGTTGTAAAAAAAAACTTCCTGAAATTACGAAAAATATATCAAACACCGATTGAAATTAGTTTGTTGTTAGTTTTTAATTGGTAATTTTTTATTTAAAGAGTTTATTTAAAGAGTTTTTTTATTAAATAAGTTTGTACACCACTGTATCACCACTGTCATATAAATTGCAGGAATCTGCGGTGATGAAATCTTTCTTTAATCCTGGAACTTTTTTATGAACCGGATTATGCATCTAGTTAGTTGTAAAAAAAAACTTCCTGAAATTACGAAAAATATATCAAACACCGATTGAAATTAGTTTGTTGTTAGTTTTTAATTGGTAATTTTTTATTTAAAGAGTTTTTTTATTAAATAAGTTTGCACACCACTGTATTAAAGCATCCTGTTCAATGAAGGTCAAACAGCTAGGGTGTCAGCCTTCATTACTATACACCAGGGGCGTCAAACTCAAAGGCTAACTTGGGCCAAACAAACAAGGTTTAAGTATAGGTGGGCCGCAAAAAAAAAAATCAATATTAATAGAAACGTAGGTTTATTTACTTAATTACAGTAGTATTACCTTATTCAACATAAATATATGCATTTTGTTTAATAATAGCAAAAAATGAGTATAATTAAAAAAACATTTAGCGAATTCTTCCTATCTTATAATTCTGCGTCAGTTATTTTATTATATATTATTGTGTACCAATATATTGGCCGGGCCGCAAAAATGTTCGTCGTGGGCCGCGAGTTTGACACCTCTGCTATACACAGTCACACCAGTTTTAAGTCACATGGTGGTTTTGCTGGCTCTAAAATCCTGTACCATATAATCAAATTACATTTTATAATGCTATCAATAATGGAATTAATACAAATACTTTCAAAATAAGGTTCCAATGCAGGTCTCTCCTATGAAAGGTAATAGATTTAAAAGGTTGTAATAAAATATGAATGAAAACATCAGAATATTAAGTAAAACCACAAAAATTTTAATTTAATAAATATATACTTTTTATCAACATTATTGTTAAATGAAGTATCGTTTCTGTAAGATGTCTAATCTTTAAGGTAAACACAACTTGGCCATGGACAATCCTTTGAACACGTTTTATTTGCCTCGTAGTTTTCTCCTTACATTTGAAATATTCTAAAGTGTTTGGGTGTGTTCAAATTCAAAATCACACTTTTAAAAGACTTCATTTGATGATAATTTCAGCAGTATTGAAAAATAAATATTGTCATTAAACTTAAAAGCTTTTTCTTCAAGTTTTGAGTATAAATCTCAAATTTTTTACATTTATTTTCTATCATATTTGCATTTATTATTTCTTTTGCATAGAAGTGTTTCATTCAATTTTGTCTTGTTTTTGTTATTTGGCTTAAGATATTTGAGTCAGTTTTGTTTTTTTTAATATATGCATCATTTTAACATCATTTTTATCTCTATGTTTGTATTTTTAAAGCTTTGCTATAGGGTAGGCAAAAAATGTATAACAACTTCCCTGTGTGGAGGAGCTGCTAAATTGAGAAATATTATGGCATTCCCAGTTTATGTTTATAAAACAGCAGTTGTGAACATAATTTTTGCTCTAATCATTACATAAAATGAGACATATATTCTATTAAATATTCCAAAGATGCATATCATTCAATGCAGTTTGCAACTTCACTTATAAAGAAATTTTTTAAATGCATTTTTCATCATCTGTTTTGGCAGTATTAATTTTCCTTGCATTTCATCGAAGATACAGTTCTCTCCTCAGTTTAAATGATAGAAAATTTCCATTACCTATAAAATTATATTGTTCCAAATATAGATTTTCAATATCTACAGCATGTTTATCAGTTTTGTCATGCCGAGGAACTAGTAATACAAACTAAATCCAGGCTCTCTCAAGACTTTATAAATGTAATGGTGATGCACATTGTTTTCTTCCTTTAGTGTGATTGTTTTTTTCCCCCGCTATTTGGGAAACCATTGACTTTATTCATGTTAACTTAAAGACAATATACCAAGTTGGTGTTCTCTTGTCCTTTGAGGAAGGTTTCAAGTAATGAATAGTGCTTTTAATGTATACAATAAAATTTTTTCCAACTGTTTGCATTATAAAGAATTTGTGCCATGTAAAATGTATATATATCTATATCTTTTCATTCAAAGTTGTTCGTTTTTAGGTTCCTTATTTGCCTGTTAACTTTTGCCAGATGATGGCCAAATGGCTAGGGCGCTGGCATTCTGTTCAGATCCTAGGGGTTCAAGTCCCACTGTTGGCATGGATGTTTGTAGCCATTCGGATTCGGCTTTAAACTCTAGGTCCCGGTCTAATTAGCCCTCGTATAGCAAAAAGTTAACCGTAGCGTTCCAAACCAACAACCCCAATCCAGCTTGCCTGTTATCTTATGAAACTTTAATTCCCTCCTTCCTTTATACATGATCTGAAAAACTATTTAATTATGTCGGGAAAAATATTTCAGTTGTTACAGAATTTTTTATTTTTTTTTTAAAATTTTAGCATGGCTGAAATTATAGAAAAACATTTCAGCTATTTTCCTTTAATACTCTCTCTGAATTGATTTGGTTTAATGCCTTATATTTTAGAAAGATACTTTTTTTTATTATTAAGTTAGGTTTTTAGTTCTGAAATTTCTTTGTCATAGCTGTCAATGTTAAATTTTTATGTTGTTATATTTATTGCTTTATTTATATGGCTAGATTTATAGCAAAATTTAATTATTTTAAAGAAAGTTTTCACAGCAATGTCACCAAGTTAATTTTTATTTAGAGCACTATATAATTTTAAGATTTATTCTAGTAAAGAAAACAAATTTAATTTGTCTTCAGTTATTTTCAGTTTTAGGTGTTAAATTTGACAAATTTTGCATGAAAAGGGAATTTATTAAGGACTTTTTCAGTGGTTAAAGATAGTTTAAATAATAATTAGCATTTTAATGTATATTTTTCCCTGTATGTTAAACATATCTAACAGTTTTATCAGATATTAGCTGAAAACCTGCACTTCGCTATGGAGTACATTCAAATTAAATACAATGGTCAATGTATGCAATTAAAGCCAAAAAATAAATATATATATTTATAATAAATACGACGATCAATGTATACAATTGATGTAATATATATATATATATATATATATATATATATATATATATTTATAAAAAAATCTTAAGGGATATTTATTTTTTTGGGATAATATCCAATCGTCTGCTGCATTAGACAGAAATTTTTTTTTTTGTCTATTTAGTTAATATGCACGTGACGATAAATTTATTTAAAGTACCAGAAAAAGAAATCACGTGATCAGCATTTAATAAATTAAATTCTAAAAATGAATCTTTAAAAATTCACCAAAAATCAGAAAATTGAGGTTAAGATTTGAAAAAGATTTCATTTTAAAGGAATTTTTATGATCTTTCTCGTGATATAAATTTCATAACCCTCAAATTATTATTTTAAATGCAAACTTAAAAAAAGTTACAAAAACAGCTTAAAAATTTAATTTAAAAAAATCTAAGAAGAATTTTTCAAAAATCTTTCTTAGTGGATCCCTACACCATAAGAAAAATCGCCATGTAAAATTTCAGCCCTGTAGGTCCAGCGGTTTGGTCTGTGCGTTGTATGTCAGTGAGTCAGTTACGGAACTGTTTTATATATATAGATAACCTATAAACTGAGCCTAAACTTCCCAGTGCCCTGTAGTCAGATATATACTACCTGTTTTCAAGTTGTTGCGGGGATCTGTTGCCTTGCTTGAATGCACTAAGTACAGTAAAACTGTCACATTGCAATTTTGAAATTTTGATTTTAGTATTTGATTTCATGTATGTTTCTTATACTTTTTTATGTTAATTTAACAATAATAAATTACAAATTGAATTAGTTCTATGTGAATGTTAATTTTTATTGCATGTTTTATAATTATGATATATTTCTGTTTAGAAAGTCTTTAATGGAAAGCATGTTCCTTGTATTAAATTTGTTTAGTAACAGAATGAAAGATATTTTTCATATCTGACTTTTAGCTCTGTTCTGCATTGTTGAATTTTAATACTAACCAGTTAACCCATTAATTATAAAATATCAACAAGCAATCTGTATTAGATAATTTTTTTTATGTATCATCTTTCTAGATCAGTGTTTCTCAACCTTTTTCAAGTAGCGACCCCCTTCAATGGTTTCCAAACATCCTGCAGTCCCCTTCATCACCCTCCATATTTTCATTAACCTTTAGATTACAGGGGTCATTTTTCCAATTCCCTCTTTAGAATGTGAAATTTCTTACCCCCTTTGTGTGTGGGGGTTTTATATATACATACATATATATATATTCATTCTTGGGATGCATGCTATTCCACCTTTCAGACATTAAAAAAAAATAAAATACATTTTCCATAATTTAATTGTAACCAAATGTTTAACCCTTAGACCAATGAGTTTTCGCCTTCCGGTTCTTCCCCTAGCATTGGGTTATTTTTTGGAAACGCATTTTGGAGGGTGTGCATTTTGAAGGAACGTTTGAAAACGTGAGTTCAATACAGTTAAGTTATTTAAATCAAAGTAAGTGAAACATAAAATTTTTAAGAATACATATGTATAATTATATAATGTACAAATTTTTTTGTTCATAAATTTCTTATAGTATGATATATTTTAAAGCAAGTTAATATGTATAAATCTACTTTACAGTTTTTACACTATATAGTTTATTCATCACTTAGTCCGCTATAGTCTTTTCATCACTTTTGTCATCAAATAAATCTGAAAAATCCGTAATGCTGGGGGAAAGACTGATGAATGTACTGAGCACGTTCGTAACGGTGTAAGGGTTAATATAACAAAAATGAAACTTGTAAGATATGGAGAACATTAGAAAACATTCATCCCTCAGTTAAAGATGTGTTAAAGCAAGAACAGTACAGATTCTTAAAAAAAAAATAAAAAGTAAGGCACCTACCAAATTGATTCAGAATTATATAACAATAAAAATAAAATAATTATTACCTAAATAAAATTTCTTTATTCGATTGAGGAAACTAAAATAGTAATGCCAAAACAATAGTACAGACTGATGAAAGACAAACTGATATAACTAAATTTTTTTGGCAGAAAACGTTCATCCCTCTGTCAAAGGTGTGTAAAAACAAGAACAGAGCAGAACTTGAAGAAAAATAATGCACCTACCATATTAATACAGATTTATATAATAATTAAAAAAAAAAATAGAAAAACTCGTACTGAAATAAAATTGCTTTATTCCATCAGAGAAACTACAATAATAATGACTAAAGTGACAGCAGAGACTGATGACAGACAAACTGATGATTAGAATTTGTGTGTTGTATGTAGTAAGTAACCGAGATTTTCATTTACCATCAAATAAAGGTGGTGGATTTCTAATGAACTGAGTCTGCACTTCGAGTGAGACTTTTTCCTTCAAAAGATATCACAACAGTTTTATGAAAAATAAATGTTGACAATTTTTTTTTTGTGAAATACACTAAAAAGTTATTTTAATTGAATAAAACTGTGTTGACCCCCCCCAGAAAACATTTTGCAACCCCCAAGGAGATCATGGCCCATTGGTTGAGAACCCCTGCTCTAGATGATCAAACTAATTTTGTCCCATTACTTTTTAAGGCTTTATGTTATGTGGTTATAAACAGTCTAAATCCTTGCTTCTTTCTTGTTACAATATGTAAACTTGCAAAAGTCCTGTTGATTGTAATCTTTTGTAAATATTTTAAATTAGAAGTTATAGTGTTCTATGAAGCATAAGGATGTCATATATTGCTCTTAAAATGATTACAGTATACTTATTAGAAAAATTGAGGCACTTAGCAATGTTTTCTTTGTTTCTGCTTTTCTATTTAACTCAATTACAGTGATATTTTAACCGTCAAACCACCTTGTATTGAGGGAGCCATTCTGTCCAATTGCTGGCTATAATCGCTGGCTTAGGCCATGTACTTAGTCCTTGTAAAGGAACAGCTATATTTGGTGAAGCTGTGTTTAATATTTATGTATTGCTTCAGAGAGAAAAGTTATTTTTGTTTCAAATTTTAGTCATGTCTCTTGTGTCTTAACTTCACTTAAAAATCAATCAAGGCTGTAGACAGAGAAAGCGGAGTCAGTACATTTTAAAAGCATTTGTAAACTGTCCTAAATTTCCTTTTATCAAATTAAGAATTGCTACATTTCTAAACCTATGAAAATCTGGCAATTTTTAGTTTTTATGTTAATTATATTAGCTTCCTCAAAGAACAGCCATTAAAATTCACTTTATGGCTGTGTTGTTTAATTGCTTGAAATTAAATAATTTAAAACTCATTAAAATATTTAAAAAAAATTATAGATTTCCTTTCACATTTTAATTTTTTATGTGTTTGAAAAAAAGCATGCAGATAGGAAATTTTTTTGTTCATGTTTATAACTAATGGACTTCATCATATGACCTTAACTAATCTTTTTAAACCTTAGCTAAATTTGGTGTATGAGTTTTAAGGGCGTTAATCTTATGCTAAAAAATAAATAAATGAAAAAGAGGTTATATGTCCATGTCTCTAAAGTACCCTCAAAACTGTATTAGTATTATGTTCCACCATTTCAGTTAGAGAACTAAAAAGTGTTTATGAATGTGAAGTGCAATAATTTATACAAATATAATAATGTATATATATATAAATAATAGGGAGAAGTTGGATCTTTTCTGAGTTAAAAAATTCTAGCTACAGCCTTAAATCAAGTATTGTTATCATGAGCACCCATGAAATATCTTAATGTGGTTATTTATTAGTATGTAGGTATTGATAACATTTCACCTTTCATCTCATACATGATTAATCACACTACAATGTAAATTTGCTCTCATCTTTTCTGTATATATTGGAAATTTGTATAATATCTAAAAAAATATCAGTGTTACACAACAAATAGTTATTACATCATTTAACAAGACAACACAAATTACACTAAATTTTTCAGGTGGAATTTTTTTTTTTTAAAGAAAAAAGACAGGCACATTGACTTTCAACATTTGCCTGAGAAGAAGCATCTGTGAGAAACATTGGTTGCTCACAGTCAGGACACCATATAGGTTAACCAACACCACCCCCTAGTGCCACCACAATTTAGACCGGGCATCCCCTGGGGTGACATTTGGAGGATTTGTACCTTCCCCCTCCCTCTGACATCATGGAAGGACTTTCCAGTCTACAGATTTAACATACCCATATATATACAACCTAGACACATAGGTGTTTAATGGCTCTCTTAGGGATTTGAACTGAGCACCATCCATCCAAAGCCCAACCTGCTACCACTAGGCTACTTTAGACCCTGATCAAGTTATATGAAAATCTGAATCTATAAGTCATTCTTATTTTCTAGCATTGAGTTATTGCACAATGCTCACTAATTGCATGGTGTTTTGGCTGCTACTCCCCCCCCTCTCTTTGGGCCTTTAAATTTGCAAATTGCCAGCCCAATTATTGCTTCTTTTTGGCTCCCTCCCTGCCAACCTGAACATTCTTCTGTTCCTCTCTGCTTTTCCAGTGAGCTTAGCATGGGGGCACCAGGGTTAGTGCAGGTTGTCGTCTGCCGCAGTCTACCCTAGTTAATGAGGATCTGAGCGGAAAGGCCTCATTGCTATGCCTGGCCCCATCTGGCACATTCAAATCCACATACCCTCATTAATTTGAGAAAATCTTACTGAGTATGATCAGAATTGGTTTGGCAAGCATATCATTCTGCTGTTGTATTGTTGAAATTGATATCTAAACTACATGTGATATGTGTTTTAATAAACATTGAATGTTGTGCCATGCTTTTTATCCATTACCTCTGTTTTACCACTTATATAATAATATTTTAAATAAGTTCTTTGTAGATAGCTCCTCATTGAAACAGATGAGTGTTGTAAATGCCAGTTGTACTAAAATTCAATTTTATTTTTTGTTATATCCTCATGGGTGCTTGTGGTTCAGTATTGTCTCAATATAATTTTCGTATTACAGGATAAATCCCTAACTAGTAATTCTTGTTGATGTAGTTTTATGTAAGTGTTTTCATTTTATTTATATTGAAATAATGTATTTAGTCAACAAATTATGTTTAAGAAAATAACATACTTGTGCTGTGAATTTTAAAGTGTATGTAGCTTTTTTTAAACTATTTGCTTGGCAATAATAGTTTTAAAACAAACTTTGCACATATTTTGCTTTTGATATAAAATTTATTGAAGAATGGTAATTGTGGTTTTTAAATGATAAATTTACTGTAAAAATAATGAAAAAATCTTATATAATAATGCAAGTGTTGTGTGATTTGACTGTTTTACTGCTTTACAGTACATTAGTCAAAAATATATTTTTTTAAATGTAATCAATAGTAAATTTTGAATTTATAAATACTATTGACTTAAGTTTGTGTTTTATTCTTTTTTCTGTAATTATAAATATCCAATATATCCAACAGAATCCAATGGTATAGGATTTCATATACATATAGTGAAACATCTCTATTGCGGGTCAGTCATAGTTCCGATAAAAAGTGGCCGAGGAGTGGCCACCGAAAAGAGGTTTCTTCGATAACATTTCCTCTATGGAGTATTTAACCCTATACTGTCACGTATATAAAAATTTCATGTATGGTCGTGTCACATCTGATAGATGCAACAATATCTTATTTAGGTTTTAGTTATAATATTTATAAAAATAATATTTATTAAAGCAGTAAGTTAAAGACATGGTGGATGTAAATGAAAACCAATCAAAAAAGGTTTTAATATAATTTTATATTGAGTTTTTCCATCATTTGTCATAGAAGTTTATTCCATAATCAACAAAGGAAGGGTAGATGACAAATTCTTCTCTGTATTAAAAACCATGTAAAATTCACAATATATAGAAGTTCATATGTTAGCATATCATAAGAGTCAATATTTTGCTTCTTTAGTTAAAACAATTAAACAAATTTTCAATTTCAACATGATAACCAAAACATATGCAATATGATTTAAATCCTCTACTTATAACTCCATCTTTTCCTATTGAATGCAACTCTTATTTATTACCATTATTTCTTTAATAATCCTTATTATATTTTTTTGTTATCATCATAAATAATGAGAATTTCCTTAGCTTTGTTAATAAGGACATGGGTTTTTCCTTATTAACAAACGGATGTAAAAAAACAAAAAAAAACAACCGTGGTTAAGGGACGCTTATTTTTAATATTCTAAATCTTATTTTTTTATACATAACATATTGTTGCCAAACACAATAAAAAAATAACAGTTTCACTGTGTTTATATATATATATATATATATATATATATATATATGTGTGTGTGTGTGTGTGTGTGTGTGTAGACTTTCCTGTCTACGTGGCGGCGTCTAGGGGTGTATATGAAGAACACACTTGAGTCATAAATACGCTACATTCTGTAAAACTCAACAACTATTAATTTATTAATGTAGACAGCAATTATGATATTCCTGAGAGCCTACTTTACTGTCTCCGGTACAATATAACAATAATCACGGGATAGCTTCGCTTCCTTTCAACAGAACAAAAGATCGGGCAGCCTTCTCGCTCCCGTCAAATACACCACAACGCAGGCCTTGACTCGCCCCGTTCGAATTATAATCTCTCTCGTACCTCGCACGGAGTCCAAAAAACAACCACCCTCAACGAGGTCTCTCCCTCTCTCTCCGCTAGAAGCCTGCACGCCTTTCGCGTGGGGCACAAGAAAACATATCCCTCTGTCGAGCGGCTAAGAGTCGGGTCATTCAACCCTCGACTGTCCCCTCAAGAATGTCGCAGGAAAAAGGGCTTGGTGCGCATAGCAACAGAGAATATTACTATGGCATAAGAAGAGATTTTGCATAAATTCTACATACATATATATATATATATATATATATATATATATATATATATATATATATATATATATATGTGGGAAATTTATCCCCACGGTTCAAATATCAAAAGTATTTCAAGTCAAAATATAATAATGCGTATTGACAACTAACATTTAATCACCACAACATATTATTACAATAAAGAAAAAGAATATCTGTATCCGTCTGACACGACAATAATGCTCATTTAGTCAGAGCCACAAAGAAAAACCTGCAATCTTCATTCCGTCAACCATCATAACATAGCGTAAAATTTTAATCCAGCATAAATAAAATAAAATAAAATAACGTGCGTTCCAAAGAAACGGTTGAGTTGTAACCCATTTGCACCAGTGGCACCTTATCCTTAATTCGTGGCGTGGCGCGGCGCGTGTCTTGTGACTAAAATATCTATGTTGCCACAAGAAGGGAATTCTCACAAGTTCGGCCATCCTGCAACTCAGACGTCCTCGGCTGCCTGAAACCGATGAACCTAAAAATATAAAATAAAGAGAAACGAAAAAAATATATCTATCCGATTCGTGGATAGCACACTGAAAGTTTTCTGGAAAAAACTACTCCAAATCATCTGACCATGACTTCATATGGTCAGCGGCACTGGAAGTTTTCTGAGGTCCGTCATGACACCCAACTTTTACAACATCATATCGGTCATTTGATTTTATAGCTGTGATTCTGTAAGGACCATAAAATTTTTGTCTTAGTTTTAAACCGATCCCAAACTGAGTTCGCTGGATTGCGACGAGATCATTTAGCTTATAGAGATTAGATCTCTTTCTCTTCTTATTGAATTGCCTTCTATTCTCTTTCTGCAACTCTAAAATATTCCGTTTAGCATCTTCTCGCATGTCATTACGATCTTTCATTAATTGGTCCGCATATTCTTCATTCAAGATTTCCTTGATCTTCACGTCCTCTCTATTCTTCATTTTTTCCCCCACCAACAACTCAAATGGGGAATATTTCGTGCTTCTGGTAGTCGTACTATTGATTATCCGCTGCACATCAGCAACGTACTTAAACCATTTAGTCGTATCTTCATGTGAAAGTTTGGCCAAAACGGGTATTAAGGTTCTGTGAATTCGCTCGACCTGTCCGTTTCCCCTAGGTATTCCGGTGGTGATTTTTACGTGTTCGATTCCTTCCTCAATGCAATGATCTTCAAATTCTTTTCAGGTGAACGCTGTTCCTCGATCTGAGATTATTCGCGATGGGTTCCCAAACGTGGTCTGCTGCTGCTTCAACTTTTCAATAGCTTCTCTCGCGGACGTAGATTTTACAGGATAGAACCAGGTAAATTTTGTGAACGCATCAACAATCGTGAAAATGTATTGGTATCGCTTATTTGTTGACGGCAAAGGTCCAATGAAATCGATATGGTACATGCTGAGAGGAATGTTTTCCTTTGGTATTGGATTTAGAAACCCCTCACCCTTGCCATATTTCTTGTTATGCAAAATACACTCTATGCAATTTGCTATCACACTTTCTACTTTATGTTTCAAATTCGGGATGTAAAACTCTTGCTTCTACTAAACTAATACTTCTTCAGTCTTCGATACGGCAAAATGTCCTCTTCTATGCACTTTTCGTATGATTTCGGTTTGTAATTCGTCAGGTACCACAAGAAGATCTCTTCCGTTTTCAATTTTAAACAAAACATCATTTCTTATAAAATAACTTTTTTCCTCATCTCTCTCAACTAAAGTTTTGATTACTCTTATGTGATCATTTTTATCTTGTGCGGTAATTATTTTGGATGTCATTTCGTCTTGTGATTGTGTGACAAGCAAAACTGTATTGCGACCAAGTGCATCCACATGTTTCATTAAATTTCCCGATCGGTGAACGATCTCATAATTAAATTCTTCCAAAAGTAAAGCCCATCGTGCTACTCTTGGTGCAAGCTCTTTTTTGTCAAGTGTTTTTTGGAATGCTGCACAATCTGTAACAATTTTGAATTCTGATCCCAATAAATAGTTTCGAAATTTCTTTAAGGATTCTATAATGGCAAGTACCTCCAGTTCATAACTGCAGTATTTTTCTTGTTGTGGGGTTGTTTTCCTGCTCATGTAGTGTATGGGGTGCATATTTCCGTCATCTGATTTCATTAGCAGTACAGACCCAAACCCAAAGCTGCTCGCGTCTGTGTGTAGTTCTAACGGCATTCCTTGTTTAAAAATGTGTAAGACTGGCTTTTGAGATAAAATATCTTTCAATTTATTGAATGCTTCTAATTGTTCATATCCAAATTTGAATTCTGCCTCTTTACGGAGTAAGTCACTCAATGGTTTAGCAATTAGCGAATATTGTGGTATGTATTTACGGAAATACCCTGTAAGTCCCAAGAATGATTGTACTTGTTTAATCGATTTTTGCACAGCCAAAGTCTTATCTGGAGAAGGTTGAATCGTGCCATTCTCAATAACATGACTTAGGAACTCTATTTTCCTCTTTAAAAATTGGCATTTTTTAACATTCAACTCTAAACCATAATCTGAGGCAACTTTGAGAACTCGTGTCAATTTCTCTACCCCTTCCTGTTCATTTTTTGATGGAATGATAATATCATCTAAATAAATTACTACCGTATCATCGCGAATTAAATCTCGAAAGACATTATAAACGTATCTCATGAAAACATATGGGGAAGTACATAGTCCAAAAGGACACTTAAGAAACTCATATTGTCCTTTGTGCGTGATGAAGGCTGTATATTTCCTACTTTTTTCCTCGATGTCTACGTGGAAAAACCCGTTCTTTAAATCGAGCGAGGTGAAAACTGTAGAATTTGACAAACGATCTAGAACATCTTCAATTAACGGCAAAGGGAATTTATCTTTGATGACTTTTCTATTCAGCTTTCGATAGTCTATACATAAACGATGCGAATTATCTTTTTTCTTACATAACACGACAGGGGCTGCATAATCTGAACAACTATCTTGTATAATCCCTTCTTTCAACCACATTTCTACCTGATCATCTATTATTTTTTGTTCGACAAAACCAAATCGTCGAGGTACGGGGCATTCGTCCGATAGAACAATATTCATTTTCACATTGGTTGATTTGACTTTCCGCGGTACATAATTATCAATAAGTCTTATCACTTCGTTTCTAAATTTAGATTCTACGATATTACTCACATCTAACTCTTTCAAATATATCGCATTTGCTAAACAAAATAAAAATTTATTGCCCTCAGACTGTGGCAGATTATGTGTACTTTGGCGAAGAGAAATTGTATAGCTATTATTTCGGATGTGTATTCTGCATCCGGTCACAGACAGAGACTCGCCGTCAAAACCTTCTGCTTTCGGTGCAGGTGTTGGCTCAAGAAAACCTTGTGTTTCATTTATTTTTCCATTAAGTGGTTCTCTGTTTTTAATCCTAGCGTAATTGACACAAAATGTATTTCTTCTTCCCAAGACTTCAACGTCTTTCTCATTAATCGAAATATTCAGTTTATTAATTACATCAGTCCCTATAATTACTTCATGACACAATTTTCTGAGAACATAAATGTCAGTTTCAATTGCACATTTTTCAAAAGATATTTCAGAATGAAAGTATCCAATCGGTGAAATTTCGTCACCTCCGATTCCCGTTAAAAATTTATTACTTAAATTCAGTTTAGGTGATCCAATTTTAACATAAAATTCATAATCCATTAAAGAAAGTTCTGATCCTGAATCGCAGACTACACTCAGACTTACACCTTCAATTTCAGCTGTCATCTCGATTCTGTTAGGAACTTTTTTTGTTATTGAGACCAGATTCATTCTTTTCATCACACATATTGGCGGTATGTCCTAACCTTGAACATTTAAAACATCGGGGACCGTCTGTCTTATTTTTACATTCTGAGGATTTATGACCAAACAAATTACAGTTAAAATAACGAATCTTTGAATTATTATCATTTCTTGAACTATTACTATAATTAAATTTCATCCTTGCTTTAAAATCACCATCCCTTTGAAAATTACGCCTCGCAGCTTCATATTCATCCAATTTATTAACCAACTTATCAATATTTTTTATTGTGGGTAAGTCGTCTAAAAAATGTTCACGAGCGTCAGGAGACATTTTCCGCTTTAATTGGGCTACAACCAAAAGTTCCTTCAAATCTTCAAATGTTTTGACTTCTAATCCGGTAATCCACTCTTCAAATTAAGTTTTAAGTTCAAAAGCAAAATCGCGTCAAGAGGCGACCGATTCCTTCTTGTGCTGAACAAATTTTTGTCTAAACTGTTCTGGGGTCAGCCTAAAGTGTTTCAAAAGTAACTTCTTAACATGATCATACTCATTAGCCGACGGATCTGGTTCTTTAGCGACAATGCTTATAATCTCTAACGGCAGCAATTGGAGTAAATACGTGACCCAATCTTCTTTAGGAATTTCAATTCGACTGATTTTCCTTTCAAATAATTTCAAATAAACACCTATATCGCCGGACATATCATAACGTGCCATTAATTTCAACAAATTATGTTTTTTTAAAAACAGTTGGCGGAACCGGATCATCGCCAATTCTTTTAATATTTGCCTCCAATTCGAGTTTCCTTAATTCAAACTCCCGGTCTGCTATCTTTTCTAGCCTCTCACGTTCTGCTATCTTTTCTAGCCTCTCACGTTCTGCTATCTGTTCTAGCCTCTGACGTTCTGCTATCTCTTTCTGTTCTAGTTTCTCAGCAATAATAACATCTAATCTACTTTTACTAAAGTCCTCATCATAAGTTTCTGAACTGGTGATGATACTAATTAAATCAGCGACTTTAGTACCTTTTGCTGCTTTTAGTCTTAACTCATTAATTAAAGTTAACAAATCAGTTTTACGTGCTCCATACAAAAAAGCCATTGCATATAATTATTCAAAAAGGAAAACAAAAACGAAATGTTTTGTACTCACAGAAATGCTGGTCTTCCTCTAAGACAGAAAATTCATGCGTTCTTCATACGCCACTAGTTCATTTCTCAAAACTATAGGGTCTCTATAGGGTCCGTAAATCTTCTGACACCATTAATGTGTGAAATTTATCCCCACGGTTCAAATATCAAAAGTATTTCAAGTCAAAATATAATAATGCGTATTCACAACTAACATTTAATCACCACAACATATTATTACAATAAAGAAAAAGAATATCTGTGTCCGTCTGACACAACGGTTCAAATATCAAAAGTATTTCAAGTCAATATAATAATGCGTATTCACAACTAACATTTAATCACCACAACATATTATTACAATAAAGAAAAAGAATATCTGTGTCCGTCTGACACGACAATAATGCTCATTTAGTCAGAGCCACAAAGAAAAACCTGCAATCTTCATTCCATCAACCATCATAACATAGCGTAAAATTTTAATCCAGCATAAATAAAATAAAATAAAATAAAATAACGTGCGTTCCAAAGAAACGGTTGAGTTGTAACCCATTTGCACCAGTGGCACGTTATCCTTAATTCGTGGCGCGGCGCGTGTCTTGTGACTCTAAAATATCTGTGTTGCCACAAGAATATATATATATATATATATATATATATATATATATATATATATATATATATATATACAGTGGAATCTCGATCGATCGTTTCTTATCCATCGTTTTTCCGTATGTGTCGTTCCTTTTATCCAGTCCCAACGATCATATTGCTTTGTTATGTTTCCGCATCTATCGTTTTCCCTCATTTATCGTTCATTTCAATTATCGTTCATTCAAAACGATAGATCGAGATTCCACTGTATATATATATTATATGTGTGTGTGTGTGTGATAATATTACTAACTACCTATAATCGCCCATTCTGAACTTCATCTTTGTCCTGGTAACCTCTCCTTCTTGTCTTTGGCGTAAACGCTTTGCCTTCCCACATACTAACTTCCTCCGCCAATTCTGTCAACCTCTCTGACCTAATTCTATTTTGGCGCTTTTTTGCGGTAGACGCTGGACTTACTCGAAGCGAATAAGATGTGTTGCTTTACTGTTTAATAAATTAGTTTGTTCCTGAAGCTGACTTTATTATTTTCCGGCCACGTTGTATGCTCCTATTTCATGAGATGTCCATTCGCGACATTTCATATATATATACCCAACTCTTTATTTACACAGTAGATACGTTCCAAATCAGAAAATTTATAAATAGATAAATCAAATAAATCTTCAATAAATGAAATCAGATATATTTGTAAAAAAAAGATACGTTTCCTACAGTAAAATGGGGGATACGTTCCATGTCATCCAAAAACTGAGTAAAAAAAGTAATGAAACTACTGCAAAAGTTCTGATATACATACGTATATCAGAACTTTTGCGCATTTTTATGGAGCAATTAAGTTCAAAATGCATATTTCACAAGTACAATTAGTGGCACAAACAAACAAACAAACAAAAAAAGAAATCTGGAAACTTCAAATAGATACTGTAATGGTCTCTGCTTCCCAAGAATGAGAACACAGTTCACAGGAAACAATCTTTATTTACGAACACGAGTTTTTTACATAGTCACAAACGAAAACATTTTAACAGGTGTAAAAGACTAAGAATATTCACAGAGCCGAGAGCCGTTGCTACCGCGACTCCCGCAGACTGCACAACTGCTGAACTGACTTCACTGCAGTTCACCTTTTCATGGGCCAAAGGTGGCGACAGCGCCATCTATTGGTCAAACAAAACAAACAAACTAACTAGGGAAGGTAGTTACTGGCTGTTACTACCTCCCCCTCTGGTTCCTCGCACGTCCCGGTGATGAACCAGCAGCCGCTTTAGGTGGACGACCGCGCCTTCTGATAGGAGCGACAGGCACAACGTCAGCATTACTACGTAATTTTAGAGCCGATGTGTGACAGGTGGCAAGTGGGTCAGCAGGATTGTCTGTTTGCTATTACAAATGTAGTAGGTGGCTTTTGAGTTAAAATGATGTAGGGTCCATCACGTTTAGGCATAAATTTGGAAGTTTTCTGGGCAGAAGCTTTACTTACAGGATGTAATTCAACCCAGACTTTGTCTCTAGGGGCAAAACAAGGTCCTTTTTGTCTCCTACGGTCAGCATACTTCTTTCGTTGATCTTGTTTGGCTTCGACCTTTTCTTTGATTTCTTTAGACAAGTTTGCAAATTTCTTTAGGTATGGTGTAATTTCAGGTACAGAATTATCATTATGAATGACCACGAATGCCGTGTTGGACATCATCTGTTGTTCTAAGTTCTCTGCCAAACTGGAGAAATGCTGCTGTTCCTCCAGTGGTGTCGCACTTTGCAGTGTTCAATGCAAAACATATTGGCAGTTTCTCTTCCCATGAGGTATGATCATTTTCAACTAAGATTGCGAGTCTCGGCTTGAGATCTCGGTTCTTTCTGTCTACAGGACTAGCCTGTGAGTGGTAAATAGGAGTCAGACTTTGATGGATACCTAAGAGAAAACAAAGTTGTTGCATGACAGCACTTACAAATTGACTTCCATTGTCACTGATTATACGCCTTGGTAGGCCGTAACGAAGGATGACTTCTTCTAGTAATGTAGTTGCACACTGCGTTACAGTAGCTTGTGTCAGGGCAAAAAGTTCAACCCATTTCGTAGCATAATCTTCTACTATAAAAATCCACTTTTTACCAGTTTTGCTTTCTGGTAAAGGACCAAATTGATCGATTGACAGGACTTCGAATCTTTGAGAATATACAGGTTTTTGTAGTAATCCGGACGATTTCTGATTTGAAGGTTTGTATCTATTACATTCAGCACAGTTTTTGACATAATCTGAAATGTATGAACGCATACCAGTCCAGTAGTAACGTTTGGATACTCTACTTAAGGTACCTTCAGTACCGTAGTGACCGGCTGTGGACGAGACATGGTGTTCCTTCAAAATTTTCTCCCTTTCATGTGAGGGTATTACTAATTGTGCTTCTTCTGAGTCTGAAGTTCAGGAATACCTATACAAAACACCTTGGTTCGTAATATAACCACGTTCGGTCCAATTGGTGTACTCTACACCTTTTTCAGCATCTTCAAAACTTGAATAATTTTTTGAAGTTCTTCATCTTTCAGTTGTTCTGCACGTAGATCACTAGCGTTTCTAGCAGGTATATAGAACAGATATTGCAGGATTCATTAACTGTATGATCACAGGTTGGGCGAGATAGCATGTCAGCTATAACGTTCGATCTGCCAGGGATATGTTCAATTTTCAAATTGAACTCTTGAAATTGTAAAGCCCATCTGACAAGTCTTCCAGACGGTGATTTTAAGCTCATGAGCCAACGGAGAGGCTGCTGATCGGATGCCACTGTGACTTCTGTGCCATCAATGTATCCTCGAAATTTATTAAGAGCCCAAATAACAGCAAGTGCTTCACGTTCCGTGGTGAAATAGTTGCGCTCGGCAGATGTTAGCAATCTGCTTGCATATTCGATTGGGTGTTCATCTGCATCTTTACCCTGTAGAAGTACTGCTCCGAGAGCATAGTTGCTTGCATCAGTCCTTATGGTGAAGGGTTTTGTTTCATCTGCTTGTTTCAGTATGGGTGTTGAAACCAAGCACTGTTTCAAGGTTTGAAACGCATTTTCTTTATTAGCACCCCAGTGCCACTGTGCATCCTTCTTAGTAAGGTTACTAAGCGGTCTGGATACCTGAGCAAAATTTGGTATGAATCGGCGATACCATGAACATGTTTGAAGAAACGATTGTAACTGCTTTATATTCTTGGGAGGGGGGATCCTCGTGATCGCAGCAATTTTTTCAGAATCAACTTCTAAACCATTGGGCGTTATCCAGTGTCCTTAGTACTTTTCTCTAGTACATGCAAATTTGCATTTTCCTCGATTTGCTGAAAGTTTCCATTTTTTTAATCTTCCAAAAATACTTTCAATATCATTTAAGTGTTGCTCAAAAGTCGGTGACAAAACAATTATGTCATCAAGGTAAGTAAGAATGTTTACATCAGGGAGACTTATGGAAGTTGTCCATCAGTCTCTGGAACGTTGCGGGGGCGTTGCGAAGACCGAGGGGCATCCTTTTAAATCGGTATGTTCCTAGTGGACACACAAAAACTGTCTTGTCCCGGTCAGGTCCATAGACATTCACTTGATGGTAGCCAGATTTCCGATCAAGAGTTGACATGAACTCGGCAGGTTTGGCCTGGTGGAGTAGATCATCCATACGCGTAAGTGGATAAGAATCTGGTATAGTTACAGCATTTAACTTTCTGTAGTCCACATAGAGAAGTACGCTACCATTCGGCTTCGGAATGAGTACGACTGGTGCTGAGTATGGAGATTCACATTCTTCGATAATTCCTTTGGCTAGAAGATCATCAATTTGGGTTTTTAGCAACTCTTTCTTTGTCGGGGTCAATCTGTTTGGTGGTACAGAAATAGGAAGATGTTCTCCGGTCTTTATATGATGTTCAACTGTTAAGATTATCAAATTATAGCAATTGGGCTAAAACAAAAAGCTTTCATACAAATAGATAACTAAAAACAATAAGAGCAAGCAATGTAACCGTTTATTACACAAGCATGCTACAGTCGGGAGTCAGATATTACAAGTTAGACAACATAAGGGTTGAGTTGTAGCTTGTCTGTTACATAAGTTGTGTTGTAACTTACCATAACACTTCCTCCACAAGCCACAACTCACTTAACATGAATGTATTGTTAATTAACAACTAGACTACTAAATGAAAATAGTCCTAATAGAGTACACAGTTCCTTAAACCTAACACTAGGTAATGGTCTAATCATAATATCTGTAACTGCATTTTTCCAGGAACGTGTTTTATGTATAGTTCACCATCAATGAATTTTTCTCGCACAAAATGATAACGAACATCAATGTGTTTGGACCTTTTATGGTATTCAGGGTTTTTGGCGAGTTTCACAGCACTAGCATTATCTACCAGAAGGGATGGAGTTTCAAGATTTGCTATGTCACTGAACAGGTGTTTCAGCCAAATCAGTTCTTTTGCACTCTCACTTGCAGCAACATACTCTGCCTCTGTTGTAGATAACACAACACTCTTCTGCTTTTGGCTCATCCATCAGATGGCTCCACTTGAAAATCTTGATATCATTCCAGTCCTTGAGCGTCTTGTTTCTATATCACCTGCATAATCAGCATCACTACAAACTTCAAGCTCATTGGGATGACACTTTGCTTGATATAGCAAGCCAAAGTCCACAGTTCCTTTCAGATATTTGAAGATGCGTTTAACAGCGCACCAATCCGAGGTTCTAGGATTTTCAAGATTTTCAGAAACAATACTTATAGCATATGCTAGATCAGGTCTTGTAGCAGTGGCAAGATACATCAGGCTGCCAACTGCCTGACGATAGGGAACTTCTTTTCCTATCAATTTGTTTTCTGTGTCATCAGAAATAAAGCTCTTGTCACTTGGGGTTGATACTGGATTACCACAGTCCATATGAAATCTCGAGAGGATTTTTTAGCATAGGCACACTGATTCACAAAAATTGAACCATCATTCAATCTTGTTATGTTGATACCTTGAAATTGGTTCAATGAACCTCTTGTGATCTGAAAGCACTGACCAAGTTGATTCATGAATTCCTCCACTTCAACTCCATCAGTCCCAACAACAAGGCCATCATCTACATAGATAACAACAAAAAGTTTCTTGTCAGCTCAATGTCTGATAAACAAACAGGGATCAGCTGCACTAACTTCCAGTTCCCGCTCTTTCATGAAATTCACAAAACATTGATTCCAGCAACGGGGTGCTTGTTTGAGTCCATATAAACTTTTATGCAATCTACAGACTCTTCCACTATTATCATCGAAGCCTTCTGGTTGTGTCATGAAGACTTCCTCCTTAAGTGATCCATACAAGAATACAGCCTTCACATCAAACTGTTGCAAGTGCAACTGTTCTTTTGCAGTTACAGCAAGAACTGATCTCACAGTATTATATATTGCTACAGGGCTGAATGTTTCGTCATAATCAAAGCCTGCCTTTTGGGCTTACCCCTTGGCTACAAGACGAGCTCGGTGTCGCTCCACAGTACCATCAGGATTAAATTTTTTCTTCAACACCCATCGACAGTTGATGACTTTGGAACCTTTAGGTCTTTCAACTAATTCCCATGTTTCATTTTCATATAGGGCATCTATTTCTTCTTTCATGGCTTTAATCCTCAAGTCACCTCCATTTGAGGAAAGAGCTTCAGAGTATGTGGAGGGATTTTCACTATTTTCGAATTCTTCTACTGCAGCTATGTCTGCAATAAGATATTCTCCTGACTTCATCCATGCAGGCGAGCTTCGGTTTCTTCCAGACTTTCTGACAGTTTCCAGTTTTTCTTCTGAATGATTAGTTTCTTCACTCTGATTTTCTTCACATCTCTCAATTAAGTTTTCCTCCACCTCTACTGTCACAGGAGTGGTGCATAAACGTTCAGGTTTGAAATTTACATCTCGAGATTTTATAATTTTGTTCTGAGAAGGCAGATAGACTTTGTAGTCATCTTTCTTGTTCACATACTCCACAAAAGGACCATGAACACTTTTGTCATCAAATTTACTACAGTTCTTTCGTATATGTACATAACATTCAGTTCCGAACACTTTCAAATGATCTAGTTTAAATGTTGGCTCACCAGTCCAAAGCTCATGAGGACTCTTGTTTACTTCTGGGGATACACCAGTATGGTTTAGAACAACGCTGTCCAAATTCTCTTAGCCAGCGGGCCATTTTTTCTGTAGAAAATATTTCGCGGGCCGAAAAGGATAGGTAAATGAAAAGTCAGTTCATGTCAATTCAAAAGTTATTTTATTTATACGAAAAAAATAAAGTCAGAGATAATAACATTTTTTCGACAGTAAAGTTTATATTTTTGCATAATAAATATTGCGTTATATTTATTGTTAAAATGAAATATCACATAGTAACGGACAAAACAATGTTATTCTTAAAAATAATACATAACAAGAAATAATAAAAACACAATAAAATTAGAATATTATTAAGCCTGAGCTATTTAATGGGAGTATTGTGGCCGTAGTTGTTGAGCAACAATTTCTTTTATGTCCATATCAATATTTGTTGTGGCAACTCTAATTATATTTTCAAGAGTGGAGTCTTTCAAGCTGTTTCTAAATTTTGATTTTATATATTTCATGTCAGAGAATGCACACTCGCAGATATATGTACTTCCGAACATAGAAATGATTTGAAGTCCAAAATCTCTCATTTTTGGATATTTTTCTTTATCCAAATGTTTGAACACTTGTATTCCAGTTGCTCCACTAGATGCAATGAATGGGTCAGCCTGAAGGTCGCATAATTCCATTTGATATTTAGGTTCAACGGAGGTAATATCGACATTGAATGGATCACTGAATAAATTAATACTCATCTTTAAATATTCAAATTGAGAAAATCTTCTATTAAAATCTTCAATAAGCATATCTAATTTAGTTAAAAAAATGTCAAAATTCACTTCTATGTTACAGGCCTTCATTTCTTCATACATCTCTTTGCAACATTCAAAATGAAATAAATTATTTTCCTGCAAATTTAACTTCCACAATTTTAATTTATTTCTGAATCCTGTTACATGTTTATAAAGACAACATACATCTTGATCTTTTCCTTGCAAGCATTTATTCAAAATATTTAAATAATTTGTAATGTCTGTTAGGAAAGCAAGTGAACAAAGAAAATTTTTATCACCTAAATTTGCTGTCAAATCTTTATCGATGCCAACTTCCGTTAAAAAAAGATGAATTTCTTTTCGAAGTGTAAAAAATCTCTTCAGACATTTTCCCGCACTTAACCAGCGAATATTACTATGTAAAAGCAAATCACCATACTCAGCTTGCAGTTCGTCCAAAAAAGTTTAAAATTTTCGATGTGTAAGAGAACGATTTCCGCCACGAATTAAATTTGTTATTTTGCAAACCTTGTCCATTACGTCTTTTAGTTTTAGTGAAAGACCACATAATGCCTCCTGACGCACAATACAATGGAACATTCGACAATTTATTCCTTCTTTTTGTAAGAGTCCTGCGAACCCAATATTTTTGCCCGTCATAGCTCTGGCGCCGTCAGTTACAATAGCGGTGCACTTGTCAAATCCGCCATACGGAGCTATTGCACATTTTAATTCGTTATAAATATCGTCACCTTTTGTTGTTCCGTGTAATGATCGTAATTTTAAAAGTTCTTCTGAATAATCATAGTTTTCATTTACGGTTCTTATAAAAATAAGCATTTGACTTGTGTCGGAAATGTCTACTTTCGTCCAATGCTACGGAAAAATAGCAGCAATTATTGATTAGGTTTTGTAATTTATTAGTGACATGTATACTGATCTCGTTTACACGTCCGCTTACAGTTTGATGAGAAAGAGAAACTGTTTGAAATTTTTTTGCCATTTCGTTATTATTAAAAGCTTGAGCCATTTTTATGGCACATTTTTTTAATTAATTCTCCATCCGAAAAAGGCTTTTTTGCTTTCGCAATTTCTAAGCAAACTTCAAACGATGCAGCTACTGATGCTTCTTGAGAATTTGTTACTTGGGTAAAAATAATTCGTTTGATAGTTCTGCTGTTTTTTCAATTTTTTGACTAATGTTATTCTCGAGTCTCCCGTGCACGAATAATACTTTTTATCATGCATTGATTGGTAATGGCGCTTTAAGTTGTATTCTTTGCACACAGCTACAGTCTGTAAACATTCCAAACACTGTGGCTTGCCCTTGTTAAGAATAAATAAATAATCAACCTCCCATCGTTCTTGAAATTCTCGATTTTCAGTATCAATCTTTCTTTTCTTAGAAGCACTCATAATTAAGGATTGTTTCAATTAACGAATAAATATGAAATTCAGTTAATTGTGTTTTATTGCATTTCACAGAATGGCAAATAACCCACGGTAGATGTAAACATAAAAGTCCGTTAACTACTGTTGGACAAGATAAGCGGCTCTCGGCAACAGTGATACCAGAATGCAGCCGCGGTTATAATCCCCACCGCTCCTTCTGCCACCACGTAAACTCGAGACGGACAAAAACGGACAATGCGCAAAGAAGAAGCGCTCTCGGGCGGGCGACTTGGTGGTGGTAGAGAGCGAGTAAACAGATACACTTGCATAGAGCGTGGATTAATTTTATCGAATGACCATAAAACAACCATATTTATTCATCATTAGCATTTTTATAATTCTTGTTGTAGACGGTTGAATTATAACTATTATCTAAAAATCTCATATTTGTTTAAATTTTATATTTTAAATGTATACAGATATTTATTTAAAATTTGATGTAAAGTTTATTATAACTCGCGGGCCGTAAAAAAAAAAGCTTCGCGGGCCGGATGCGGTCCGCGGTCCGCCAGTTGGACAGCGCTGGTTTAGAAGATAGACTGCTGTTTCACATGCATTGGCCCAAAGTGACCGAGGTAATCCACTTGTAGAGAGCATAGAACGAGCCAGTTCAACAATTGTTCTGTTTTCCCTCTCAGCTGCACCATTTTGTTCTGGCGAGTAGGGCACACCAAGAGTCAGAACTGTACCTTTTTCAGCAAGGATTTGTCGAACTTCACCACAGTCAAATTCCCCTCCTCCATCACAGCGAAAAACTTTCACAGCATGACCATGATTGGTAGCTTCATTGAGAAACATACGTAGGCAACTACTAACATCACTTTTCTTTTTCAAAATAAAGATTTTACGATATTTGTTGTAGTCATCTTTAAAACAAATATAATATCGAGCACCACTAAGGGAACCCACAGACATGGGGCCATTTACATCAGCATTAATAATTTCACCAGATGACATGGCTCTATAGGGACGTGATTTAAAAGGTTTTCGATGAGCTTTTCCAAGAGCACATCCATCACAGAATTCACTTGTCACTGCATGACTTATAGATATACCCATGTCGGTTAGCAATTTACTAACGTGCCGTTTGTTTTGGTGGCCAAGACGTTCATGCCACAATTGCAAAGATTCGGATTCTGTAGCAATACTTATTTCAGCTGGACTTGCTGGAATAACAACTCTCATACACATAATATACCTATGTGCCATTTGTCCAGGATCCAACTGCAACAAGTTCTTTACTGCGATAAAATTGAACATACCTCTCTGTCATTTTTACTTCAACACCATGCCTTGCAGCTTGTTGTACTGAAAAGAGATGCCTCTTCACATCAGGGACATACCAGACATTTTCCACGTGAGCATTATACCATTTGCCATGGCATAGGTGCCAACCTCCCAAGAAAAAAATAAGGAACACAGCGCGCGACCATAAAACGTATGGTTAAACATTATAAACATAAATATTAAATTATAAAAAAGCGTGCTTACCTTGGTTGCTCACGATTTTTAATACTTGACAGAATAAATACACATTGAAAAAATAGCAGTAAAATAGGTAGCTTATTTAATTACATTTATTGTTAAGAAAATTTAATGGATAGCTTAAATTTCAATGAAGAGATGCATGTGTACAGGATTTTGCCTTTTTTAAAAATTGTTTATCATAAGTTTGTTTATAGCATGGTTCAGCTATACGTGATTTTGAAACTAAAATTGCTTCCAATGTCTCAGGCTTAAAAGATCTTCTAAAATCAGTTTTGTTTCTGCGAACCAAACTGAAAATTCTTTCGCAAGCAGCATTACTGTGTGGAAATGTCAATATGACGAGCATCAGTCTTGAAAGCTTTTCAAATTTTAAGTTTCCATGAGATCCCTTTTCTTTTGAGAGGTTTGCCCACTGTCTATCAACTCTTTCTTCTGTTAAGATATTTGAAGGAATTTCGGCAAGCTGGAAGTTTAAAAATTCGGATTCCAAAGCATCAATGGCCTCAAATTAAGATTCATCATCTTTTATAAGTAATAAATTGGGATATTTTTCCACAAAATACCCCACAGCAGAAAAGTTATTTTCTTGGCGTTTTGAGATATCCACAACTTCAGCATGCAGTAAAAGTTCTGAATCATGAGGAAAATTAGCAACTATATAGCAACAAGATGTATAATATTTTCTAACATAACAATAGAAGTGTAAAAGTTCGTTTTCAGACAATTCTTTGACAAATTCTAACGTTTCGGATCCTATAACTAAATTTTTATCATCCTTCTGATTTTCAAATACATCAAATTTCACATTAAATACACGTTTAGAGCTAGTTATGACAGATATTTTTACAAATCTCGCCAACAATTCAGCAAAAAAGTTCGATAGCTCTCTTCTCATCTTGTGAATTTTCGGCTCTTCACTTTGAAACATCACATTATATGTTTCATAAATGGCAATCACATTTTCACAAAAATGCTAAAGCATGATCAAGATTTGAACTTAATGTAAGAAAAATTCTTTCTTCCCGCTACAATATGCGTTTATTATTGGTAGATGATGATAACCTTGCAACTGATTTTACTTTTTTTTGCTGATTTTTGAGAAGCACATGAGGTTGGTTTTAACTGTTTTACAGAGTTGGGTGAAGCACTTGACATTAATTTAAATTTTTTTACTGGTATTTGTCAAGCAGATGAGGTTGATTTTACTTTTCTTACTAGTTTAGGTGAAGCACATGATGTTGACTTCCTCTTTCTTTCTAATGTTGTAGAAGCTGCTTGCTGTCCAGGAAGTTTTGGTATAGTGTAAGCTGCTAGCCTTGGTTGAAAACTGACTTTATTATCAGAACATTCTTCCTTGAAAAATAACAGTAAGCTTCTCCACTGTTCCAAAACTCGAGTTAAACATTTTCCTAAAGAAAGCCACCTAGTTATACAATGCTTAAGAATGCTTTTCTCATCGCCAAACAAAGTTTGAAACTTTCTGAAAGTAGGCTTACGCTTTCCACTTCTTTTAAAATAATAAAATACATCAACCAAAAAATCGTCAAACGATAAATGCAAAGTCTTAGCTCCCTTTTCAGCAGCTAAATTTATCAAATGGCAAATACAGCCACATACTGGCAAATTAGGTTGCATCTGTTTAATATATGCACTGACACCCTTTTTGTTTCCTATCATAACATTTGCATTATCACACGAAAACGCCATACAATTCTCCCAAGGTATGCTGTAAGTATTAAGCTCATTAATCAACAATTCAGCAATATTTTTTCCAGTGCATTCTGCATTTAAAACTGGCAATGAAAGCAAATTACAATTTGTCTGTTGTGCTTCTTCGTTAAAATAAGTTACAACTAGAGGATACATTTGAGTATCGGCATCGTTACTTCCATTAGTGGAAATCGAAAATGGATTTTTTTTCAATGAGTCACAAATTCGTTTTGTGGATTCACTTGCTATTTCTTTTATTAAATATCCAGATTTAGTTCTTCCACATGCATATTTCTTTACTTCGGGGGAATTGGGAAACATAGCCATTAATAATTTCGATACATGGTCCGTAGCAGCTAAAGGAATATTGTGTTCCAATATAAATCCGGTAAATAAAAGTTCCGCTTTTATCGTTTGATTATCAGACTCCGATGTCATAAATGAAGATATTTTTGCGCTAGATCGTGCTTGATTGAATGCTGATGCATGCTTAGAAGATTTAGCATACTGCACAATATCACTTCTTCCACCATGGGAAATTGCTATGTCGCAGTTGCATACAGTGCAAAAAGCGTACAAAGATCCTTTGTACGCTTGCTATTTCTTTTATTATCTATATTCTTTTATTATCTATTATCCTTTTATATCTATAGGTTGATTTTGTAATAAAATTAAATTCGTCAAAATACTTAGGGATATAAGTCTGGATCCTTCGCATTTTAGACATATTTAGCGTGGCGTGCCGTGGCGTAAAGTTCTGACCGAACCGAACGTTGCTTAACTTTTGTAAAGCATTTTAAAAATCCTGGAGCCGACCAATCAAAACACTCCATTTTCTCCCATCGATGAACACTCGCTCTCCGTTGCCATCTTCTGAAATCGTATTGCTGGGCAGGGCAGTAGATGACGTCATAGCAAAGAGATAGGGCAAAAATGGCAACGTAAGAGGAGAAAATATGAATCTCGAAAATGCGATGTAGGGGAAAAAAGCGATAGCGCTGCGGAAGTAATAAAAATACAGGACATTTTTGCTTGAAAACGTATTTTCGTAACAAAGTTTAAAAACGGGACGAATACGTTTTTTACGGAACACTTGGCAGGTATGCCATGGATACAAACTTCAATATTTATTTTACCAGATCCATATGCATATATCTTGTTATTGTCAGCAAGGGATATCTCAATGGGCACAGGGAAATGCCTGTGTGTGCTCAAGTACTGTTTGTTTGCAGTCATGTGATGAGAAGCACCAGAATCACATACCCAAATATCTGGCTGAGTGCTGTTTGCACTGGCAGCAAATGCACCTTTATTATACTTTGATGATGAGAATTTATCATTAGACCTTTTCTTTGGACAGTCTTTACACAGATGTGTACTCGATCCACACTTAAAGCAGTGCTTTCGCTTAAAATTGCTGGATTTAATATTACTTGCAGAAGTACTTTCAGGAATTTTTTCCACGTTTTTCACAGCTTTTTGCCTAAGATCAGGAACACGAGCTGCAAAGGCACCATAGTCCACAGCTGCAGTAGATTTCACACGCTGCTCAATTGTACATAATTTTTCAAGAAGATTCTTAGTCGTTCGTTTATCAGAGTCTAAGGACTCCCAAACATTGCCGAATTCTTGAAATTCTGGACCCACAGTAAGTAGTATTTTGCCATGCAACAATTCTTGAGGAATGAAACTTGAGCCAATACGGTTTAGTTCACTGTTCATCTCATTATAAATTCTTTCAACTTTGGCTGCATGCGTGGCAACGTTATCATTAGGATCTTTACAGACTTGGAAAAATTGAGCCATCAATAAATTAAGTCTCTGAATACTGCTTTGCTCAAAAACACTAATTAATTTGTCCCAAATGTCCTTTGCATTCGAGTACGTCATTACTAAATCAGCAACAGTTGCGCTCAACGTACTTGCAATAAATGCGGCTGCCTTAGCGTTATCACGCCGCCATTCAGACTTCTTCTTCTCGTGGTCATTCGAATCGACGTTGTCACTTTCAGCAACCGGACAAGTTTTAGTTCCATCAATAATAGATGTGAGGTCATATTGTTCAAAGTGCATTTTCATTTGCCACTTCCACTTACTCCAATTTTCAGCACCCTCTAGCTTATCTATTTGTACTCTCAGATCAGCCATAGCGTCTCGCTGTTAGGCCTAACACACACTTAGTTCACTTCACTTTTCAAAAAAAATTTGCAGCTTTCAATTCACGCAGATTTAAAAACACGCAGAGCCCATAACCTGTTAAGATTATCAAATTACAGCAATTGGGCTAAAATAAAAAGCTTTCATACAAATAGATAACTAAAAAAATTAAGAGCAAGCAATGTAACCGTTTATTACGCAAGCATGCTACAGTCGGGAGTCAGAGATTACCAGTTAGACAACATAAGGGTTGAGTCCATACCAGGAGAAATATCTCCAGACTATAATTCCACCTCCATCAAACTTTGCTGTGGGCACATTGCATTCTGGCAGGAGGCGTTCTCCAGTCAGACGCCAGACCTTGAGCCTGCCATCCGAACGGTAGAGGGTCAACCTTGATTCGTCGCTCCAGAGAACCTGTTTCGCGGTTCTACGGATTCACTTTCGACGTGCTTTGCACCAAATTAACAGAGCAGCGCGGTTGGATTTTGTGATCAAAGGCTTATGGGCGGCAGCACGACCCTGAAAACCAAGCAGATGTGCTTCCTTACGGATGGTATTATTCATCGAAACAACACTCCCGGATGCCTGTTGAAACTCCTGGAGTATGTGGGTCATCGGTTGGGTGCGGTTCTTCCGAATTTCTCTGGACAGCACCCGTCGGTCTCACAGTTTCGTGGGTCTGCCGACTCGGGGCACATTCCGATAATTACCGCTCACCTTCCACTTCTGAATCACATAGGCCATTGCCGATTTTGGGTAATTCAGCTCACTAGATATGTCCCTTAAGGATCGGCCATTTCTGTGATACCCGACGATTACACCTTTCTCGAAATCAGGTAACTCTGCACTTCGTGGCATCTTGCATGCGACTAATGCCAATGTTGTTTCCTACAGGATATTGAACGGCGGAGGGCGTTGGGGAGGCTAAACAAAACAATAATAGCAATGGACTGTAACTGAAACTTAAAATACTTTATTGATGATGGGACCAAAGGTCCGCTTGGCTCGCAGCCTAATACACAACTGAGATTTCTCGCCAAATCTTGGCTCTGAAAACAAACGGCGGACGCCTTGGCGTTGGCCAATAGGATACATATTGGCGTATAGACGAAGGCGGCCTTAACATTCCCGCCCAGCCTTGAAATGTAGATTTCAAACAATTTTACAATATTCAAAGTACAACAAACATAAAAAATATTATAAACACACAATAGATAAATGGTATGAAATATCAACTAATTGCAATCAATTTTCTTTTTCAATGGGCAAAATACATAATTTGGAAATACTTCGTTTCAGAATTAAGGTAGGAAACTAACTCGATATGTATTGTCATGGTGACAAAACAAACAAATATCGCTATATACACTCCGTACAAATTATTTTTCCTCTGATTTTTATTTTTTATTAACAGTGGACCACAGAAATCCACTCCAAAATGATTGAAGGGGGAGAACATGTAGTTCTCTCATAATCTGAGTTACTGTACGGGGTTTGGCTTTGAAGCAAATAATACACTCGCGAACAATTTTCCTTGCAATACTTCTGCCATTTTGGGGCCAAAACCGATGTCTTATGCTATGCAAAAGGGACTGTGGTCCAAGATGATAAAATTTATTATGAATATGCAACATAAGAAGGTACGTAAATTTAGATTTTTCTGATAAATTAATAGGATGTTTCGAACCGTAATCTAATTCGGAATTGCTCAATCTTCCACCTACGCGAATGATTCCCTGACCATCAACAAATGGGTTAAAAGATTTTAACTTAGTCTTGCCGAACACAGGTTCCTTTCGGAGGAGCCTTTTGAAATCACCTGAAAATTCTCTTACCTGGACCATTCTGACTAAAAATTGCTATGTGCTTTGTAGCTCTTCCGAAGTTAATGGTCCCGTGCGCTTACTATGGGGATTTTTAGCATTCCAGGAAAACCTCAAAATAAAACTAAAAATACGAATTAGTTTCAAATAATTGTTAGTTAATTTTAACCAATTATCTAGAATTTTAAAGTCTATTGTTAGCTTTAAAGTTCTCTCACAGCCTCTCTTCAATTCCTTGGCAAATTCTCCATCTGTGGATTCTAGAGTTACTTTACTACTGGGAAGAGAGTTACAAAATGTCTCTGGGCCTTTCCACCACAATTCACAGTTCACGAGCTTTTCAGCACTAAGTCCTCTTGACACGAGATCACCGGGGTTTTGCTTTGATTTGACGTGTCGCCAACAATAGGATTTTGTAATTTCTTGTATCCTTGACACTCTGTTCCCTACAAAAGTTTTTAACAGCCAAGGATCAGTCTGCAGCCAACCCAAAACAGTCGTTGAGTCTGTCCACAAATACACACCATGGAACTCCATCTTTAAGGATACCATCACCTTCTTTACAAGTTTGGATAATAGATCAGCCGCGCACAGTGGCGTACCTAGACCATTGGGAGCCCGGGGCGGATTTATTTTTGAGGCGCCCCTCAAAAAAAAAAAACCGACAATTTTTAACTTTTTCTTATGACAACTAGCCTTTCTTTGCCTTAATCAGACCGTCTCCACAGGCTTTTCACCTGTGCAGAGAAAAAATAGACAGAATAAGGGAGCGAACTCGTACAGTACGAGGTGAGCAATGATCATTACTGTTTATGTGTAAAACTGAAAAAAAAAGTCTTACGCCACAAGGCCAGGGTTCGAGCAATCGAACCAACGACTTTCCGCACGGCACAGCTCCGAAACCATCGTTCTAACCACGTGAGCCATGAGCTCGTTAACTTATAGTTTGGTACAAGATTAAAATAAACTGTACGGACCTGGTTTATGTTGTATGAATTTTTCCTCCATCCAAGGTGGAGTATAAATGGCCTGGCCGTTTTATTAACTAAAGCAATAATTTTTAAAGACATAATTCACATTAAAAAGAAAAGGAGCCATTTTTGCCAATATTTACTTATAATATTACGATAGCTTCAAGAAAAATCAAAAAAATATTTCACGTTGATCTACATTAACTTTATTGGTAATTCAACTTAAAAAATTTTTACTTTTCACATTCCAGTGTGCCGAAAAATGTGACACTGGTTGGAGTGCAACTAAAAGCGTGCACCCCACACAAATTGAGTTAGTGATTGGCCCATGTTACGAAAGTGGCTCTTGGAAAAACTCACTGCCTCGTTTTAAAAAAATCGATTTTCATAGCATCCGATAGGGGTGTTGGCTAGTTACCCACATCACAAATAAAAGGAACTTTACTTATTTCGTCTGAAATTTCAATATCAGGCTCTTCTGCTTCACCTTCTTTTTAAGGCAATGTTCTGTCTCCGTCTAGACCTACATATACATTGGCACTAACTCGAAGAGGAAGAGTGCCCCCTAAGTTTTGCTGACTTATCTTGAAACTTTCTTTTTGTGTTTAAGGCGGCACTGATTCCACAACTGATTCTAATTCCTCCAATCCAACTCCAGAACTAGTGGGCTCTTCTTTGCTTTTGAAAGAGGAAGGTTGTTGTTGGATGAACTTTAAAATTGATCCTGCCCCTCAGGGGGTTTACCTTCTTTAGGTAAACACGGGTGTCGCAATCCCGAGGTACCCCAGCGAACTATCTCTCCTTTCCTTTTTCCTCTCCTCTCTTCCTTTCCTTTCCTTTTTTCTTTTTTCTCCCTCGGCGTGGTTCCTCCTCGGAGGCGAGGGCACCTCATTAGAAGCTGTTGCCGCTCTGTTGCTTCTAGCTTCTAATGACGTGTATATCACCCACGTGTTTGCCGTGCGTGGAGACCCGTGTCCCCGGAAAAGGGAATCCTGGTAGTTGAGGGTCAGTTTTGGTTGCCCAACACACTGCTTGGCATGGATCCGTAGCCCTGTGCGCCATTACATCCCGAATCCGTTAAGATGTTTCAAGTGCCAACGTTTTGGACATTCGAAGGATTCCTGTCGTGGATCTATTACCTGCGCCCGTTGCGCAGAAGTTGGCCACGACAGCGATAACTGCGATGCACCCCATCGATGTGTAAATTGTCAGGGTGATCATGTTGCCTATTCTCGTTCGTGTCCGAAGTGGTTTATGGAAAAAGAAATTCAAACCTTAAAAATAACAAAAAAATTTCTTTTCCTGAGGCAAGGAAACTTGTGGAAACCCAAACCCCAAAGGTTGGTGTTTCCTATTCTGCTGCTTTAAAAAAAATAATGAAACCTGCAAGCACTCAGACCGAATCAGTTGTTTTCTCGCCAATTAAATTGACAAACCAAAACTCTAAACGCGATAAAGAATCTTCACAGGCAACCTCTCATGGCAGAAAATCCAAAGAAACGTCATCACCTCCAGCACATCCAAATATTACTGAATCTAGAAAGACACAACAGACAACAAAACAAAAAAAAGAGACACCCCAGCAGTATACTTCATCTAAAAGCAATATATCTAAAATTGTCCAAACTACCGCTCATCAAAATGTTACTTCATCCAATCAGTCTTGTTCATACCACATTGATACGAACTCACCTATCCCGCGAAACCTAAATAGAAAAAAAGTGGCTATTCCTAGAAAGTGCGTTGCCCTTTCTAGGAAAGCTAATGATCCGGATTACATTCTAAAAAATAATCAGTACGTCCGCAGAGTCGTGGAAAATTCGAATCTAAAATTGTACGTGTCCGAGGACTCGGACATCGAAGTTGATTTGGAGGAGTCTTAACTCCTCTTTTTGTTAAATGAAATTTTGTCTTTTACAACTTTTATTCATTGTATATGTCTTCATATTATCTCATATCAGTGTTTTCATGTCGCTTGTTTTTAGTTGTGTTTTAATTTTTTCTTTTATATCACGGCTCTTTTGTCGTTATTCTTGATTAGTGTAATTAACTATTATTTTTGGCCTCTTTTATAACCTTTTTGCATGACTGGTTTATCACTATTTTACGTAAGACTATTTTTTATCAAATTTCAAAACCAACGGAATTTTATACTCTAATCTGTGTGTTTATATGGGTTTTTTAATATTTTGATTGTTTTTATCGCTGTATGATGTGTATATGTTTTTATCATCGGTTTTAGTTTAGAATCTAAGAATGCTCACTTTTAAATAAGCTTTTTTCGGGTTTTACCATGTGTTTGGCGCAGCATGTCCTATTTTGGACCTTGCGCCATAAAACCCCAACCAACCAACCAACTAAAATTGATCCTGAGATCAGCTCTGTACTATTTTCTTCTGCTTTTTTTCAATTTCCCCTTTTGAGCCTCACTAGGCTGTTTACGCTTCATGACAGTATTTATGAAAATAATAAGTACACTATAATATCCCTTTTAATATATTAAATATCTATAGACCAAACACTTAGAAGGTGTCCTACTCGGAGAACCTGAGAGAGAGAGAGAAGATGATAGAGTGGGCAGAAGTGCATAGCATGATTCCCCCACTACCTTGTCGATCCTCTCAAACCGACAGTAATCCCTCGTCTTACGCGATTTTGCTTACCCGAGGTTGACCTATCTATACCATCCCTCATTTATGCGAGCCAAGGTCTCACTTATCCGCAGTTCGAAAGAGGAAAAGAAGGATTCGCAGGCTAATGAGGTTGATGACCTTTCACTTTATGTAATATGCACAACCGTAATGTTTTCTAAAAACAATAACGTCCTCGTCTGATTAATTTTTTTTAAATGTATGTAATTTTTTTGCTATGAAGTTATCATTCAATTTAAAAAAGGCCCCTGACGTGGGGCCCGGGGCGGACCGCCCCCCGCCCCCACCTTGGTCCGCCACTGGCCGCGCAGAGTTCCAACCGTGGTATGCTGACTGGTTTAAGTGGAGCTACTCTACTTTTACTGCAGAGCAAATTCACCGTTGACTGTCCGGACGAAGTTGTGCAGCGAAGATAAATGGCTGCACCAAAGGCTTCCTTAGAGGCGTCCGAAAAACCATGGAGTTCTAAGGAATGGTAATCTTCAGTTAGAACATACCGGTGCACCTTAATCCCTTGAATTGCCTTCAGGGAAAGAATAAATTTCTTCCAGTTTCGTTCTTCATTTTCTGACAAGGGCTGATCCCAATCCCTTTTGATTAACCAAAGACCTTTCATGAAGAGTTTGGCAGTAATGATAATAGGGCCTAACAGTCCCATGGGATCAAAGATTCTAGCAATATGTGATAACACTGACCTCTTGGTCCATTCTTGGGTGTTGTTTGGATCACTGACTGAAAATTCGAAAGTATCACATTTAGGGTTCCAAATCAATCCAAGAGTTTTTACCTTTTCTTCGTCTCGGTCAAAATGATATTCCTGTGCTTCATACGGAAGTTCTTGCAACATACGTTTATCATTCAATGACCATTTATGGAGCTTCATGCCAGCACAACTGAGATATTCAATGAGCTGTTTCTGGACTTGTTTTCCAGCCTCAATATGGCTGACACCTGACACTAAGTCGTCAACATAGAAATCAGTCTCTAAAATTTCTGCAGCAATTGGAAAGTTCTTCCGATTATCAATTGCAATCTGCTTTAGCGTTCTGGTCGCCAAGCAGGGAGCACTCGTTCAACCATACGTAACAGTGTTTAGCTTGTATACTGCAGCTGGCTTATCTTTCTCACTCTTCCAGAGGATTCTCAGATAATCTCTTTGAGCTGGAGCAATTAATATCATTCTATACATCTTTTCGATGTCAGCTGTAATATCAATGGGATGTGTTATGAACCTCGTTATAATGGAAAAGAGATCATCTTGAATTATTCCACCGTTCGCTTGCAAGGAATTGAGGGATTTACCATTAGACGACGGACAAGAAGCATTGAAGACTAGTCTTAGTTTCGTACTACTTTTTCTGGTCGATAAACGCCGTGGTGAGATATATATAATAAGTCACATCTGGTTCACTTTCTTCTATCCCCCTTTCCATGTGGCCTAATTGTTCACATTCCTGCATGAAACTTTGATATAATGAAGAGAGTTCAGGATTTTTGTAGAGTCGGTTCCAAAGTGCATTTAGCCGTCACCAGGCTGTTTCTTTAGATTTGCCCAGTTTTTTTGGGATCTTCCTTGAATGGGATATTTACTACATAACGACCCGTCTCAATTCTGGAATAAGTACTTGGACGATAATTTCTTCTTGTGGACTGTAACTTTTTTTTGTTTGTTTCGTAATAATTTATTCTAATCTTAATCTAGAGGCAACTATATTAATTCGATTCACAAGTTATAGAAACGCACTAGACTTTTTCAACGGACCCCGTAGTCCTTTATTTATTATACGGAGAGGTCTTTTTTACGACCTTATTCACTGGTTCTCCATAGGCAACTGAACTAACAGTCTCCAAGGGTTGGCGGGAAGACGGCCAGTGATCACGCAGGAGCGCCAACATACCGCCCCACCTTGCAATGTTTACAAACATTCAAGATACAATTATGCAACATCTCATGATACATGTGAACCAAATAAACAATTATACAATCAGATACAAATGCAATTAATTTCGAACATGAATAGAAATAAACATGAATTCTAGTTATAATATGAAAGTATACAACAACCATGCAAGTACAGTAGAAATCAATTCTGAACAAATTGTTTACAGTAAATATACTTCTCAGGCGCGTGCACGACACGTTCAGGCTAAGAATTTGCAGGTAATATGCATAATTTAGAAATTGGATACCTTGGAAGTGGGTAGCTGCAGGGACGATACCACCTTTGGAATTAACCTCGAGAGTAGAAGCGCAGCACACAGTTCTAAACGTGGTGTTCTATTTCTAATCCATTTGTCGAGAGTTCAAAGAAATCCAAGTTCGTAAACACAAAACTAAACTTTATTTTACGTATGCGAACATTACACTAATAAACATTTAAATTTAAATCTATAATTCCAACGGTTATCATGGTCAAAAGGTGAGGAAATCCCATACAGTTCTATCTTCTATCTTCTATATTAATAAAGAGACAAGGGGATGTCGAGATCATCACGTGACCATAACGCGACCGGGCGGACCACTCCTCGAAAATAAATGGCCGACAAATATACAGGAATCGGTGTATTTTTTTTCTCATGAAAGTACATAAATGTTACATATTTGGAAAGAGCTTCGGAAACTGATAATTTTTTCTGCGTACACTTATTCTGTTAATTCAATAGATTTAGAGATATTTGGATTCTAATGAAGCGTCATCGTTCTTTAACGATGTAAACAAAAAGTGAATCATTCACAGCGTGATTCTCACTAAAAAATGAATCACTGAAATGAAATGTGTCACCGTGTCTTTTTATTTGAAAAACTAAATATTCAAATTGTTTAATAATAAAAAATACTTTATTGAAACTAAATAGATATATACTGATTTTTGGTGGATTTACTGATTTTTGTGTGAAATGATTACATTTGGTATTTTTTTCGTTTCTACATTTCTTGACAAATCTGGTTCAAACTTCGTGTACTTATGTTTTAAAGCCTGGATATAATTCTAATATAAGTTTGGAAGCTTTAAAATGCTTATATATAAATACAGTTTTTAAATAATATTTCATCTCAAGGCGTTGGAATCCCTCATTCATAAGAACTGCGCATGCGCAGGTAAATAAACGGTTATTTACAAGGTAATTAGTAGTTGTTTGGTGTTATTTAAAATTAATTTTCTTATATTACTCCTTTTGTTTTCTTTTCATTAATCCTTTTTTACTTGGTTAATTTTCAGTATACGAAATACCGTTGATACTCTTTACCGTCGAAACCCCTATGTGACTTGCTAACTTGCGATTATTTACTTTCTGAAATTTCGTTATTAGGTATTTTACAAAGTAATTGTTATTGAAATTTAGCTAAAATGCCGATAACTCTGCATAACAATCTTAATTCTACTATTTTAATTTCCTTCTCACACATGATACATATGACAGTTATTTTAAAATATGCAAAAATAATACACGCAATTTTATGTTCCAATATGAAAATTTTCCCAGATTCGTCATTCATTTCCTTATAAAAACAGTCCCAAATAAAAAACTATTTATTATACACCAATTATTGAGCGTCATTTCATTAACAATAGCATCTAAAACATTTCCTGAAAATTTTATCAAATTATATACATTATTATGTGAGATATCATGATAACCGTAGAGATTTGTGCTAAAAAACATAATTCTGAGAAACACTCATTTTTTAACTCTCTGTGGCCATCTGGAATACCGCCTCATATATTGGAATTAAAGATTGGTGCACCTATTATGCTTCTCAGGAATTTGGATACACCTTCACTATGTAATAGGACAAGATTATGTATAAAGAGATTGATGAAGAACTTTATAGAAGCGACTATAATAAGTGGTCAAGCTACAGGCAAAGATAACTGTCATATGTATCATGTGTGAGAAGGAAATTAAAATATTAGCATTAGGATTTTTGGGCACAGTGATAGGCATTAGCTAAATTTCAGATTAATATTCTACGTTTGGCGTCAATTTAAAAAACAATTGTTTAAAGGTTTTTTTGGTCTTTTATGGTAAAATAGCACTTAAAAATTTTAAAAAGGAACAAAAACTGACCTGTAAATAGCATACTTTTTTTATAAATTGGTCAATTTGAAGTAATTTTTATTAAAATTTAGCTAAAATACCTATAACTGTGCATAAAAATCTTAATGCTACTATTTTAATTTCCTTCTCACACATGATAGATATGGCAGTTATCTATCAAAATGACCTACAATCTAAGAGAAAATTTGAAAATGCAAAAATAATACACGCAATTTTATGTTCCGATATGAAAATATTCCCCGATTCGTCATTCCTTTCCTTATAAAAACAGCCCAAAATAAAAATAAAAAAGTACAATTATATCGCTGAAATATTGCAAAGAGTTGCACAAACACAATATGTAAAATACCTAATTACCAAATTTCAGAAAGTAAATAATCGCAAGTTAGCAAGTCACATAGGGGTTTTCAACGGTAAAGAGTTTCAATCGTAATCCGTATACTGAAAATTAACCAAGTAAAAAAGGATTAACGAAAAGAAAACAAAAGGAGAAATATAAGAAAATTAACTTTAAATAACACCAAACAACTACTAATTATCAATAATTGTTTAAAGGTTTTTTTGGTGTTTTATGGTAAAATAGCACTTAAAAATTAAAAAAAAGGAACAAAAACTTACCTGTAAATAGCATATTTTTTTTATATATTGGTCAATTTCAAGTAATTTTTATTGAAATTTATCTAAAATGCCTATAACTCTCCATAAAAATCTTAATGCTACTATTTTAATTTCCTTCTCACACATGATACATATGACAGTTATCTTGAAAATGGCCTACAATCTACGAGAAAATTTTAAAATGCAAAAATAATACACGCAATTTTATGTTCTAATGAAAATATTCCCCGATTCGTCATTCCTTTCCTTATAAAAACAGCCCAAAATAAAAAACTATTTATTATACACCAATTATTGTGCCTCATTTCATTAATAATAGCATCTAAAACATTTTCTGAAAATTTTATCAAATTATATACATTATTATGTGAGATATCATGATAACGTAAAATGTAAACAATAGAAATAAACAAAATTAAAATTCAAGCATAGACTGCTAAATCACTATAACATAAAACTTAAAAAAGGAGAAACATAAAACAAGGGGAAAGTTCCCCTTGAGGTAACTGACATGGTTAGGCTCCCTGATGACGAGACCTGTCGGTTACCTCTGTTGTTTTATGGTTCAGTTCCGGCACTTATACAGAATCTTGCCGTTGGTGCGTGGATGCCCAGAGTGCTTGATTTCTGTTTGTTTTTTGTCTATTTTAGTATTATTTTTATCTATCTATGTTGTTTTTTTTATATCATTATAACCGTAGAGATTTGTGCTAAAAAACATATTCTGAGAAACACACATTTTTGAACTCTCTGTGGCCATCTGGAGTACCACCGCATATATTGGAATTAAAGATTGGTGTACCTATTATGCTTCTCAGGAATTTGGATCCACCTTCAAGATTATGTATAAAGAGATTGATGAAGAACTTTATAGAAGCAACTATAATAAGTGGAGAAGCCGCAGTCAAAGATAACTGTCATATGTATCATGTGTGAGAAGGAAATTAAAATAGTAGCAATATAATTTTGTGCAGATTTATAAGTATTTTAGCTAAATTTCAATAAAAATTACTTCAAATCGACCAATTTATAAAAAAAGTATGCTATTTACAGGTAAGTTTTTTTTTTTTCATTTTTAAGTGATATTTTACCATAAAAGACCAAAAAAATCTTAAATTTTTTTTTTAAATTGACTCCAAACGTAGAATATTAATCTGAAATTTAGCTAAAACGCCTATCACTCTCCACAAAATCCTAATGCTAATATTTTAATTTCCTTCTCACATGTGATACATATGACAGTTATCTTCAAAATGGCCTACAATCTAAGAGAAAATTTTAAAATGCAAAAATAATACACGCAATTTTATGGTCTAATATGAAAATTTTCCCCGATTCGTCATTCCTTTCCTTATAAAAACAGCCTAAAATAAAAAAAATACAATTATATCATAGAAATATTGCAAAGAGTTGTAGACAGAAGCATAAAAAGAAAGAATATTCAAATAAAATAGTGCTATTTTACCATAAAAGACAAAAAAATCTTTAAAAATTTTTTTTTTTTGAAAAATTGACTCCGAACGTAGAATATTAATCTGAAATTTTGCTAAAACGCCTATCACTCTCCACAAAATCCTAATGCTAATATTTTAATTTCCTTCTCACACATGATACCTATGACACTTATCTTCAAAATGGCCTACAATCTAAGAGAAAATTTTAAAATGCAAAAATAATACACACAATTTTATGTTCTAATATTAAAATTTTCCACGATTCGTCATTCCTTTCCTTATAAAAACAGCCGCAAATAAAAAACTCTTTATTATACACCAATTATTGTTCTTTTTTTAATTGTTTATTTTGTATTTGCTAAGCAAATTGTGTTAATATTGGATATTTTTGAAGGCCAGTGAAATATAATTATGTTTTATTTACTTTTCTATTTTGCGTTTAGTTAATTTTCCAATTGTTCAGATCCCTCAGGGGGTTTACCTTCTTTAGGTAAACACGGGCTTCACAACCCCGAGGTACCCGAGTGTCTTTTCCTCTCTCCGTGGGGTTCACTGTCTTTGGTGAATGTGGGTGCTGCGTACCCAGTGTCCCATAGCGATCCATCTCTCTTTCGCTTCTCCTGTCCTGTTTCTTTTGTTTTCTCCTTTCCGGGCTTTTCTTCCTTTCCAACTGGAGCTTCTACTAATATTTTTTTGTTGCTGTTTTCTTTCTTAACCCCTATGTGTTTTTTGTTTGTCATTTCTTCGTTAAAAAAATAAAAACCAAAAAAATGTGAAAAATATTAAAATCTCCAAAAAAAGTTTTTGTGTTATTTGTCCCCTTCGGAGCCTTCATGGTAACAAAACCGATCTCGACCCACCCAACCTTGACGTTACTGGGTCCTGTACCACTCTTCGGCCTCTCCCGTGAGGGACACCGCTTGGGCTCGGGAACGGACCCTGTTGGGGTTGTGTTGGTGGAGAGGAGTGGCGTGCCATGTTGGTAATGGTTGAGGTACGTTCTCCTTAAACGATCCCAGAGGTAGAGGCCCTTGGTTGCGTTTATCTTCATGTCAGACGTCGCGAGATAGCGAGAAATCCTTCTCGATTTTGTCGGGGACCGTGCATCAGGTGCACGTTACCTCCCGGCGTCTGTCATTTAGTTGCGAAGAATCCGGCGGTTACACTTGTCACGTTAGAAAAGTGTGGAACGACGGGGTCTGGCGGGGGCCCCGAATCGAACTGGAAGTAATCCCTGGTTTCTCAAACTTGAATTATGGCTACAACTAAAAGCAATTTAGTTGCAGCTTCATGGGCGGATCGCTCAAATGATGAAACCTCTTCTCTCCCTCCCAGAGAGCAACGTCTCCCCTCGAGGGAGCAACAAATGTCTCGTTTCTTTATAATAAAACGCAGTGAAGGTAACTTTGGTACGGTGTCGCCCTTCCTAATACAGAAAAGTTTATTGGCATCCGTTGGTAATGTTACATCAGTTAAAAAACTTCGTTCTGGCGATCTCCTAGTAGAGGTGGCAACTGCAACACAGGCTGCGCAGTTGCTAAAGGTGACAAGTTTTGGTAATATTGCTGTGTCAGTAGTCCCCCATGCATACTTAAACACTTCGAGAGGTGTAATATCGGAGGCTGATCTCCTCTATACCAACGAGGATGAAATATTAGAGAACCTTCGTGACCAACATGTGACTGCTGTGCGTACGATTACTATACGTCGGGATGGAAATCTGCTTCTTACGAAACATCTTATCCTGACGTTTGAGAGACCTAAATTACCAACATTTGTCATAGCTGGGTATCTTCGATGTCCCGTACGACCCTATGTGCAGAACCCTCTCCGTTGCTTTCAGTGCCAACGCTTTGGACACACGAAAGCATCGTGTCGTGGTTCCGTCGTTTGCGCCCGTTGTGCCCAGCCAGACCATCGCTCAGAAACATGCAACTTGCCACCAAAGTGTGTGAATTGCCAGGGTGAACATACATCATATTCACGCTCATGTTCGAAGTTTATAGTTGAGAAGGAGATCCAGACTGTTAGAGCTCAGAAAAATATCTCTTACTTGGAAGCGCGTAAACAAGTTGAAGCTAGAAGCCCCAGAGTGGGAGTTTCATACGCAACCGCTACCGCTTCCAAGAAGGTTATGTGGTCAGCCTCAACTCAAACCGACTCATGTTATACCAACCAATCAGCCAATCAGAAAAATAAAAATAGGAAATCTCTGCCGTCTTCTACAACCCCGGTACGCCAAAAAGTCACAAAAAAAGTATCCACTGCTCATTTCACTGCAGAATTACCTATCCCTCCGAACCCGAACCGCAAACAAGTCGCTGTACCTAGGAAACGCATTGGCGTTTCTGGAAAAAAGAAAATTTTTAAATTTTATGAAAAAAATCCTCAGGCGCTCCGCAGGCTTGCTGCCGAGGAGCCAGAAGTAAAGCTCTTTTTGTCCGATAACTCGGACAATGATGTGATGTTAGAGGATAATCCTCTAACCCTGCCTACAGGGCGATCTCCCTCTCCATCGCCTGGTCCTTCTTCTTGTCCTTAATGGTTTCTTTTGTAAGTTGGAACTGTCGTGGTTTGCGCTCCAAATTTGATGACGTAAGAACCCTGATCTGCGAATACAGTCCTGTCTGTGTCGCTCTTCAGGAGACATACCTGAAGTCAGCTGACACGTCAAAACTTCGTCGATACAGCTGTGTTATTAAAGATAATGATAATGGTGGCAGAGTCTCTGGAGGTGTTGCACTCTTCACCTCTCACGACTACCCGTCCACCGTTTTGACCTTGCATACATCTCTGCAAGCTGTCGCTGTTAGAGTCCACGTGAGGAAGTTAATCTCCGTGTGCACTCTTTATCTCCCTCCTAATGAAGTTGTCGATCAGCGGTCACTTGATGACTTGGTAAGTCAGCTTCCAGCACCCTTCATTATCATAGGTGACTTCAATGCTCATAGTCTGCTATGGGGTAATGATAATGTTAACTCCCGTGGGCGACAGATTGAACAGTTAATTTCCGACCACTGTCTCTGTCTGCTCAATAACGGTGAAGCAACACATTTTCACGAGCCGTCTCGAAGCTTTCACACTGTAGATCTTGCTCTATGTTCACCATCGCTTCTACCTTTCTGGACGTTCAGCGTTGGGAATGATCTCAGGAATAGTGATCATTTCCCAGTGTTTATTTCCCAGGTAGGTTGCATTGAGCCTGTGCGTCGTCTGCCTCGCTATATATATGATGCAGCGGACTGGTCGCTCTACCAGCAGCGTGCTGTGATAGAAAGAAGCATGGTTGAAGGTGATATTGAGGCTGCAGTTAGTAAAGTCATCGATGTTATCATGGAGGCTGCTGATGCAGCGATTCCAAGGACATCAAGTGTGGTACCAAGACATCGTAAACCATGGTGGAATGCGGACTGCAAAGAAGCCGTTAAGAAACAACGCAAAGCATGGGGCATTTTTAGGCGATATCCAACCACCACAAATTATATCGCTTTCAAGCAAGCGAAAGCATATGCTAGAAAAGTGCGTCGTCGGTGCCAAAGGGAATCTTGGGTACAGTATGTTTCCTGTCTATCAGCTTCTACTCCCAGCAAGTATTTGTGGAAACGTGCAAAACGAGGAATGGGCTTGTATACGGAGCATCCAATTTCTTGCTTGAATACAAATGGCCGTCTACTCACTGACGTTCGTGATATTGCTAACGCTATTGGTCACGCTTTTGCTTCCGCTTCATCCGCTAATTCATATCCGGAAGCCTTTATGCGCTATAAACGTCAAGAGGAGTCCAGACGTGTCAACTTCTCCACTCGCTCTGCTCTCCCGTATAATTATAATTTCACGGAGAGAGAGCTGATGAGATGCCTGAATTCGACCAAGAATACATCTCCTGGGCCAGATGACATAACTTATGCACTAATAAAACACCTTCCACGCCGTTCCCTCCTTAATATCTTATACTTGTATAAGAAAATCTGGGTGGAACATACTTTTCCCGTTTCTTGGCAAAGAGCTATAGTTATTCCCTTTCCAAAACCTGGAAAGGATGCAACTGACTCCAATAACTACCGACCGATCGCTCTAAATAGTTGTTTGTGTAAGTTGCTTGAACGCATGGTGAATGCACGCCTAGTGTACATCCTAGAATGTAACCAGTGTCTCTCTCCATTCCAAAGTGGTTTCCGCAGGGGTAGGTCGACGATGGATAATATCGTTGCCCTGGAATCCCAAATTAGGAATGTCTTTTTGAAGAGAAACCATTTCGTTTCTATTTTCTTTGATGTTGAGAAAGCTTATGATAGGACCTGGCGGCATGGGATCATTCGTGACCTTCATTTATTAAATCTGCGGGGTCACCTACCTATTTTTATCCAAAATTTTTTAAGTCACATGATTTTTAATGTCCATCTCGGCACTGTCCTCTCGGATCCTTTCACCCAAGAGGAAGGAGTCCCTCAGGGCAGCGTCCTTAGCGTAACTTTATTTTCCATTAAAATTAATAACATACTTAATAGCTTACCTCCATCTGTCAAAGGCAGCCTTTATGTTGATGATCTGCAAATTTCCTGTGAAGGCTCAGATATGAGATGCATCGAGCGACAACTCCAAACAGCTGTACACCGGATGGTTGAATGGAATAATGAAAATGGCTATAACTTTTCCATCGAAAAGACTTCCCTTATCCATTTCTGCAAGCGTCGCGGCGTTCACCCAGACCCCGAAATTTTTCTCGGGATGGCAAAAATACGGGTTGTAGAAAGTGTGAAATTCTTGGGGGTTATCTTTGATAGAAAACTAACTTTCCTTCCGCATGTCTTGCATGCCCGGAAAAAGTGTGAAGTCGCCATAAACCTGTTAAAGATTCTTTCGAATACTTCTTGGAGCGCGGATCGCACATCTATGCTCCGTATATACAGAGCTGCCATCCGTACCAAATTAGACTACGGCTGTGTAGCTTACGGATCTGCCAGACAGTCTGTGTTGCGAAACTTAGATACTGTCCATCACACAGCTCTGCGCGTTTGTGTAGGTGCTTTCCGTACATCTCCAATTGAAAGTCTTCATGCAGTTTGCCATGAACCCTCTTTAAAGCTCATCAGGGGCCAGATGTCGCTTGTGTATTACTTCCGCATTCTTTCCCAACCTTTGCATCCCTTACGAGAGCAATTACTTGACTCCCGTCATGATTGCCTGTACCTAAATCGTCCATCATGTGTTCCATCGTTTGGTGTTAGAATGAGAAATATTTTGCGGGATTCCACTCTTCATAATGTGGAAGTTATGGAAAATCCATGTTATCATCTACCTCCATGGCGGACCCGTGGGTTTTCCTTTATGAATCCGTTTGAGAATTTCTGCAAGTCTAACACGAGCGATGTGGTATACCAACAGGTTTTCGCAGCTCATCGTGCTAGTTTCCCGGACCACATAGATATGTATACGGATGGATCAAAGTCACCTGATCATGTTGGCTGCGCGTACGTCATCAAAAATGCCGCCATAAGTCGCAGCCTACATCCGTCATGTACGATCTATACTGCTGAGTTGGAAGCCATCTTCGAAGCACTACAGTGTATGTGTACTAGGAGGGAGAGGAAGTTTATTTTATACTCTGATTCTTTGAGCGCGCTACGGACCCTCGAATCAGATTTTCCCTCTCACCCCCTTGCCCTTGAAGTGTTGAAACTGAAAAAACATCTTTCTAGGCACGGCTATAGTGTTTTGTTTTGTTGGATTCCTAGTCACGTTGGAATACGAGGCAACGAGTTGGCAGATGCAGCTGCAAAAACTGCCAGTAATACCTTACACAAACCTTTACCCTTGTGTGACGTGAAACAGGCCATCAGAAATATAACACGGTGCAAATGGCAGGAAAACTGGAATTTGCAAGTTAATAACAAACTTCACAGCATCAAATCAAACATCTTACCTTGGCCTTCTATCATAATCAGGAAGAGTGACGTCGTTTTGTCACGATTACGCATTGGACACACTCGCCTTACTCATGTACATCTGCTGTTAGGAGAGAGTGCTCCAATTTGTCCAGACTGCAAATGCCCTTTGACAGTTCTTCATATTTTAACATCTTGTAAACGTTTTAAAAATTTATACATAAGCCTTTTTAACTGTTCATCTCCATCTTTATCACTTTTAATTGGTGAACATCTGCATCCTGCGCTGTTCACTTTCATCCGTCATATCGGTTTTTACCCACTAATTTAAGATTTTTTGTAAATGTTTTTATATTTTATACACTTCCAATTTTTAGACTTTATATATATTTGTTTTTTTACATGGTCCTATTCCATAGGTTGATTGCCTTTATAACTGTATTTTATATGTGCATTTTTTACCATCGGTTTTATGTATTATGGTGTAGAATTTCTATTTATTTATATGTTTCTTTCGGGTTTTACCATGTGTTTGGCGCAGCTTGTCCTCTGTGGACCTTGCGCCACTAAACCCCAAACAACCAACCAACCAACCAATTGTTCAGAAATTAATTATTCAAACAGAATTTATTACTTTAAATATTTCAATAGGGGGGAGGGTTACAGTTTATTCTTTCATCATTTTTTATTATCATTCTCAAGTAGGGATTAAGGTGACTGTCTACGTTCGGAGTCAATTTAAAAAAAAAAATTAAAGGTTTTTTCATCTTTTATGGTAAAATAACACTTAAAAATTAAAAAAAGAGACAAAAACTTACCTGTAAATAGCATACTTTTTTATAAATTGGTCAATTTGAAGTAATTTTTGATGAAATTTACTTAAAACACCCATCTCTCTGCACAAAATCTTAAAGCCCTTACACATGATATTTTAATTTCCCTCTCACACGATACATATGACAATTATCTTCTAAATTACCTACAATCTAAGAGAAAATTTTAAAATGCAAAAAATAATACATGCAATTTTATATTTCTATATGAAAATTTTCCCCGATTCGTGATTCCTTTCCTTATAAAAACAGACCTAAATAAAAAAACTATTTATTATACACCAACAATTATTGTTCACTTTTTGTTTATTTTGTATTTGCTAAGGAAATTGTGTTGTTATTAGATATTTTTGAAGACCAGTGAAATATTTGTTTATTTTGTATTTGCTAAGAAAATTGTGTTATTATTGGATATTTTTGAAAGCCAGTGAAATATAATTATGTTCTTTACTTTTCCATTTACTTCATTTTATAATTGTTCAGAAATTAATTGTTAAAATAGAATTATGTTTCAATATGAACATTTTCCCCGATTCGTTATTCCTTTCCTTATAAAAACAGTTGTTCACAAATTAAATGTTCAAACAGAATTTATTACTTTAAATATTTCAATGGGTCTGGGGGTACAGTTTATTCTTTCATCATTTTTTATTATCATTCTCAAGTAGGAATTAAGGTGACTGTCTACGTTCGGAGTCAATTAAAAAAAAATAAAGGTTTTATTTCATCTTTTATGGTAAAATAGCACTTAAAAATAAAAAAAAGAGACAAAAACTTACCTGTAAATAGCATACTTTTTTATAAATTGGTCAATTTGAAGTAATTTTTAATGAAATTTACCTAAAACACCTATCACTCTGCACAAAATCTTAAAGCCCTCACACATGATATTTTAATTTCCCTCTCACACATGATACATATGACAGTTATCTTCTAAATTATCTACAATCTAAGAGAAAATTATTCTTTCCTCATTTTTCATTATCATTCTCAAGTAGGAATTAAGGTGACTGTCTACGTTCGGAGTCAATTGAAAAAAAATTTAAAGGTTTTTTTCATCGTTTATGGGAAAATAGCACTTAAAAATTAAAAAAAGAGACAAAAACTTACCTGTAAATAGCATATTTTTTTATAAATTGGTCAATTTGAAGTAATTTTTAATGAAATTTACCTAAAACACCTATCACTCTGCACAAAATCTTAAAGCCCTCACACATGATATTTTAATTTCTCTCTCACACATGATACATATGACAGTTATTTTCAAAATGACCTAAAATCTAAGAGAAAATTTTAAAATGCAAAAATAATACACGCAATTTTGTGTTCCAATATACAAATTTTTCACACTTTATTGAAACTTCATCTGGTGGACGGATGGCTTGAGCGTAGCTAGGTGAAGCCCGTGTCTAGCCGGGCTTCGCCCGGCTAGTTCTCAATAAGCTCTGTCAGCGAAGGGAAATTTCCCTTTTTATCATTCTTTTTTTACCGTTGCCAATCGGCAAACCTAAACTTCATGCTCGGAACATTCCTCCCACCTTTTGATTTTCGATGAAACATTAGAAAATCAAAACATATTGAATAAACAGTAGCAATATCAAAATATAAAGAATATCTAAAGAGTACAATCAAAAGATCTAAAGAGTATCAAAATATAATCAAAATATAATATCTAAAGAGTATCAAAATATAAAGAATATATAAAGAGTACAATAATAATACTAAACAATACTTAGCACTTGTCATCATATCACTTCATCTAGGGAGAGACATTAAACTTCATACAAATTTCAATCTTCTGCAAAATACTCAAATGAATTAAATTTCTGGTACATTCAAATTATAAAATATAATGGAAAATAATACAAATTATGAATACTAATAAAAATTTAAGAGGAAAAAATATATCAAATACAGCCAAATTATAAGAAAAACTATTAACTGAACATTTTAGGTTTTACAATTTTTCTACCATATCTAGTTACTTGAATGTTTTTATCAGAGTCTACAGATTTAGTGTCCTTAGTTAGCTTTTCAATATCGTCGTGAACTCCGAGAGCTTGAAGTGGATTATTATTTCGAAGATGTCCATGAAAGGAATTTTCACTATTTCCAAAGGAAATATTCGTTGAATAGGTCTAACTATTTCACCATTAGCTGTTTTAATTTTCACAAATCTGATGTTATTGTCCTTTCCGAGGTATACTGCAATTACACGACCTAAGGGCTAGTCAGTTCTCTTCTTCTTATCATTCTCCACGAGTATTATATCACCTTCTTTGATGGATTGTGATAATACAATTTTCGGACGATGTATTAACATGCCGAGATATTCATCTCTAAATCGTTTTCGTAACTCTACACGCAATCTTTGATGGTATTTGCATCTTTTCGAAAAATTGGTTTTGTCCAGGCTATCCAAATCTGGGACACCTTCAATTCTGACATCTTGAATGAACATAGTTGATGTAAGAGGTGCTAAGTCACCAGAGTCTTCCGATAAGTAAGTAAGTGGTCTCGAATTGATGGTTTCCTCTGTATCATAGATAATAGTTGACATTTCTTCGTACGAAAGCAATGCTTTTCCAAGGACTCTTCTCAATAATTTTTTGATCATTTGCACCATCCGCTCCCACCAACTGCTCTCACCAACCGCCCCACCATGCTGCGGTGGGCGGGTTCAGCTTCCATTGAATTTTCATAGTCGTAGAACTGTTAGTGATTTGATTCCAGTCAATATATCTCAACAAATTTCTTGCACCCACGAAGTTAGTGCCATTGTCGCTGTAAACGATTCTTGTGCGACATCTACGTGCGATGAATCTTCTAAATCTAAGAAAAAATGCATTTGTCGATAAGCTTTCAATCAATTATAAGTGCACTGCACGATATACTCCGCAGGTGAATAACAGAATCCACGCTTTTCTATATTCCTTTAAGTAACGAGGTCCAGCGACGTCAACACCAGTTATTTCAAAAGCATATGCATCTCGTACTCATCTTCTGGAAGCGGACATGTCACTGTGTCAGTGGATTTTGCTGAATGTCTCTTGCACCTGACACATTTGGATATCACTCGTTGTACTGTTTTCCTACCTCATATAATCCAAAACCTGTAACGTAAATTGGTTAAAACAACTTGAGTGCCTGCATGGTGAAATTGTAGATAGTAATGATGTATCATTCGTTCTACCAACTCATGTTTGGAAGGAAGAAGGATTGGACATCGGAAACTTTCTTCATCATTTCTATTCAAGATTTTTGTTTTCAAGCGGAGAATTCCCTCTTCATCGGTAACGGTTAAATGGCCCTTCAGCCCCTCTTCACAAAGGGACGACTCATGTTGCACTATCTTCAGTAATTTCTTCTCTGCAATGTCTATTTCATCAACGCTTAACGTTTTGTCCAACTTTCTTTCTCGTACAGTTGTTTGCAAATCTGAGTATCCATGATATCATCCTCACGATTTTGATGTAACTTGAAAAGTATTTCAAGTACCATCTATCTGAAATAATACTAGATAAAATAATACTCTTTTTCTTTTCTTGTATGACTTCTTCGTTAATTTCCATTTCTGTGGTTGGCCAGCAATTCTCATCTTCTTTCAGCCACTCTGGACCAAGCCACCACTTCGATTTCACTAGAGCCATAATTGAGCATCCTCGAGATGATAAATCTGCGGCATTAAGAGCTCTGGGCATGTATCTCCAGTTAGTCTTCTCAGTGAGCTTTCTAATTTCCTTCACTCTATTCTCAACAAACACACCCCAACGTTTCTCCTTCTTGATCCACGTGAGTGCCGTAGTTCAGTCAGACCAATAGAAACAAGAAATGTTCTGAATGTTCAATGCTTGTAGAATAGAAGAAGCAAGACGAGCTCCGATGCAGGATGCTAAAAGTTCTATCCTTGGTATGGTGGTTTTACGCAAAGGCGTAACTCTATTTTTAGCTTGGACAAAATGCAACCGTACTTTATCGTTTTTCACTGTTCGGAGAAACACTACCGCGCTATAAGCATGCTTACTGCCGTCACAAAAGGTATTTAGACTAAGTTCTGCTGAGTTATGAATATTCAAACACCTAGGTATTTTCCCATTTGACAGTAGATGCACGTATTTGATCCACGATTTAAGTTGCAGTTGATAATTTTCGGGTAAGGGTGTCCCAGCCTATTTTTAAATTCTAGCTTCTTTGCACTGTACGTTTTGGAATCAAAGTTATGGGACATAAAATGCCTAAAATATCAAATATTCTGTGAACAATTGAAAGAAGATTCCTACGAGTAAGTTCTGGGGGTTGCGAGTCAATGTCTTTAATATCACAAAACAGAAGATCGCTATTGTTGTCCCATAACAGATCAAGCACTGGTACTGATTCCTCAGACTTCTCTTCTGGGCAAAGTATTGTATGCTCCCACCCTCTTAAATCAAAACATGCCAATTTTAAAAGGTGTGTCGATTCATTTATAAAACGGCGAAGTTGACACTCATTTGACACGGAGGTTACACAATTATCAACGTAGAAAGAGTCCTTCAAAATCTTTGATGTTTCTGGAAATTCAGTCGAATTTATGTTAATATGGTGATTTAAAACTGCTGAGAGCAAAAACGGACTGCAGTTTAATCCAAATACAACTCGTCTGTGTCTATGCGTCTTGAAACTTTTTTCATCAAAGTCTTTCCACCATAAAAAACTCAAAAAAGTCTGTATCTACCCTTGAAACGGAAATTTGCAAAAATGCCTTTCTGATTAATAAAAGATGAGCGTGACGGGGTTTCGAATGCCGTGATGTCGCGTAGAAGTTCAGTCATTTAACACTCAATTGGTCTTTAAATTTTAATATACAGGTGCCACATCAAAATGTAATCCAGGTGGGGTATCTTTCAACCCAAGCGGACATAACATGAGTATCTTTCAACCCGACAGCAACGGTGGTGGTTCACACTTTCGATTATAACTGCGCATTAAAAAATATACAAACAGATTTGACACAGCACCCTCTACCGGCGAGCAGATGAGGAAGTTGGAGTTATCAATACTCCCCACCTGATAATTTTCTCTTTGAAAATTATCACACTGTAATAAAACAAAAATTAATATAACAATAATGAACGAAATTTTTTAAAAATGTTACACATTAAAATAAAACTGTAAGAAAGTTCAATTATTCAGATAGTTCCAAAGGATATATTAGCTGTATAGGCCTTTTAAACTGTCCTTTTTTAGTTTTCACATCACAAGAACGGATAAGTCCATCACGTCCTTTAAAAACCTCAATAATTCGTCCTAAGTCCCACAAAAATTTTGATTTTTGACTTCCTTCAACCAGAACTATATCGTCCACTGATAGTTCTTTTTTCGCCTGTGGTGTTCCGAAGTAATGAAAATTTCTAAGGCTCAGCATATATTCCTTCTTCCATTTAGTCCACAGTTGACGTAAAAGTTTAGTTTCGTAACGCTTACGCCTTAAAAGTGCATCTCTTGTCACATTTGTCAAATCAGGAATTAAAAATTCTGCGAAGTTAAAGGGATATTCACTATTGCGTCCAGCAAGAAGAAAATGTGCTGGCGAAAGAGGCTCTGGTTCAGTTGAATCGTCATATACGTAGATTAAAGGTCTCTGGTTCAAAACGTTTTCAATTTCTGCTAGGATGGTCATAATTTCTTCAAATGACAGTTGGGCTCGACCAAGAATTTTCTTCAATGGTTCTTTTATCGATCTCATTAAGCGCTCATAAAACCCTCCCCACCATGGGGCAAGCTCAACAATGAACTTCCAAGTTATACCTTCAGATGACAGAAAGTTCTTAAATTCATTTTTTCTTATAACATAGACGAATTGTTGTACGTCTTTACTAACGTACTTAAAAGTCTTGGCGTTATCCGAATAAAATACCTTACAATTTCCACGTCGGGAAATGAAACGTCTAAGAGCTAAAATAAATTTTTGTGATGACATGTCTGAAACGAGCTCCAAATGGACGGCGCGCGTGATTGCACAGGTAAACAACGTAATATAAGATTTTTTAAGTTCTGTTCCTAATTTAACGAAGACTGGGCCAGCGAAATCAACGCCAGTGACACTGAAAGGGGGGAGGGAGGCTTCTACAATTCTGTCTTACGGTAATTGACCAGTCATTTGCTCGGCTGGTTTTGCAGAAAATCTTCGGCACAGCAAGCAATTATTGATGACTTTTTTTACAAGTTGTCGACCTTTGGGTATCCAATATTTCTCTCTTATTTTTGTTAAAGCATCTGCAACTCCGGCATGTAACACTTTGTTGTGTTCATGAAGCACTATTAGTTCAGTTAACCGAGCATCTCGAGGAAGAAGAATAGGGTGCTTCTCGGTCAATGTGAATTCCAATTCTTCCAATCTACCCTTAATTCGAAGAATTTGATTTTCGTCAAGAAAAGAGGCTAAGCTAAATATATTAGAATCAGCAGGAATAAGTTTAGGAGACTTAAGAGTTTTGATTTCAGAGGCAAAATATTCAAGTTGAATTTCGCGAATACAGATTATTTCAGCCTGTTGAATTTCAGTAGCAACAAGAGGACAACTGAATGTTGTCAATTTTCTAGCTCTGGATAAAAAAACGATTTATCCATGCTACCACTCTGAGAAGTTTTAAAAGATTGCTATAACGTTTAAAATCTAAAATGGGGTCCTTATTGGTGATACAAGTAGACAAAATAGCTATTTTACGACGTTCTAACTGGGTTTCATCTTTAATCTCACATGATTGTTGCAGTGGCCAATTTGATGGGGACTCCTGCAGCCATGATGGTCCAAACCACCAAAGAGAACTATTTTGTAACGTTTTGCCATCTATACCTCTAGTAAGAAGATCAGCAGGGTTTTCCTTGCCTCTGCAAAATCTCCAACTGCTTAGTGCAGTAGACTCGTGAATTTCTACAACCCTGTTGCAAACGAAGGGTTCCCAATCCTTGGAAGATCCCCTGATCCAACATAAGACAATTTGTGAATCTGTCTATAGGGACGTGTTCTTAATAAAGTTACCAAACAACTGATGTAGATATTTTGACATTCTGCAAGCAATGACGGCTCCCATCAGTTCAAGGCTAGGCAACGTTAAAGTTTTGAGAGGAGCGACTCTACTTTTGGAACAGATAAAGGCAGTTTTTATTTCGTCTAATTTGTAGGTGAACTGAAAGTAAGCAACAGCACCATAAGCCTTTTGGCTTGAGTCACTAAATATATGTAATGAGATCTCATAGTTATTTAACATGTCACAATTTGAGAAGTATCTCCGAGGAACTGAAATACACTGCAAAATGCTTAGTTTAGAATGCCATGTCTGAAATTCAATTTTAATTTCTTCGGGAAGATCATCATCCCAATCTACGCCCAGAATCCAAATTTTCTGCAGCAACATTTTAATCCTAACTATAAAGGGCGTGACGTAGCCTGCGGGATCGTAACGCTTTGCTGCCATCTTTAAAATCACTTTTTGTGACATTTCTCATATCTAAGGTATTATTCGACAGTTCGTGCAAATCAATCTTAATTGTATCTTCGTCAGTGTTCCAAATAAGAAGTAACACTTTTGAGTGTGCAAGTAACTCATTTTCCAACAATTTGTTTTTTGACCAAATAATTTTTAATTCAACTGAATTGGAATTAAGTTTGCGTAATTTCATTCCTGCATTTTTCAAAATAAATGCTGCACTAGATGACAGTCGATAGGCATCCTCGACGCAATTTGCCCCATAATACAGATCGTCAACATAAAGCGAAGAATTTAACATGTTACAAGTTTCTGGATAATCATTAATAAATTTCTTAAGGTGATGCTTTATAGTGGCAGCTAGGGCAAAGGGACTTGAAGTGACCCCGAATTTTAAGCGCGTTATGTTCATAACTCTTATTGTTTCTCTTTCAAAATCATGAAACCAAAGAAATTTTAAATATTTTCGACTTTCATTCGCAATACTTATCATTAAAAAAGCCTTTTCGATATCTGCTGAAAACGCTATCTCATATTTACGAAATTTCAATATTAAATCTAAAATGTTAGGGTTTAAGTTCGGACCAGACAGCAATAAATCATTCAACGATTTGCAATTTTCCGCTTTGGACGAAGCGTCGAAAAAAATTCTAACACGCGAGGTCGTTTTATCGGGTCTAACTACAGCTGTATGGGGCATAAAGTAACCGTCATTCCACTGATTATTCGCACATTCTTCTACAATGCCATCTGGTAATTGTTCTGAAATTATACTTTTATACTGCCTGTAAATTTCCTTATCAGCATTCAATTTAACTTTCAAATCCTCAAAACGCTTTTCTGCGACACAAAAATTACTATCCAGTTCGCCAGGGTCGGAATTCCAAAGTAATTTAGTTTCGTATTTGCCATTCTTGAATTCTAATTCTCTCTCGAACTGTTCTATCACTTGTTTATCTTTGCAAGATATCCCCTGCGCCTCAACAATTCCCAAACTATCTAGTCGCCAAAAGTCCGTCAAATCATTCATTAACACTACGTTCTTCATAACTGCAATGTTTTGCGCACAGCTTTCCTGTCTCAAAAAAGTAGAACCATAAATTACCCAACCAAAAACAGAATTAACTGCTCCTAAGGTTTTGTTTATCGCAATTCTTTCATCTAACACAAAATCCCAAAACAAATCACTCCCAATTAAAATCTGAATAGTCGACTCATCACCAATCGAGACTGAGTCAACAAGCTCCAACCTATGTTTTTTCATAAACTCCGTAATATAGCTATTTGGGGGAGCAATATTGGCGCCAGTTATCTCTGGAATCACCAATGTTTGAACTTTCGTTCGGAACCTTCCATCCCTAGACGTCAACTCAAACTCTACAACCGGATATAATTTTTCTGTTGTTCGCTTCATGCCAAAAGAAAATATAGACAGGTTCTCATAACATACAGGTTTTAATTTTAAATCATTAGCTATCTTTGTCGTACAAAAACTCCGAGAGCTTCCATTATCCAACATAATTCGCGACAATTTATGACCGAATTTCGATTTTGCTACGGTAGTAGATACTTGCAAGTAGACATCTTTAACACTATTTGTTCCAGCATTACATTGCGAAACCGAACTAATAATATCTGAACTCGGCATCACTCCGACACTTTCTGACTCATCGCATTTCACTTCTGGAAAGCAGTTATTTTCATTGGCAATATACAGAGGCTGTTCGCACATTTTTTAGACGATTTTGGTAAGCGGTAATAAAAAATCTCTTGCTGCAAAAGAAATAATTGCAATTGTACTATGTTTTTAAAAGTCAAAATTATCATCTGCGGCTTGAAAGTTTTGTTTTTATTCAAAATGGCGTTTTTAACAAAGCAGTGGTTCGAAGGCTACATTTATGCTCTTTCCGAAGAGAAATATGCATATTCCGTTATCCAAAAACGATGTGAGAGTCATGGTTTTGTGATATCTAAAGCGTCGATAGGTAATATCGTCAACAAGAAAGGAAAAAAAACGTCAAATTGGAGCCTCAAGTGGGACAGAAATTCCAAACAAGTATCCAAGGAAAAAACGGACATCTTCGATAATTTCAAAGGTACGTTGTTTAATGTTAAAAGAAAATCCCCTAGTCAAAGGACAGTTGCAAAATCATTAAAATGCTCGGTGTCCACTGTAAACCAAATGATAAATGTTGATTTACAGTGCATCGTCTTCTTCCAAATCATATCGCTGAATGCAGGACACGCTGCAGTTTTCTTTATTAGAAACACTTATCCAAAGAAAAGTGGAAAACAATTGTCACAATAGATGAATCATGGGTGTATTTAAATGATTGCAACAAAAAAAGAGCCATTTACTATCATAAAAGGGGAGAAAAAAATTTAAGTACATGGTTCAAAGAATCGAAAGAAAGTTTTTCTAAGGGATTCATGATTGTTGCTGGTTTTTCTTATAATGGCAAGTTAATAATAAAGAGAGTGGAAAAAAATGTCAAGATTAACTCCAAATACTATCAGGAACATATTTTATCGCCAATTTTTCTGAATGAAATACCATCCCTTTACCCACAGTGCCATCAATCTGTGAGACTCCATCAGGACAAAGCTAGCAGTCACACATCAAAATTCACTGTAAATTTCCTAAAAGAAATGGAACAAAAAACTGGTATCAAGGCCATACCCTTCACTGAAATCCCCACTAAATCTCCCGATGTATCACCTATGGATTTTTGTGCTTTCGGACTTTTAAAATCTGCATTATCCAAACGTCGTCCCAAAACCCTTACAGGACTCTGGAAAGCTGTTCAGGAGGAATGGGATAGAATACCTCTTCTGAAACTTCAAAAGGCATTATTATCCATGAAATTGCCGTGTCGAAAGATAGTTCAGAATAAGGGATGTCAAATAGAACATTTAAAACACAAGAATTTTATGTAATTTAGTTTTGTGAATACAATATACATCGTCTAAAAAATGTGTGAACAGCCTCTGTATACGACGCGAGGGTCAGTTCTCTTAAATGGTTGTTTACCACTATAACCCATACAAATTGAACCGTGATGATTCGGGCTTTTACACTTATAACATGGGAATCTCCCCTCAGGGGGTTTACCTTCTTTAGGTAAACATGGGTGTCGCAATCCCGAGGTACCCCAGCGAACTTTCCCTCCTTTCCCTTTTCTTCTCCTCTCGTCCTTCAACTTTTACCTTTTTTTCTCCCTCGTTGCGGTTACCTCTTCGGAGGTGAGGGCTCCTCATCAGAAGCTGTAGCCATTCTGCTGCTTCTAGCTTCTAATGGCGATTAACTGCCCACGTGTTTGCCGTGCGTGGAGACCCGTGTCCCAGGAAATGGGGATCCTGGTAGTTGAGGGGTTTTATTCTTCGCCATAATGTGGGCTTTAGTAAGATAACGCTCCAACACACTACTTTGGCCCTTGCTTCAGGTAAACGGGAGGTGCACATTGGTCCCGTGTGTACCAATCGGCTGGTCGGTTAGACATTGTTCACTGGCTCAGGGCTAAGCAACCGGTCATTGGCCGCGCGCGTATAGTTCCCGGTTAGCACTGGCGCAGTAACCGGCGTCCCCTTGTTGGGCTTCATGGTGGGTGGTGCCGCCGGGGACCGAACATACGGCCCATTTTTATGGATAACTCAACCAAAGCAAGTAGTAATCATCTTGCATCATCTAATTCAAATACCATTAATCAAACTTCTCGCTTCTTTATAGTTAAGCGTACGGAAGGCAACTTTACCACTGTTTCACCTTTCCTCATTCAAAAATGTATAAATTGTGTTATAGGCGATGTGAATTCAATAAAGAAACTCCGTTCTGGTGATCTCCTTATTGAAGTATTGACAGCAGTACAAGCTGCGCAGTTGTCTAAAGTAAATATGTTTGGAAATATTGCTGTGTCCGTGACTCCTCATGGATATTTGAACTCTTCGAGAGGAGTAATATCGGAGGCCGATCTCCTCCATACCCCCAAAGAGGAAATCCTGGAGCATCTACGCGACCAACATGTGTCTGGTGTTCGTCGTATTAATATCCGTCGAGATGGGAAAGTGCTTCCAAAGAAGCATCTCATATTGACTTTCGACGTACCTAAATTACCATCATTCCTTATTGCTGGGTACCTTCGGTGTCCCATCAGGCCCTACGTTCAGAACCCTCTCCGTCTCTTTCAGTGTCAACGTTTCGGACACTCGAAAGCATCGTGTCGTGGTTCCGTGGTCTGTGCCCAATGTGCCCAGCCTGACCATACATCTGAGACCTGCACAAAGCCAGCTAAATGCGTCAACTGCCAAGGAGATCACACATCATACTCACGCTCTTGTCCAAAATGGATAGTTCAGAAAGAAATTCAGACCGTAAGAGCCAACAATAGTCTGTCATACTTAGAAGAGCGCAAACAGGTCGAGGCTAGAAGCCCTAGAGTTGGTGTTTCATACGCCTCTGTTGCCGCTTCCAAGAGAGTTATGTGTAACTCATCAACCCAAACGGAGCCTATTATTACAACCAATAAACCAAACAATAGTAAAACTCAAACAACCCCACCTTCAAAATCTAATTCACAACCTAATAAAACATCCCGTTCTTCCATCTCAAAACCTCCCACACCTAAACCAGCTATACATAAAAAATTAAAAAGTGCTGAAGTTGCAAAGCGAGTGAGTCATTCACGTAAGGTGAAAGACCCTCGCAATGTGGCGCGTATGGAGGAGGATTCCCTCCAAATTTGCGCGTCCAATTCGGATCTTTCTGATCCTGATGCTGGGGTGTCTATGGACACCTCAACTCCTCCCGCTCGTGCTCCTTCTCCCTCTTCCTCCTGATGGCGACTTTAATTTCTTGGAACTGTCGCGGTTTCCGTAATAAACTTTCAGATCTGAAGTCTTTGATCACAGATTACCATCCGGCCTGTGTCGCACTTCAGGAAACTTTCCTGAAGTCAGCGGACACGGCCAAATTACGTCGTTATAGTATTATTCGGAAGGACAATGTTTCGGGTGTGCGAGCGTCTGGAGGTGTTGCTCTCCTGACCTCCCACAGCTATCCCTATGCTGTCCTATCGTTAAATACTTCACTTCAAGCGGTAGCTGTGCGCATTCAGATGCGGATATTAATTTCTGTGTGTGTAATATACCTGCCACCCAACGACGTTGTTGATCAAAGAACTCTAGACGACTTGGTGACTCAGCTTCCGGAACCTTTTATTATACTAGGAGACTTTAATGCTCATAATGTTTTGTGGGGGAGTAGCTGTAACACCGCTCGAGATAGGCAAGTGGAGCAGTTGCTAACTGACCACAATCTTTGCCTCCTCAATAATGGTGACCCTACTCACTTTCACGAGCCATCTCGGACCTTTCACATCATTGATCTTGCCATCTGTTCACCGTCAATCTTTCCATCTTGCTACTTTTGGGTCGGGACAGATCTTCGCGGAAGTGACCATTTTCCTGTGTTTGTGTCACTGTCCGGCACTGGATCCGTAGTCTGTCGTCCTGCGAGATTCAAATATGAATTGGCGAATTGGTCGCAATTCACAGACTCTGCAGTCATCACCCAACGTATGGTCGACGGTGACATTGATGATGCGGTTCGTCTTGTCTCCAACGTTATAATAGAAGCTGCCGATGCAGCTATTCCCAAGAGCTCACCTAATGGTCGAAGAAACTGGAAACCGTGGTGGAACCTTGAGTGTTCTGCAGCATTGAAAGTACAACGTAAAATGTGGGGGATATTTCGCCGATATCCCACTACTCCAAATTTCGTTGCTTTCAAGCAAGCAAGAGCTAACGCTCGTAGAGTGCGTCGACGTTGCCAGAGAGAGTCGTGGAAAAAGTACGTTTCGGAATTGACACCATCCACCCCCAGTAAACAGCTTTGGACGAAAGTAAAGAAATGCATAGGATTTTATCCAGACCAGCCAATACCGTGCATTGTTCAAAATGGCGTTACACTTTCTACCTTAGAGGAAATAAGTAACGCCATTGGCAGCGCCTTCAGTTCAGTGTCGAGTGCGTCGTCGTATCCGACCACTTTCATGCGACATAAACTGCGTGCCGAGTCTAGACCTTTGCGTTTCGATACTCAGTCCGATCTGGCCTACAACTGCCCCTTTACGGAGAACGAGTTGGAGAATTGCCTTCGGCAGACTCGGATGACTTCCCCGGGTCCCGATGGCATTAGTTATGCTATGTTACAGCATCTCTCTCGCAGCTCGCTCCGTAATTTGCTGTATCTATTTAATAGAATCTGGGAGGAACATGCTTTTCCATCCTCTTGGCGTAGGGCAATAGTGATTCCTATTCCCAAACCGGGAAAGGATGCCTCTAGCCCTAACAATTGCCGTCCAATTGCACTCACCAGCTGTTTATGCAAGCTGCTGGAACGAATGGTTAACAATCGGTTAGTATATCAGTTAGAATCCCAGCTTTGTCTGTCACCTCTACAAAGCGGCTTTCGGCGTGGCCGGTCCACGATGGATAATATCATAGCCTTAGAATCCGAAGCTCGCAATGCCTTTGTCAGAAGAAACCACTTAGTGTCTGTTTTCTTCGACATTGAAAAGGCTTATGGCCGGACGTGGCGATATGGTATCCTTCGTGACCTTTATAATGACACCTTTCGTGGTCACTTGCCGATTTTCATTGCGAACTTCTTGTCACTACGAGAATTTCAAGTTCGCATTGGTACGACGCTTTCCGATGTTTACATTCAAGAAGAGGGAGTTCCTCAGGGCAGTGTATTGAGTGTTACACTGTTTTCCCTGAAAATTAATGGCATTTTACAGTGTTTACCACCATCTGTTCGTGGCAATCTGTATGTCGATGACTTGCAGATCTCATGTCAAGGTAAGGATATGCGTTACATCGAACGACAATTGCAAGCTTCAATATCTCGCATGATGACATGGTGTTCTGAGAACGGTTTTACGTTTTCGGCCGAAAAAACCTCTTGCGTACATTTTTGCAAGCGCAGAGGTTTGCATCCTGACCCACAAATATACCTAGGTGACTCCCTGATAGCCGTAGAGAACGTGGTTCGTTTCTTGGGCGTGTTGTTCGATAGTAAGTTAACTTTCCTTCCGCACGTAATGTATCTGCGGCGGAAGTCTGAGCAGGCTCTAAACTTGCTGAAAATTCTATCCAACACGTCCTGGAGAGCTGAGCGATCTACTATGCTCCGGGTTTATCGCGCGGTCATTCGATCGAAAATGGATTATGGATGCGCCGTGTATGGTTCCGCACGCTTTTCCGTGCTACGGAAACTGGACACGATTCATCATTCCGCCCTTCGAATCTGTTCTGGTGCTTTCAGAACATCTCCCGTAAAGAGTGTAAATGTCATCTGCGGCGAGCCTTTACCATTTATTCGCAAGCAATTGTCGCTTCAGTTGTACTTCCGTATCCTCTCGCAACCTAATCACCCACTCCATTCTGCTCTACTTGACAGTCAGAATGACCGACTTTACCAAAATCGGCCATCTTGTATTCCACCTTTCGGACTTCGCATGAGGATGTTTCTGATTTCATCTCCGCTGTGTGATGTGGATGTCATGCTGCAACCGACTTTGCATTTTCCACCTTCGCGAAACCACAAGATTTCGTACTTGCGCCCCTTCCAGGGTTTTGCAAAATCGAATACGGATCCTGTCATTTTTCGCCAGCTTTTTGCGTCGCACCTCGCTAGTTACCCTAACTATGTTGATGTTTATACCGACGGCTCGAAAACAGAAGATCATGTTGGATGTGCCTACGTCTGTGGCAGAGACGTTAGGAGCTATTCACTTCCCGACTGTTTTTCTGTCTTTTCAGCAGAGTTTGTGGCTGTACATGAAGCTCTGAAGTATATCTTCCGGCAGAGAGATAGGCGTTTTATAGTGTATACAGATTCCATCAGCGTTTTAGAGACTTTGGAGAATGGCGAAGTGTCACACTCCCATTCCCTTGTATCTCCGGTGTTGGATCTGCATCGTCGCCTCTGTCGTCGTGGCTTCAGTGTCCTTTTCTGCTGGGTGCCTGGTCATGTCGGTATATCGGGTAACGAGCAGGCAGAGGCTGCGGCTAAAGGTGCTGTGCATCGGCTGAATCAGCATGTGCCTATCAGTGATGTGAAGTCCGCTGTGAAAAAGTTAATTAGGAACGAATGGCAAGTTGATTGGGATCTGCAGGTTACTAATAAGCTGCGACAGGTTAAACCATGTATTGGTGCTTGGCCATCAGCTCATCTGCGTCGTGCAGACGTCATACTCACACGGTTGAGAATCGGGCATTCCCTTTTGACGCATCGACACTTGTTGATGGGTGAGGATGCCCCTCTCTGTCAACATTGTAAGGCTCCACTTTCGGTTGGACATATTTTGACGTCTTGCCCTTCGCTTCAAGCCCAGTATAATAGGTTTTTTGGCTCCAGTTCACCTATCTTATCTGAACTGCTGGGGGAGCCCCCCCCCCATCCTGCTCTGTTTGCCTTCTTATTTTTTACTGGTTTTATACGCAGTCTGTGCTTTAGCAATTGATTGTATAGTTAAACTTTTATTGCCTTTTACAAATATATCTTTTTTATATTCTTTTTATCAATTTTATGTATCATCGTTTTTACCACCTTATATATCACCGTTTTTTATGACTTTTACATATCGTCTTTCTATATTACCTTGTATATATTACCTTGTATATTTCTATATACCTGTATACTGGATGGGGAAACCCCATCCAGTTTTACTTTTTTTAACTATCGGTTTTCAGGTTTTACCATATGTTTGGCGCAGCATGTCCTCTCTGGACCTTGCGCCATTAAACCCCATCCAACCAACCAACCAAAACAGTTTCAATTTCTGTTAACAATTTTGTAATATTTGACCTTACGGTCTCTCTTTTTGATTTCAATTTTTCAAGCTTTACGCTCGACTTCGACATTATTACAAAATATATTTGTACCCAATGAACAACAAAACAAAACAATAGCTTTAAAGATTTACGTGAACAGCATCAGTAAACGCGGAGACGAAAACGAAATAATCGTAATGCTTGCACATACAAATATTTAAAATTAAATTCGAAGCAACACTGTTATCACGTAAATAACGTATATATCCTTTTCGGGCAGAAAACATCACAACATTATCTTCTTAATTCCGGAGCCGATGCGCCATAAAAAAAGATGAGCGTGCCGGGGTTTCGAATGCCGTGATGTCGCGTAGAAGTTCAGTCATTTAACACTCAATTGGTCTTTAAATTTTAATATACAGGTGCCACATCAAAATGTAATCCAGGTGGGGTATCTTTCAACCCAAGAAGAAGAACATGAACAGGTATCTTTCAACCCAAGTGGACATAACATGAGTAGGTATCTTTCAACCCGACAGCAACGGTGGTGGTTCACACTTTCGATTCTAACTACGCATTAAAAAATATACAAACAGATTTGACACAGCGCCCTCTACCGGCGAGCAGATGAGGAAGTTGGAGTTATTCAACACTGATGTCGGATATTACTCCTATCTAGTCTTTGCGGAATCTAAGTAATATGGATGGTATTTTCTCAAGGAGGTTGGGCCCCTTTTCCAGACATTCATTCAGGGACAGTCTCTCTACACCGCGACAAGAAGCGTCAAAAACTGGTCTAAGTTTAGTCGTGGAATTTTCTTTATATACACCTCTGTGGGGCAAGTAGTGACAGGGATTTTGATATTCTTCAACAGGAACTTCTTCTATGATACCTTCAGATAACCAATCATTAAATACAGCTTCATACTCTAAAAGTTTCTGATTTCGAATTAATTTATTCGTAGTAGATCTTAAACGTTGTTCGGCGGTGTCTCTAATTGTTTTTAAGTCTTCTTTACCTTCAACCCAAGGTAATTGAATCTCGTACCGTCCCTCATCATTTACAGTTACTGTTTCCCGAAAATGTTGTATTGCCTTATTTTCAAGCTCTTCTCTAGTTTTGACTTCGATTGGATCACGAATTCCTATTGTATCTAATCTCCACAAATTTTCAATGTTAGACGAATGGACTAACATAGAAGTTACTATATTAGCCGATGTATTTTTATTTTCTTCATTATTCCCGACGGTTTGTCCCATCAAAAGCCATCCTACTTTACTTTCGGCCGCAACTAGGTTATCACTTAAGCGTTCAATTTTCCCTGTCAGAAGGTACCAATAATAGTCAGCCCCTATCAACATCGAAATGTTTCTATCGCTTCCCACATTCTCACATAAATCCGCCAACATTATCCCTTTTATTTTCAATTCATTACTTAAATTAAAGTCTGGAGGTTCGAGCATAGCTTACGTCCATTTCACCAGCCTCCCCCACCAAACACTTTAGAAAATCGAGTTGTACCAATCGTTTATACCTCGTTTGTACCCGTTTGTACCAACAAAATTTTCGTTTGTACATTATTTAAAAAGTTATAATAAAATCAAAGTGGGGGTGCTGGTGAAACGACAGCCCCCCAACCATCGAATTTTGAAACGAAACTGATGCCAATCGTTTATACCTCATTTGTACCAACAAAATTTTCGTTTATACCTCATTATTTTAAAAGTTATAAGCAAATCAATGTGGGGGGGGGGGCTGGTGAAACGATAGCCCTCCACCATCGAATTTTCAAACGAAATTGGTGGCAATCGTTTATACCTCGTTTGTACCCGTTTGTACCAACAAAATATTCGTTTGTACCTCATTATTTTAAAAGTTATAAGTAAATCAATGTGGGGGGGGGGGGCGGTGAAACGATAGCCCTCCACCATCGAATTTTCAAACGAAATTGGTGGCAATCGTTTATACCTCGTTTGTACCCGTTTGTACCAACAAAATTTTCGTTTGTACCTCATTATTTAAAAAGGTATAAGCAAATCGTATTTGGGGTCTGGAGAAACGATAGCCCCCCACCCCCCACCATCGAATTTTGAAACGAAACTGATGCCAATCGTTTATACCTCGTTTGTACCCGTTTGTACCAACAAAATTTTCGTTTGTACCTCATTAATTAAAAAGTTATAAGGAAATCAAAGTGGGGGGGGGCTGGTGAAACGATAGCCCCCCCCCACCAACGAATTTCGAAGCGAAACTGATGTCAATCGTTTATACCTCGTTTGTACCAACAAAATTTTCGTTTGTACCTCATTATTTTAAAAGTTATAAGTAAATCAATGTGGGGGGGGGGGGGGGGGCTGGTGAAACGATAGCACTCTACCATCGAATTTTCAAACGAAATTTGTGGCAATCGTTTATACCTCGTTTGTACCCGTTTGTACCAACAAAATTTTCGTTTGTACATCATTATTTAAAAAGTTATGAGCAAATGAATCTGGGGGGGGGGGGGCTGGTGGAACGATACCCCCCAACCTCGAATTTTGAAACGAAGCTGATGCCAATTGTTTATACCTCGTTTGTACCCGTTTGTACCAGCAATTATTTTTGTTTGTACCTCATTATTTAAAAAGGTAAAAGAAAATCAAATTGGGGGTGGGCTGGTGGAACAATAGCCTCCACCATGGAATTTTCAAGCGAAACTGATGGCAATAGTTTATCCTCGTTTGTACATCATTATTTTAAAAGTCATATGTAATTGAAATTATGGAGGCTGGTGTAATGATAGCCCCCCCGCCAACCATCGAATTTTCAAGTGGAACTGGTGCCAATCGTTTATAACTCATTTGTAAGGATGGATGGGTTCCAAAAACAATTGTAGTGTTGCCCGGTAGCTCAGTGGGACTGACAAAATAATTAAATGAAAACAAAGTATCGTGTACCAGGTTCTTAATCCGATATTAGTCACCACTTATGAATGTTAACCGTCAACACATATTATAAATAATATAAAATACACTCACATTCCCCATACTGTTCCAAGAAAAGTTTGGTCATGCATGCATCTTGATTATGTGAAATAATTTCACAAAAGCATTTGTTTAAATGGGCCCATCAATATTTATTTATAATAAAATTTTCACACACATTTTACAACATTTAGGAAATTTCTGTCAGATTCCACAGCTCTGAAGAGAGCAAGTTCTCAAAGCGCACAATCAAAAATAACAAAACAAATAATTTAAAAAAAGTCAATAATGATAATATAATTTTAACCTTATGTAATTATTCATGCTAATGAAAAACGTCTCCTACGGAATCTGATTTCCTGTTGCCTCATTTGAGAGTTATTAAAGTAATAAAGAAGTATGTAAAGAATGGACAAGAGGTGGCTTAACTGTTTCCAAGCGTCTTCTCAACGGTGGGGGCTTAGTGGGAACAGCGCAGTAGATCTTCCGTGTGGGCGTGAAAAGGGATCCCGCGGTTCGTTGACCTCAACTGCATCTTCGAGGGGAGGTTGATATCATGATATCTTGTTGCCGGAAAAACCCTGGCCTGATGTTTGCTTTTACTTTATATTTTCTTCTGAAGAGGAACAGAAGTGGTCTGGTAGATATGTCTTGGATCAACCCTTTCTTCAGTACGCTCCGCTTTCTTCGGCAGGACCTTTCATCGGGCTAGCTGGAGACTGCAGCTATCGGTCTATCGGCATCCGCCAGATTATGGTTCGGGCGTGTGGATTCAAAATCTTAGCTCTCGGGTCTCGGGGACAGCGTGCATCCCGTTTTTTCCTCTAGTTTTTATTCCTCTAGTCAGTGTACATTGAATTTGAGAATTCGTCGCACCAAGTTTTTGTATTACGCCAAAGGGGGGGGGGGAAAGTCCATTGCGAGTCCATCTTCACCCATCACATTTTCTATCCCTCGAGAGGGGGAGGTCAGCAAACTAGGAAGTAACGTTTTAAGATTTTCTTCCGGGCGGGATGCGATAACGGCTTGTATTCCAGTCCCTTTAACGGTGGTGTCAGAGTCACACGGAAACAGCTGTCTCGGAGGTAATTTCACCAGCCTGTTTACATGTACCTTCTGAATTTGTAAAGGGTTCGATACTAAGGAGATCTCAAAAATGACGTTCGAAAATTTAGCAGTAACACGATACGGTCCCCTGTTAAAAGATGTTAATTTCTTGGACAAATTTGGTTTAAGAGCAGGCGTGTGACGAAAAACTCTATCACCTACAGCGATTTGCTTATCAAAATTGGCGGCACTTAAATGAGTCTGCTCGTCCGCTGCCTTTTCCAGATTACGTTTTGTTACGCGGAAAGCTGTCTGTAGATTTAAAATAAGATCTTGCGCACAAGTTTTAGTATCAGCATATGATCTAGCTTTAGAGCTGAAAATTAGATCGTAGGGCATTATTAAATCTCTACCATACACTTTCCTCTAGTCCCTTGCCTAGATAAGAAAGCCGGGGACTCCTGAATCGTTCTATGGTGTGCCGTTCTGAACACCAAAAGAGCCAGAGGAACATGATCACACCAGTCCTCCTGGGTCTCATCAACCGTATAATACAGTGTATCAATTAAAATTTTGTTTAAGCGCTCAACGATGCCGTTTCCCTGTGGATGGTAAGAGACAGTATGCTGCTTATTTATACCAAGTGCTGTATATACTTCACTCATAGCTTGAGAAATGAAATTATTTCCACGATCAGAATATAAAGTTTCCATGATGCCATGTCGTGAAATGAAGTCAACTAACACTTCCTTAACCGTGCCGGATTTTATATCAGCTACTGGGTACGCCTCAGGATATCTCGTGAAATAATCTGTAATAACTATTAACCACTTGTTTTCCTTTTTTGAAGTTACAAAGGGGCCTACGGCATCAATCGCGCATTTTTGAAATGGTCGACTAGTAGTGGGCACTTTAAGAAGAGGGGCCTTTAAGTTTTTATTATAGCCTCTGCGTCTAACACATTCTTCACAGGAAGCAACATAGTTTTTTACATGAGAATAATGTCCTGGCCCAAAAAAAATTTTGTCTTATTCTTTGTACGTTCTAATAAATCCTGGGTGTGCATTCGCTGCATTATCATGACAAAAATTTAAAACGTTTCGAACCATAGACTTAGGAAGCACCAACCTCTCCGCGTTTCTATTTCGAAATTTCGACTTTTCTTTAAGCTCACAGAGCAACAACTCGTTATTGAGAAAAAATTTAAGGTGGGATTTTTAATGGGAACATTCATTTCTAGTTTTTCTTTTATCATTTGACAAAAGGGGTCCTGCTGTTGCTTGGTATATAAATCTGCTAAGGGCATGTTTAACACGTCAAAAAATATAGGCTGAGCAGCAGAACAATTTATCGGAACAAGTTGGGGCGTACTTGGCAAAGGGAAAAAGTTAAGATTGCAATCACTACAATTTACGGTTTTATTTACACATGATTTATGTTCCATTCCATTATATCCCTGTCGCGATAAGTAATCCGCCATTTGATTAAGTCTACCTGGCTTATGAATAATATTATACGTATATTGTTGTAAGGTTAATATCCACCTGGCTATACGTGAAGTGCTATCCTTTAGTTTGAATAACTGGGAGAGACTCTTCTGATCACAAAATACTGTGAACTGCGTGCCATATAAATATTGTTTAAAGTGCGTAATCCCAAACACTACTCCCAATGCTTCCTTCTCAACCACGGAGTAATTTATTTCTGCGGGGTTTAATTTTCTGGATGCAAAACAGACAGAGTGATGAAATCCGTTATTTTCTTGAGTTAAGACTGCTCCTAGGGAATACTTGCTATCATCAGTGAAGAGTGAAAATGGCTTATCAAATTCTGGCAATTTTAAACAAGGTTCGGTAATTAGCGCTGATTTTAGCAACTGAAAGGCATTATTTTCTATTTCAGTCCATTTAAAAGGAACGTCATCTTTAGTTAAATGAGTCAAGGGCAAAGCCAATTCGGAATAATCCTTAATAAACTTTCTATAAAATCCCGTTAAACCAAGAAACGCCCGGACCTGTTTCTTAGTTTTAGGAGGTATAGCATTGCTAATTGATACAACATTTTTGGGGTCCGGCATTAATTTTCCTTCCGACACCTTATGTCCTATATACGTAATTTCCTGTTGGGCTATTTTGCACTTACTCGGTTTTAATTTTAAGTTTGCCTCGTGTAATCTTTTAAACACCATTCCCAATCTCTCCAAATGTTCCTCCAACGTATGAGACGCTACGACCACGTCATCAATGTACACAGATATGGAAAATTCAGACAATCCTGACAAAACTATTGACATAAGCCTCTGAAAACTGCTACTAGCATTTTTTAGTCCAAATGGCATTCGCTTAAATTCATATGATCCCATGTCCGTAGAAATTCCCGTGATGTGAGCATCGCGAGGGTCCATACTCATTTGGTGAAAACCAGAAGTTAAATCTAATGTGGAAAAAATAGTTGAGCCACTCAATAGATCTAACATCTCCTGCAAATTTGGGATGGGAAAATTATCAGGGAGCGTTTTCTCGTTAATTTTTCTTAGATCCGCTACTAATCTAAAAGAACCATCGCCCTTTTTACCAGTAATACAGGTGAAGCATAGGCCGACGTGGAAGGTTGAATTATTCCCGCTTCTAATAGATTTTGAATTTGAGTCTGCATTTCTTGTTTTAATTTATACGGCACTTTATAAGGTCTTTGCCTCACCGGCCTCTCGTCTGTTAATTGTATCCTATGTTTTATGATATCATATGACCCAAGATCTTTAAGATTCTTGGCGAAAACATGCGAGAATTTCTCTAGTAGTTTTTCCATTTTAATTTTCTGTTCTCCCTTCAAATGGGAGATATCAATCTCTCCTCCCCATAACTCAAAATCATCCGCTTCATCAATTTGTTGGGGGGGGGGGGGGTTGAAAAATTAACTTCTGATTGCAAAGGGTTTTGCAAGAATATGGGAAAAAGTTTCACTAATTTTGTGTGTTTATTTAAAGTAACCGTAGTATTTGACGTGTTTAAAATTTGAATCGCACATTTATCATTTGATATTTTAGAAATAGCGTTTGCTGTAAAACATGAATCCAAGATAATTTTATCATTAGGTTGCACCAACACTAAATTATCCTCCCAATTAAATTTAAATTTCCTCTTCATTACCACTTCGACGATGGTCTGTGACTTGGGTGGCAATTTAACTTTATTAATCAAGTGCCCATAAACCGCATTTTCTTCTAAACTTTCCGATTTTTCAGAGTCTGTACACAAAAAAATTTTCGAATCATCTGCATAATTTAACCCGGACGGCTCACGCTTTGCATTATCCTGCTTATTATTTTCCGTTATCACAGTCTTATTTTCTGTTTTGTAGGAATCAATTGATATCTTTCTAACTTTATCTCCCTTAAATTTGGTCTCTTCTTTGTACAAAGGCGCCTCATTATTATTTACACCTAGATCGAGCTCAATACTTATTTTATCATTTGATAAGACATGGTTTTATTCTCGACTTTTCAAAAAAATATCTACAAAAAATTCTAGCCCCAAAATTGCTTGAAATTTGGGCGACAAATCAAACTGTGACACTAAAAATTGTGTCTTAAAACTCACACCATTTAATTTTACATACGTCTGTATGCATTTACTTAAAGGGGCATTGATTCCTGTCAAAGCTCGTAGTTCCACATGTGGGATTTCCAATTCCTCGTAAAATCCTAATTTTCCAAAAATTTCTGGCGCCAATAAATTAAAAGACGCTCCCGAATCCAATAGTACATCAACAGAGAATTTATCCATCACCGCAGAAACTATTGGTAACTCATTTGACAGTAAACTGGAATCCCTAAGAGAATTCGTGAGCAACTTTCTTTCAGCGGGTGTAATAGAGGGGGGTTTAACTACAGTCCACTCCTGCTTAGTGACTTTCCCCCTTACATGTTTGGGAGACTAGGATTAGACGGGAAAGCGAAACCATTCTGCTGAGGAACTACGTTTGATTGCTGTAGGGGTTGTTGACCTCGCACATTCCCTTCCCACTGCGGAGAGTAGCATAAGGGTTCAATTGGAAATTTTGCCTCTCTGCACCGAAATTTTGGAAAGGTCTCATCTGCCTAGGCTCCCCCACCTCATTGTTCCGATGGCGCTCGTCAAACTGTCATTTTCTACAGTCCCTTGCCAAATGTCCTAATTTCTCACAGTAAAAACATTTTATCTCCCGCCTGCGAGGTGCCGATAGCCTTTCCATTTCATTTGTTTGCGGCCTTTCAACCTTTAACTTTAATAGATTTATCTCTGAGGTCAGTTTTTCAATCATTTCATTATAAGACGCGATAGTCGATTTCAACAAGTCCGCAAATTGCTTGAAATTTTCATTCGAATTATTGGGACTAGCCTCTGTATTAACGGTGTGAGATTGCATTTCTCAGCATTCCTCCACACGTAGGGCGCATTCAATGGCCTCTTCGAGGTTTTTAGGGTTTGTCAACCTGACCTGCAGTTTTAGGATAGACAGCAAGCCATTCACAAATTGTGAGAAAATAAGTTGATTTTTAAAATCCTCATTTGGCTGCCTTTCCAACCCATTTTGGTGTGACATGCACTGGTGAGCCAAACCTTTTACCCTAATGGCATAATCACGAACATTTTCATTCGGCCTCTGCGTGCATGCCGTGAAATCAGCTAAGGTGTACGCGAATGGTTTTTTACACTGGAAATTCTTATTCACCTCTCTTTTAATTCCCTCAAAAGTTTTTGCAGCTTCAGTAGACCTGAGACTGAAGTCAAAAAACCTTTTTACTTCCGACTCCATCTTGAGAATGGTAATGTGCCTTTGTTGCTCTTGGGACCACGGGGTCAAAGCTGATGTATGAGATAAGTCATCAAAATACTCTATTACATTTCTCTCTTTCAAATTTGGTAATGCATTTATCATATGGGAGCTGGGGAATCACTCTCTCTGCACTTCGTCTTCCTTATTATTAGGCATTATTAGCTTATTTTACGTGCTACCCTCACAGAAATATTCAAAAATTATAAAGATATAACAAAGAAAAGAAAATAACTCATATATCTATGCACAAATTCTAATAACTCAGCCCTATTTCTCATTTTTCTATATAGCTTAAAAAACACATTCCCGGATCATGGCGTGCACACATTACTCTTTTTTCGACACTCTAGGGCCAGTTTCACCAAACCAAAATACACACCTGACCAAAAGTTATTTAGCAATTCATGTTCTTCTTTAAGTATGAAGAAATGTGAGTATCCTGTTTCACTGCACCATTTTGTAGTGTTGTCCGGTAGCTCAGTGGGACTGACAAAATAATTAAATGAAAACAAAGCATCGTGTACCAGGTTCTTAATCCGATATTTGTCACCACTTATGAATGTTAACCGTCGACACATATTATAAATAATATAAAATACACTCACATTCCCCTTACTGTTCCAAGAAAAGTTTGGTCATGCATGCATCTTGATTATGTGAAATAATTTCACAGAAGCATTTGTTTAAATGGGCCCATCAATATTTATTTATAATAAAATTTTCACACACATTTTACAACATTTAGGAAATTTCTGTCAGATTCCACAGCTCTGAAGAGAGCAAGTTCTCAAAGCGCACAATCAAAAATAACAAAACAAATAATTTAAAAAAAAGTCAATAATGATAATATAATTTTAACCTTATGTAATTATTCATGCTAATGAAAAACGTCTCCTACGGAATCTGATTTCCTGTTGCCTCATTTGAGAGTTATTAAAGTAATAAAGAAGTATGTAAAGAATGGACAAGAGGTGGCTTAACTGTTTCCAAGTGTCTTCTCAACGGTGGGGGCTTAGTGGGAACAGCGCAGTAGATCTTCCGTGTGGGCGTGAAAAGGGATCCCGCGGTTCGTTGACCTCAACTGCATCTTCGAGGGGAGGTTGATATCATGATATCTTGTTGCCGGGAAAACCCTGGCCTGATGTTTGCTATTACTTTATATTTTCTTCTGAAGAGGAACAGAAGTGGTCTGGTAGATATGTCTTGGATCAACCCTTTCTTCAGTACGCTCCGCTTTCTTCGGCAGGACCTTTCATCGGGCTAGCTGGAGACTGCAGCTATCGGTCTATCGGCATCCGCCAGATTATGGTTCGGGCGTGTGGATTCAAAATCTTAGCTCTCGGGTCTCGGGGACAGCGTGCATCCCGTTTTTTTCCTCTAGTTTTTATTCCTCTAGTCAGTGTACATTGAATTTGAGAATTCGTCGCACCAAGTTTTTGTATTACGCCAAAGGGGGGGGGGGAAGTCCATTGCGAGTCCATCTTCACCCATCACATTTTCTATCCCTCGAGAGGGGGAGGTCAGCAAACTAGGAAGTAACGTTTTAAGATTTTCTTCCGGGCGGGATGTGATAACGGGTTGTATTCCATTCCCTTCAACGGTGGTGTCAGAGTCACACGAAAACAGCTGTCTCGGAGGTAATTTCACCAGCCTGTTTACATGTACCTTCTGAATTTGTAAAGGGTTCGATACTAAGGAGATCTCAAAAATGACGTTCGAAAATTTAGCAGTAACACGATACGGTCCCCTGTTAAAAGATGTTAATTTCTTGGACAAATTTGGTTTAAGAGCAGGCGTGTGACGAAAAACTCTATCACCTACAGCGATTTGCTTATCAAAATTGGCGGCACTTAAATGAGTCTGCTCGTCCGCTGCCTTTTCCAGATTACGTTTTGTTACGCGGAAAGCTGTCTGTAGATTTAAAATAAGATCTTGCGCGCAAGTTTTAGTATCAGCATATGATCTAGCTTTAGAGCTGAAAATTAGATCGTAGGGCATTATTAAATCTCTACCATACACCAAGAAAGCCGGGGACTCCTGAATCGTTCTATGGTGTGCCGTTCTGAACACCAAAAGAGCCAGAGGAACATGATCACACCAGTCCTCCTGGGTCTCATCAACCGTATAATACAGTGTATCAATTAAAATTTTGCTTAAGCGCTCAACGATGCCGTTTCCCTGTGGATGGTAAGAGACAGTATGCTGCTTATTTATACCAAGTGCTGTATATACTTCACTCATAGCTTGAGAAATGAAATTATTTCCACGATCAGAATATAAAGTTTCCATGATGCCATGTCGTGAAATGAAGTCAACTAACACTTCCTTAACCGTGCCGGATTTTATATCAGCTACTGGGTACGCCTCAGGATATCTCGTGAAATAATCTGTAATAACTATTAACCACTTGTTTTCCTTTTTTGAAGTTACAAAGGGGCCTACGGCATCAATCGCGCATTTTTGAAATGGTCGACTAGTAGTGGGCACTTTAAGAAGAGGGGCCTTTAAGTTTTTATTATAGCCTCTGCGTCTAACACATTCTTCACAGGAAGCAACATAGTTTTTTACATGAGAATAATGTCCTGGCCAAAAAAAAATTTTGTCTTATTCTTTGTACGTTCTAATAAATCCTGGGTGTGCATTCGCTGCATTATCATGACAAAAATTTAAAACGTTTCGAACCATAGACTTAGGAAGCACCAACCTCTCCGCGTTTCTATTTCGAAATTTCGACTTTTCTTTAAGCTCACAGAGCAACAACTCGTTATTGAGAAAAAAATTTAAGGTGGGATTTTTAATGGGAACATTCATTTCTAGTTTTTCTTTTATCATTTGACAAAAGGGGTCCTGCTGTTGCTTGGTATATAAATCTGCTAAGGGCATGTTTAACACGTCAAAAAATATAGGCTGAGCAGCAGAACAATTTATCGGAACAAGTTGGGGCGTACTTGGCAAAGGGAAAAAGTTAAGATTGCTATCACTACAATTTACGGTTTTATTTACACATGATTTATGTTCCATTCCATTATATCCCTGTCGCGATAAGTAATCCGCCATTTGATTAAGTCTACCTGGCTTATGAATAATATTATACGTATATTGTTGTAAGGTTAATATCCACCTGGCTATACGTGAAGTGCTATCCTTTAGTTTGAATAACTGGGAGAGACTCTTCTGATCACAAAATACTGTGAACTGCGTGCCATATAAATATTGTTTAAAGTGCGTAATCCCAAACACTACTCCCAATGCTTCCTTCTCAACCACGGAGTAATTTATTTCTGCGGGGTTTAATTTTCTGGATGCAAAACAGACAGAGTGATGAAATCCGTTATTTGATATTTTAGAACAATATGACAATTGTAAAGAAATAATTATTAGTTTAAAGTAAAATGTTGGATACATTTTTTGCACGCTAAAAGAGAAATTTTTTAAAATAAAAACTGGCCATATAAAACAAGATTAAATGAAACAAGCATACTCCATGTATTTATAGCAATTGAACAAAATCAGTTATTGGTTTTCAGTAAAATGATGGAGACATTTTTAACACAAGAAAAAAGAAAATAATTTATTCGGAACTGCCCTTATAAAACTAGATTAAATCAAAGAAGCATACATCATGTACTAATACCATTGAACAAAATCAGTCATTAGTTTTATGTAAAATTATGGATAAATTTTTAACACACGAAAGAATATTTTTATTCAGAACTGCACATACGAGGGTTGATCCAAAAAAAAGTTTACAAGGCAAATGAAAAAGTATTTATTAACAATAGAAACAAGATACAAATGGAAATCAAGAGACACATCTGGCCTTCACTTTTCCACATAGTCGCCAAACCTGTTTAGGCATTTGTCAGAACGTTTGACCAGCTTGTTTATCCCGGCTTGGTAGTAATCAGGGCCCTGCTCATTGAGCCATTTCTCTGCAGCTGTTTTCACTGCATCGTCTGAGGTGAACCGTGTTTCGGATAAGTTTCGCTTCAACGCCGGAAAAAGGAAATAGTCACTTGGATCCAAATCGGGGCTGTATGGGGGGTGATTCCAGACCTGCCACTTGAACCTTTGCAGCAATTCCTGAGTCTGGCGAGCTGTATGGGGCCTGGCATTGTCATGCAGAAGAATGACGCCTTTGCTCAGTAATCCAGGCCGTTTGCGTCGGATGGCTTCACGTAATGTCGTTAAGGTGGCACAATAACGATCGGCATTAATGGTATGGCCACGCTCGTACTCGATTAGGATAACACCAGTCGTATCCCAGAAAACGGTTGCCATCACTTTACCGGCAGAGGGTGTAACCTTCAACTTCTTCCCCGTCGGTGATCCAGCGTGTTTCCACTCCATCGTGACTCTTTGGATGTGGGGGTGAAGTGATGAAGCCATGTTTCATCACCGGTAACGACGCGATCAATGAAGTGTTGTCCGTCTGAATGGTATCGCTGAAGAAATGTGAGGCTGCACATCATTCGAGTGGCTTTATTCTCCTCGGTCAACGCACGTGGAACCCAGCGGGCACAAACTTTGGAATATCGCAACTCATCGGTTACGATACGCTGAACGTTACCATAACTCAGGTCCAACTCTGAGGCAATCTCACGCACGGTTACTCGTCGATCCCTTTGGATGATTTCTAAAACACGTGCCGTGTTGATATCCGTCCTTGAACATCTTGGACGGCCGCTCGCTTCCATATTGCGGTTTTCCACTTGCTCCCTGCCCGCTTGATAAGAACGACACCATTTCGCTACATGTTGTCTACTCATTGCTTTGTCCCCGTATACCTCAACGATTTGTCTGTCAATTTCGGATGCGGCCACATTCTTGGCCCATAAGAATCGAATTACGGCTCGCACCTCTATGCGAGACCACTTTTCTAGACGTCGTGCCATTACTATCGCTCTTAAGTGACTGCGTACTGACGCTACATACTCGTAGAACCGCTGTAGGACAACTAGCGCCATCTGTCAACCACCCTGGGTGGAAATATTCGCTCCACAGTTATTACGTTTCAAATGCTTCTGCTTGTAAACTTTCTTTTGGATCAACCCTCGTATATAACAAGATTAAATCAAACACATTACACTATGCACAAATAGCAATTTAAAATAAACAATTGTAAGTTTTCTGTAAAATGATGAATGCTTTTTTAAAAGCAATAAAAAAGAAAAAAATTAATTCATATCTGCCTGTATAAAACAAGATTAAATCAAACACACATACACTAAGTACTTATGGCAACTGATAAACATCAAATATTAGTTTTCATTAAAATGATGAATGCATTTTTGACACAAAAGAAAACTGCTTTTAAATCTAAACTTCCCTTATGAATCAAGATAGCAAACACCGCACATATATACACATATTTGATACACACACACACACACACATAATGGCAATTTAACAACATCGCTTACAATTCTTAAAAATATGTCTATCTGATGTAATCTAAATATCCGTATCTGACGGAAGTACAAGCACACCAGACAACTTTATAATTCTGACACTGTATATATTGTAATATAAAAATTTAGATTAAACGCACTCAAGAACAATTTAAATAGTATAAACAAGTATTTCACAATTTACTCGTTTCTCATGAGATATGTCATATTTAAAGTCTTTTAAATCGTCATATACTTCCCATTTATCGTTTTGTCTGAAACAAATTGCTGTATAATGGCCTATGATGTCTCTTGAAGTTATTTTTTCAGGAGAAGAAAAACATATGACACCTCTCAGATGATATACACGATCGTGTAGTTCCAACAGTCGAGGAATACTGCTTAAACGCACCGCAAAGGGCTGAATTATTTCATTATCAGACAGCTTGTCGGTTACATTTATGTCTATTAATTCGATGAAAATATGATTTTTTAAAAATGATGATCTTATGCTCTTGCTTTCGCATCTTACTCTGTTTTCATGGATACAATCACAAACCGTCTCTGATGACTCCAAATTTTGAAGTACATGTTGCTGTAAATTTACAATTTCGGTTGATTTTAAGGCTACAACAATGACTGTTCGTTGAAATATTTTCTCATCATCTGACTGAGTACAGCGGGAAATTTCTGTGACTGATGGCTCCTTTGTTAATAATTTATCAATGAGTGCTTTAGCTGTTGTTTCACAGGATATTTGTAACACATCATTTGGGAGCAATTTTATTTTACTGATTTTGCTTAATATATCAGCACGAACTCGGTAACTTTTTGCATTTATATTTTTCGAAATATCTAATATAAATTAAAAAACTGTTCATCACACTTGGCTTCGAAAATTTCTCTATACGATATACTTTCAACCACGGCAGAGGATAACACTTGTACAAGGGCATCGAATGCACATGTATTAGTCAGAATAAATTCCTTTTTTTTTAAAGTTTGTGATTTCAAACTTAAAAATCTGTTGCCATTTTTCAAAATTCCTATAGGAACTGATGTTCCTCGAGAAGATAGATCCATGGTTAAAATTTCTGGGTGAGGATTCAAATAAGATTTTTGTTTCCGCTTTCTTGGTGTCAATGCTTGGCCTCTCCAGTTTTCAATATCTTCTTCATGCTTATCAGAATATTTTTTTTTTACTATTTGTTGTTTCTGAATCTGAAGACTCTGTTATGTCGCCCAATAGATATTTTTGTTTCCCGATATTAACCTTGCCAGCATTTGATTTGTCGTCACTCTTTTGTATCGTGCTGGATGTCTGTTGTTTTCCCTTCGAAGCAGCAATCATCATGCTTCCCTCTAGAGATCGTACGTGCTGAGAAATAAAAGTATCTACCGAAATTGGCAGTTTTTCATGAGCAAATATTCTTTGTTTCACATCGTTGAAGCTGCTTTCTACAGGTGCACTGCTAGCGGTGGTAGACCCATACCTAAATATAGGCACCATTAGTGCTGTCCATAGCGGTAATTTTTTTGAAAGATGGACACAGGCGTTTACGATTGAGGGCAAGTATTGCAAATTATCGTGGTCACCATCTTCGTTTATGATAATATTCTCTGCTGTCTTTGCTATTCCCTCAACTCAAGAGCTAAATCCAGTCGGCGCCTCTCCGTTCTTCAATACTTCTTCTGTATCTTCCAAAACTGTATCCAAATTCAGTACTGTGCTTTCAACATCAGGATGAAGCCCTCTCGCTATTCTCTTCTTCAATCTCGTTTTAGAAGTTTCGCAATGAGTATAAACACGTGTATTCATGTCTGTGCCTTCGGTCTCGCTCAGAGCCACAATGAATATATCTAAAAATAATTCTTTGATGTCATTTATTTCAGTAGATAATACGATCTGAGATATAGAACATACGTAGAAAAGTTTAGTTCGTTTGCTGACATTTTTAAAAATGTTCCAAGAAGTAATCAATTTTATAGCGTGGGCAACATTAACTCTTAAGAAACATGGGGGTAACACATTTGATGTCACATTTTGAAATACTGCCTTGAAGCAAGCATTGATGTAAGCACTGATATCAGTTAGATTTGTGAATGCTTTAGCGGCTGCTGAAAGTAATGCAATCGATTGGTCCATTACTACCTCTTTAGGTGATACATCTGCATCTTTCTTCCATTCGGATAGCCAAAAATGAATCATGCTGCTGTCATGTTTTTCAGACAGCATGTTTGTTACCGAATACTGTGAATTACTTTTGCTGTCGTGAACTGTTGCTTCGTATAAAAAAATTACTTTTGATTTATTATTGCCCGGTCCTTTGAGTTTTTTCACGACTCAACCAGTGGCATCAATACTAATTTTAGAAATGTTGTGCTTGCAGTAAGCCCGAAACACATATATCTGACTTGGAAGCCAATAAAACACGTAGAATGGATCCAGTCCAATAGCTTTTATAGCACTACCAAATATTGTGCTATACTTCATTTTATGGATAGTTGTAATAGGATCTTCATTTGGTTTTTCTCTGGCTATAGCTCTTGACTTTTGAACACGAAGAACATTTGCTGAAGGCAAGTCACTAGGTTCAGGATCACCAAAATTCATTTTCCGCCTAACTTCAAGCCTCCTAAATGCGCTGCACGACATGCGATCCTTAAGGACAGCTGCGAAGGCTGCATCTTATGAACGGCCAGTTAGTTTCCGTTTTTTGCTTGTTTGGCACTCCCTGAAATTTCCCATGAATGTGCAGATCAAAAGAACTATTGAATTTTCAGTGGGTTCACTTTCTATTCTAATAGAAAGTTTTGAAGAACACGCTGAGCATATAGCTTCTGCAACAGCAAAATATTTTCCACTTTCGTATATCTTAGCCCTTTTAAAAGATAGACAGCAAACTAATTTTGTATGGGCATAAAAATGCTCACTTATTATCGATGTCCACCTATTTGGAGTAAACACTTTATAGTTTCTTGATAACCTATTTGCATCTGAACATTTATATAGTACATCCGAAGGCCGAATATCATTCCATTCTTCCGGAGTCAAAGTAATAGTGAATATCAAGTTTACTCCAGAGCCATCGCAAGAAAACACAGAATCACTTTCATCAAGAGAAACCCAAGGCATTATTTCATCTGATTCATTTCTCGATAGAGAAACATTTTCCTTGCCCTCAATTTCTGCGCCTTCCTTTGCGATATTAAACCCAGTATTATTTTCTGAGATGCCTAGATGATTTAAGATATTGTGCTTGTTGGTTTTAACCATAATATAAAGAGATTTAGGCGTATACTTATAACCTAAAGTACTACTGATTTTTATCCAGATATCGCTGGATGGTGGCGAAACGCTACCATCTTCAGTAATGATATCGCCTTTGGAGTTGCAAATTGCTTCCACAATCATTTCTGGAGGTAGGTTTTGTTTTTTGGGCATTTTAGCTTATAAAAAAAAGCTCTTTCAAAACTAAATTAACTTTAAATGTGACTTTTACAAAAGCTTTATTCTAATATCTTGTTGCTATTTATAAATTCTTAACCGATTGTTTGGAACCACAAACAAAACTGACTGAAAAGCATTTCGAGTATGTCCTCAAAATGGAAAACTGGGAATTTCCTGAAATAAAAAGAAATAACACCTACTCCTAAACGGGTGTCTTCGAAAGCGCTGGAGAAATTTGCCTTTTTCTACTTCCGACAGCGGACGGCCCGTAACGTTAGAGATAGTGTACTTGCCTGTTTACTGCCAGTTGAGTCAACTGCCTCCACAATCTACAGTAAGTCTTAACGTTTAAAAGTCGGCGAATGCTATACATGTTCAAGCCCAGTGAACGGCTCATTTAGTAAAAATTCATTCCCCCATTTTCAAGCTGCTGACGTGTACTACTTTTATAGCATTGGAGGCATTAGACTCGAATGTAACTATTGCTACCCCATAAATCCCGCTACCATAAACAAACAACAGTTCATGAAATCAAACCGCGTTAGATATCGCGACCCACCCCACTCCACTTTTCCAGACGATTTATTAGACATAAAAGTTCTGATCGGAGCCGACGTTTACTAGGATGTTGTGACTAACCATGAACAACTTTCCCATAAACAACTGGATAAACGTATTCGACACTATTTTTGATTGAGTCATTACTTTAGTTGAGAAAAAAGTATCAAGTAGTGCCTCTCAAAATACAGCAATTTTAAATAAAATTCTTCCTCCAATTTGATTTGCTTGTAACTTTTTAAATAATGAGGTACAAACTAAAATTTTGTTGGTACAAACGGGTACAAACGAGGTATAAACGATTGGCACCAGTTTCGTTTGAAAATTCGATGGTGGAGGGCTATCGTTTCACCAGCCCCCCGACTTTGATTTTCTTATAACTTTTTAAATAATGAGGTAGAAACGAAACTTTTGTTGGTACAAACGGGTACAAACGAGGTATAAACGATTGGTATCAGTTTCGTTTCAAAATTCGATGGTGGGGGGGGGCTATTTTTGTTATAACTTTTTAAATAATGAGGTACAAACGAAAATTTTGTTGGTACAAACGAGGTATAAACGATTGGTACAACTCGATTTTAAAAAGTGTTTGGTGGGGGAGGGGGGGGGGGCTGGTGAAATGGACGTGCATAGCTTGAGTGATGTCACCAATTTCAAGTGCTTCGATTTTCATTTCCTGCCCGTTGACCTTGGTTTTAATTCTTATTCCTACCCTGGAACAAACATGATGTGTCGGCGCGGACGAGTGAAACGTATGGATAAACAAATCCTCTTTTTCCACACTTGGCAAACACATGGCTCTCGAAACATTCTTTTTTATGTACGTTCTTTGGGAGCCACTATCAAAAATGCAGCGCACGCTGTTTTCACCAATTACTTCGACAACTGCTGTCTGCAGTAAAATTTTGTTTTTTCCATTAATGGCATGATTCGAAACAGTATTTGTTGTTTTCTCAGTTTTCGGATTTTCTTTTATTTTAGAGTTTTCCTTTTTAAAACATAGGGCAATACCGTGCATTTTATGGCAAATAGAACAAGGTTTTTTATTATCACAATCAATTATTCTATGATTTTTATCCAAACAGACAAAACTACGTCCTTGTCTTTTCAACAATTCCTTTTTCTCATTTACGTTTAAAGAACAAGATTCGCTTTTATGATCGGAGCCACAAAAAATGTAAGTGTTCTCATTTTGATTCGTCAAAAGTTCAACAGCCTTAGAAATGTTAGGTTTAAAGTTTTTAGAAGGTATTCTGGGTTTGAAAGGAAATTTTGTTTTGTTGTCATAATTATTTCCAAATTTAGAAGTATTCTGTGGGATTGAACGTTTGGAATCATAAGTTTTATGAATCGCAAACGCCCGTTCACGACTCTCAATTTCACATCGAAGAAAATCAATTTAAAATTTAATATCCCATTTTTTGTTCTTATCCTGTTTACGTGAAAAGCTTAAAGTTAAATCGGAAGGGAGTAATTTTAATATTATGGGGCAAAGTAAGCTATCATACTTGTCTGAATCAACATCAAGTGACTGTAAACTTCTCGTTTCGATTTCACATTTATCAAACAAATTTCGTAATGCACGTAAGTCATCCGAGTTTTTTACAGGATTTATATTCAAAAGATTATTTAAATAGGCTTGAATCAACATATTTTTCCTTCCAAATCTGGATTCTAAAATTTTAATTGCTGCGGTGTAATTTTGCTCCGACAAAGCGAAACCGCTAATAGAATTAGCAGCGATACCGCCAACCAAACTTTTCAAATAAGAAAATTTATCGACGTCAGATAAATGCGAATTTTTGTAAATAGAACTTTCGAATTGATTGCAAAAATTTAAGTATTTGTCGGGTTTACCATAAAATTTCGGAATATACAATTTTGGTAATTTAACAGTTTTAATTTCCGGAATACTTTGTTCTGCGTGAGAAATACTACTGTTAGAAGTGCTATTATCAATCGAAATGTTATGATTAGTGTAATATATTATACAAATACTCTTAAAATATTAAGATAATTTTATTGATTCTAGTAGCAAACTTAACATGCTTGACGATACCGCATGGCTTATCGCCAGTTATACATTCGGTAGCCGGTTACAGTTATATAGACAAGGTTACAGTGAACATTGAGTTATTAGAGATATTACATTACCTTCCCTGTAAAAAAAATATTAAACCTAAATAATTACAAGTTCAGTCTATTGGGTTTTCTGCGGTTTCGTATTGGGTTGCGCCTGGAAATTATTGGATTGTTATTAGTTTCAGGAATTTCTTGCTCTGTTTCATCATCATCATACCAGTAGTACTCTGAAGACTGACACCTGTCAGATTCTGTGCTGGAAACTTTTGAACGTATTTGGTCTTCATGGACCAAAACACTTGAGTTATGAACACTGGCAGTCCATGTTTTGAGTCCACACTGTTTGGTTAGACGGCCAGGGAACTTTATACGTTGTCTGTAGGAATAAATCCACACATATTGGTTACACTGAAAATTTCTGTTTTGATTATGGCTGCGATCGTGATATTTCTTCTGGATCAGTTGCTTGCTGGTTACTCTCTCTTTTTAGAGCCGGATGAACTAATGACGAGTGTGCGAATTGGTCTAGAGAGAAAAAGTTCAGCTGGGGAGACTTGTGTCGTAGAGTGAGATGTAGAACGATACGTTATAAGAAATCTGAAAATTTTTTGATTCAAGCTACTTTGATCCTTTCTATCACTATTCATTTTCTTCGGTTATTGTTTAAATGTTTGCACAGCTCTTTCTGCCAAGCCATTGGATCTTCGTCTCTAAGGAGGTATGAAGGTATGTTTAACTCCATTCATTTTTAAGAAATACTGAAATTCATGAGATGTAAATGGAGGTCCATTGTCAGAAATAAGTTCTACAAGAAGACCATAGCTAATAAAAAGACATTGCAATACTTCAATGGTTGGTTTTGCTGCTGTTGATCTCATTTCAATTACTTCTAACCATTTAGAATGACTGTCAACAATAACAAAGTAATTTCAGTTATCTTTTTGAGCAAAATCAACATGGATTCGCTCCCATCGGGATTTTGACCAAACCCATGACTGTAGGGGAGCTATAGGTAGTAATCGTGCATTTTCTTGGCATGAAGAACACTGTTTTGCCATATTTTCAATATCACGATCCAAAAGAGGCCACCAAAAATGACTGCGTGCCAAGGCTTTCATCCTTACAATACCAGGATGTGCATCATGTAATAAATTTAACAATCTGCTTCTATACTTGTCAGGGATAATCACTCTCATTCCCCATAACAGGCAATTACAGTCAACTGAAAGTTCATTTTGTCGAAAATTCATTGGAGTCCTCGTCGAACGAATTCAAAGTTCCGATTAGGCCTAGCATTTGCCGATCTGCCATGACGCGAATTCACACAACAAAGAAAACAAATACTGTTTCGTACTGTTGAAAATACAGTTATTACTTATATACTGCTTTAATGTGGGTTAAAAAATAATCCACCTCGTCGCCATTGCATTATACAAATACTCTTAAAATATTAAGATAACTTTCTTGATTCTAGTAGCAATCTTAAAATGCTTGACGATACCGCATGGCTTATCGCCAGTTATACATTCGGTAGCCGGTTACAGTTATATAGACAAGGTTACAGTGAACATTGAGTTATTAGAGATATTAGAATTAGTAGAATCAATTTCACTGTTCCAAATACGTCGATTTAGTTTAGTTTTGAATGAAAATTTTTTTTCTTCATAATCTGAGCAAGAGAACACTTCAGTTTCGATTTCATCCTCTTTTAAGTACGATAGTATTTTCTGATCAAGTTCTTTTAAAACAACGGACTTTGATGTTAACTGTTCTAAAAAGTCTTCTAGATCCTCTATTTCCAATTTATCAGCATTTAAGTATTCATCAATTTTTTTAAATAATCTAGTCATTAAAGTTCGGTGAGGTGTTCTCGTTTTCTTAAGAATGTTTAATTCTTCCATCATTTTCGTTTTCTTGAGAATGTTTAATTCTTCAATCGTTTTTGTTTTCTTAAGAACGTTTAATTCTTCCGTCATTTAAAAATAATCAATTAAAGGGGTACTCACCCTTTTGTCGACGATGACGTCGTAATCCAAAAATGTCGTAATTCAAATCAAACGAAGTAATCCAAATCTAAAGGTCCCGTAGTGAAGGCACCAAAAAATTGTTCTATTTCTAATCCATTTGTCGAGAGTTCAAAGAAATCCAAGTTCGTAAACACAAAACTAAACTATATTTTACGTATACGAACATTACACTAATAAACATTTAAATTTAAATCTATAATTCCAACGGTTATCATGGACAAAAGGTGAGGAAATCCCATCCAGTTCTATTCTCAATAAGCTCTGTCAGCGGAGGTAAATTTCCCTTTTTATTATTCGTTTTTCTACCGTTGCCAATCGGCAAACCTAAACGTCGCTCTCGGAACACTTGGAATTGTTGTGGGTCTTAGAGGTGCTACTCGAGATTTGCTGCACAGGAGACTAGCGTGCCAACTTCCACTTAAGGTCCGGCAGCGGATGTAAATTGCTGCACCATAAGCCTTTTCAGAGGCATCACAAAACCCGTGCAATTCGATTTCCGTAGCATCTTCCACTAAAACACATCGTGGAATACGAACAGTGTTTAGTTGACATAAGTCACCGAGAAAAGATTTCCAACAGTTTTTGATCATAGATGGCAAGAAGTCCTTCCAATCTAGTTTCAGTATCCATAATCCTTGCATAAATATTTTGGCACGAGTAACGACAGGACCGATTAGACCAAGCGGATCGTATATCCTAGCGATTTCCAAGTTATCTTCGGCGTGTTTCCACAGCATTCCCAAGGCTTTAACTCCGACAGTGGAAGTGAAGGATTAATCATCTTTGCGGGAAATAATGTTCAATAATTCTTGTCGGTTTGACACCCATTTATGTAAGTGCACTCCGCCACGTTGTAACAGCTCTATCAATTCTTGTTGGAGTTTGAGAGCTTCTTCTAAGGACTCTGTTCCGGTTAGCACGTCATCCATGTAAAAATCCGACATTGTTACTACTGATGCTGCAGGAAAATCACAAATTTCGTCGGTCGCTAACTGCTTTAAAGTACGTATGGCTAAGAATGGGGCACTGGACGTGTCATAAGTCACAGTATTTAATCTGTACGTTGAAGGTTCTTCATTAGGAGATCCTTTCCATAATATTCTCAGAAGACCTCTTTGGTCCGGATCAATTAAGATATGCCGGTACATTTGTTTTACATCAACGATGAAAGATATTTTTGTTTTCGAAATCTAATTAGGATATCAAAAATATCTTCCTTGACTTCTTCTTTCAGGAGCATATCATTTAAAGAGCAACCATTTTTTTGTTAACGCGGAGGTATTGAAGACCACTCTTAGCTTAGTAGTTGTCTTCTCGGGCTTATAAACAGCATGATGTGGTAAATAATATTTCGACACTAATAAATCATCTTTATCTGTGTCATTCTTTTCCATGTGCCCTAATTTCAAATATTCAGTTAGAAATTCTTGATATAAAGAACGCATATTCGGATTTTTATCTAAGCGAGTCCAGAGTTGTTGTAATCTTCTGTCTGCCAAGTGTCTGGAATCGCCTAATTGGTTTCATCTTTATGGGGCATTTGCACTATATATCTTCCATTTTCTAGTCATTTGTGAGTTTCTATGAAATGCCTTTCGCAAAATTCTTCTTCTGGGCTTAGCATTGGACTTTTATTTTAAAAACTGTCTAACTCCCAGAAACGTTTCATACTTTCATTCAAGTCATTGTGTTCTATTAAAAGACCACAGTAAGGCGATTTTTCTTCATAGATATTGGCTGTTCCGCTTACTATGTACCTAAAAACCGTATCTTGTAAAATAATGCGTCCATTCTCTAATTTAATTTTATTAGGTTTTAAAATTTCTAGAACTACATTAGCTCTTAATAGAATGTCTATTTTCCCAGGCTTGTCAAATGTAGGATCAGCTAATTTTACGTTCTGAGGCCACTCATGCTTTGAAATAATTACATATTTTGCAGGTAGAACCCCAGTAATTTTTGGCACAACCAATAATTCTACCTTTTTCAAGAAATTTCTTTTTTCATTAGAAATATCGGCGGTTAACTTCGCTTTAATTGATATTGAAACATTATTCAGACCGCAGACCAAAATGTTCATTTTTTCTGCCTTTACATTTAACAAGTTAAACAGCTCCGTGGACACGAAACTATTTTGCGACCCGGTATCAAGTAACTCTCGGCACATATATTTACTACCGTTGGCTATCTCGATGCAGACCCCAGATGTGGGGATTATACCGACCTTCGTTTTGGTTTCTTTTGTTAGAACAGCAGAAGCGCAGAATCTATTCGAGGGGGTGGTTTCTTGAAATTGGATAGTAGGAGGAGGGGAATTCCTTATCTCCCCACTGTATTCTCCAGAATCGGGAGCGGCCTCGTTGCTACTTTGGCACGTAAAGTCGTGTAAAAGAACATTGTGCTTCTTATGGCAAACTTGGCATCGAAACTTTGATTTGCATTCGTTTAATCTGTGGGAATCTCTAAGGCAGTTCAAGAAAAGAGAATGCTCTTTAACTAGCTGGTATCTTTTTTTAACATTCATTTGTTTAAACACTGAGCACTGATGTATTAAATGTGAATCTTTGCATGCAACACACGACTGCCCATTTGAGTTTATTACAAAGGCATTTGCCTTACAATTATTCCGAGACATATTTCTATCTGGGATAACCTTATTTTTAACCTCCGGATTTTGCGCTAGGTTCTCTAACATTTGAGCCCGTTTTTCCAAGAAGGATAGGAAATAATCAAGATCCGGAACTTCAATGGACTTGATACTTAACTCGTATTATTTTCGAGTCTCCCTGTCCAACTTAGACCCCCTCAGGGGGTTTACCTACTTTAGGTAAACACTGGTGTCGCAATCCCGGGTACCCCAGCGAACTATCTCTCGTTTCCCTTTTCCTCTCCTCTCTTCCTTCTACTTTTTCCTTTTTTCCTCCCTCGTTGCGGTTGCCTCTTCGGAGGTGAGGGCTCCTCATCAGAAGCTGTAGCCATTCTGCTGCTTCTAGCTTCTAATGGCGATTAACTGCCCACGTGTTTGCCGTGCGTGGAGACCCGTGTCCCAGGAAATGGGGATCCTGTTAGTTGAGGGGTTTTATTCTTCGCCATAGTGTGGTCTTTAGTAAGGTAAATCTCCAACACACTACTTTGGCCCTTGCTTCAGGTAAACGGGAGGTGCATATTGGTCCCGTGTGTACCAATCGGCTGGTCGTTTAGACTTTGTTCACTGGCTCAGGGCTAAGCAACCGATCATTCGCCAAGCGCGTATAGTTCCCGGTTAGCACTGGTGCAGTAACCGGCGTCCCCTTATTGGGCTCCATGGTGGGTGGTGCCCCCGGGAACCGAACATACAGCCCATTTATATGGATAACTCAAACAAAGTTCAAAATTGTGTGTCTTCGTCTAATATTAATAATGTGTCTCGTTTCTTTATTGTTAAATGTGTGGAAGGTAGATTCTCTATGGTATCGCCCTTCCCAATACAAAAATGTATTAATGCCTTTGTAGGCGATGTAAATTCCGTCAAGAAACTTCGGTCTGGTGATCTGTTAGTAGAGGTTTTGACACATGAACAAGCGGTGCAATTGCTAAAGGTCACTGCTTTTGGCAACATACCCGTGTCTGTGGCTCCTCATGGTTTCCTCAATTCTTCCAGAGGTGTAATTTCGGAACCCGAATTGCTACATACCACCGAGGAAGAGATTTTGGAGAATCTGCGTCATCAGCTCGTCTTTGTTGTGCGTCGTATCAGTATCCGTCGGGATGGGAAAATACTTCCCACGAAGCATCTCATCCTGACGTTCGATACGCCTAAACTACCATCATTTGTCATCGCGGGTTACCTTCGATGTCCAACAAGACCATACGTTCGGAACCCTCTCCGTTGCTTTCAGTACCAAAGATTTGGTCACTCGAAAACAACGTGTCGTGGTTCCGAGGTCTGTGCTCGTTGTACCCAGACTGACCACCTCTCAGAGACGTGCAGCGCGCCCGAAAATTGTGTCAATTGTCAAGGAAGTCACCCCTCTTACTCACGCTCCTGTCCGAAGTGGATTCTTGAAAAAGAAATTAAAACTGTTAGGGCTTATAATAGTTTATCTTACATGGAAGCTCGAAAGCAACTAGAGGCTCGGACTCCTAAAGTCGGAGTTTCATACGTTTCCGTTGCTACCACCAAAAAAGTTATGAATACAGCTTCCACACAGACTGAACCACCTCGCAACACAAATATTCCAGGAAAAAGTAAAAGTGCTATAAATCCATCTACAAAATCCAATACACAGAAAGCTAGATCCAATCATTCACAGACATCTATTCCAAACCATCAAATAATAAAAAATTAAAACGTGCTGATGTTGTGAAGCGATTGAGTCTTTCCTCTAAAGTGAAAGACCATCGCAATGTGGCGCGAAAGGAGGAAGATTCCCTCCAAATATGCGCCTCTAACTCGGATCTCTCTGATTCCGATCCTGGGGTGTCCATGGATACCTCTTCTCTTCCACATGTTGTTCATTCTCCTTCGTCATAATGGCGACTTTTCTCTCTTGGAACTGTCGCGGTTTCCGTAATAAACTATCCGATCTGAAGTCTTTGATCACAGACTACCATCCGGCCTGTGTCGCACTTCAGGAAACTTTCCTGAAGTCAGCGGACACGGCCAAATTACGTCGTTATAGTACTATTCGGAAGGACAATGTTTCGGGTGTGCGAGCGTCTGGAGGTGTCGCTCTCCTGACCTCTCACAACTATTCGTTTACTGTCCTTTCCTTGAACACTACATTTCAAGCCGTAGCTGTGCGCTTGCAGACGCGAATATTAATTTCCGTTTGCGCGATATACCTGCCACATAACGACGTTTTTGATCAAAGAACTCTAGACTCAGCTACCGGAACCTTTTGTTATACTCGGAGACTTTAATGGTCATAATGTTCTGTGGGGGAGTAGCTGTAACACCGCTCGAGGTAGGCAATTGGAGCAGTTATTAACTGACCACAATCTTTGCCTCCTCAATAATGGTGATCCTACTCACTTTCACAAGCCATCTCAAACCTTTCACGTATTCGATCTTGCCATCTGCTCACCGTCACTTTTTCCATCATGTAACTTCTGGGTTGGGACTGATCTTCGCGGCAGTGACCATTTCCCTGTTTTTGTGTCACTGTCCGGCACGGGATCTATAGTCTGTCGCCCTGCGCGATTCAAATATGAGTCCGCGAACTGGCCGCGTTTTACAGACAGTGTAGTAATCACCCAGTCTTTGGTCGATGGTGATGTCGATGATGCGGTTCGTTGTGTCTCCGACGTTATAATAAAGGCTGCTGAAGCAGCTATTCCTAAAAGTTCACCTAATAGTCGTAGAAATTGGAAGCCGTGGTGGAACCTTGAATGTCGAGAAGCCCTGAAATAACAACGAAAACAGTTGGGGATATTTCTCCGCTATCCCACTACTGCTAACTTCGTGGCGTTCAAGAGAGCTAGAGCAGAAGCTCGTAGAGTGCGTCGACGATATCAAAGAGAGTCATGGAAGAAGTATCTTTCGGGACCGACATCATCCACTCCCAGTAAGCAGCTTTGGACCAAAGTGAAGAAATGTATGGGTTTATATTCAGACCAGCCACTGAAATGTATCGTTCGGGATGGCGTTACTCTCTCTACAATAGAGGAAATAAGTAACGCCATTGGCAGCGCATTTAGTTCTGTGTCGAGTGTGTCATCTTACCCGACAACCTTCATGCGACACAAAATGCGTGCCGAGTGTAGGCCCTTGCGTTTTGAAACTCAGTCCAACTTATCATCCAACTGCCCCTTTAAAGAGAACGAGTTGGAGAATAGCCTTAGGAAGACTCGGAAGCCTTCCCTGGGTCCCGATGGCATTAGTTATGCTATGCTACAGCATCTCTCTCGCAGCTAGCTCCATAACTTGCTGTATTTATATAACAGAATAGGGGAGGAACATACTTTCCCAACCTCTTAGCGTAGGGCAATAGTGATTCCCTTTCCTAAACCGGGGAAGGGTGCCACTAACCCTAACAACTACCGACCAATTGCACTCACTAGCTGTTTTTGTAATCTGCTAGAACGCATGGTAAACAATCGGTTAGTTTACGTACTAGAAACCGAACTTTATCTGTCACCTTTACAAAGCGGTTTCTGGCGTGGCCGGTCTACGATGGACAACATTATTGCCTTAGAATCCGAAGTTCGTAACGCCTTTGTCAGAAGAAACCATTTAGTGTCTTTCTTCTTTGACATCGAAAAGGCATATGACCGGACTTGGCGATATGGCATCCTTCGTGACCTTTATAATAACAACTTCCGTTGCCACTTGCCGATTTTCATTGCGAACTTCTTGTCACTACGAGAATTTCAAGTTCGCATTGGTAGCACACTTTCCGATGCTTACATACAGGAAGAAGGAGTTCCACAGGGAAGTGTTCTTAGTGTGACACTTTTCTCCCTGAAGATAAACAGTATTTTAGATTGCTTACCACCTTCTGTTCATGGCAATTTATATGTGGATGACTTGCAGAATTCCTGCCAAAGGAAGGATATGCGTTACATTGAGCGACAACTGCAAATTACAATCTCTCGCATGATGACATGGTATTCGGAGAACGGTTTTGCGCTTTCGACGGAAAAAACCTCTTGCGTACATTTTTGTAAACGAAGAGGTTTGCATCTTGACCCGCAGATTTACCTCGGCCATTCAGCTATCACCGTGGTGGACACTGTTCGCTTCTTAGGAGTATTGCTCGATAGAAAGCTAACTTTCCTTCCGCACATTATTCATTTACGGCGGAAGTCGGAACAAACCCTAAACTTACTGAAAGTTCTGTCAAACACGTCCTGTGGAGCTGATCGGTGTACTATGCTCCGAGTTTATTCCGTGGTCATCCGATCGAAACTGGATTATGGGTGTGCCGTTTACGGTTCCGCTCGCTCTTCTGTGCTACGGAAACTTGATACCATCCATCACTCCGCCCTCCGAATGTGTTCTGGTGCTTTCAGAACATCGCCTATTAAGAGCTTAAATGTCATCTGTGACGAGTCCTCTTTACCATCTGTTCGCAAGTAATTGTCGTTTCAATTGTATTTCCGCATCCTCTCGCATCCTGCTCACCCACTCCATTCTGTTCTTCTTGATAGTCAGTTTGACCAACTTTTCGAAAATCGGCCATCTTGCATTCCACCTGTCGGACTTCGCATGAGAACGTTCCTATCTTCGACGTCTCTCCGTGATACGGATGTCATGCTGCGTCCGACTTTACCTTTTGCACCTTGGCGTAATCACAAGATTTCGTACTTGGGCCCTTTCCAGGGTTTTGTTAAGTCAAGTACGGATTCTGTCGTGTATCGCCAGCTTTTTGCGTCACACCTCGGTACTTACCCTCACTATGTTGCTGCTTATACCGACGTTTCAAAAACAGGAGACCATGTCGGTTGTGCCTACGTCTGTGGCAGAGACGTTAGGAGCTTTTCACTTCCCGACTGTCTTTCTGTTTTTTCAGCAGAGTTTGTCGCTGTACACGAGGCTTTAAAGTATATCTCCCGTCAGAGATGTAGAGGTTTCATCGTGTATACGGATTCCATCAGCGTGTTAGAGAACTTGGAGAATGGTGAAGTGTCTCACTCCCATTCCCCTTTATCTCCCGTGGTGGATCTGCATCGTCGCCTCTGTCGTCATGGTTTCAGTGTTTTGTTCTGCTGGGTGCCAGGTCAAGTCGGCATAACGGGTAACGAGCAAGCAGATGCAGCGGCTAAAGGTGCCGTGCATTGTCTGGTCCAGCCCATTCCTATCAACGATTTGAAGTCCGCTGTCAAGAAGCTTATTTGGCATGAGTGGCAGTTAGATTGGAACCTGCAATCGCAGAATAAGCTGCGACAGATTAAACCTTATATTGGCTCTTGGCCATCTGCTGGACTGCGCCGTGCAGACGTAGTACTCACACGCTTGAGGATTGGTCATTCCCTCCAGACGCATCGGCATTTGCTGATGGGTGAGGATGCCCCTATTTGTAAACACTGTAAATCCCCGCTTTCAGTGTCACATATCTTGACGTCGTGCCCAAGTCTGCAGTCTGATTATAAGAGGTTTTTCGGGTGCAGTTCACCCAATCTGTCCGAACTGCTGGGGGAGCCACCGCACCCTTCTCTTTTTGCATTTTTATTTTTTACTAATTTTATAAAGAGTATTTGCTTTTCTCAGTGATTTTATTCCTAAAATTTTGCGCTTTTTATCCTTTTATATATATCACGTTTTATATCATCGAATCATTTTATAAATTTTATATATCATTGTTCTTATCACCTTTATGCATCATTAAATTTTATATATATTTTTATAACTTTTACACTGCGGTTTTACTACTTTTTATACCATTTTTTACACTCTCGTATTTATTTTATTATGAAAAGTTGTTGGTTTGAACCTATAATCTCTGTTGTTGGTTTCACTCGGTCGCTTTATATATATATATATATATATATATATATATATATATATATATATATCTTATTTCGCTTTACGTCTTGTGTTTGGCGCTTTATGTCCTATCTTGGACCTTGCGCCATAAAACCCCAATAAACCAACCAACTGTACAACTTAGGACGCAAAATATTTAAGATAACGATATCAGAAAGATTATTCCTTTCATATTTTAAAACATTGAGTGCACGTATATTTTTCTTTACAATATCTATTAAATTTTTTAAGTCCTTTGGAGACTCATTAGTTAGTTTTTCTAGATTTAAAATGGCATTAACGTGATTCTCAACGATAATCCTTCTGTTTTCGTACCTCTCCATCAACGCTTCGAATAATGAGGCAAAGGTGTCCTCTATTGTTTTAAAATTCTGGGCTTCATCTATTAAAGAGGCATTTAAGTAATGTAATTTTTGTTCTTCGGATAGGTGAGCATTAGAAGTTATAATATTTTCGAATTGCATTTTAAATGCACTCCATTCTTCCTATTTTCCGAAAACGTGGGAAGAGAGATTTCTCGCAATTTAATGCGAACAGAAGTTTCTTTATTTATTTGAGTTTGCAGTGATAAGTTAGTGTTTCCCTAATCAGCTACAACTTTTGTTATATTTTTAATTTTACACTTTGCACTGACAATTTTATCTGCATAATCTTCACTAACAGTTATTTCATTGTCGAATTCTTTTTCCTCATTTATGAGGTTTTCGATTTCAGCATTCATACCTTTTAAGGATTCTTCTTTTTGATTTAATTGATCCATAATTTCTGACAGACAATTAACATCTTTGCTATTTGTTTCAATTAGATTTTCAAGTTTTGTTATTAATTTTGTAACGATACATCGTTTTTTCTTTAATTTGTCTATTTTTTCCTTATTGATCAACTTTGAAATAATATCACTTCAACTTCAATAAAATTAAGAATTCTTCTTACATTGCTGATTTCTTTTCCGGTGTAGGGGGACCAAAAGATGGACGATAATTTCTCCTTGTGGACTATAACTTTTTTTGTTTGTTTCGTAATAATTTCTTCTAATCTTAATCTAGAGGCTACTATATTAATTCGATTCACAAGGTATAGAAACGCACTAGACTTTTTCAACGGACCCCATACGCCTTTATTTATTATACGGAGAGATCTTTTTTATGACCTTTTTCACTGGTTCTCCATAGGAAACTGAACTAACAGTCGCCAAGGGTTGGCGGGAAGACGGTACCCAGTGATCACGCAGGAGCGCCAACAGTACTTTTAAAGTGATTTTCACAAAAAAGTTCATTTTCATTCTTTAACTCCTTAATTTCCTCTACAGTTTCCATTTCCCAAAATCAAGAAATTGTTTCCTCTAAATTTTCATTTTTTGATAAAAGGCAGCGTTCAATAGATTGGTTAGTTGGGAGCTTTCCCGTTACTAAAAAACCAAAGACTGAGTCCTGTTGCAAAATAGAGTCACTAATTTGCATTTTTTCATACTGTAAAATTCAGAAAAATACTACAGCTCCTAATAACATATGAACCGTACCAGGTTTAAAGTATTCTGGATCTGCCAACTGAATACACTGAGGCAATTGTATGTTGGAAATATTCAAAGTAAATGAGTGGGTCAAATCTGTTATTTTTGGAATTATCAAAAATTCCAATTCTTTCCTAAAACTTTCATTTTTGTTTGAAATTGTTCCATAAACTCTGGATTTGACAGTCTGCACACTCTCATTAATGCCCGAAACTGGAGCATAATTTTTTTCTCTTTTTAGTTTCAACAAGTTGGCGAATTCCGAGGAAATCAGATTTATTTGACTACCTGAGTCTAAAATTGCTCTACATTCATTCCTTTCACCACAGGCCCCTCAGGGGGTTTACCTTCTTTAGGTAAACACGGGTGTCGCAATCCCGAGGTACCCCAGCGAACTTTCCCTCCTTTCCCTTTTCTTCTCCTCTCGTCCTTCTACTTTTACCTTTTTTTTTCTCCCTCGTTGCGGTTACCTCTTCGGAGGTGAGGGCTCCTCATCAGAAGCTGTAGCCATTCTGTGCTTCTAGCTTCTAATGGCGATTAACTGCCCACGTGTTTGCCGTGCGTGGAGACCCGTGTCCCCGGAAAAGGGAATCCTGGTAGTTGAGGGTCAGTTTTGGTTGCCCAACACACTGCTTTGGCCCCCGCTTCGGGTAAACGGGAGGTACTTAGTGGTTCCCTAATGTACCAATCGGCTGGTCGCTGACTTTGTCTTCGGCTAGGAACCAAGCTATCGTTTCGGCTTCTGGGCATCTCGCTAAGGGTGGAGGTCTGCTTCAGGGTCGTTCCGTGCGCGTATAGTTCTCTGTTAGCACTGGTGCAAGTATCTGCATCCCCTTGTTGGGCTCCATGGTGGGTGGTGCCGCAGAGAACTGAATTTAAGGCCCTTTTTTTATGGATGCTTTAAAACCTTCGAGTTTTTCTCCCACGGTGAGGGATAATTCACCGCAACAAATGGACATTGTTTCTGCAAATGCAAGATTTTTTGTAATCTCTCTAAAAAATGGTAACTTTTCGACTGTCTCTCCTTTCTTAATTTATAAAACTTTTCAATCAGTACTTGGGGAGGTTAAATCTATGAAAAGACTTCGTTCAGGTGATCTGCTTCTAGAAGTCTATTCAAGTGAACAAGCCGCAACACTTTCAAACTGTACACAGCTAGGTCAATTTACAATTACCGTTACACCACATACCTTCTTGAATTCTTCCCGTGGAATTGTTTCAGAGCCAGATTTCATGCACACGCCCGAAAATGAAATTCTTAGTGAACTACGAAGTCAGCACGTGTGTGGCGTTCGTCGTATTACGATCCGTCGGGATGGTAAGATCCTTCCTACGAAGCACATCATCCTGACCTTCGACACGCCCACTATTCCCTCTCACATTAACGCAGCTTATCACCGCTTGTCGGTGCGCCCATACATTCCAAACCCACTGCGCTGCTTCCAGTGTCAACGGTTTGGGCACTCAAAAAATGCTTGCTGTGGTACCGTTACCTGCGCTCGATGTGCTGAAGTCGGACACGGTAGCGAAAATTGCACCGCACCAGAACGTTGCGTCAATTGTCGTGGTGAACACACGTCTTATTCTAGGTCCTGCCCAAAATGGACCATGGAAAAAGAAGTGCAGACTCTAAAAGTTACGAAGAAAATTTCTTACATAGAGGCTCGGCGAGAAATTGAAGCGCGCACGCCTAAAGTAGGTGTATCGTACGCCTCAGTTCTCAAAAAATCCGTCAAAAGTGTAAGCACTCAAACAGATGAAATCCTAGTTAGTACAACCTACGCTACAACATCTTCTACCTCTGTAAAAAAGAAGCTCACGAGAGTCTCCAGCTCTCAACCCGCAAAAAAGAAACAAGCTTATCATTTTACGCCATCCGAACCTATACCGCCGAACCCAAACTTAAAAAATATTTTAAAACCCAGACGACGAATAGGTTGCGCAAAAAAATCCAGAAATCTTAAATTAGTATCTAAAAACCCAAAAACTCTTCGATGCATTATGGCCGAAGAGTCCCTGAAATTATATTCGTCCGATCTCTCGGATAATGACGTTGTGTTTGAGGAATGTCCTCCAGCGCAGTCGTCGCATCAGCTTCCGTCATCTGTGTCGTCCCCTAAGTCTCTTTCTTAATGGCTTCTTTTGTTTCGTGGAACTGTCGTGGTTTCCGCACCAAAAAAGACTTTATCAAATCACTGATTTCAGATTGTAACCCAGCCTGTGTCGCACTTCAAGAAACTTTCTTGAAGTCTGCTGACACGGCTGGGTTGCGTCGCTATAGCTTTCTGAGGAAAGATAATGAGACCGATGGTAGAGTGTCGGGTGGCGTAGCCCTCTTAGTGTCGCATGCCTACCCGTTCACCACCATCGGACTTCAAACTTCCCTTCAAGCCGTAGCTGTACGTATGCATGTTGGGAAACTAATCTCCATTTGCACGGTATACCTACCTCCTAATGAAACTGTGGCTCAGAGTGATCTTGATAATTTAGTGAGTCAGCTCCCGACGCCTTTCATTATTCTCGGTGACTTCAATGCTCATAGTTGTTTGTGGGGTAGTATGGATACGAATTCCCGTGGTAGACAGATTGAACAGTTGCTTTCTAACCACTGTCTCTGCCTGCTGAACAACGGTGAAGTAACTTATTTCCACGAGCCCTCAACAACTTTTCACGCCATAGATCTTGCCATCTGCTCACCATCGCTTCTGCCCGTTTGGAACTTTTCAGTGGGAAATGACCTCCTCGAGAGCGACCATTTCCCGATTTTTCTGACATCTTGCATGAGTTCCACTCCTTTCTGCCGCGTACCACGGTACATTTACGGTGCAGCGGATTGGGACATGTTTACCTCCCGAGCTGTTATCTCACGAAGCATGGTTGAGGGTGACATTGACGTGGCTGTCCAGAAAATCACCGAAGTCATAATGGAGGCTGCCGATGCAGCGATCCCTAAAACCTCTCCGTATCCTCCAAAACATTGTAAGCCCTGGTGGAACGCAGAGTGTAAAGAAGCCATTAAGAAACAAAGGAAAGCATGGGGTTACTTTAGAAGGTACCCTACACACCAAAACTATATTGCCTTCAAACATGCTAAAGCACAAGCGAGGAGAGTGCGACGCCAGAGTCAAAGAGACTCCTGGAAAAGATATGTCTCCAGTTTAACAACAAACACTTCTTGTAAGGAGCTCTGGTGCAGAGCCAAGAAGGCTATGGGACAGTATTATAGACAGCACCCAATTTCGTGTTTGGAAGAGGGAGGAAGAACGATCACTGATACTGCGGATATAGCCAATGCCATTGCTCACGCTTTTGCGGCTGCATCCAATGCGCAGTCGTATCCTTCAAATTTCTTACGACATAAGCGCAGTGCTGAGTCACGTAATATTGACTTCAAAACGCGATCCAAACTCCCCTACAACTGTCCTTTTACTGAGCGTGAACTGGAACGTTGTTTGTATCATACGAAACCATCTGCTCCCGGTCCTGATGGCATATCTTACACCTTATTGAAAAACCTGTCTCATTTTTCCCGTAGGAATATCTTACACCTCCTTAATAGGATCTGGCTGGAGCATACTTTTCCTAAGACCTGGCAAAAAGCAATAGTTATTCCCTTTCCCAAGCCTGGAAAGGATGCGTCGAGTCCAAAGAACTACAGGCCAATCGCTCTCACTAGCTGTGTTTGTAAACTATTAGAAAGAATGGTTAATGCCCGTCTTATTCATTTGCTAGAAACGAAGCAGTGTATCTCACCAAATCAAAGTGGCTTCCGAAGGGGCAGATCAACAATGGATAACATTGTTGGTCTAGAAAGCCGAATTCGGAATGCCTTTGTAAGAAGAAATCATTTAGTTTCTGTTTTCCTGGACATCGAGAAGGCATACGACCGGTCATGGCGTTTTGGTATTTTAAAAGATCTATATGACATAGATTTCCGAGGGAATCTGCCTATTTTTATTGCTAACTTTTTATCTTTTAGAGAGTTCAACGTTAGAGTAGGTTCTTCGCTTTCAAACTCTGTCGTGCAAGAAGAGGGTGTCCCACAGGGAAGCGTCTTAAGCGTGACCCTGTTTTCTGTGAAGGTGAATGCCCTATTAAAGCAGCTGCCACCATCTGTTCATGGGTGTTTATATGTGGACGATCTGCAGATTTCATGCGAAGGACAAGATATGCGGTACATTGAACGACAACTTCAGATGGCTATCAACCGAATGGAGAAATGGTGTTCTAAAAATGGCTTTAACTTTTCAGCAGAAAAGACACAGTGTGTCCATTTCTGTAGAAAGCGTGGCATGCATCCAGACCCAGAAATCCTCATTTCCTCAACCCCTATCGCAGTTGTTGATACAGTTAGGTTCCTTGGCGTGTTCTTTGATAAAAAACTAACTTTCCTTCCCCATGTGAATTTTGTGCGGAAGAAGTGTGAGAAGGCAGTCAATCTTCTGAAAGTTTTATCGAACACGTCCTGGGGCGCTGATCGCACCTCTCTCTTGCGTATTTATAGGGCTGCGATTCGGTCCAAAATTGATTATGGTTGCGCCGCTTATGGGTCTGCGAGACAGTCTGTTCTACGTCGCCTAGACACTGTTCATCACAGTGCTCTCCGCATTTGTTCTGGAGCCTTTCGCACCTCTCCCATTCAAAGCCTATATACTATCTGTTGTGAGCCATCTCTGGAACTCGTAAGGAATCAGTTGTCGATTCAATACTACTATCGAATCCTTTCCCACCCTGCACATCCTCTGCAAGATCTCATACTTGACAGCCGTTTTAATGTACTTTTTCGGAATCGCCCATCTTCTGTGCCATCTTTTGGCATACGAATGCGAACCTTTCTATGTGATTCAGACCTGGATGGGACTGATGCTCAAATTTTACCCCAGTTTGTTTTTCCTCCTTGGCGGTGTCACGGCATTACTTACTTGCAGCCTTTTATAGGTTTTGACAAAACAAATACGTGTAATCGTACCTATCAACAACTCTTTGCTGCTCATCGTACTTTGTATGCTGGACATTTAGAAATTTACACTGACGGCTCAAAATCGAGCGATCACGTCGGTTTCGCCTTCGTATGTCAGAACGATATTGTTAGCCGCAGCCTCCCCTCCCATTGTTCTGTGTTTACTGCCGAACTTGTGGCCATCCGCGAAGCAATGCTATACATTTCTCAGCAAGTGCAGAAAAACTTCATTATCTACTCTGACTCACTGAGCGCTCTCGAAACCTTAGAATCTGATGAATCTCGACATCCTATCAGTGTCGAGGTGCTACAAATTAAACATCGCCTTGCTTGCCGGGGTTATGATGTAGTGTTTTGCTGGGTACCTGCTCATGTAGGTATTCAGGGAAACGAAAGTGCCGATGCAGCAGCGAAAAATGCGTCCGAATTTCTTAACCAACCCTTACCAGTTACTGACATCAAACAGGCTGTGAAGAGGATAATTCGCAGAAAATGGCAAGACCAATGGAATCTCCAGATCAGTAATAAACTTCACGAAATTAAACCGTGTATCTCCCTCTGGCCGCCATTGCCAAATCGTAAGAAAGACGTTTTGTGGACGCTTTTACTTATTGGGCACTCACGTCTTACGCACATGCACCTACTTTTAAATGAGAATCCTCCTATCTGTATGTATTGCAATGAACCGCTCACCATTCGCCACATTTTAACGGGCTGCGTTAGGTTTAAACTTTTATATTTAAGATTTTTTAATAACATTTTGCCACGTCTTAAAGATATTTTAGGGGAATCTCCCCATCCTGGTATTTTTAACTTTCTACGTTTTACTGGTTTTTACTGTGATATATAATTTTTTTTTTCCCTTTTAACTTTTGTATCATGCTGTACCTGTCTTTTTTACACATCTTCTACCTTGTTAGCTTTTATTCCTTTAGGGGAAAGTCCTCCATCATTTGTAAATACTGATTTTAACATCCTTTATACTTGTGTTATATGCGATATTTTTAACTATGCAAGTTCGTTTGGTTACGTTCAAATACGTATGTTTTGCATGTTGTATTTTAGGTTTTACCATGTGTTTGGCGCAGCATGTCCTCTCTGGACCTTGCGCCATTAAACCCCATACAACCAACCTTTCACCATAGGAGTTCTGAATATACAGCACCGCTGTGCTCAACAAAACTGTTGATTTTTTCTTTACCGGATTGTTTAACGATTGAATTGGCGCCTGCGAATAACTATAAACATCCTGGAATTAAACATCCGTGCGTCGCCTGTTTCTCATCGCGCAACGTCAAAACAGAGTCATTTACGGATTTCTGCCCCTGACTTCCCCCAATCCTGAGCTGCATTGCTGGTGGTGGCGGCAAAGTATGTGGCATCTGGTCATCATCAGCCTTATGAAGCAGTGAGTGGTGTTTCTTTCCACATAGATTACAAGTGAATTTTGATTTACAAGCAAAATAATAATGTGAATGGCGCAAACAATTCATACAAAGCTTGTGCTTTCGAACAACATCATATCTTTGAGTCACATTCATATTTTGAAAGGAATTGCACTTACTTAAGAAATTATTAACATTGCATACTATACATTTCACATTTGCACTTGAATTAATCACTAATGATTTAGATTTTACAAATAGAATAGGGGAATTTTTATGATATTTTAGAACAGATGTAGAATTTCTACTTATGCTTTGAAGCACCATACTTCGTTTTTCGACGAACTCAAGAAATTGATCCAACCCGGCAACATCGTTAGAGTTCAAAGTTAGAGTACAATTTCCTCGTTTATTTATCTAACTTAGATAACATTATATTAACTAATACTGCATCTGAAAATTCATTTCTTGAAAATTCCATGCCTGTTAGTGACCTTAAATTATTTCTCGCATTATCCACGAAATAACGCAATTCCCGAGCAGATTCATGCTGAATTTTCTTGTGATTCATAATTGCCTGTATATGCATATAAAATATGGCTCTCTTATTTTCATATCTTAGAGTTAAAGCTTGAAATAATGCTTCGAATGTGTCATCACTGCATTCGATTTGCTTTGCATGTCCCTTCAGAGCGGAACGCAAATAATACAGTTTTTGAGAATTAGTCAATTTTTCATTCTTAGAAATTAAATTGTTAAATTGATCGTTGAATGTGTTCCACTCTTCCTACAACCCGATAAATTGAGGTAAAGGAATTTCTCGTAGCTTAATACTGATTTGTTTGCATTCGGTTTTGGTTAGAACAACCTCTTCATTCGGACTAACTTCCGGAATTAAATTTTTATTTTTTACAGCTGATAATTCAGAGAGTAAGCAATGAAATCTTACCTTTCTTTTGTCTAGACGGCCTTCAAACTGCTCCAAATCACTGTCAGCTTCGGATAAATCAGTATCTGCTGGAAGGTTGTCATACTCCGTTCGAAGATTTTCATTTCAATCTTGTCTCTTAGAGATGAACATGACTTTATCTGTAAATGTAGTTCGTTGACTGATGAAGATTTTTCACTAACAGAACTTTCAAATAGTTCCAACTTCGTTACTTTCGCTTTTAAAGCGCCTCTGGATCTATTTAAACTTATAACCTCCATGCTCCTAATCTTGAAATCGTGGTTCGACGCTAATTAATGCTAATTAACCTCCGGCTCGACGGACCAAACATGGGGAGGCTAAACAAAACAATAATAACAATGGACTGTAGCTGAAACTTAAAAAACTTTATTAATGATGGGACCGAAGGTCCGCTTGGCTCGCAGCCTGATACACAATTGAGGTTTCTCGCCAAATCTTGGCTCTGAAAACAAACGGCGGACGCCTTGGCGTTGGCCAATAGGATACATAAGGACGTATAGACGAAGGCAGCCTTAACAGGCTTGACGTATATCAGGACAGCAGATATCGTTATTTCCATGGGTGTTCAAATACTTATTGGTATATATATATATATATATATATATATATATATATATATATATATATATATATATATATATATATATGTGTGTGTGTGTGTGTGTGTGTGTGTGTAACATGGGAGAAAGACCGCAGGTTGTTGCTCAGAAGACGTCTAGTCTCCCATGCTACGGTGAAAAAACTTTAGTTAGATGTGGAAATAAAAAGACATCATGGCCGAAATGAAGACGACACCACCTTACGGGAACTTCATGTTTATTAAATCGCTGGCGCTTCTGCCGGGTGTTTCGTAGCAGGCAAAATATTACAGAGTGCGTCTAAATTTAGACATCAGATGGTTTTATAAAGTCATTACATCACGTGACACAGAGGTGTGACTTACTTTTGGATTGGATAAAAGTTATTTGTTGATGCTCTGATCTGATCTAATTTTTATGGACGCCGCGTCGCGTCTAATTTCGTTAAAAAGTCAGCCATCTTTGATGATATTGCCAAAAACTGTAACAATGGAATTTAACACGAATGCCCAAGGGAAAATTAAGTACTTAATAAGATTAAAAAGGGGTATGTAGTTTTGAATAGTAAAGTGAGGAATTAATAGTTTTAAATGTTAAGAGTGTTGAATTAAGACATTACTAGTTTTTTAATAATATATATATATATATATATATATATATATATATGTGTGTGTCTGTGTGTGTGTGTGTGTGTGTGTGTGTGTGTAGCATCCCCCCCCACACCACGGATTCCAGAACACTGCAGTCACACGAGAGTGAACGCCACAAGCGATGGAGTTATACAGGGAATAATCTCACGTATCGTAGACATGGCCGGAGTGGAGAAAATGACTTACTCAAAGAAAGCATAGTTCTCATCTTTACCAGCTGAATTTCTTTATTGAAGGGACGAGGACGGCTCACACCAGAGTTAACATGGACACTACATTACAAACACGAAGACAGAGGAATAGGCGCGCAATTGTGGACACAACATGACTAGGACGAAGACAGAAAGAGAATCCCCGGCCAAAAACTGGGTGGGTCTTTTAAAAAGTTTATGAGATCGTTGTCACATGACCCTTGCAATTTGTACTGATTGGACAGAGGCCCCCAGGCCAGTTCTCTGGATTGAGTCCCGTGGCCTGTTATATAAGATTTGGCGCCCACTGGACTGGGGGTTAAAGGGATTATATATTGATTACCTACTATTGCTTTTAGGTTACGCTCAAACCCTTTGTTCTTAAAACGAAAACGAAATTTGTTTGCTCACGCCCAAGTAATTTGAAAGGAAAATGAAAAGAATTTGGAAATTAAAAAGGTTTTTTGTTTTGCATGTTATATATATATATATATGCGTTTATTATTATTGGTAGATGATGGTGACTCTGCAAGTTATTTTACTTTTTTTGCTGATTTTTGAGAGGCACATGAGTTTGGTTTTAACTGTTTTACAGAGTTGGGTGAAGTACTTGACATTAATTTTAATTTTTTTACTGGTATTGGTGAAGCAAATGAGGTCGATTTTACTTTTTTTTATTAGTTTAGGTGAAGCACATCATGTTGACTTTCTCTTTGTTTCTAATGTTGTAGAAGCTGCTTGCTGTCCAGGAAGTTTTTGTTTAGTGTAAGCTGCTAGGAGGGGAATCTCGAAAACGCGATGTAAGGGGAAAAAAGCGATGGTGCTGGGGAAGTAAAAATACGGGACATTTTTTCTTGAAAACGTATTTTCGTAACAAAGCTTAAAAAACGGAGCGAATACGTTTTTTACGGAACACTTGGCACGAATGCAATTGTATGCAGCCCGCTGCGTCTGCATATGCCAGCTTCCACTCGCCGAATGTCCAGATGCGTAGACGTTCACTATGGCTCTGCCTACAGCGCCCTCTGGTGGATTTTTCATCCTACAGCGCTCGACCATCAGACCTGCAGAGCCCCTCAGGGGGTTTACCTTCTTTAGGTAAACACGGGTGTCGCAATCCCGAGGTACCCCAGCGAACTTTCTCTCATTTCCTTTTTCCCCTCCTCTCATCTTTCTGCTTTTTTCTTTTTTTCTCCCTCGGTGTGGTTCCTCTTTGAGGCGAGGGCACCCCATTAGAAGCTGTTGCCGCTGTGTTGCTCCTAGCTTCTAATGGCGTGTATATCACCCACGTGTTTGCCGTGCGTGGAGACCCGTGTCCCTGGAAAAGGGAATCCTGGCAGTTGAGGGACAGTTTTGGTATCCCAATACACTGCTTTGGCCCCCGCTTCAGGTAAACGGGAGGTACATAGTGGTTCCCTATTGTATCAATCGGCTGGTCGCTGACTTTGTCTTCGGCTAGGAACCAAGCAATCGTTTCTACTGCTGGGCATCTCACTAAGGGTGGAGTCTGCTTCAGGGTCGTTTCGTGCGCGTATAGACCCGGCTAGCACTGGTGCAGTAATCTGCATCCCCTTGTTGGGCTCCATGGTGGGTGGTGCGGCCGGGCTCTGAACTATAAGCCTTTTTTTATGGATACTTCATTCGGAAATCCCACGGTGAGGGATAATTCACCGCAACAAAATGACAAGTTTTTATCACAAAAGATTTCTGCACCTTGTGGAGAACATGTTGAGCCAAAATGTAATAATGTAAGATTTTTTGTAATATCTATGAAGGAAGGAAATTTTTCAAAAGTTTCACCTTTCGTAATCCAGAAAACTATAAACTCTGTTTTAGGTGAGGTGAAGTCCCTCAAAAGACTTCGATCAGGTGATCTTCTTTTAGAGGCGACTTCTGCACAACAGTCAATTTTAGTTTCAAATTGCAAATATCTAGGCCCATTTCCAGTTACGATCACGCCTCATGGCTTTCTTAATTTTTCCCGTGGTGTCTTTTCAGAGTCAGATTTCTTATACACGTCAGAAGAAGAAATTTTATCAGAACTGCGTGATCAGCACGTTTGTGGCGTACGCAGAGTAACGATTCGTCGGGATGGTAGACTTCTTCCTACGAAGCATATCATCCTGACATTTGACACTCCGACACTTCCGTCACACATCCAAGCTGCATACCACCGTTGTCCAGTTCGACCTTATATCCCAAACCCTTTGCGCTGTTTCAAATGTCAGCGCTTTGGCCATTCAAAAAATGCATGCCGTGGGTCTGTTACCTGCCCTCGTTGCGCCGAGGTCGGCCATGACGGTGAAGGCTGCACTGCCCCTGTTCGATGTGCTAATTGTAAGGAAGAACACGTGGCGTACTCTCGGTCATGTCCAAAATGGCAGACAGAAAAAGAAGTGCAGATATTAAAAACTACAAAAAATGTATCGTATATGGAAGCTCGTAGAGAGATTGAGTCCCGGACACCGAGACCTGGATTATCATTTGCCTCTGCGGTTAAAAAATCTGTAACTTCTGTTGGCACACAGACTGAATCACTGCCCAGACCGAAAGTTTCCAATTCTTCATCCGCAACTTCACCCCGAAAACAGTCTAATATGATTTCAAAATCCCAACCAATTTCCAAGAAAACCTTGATAACTCTGTGCACTCCTATCTCACCTAACATCCCGTCAAAGCCGAAATGTCTCACTTCTCCTGTGTCAGAATCAGAACCATCGCATAGCAAAAACGCAGTAGCCCACTTTACTCCCGACACACCTATTCCACCAAACACAAATATCCCTAAAAATAGTTCCCCCCTATTCACCCTTGTAAAGTATAAACCTCAAAAATCAAAAAAACAAATCAAATCAAATCAAAAATATAAATTGGATACAGACCCTCGAACTAGACCTGTTACATCACGTAAAGAAAAAGACCCTAAATATATACGAAATCAAAACCTTAGAAAAAACCTGACGATTCGCTTCAACTTTACACATCTGACATCTCTGACGCTGATGAAATGGAATGCACGGACATTCCATCCCTTTCCTCTCGACCTCCAGTGAGAGGAAACAGCGGGGGGTCTTAACAGCCCCCTCCCTTTTTTTGTTGTTTGTTTTTATCACCTTCGTACTTGACCTTTTCTCTTTTTTGTATTGACTTGTTTTTCTCACGCCTTTTTCTAACTGTTATCACCCTTTTATTTGGCTTTTATTGCCACCTTTATTTTATACAACTTTTCTATTTAGAATATTTCTTCATTTAACTTTGTTCTTATCACTCATCTTATTGCTTTTACCCCATTGTGTCTTATTGCGTCTACAGGATGGGGGAATCCTCATCCAGATGCTTTTGTTATAGCATATTTTGCCTTTCTTTCATATATTCATAAAACTATTTTTCACTCTTACTGTTGCCAACTTTTAAGTACTTTTTTTTTAACTACTGGACGGTTTTCATCATTTTGTGTACGCCTGTGTTTGCTTTGCGTGTTTTTCTAACAAGTCTGTGTGTTATTTGTTACCTCGAGTTGTAAAAGATATGTATAAAACTCATACTTTTTTTATAAATTTTATCTGTGTTTTTATGACTTTTTCCCGTATTTTACCCGTCTTTATAGCTTTCTGGCATTTGTAAATATTTTATTACCGTTTTAATGCACTATTGGTCAATAAGTGTTAAATTAGATATATATTCTTTTTCGGGTTTCATCGTGTGTTTGGCGCAGCTTGTCCTCTCTGGACCTTGCGCCATAAAACCCAAAACAACCAACCAGACCTGCAGAGTCCTCTCTGCACGGGAACAAATCTGAAAAAAAGAATAAAACAGGGGGAGAGAGAGGGTATTCACAGAAAAGTGCGTGGAAAGGTTAGTTAGTCCACGGTTTTAACAGATCAGCTGAAGTGTTGATCAGGTTTGGACCTTTATGTTCTCCAAGTTTATTAACTTCGTATCTGCCCTTGGACTTTACACGGATCACTTCGTAGGGTCCGAGAAATTTTCGCCTTAGCTTCATTCCACTACCGAATTGAGTACGTTGGATAGCCACAAGGTCTCCTTCTTTATAGACATGGGATTTTTTCCTTTTCTTGTCAAATCCTCTTCGGTATTCTTCTTGTATCTTTAAAATGTTCTTCTTCGCCTCCTCGCGGATCTCTTTAAGGTTATTCATCATAAAGTTGATTCTTTCCTCTTCTAAAATTTCTAAAATTCTGGATTCCTCTCTGCTTCTCATCTTGACTTCTGTTAACAGTTCGAATGGTGTCTTCCTGGTACTTCTCGATACTGCTGAATTGATCGTTCTTTGCAATATGTCTACATGTGTTGTACCACTTAGTTCGATCGTCTAATGATAATTTGGAGATAATCGGGATCAACGTTGCATGTAATTTCTCTACATGTCCGTTTTCTTCTGGAACTCCCGTTGTAACTTTGATGTGTTCATATTTTCGTACTCACAATAGTCTTGAAATTCCTTGGAAATAAATGCTCCACCACGATCAGAGATAATACGGTGAGGATTTCCAAATATCGCTTGCCGTTGTTTTAACTTCGCTATGGAATCTTGGGCGGATACAGTCTTTACGGGATATAACCACGCAAACTTTGTGAAAACATCTATCACGCTAAAGATGTGATTGTAATTTTTGTTTGTGGTCGGAAGGGGACCAATAAAATCAACATGATAAGTAGACAAAGGCACGTCTTCCTTAGGAATAGGATTTAACAAACCTTCTGCTTTTCCTGCTTTCTTATTTACTAAGATACATTTAACACAGTTATTTATGACGTTTTCAACACATTTTTTAATGTTGGGAAAATAAAAATCGCGTTTAACTACATCCTCAGTTTTTGCTCAATATGTCCTAACTGATGAGCGTTTCTAACAACCTCGGCCTGCATCATTTGCGGTACTACCAAGACTTCTGAATCGTTTACAATTTTGTATAGCACATTGTTCTTCAAAATATAATCTATTGTTTTACCATCTTCCAATAATTTTTTAATGGTTTCTATATACTCGTCATCTTCTTGGGACTTAATTATTTCACGTGTTATACCTTCGCATGTGACACTCATAACTGGATGTCTGCTAAGTGCATCGACATGTCTCATTCGTTCACCAGGGCGGTGTTTGATTTCGTAATCGTATTGTTGTAGGAAAACAGACCATCGCGCCACTTTAGGTGCTGTTTCTTTCTTATTCATTGTTTCCACAAAAGCTGAACAATCAGTATAAATTTTGAACTTTGTACCTAACAAGTAGTGTCTGAGTTTTTTAAGAGCTTCTACAACAGGCAGTACTTCTAACTCGTAACTACACAGCTTCTTCTCTTGTAATGAGGTTTTGCGACTCATATAGTGAATCGGATGATAATTATCATCATCGTCCTTTTGTAGCAAAATTGCCCCAAATCCTAACTTAGAGGCATCCGTATGGAGTTCTATGCTTCTCTTCGGTTTAAATAGGTGTAAAATAGGTTCGTTACATAAAAGTTCCTTGAGTTTATGAAAGGCTTGTTTTTGTTCATCATTAAACTTAAAAGGTGTTGAGGCACGCAGAAGTCACTTAAAGGCCTCGCTATCGTAGCATAGTGTAGAATAAATTTTCTAAAAAATCCGGTTAGTCCGAGAAAACTTTGAACTTCTTTAATATTCTTAGGTTCAGGGAAATTTTGGACGGCTATAGTTTTTTCTTTAGAGGGTCGAATAGTACCCTGTTCAATACTATGTCCTAAGAATTGAATCTTCTTTTTCATAAACTTGCATTTCTTTAAATCAAGCTCAAGACCGTATTCAGCTGCTGTATTTAGAACCCGTACTAATTTTTCTAAACCTTCAATTTCATCCTCAGAGGGATTAATAATATCATCTAAGTATATAATCAAAGTACCATCCCTTAACAAATCTCTAAAAATATGATTTATATATCTCTGGAAAACCGCGGGACTGTTAGCTAATCCAAAAGGGACTTTCAAAAATTCGTATTGTCCGCTTTCTGTAACAAACGACGTGTATTTTTGGCTATTTTCATCGATGTCAACGTGAAAAGCGGCATTTTTAAGATCAAGAGAAGTGAAAACCTTACCCTTCTCTAATTGATCTATAACCTCTTCTAAATTTGGCAGAGGGTATTTATCTTTAATCATTTTTTTTGATTGTCAACACATAGGTGCATTGTCCCATCTTTCTTTCTACAAAGTACAACTGGTGATGAATAATTTGATACGCTTTCTTTTATAATACCTTGTTTCAACCACTCGTTGATTTGGCTTTCAACGTTTTTCTATCAACGGTAGACGTCTATTACAAATCGAAATTGGTTCCTCGTCTGTTAAAATTACTTTCATTTTTAAATTTGTTGTCTCTGTTTTAATCGGGTTGTAATCGGAAATTAACTTATTTAATTCATCTTTATTCTCCGCGTTCGAAATATGGTTCAAATCATAAAGACAGTCCTCAGTCAGCGATAAATTAACTAAAAAAGATTCAAATCCTTTTTCGCTTTCGTTTTCAAAACATGATTCTAAACTCTGCTTATCGCTTAATCCCGTTTGTGTTTCTTGAATACTCATTCCAGGGAAAAGATCTCGCTCAGAAGTATGAATCACTGAATAATCACTTTGTTCGACAAACACCGGATGTTTATTCGGTGTTTCTTTTAATGCACGTAAAATTTTAGGAGGAATAATAAATGGTACGTGTAATTTATCTGTGACAGCGCAATTTACATTCGAAGGTCGTTTTAAATCTTCCAGCCACACAGAAATAGTCGCGGTATCAGCAATTATTTTTGCTCCAAATGCTGAAATTAGTTCAATTTCCTCGTCACACTTGATAGAGACATTTGGAATGTATTTCGGATTTAAAACACAAATTTCGCTTCCTGAATCAATTAATGCATTAACTACGTTTCCATAAATGTTAATATTCACACGTTCAAGCGACTGTGAAGAGGGGATTTTAACTTTAGCTACCAATTTATTTTCAGTTTTTTTTCACTTTGTTTTGAGGGAATAGATTGTCTGTCGGTTTGGTTTTTGATTCGATTAGTGCAATATTTTGCAAGATGGTTAAAACTTCCACACGTGTAGCATTCTTTGGACGGATATCTATATTCAAATGAATTATTTCTCATAGGGGGTGGAGTGTATTTAGCCTGTTTGGGAAATTTCTGAAATTTATTAGTGTTTTCCTGCGCCTAAAAATTTACTTCACTAAAAGATCTACCTCTATTTACAAAGTATATGTCAATTTCTTTTCCCAAAGATTTCGGTTCCATCCATGTCTCACCTAATTTTATATTGATGTATGATGAAACTTCTTTGTCCAAAGTTTGAAAAAGCTTATCGGATACGATTAATTGACACAATGCTTCAAAATCATTAACTTTACGCAAACTACAATAACATTGAAAATTAGCGGACAATCTTGACGCGAATTGCGTATGTGTTTCATTGATTTCTCTTCTAGCCTTCCGAAAATTATTTAGGCATTCTTGAGCGGTAGGTTGGAATTCTTTGCATAGTAACGACTTAACGGTATTGTAACATTTAATATCATCTTCACTTATGTAAAATTTGCGTTTTTACTCTAATTATTCCAAACGCATCGACAACTGGTCTAAGAGGTCTATTTTATCTTCACCAGATTTGTCAAAAGCTTCTCTTTGAATCAAAGAAATGAGCACTCTTTCGGAATTCTCTATCTCATGGCATGTGAGATTAGGTTCTTTAAGAACATTTCTCTTCCCAGAATTGTTGATGAATTGATATATCCAAGCTATAAGCCGTATTATTTTATTGTAAGAAGAGAAATATCTGTAGTACCACGCATCAGGCTCTGTACTTTTGGCATGGGCTGTCACTGATGTCTTACGTATTTCAGAATTTATCTCTAATTCGTCAGGTGATTCGTCACTTTGTGGCCAAATTGATTCTGGTTCTTTGAACCATGCTGGTCCCTCCCACCATTTCAGCTTTAGAAATTGCACAGGAGAACATCCTCTTGATGGGAGGTCAGCCGCATTAAATTTTCCCGCAATATGATGCCACTCGTCTCTCTGGGTCAGTGATCTGATCTCTTGAACGCGATTCCAGACGAACGTTCCCCATCTGTCGTCTCGTTGGATCCAACTCAAAGCTGTTGTAGAGTCACTCCAATAAAAGATCTTTAGGTTTGGTATTCTTAGATCAGCAATGACTTGGCTTGCCAATGAGGATCCTATAAAGCAGGACAAAAGTTCTAACCGTGGTATTGTTATGTTCTTCAGAGGAGCTACTCTTGCACGTGACTGTATTAACTTAATTTCAATGAGATTATTTGTCTTCTCCCTCAGAAAAATGCAAGTGGCATACGTCCTTCTACTCGCGTCACAGAATACGTGAAGACTGTTGTCTTTATCCCCAGGATGATCTAAATCTATATTACGCTGAATCTTGATGTTAGAAATCAAATATATTTCCTGAACCCACTTTAAAAATTGTTTAGCCAAATGTTCAGGGATTATCTCATCCCAGTTCAATTTCAATTTCCAACACTCCTGAATAATCAATTTTGGAAGCAGGGTCACGGGAGAAGTGAATCCGATGAGATGAAAAACTTTATGTGCAAATGAGAGAAGAGCCCGTTTAGTTGCTATGATTTTCCCTTCCCCATGCGAATCAATTTTGCTTGAAATCATATCACCTTTTAAATCCCAATTTAGCCCCAAGACAGCTACAGAATCATTAGATTCTAAGTGGTCTGTTTCCTCTAGACAATTTGACTGCCATCCTCGAAGGTTGAATTTTGCCAATGACAGTAACGATGTTGATTCCGAAATAAATTTATTTAACTCTTCAACTGTGTTAAAACTGCAAACACAATTGTCAACATACAGCGATTCTCTTAATTTTTCTGCTGTAGAAGCGAAATGATTGGGAGCATTTTCTAAATGGTGACTCAGTGTGGCAGCTAATAAAAAAGGACTGCAATTGACCCCAAAATCCACACGTATATGTCTGTAAACTATAAACTCCCCTTTAGCTTCATATTTCCACAAAAATCTCAAATAGTCTCTATCTCTTTCTGTAATTCCGATTTGCAAAAACGCCTTTTCAATGTCTGATACTGCTCCAACGGGGTACTTCCGGAAACGATTTAATAGAGAAGGAATTATTTCAATTTAGTTTAGTCCCTTATCCAGACAGTCGTTTAGTGAAGGGGACCCTTTGATGTGAGCCGAGGCATCAAACACTGGTCTCACCTTCGTGGTTTCACTCGAATCTTTAAATGCAGGCCTGTGTGGCAAATAATGAACTCGAGACTCTTTATTATCAGCAACTACTTCTATAATTCCTTGCTCTAACCACGTATCAAATACTTCAGTGTAAACTTCGGTTTTATTTGAGTCTGATAGTTTTCTTTGCGTGGTAGCAAGTCGTTTTTCGGCCAATTCTCTATTATTCGGCAAACGGGAGTTATCTAGGACCCAGGGCAATGCAATTTCGTATCTTCCATTTGGTTGCACTTTCACGGTATTCTTAAAATATTGCATGGTTTCTTCATGCATTTCTGACTTTGTTTTAGATTCTACTGGGTCCGTAATGACTAAAACATCTAATTTCCACAAATTAGCTGCAGAGCTTTCATTTACTAGCAACGATATAACCGTTAGTGAATCCCTATTATCTGATTTGTTTGCGGGAATCTTACCCATTAATGTCCAACCTAAGTGTGTCTGTACAGCAACCAAACCAGATTGTAGAATTTTAATATTCCCGGTCAACAACTTTCCCGCAACATCGGCTCCTATCAACAATTTAATATCATTTCCGATTTCAAAGGCCCCTCAGGGGGTTTACCTACTTTAGGTAAACACGGGTGTCGCAATCCCGAGGTACCCCAGCGAACTATCTCTCCTTTCCTTTTTCCCCCTCCTCTCCTTTTTCTACTTTTTTCTTTCTTTTCTCCCTCTGTGTGGTTCCTCTTCGGAGGCGAGGGCGACCCATTAGAAGCTGTTGCCGCTCTGATGCTCCTAGCTTCTAATGGCGTGTATATCACCCACGTGTTGGCCATACGTGGAGACCCGTGTCCCTGGAAAAGGGAATCCTGGCAGTTGAGGGACAGTTTTGGTATCCCAATACACTGCTTTGGCCCCCGCTTCAGGTGAACGGGTTGGTTGGTTGGTTGGTTGGTTTGTTTGAGTTTTTTGGCGCAAGGTCCTGAGAGGACAAGCTGCGCCAAGCACAAGGTAAAACCAGAACAAACGTACATGTAATTTATTTATACGCCTTAGAACATAAAAACCGCAGATAAAAATATATACAAAAGAAGAGAAGTGAGAAAAACAAAATCAAACGAAGTACAGAAAGACCATATAAAAACACAGATAATATATAGACTCGAGTATAAACAAGATAAAAACAGTTTAAAAAAACCATTAAAGTAGATGGTAAAAACCAATATGATGGATGAAAGTGAACAGCGCAGGATGCGGATGTTCACCAATTAAATGAGATAAAGATGGAGATGACGAGTTAAAATAATTTATATACTATTTTTTAAAATTACTACATGAAGTTAAAACATGAAGGACAGCCAAGACGCATTTACAGTAAGCACACATAGGGGCACTCTCCCCAAATAACAAATGTAAATGTGTCAGACAGGTGTGCCCAATGCGCAGGCGAGTTAAAAATACGTCACTTTTTCTGCTTCCAACTGAGGGCCAAAAAGAGATATTTGGTTTTAACCCATGCAGTTTGTTGTTTACCTGCAGGTTCCAAATTTCTTGCCACTTGCACCGTATGATGTATTTGATAGTCTGTTTGATGTCACACAGTGGTATCGGCTTGCGTAAGATAGTATTAGCATTTTTAGCAGCTACATCAGCCAACTCATTACCTCGGATTCCAACATGGCTCGGAATCCAACAGAACAAAACACTACAGCCGTGCCTTGCCAGATGTTGATGAAGTTTTAATACTTCAATGGCAAGAGGGTGAGCGGGTGCATCTGATTCCAAAGCTTGTTGAGAACTGAGAGAATCAGTGTACACGATAAACTTTCTTTCCCTCTTAGTGCAGATACACTGTAGTGCTTCCAAGATGGCTTCCATTTCTGCAGTAAACACGGAACAGGATGCATGCAGTCTGCGACTTACCACGTCGTTATTGATGACGTAGGCGCAGCCGACGTGATCAGATGATTTTGATCCGTCAGTGTATACATCGCTGTACTCCTGGAACACAGCACGATGAGCCGCAAAAAGTTGCCGATACACTACGTCGTTGGTATTATTCTTCGAAAAATCCTTGAAAGGGTTCATATAAGTTAAACTACGACACTTCCATGGAGGAAGGGGAAAACAAATATTTTCTATGACATCCGTATTATACAGGTCGGAGTCACGCAGGAAATTTCGGAGTCTCAGACCAAACGACGGGACACAAGATGGACGGTGTTCATACAAACTATCATTACTGGTGTCAAGTAGCTGACTCTGAAGAGGATGGGAAGGGTGAGCAAGAATGCGGTAGTAATATTTGAGCGATAACTGATGCCTGATAAGGTAGAGAGGGGGTTCATGAGAGACTGCATAAAGGCTTTCGACGAGAGATGTTCGGAAAGCACCTGAGCAAATGCGGAGAGCACTGTGGTGTACGGTATCCAGCTGTCGCAACACAGACGGGCGAGCAGAACCATACGCTTCACAACCGTAATCCAATTTGCTTCGAATGGAAGCTCTGTAGATTCTCAGCATGGAAGTGCGATCCGCACCCCACGAAGTATTCGAAAGCATCTTCAGCAGATTCAAGGCACCTTCGCTTTTCTTCCGGATGTTCATGACATGTGGATGGAAGGTCAGTTTCCTATCAAACAAGACGCCTAAGAATTTCACATTTTCTGCTACGTTTAATTTCACCCGCCTCAAAAATATTTCGGGGTCTGGATGAACACCCCGACGTCTACAGAAATGGACTACAGCAGTCTTGTCGACGGAGAAGAATAACCATTTTCATCATTCCATTGTACCATCCGGTTTACAGCTCCCCTCAGGGGGTTTACCTTCTTTAGGTAAACACGGGTGTCGCTATCCCGAGGTACCCCAGCGAACTGTCTCTCATTTCTTTTTTCCTCTCCTCTCTTCCTTTACTTTTTTCTTTTTTTCTCCCTCGGTGTGGTTCCTCTTCGGAGGCGAGGGCACCCCTTTAGTAGCTGTTGCCGTTCTGTCGCCTCTTGCTACTATTGGGGTCTTTATCACCCACGTGTTTGCCGTGCGTGGAGACCCGTGTCCCCGGAAAAGGGAATCCTGGTAGTTGAGGGTCAGGTTTGGTTGCCCAACACACTGCTTCGGCCCCCGCTTCGGGTAAACGGGAGGTACTCTGTGTTCCCCTGGGTATCAATCGGCTGGTGGGTTAGACTTCTGTCACCTGCTCAGGGTTCAAGCTATCGGACCGCTTGTGGTCAGTGTGCGTATAGACCTGGCTAGCACTGGTGTAGGAACCTACATCCCCTTGTTGGGCTCCATGGTGGGTGGTGCCGTCAGGTCTGAATATCCGGCCCTTTTTATGGATACTTTTAAGGAAAATCCCACGGTGAGGGATAAGTCACCCCGTCGAACGAAAGAACAGACCTCTTGCGTTACTGCTCGATTTTTTATAATAAAACGAAAAGAAGGTACATTTAACAACGTTTCGCCATTCGTAATTCACAAATCCATGCTGTCAGCAATTGGTGAAGTTAAATCTATAAAAAGATTGCGTTCTGGGGATCTCTTAGTCGAGGTCTCTTCGAACAAACAAGCTGCTCTTCTTTCTGCCTGTACCTCTCTAGGACACTTATCTGTTATTGTTTCCGCTCACAGCTTCCTTAACTCTTCACGCGGTGTAATTTCAGAGTCTGATTTTATAGACACTCCAGAAGACGAGATCCTGGAAAACCTCCGGGAACAAAGTGTATGTGCTGTCAGACGCATCACTATACGTCGAGACGGGAAGACGCTTTCCACTAAACACCTAGTCTTGACGTTTGAAACGCCGGAACTCCCAAAATGTGTAAAGATGGCGTGGATCCGAGCTCCAGTACGGCCGTACATTCCGAATCCGCTGAGATGCTTCCAATGCCAACGCTTTGGTCATTCGAAAGTTTCTTGTCGTGGGTCCATTACCTGCGCCCGTTGCGCAGAAGTTGGCCATGACAGTGAAAATTGCGAATTATCCTCCCGATGTGTAAACTGCCGAGGAGATCACGTAGCTTTTTCTCGTGCTTGTCCAAATTGGATAAAGGAAAAAGAAATTCAGACTCTGAAAGTAACACAAAAAATGTCATATGCGGATGCAAGGAAACTGATTGACTCTAAAACCCCAAAGACTGGCCTATCATACTCATCAGCAGTTAAAAAAGTTTGTAAAACTGTTAGTACCCAGACCGAAACTCATCCGACTGAACCTTCGTCTATCACTGCAGCTTCAGGATCAAGTAAAAATGTTCAACAACCTTCCTCACCTTCCGCTCGCCAGAAAACAGATTCAAAACGTAACTCCAACTGTAATATCTCACCTGATCAACCTTTTCCTCCCAACCCACACAGTGTTAAACAATCAGATTCCTCGTCGAAAAAAAACAAAGCAGCACGTACATCTGAATTTATTGCAATAGAACCTAACTCCTCGTTCTCTACCACCAGTAATAGAACTCGAAATAGAACTCCTCGTGCTCTACCACCAGTAAAATACATAAAAAATAGAAAAACCAAAATAGTTATTGAACGTAATACACCAGCCTTAACAAACAAATCGAAAGAACCTAAATATTTAAAAGATATTAAGCTTCAAGCAACTTTCCAAGACATGCTTGAGATTTACGCATCCGGTATCTCAGATACCGATGAGATAGAATGTAATGACATTCTATCTTCTACCACTCAACTTGAGGGGAGAGGTCACTCGGTCTCTCCTTCTTTTGCTTTGTCTTCATCAAGAACGTGACCTTAACCTGGATGGGGGTTTCCCTGTCCAGAAGTTTTGACTTTTAACAGTTTCACTCTTGTTTTTCCTTGTTTTTTTTTAAATTGCTATTCCGATATTTAAACCGTTTTGTTCTATATAACTGTTATCTTCTACTTTTACATGACTTTTCTTTTATGCCTGTACTATACGGCAGTTTTAGTATTTGAAGTTATTACTGCCATTTCATCATTTTATACGCCTCTTTCTTTTACCTGTTTTATATGAATGTTTATATTACCTATTTTATACGGCTGTTTATTTTTTATTATCACCTGATATATATGATTGTCCATAAAATCTAACTTGTAACTGGAAGATTTTATCAATCTTCTTTTCATTGTTTTTACTCTTTTTTCTCATCATCTTTTTTAATTCATCCGCCACATTTAGTGACTGGCTTATTGGATATTGCTCTTTTTCACCTTGCATATCATGGTTTTTTATACTACTGTCTTTAATGGTCTTCACCGTTTTACACGTGTTCGTTGTTTTTAGGAAATTTAACACTTTGTCCTTTTATTGTATTTTATAAAATACTGCGCAACTTTCTTTTTTTATGCCTGTTTTCCCGTTAAACATAACTTGTAGACTAATATATCTCTTTTATCAAGGTTTTTTGTTTGGTCTTAAAATGTCCAAATAATATGTATAATATCGTCCTTTTCTTCGGATACTTACCATATGTTTGGCGCAGCTTGTCCATATCTGGACCTTGCGCCAATAAACCCAAACTAACCAACCAACCAACCAACCGGTTTACAGCTGTTTGTAGTTGACGCTCAATGTGCCGCATATCTGACCCTTGACAAGAAATCTGCAGGTCATCAACGTACAAACTACCTTTAACGGTAGGAGGCAAAACATTTAAAATACTATTTATTTTAATCGCAAATAAAGTGACGCTTAAAACACTGCCTTGGGGGACTCCCTCTTTTTGTATGTAAAGATCTGAGAAGACGGAGCCAACACGTACGTTAAAATTTCTTCTAGATAAAAAATTTTGAATAAAAATGGGTAGGTGACCCCTTAAATTAAATTGATATAGGTCACGTAGTATTCCTTGTCGCCAGGTTCTGTCGTATGCCTTTTCAATATCAAAGAAGATGGAAACCATGTGATTTTTCCTAAGAAAAGCGTTTCTAATTTGGGTTTCCAGATCAATGATATTGCCGGTCGTCGACCTGCCTCTGCGGAACCCACTTTAAAATGGGGAAAGAATCTTCCTACTTTCGAGTGTATGTCCGCAGGCTCGCGGACAATACTGTATATTTTGATGTGTCCGGAGACTCGGACAATGATGTTGTCTTTGAGGATCCTCTCACTCCTCCTTTTTGTCGTGCGAGTCCTCCGCGTCGTGGCGCATGAGCGGGCGTCACATAACTTCCTTCCTTTTTTTTGGAAAAAAAGAGAAAATTTTTCTGCTCTTTTCTTTTCAGTTTTTTAGCTTCATTTTTTTTTTTGTCAGCCTCTGTAACTTTTTTCAGTTTTTAAAACTGCACTTCGTTTTTTTTTTTTTTTTTTTTTTTTTTTTTTTTTTTTTTTTTTTTTTTTTTTAAACGATATTGTTGAAAAAAGTCATCTTGAATTCTTTCCTCTTTTGTTAAAATGAACTTTTTCTCTCTCTTTGGGTTAATGCATTACAATTTTTTTTCACCCTCGCTTGTATCTTTAATCACTTTTATCTGTTTTAATTTCACATCAATGCTTTATCGCTCTTCTGCTCATTTTTATATGGCTACTTTTAATACCTGTTTTGTATGACTATTTTAGTACCTGCCATATATCACCGGTTTTGCCACCAACTATATGTGACAGGTTTTATCACTTGATAATTTTGACTGTTTTTATCAGCGTCTACACATCGCTGTTTTTCTTCCTTTCCTTGTTCTTGTTAACTACTTACCACTGTTGTTCGTTATGTTTACTTGTTGTATTCACCTTTTTTTATCGCTGTGTTTAATTTATCATATTCTCTGTTTTTGATTTATCATTTCCTTTTCCGTGATTCATCGCTCTTATTTGTCTTTGCACTTATGACCTCATGAAATGTCAAATTTTTAACTACTATAAATATCATTATTACCGTTCAAACCATTAAATCATTTTATCACCTTTTTTTATAGTATCATTTTTCTCACCTTTTTATATCATTAACCTTTACTTATCATCGTTTGTGCCATCTTTATACAAGATTTCATTTTATAAATATTTTTATCGTGTTTTACTGGGTTATAAGTCTTGAAATGCTGACTTTAAGTAATTTTGTTTGTATCGTTGTTGCCTTTTTTACCATATTTTTTCTATAATTAAAACTTTTGTCTTTTGCAAATTTTTTATAATCGTTTTAATGTACCTTGGTCTATTGTTAACTTGTATATATGCCTTTCTCGGGTTCCATCATGTGTTTGGCGCAGCTTGTCCTCTATGGACCTTGCGCCATAAAACCCAAAACAACCAACCAACCAACCATCCTACTTTCGAGCATATAAACGAGACGGGCATTCACCATGCGCTCAAGTAACTTACATAGAGTGCTAGTCAAAGCAATCGGTCGGTAGTTCGAGGGCTCCGTTGCATCCTTTCCGGGTTTTCGAAAGGGAATTACGATAGCCCTTTGCCAAGAGACGGGAAACGTATGTTCTACCCAGATCCTATTGTACAGATGTAATAGATTAAGGAGAGAGGGGCGAGAAAGGTTCTTAAGAAGTGCATATGTAATGCCATCTGGCCCGGGAGATGTATTCCTGGTCGAATTTAAACATCTCATAAGCTCAATCTCCGTAAATGTACAATTATAAGGCAGAGTGGACCGAGTGGAGAAATTAACACGTCTGGCTTCTTCATGACGTTTGCGGCGCAGAAAGGCTTGCGAGAATGAGTCAGCGCTTGAAGCAGAAGCAAATGCGCGACCAATAGCATTCGCAATATCGCTAACGTCTGTAAGTAGCCGGCCATTTTCATTAATGCAAGAGATTGGGTTATCTGAATACAACCCCATCCCTCGCTTAGCTCGTGTCCACAAAACTTTACTGGGAGTAGATGGTGATAAGCTGGAAACATACTGTATCCAAGATTGTCTCTGACACCGACGACGCACTCTTCTAGCAAAAGCCTTTGCTTGTTTAAATGCCACGTAATTAGGTGTTGTAGGATAACGCCTGAAATTATTCCAAGCTTTCTTTTGCCGCTTAATAGCATCTTGGCATTCCGCGTTCCACCAAGGTTTACGATGTTTCGGGACGAAACTCGATGACTTTGGTATCGCTGCATCAGCAGCCTCCATAATAACATCAGTGACTTTTTTGACAGCGTCATCAATAGCTCCTTCCACCATGCTTCTTTCAATGACAGCTCGCTGTTGGTAGAGCGACCAGTCGGCAGCCTCATAAATATAGCGAGGAACACGACGTAAGGGGTTGCTGCAACCAGATTGGGAGATGAAAAGTGGGAAATGATCGCTATTTCTCAGATCACTCCCAACGCTGAACGTCCAGAACGGAAGAAGCGATAGTGAACAAAGAGCAAGATCCACAGAATGGAAACTTCGTGTGGACTCGTGAAAATGAGTAGCCTCGCCGTTATTTAGCAGACAGAGAGTGTGATCGGAAATCAACTGCTCGATCTGTCGCCCACGGGAGTTGACATTCTCATTCCCCCACAGAGGACTGTGAGCATTAAAGTCACCCATGATTATGAAAGGTTGTGGAAGCTGATTTACCAAGTCGTCAAGGGACCGCTGATCAACAACTTCATTAGGAGGAAGGTACAGAGTGCACACAGTAATTAATTTCTTTAGGTGAACTCTCACGCCAACTGCTTGCAAGGTGGTATGCAAGTTCAGTGAGGTGGATGGGTAGTCATGAGAGGTGAAGAGAGCAACACCTCCAGACACTCTTCTACCGTTTTCATTGTCTTTCCTCAGCGAACTTTCCCTCCTTTCCCTTTTCTTCTCCTCTCGTCCTTCTACTTTTACCTTTTTTTCTCCCTCGTTGCGGTTACCTCTTCGGAGGTGAGGGCTCCTCATCAGAAGTTGTAGCCATTCTGTGCTTCTAGCTTCTAATGACGATTAACTGCCCACGTGTTTGCCGTGCGTGGAGACCCGTGTCCCAGGAAATGGGGATCCTGGTAGTTGAGGGGTTTTATTCTTCGCCATAATGTGGGCTTTAGTAAGATAACGCTCCAACACACTACTTTGGCCCTTGCTTCAGGTAAACGGGAGGTGCACATTGGTCCCGTGTGTACCAATCGGCTGGTCGGTTAGACTTTGTTCACTGGCTCAGGGCTAAGCAACCGGTCATTTGCCGCGCGCGTATAGTTCCCGGTTAGCACTGGCGCAGTAACCGGCGTCCCCTTGTTTTGCTCCATGGTGGGTGGTGCCGCCGGGGACCGAACATACGGCCCTTTTTTATGGATTCTCAAACCAAAGCTAAGCATAGTCTCGCGTCATCATCTTCATTAAATGCAAATGATACTTCTTGATTTTTTATTATTAAAAGAGTGGAAGGGAACTTCACTACCGTATCGCCTTTCCTCATACAAAAATGCATAACCTCTTCTATAGGAAACGTTAACTCAATAAAAAAACTCCGTTCCGGTGACCTTCTTGTTGAAGTGTCGACTTCTGCACAAGCCACTCAGTTACTCAAGATAAAAATGTTTGGTAATATAGCCATAACCGTCACTCCACATTCATATTTGAACTCATCTCGAGGTGTTATATCTGTGGCTGATCTCCTCCATACCTCTGAAGAGGAGATATTGGAAAACTTAAAGCACCAACATGTGTCCGGTGTGCGTCGAATTAATATCCGTCGGGATGGGAAGGTACTTCCTACAAAGCACCTCATCCTGACAATCGCGACGCCAAAATTACCATCCTTTGTCATAGCTGGTTATCTTCGGTGTCCCACAAGACCTTACGTTCAGAACCCTCTCCGTTGCTTTCAGTGCCAACGTTTTGGACACTCGAAAGCATCGTGTCGTGGGTCCGTTGTCTGTGCCCGTTGTGCCCAGCCCGACCATTCTTCAGACACATGCAGTTTGCCTGAAAAGTGCGTCAATTGCCATGGACAACACGCCTCATACTCAAGATCATGCCCGAAGTGGAGCTTCGAAAAAGAGATTCAAACTGTCAGAGCCCACAGTAATATATCTTACTTAGAAGCGCGAAAACAAGTCGAAGCTAGGAGCCCCAGAATCGGAGTCTCTTGTGCTTCTGCTGCCGCCACTAAGAAAGTAATGTGCACTACTTCCACACAAACAGAAGTCTATCCCACTAACAATAATAACACACAGAAAACAAAAAACACAAATAAATCACCTGAAAAAGCCACTAATTCCCACCAAAATAAGCCTATACAATACCAGAAACCCTGTACCTCAAAACCATATTCTCATAAAAAATTAAAACGCTTAGAGAATTTAAAGCGAGTGAGTCATTCACAAAAGGTGAAAGACCCTCGCAATGTGGCGCGTATGGAGGAGGACTCCCTCCAACTTTGCGCGTCCAATTCGGATCTTTCTGATCCTGATGATGGGGTGTCAATGGACACCTCTACTCTTCCAGCTCGTGCTCCATCTCCCTCTTCCTCCTGATGGCGACTTTAATTTCCTGGAACTGTCGCGGTTTCCGAAATAAACTATCAGATCTGAAGTCTTTGATCACAGATTGCCATCCGGCCTGTGTCGCACTTCAGGAAACTTTCCTGAAGTCAGCGGACACGGCCAAATTGCGTCGTTACAGCATTATTCGGAAGGACAGTGTTTCGGGTGTGCGAGCGTCAGGAGGTGTTGCTCTCCTGACCTCTCATAACTATCCCTTTACTGTCCTTTCCTTGAACACTACACTCCAAGCAGTAACTGTGCGCGTACAAACGCGAATATTAATTTCCGTTTGCGTGATATACCTGACACCTAACGACGTTTTTGATCAAAGAACTCTAGACGACTTGGTGACTCACCTTCCGGAGCCTTTTGTTATACTCGGAGACTTTAATGGTCATAATGTGTTGTGGGGGAGTAGCTGTAACACCGCTCGAGGAAGGCATGTGGAGCAGTTGCTATCTGACCACAATCTTTGCCTCCTCAATAATGGTGACCCTACTCACTTTCACGAGCCATCTCGAACCTTTCATACAATCGATCTTGCCATTTGTTCTCCGTCACTTTTTCCATCTAGTAACTTTTGGGTCGGGACAGATCTCCGCGGAAGTGACCATTACCCTATATTTGTGTCACTATCCGGCACAGGGTCTGTGGTGTGTCGCCCTGCAAGATACAAATATGAATCTGCGAATTGGTTGCGATTTACAGACTGTGCTGTCATCACCCAAGACATGGTCGACGGTGATATTGATGATGCGGTTCATCTTGTCTCCGAAGTTATAATAGAAGCTGCCGATGCAGCCATCCCTAAGACTTCGCCAAATAGTCGTAGGAATTGGAAGCCGTGGTGGAACCTGGAGTGTTCCACAACGTTGAAAATACAATGGAAAATGTGGGGGATATTTCGCCGATATCCAACCACTGCAAATTTTATTGCGTTCAAGCAAGCTAGAGCTAACGCTCGTAGAGTGCGTCGACGTTGCCAGAGAGAGTCTTGGAGAAAGTACGTTTCGGAATTGACAACATCCACTCCCAGTAAACAGCTTTGGACAAAAGTGAAGAAATGCATGGGACTATATTCAGACCAGCCAATACAGTGCAATGTTGAAAATGGTGTTACCTACTCTACTGTAGAGGACATAGGTAACGCCATTGGCAGCGCCTTCAGTTCAGTGTCGAGTGCGTCGTCATACCCGACCGATTTCATGCGACACAAACTGCGTGCCGAGTCAAGACCTTTGCGTTTCGAAACTCGCTCCAATCTGGCCTACAACTGCCCTTTTACGGAGAACGAGCTGGAGAATTGCCTTCGGCAGACTCGGATGACTTCCCCGGGTCCCGATGGTATTAGTTATGCTATGCTACAGTATCTCTCTCCCAGCTCTCTCCGTAATTTGCTGTATTTATTTAATAGAATCTGGGAGGAACATGCTTTCCCATCCTCTTGGCGTAGGGCTATAATGATTCCCATTCCCAAACCGGGAAAGGATGCCACCAACCCTAAGCATTACCGTCCGATAGCGCTCACTAGTTGTTTATGTAAACTGTTGGAACGCATGGTGAACAATAGGTTAGTTTATGTGTTAGAAACCCAGCTTTGTCTGTCACCTCTACAAAGCGGTTTCCGGCGTGGTCGGTCTACGATGGACAATATCCTTGTCTTAGAATCCGAAGCTCGCAAGGCCTTTGTCAGAAGTAACCATTTTGTGTCTGTTTTCTTCGACATCGAAAAGGCATATGATCGGACATGGCGATATGGCATCCTTCGTGATCTTTATAGTAACAACTTTCGAGGCCACTTGCCTATTTTTATTGCGAATTTTCTGTCTCTAAGAGAATTTCAAGTTCGCATTGGTACCACACTTTCCGATGTTTACATACAGGAAGAGGGAGTTCCGCAGGGAAGTGTCCTCAGTGTGACACTTTTTTCCCTGAAAATAAATAATATTTTACAGTGCTTACCACCTTCTGTTCATTGCAACTTATATGTGGATGACTTGCAGATTTCCTGCCAAAGCAAGGACATGCGTTACATTGAACGACAACTGCAAATTGCAATCTCTCGCATGATGACATGGTGTTCGGAGAACGGTTTTACTTTTTCGACGGAAAAGACCTCTTGTGTACATTTTTGTAAGCGAAGAGGACTGCATCCTGACCCGCAGATCTATCTTGGCGATTCAGCTATTACCGTTGTGGACGTTGTTCGCTTCTTAGGAGTATTGTTCGATAGAAAGCTCACTTTCCTTCCGCACGTTATGCATTTACGTCGGAAGTGAGAACAAACCCTAAACTTGTTAAAGGTGTTGTCAAACACGTCCTGGGGTGGTGATCGATGTACTATGCTCCGAGTTTATCGCGCCGTCATCCATTCGAAACTGGATTATGGTTGTGCCGTATACGGTTCCGCTCGCTCTTCAGTGTTGCGGAAACTTGATACTATCCATCACTCCGCCCTCCGAATCTGTTCTGGTGCTTTCAGAACATCGCCTATTAAGAGCTTAAATGTCATCTGTGACGAGCCCTCTTTACCATCTGTTCGCAAGCAATTGTCGCTTCAATTGTATTTTCGCATTCTTTCGCATCCTGCTCACCCACTCCATTCTGTTCTTCTTGACAGTCAGTTTGACCGGCTTTTCGAAAATCGGCCATCTTGTATACCAACTTTCGGACTTCGAATGAGAACGTTCCTTTCTTCGACGTCTCTCTCTGATACGGATGTCATGCTGCGACCGACTTTACCTTTTGCACCTTGGCGTGATCACAGGATTTTATACTTGCGCCCTTTCCAGGGTTTTGTAAAGTCAAGTACGGATCCTGTTGTGTATCGCCAGCTTTTTGCATCGCACCGCGCTATTTACCGTAACTATGTTGCTGTTTATACCGACGGCTCAAAAACAGGAGACTATGTTGGTTGTGCCTACGTCTGTGGCAGAGACGTTAGGAGCTACACCCTTCCCGACTGTTTCTCCGTGTTTTCAGCAGAGTTTGTCGCTGTTCATGAAGCCTTAAAGTACATCTCCCGTCAGAGCAGTAGACGATATATCGTGTATACAGATTTCATCAGCGTATTAGAGACTTTGGAGAATGGTGAAGTGTCACACTCTCATTCCCTTTTATCTCCGGTGGTGGATCTGCATCGTCGCCTCTATCGTCGAGGTTTCAGTGTTTCGTTCTGCTGGGTGCCGGGTCATGTCGGCATAGCGGGTAATGAGCATGCAGATGCTGCGGCTAAAGGTGCCATGCATCGTCTGGTTCAGCCTATTCCTATCACCGATTTGAAGTCTGCTGTCAAAAAGTTAGTTTGGCATGAGTGGCAGTTAGATTGGGACCTACAAGTTCAGAACAAGCTGCGACAGGTTAAACCTCGCATTGGCTCTTGGCCATCTGCTGGACTGCGCCGTGCAGACGTAGTACTTACACGTTTGAGAGTTGGGCATACTCTTTTGACACATCGGCATTTGCTGATGGGTGAGGATGCCCCTCTGTGTGAACACTGTAAGGCTCCGCTTTCAGTGTCACACATCTTGACGTCTTGCCCTAGTCTGCAGTCACACTATAACAGGTTTTTCGGTTGTAGTTCACCCAATTTGTCTGATCTGCTGGGGGAACCACCCCATCCTTCTCTTTTTGCCTTTTTGTTTTGTACAAATTTTATAAAGTGCATTTGCTTTTCGGATTGATTTTATTGTTAACATTTTAGCACTTTTCATTATTTATGTAACCATTCATATCATCTAAACATTTTATAAATTTTTATATATCATAGTTTTTATCCCTTTTATGCATCATTAACTTATATATATATTTACAACGTTTACACTGCTTTTTTACTACTTTTTTATACCTGTTTTACACTCTTTTATGTCATTTTATTAAGAAATGGTGTTGGTTTCGTACCTGTAATTTCTGTCGTTGGTTTATGTCAGGCGGTTTTCTATATACTATTTTCCCGCCTCTGTCTTGTGTTTGGCGCTTTATGTCCTATTTTGGACCTTGCGCCATAAAACCCCAACCAACCAACCATTGTCTTTCCTAATGCAGCTGTAGCGTCGTAACTTCGCCGTGTCAGCAGCCTTCAGGTACGTCTCCTGAAGGGCGACACAGGCGGGAGTATATTCACGGATCAGTGTCTTTACATCATCCAACTTATGGCGGAAACCACGGCAGTTCCAACAAACCAACCCCTCAGGGGGTTTACCTTCTTGAGGTAAACACGGGTGTCGCAATCCCGAGGTACCCCAGCGAACTATCTCTCCTTTCCTTTTTCCTCTCCTCTCTTCCTTTACTTTTTCCTTTTTTTCTCCCTCGGTGTGGTTCCTCTTCGGAGGCGAGGGCACCCCTTTATTAGCTATTGCCGTTCTGTCGCTTCTTGCTGCTATTGGGGTCTTTACCACCCACGTGTTGGCCGTGCGTGGAGACCCGTGTCCCCGGAAAAGGGAATCCTGGTACTTGAGGGTCAGTTTTGGTTGCCCAACACACTGCTTCGGCCCCCGCTTCGGGTAAACGGGAGGTACTTAGTGGTTCCCTAATGTACCAATCGGCTGGTCGCTGACTTTGTCTTCGGCTAGGAACCAAGCTATCGTTTCGACTACTGGGCATCTCGTTAAGGGTGGAGGTCTGCTTCAGAGTCGTTGCGTGCGCGTATAGGCCCCGGTTAGCACTGGTGCAGGATTCTGTATCCCCTTGTTGGACTCCATGGTGGGTGGTGCGGTCGGTGTCTGAATTTTCTCCCCCTTTTTATGGAGACTGAATCTTGCCAAACCCCCTCGGTGAGGGATAATTCACCGCAACAAAAAGACATATCTTCTTCACAAGCTAAATTTTTTGTTATTAAACGCAACGATGGTTCTTTTGCTGAAGTATCACCTTTCTTAATACACAAAACACTAATATCAATTATCGGGGCAGTGAAATTTGTTAAAAAGCTTCGTTCTGGTGACCTTCTCGTTGAGGTGTCTACCAGTCAACAGGCTGCACAGCTTCTCAAAACCTCCACATTTTGCCAATTCCCTGTTGTTGTGTCTGCTCACGGTTTCTTAAACTCGTCTCGCGGTGTTGTTTCAGACCCTGAATTTCTGCATACGTCAGAGGACGAAATTTTGGAGAACTTGCGCGACCAGCATGTATTTGCGGTTCGTCGCATAACTATTCGTCGAGGTGAGAAGATGCTTCCTACGAAGCACCTCATTTTGAGTTTCGACACTCCAAAGCTTCCGACTCATGTATATATGGCTTATGTAAGGAATCCCGTGCGCCCGTACATTCCAAATCCATTAAGGTGCTTTCAGTGCCAACGTTTTGGTCACTCTAAGCTCTCCTGTCGTGGTACCACTACCTGCGCCCGTTGCGCAGATGTTGGCCACGTCAGCGATAATTGTACGGCTACACCCCGTTGTGTGAACTGTCAAGGTGATCACGTAGCCTACTCTCGATCATGCCCTAAGTGGATTTTAGAGAAAGAGGTGCAGACTTTAAAAGTCACGCGAAACATTTCATATCCCGAGGCGAGGAAAATGATGGATGCCAGGACACCAAAGGTTGGGTTGTCCTATGCTGCAGCTGTTGTCAGAACTATGAAATCCGTTAGCACTCAGACTGAAGATGAACCGAACAAAATTGATAATAAGATTACTCCGCCCCTCAGGGGGTTTACCTTTAGGTAAACACGGGCTTCACAACCCCGAGGTACCCTAGTGTCTTTTTCTCTCTCCGTGGGGTTCACTGTCTTTGGTGAATGTGGGTGTCGCGTCCCCAGTGTCCCATAGCGATCCATCTCTCTTTCGCTTCTCCTGTCCTGTTTCTTTTGTTTTCTCCTTTCCGGACTTTTCTTCCTTTCCAACTGGATCTTCTACTAATATTTTTTGTTGCTGTTTTCTTTCTTAACCCCTATGTGTTTTTTCTTTGTCGTTTCTTCGTTAAAAAAAATAAAAAACCAAAAAAATTTTAAAAATTTTAAAATCTCCAAAAACAGTTTTTGTGCTATCTGTCCCCTTCGCAGCCTTCATGGTATCAAAACCGATCTCGGCCCACCCAACCTTGACGTTACTGGGTCCTGTACCACTCTTCGGCCTCTCCCGTGAGGGACACCGCTTGGGCTCGGGAACGGACCCTGTTGGAGTTGTGTTGGTGGAGAGGAGTGGCGTATCATGTTGGTAATGGTTGAGGTACGTTCTCCTTAAACGATCCCAGAGGTAGAGGCCCTTGGTTGCGTTTATCTGCATGGCAGACGTCGCGAGATAGCGAGAAATCCTTCTCGATTTTGTCGGGGACCGTGCACCAGGTGCACGTTACCTCCCGGCGTCTGTCATTTAGTTGCGAAGAATCCGGCGGTTACACTCCCCTCAGGGGGTTTACCTTCTTTAGGTAAACACGGGTGTCGCAATCCCGAGGTACCCCAGCGAACTATCTCTCCTTTCCTTTTTCCTCTCCTCTCTTCCTTTACTTTTTCTTTTTTTCTCCCTCGGTGTGGTTCCTCTTCGGAGGCGAGGGCACCCCTTTAGTAGCTGTTGCCGTTCTGTCGCCGCTTGCTACTATTGGGGTCTTTATCACCCACGTGTTTGCCGTGCGTGGAGACCCGTGTCCCCGGAAAAGGGAATCCTGGTAGTTGAGGGTCAGTCTTGGTTGCCCAACACACTGCTTTGGCCCCTGCTTCGGGTAAACGGGAGGTACTTAGTGGTTCCCTAATGTACCAATCGGCTGGTCGCTGACTTTGTCTTCGGCTAGGAACCAAGCTATCGTTTCGGCTTCTGGGCATCTCGTTAAGGGTGGAGGTCTGCTTCAGGGTCGTTTCGTGTGCGTATAGTTGTCGGTGAGCACTGGTGCAAGTATCTGTATCCCCTTGTTGGGCTCCGTGGTGGGTGGTGCCGCCGAGAACCGAATTAACCCCCCCCTTTTTATGGATTCTTCTCTTTTCTCTAAAAAAAATGAGAAATCTCTCCCCTCGAGGGAGCAACAAATGAAACGATTTTTTATCATTAAACGCGTGGAAGGTACATTTGCAACGATGTCGCCTTTCTTCATTCAGAAGTCTCTTAATGCCTGTGTTGGAAACGTGAATTCTGTTAAGAAATTCCGTTCTGGTGACCTGTTGGTAGAGGTATCGACTGCATCACAAGCTGAGCAGTTGCTAAAAGTCAATATGTTTGGTAACATACCTGTGTCCGTAACTCCACACGCATACTTAAACTCTTCGAGAGGGGTAATATCGGAGGCTGATCTCCTCCATACCACCGAAGATGAAATATTGGAGAACCTACGTGATCAACTCGTGTCTGGTGTACGTAGGATAACAATACGTCGCGATGGAAATTTACATCCGACGAAGCATATCATCCTGACTTTTGACACGCCAAAGCTGCCAACTCGTGTTATAGCTGGGTACCTACGGTGCCCCGTACGACCATATGTGCAGAACCCTCTCCGATGCTTTCAGTGCCAACGCTTTGGCCATTCGAAGGCATCGTGTCGTGGTTCCATGGTTTGTGCCCGTTGTGCCCAGCCAGACCATTCGTCAGACAATTGCAACTTGCCAGCAAAATGCGTAAATTGTCAGGGCGATCATACGTCATACTCACGTTCATGTCCTAAGTGGGTTCTGGAGAAAGAGATCCAGACCATTAAGGCTCACAGCAACATATCTTATATGGAGGCGCAAACAGGTTGAAGCTCGGAGCCCCAGAGTGGGAGTGTCCTATGCTTCTGTTGCCGCTTCCAGAAAAGTGATGTGCACGGCCTGTACACAAACAGACTCACTTCCCTGTATGAATACAACCAACAGTTCACAAAAGAGCAAAAGTACAAAAATAGTCTTAGAAACTTCTGATACCAAGCGCAACAAGAAAGGCAGACCATCGTCTCCTTCTTTCACCAACAAAAAAGTTGTGGAATCAGCGTCATATCACATTGACGCCGATACTCCTATTCCACCAAACCCAAATAGGAAAAAAGTTGTTTTTCCTAGAAAGGTCATCGGCCTTCCTAGGAAAACTAAAAGTCAAAGATATGACTTAAAAAATCCCCAGTCCTTCCGCAAGCTCGTCGCGGAAGAGACTGCGATAAAGTTATATGTGTCCGCGGACTCGGACCATGAAGTTGTGTTTGAGGAGTCTGATACTCCTCCTTCCGTTGGGTGCGTTTCTTCCTCGTCGCCCCTTTCTTCTCTGCCATAATGGCCTCTTTGGTTTGTTGGAACTGCCGTGGTTTCCGCCATAAGTTGGACGATGTAATGACACTGATCCGTGAATATACTCCCGCCTGTGTCGCCCTTCAGGAGACATACCTGAAGGCTGCTGACACGGCGAAGTTACGACGCTACAGCTGCATTAGGAAAGACAATGAAAACGGTAGAAGAGTGTCTGGAGGTGTTGCTCTCTTCACCTCTCATGACTACCCATCCACCTCACTGAACTTGCATACCACCTTGCAAGCAGTTGGGGTGAGAGTTCACCTAAAGAAATTAATTACTGTGTGCACTCTGTACCTTCCTCCTAATGAAGTTGTTGGTCAGCGGTCCCTTGACGACTTGGTAAATCAGCTTCCACAACCTTTCATAATCATGGGTGACTTTAATGCTCACAGTCCTCTGTGGGGGAATGAGAATGTCAACTCCCGTGGGCGACAGATCGAGCAGTTGATTTCCGATCACACTCTCTGTCTGCTAAATAACGGTGAGGCTACTCATTTTCACGAGCCCACACGAAGTTTCCATTCTGTGGATCTTGCTCTTTGTTCACCATCGCTTCTTCCGTTCTGGACGTTCAGCGTTGGGAGTGATCTGAGAAATAGCGATCATTTCCCACTTTTCATCTCCCAATCTGGTTGCAGCAACCCCTTACGTCGTGTTCCTCGCTATATTTATGAGGCTGCCGACTGGTCGCTCTACCAACAGCGAGCTGTCATTGAAAGAAGCATGGTGGAAGGAGCTATTGATGACGCTGTCAAAAAAGTCACTGATGTTATTATGGAGGCTGCTGATGCAGCGATACCAAAGTCATCGAGTTTCGTCCCGAAACATCGTAAACCTTGGTGGAACGCGGAATGCCAAGATGCTATTAAGCGGCAAAAGAAAGCTTGGAATAATTTCAGGCGTTATCCTACAACACCTAATTTCGTGGCATTTAAACAAGCAAAGGCTTTTGCTAGAAGAGTGCGTCGTCGGTGTCAGAGACAATCTTGGATACAGTATGTTTCCAGCTTATCACCATCTACTCCCAGTAAAGTTTTGTGGACACGAGCTAAGCGAGGGATGGGGTTGTATTCAGATAACCCAATCTCTTGCATTAATGAAAATGGCCGGCTACTTACAGACGTTAGCGATATTGCGAATGCTATTGGTCGCGCATTTGCTTCTGCTTCAAGCGCTGACTCATACTCGCAAGCTTTTCTGCGCCGCAAACGTCATGAAGAAGCCAGACGTGTTAATTTCTCCACTCGGTCCACTCTGCCTTATAATTGTACATTTACGGAGATTGAGCTTATGAGATGTTTAAATTCGACCAGGAATACATCTCCCGGGCCAGATGGCATTACATATGCACTTCTTAAGAACCTTTCTCGCCCCTCTCTCCTTAATCTATTACATCTGTACAATAGGATCTGGGTAGAACATACGTTTCCCGTCTCTTGGCAAAGGGCTATCGTAATTCCCTTTCCAAAACCCGGAAAGGATGCAACGGAGCCCTCGAACTACCGACCGATTGCTTTGACTAGCACTCTATGTAAGCTACTTGAGCGCATGGTGAATGCCCGTCTCGTTTATATGCTCGAAAGTAGGAAGATTCTTTCCCCATTTCAAAGTGGGTTCCGCAGAGGCAGGTCGACGACCGACAATATCATTGATCTGGAAACCCAAATTAGAAACGCTTTTCTTAGGAAAAATCACATGGTTTCCATCTTCTTTGATATTGAAAAGGCATACGACAGAACCTGGCGACAAGGAATACTACGTGACCTATATCAATTTAATTTAAGGGGTCACCTACCCATTTTTATTCAAAATTTTTTATCTAGAAGAAATTTTAACGTACGTGTTGGCTCCGTCTTCTCGGATCTTTACACACAAGAAGAGGGAGTCCCCCAAGGCAGTGTTTTAAGCGTCACTTTATTTGTGATTAAAATAAATAGTATTTTAAATGTTTTGCCTCCTACCGTTAAAGGTAGTTTGTACGTTGATGACCTGCAGATTTCTTGTCAAGGGTCAGATATGCGGCACATTGAGCGTCAACTACAAACAGCTGTAAACCGGATGGTACAATGGAATGATGAAAATGGTTATTGCTTCTCCGTCGACAAGACTGCTGTAGTCCATTTCTGTAGACGTCGGGGTGTTCATCCAGACCCCGAAATATTTTTGGGGCGGGTGAAATTAAACGTAGCAGAAAATGTGAAATTCTTAGGCGTCTTGTTTGATAGGAAACTGACCTTCCATCCACATGTCATGAACATCCGGAAGAAAAGCGAAGGTGCCTTGAATCTGCTGAAGATGCTTTCGAACACTTCGTGGGGTGCGGATCGCACTTCCATGCTGAGAATCTACAGAGCTTCCATTCGAAGCAAATTGGATTACGGTTGTGAAGCGTATGGTTCTGCTCGCCCGTCTGTGTTGCGACAGCTGGATACCATACACCACAGTGCTCTCCGTATTTGCTCAGGTGCTTTCCGAACATCTCCCGTCGAAAGCCTCTATGCAGACTCTCATGAACCCCCTCTCTACCTTATCAGGCATCAGTTATCGCTCAAATATTACTACCGCATTCTTGCTCACCCTTCCCATCCTCTTCAGAGTCAGCTACTTGACACCAGTAATGATAGTTTGTATGAACACCGTCCATCTTGTGTCCCGTCGTTTGGTCTGAGACTCCGAAATTTCCTGCGTGACTCCGACCTGTATAATACGGATGTCATGGAAAATATTTGTTTTCCCCTTCCTCCATGGAAGTGTCGTAGTTTAACTTATATGAACCCTTTCAAGGATTTTTCGAAGAATAATACCAACGACGTAGTGTATCGGCAACTTTTCGCGGCTCATCGTGCTGTGTTCCAGGAGTACAGCGATGTATATACTGACGGATCAAAATCATGTGATCACGTCGGCTGCGCCTACGTCATCAATAACGACGTGGTAAGTCGCAGACTGCATGCATCCTGTTCTGTGTTTACTGCCGAAATGGAAGCCATCTTGGAAGCACTACAGTGTATCTGCACTAAGAGGGAAAGAAAGTTTATCGTGTACACTGATTCTCTCAGTTCTTTACAGGCTTTGGAATCAGATGCACCCGCTCACCCTCTTGCCATTGAAGTATTAAAACTTCATCACCATCTGGCAAGGCACGGCTGTAGTGTTTTGTTCTGTTGGATTCCGAGCCATGTTGGAATCCGAGGTAATGAGTTGGCTGATGCAGCTGCTAAAAATGCTAATACTATCTTACGCAAGCCGATACCACTGTGTGACATCAAACAGACTATCAAATACATCATACGGTGCAAGTGGCAAGAAATTTGGAACCTGCAGGTAAACAACAAACTGCATGGGTTAAAACCAAATATCTCTTTTTGGCCCTCACTTGGAAGCAGAAAAAGTGACGTATTTTTAACTCGCCTGCGCATTGGGCACACCCGTCTGACACATTTACATTTGTTATTTGGGGAGAGTGCCCCTATGTGTGCTTACTGTAAATGCGTCTTGGCTGTCCTTCATGTTTTAACTTCATGTAATAATTTTAAAAACTTGTATATAAAATATTTTAACTCGTCATCTCCATCTTTATCTCATTTAATTGGTGAACATCCGCATCCTGCGCTGTTCACTTTCATCCATCATATTGGTTTTTACCATCTAATTTAATGGTTTTTTTAAACTGTTTTTATCTTGTTTATACTCGAGTCTATATATTATCTGTGTTTTTATATGGTCTTTCAGTACTTCGTTTGATTTTGTTTTTCTCACTTCTCTTCTTTTGTATATATTTTTATCTGCGGTTTTTATGTTCTAAGGCGTATAAATAAATTACATGTACGTTTGTTCTGGTTTTACCTTGTGCTTGGCGCAGCTTGTCCTCTCTGGACCTTGCGCCAAAAAACTCAAACAAACCAACCAACCAACCAACCGGCGGTTACACTTGGCACGTTAGAAAAGTGTGGAACGACGGGGTCTGGCGGGGACCCCGAATCGAACTGGAAGTAATCCGTGGTTTCTAAAAATTCAAATATGGCTGCAACTAAAGAAAAATTAGTTACAGCTTCTTGGGCGGATCGCTCAGCCGACCAAACTTCTCTCCCTCCGAGAGAGCAACCTCTCCCCTCGAGGGAGCAACTAATGGCAAGATTCTTCATTATAAAGAGAGTGGAAGGAAATTTTGCAACTGTGTCGCCATTTCTTATACAGAAATCTTTGGATTCCGCTGTAGGACACGTAAAAACCGTTAAAAAGCTCCGTTCTGGTGATCTCCTTGTTGAAGCATTAACTGCAATACAAAGTGAGCAACTGGTAAAGGTAAAGATGTTTGGCAATATGGACGTAACAGTAACTCCACATGGGTATTTAAACTCTTCAAGAGGGGTAATTTCGGAGGCTGACCTCCTCCATACCACCGAGGAGGAAATCCTGGAGCACTTGCATGACCAACTCGTGTCTGGTGTTCGTCGTATTACTATCCGTCGAGATGGGAAAGTACTTCCAACGAAGCATCTCATCTTGACGTTCGACACACCAAAGTTGCCATCTTTCCTTATTGCTGGGTACCTTCGATGCCCAGTCAGACCGTACGTCCAAAACCCTCTCCGTTGCTTTCAGTGCCAACGATTTGGTCACTCGAAAGCAACGTGTCGTGGTTCCGCGGCTTGTGCTCGTTGTGCTCAACCTGACCATAACTCTGACACATGTGACGCACCACCTAAATGTATAAATTGCAAAGGAGATCACACTTCATATTCACGTTCATGCCCGAAATGGATCACCGAAAAGGAGATCCAAACTATTAGGGCTCAGAAAAATATATCGTATATGGAAGCAAAAAAAGAGGTTGAATCCCGAAGTCCTAGAGTTGGAGTTTCTTACGCTTCTGTAGTCGCTCCGAAGAAATTAATGGTCACAGCTGCTACTCAAACCCCAGTGTCAAACTTTACCAATAATAAACCAACCAATAGTAAAAATTCTATAACACAATCCGTAATTTCTAATTCAAAGCAGAATAAAATATCACGACCTCAGACACCTTCCACTTTAAAACCATCTTTAAATAAAAAATTAAAACGTGCCGAACTATTGAAGCGAGTGAGTCATCCCCGTAAGGTGAAAGACCCTCGCAATGTGGCGCGTATGGAGGAGGACACCCTCCAAGTGTGCGTGTCCAATTCGGATCTTTCTGATCCTGAAGCTGGGGTGTCTATGGACACCTCCAGTCATCCAGCTCGTGTTCCATCTCCCTCTTCCCCACTAATTTAATTTTTTTTTTTGTAAATGTTTTTATCTTTTTTACACTTCCAATTTTTAGACTTTATATTTGTGTTTTTTACATGGTCTTATTCCATAGGTTGATTGTTTTTATTACTGTATTTTATATGTGTTTTTTTTATCATCGGTTTTATGTATCATGGTGTAGAATTTCTATTTATGTATATGTTTCTTTCGGGTTTTACCATGTGTTTGGCGCAGCTTGTCCTCTCCGGACCTTGCGCCATTAAACCCCAACCAACCATAACCATAACCATCTCCCTCTTCCTCCTGATGGCGACTTTAATTTCCTGGAACTGTCGCGGTTTCCGAAATAAACTTTCTGATCTGAAGTCTTTGATCACAGATAAACATCCGGCCTGTGTCGTACTTCAGGAAACTTTCCTGAAGTCAGCGGACAAGGCCAAATTACGTCGTTACAGTATTATTCGGAAGGACAATGTTTCGGGTGTGCGAGCGTCTGGAGGTGTTGCTCTCCTGACCTCTCACAGCTATCCCTACTCTGTCCTATCGTTAAATACTCCACTTCAAGCGGTAGCAGTGCGTGTGCAGATGCGGATATTAATTTCCGTGTGTGTAATATATCTGCCACCTAACGATGTTGTTGATCAAAGAACTCTTGACGACTTGGTGACTCAGCTTCCGGAACCTTTTATTATACTTGGAGATTTTAATGCTCATAATGTGTTGTGGGGGAGTAGCTGTAACACCGCTCGAGGAAGGCAAGTGGAGCAGTTAATAACTGACCATAATCTTTGCCTCCTCAATAATGGTGATCCTACTCACTTTCACGAACCATCTCGAACCTTTCATACCATCGATCTTGCCATCTGTTCACCGTTACTTTTTCCATCTTGTAACTTCTGGGTTGGGACTGATCTTCGCGGGAGTGACCACTTCCCTTTTTTTGTGTCACTGTCCGGCATGGGATCTATAGTCTGTCGCCCTGCGCGATTCAAATATGAGTCTGCGAACTGGTCGCGATTTACAGACATTGCAACCATTACCGAGGTTATGGTCGACGGTGATATCGATGATGCGGTTCGTCTTGTCTCCGATGTTATAATAGAAGCTGCCAATGCAGCTATTCCTAAGAGTTCACCAAATGGTCGTAGAAATTGGAAGCCGTGGTGGAACCTCGAATGTCGAGAAGCCCTGAAAAAGCAAAGAAAACAGTGGGGGATATTTCGACGATATCCCACGACGGCTAATTTCATTGCGTTTAAAGAAGCAAGAGCTAACGCTCGTAGAGTGCGTCGCCCCTCAGGGGGTTTACCTTCTTTAGGTAAACACGGGTGTCGCAATCCCGAGGTACCCCAGCGAACTATCTCTCCTTTCCTTTTTCCACTCCTCTCTTCCTTTCCTTTTTTTTTTTTTCTCCCTCGACGTGGTTCCTCTTCGGAGGCGAGGGCACCTCATTAGAAGCTGTTGTCTCTCTTGCTTCTAGCTTCTAATGACGTGTATATCACCCACGTGTTTGCCGTGCGTGGAGACCCGTGTCCCCGGAAAAGGGAATCCTGGTAGTTGAGGGTCAGTTTTGGTTGCCCAACACACTGCTTCGGCCCCCGCTTCGGGTAAACGGGAGGTACATAGTGGTTCCCTATAGTATCAATCGGCTGGTCGTTGACTTTTGTCTTCGGCTAGGAACCAAGCAATCGTTCCGATTTCTGGACATCTCGTTAAGGGTGGATGTCGTTTCAGGGTCGTTTCGTTCGCGTATAGTTCTCGGTTAGCACCGGTGCACGTATGTGCATCCCCTTGTTGGGCTCCATGGTGGGTGGTGCGGCCGGGAACTGAATTTCATGCCCCTTTATATGGACACTTTTTCTGAAAATCCCACGGTGAGGGATAAGTCACCAAAATTAAACGAATGTACCGCTTTTTCTACAACCCGTTTCTTTATCATTAAACGAGCAGAAGGAAACTTTCACAATATTTCCCCATTTGTGATCTATAAATCAATGCAGTGTTTACTTGGTGAAGTTAAATCCATCAAAAAACTGCGATCTGCGGACCTTTTAGTTGAGGTCTCTTCAACCCAACAGGCTACCGTTCTTTCAACTTGTACCTCTTTAGGCCAATTTCCAATTCTTGTATCGGCACACAGTACGTTAAACTCCTCGCGAGGCGTTATTTCGGAGTTGGATTTTCTCAACACACCCGAAGATGAGATCCTTGAGAATCTGGGAGATCAAAATGTATCGGCTGTTAGACGTATCACTGTACGTCGGGATGGGAAGATGCTTCCTACTAAGCACCTCATCTTGACGTTTAACACGCCATCCCTTCCAAGTCACGTGAAGATGGCATGGATCCGTAGCCCTGTGCGCCCGTACATCCCGAATCCGTTAAGATGTTTCAAGTGCCAACGTTTTGGACATTCGAAGGATTCCTGTCGTGGATCTATTACCTGCGCCCGTTGCTCAGAAGTTGGCCACGACAGCGATAGCTGCGATGCACCCCATCGATGTGTAAATTGTCAGGGTGATCATGTTGCCTATTCTCGTTCGTGTCCGAAGTGGTTTTTGGAAAAAGAAATTCAAACCTTAAAAATAACAAAAAAAAATTCTTTTCCTGAGGCAAGGAAACTTGTGGAAACCCAAACCCCAAAGGTTGGTGTTTCATATTCTGCTGCTTTAAAAAAAATAATGAAACCTGCAAGCACTCAGACCGAACCAGTTGTTTTCTCTCCAATTAAATTGACAAACAAAAACTCTAAACAGGATAAAGAATCTTCACAGGCAACCTCTCACGGCAGAAATTCCAGACAAACGTCATCACCTCCAGCACATCCAAATATTACTGAATCTAGAAAGACACAACAGACAACAAAACAAAAAAAAGAGACACCCCAGCAGGATACTTCATCTAAAAGCAATATATCTAAAACTTTCAAAACTACCGCTCATCAAAATGTTACTTCATCCAATCAGTCTTGTTCATACCACATTGATACGAACTCACCTATCCCTCGAAACCTAAATAGAAAAAAAGTGGCTATCCCTAGAAAGTGCGTTGCCCTTTCTAGGAAAGCTAATGATCCGGATTACATTCTAAAAAATAATCAGTACGTCCGCAGAGTCGCGGAAAATTCGGATCTAAAATTGTACGTGTCCGAGGACTCGGACATCGAAGTTGATTTGGAGGAGTCTTAACTCCTCTTTTTGTTAAATGAAATTTTGTCTTTTACAACTTTTATTCATTGTTTATGTCTTCATATTATCTCATATCAGTGTTTTCAAGTTGCTTGTTTTTAGTTGTGTTTTAATTTTTTCTTTTATATCACGGCTCTTTTGTCGTTATTCTTGATTAGTGTAATTAACTATTATTTTTGGCCTCTTTTATAACCTTTTTGCATGACTGGTTTATCACTATTTACGTAAGACTATTTTTTATCAAATTTCAAAACCAACGGAATTTTATACTCTAATCTGTGTGTTTATATGGGTTTTTAATATTTTGATTGTTTTTATCGCTGTATGATGTGTATATGGTTTTATCATCGGTTTTAGTTTAGAATCTAAGAATGCTCACTTTTAGATACGCTTTTTTCGGGTTTTACCATGTGTTTGGCGCAGCATGTCCTATTTTGGACCTTGCGCCATAAAACCCCAACCAACCAACCGTAGAGTGCGTCGACGTTGTCAGAGAGAGTCTTGGCAAAAGTATGTTTCGGAATTGACATCATCCACTCCCAGTAAGCAGCTTTGGACGAAAGTGAAAAAGTGCATGGGATTATATTCTGACCAGCCCCTAAAATGCATCGTCCAAGATGGCGTTACCCTGTCGACCGTAGAGGACATTGGTAACGCCATTGGCAACGCTTTTAGTTGTGTGTCCAGTGCGTCCTCTTACCAGACCACCTTCATGCGACACAAACTGCGTGCCGAGTCTAGGCCCTTGCGTTTTGAAACTCAGTCCAACCTGTCATACAACTGCCCCTTTACGGAGAACGAGTTGGAGAATTGCCTTCGGCAGACTCGGATGACTTCCCCGGGTCCCGATGGCATTAGTTATGCGATGCTACAGCATCTCTCTCGCAGCTCGCTCCGTAATTTACTGTATTTGTTTAATAGAATCTGGGAGGAACATACTTTCCCAACCTCTTGGCGTAGGGCAATAGTGATTCCCTTTCCTAAACCGGGAAAGGATGCTACTAACCCGAATAATTACCGTCCAATTGCACTCACGAGCTGTTTGTGTAAGCTACTAGAACGCATGGTAAACAATCGGTTAGTGTACGTACTAGAAACCGAGCTTTATCTGTCACCCTTACAAAGCGGTTTCCGGCGTGGCCGGTCTACGATGGATAACGTCATTGCCTTAGAATCTGAAGTTCGCAACGCCTTTGTCAGAAGAAACCATTTAGTGTCAGTTTTCTTTGACATCGAAAAGGCTTATGACCGGACTTGGCGATATGGCATTCTTCGTGACCTTTACAATAACAACTTCCGTGGCCACTTGCCGATTTTCATTGCGAACTTCTTGTCACTACGAGAATTTCAAGTTCGCATTGGTACCACACTTTCCGATGTTTACATTCAGGAAGAAGGTGTTCCTCAGGGAAGTGTACTTAGTGTTACACTGTTCTCTCTGAAAATTAATGGAATTTTAATGTGCTTACCACCATCTGTTCAGGGCAATCTATATGTTGACGACTTGCAGATTTCCTGCCAAAGCAAGGATATGCGTTACATTGAACGACAACTGCAAATTGCAATCTCTCGCATGATGACATGGTGTTCGGAGAACGGATTTAAGTTTTCGACCGAAAAAACCTCTTGTGTACATTTTTGCAAACGCAGAGGTTTGCATCCTGACCCGCAAATATTCCTAGGTGAGTCCCTGATAGCCGTAGAGAACGTGGTTCGTTTCTTGGGCGTGTTGTTTGATAGTAAGCTAACTTTCCTCCCGCACGTAATGTATCTGCGGCGGAAGTCTGAGCAGGCTCTAAACTTGCTGAAAGTTCTATCGAACACGTCCTGGGGAGCTGAACGAGCTACCATGCTCCGGGTTTATCGCGCGGTCATTCGATCGAAAATGGATTATGGATGCGCCGTGTACGGTTCCGCACGCTTTTCCGTGCTACGGAAACTGGACACGATTCATCATTCCGCCCTTCGAATCTGTTCTGGTGCTTTCAGAACATCTCCCGTAAAGAGTTTAAATGTCATCTGCGGTGAGCCTTCTTTACCATCTATTCGCAAGCAATTGTCGCTTCAGTTGTACTCCCGTGTCCTATCGAAACGTAATCACCCACTCCATGCTGTTCTTCTTGAAAGTCAGTTTGACCGACTTTTTGAAAATCGGCCATCTTGCATTCCACCTTTCGGACTTCGCATGAGGACGTTCCTTTCTTCGACGTCTCTCCGTGATACGGATGTCTTGCTGCATCCGACCTTGCCTTTTGCACCTTGGCGTAATCACAGGATTTCATACTTGCGCCCTTTCCAGGGTTTTGTGAAGTCAAGTACGGATCCTGTGGTGTATCGCCAGCTTTTTGCGTCGCACCTCGCTAGTTACCCTAACTATGTTGGTGTCTATACCGACGGCTCTAAAACAGGAGATCATGTTGGATGTGCCTACGTCTGTGGCAGAGACGTTAGTAGCTATAAACTTCCCAACTGTCTTTCTATTTTTTCAGCAGAGTTTGTCGCCGTACACGAGGCATTAAAGTATATCTCCCGTCAGAGATGTAGACGTTTCATCGTATATACAGATTCCATCAGCGTGTTAGAGAACTTGGAGAATGGTGAAGTGTCCCACTCCCATTCCCTTCTATCTCCGGTGGTGGATCTGCATCGTCGCCTCTGTCGTCGTGGTTTCAGTGTTTTGTTCTGCTGGGTGCCGGGTCATGTCGGCATAACGGGTAACGAGCAGGCAGATGCTGCGGCTAAAGGTGCCGCTTATCGTCTGAATCAGCATGTTCCTATTAGCGATATGAAGTCCGCTGTCAAAAATCTAGTCCGACAGGAGTGGCAATTAGATTGGAATGAGCAAGTCAATAACAAACTCAGACAGGTTAAGGCATGCATTGGTGCTTGGACATGTGCTCCGCTGCGTCGTGTAGACGTCATGCTCACACGATTGAGAATTGGGCACTCCCTCCTGACACATCGGCATTTGCTGATGGGCGAGGATACCCCTCTATGTGAACACTGTCGGTCTCCACTTTCAGTGTCACATATCTTGACATCTTGTCCTGTTCTGCAGCCTTGCTACAATCGTTTTTTTGGGTCTAGTTCACCCAATCTGCCTATTTTGTTGGGGGAGCCCCCCCATCCTTCACTGTTTCCCTTTTTATTCGCCACTGGTTTTATAAAAAGTATTTGCTTTTCAGATTGATTTTAATGTGAAACTTTTAAATTCTAAATTTCATCGTTCATATCATTAAATCTTTTTATCAACTTTTCTTATATTTTTTAATGCTTTTATATAACATTGGTTTTATAATCTTTACTTATAATCGCTTTTACCATTTGTATATACCATCTCTGTTTTTCAACCTTGAATGTTATCGTGTTTACACAATTTTATTGCATCTTAATTGATTTTTCTGTGGTGTGTATGTGCTATTATTAACAAAAGTGTTGGTGACCAATCCGTTTTTTCAGCTGTGTTTTATATATACTGTGTTTTGGCTCCAGTCTTGTGTTTGGCGCTTTATGTCCTATTTTGGACCTTGCGCCATAAAACCCCAACCAACCAACCAACCAACCAACCAAGATTACTCCGCGAAATGAAAAACGTACCCCTTCATCACCGCCTTCTACAACCCGTAAGAAAGCTCCAGAATCAAAAATGCCAGAAATAATTAACTATAACACGATTCCACATATACCCACAAATCCTAATAGAACAGTCAATCTACTCCCTAGAAAGCACATTGGGCTTTCTAAAAAGCAAAGGAACCAAAAATTAATTTTAAAAAATCCAAAGTCGTTCCGTCGGCATATAGCCGAGGACGCCCCCATCCAACTTTACACATCCGATCTTTCGGATGATGTCGTGGAATTTGAGGAAACTCCTCCCATTCCACAGTCTAAAGGGTCCACATCACCCATGCCGCCTCTCTGACCACTTTCATCCTGGCTTCCATAATTTCATGGAATTGCCGTGGTTTTCGCCATAAGCTCCAAGATATTAAGACCCTGATCCGCGAATATCACCCAGCTTGTGTCGCACTTCAGGAAACTTTCCTGAAGTCAGCTGACACAGCAAAGGTTCGTCGCTACAGCTGTACTAGAAGAGATAACGATGGCAGTGGGAGAGCGTCAGGAGGCGTCGCCCTTCTGACCTCTCATGACTATCCATCCACTGTAGTTACACTGCATACCACCTTACAAGCAGTTGCTATTAGAGTGCACATGAGAAAGCTAATTACCGTGTGCAATTTCTATCTCCCTTCTAATAGTGCAATTGATCAGAGGTTACTTGATGACTTAGTGTGTCAGCTTCCAGCACCCTTTATTATTGTCGGTGACTTCAATGCGCATAGTCCTTAGTGGGGTAGTGATGATAGTAACTCCCGTGGGCAACAGATCGAAAAGTTGATTTCGGATCACTCTCTCTGTCTGCTAAACAACGGTGAAGCTACCCATTTCCATGAGCCATCCAGGACATTTCACGCTATTGACCTCGCGATCTGCAGTCCTTCGCTTTTACCTTTCTGGCAGTTTAATGTAGGGAATGACTTGAGGAACAGTGATCACTTCCCAGTTTTTCTCTCAGTATCTGGGGGTGGGTGTGAGCCTGTTCGTCGTCTTCCCCGTTACATTTATGATTCAGCTGACTGGTGTCTGTATGAAGCCAGAGCAGTGATTACCAGAGGTATGGTTATTGGCGAGATCGACGATTGTGTTAAAAGAGTTACCGATGTAATAATGGAAGCCGCTGATGCAGCGATCCCTAAGACTTCATCTTTTACACATAGGCACCGGAAACCTTGGTGGAACTTAGAATGCACGGAAGCCATTAAAAAACAAAGAAAAGCGTGGGGTATTTTTCGACGATATCCCACCACAGCAAACTATATCGCTTTCAAGCAGGCAAAGGCGCAGGCAAGAAGAGTACGTCGCAGGTGTCAAAAAGATTCTTGGACACAGTATGTTTCTAGCCTTACATCATATACCCCCAGTAAGCAGTTGTGGACTCGTGCGAAGAGGGCAATGGGACTCTATTCTGAGTATCCGATCTCCTGTATTAAACAGGATGGTCATGAGCTTACTGACATTCATGATATACCCAATGCCATCGGCCGTGCCTTCGAGCACGTCTTAAGTGCCGACTCATATGAGCGTTCATTTCAGTCTTATAAACATCATGAAGAATCTCGTCCCATTAATTTCTCAACCCGGTCCAACCTTCCATACAACTGCCCTTTCACGGAGAACGAGTTTACCCGCTGTTTACAGCAAACTCGGCAATCAGCCCCAGGGCCTGATGGTATAACATACAGTCTTCTTAAACACCTTCCGAAGACTTCTCTCCGTAACATCTTATTCCTGTATAATAGAATCTGGGAGGAGCATACGTTTCCACTTTCTTGGCGTAAGGCAATCGTCATTCCCTTCCCAAAACCCGGGAAGGATGCAACTGACCCTGCTAATTATAGACCTATCGCACTCACTAGTTGCCTATGCAAGCTTCTTGAACGGATGGTAAATCTACGCCTAGTGCATGTCCTAGAAAATAACGAATGTCTCCCACCCTTCCAGAGTGGGTTCCGCAAAGGCAGGTCCACCATGGACAATATCATTGCTCTCGAATCTCATATTAGAAATGCTTTTGTTAGGCGAAGACATGTAGTTTCTATTTTTTTCGATATCGAAAAGGCGTATGACAAGACTTGGCGGCATGGTATACTTCGTGACCTCCACTCCTTGAATTTTCGGGGTCACCTACCAATATTTATTGCTAATTTCTTGGCCCATCGTGTTTTTACTGTACGGATAGGTTCTACTCTATCAAATGTTTTTAATCAAGAGGAAGGAGTACCACAGGGCAGTGTCTTAAGCGTAACGCTTTTTTCGATAAAAATAAATAATATACTTAAGGTTTTACCTCCATCTGTTAATGGCACCCTGTATGTAGATGACCTGCAGATTTCATGTGAAGGCTCGGATATACGACATATCGAGCGACAACTTCAGACAGCGGTTAATCGAATGGTCCGGTGGAATGCCAAAAATGGGTTTCGGTTCTCTGTCAGCAAAACTTCTGTTGTCCACTTTTGTAGGCTTCGAAGAATTCACACAGATCCAGAGATTTTTCTGGGACAGACGAAAATTCCCGTCGTCGAAAGTGTTCGGTTCCTAGGTGTGTTGTTTGACAGGAAGCTCACTTTCCTTCCGCACATTTTGCATTTGCGGAAGAAGTGTGAATCTGCCCTCAACCTTTTAAAGGTACTTTCGAACACGTCTTGGGGTGCGGATCGCATATCTATGTTGAGAGTGTACAGAGCCGCCATTCGATCGAAACTGGATTATGGCTGTGCAGCGTATGGCTCAGCACGAGCATCAGCTCTGCGACAACTGGACACCGTTCATCATAGAGCATTGCGCATCTGTTCTGGAGCTTTCCGAACGTCTCCCATCGAAAGTCTGCATGTGGTCTGCGATGAACCATCCCTAACTGCTATCCGTCACGAATTGTCGCTCGTATATTATTTCCGTATACTGTCTCACTTTAAACATCCTCTACAGAACCTTTTGCTTGATAGCCAGTTAGTTTACTATTATACGAATCGCCCATCCTGTATTCCACCTTTTGGGATACGGATGAGAAATCTGCTGAGAGATTCTGAGATCGAGGGAGTTGATGTTATGAATAGACCCCTCTGGGTTACCCCCCCTTGGCGGTCTCTAACTTTCTCCTTTATCAATCCTTTTGTAGATTTGGGCAAAACTAACACTAGCGATGTGGTGTATCGCCAGCTGTTTGCAGCGCATCGCGAAAGATTTTCATGCTATTTAGATGTCTACACCGACGGATCGAAAGCGTGCGATCATGTTGGCTGCGCTCATGTCTGCAAGAACAATGTGGTCAGTCACAGCTTACATCCGTCATTCTCTGTGTTCTCTGCTGAACTGGAAGCCATCTTAGAAGCCTTAGAGTACATTTGCACCCGGAGAGAAAGGAATTTTATAGTGTACACTGATTCGTTGAGTTCCTTACAGACTCTCGAATCAGATGCGCCTACCCATCCTTTAGCTATTGAGGTTTTGAGACTCAAACGTCATCTCTGTGGTCAGGGCTATAAGGTCTTATTTTGTTGGATTCCGAGTCATGTAGGAATTCGGGGAAATGAACTGGCTGATGCTGCTGCGAAGAATGCAAACGTTGCACTTCATAAGCCAACCCCTTTCTGTGACATAAAGCAAACAATCAAGAGAATGATTCGTCGAAAATGGCAGGAAGACTGGAATATGCAGGTCGAAAACAAGCTCCATATGATAAAACCTACTGTCGCTTGTTGGCAGACTTTGCCAACTCGCAAGAGAGACGTGTTGTTGACACGGTTGCGTATCGGGCACTCGCGACTCACCCATGTCCATCTGTTGCTGCGCGAGAGCGCCCCCTTGTGTATATATTGCAAATGCCCTCTCACTATTTTACATATTTTAACTAGCTGTGTTGCTTTTAAAACTATCTATTTTAAATTATACAATTGTTATGCACCAAGTTTGGATATCTTACTGGGAGAATATCCCCATCCTAATCTTTTTAACTTTTTACGCATGACTGGTTTTTACACCGAAATTTAGTTTTTTAAATCTTGTATCTTCAGATTTATCATACTTTTAACCATCATCACTTTTTATCCATGTTCTTTACTTTTAATGTGTTTTGGTTTTATTTTCTTTCATCGGTTTTATAAGTATTTCAAAGCTTGATTTTCTTAACCTTTACTAGTCCTGGTATCAGTAAACCATATGGTTGGCGCAGCTTGTCCCTCAGAGGATCTTGCGCCATAAAACCTAAACCAACCAACCAATCCAACAAACCAAAGAGGCCATTAGGGCAGAGAAGAAAGGGGCGACGAGGAAGAAACGCACCCAACGGAAGGAGGAGTATCAGACTCCTCAAACACAACTTCATTGTCCGAGTCCTCGGACACATATAACTTTATCGCAGTCTCTTCCGCGACGAGCTTGCGGAAGGACTGTGGATTTTTTAAGTCATATCCTTGACTTTTAGTTTTCCTAGGAAGGCCGATGACCTTTCTAGGAAAAACAACTTTTTTCCTATTTGGGTTTGGCGGAATAGGAGTATCTGCGTCAATGTGATATGACGCTGATTCCACAACTTTTTTGTTGGTGAAAGAAGGAGACGATGGTCTGCCTTTCTTGTTGCGCTTGGTATCAGAAGTTTCTAGGACTATTTTTGTACTTTTGCTCTTTTGTGAACTGTTGGTTGCATTCATAGAGGGAAGTGAGTCTGTTTGTGTACAGGCCGTGCACATCACTTTTCTGGAAGCGGCAACAGAAGCATAGGACACTCCCACTCTGGGGCTCCGAGCTTCAACCTGTTTGCGCGCCTCCATATAAGATATGTTGCTGTGCGCCTTAATGGCCTGGATCTCTTTCTCCAGAACCCACTTTGGACATGAACGTGAGTATGACGAATGATCGCCCTGACAATTTACGCATTTTGCTGGCAAGTTGCAATTGTCTGACGAATGGTCTGGCTGGGCACAACGGGCACAAACCATGGAACCACGACACGATGCCTTCGAATGGCCAAAGCGTTGGCACTGAAAGCATCGGAGAGGGTTCTGCACATATGGTCGTACGGGGCACCGTAGGTACCCAGCTATAACACGAGTTGGCAGCTTTGGCGTGTCAAAAGTCAGGATGACATGCTTCGTGGGATGTAAATTTCCATCGCGACGTATTGTTATCCTACGTACACCACCCCTCAGGGGGTTTACCTTCTTTGGTAAACACGGGCTTCACAACCCCGAGGTACCCCAGTGTCTTTTTCTCTCTCCGTGGGGTTTACTTTCTTTGGTAAATGTGGGCGTCGCGTACCCAGTGTCCCATAGCGATCCGTCTCTTTTTCTCTTCTCCTATCCTGGCTTTTTTGTTGAATTCTTTCTGGGCTTTTTTTCCTCTCCATCTGGAGCTTAAACTAATATCTTTAGTTGCTGTTTTCTTTTTTAAACCCTATGTGTGTTTTTTGTTTGTCTTTTCTTAGTTAGAAAAAAAAATAAAAATCAAAAAAATGTAAAAAATAATAAAATGGACAAAAAAAAGGTTTTGTGCTATCTGTCCCCTTCGGAGCCTTCATGGTTACAAAACCGATCTCGACCCACCCAGCCTTGACGCTACTGGGTCCTTGTACCACTCTTCGGCCTCTCCCGCGAGGGACACCGCTTGGGCTCGGGAACGGACCCTGTTGGGGTTGTGTTGGTGGAGAGGAGTGGCGTTTCCATGTTGGTAATGGTTGAGGTACGTTCTCCTTAAACGATCCCAGAGGTAGAGGCCCTTGGTTGCGTTTATCTTCATGGCAGACGTCGCGAGGTAGCGAGAAATCCTTCTCGATTCTGTCGGGGACCGTGCACCAGGTGCACGTTACCTCCCGGCGTCTGTCATTTAGTTACGAAGAATCCGGCGGTTACACTGGTCACGATAGAAAAGTGTGGAACGACGGGGTCTGGCGGGGGCCCCGAATCGAACTGGAAGTAATCCGTGTTTTTTTAAAAGTAATCATGGCTGCAACTAATAGTAATTTAGTTACAGCTTCCTGGGCGGATCGCTCATCTAATCAAACTCTTTCTCTCCCTTCGAGAGAGCAACATATGTCGCGTTTTTTTCTTTTAAAGCGCAATGAAGGCAATTTTGGTATGGTGTCACCATTTCTGATAAATAAAATTTTAAATGCGTCTGTCGGACACGTTAAATCGGTTAAAAAGCTCCGTTCTGGAGAACTGTTAGTAGAGGCTTCGAATGCAGCACAGGCTGAGAAATTACTTAAAATTAATATGTTCGGGAACATGGCTGTAACCGTAGCTCCGCACGGTTACCTTAATACTTCCAGAGGTGTCATATCGGAAGGTGATCTCCTCCATACATCTGAACAGGAGATTTTGGAACATCTGAAAGACCAACTTGTGTCTGCTGTGCGTCGCATAGCAATTCGTCGGGACGGGAAATTTCTCCCCACTAAACATCTAATCCTGACATTCGACACGCCGAAACTACCACCTTATGTCATAGCCGGCTACCTTCAGTGCCCTACTAGACCATATGTACAGAATCCTCTCAGATGCTTTCAGTGCCAACGCTTTGGACACTCGAAAGCGTCTTGTCGTGGTTCCCCAGTCTGTGCTCGTTGTGGCCAATCTGATCATATCTCAGACACTTGCAACTTGGCACCAAAATGTGTCAATTGCAAAGGTGACCATACGTCATATTCACGCTCGTGTCCCAAATGGAAAACAGAAAAAGAAATACAAACTGTTAAGGCTCACAAAAATATCTCGTATATGGAAGCGCGAAAACAGGTTGAGGCTAGAACTCCCAGAGTCGGAGTTTCATATGCTTCTGTTGCCGCCTCCCAAAAAATCATGTGCACTGCCTCCACACAAACTGATTCGAGTCTGCTTTCTAATAGCCCACAGAAAAGTATGAATAATATGACACCAAAAGTAATGCTCTCAGATTCCCGGAATGGAACGAACGAGAAACCAAAACCCAAAAGAAACAATAAAAATAAAACAAGCACGCAAACCGACAATCCCGGAAACTCTTCCAAATCTGCTAATGACCAGATCTCAAATGTGCAAAATTTGCCACAATCTAAACGAACAAAAAAGCAATCTGAACCCATCCCCTCAAAATTGACTCGTAAAGACTTTTTAAAAAACAGACCTATTACAGATGAGCCTTATGAACTTGAGACAGATGAACCCCTTAAAGTTTATGTCTCCCCAGAGGAGGATATGTTAACGGACAGCTCGTCGGATTCGGATGCAGTTGAATCCAATTCTGCTAGCTGATAGTCCGTTTCTTTTCCCTTTCTTATAAAAAAAAAAAAATTTCATTATGGCATCTATTATTACCTGGAACTGCCACGGCTTCCGCAACAAACAAGACAATATTAAAACCTTGATTTCTGACCATAACCCAGCCATTTTCGCACTACAAGAAACATATTTAAAAAACACCGACAATATAAAAATTCGCAGATACATCACCGTTAGAAAAGAACGCGATATTGGTGGAAGAGTATCAGGAGGAGTGGCCCTCCTAATATCTCATGACTATCCATCCACTGTCATTCCACTGAAAACAAATTTACAGGCTGTTGCAGCGCGTGTCCACATCCGTCAACTCACTACCATTTGCACCGTCTATCTACCACCAAACGAACCGATTAACAGAAACTCTTTGGCTCATCTTTTAACACAACTTCCGGCCCCTTTTATAATAGTTGAAGATTTTAACGCACATAGCCCACTTTGGGGTAGCCCGAACACTAACAATAGAGGACAAGAAATAGAAATATTCTTATCTGATTTCTCACTCTGTGTCTTCAACAATGGTGAGAATACTTATTTTCATCAACCTACCAAAACCTTCCATGCAATAGATCTAGCCATAGGTTCCCCTTCAATTCTACCCTTTTATAATTTTTGGGTTTCAAATGACTTACACAATAGCGATCATTTTCCGGTTTTTCTCTCCTTGCTGACCGCTGATTCGAATGCCGTTTCTTCTCTACCCCGCTACATTTATGACAGAGCTGACTGGCCAACTTTTACATCCCTTGCTATCATCACCAAGCAAATGGTGGTGGGCGACATTAATAGTTCTATTGAAAGTATTACTTCTGTTATAATTAACGCAGCTGACGCCTCCATCCCTAAATCCTCTTCTAGAAAGCGTAAAAACAGGAAACCGTGGTGGTCAGAGGAATGTCTTATTGCTAAGAAAAAGCAGCAAAAGGCATGGGGCATCTTTCGCAGATACCCAACAACAGAAAATCTTTTATCTTTTAAACATGCAAAAGCTAATGCTAGGAAAGTACGGCGACGCAGCCAGAGGGAATCATGGATTAAGTATGTCTCCCATATATCGTATAACACACCGTCTAAACAATTGTGGTCAAAGGTTAAAAAGGCAATGGGCTTATATACGCAACATCCACTTTCTTGCTTAAATCTCAATGGCCAAATAATCTCAGACTTACCAGAAATAGCAAATGCAATAGGCACCTCCTTCTCTTCTTCCTCTTCTGTTGCTTCTTATCGTGACTCTTTCTTGAAGTTCAAACAAAAATCTGAAAGCCGTTCTCTGAACTTCAACTCAGTCTCCACATTTTCCTACAATAGCCCCTTTACTGAAACAGAACTTATTAGCAGCCTTCATAATACTCGAAATACTTCTCCAGGACCAGATGACATTACTTATAATATACTAAAACACCTTCCTCGTCGTTCTCTTAAAAATCTGCTCTATTTTTATAATAGGATTTGGAATGAACATGTTTTTCCTGCTGCCTGGTACAAAGCTATCGTTATCCCTTTCCCGAAGCCCGGGAAAGATGCTACAAATCCTAAAAACTATCGACCCATTGCCTTAACTAGCTGCGTCTGCAAACTGCTAGAAAGAATGATAAACAATCGCCTAGTTTTTACGTTAGAGACGAAGAACCTTATTGTTCCATTTCAGAGTGGGTTTAGAAAGGGAAGATCCACCATAGACAATGTAACTGCTCTCGAATCTGACATTAGGAGAGCATTTCTCCTAAAAAACCATTTTATTTCAGTTTTTTTTGACATTGAAAAAGCATACGACCGTACTTGGCGTTATGGAATTCTCAGAGATCTTTTTGACTTGGAGTTTCGCGGAAATCTCCCTATTTTTATAAAAAAATTTTTAGCTACCCGAAATTTTCAAGTCCGTATTGGCAATGTCTTGTCCAACCTTTTTACCCAAGATGAAGGGGTTCCCCAAGGGAGCGTCCTCAGCGTCACTCTCTTCTCAATAAAAATCAATAATATTTTAAAACAACTTCCACCTTCCGTGCGGGGAAGTCTTTATGTGGACGACTTACAGATATGCTGCCAGGGAAAAGACATGCGATTCATTGAACGCCAACTTCAAACTGCAATTCGACGAATCTTGACTTGGAGTGATGAAAACGGTTTTAAATTCTCACCAGACAAAACCTCTTGTGTGCACTTTTGTCGTAAACGTGGGATCCATCCGGATCCCGAAATTTTCATTGAAGACCAGAAGATAAATGTTATTGATTCTGTACGTTTTTTAGGTGTCATATTTGACAGGAAACTAACCTTTCTTCCACATGTTGTACAGCTGCGTAAAAAATGCGAGAAATCTCTCAATATGCTTAAAATTTTAGCTAATACATCTTGGGGAGCTGATCGGACTTCTATGCTCCGCATATACAGATCGGTAATCCGATCAAAGCTTGACTACGCCTGTGCATCTTATGACTCTGCTCGCCAATCCGTCCTACGCAAACTTGACACGGTGCACCACAGTGCACTTCGTCTATGTTCTGGTGCCTTTCGTACTTCACCCGTTCAAAGTCTCTATGTAGATTGTCACGAACCATCTTTATCTCACACTCGTCACCAACTTTCATTGAACTACTTTTTTCGGGTGCTGACTCATCCTGCGCATCCATTACGTGACATCTTACTCGACAGACGGTACGACACCCTCTACAAAAATCGGCCATCCTGCATCCCGTGCTTTGGGTTACGTATGCGTTCTTTGATCGAAAACACCACTCTGGATGATTTAAATGTGTGTGAACGTCCTTTATTTGACTTTCCTCCTTGGAAGAAAAAATCTATATCATATATTAATCCCTTTCGTAATTTTAACAAAACCGACACCGATTCATCCATATTTAAACAACTTTTTTACTCTCATCGTCACAGTTTCTCTAAGTATAAAGATATTTATACGGACGGATCGAAGACAACACATCATGTCGCTTGTGCCTTTGTTTTTAATTCTGATATTCATAGTTTTAAACTTCATTCCTCATGCACTGTTTTTACTGCGGAAATTTTAGCCATCAAACAAGCACTTGATTTTATCGCCAATCATCAAAATAAAAATTTTATCATATACTCTGACTCTTTGAGCGTACTCGAGAGCTTAAAGTCTGGAAACAATAGTCATCCTTTAGTCTCATCCCCCTCAGGGGTTTACCTTCTTTAGGTAAACACGGGTGTCGCAATCCCGAGGTACCCCAGCGAACTTTCCCTCCTTTCCCTTTTCTTCTCCTCTCGTCCTTCTACTTTTACCTTTTTTTTCTCCCTCGTTGCGGTTGCCTCTTCGGAGGTGAGGGCTCCTCATCAGAAGCTGTAGCCATTCTGTGCTTCTAGCTTCTAATGGCGATCAACTGCCCACGTGTTTGCCGTGCGTGGAGACCCGTGTCCCAGGAAATGGGGATCCTGGTAGTTGAGGGGTTTTATTCTTCGCCATAATGTGGGCTTTAGTAAGATAACGCTCCAACACACTACTTTGGCCCTTGCTTCAGGTAAACGGGAGGTGCACATTGGTCCCGTGTGTACCAATCGGCTGGTCGGGTAGACTTTGTTCACTGGCTCAGGGCTAAGCAACCGGTTATTGGCCGCGCGCATATAGTTCCCGGTTAGCACTGGCGCAGTAACCGGCGTCCCCTTGTTGGGCTGCATGGTGGGTGGTGCCGCCGGGGACCGAACATACGGCCCATTTATATGGATTCTTTAACCAGCGTTCAAACTCGTGTGTTGTCCTCAAATATTTGTCAAGTGTCCCGTTTTTTTATTGTTAAACGTTCGGAAGGTACATTTTCTATGGTGTCGCCCTTCCTGATACAGAAATGCATTAATGGATATGTAGGCGATGTGAAATCGGTTAAGAAACTTCGGTCTGGTGACCTGTTAGTAGAGGTTTTGACTTCAAAACAAGCGGCGCAACTGTTAAAGGTAACTGCTTTTGGCAATATACCCGTGTCTGTGGCTCCTCATGGCTATCTCAATTCTTCGAGAGGCGTAATTTCGGAACCCGAATTACTACATACCACCGAAGAAGAGATTTTGGAGAATTTGCAACATCAGCTCGTCTCTGCTGTGCGTCGTATCACTATCCGTCGGGATGGGAAAGTACTTCCCACGAAGCATCTCATCCTGACGTTCGATACGCCTAAACTGCCATCATTTGTCATCGCGGGTTATCTTCGATGTCCAACAAGACCATACGTTCAGAACCCTCTCCGTTGCTTTCAGTGCCAAAGATTTGGTCACTCGAAAGCAACGTGTCGTGGATCCGAGGTCTGTGCTCGTTGTGCCCAGCCTGATCACCTCTCAGAGACGTGCAGCGCGCCCGAAAAATGTGTCAATTGTAATGGAAGTCACCCCTCTTACTCACGCTCCTGTCCGAAGTGGATTCATGAAAAGGAAATACAGACAGTTAGAGCTCATAACAATTTGACTTACGTGGAAGCTCGGAAGCAAGTTGAGGCTCGGACCCCCAGAGTTGGAGTTTCGTACGCTTCTGTAGCTACCACACAAAAAGTTATGTGCACTGCTTCCACACAGACTGATCCACCTCGGAACACAAATGTTCCAGAAAAAAGTAAAAGTAAAACTACCACAAATCCGTCTGCAAAATCTGTTACCCAGAAAGCTAAATCCAATAGTTCTCAGGCATCCACTTCAAAACCTTTAAACAGTAAGAAATTAAAACGTGCTGATGTAGTCAAGCGATTGGGTCTTTCCGAAAAAGTGAAAGACCCTCGCAATGTGGCGCGAAAGGAGGAAGATTCCCTCCAACTATGCGCCTCTAATTCGGATCTTTCAGACTCAGATCCTGGGGTGTCCATGGACACCTCCTCTGTCCCACCTGCTGTTCTTTCTCCCTCTCCGCCGTGATGGCGACTCTTTTCTCTTGGAACTGTCGCGGTTTCCGCAATAAACGTTCCGATCTGATGTCCTTGATCACAGATTACCATCCGGCCTGTGTCGCACTTCAGGAAACTTTCCTGAAGTCAGCAGACACGGCCAAATTACGTCGTTACAGTTTTATTCGGAAGGACAACGTTTCGGGTGTGCGAGCGTCTGGAGGTGTCGCTCTCCTCACCTCTCACAATTTCCCGTTTACTGTCCTTTCCTTGAATACTTCACTTCAAGCTGTAGCTGTGCGCGTGCAGATGCGAACATTAATTTCCATCTGCGCCATATACCTGCCGCCTAACGATGTTATTGATCAAAGTACTCTGGACGACTTGGTGACTCAACTTCCGGAACCTTTTATTATACTTGGAGACTTTAATGCTCACAATGTGCTGTGGGGGAGTAGCTGTAACACCGCTCGAGGAAGGCAAGTGGAGCAGTTATTAACTGACCATAATCTTTGCCTCCTCAATAATGGTGATCCTACTCACTTCCACGAGCCATCTCGAACCTTTCACGTAATCGATCTTGCCATCTGTTCACCGTCTCTATTTCCATCATGTAACTTCTGGGTTGGGACTGATCTTCGCGGAAGTGACCATTTCCCGGTCTTTGTGTCACTTTCCAGCACGGGATCTTTAGTCTGTCGCCCTGCGCGATTCAAATATGAATCTGCGAACTGGTTGCAATTTACAGACAGTGCGGTAATCACCCAGTCTATGGTCGACGGTGCAATCGATGATGCGGTTCGTCGTGTCTCCGACGTTATAATAATCGCTGCCGAAGCAGCTATTCCTAAGACTTCACCAAATAGTCGCAGAAATTGGAAGCCGTGGTGGAACCTCGAATGTCGAGAAGCCATGAAAAAACAACGAAAACAGTGGGGGATATTTCGCCGATATCCCACTACTGCTAATTACGTGGCGTTCAAGAGAGCTAGAGCAGAAGCTCGTAGAGTGCGTCGACGTTGTCAAAGAGAGTCATGGAAGAAGTATGTTTCGGGACTGACATCATCCACTCCCAGTAAGCAACTTTGGACCAAAGTGAAGAAGTGCATGGGTTTATATTCAGACCAGCCACTGAAATGCATCGTCCAAGATGGCGTTACTCTCTCTACCGTAGAGGAAATTAGTAACGCCATTGGCAGCGCTTTCAGTTCTGTGTCGAGTGTGTCCTCTTACCCGACCACCTTCATGCGACACAAACTGCGTGCCGAGTCTAGGCCCTTGCGTTTTGAAACTCAGTCCAACCTGTCATACAACTGCCCCTTTACGGAGAAGGAGTTGGAGAATTGCCTTCGGCAGACTCGGATGACTTCCCCGGGTCCCGATGGCATTAGTTATGCTATGCTACAGCATCTCTCTCGCAGCTCGCTCCGTAATTTGCTGTATTTATTTAACAGAATCTGGGAGGAACATACTTTCCCAACCTCTTGGCGTAGGGCATTAGTGATTCCCTTTCCTAAACCGGGAAAAGATGCTACTAACCCGAATAATTACCGTCCAATTGCACTCACGAGCTGTTTGTGCAAGCTGCTAGAACGCATGGTAAACAATCGGTTATAGTATGTACTAGAAACCGAGCTTTATTTGTCACCTTTACAAAGCGGTTTCCGGCGTGGCCGGTCTACGATGGACAATATCCTTGCCTTAGAATCCGAAGCTCGCAATGCCTTTGTCAGAAGTAACCATCTTGTGTCTGTTTTCTTCGACATCGAAAAGGCATATGATCGGACATGGAGATATGGTATCCTTCGTGACCTTTATAGTAACAACTTTCGAGGCCACTTGCCTATTTTCATCGCGAAATTTCTGTCTCTAAGAGAATTTCAAGTTCGCATTGGTACCACACTTTCCGATGTTTACATACAGGAAGAGGGAGTTCCACAGGGAAGTGTCCTCAGTGTGACACTTTTTTCCCTGAAAATAAACAATATTTTAAAGTGCTTACCACCTTCTGTTCATGGCAACTTATATGTGGATGACTTGCAGATTTCCTGCCAAAGCAAGGACATGCGTTACATTGAACGACAACTGCAAATTGCAATCTCTCGCATGATGACATGGTGTTCGGAGAACGGTTTTACTTTTTCGACGGAAAAGACCTCTTGTGTACATTTTTGTAAGCGAAGGGGACTCCATCCTGACCCGCAGATCTATCTCGGTGATTCAGCTATCACTGTTGTGGACGTTGTTCGCTTCTTAGGAGTATTGTTCGATAGAAAGCTCACTTTCCTTCCGCACGTTATGCACTTACGTCGGAAGTCAGAACAAACCCTAAACTTGTTAAAAGTGTTGTCAAACACGTCCTGGGGTGCTGATCGATGTACTATGCTCCGAGTTTATCGCGCGGTCATCCGATCGAAACTGGATTATGGTTGTGCCGTATACGGTTCCGCTCGCTCTTCTGTGTTGCGGAAACTTGATACTATCCATCACTCCGCCCTCCGAATCTGTTCTGGTGCTTTCAGAACATCGCCTATTAAGAGCTTAAATGTCGTCTGTGACGAGCCCTCTTTACCATCTGTTCGCAAGCAATTGTCGCTTCAATTGTATTTTCGCATTCTTTCGCATCCTGCTCACCCACTCCATTCTGTTCTTCTTGACAGTCAGTTTGACCGGCTTTTCGAAAATCGGCCATCTTGTATACCACCGTTCGGACTTCGAATGAGAACGTTCCTTTCTTCGACGTCTCTCTGTGATACGAATGTCATGCTGCGACCGACTTTACCTTTTGCACCTTGGCGTGATCACAGGATTTCATACTTGCGCCCCCCCTCAGGGGGTTTACCTTTAGGTAAACACGGGCTTCACAACCCCGAGGTACCCTAGTGTCTTTTTCTCTCTCCGTGGGGTTCACTGTCTTTGGTGAATGTGGGTGCCGCGTACCCAGTGTCCCATAGCGATCCATCTCTCTTTCGCTTCTCCTGTCCTGTTTCTTTTGTTTTCTCCTTTCCGGGCTTTTCTTCCTTTCCAACTGGATCTTCTACTAATATATTTTGTTGCTGTTTTCTTTCTTAACCCCTATGTGTTTTTTGTTTGTCGTTTCTTCGTTAAAAAAAATAAAAACCAAAAAAATGTTAAAAATTTTAAAATCTCCAAAAAAAAGTTTTTGTGCTATCTGTCCCCTTCGCAGCCTTCATGGTATCAAAACCGATCTCGGCCCACCCAACCTTGACGTTACTGGGTCCTGTACCACTCTTCGGCCTCTCCCGTGAGGGACACCGCTTGGGCTCGGGAACGGACCCTGTTGGGGTTGTGTTGGTGGAGAGGAGTGGCGTGCCATGTTGGTAATGGTTGAGGTACGTTCTCCTTAAACGATCCCAGAGGTAGAGGCCCTTGGTTGCGTTTATCTTCATGGCAGACGTCGCGAGATAGCGAGAAATCCTTCTCGATTTTGTCGGGGACCGTGCACCAGGTGCACGTTACCTCCCGGCGTCTGCCATTTAGTTGCGAAGAATCCGGCGGTTACACTTGGCACGTTAGAAAAGTGCGGAACGACGGGGTCTGGCGGGGACCCCGAATCGAACTGGAAGTAATCCGTGGTTTCTCAAAACTCAAATATGGCTGCAACTAACGAAAAATTAGTTACAGCTTCTTGGGCGGATCGCTCAAACGATAATACTTCTTCTTTCCCTCCGAGAGAACAACCTCTCCCCTCGAGGGAGCAACAAACGGCAAGGTTTTTTTATTGTTAAACGTGTTGAAGGCACATTCGAAACGGTGTCGCCGTTTCTAATCCAGAAGTCTTTATACGCAGCGATTGGAAATCCAAAATCCATAAAGAAACTCCGTTCTGGTGACCTGATGGTAGAAGTGACCAACTCATCACAAGCATCACAATTATTAAAAGTCACAACATTTGGCAATATAGCAGTGTCCGTAGTTTCTCATGCATATCTCAATTCTTCAAGAGGTGTTATTTAGGAGGCTGACTTACTCCATACCTCCGAAAAAGAGATTTTGGAAAATTTATGTGACCAGCTTGTCTCTGCTGTACGTCGCATCACAATTCGTCGGAATGGGGAGATACTTCCAACGAAGCACCTCATTCTGACATTTGACACGCCAAACCTTCCAAAGTATATCGTTGCCGGTTATCTCCGAAGCTCTGTCAGACCCTACGTACAGAACCCTCTCCGTTGCTTTCAGTGCCAAAGATTTGGACACTCGAAAGCATCGTGTCGTGGTTCAGCGGTCTGTGCTCGGTGTACCCAGCCTGATCATTCCTCGGAGACGTGCAACTTGCCTCCAAAGTGTGTAAATTGTCAAGGTGACCACACCTCTTTCTCACGTTCTTGCCCGAAATGGATACTGGAAAAAGAGGTCCAAACAGTTAGGGCTCATAATAATTTATCATACTTTGAAGCACGAAAACAGGTTGAAGCTAGGAGTCCCAAGGTTGGTGTTTCCTATGCTTCTGTTGCTGCTTCCAAGAAAGTGATGGTCACTGCCTCTACGCAAACGGAACCAGAACCTACCAGTAAAAAGTCCTTGAACAAAAAAAACCAAAAAACATCTGTAATTACCAATCCTGAAAACACAAACACCACTCTAACCCAAAAAACTTCACCATCTAAACCTCTCCAAAATAAAAAGATGAAACGTGCTGAAAATCTCAAGCGATTGAGCCTTCCTCGTAAGATGAAAGACCCTCGTAATGTAGCGCGAATGGAGGAAGATTCCCTCCAAATCTGCCCATCAAATTCGGATCTTTCAGATTCCGATCATGGGGTGTCCATGGACACCTCCTCTCTTCCACATGGTGTCCATTCTCCTTCTTCGTCATAATGGCGACTTTTATCTCTTGGAACTGTCGCGGTTTCCGCAATAAACGTTCTGATCTGATGTCCTTGATCACAGATTACCATCCGGCCTTTGTCGCACTTCAGGAAACTTTCCTGAAGTCAGCGGACACGGCCAAATTACGTCGTTACAGTTTTATTCGGAAGGACAATGTTTCGGGTGTGCGAGCGTCTGGAGGTGTCGCTCTCCTGACCTCTCACAATTACCCGTTTACTGTCCTCTCCTTGAATACTTCACTTCAAGCTGTAGCTGTGCGCGTGCAGACGCGGACATTAATTTCCATCTGCGCCATATACCTGCCGCCTAACGATGTTATTGATCAAAGGACTCTGGACGACTTGGTGACTCAGCTTCCGGAACCTTTTATTATACTTGGAGACTTTAATGCTCATAATGTGTTGTGGGGGAGTAGCTGTAACACCGCTCGAGGAAGGCAAGTGGAGCAGTTAATAACTGACCATAATCTTTGCCTCCTCAATAATGGTGATCCTACTCACTTTCACGAACCATCTCGAACCTTTCATACCATCGATCTTGCCATCTGTTCACCGTTACTTTTTCCATCTTGTAACTTCTGGGTGGGGACTGATCTTCGCGGGAGTGACCACTTCCCATTTTTTGTGTCACTGTCCGGCATGGGATCTATAGTCTGTCGCCCTGCGCGATTCAAATATGAGTCTGCGAACTGGTCGCGATTTGCAGACATTACAATCATTACCCAGGCTATGGTCGACGGTGATATCGATGATGCGGTTCGTCTTGTCTCCGAAGCTATAGTAGAAGCTGCCGATGCAGCTATTCCTAAGAGTTCACCAAATGGTCGTAGAAATTGGAAGCCGTGGTGGAACCTCGAATGTCGAGAAGCCCTGAAAAAGCAAAGAAAACAGTGGGGGATATTTCGGCGATATCCCACGACTGCTAATTTCATTGCGTTCAAACAAGCAAGAGCTAACGCACGTTGAGTGCGTCGACGTTGTCAGAGAGAGTCTTGGCAAAAGTATGTTTCGGAATTGACATCATCCACTCCCAGTAAGCAGCTTTGGACCAAAGTGAAGAAATGCATGGGTTTATATTCTGACCAGCCCTTAAAATGCATCGTTCAAGATGGCGTTACCCTGTCAACCGTAGAGGACATTGGTAACGCTATTGGCAACGCTTTTAGTTGTGTGTCCAGTGCGTCATCTTACCAGACCACCTTCATGCGACACAAACTGCGTGCCGAGTCTAGGCCCTTGCGTTTTGAAACTCAGTCCAACCTGTCATACAACTGCCCCTTTACGGAGAACGAGTTGGAGAATTGCCTTCGGCAGACTCGGATGACTTCCCCGGGTCCCGATGGCATTAGTTATGCTATGCTACAGCATCTCTCTCGCAGCTCGCTCCGTAATTTGCTGTATTTGTTTAATAGAATCTGGGAGGAACATACTTTCCCAACCTCTTGGCGTAGGGCAACAGTGATTCCCATTCCTAAACCGGGAAAGGATGCCACTAACCCTAACAACTACCGACCAATTGCACTCACTAGCTGTTTGTGTAAGCTATTAGAACGCATGGTAAACAATCGGTTAGTTTACGTACTAGAAACCGAGCTTTATCTGTCACCCTTACAAAGCGGTTTCCGGCGTGGCCGGTCTACGATGGATAACGTCATTGCCTTAGAATCTGAAGTTCGTAATGCCTTTGTCAGAAGAAACCATTTAGTGTCAGTTTTCTTTGACATCGAAAAGGCTTATGACCGAACTTGGCGATATGGCATTCTTCGTGACCTTTACAATAACAACTTCCGTGGCCACTTGCCGATTTTCATTGCGAACTTCTTGTTACTACGAGAATTTCAAGTTCGCATTGGTACCACACTTTCCGATGTTTACATTCAGGAAGAAGGAGTTCCTCAGGGAAGTGTACTTAGTGTTACACTGTTCTCTCTTAAAATTAATGGAATTTTAAAGTGTTTACCACCATCTGTTCAGGGCAATCTATATGTTGACGACTTGCAGATTTCCTGCCAAAGCAAGGATATGCGTTACATTGAACGACAACTGCAAATTGCAATCTCTCGCATGATGACATGGTGTTCGGAGAACGGATTTAAGTTTTCGACCGAAAAAACCTTTTGTGTACATTTTTGCAAACGCAGAGGTTTGCATCCTAACCCGCAAATATACCTAGGTGATTCTCTGATATCTGTGGAGAACGTTGTTCGTTTCTTGGGCGTGTTGTTTGATAGCAAGTTAACCTTCCTTCCGCACGTAATATATCTACGGCGGAAGTCTGAGCAGGCTCTTAACTTGCTGAAAGTTCTATCGAACACATCCTGGGGAGCTGAACGAGCTACGATGCTCCGGGTTTATCGCGCGGTCATTCGATCGAAAATGGATTATGGATGCGCCGTGTACGGTTCCGCACGCTTATCCGTGCTACGGAAACTCGACACGATTCATCATTCCGCCCTTCGAATCTGTTCTGGTGCTTTCAGGACATCTGCCATTAAGAGTTTATATGTCATCTGCGGTGAGCCTTCTTTACCATCAACTCGCAAGCAATTGTCGCTTCAGTTGTATTACCGTATCCTATCGCAACCTAATCACCCACTCCATGCTGTTCTTCTTGACAGTCAGTTTGACCGACTTTTTGAAAATCGGCCATCTTGTATTCCACCTTTTGGACTTCGCATGAGGACGTTCCTTTCTTCGACGTCTCTCCGTGATACGGATGTCATGCTGCGTCCGACTTTGCCTTTTGCACCTTGGCGTAATAACAGGATTTCATACTTGCGCCCTTTCCAGGGTTTTGTGAAGTCAAGTACGGATTCTGTCGTGTATCGCCAGCTTTTTGCGTCGCACCTCGCTGGTTACCCTAACTATGTTGGTGTCTATACCGACGGCTCTAAAACAGGAGATCATGTTGGATGTGCCTACGTCTGTGGCAGAGACGTTAGCAGCTACAAACTTCCCAACTGTCTTTCTGTTTTTTCAGCAGAGTTTGTCGCCGTACACGAGGCATTGAAGTATATCTCCCGTCAGAGATGTAGACGTTTCATCGTATATACAGATTCCATCAGCGTTTTAGAGACCTTGGAGAATGGTGAAGTGTCCCACTCCCATTCCCTTCTATCTCCGGTGGTGGATCTGCATCGTCGCCTCTGTCGTCGTGGTTTTAGTGTTTTGTTCTGCTGGGTGCCGGGTCATGTCGGCATAACGGGTAACGAGCAGGCAGATGCTGCGGCTAAAGGTGCCGCTTATCGTCTGAATCAGCATGTTCCTATTAGCGATATGAAGTCCGCTGTCAAAAATCTAGTTCGACAGGAGTGGCAATTAGATTGGAATGAGCAAGTCAATAACAAACTGAGACAGGTTAAGGCATGCATTGGTGCTTGGACATGTGCTCCGCTGCGTCGTGTAGACGTCATGCTCACACGATTGAGAATTGGGCACTCCCTCCTGACACATCGGCATTTGCTGATGGGCGAGGATACCCCTCTATGTGAACACTGTCAGTCTCCACTTTCAGTGTCACATATCTTGACGTCTTGTCCTGTTCTGCAGCCTTGTTACAATCGTTTTTTTGGGTCTAGTTCACCCAATCTGCCTGATCTGCTGGGGGAGCCCCCCCCCACCCTTGTCTTTTTGCCTTTTTATTTTCAACCAATTTTATAAAGAGCATTTGCTTTTCGCATTGATTTTAATGTTAAAATTGTTGCATTATTTTACTTTCTTGTATATCACAACTCATTTGACCTAATCATTTTATGAATTTTATATACCTTTTTTTCATCGCTTTTATACATATATTTTTATAACGTTTACACTGCATTTTATGCTTTTTTATTCCAGTTTTACTCTCATACTTGTATTTTAGAAAGAGAAGTTGATGCAGTTTTATTTGGTGACCTCCGTCATTGGTTCCGATGCAGAAGCTTTTATTTTTACCTTTTTTTGGCTTCCGTCCTGTGTTTGGCGCTTTATGTCCTATTTTGGACCTTGCGCCATAAAACCTCAACCAACCAACCAACCAACCAACCATACTTGCGCCCTTTCCAGGGTTTTGTAAAGTCAAGTACGGATCCTGTTGTATATCGCCAGCTTTTTGCATCGCACCGCGCTATTTACCGTAACTATGTTGCTGTTTATACCGACGGCTCAAAAACAGGAGACCATGTTGGTTGTGCCTACGTCTGTGGCAGAGACGTTAGGAGCTACACCCTTCCCGACTGTTTCTCCGTGTTTTCAGCAGAGTTTGTCGCTGTTCACGAAGCCTTAAAGTACATCTCCCGTCAGAGCAGTAGACGATATATCGTGTATACAGATTCCATCAGCGTATTAGAGACTTTGGAGAATGGTGAAGTGTCACACTCTCATTCCCTTTTATCTCCGGTGGTGGATCTGCATCGTCGCCTCTATCGTCGAGGTTTCAGTGTTTCGTTCTGCTGGGTGCCGGGTCATGTCGGCATAGCGGGTAATGAGCGTGCAGATGCTGCGGCTAAAGGTGCCGTGCATCGTCTGGTTCAGCCTATTCCAATCACCGATTTGAAGTCCGCTGTCAAAAAGTTAGTTTGGCATGAGTGGCAATTAGATTGGGACCTACAAGTTCAGAACAAGTTGCGACAGGTTAAACCTCGTATTGGCTCTTGGCCATCTGCTGGACTGCGCCGTGCAGACGTAGTACTTACACGTTTGAGAGTTGGGCATACTCTTTTGACACATCGGCACTTGCTGATGGGTGAGGATGCCCCTCTCTGCGAACACTGTAAGGCTCCGCTTTCAGTGTCACACATCTTGACGTCTTGCCCTTGTCTGCAGTCTCACTATAACAGGTTTTTCGGTTGTAGTTCACCCAAGTTGTCAGATCTGCTGGGGGAACCACCCCATCCTTCTCTCTTTCCCTTTTTGCTCTGTACTAATTTTATAAAATGCATTTGCTTTTCTGATTGATTTTATTCTTAAAACTTTTGCACTTTTCATTATTTATGTAACCATTCATATCATCTATACATTTTATAAATTTTTATATATCATAGTTTTTATCCCTTTTATGCATCATTAACTTATATATATATATATATATATATATATATATATATTTATAACGTTTACACTGCATTTTTACTACTTTTTTATACCTGTTTTACACTCGTTTATGTCATTTTATTAAGAAATGGTGTTGGTTTCGTAACTGCAATTTCTATCGTTGGTTCGTGTCAGGCAGTTTTCTATAAACAATATCCTCGTTCATGATCTAGAATCATTGTTTTTTTTTTATCGTTTTCTTATACCTGGCTGTATACTGGATGGGGTACCCCCATCCAGTTTGTTTCTTTTATTTTTGAGTATCGTTTTTCTGGTTTTACCATGTGTTTGGCGCAGCATGTCCTCTCTGGACCTTGCGCCATTAAACCCCAACCAACCAACCAACCAACCAACCTTTAGTCTCATCTGTCATAACTCTCCATCATCGGTTAAAATGTCGTGGTTTCAGTATTCTGCTTTGTTGGATCCCAGCTCATGTTGGAATCCCAGGCAATGAACTTGCGGACACAGCAGCAAAAGATTCCAGAACAGTTATAGATCACCCTATCCCTTTCTCTGACGTGAAACACACCATTAAAAATTTTATTTTCAATAACTGGCGTTCAGTATGGAATCTCCAAGTAGATAATAAACTTCATCACATCAAACCCGTCATCTCTATCTGGCCTCCACTATATCCAAGAAAACTTGACGTCATGGTCACCCGTCTAAGAATAGGACATACTAGAGTCACTCACAGACATTTGTTGGAGGGGGAAGATACCCCAATTTGCTTTCATTGCAACTGTGACCTTACGATTTTGCATATTTTAACTGATTGTACAGGACTAACTAATTTTTACTCTAAATATTTTGGTTCTGCTTCACTCACCTTAAAAGATCTTTTAGATGAAACACCTCACCCTGCTATTTTCAGTTTTTTGAAAAGTACCGGTTTTTACCCGTTGATTTAATAGCTTTATCCTTGTTTTCTTTCTTTTTGTATTATTTGACTGCTATCTAGATGGGGACCCCCATCTAGATGTTTTGTCATTACCAGTACTGCTTTTTGTCTTCCTCGTTCATGATCTTTTTTATCTATTCTTTACTTATACCTGGCTGTATACTGGATGGGGTTTCCCCCATCCAGTTTGTTTCCTTTTTTTTAACTATCGTTTTTCAGATTTTACCATATGTTTGGCGCAGCATGTCCTCTCTGGACCTTGCGCCATAAAACCCCAACCAACCAACCAACCAACCTACGTACACCAGACACAAGTTGATCACGTAGGTTCTCCAATATTTCATCTTCGGTGGTATGGAGGAGATCAGCCTCCGATATTACCCCTCTCGAAGAGTTTAAATATGCGTGTGGAGTTACGGACACGGGTATGTTATCAAACATATTGACTTTTAGCAACTGCTCAGCTTGTGATGCAGTCGATACCTCTACCAACAGGTCACCAGAACGGAATTTCTTAACAGAATTCACGTTTCCAACAGAGGCATTAAGAGACTTCTGAATGAAGAAAGGCGACATCGTTGCAAATGTACCTTCCACGCGTTTTATGATAAAAAATCGTTTCATTTGTTGCTCCCTCGAGGGGAGAGATTTCTCATTTTTTTTAGAGAAAAGAGAAGAATCCATAAAAAGGGGGGGTTAATTCGGTTCTCGGCGGCACCACCCACCACGGAGCCCAACAAGGGGATGCAGATACTTGCACCAGTGCTCACCGACAACTATACGCACACGAAACGACCCTGAAGCAGACCTCCACCCTTAACGAGATGCCCAGAAGCCGAAACGATAGCTTGGTTCCTAGCCGGAGACAATGTCAGCGACCAGCCGATTGATACATTACATTAGGGAACCACTAAGTACCTCCCGTTTACCCGAAGCGGGGGCCGAAGCAGTGTGTTGGGCAACCAAAACTGACCCTCAACTACCAGGATTGCCTTTTCCGGGGACACGGGTCTCCACGCACGGCAAACACGTGGGTGATAAAGACCCCAATAGTAGCAAGAGGCGACAGAACGGCAACAGCTACTAAAGGGGTGCCCTCGCCTCCGAAGAGGAACCACACCGAGGGAGAAAAAAAGAAAAAAGTAAAGGAAGAGAGGAGAGGAAAAAAGAAATGAGAGACAGTTCGCTGGGGTACCTCGGGATAGCGACACCCGTGTTTACCTAAAGAAGGTAAACCCCCTGAGGGGTCAGGTGAACGGGAGTTACATAGTGGTTCCCTATTGTATCAATCGGCTGGTCGTTGACTTTTGTCTTCGGCTAGGAACCAAGCAACCGTTCCGATTACTGGACATCTCGTTAAGGGTGGAGGTCGTTTCAGGGTCGTTTAATTCGCGTATAGTTCTCGGTTAGCACTGGTGCACGTATGTGCATCCCCTTGTTGGGCTCCATGGTGGGTGGTGCGGCCGGGAACTGAATTTTAAGCCCCTTTATGGGGATTCTTTTTCTCAAAATCCCACGGTGAGGGATAAGTCACCGAGCACCAATGAACAGACCGCTTTTGTTACTGCACGATTTGTTTGAAAGCAATGGAAGGTACTTTTAGCAATGTTTCTCCGTTTCTTATTTACAAGGCAATAAATTCAACAGTAGGCGAAGTTAAATCAATCAAAAGACTCCAATCTGGTGACCTTTTAATTGAGGCCTCATCACCCCAACAGGCTGCTATTCTTTCAAAATTCACTTGTTTAGCTCAATTTCCGGTTAAGGCATCAGCCCACAATTACTTAAACTCGTCGCGGGGCGTAATCTTAGAGTACGACTTTCTTGATACTTCAGAAGACGAGATTTTGGAAAACCTTCGTGATGAAAATGTAACATCTGTAAGGCGCATAACTGTACGTCGTGATGGGAAGTTGCTTTCTACTAAGCACCTCATTTTACCGTTTGACACACCGGATCTTCCAAATCACGTTAAGATGGTGTGGGTCCGTAGTCCCGTGCGTCCTTATATCCCTAATCCTTTACGATGCTTTCAATGCCAAAGATTTGGACATTCTAAAGAATCTTGTCGGGGAGCCATTACCTGCGCCCGTTGCGCAGACTTTGGCCACGATAGCGTTAATTGTGAAGCCCCCCCCCCTCGATGTGTTAATTGTCGGGGAGATCACGTCGCCTATTCTAGAACTTGTTCAAAGTGGGTAATTGAAAAAGAAATTCAGACTTTGAAGGTAACACGAAAAATTTCTTATCCGGAAGCCAGAAAACTGATAGAGGCAATAACGCCAAAGGTTGGTTTATCATACTCGGCTGCAGTTAGAAAGGTTACTGTCACGCAGAGTGACAATATAAGAGCACGCACTGGTCTGGTATGAGGTGTGTTTAGAAATCAGCAAGACTCCAGTTAAAATAATTACGTTTATTTTAAACTTCAATAAACATTTAAAAATATTAACAGCAATAACTTAAACATTTGTATAATCAAAACAATCTCACACAGAGACTTCTAACATATGAATCTCACTAGCTTGTGAGTTCAACTGTGTCTGCTGCAAGCGGCACCTTTGCTCTAACTCGAGCAGTATTTATACAAGCCAGTAACATAACATTGACATATTTGCATAAAATACCCTGGAAAGGAAAAATAACAAACCATGGGGAAAATACACGAAAAACAACATTTCTCAGATGTATGACGTCAAAGTTGCTGTGACGCCATTACTTGTTAGATAATATGTGCTACATCAGTCTAAAACGATAGCATGAATGTCGGAAAGTAATACAAGTAAATTATCTAATAAACTGAAGTTTAGATAGCCCTTTTAAGGTTCATTTTCCTAACAAGTGGCCCGCCTATTACTTTTAAGACATTAAAAAAATTGCTTTACGTTCACACAGAACTTGATATCTAAGAAAAACTTTTAAGTTTAAAAATGTTCACCCAGAACAAGTCACCTTAATTTTCATTCGAGCTGAAAATGCTAAGTCCACACAGAACTAAAACGTTTACGGTAATGTTGAAAATTTAAAAGATTAAGTACTTTAAATTTAGTTTACAAGCATTATCATTAATTGTATATACACAGTTCATACCTACAAAAAGAAATTAAACTTACTTATATTTTAATTTGCAGAAAAAAATTTCCCAGAAAAGTTCGGGAAGGTATAACTATCATACAATGCACTCAAGGAAATAAAAGCAATCACGATTCAAGTAATACATTTCATGAACAAGATGCAAGCATATGAAAGGGTAATAAACACATTGCAAGACGTAAATATCGTGGAATGCTAAAAATAAAGATACCACAGTAATGCGTGATTACATACATAATTGCAATAAACATTTGAGAAAGAACACATCACATTTTACAAGTGTACAAAAAAACACTTAAATTAAAGCAAGTGAAAAGTACACATTTCAGATACAATTGAAAGACAATACTAATCTTAAATTATGAGTGTGCCCCCCCCCCCCGAAAAATATTACAAGGGATAATGCAAAAAGTATCAAACATTAATATCAAAAGTATGTAAGATTGAAAATTTATATGTGCATGTGGTTATCTAGAGTAAGAGTGGGCATATGACAGGTTCCATTTTAAAACTGGGGCTTACGGAAATAAAAACTTAACGACTGCCGTGACTGGGGGCTAAGATACACACTTACTAACGCATAACATATTCTTCATAACTCTCTGGCAAATTACAGTTTCACCCCTCCGAAACGGTATTGGGGCTGCTCGAGCAATCCGAATACATTACGATTAGCAAAATTGTACCCTCGCGGGGACCGTTACTCTCTCCCTCTAAGACAACCACATACATACACAGAAATATATACAAGATAACATTTTTTTACTTTTAAAAACAACCAAACACCTTGCAAAAAGGTATAAAACACACAAAAGTGCCAGAACACATCTGGACTTATAAAAATTCTTACAACTTAAACAGAGAGTCCAAAAAATTTTTAAGTTGAAGTTTTGTCACTGCTTTAGTAAAGCAGTCAGCAAGGTTTTTCTTTGTATGTATATACTTTAAATTAAATAGATTATCATTCATCAAATTTCTAATAAAATGTAATTTGACTGATATATGTTTTGTTTTATGATTTTCTATGGGGGATTTACAAAAACTGATAGCAGCCTGGTTGTCGGAAAATAAAGTGATTTCAGATGGTTTAAAATCAAGAATATTCTTATCATAGCACTCATCTAAAATACGTGTTATCCAAACCAGTTCTTTTGATGCCTCAGTAATAGACACGTATTCACTTTCCATTGATGAAAGGCTCACACATTTCTGCGTAAATGTACGCCAAGCAATAGGGGCCTTATCAACTAAAAGTAGCATTCCTCCCATAGAAATTCTATCATCCCGGTTGGATGCATAGTCGGCATCACTAAAACAAACTAATTCTAACTTATTTACCCTTGACAACTCAAGTCGGTAATTTTCTGTTTGACACACATACCCCAGAAGTTTAACACGTGCATTCCAGTGCGTCATACCAGGGTCTGATTGAAATTGTGATAGGATGTTAACGGCGAAACAAATATCGGGCCTAGTTCGGTTAGCAAGAAACGCTAAACACCCTATAGCACTCCGATAAGGTTTGGTTTGGTTTGGAGCTCTACGGTCGTTTTTTGCTACACGAGGGCTAATTAGACCGGGACCTACAGCTTAAAGCCGATTCCGAACGGCTACAAACATCCATGCCAAGAGTGGGACTCGAACCCACAGACTCCGGTACCGAATGCCAGCGCCCTAGCTATTCGGCCATCGTCCGGCCCCCACTCCGATAAGGAATTTGTTCCATCTGTTTACGTTCTTCATCCGAATCAGGACATTGGTTTTTTGACAGCACTAAGCCCTTAGGAATTGGTAGTGAAACCACCGGGAGCTTAAACTTGCAGAAAAGGGTTTTCACTCTTCTAATATAGTCCTTCTGGTGAATAAAAATTTTGCCATCAGATTCTTCGATTTCCACCCCCAATAGGTTTCTAGTTCTGCCTAGTTCTTTAAGATCAAATTTAGAACTTAGTCGTATCGACCGCGTCATAAAAAATCTATCATTTTCACCAAAAATTACAATGTCGTCCACGTATAGCAACAGAACTATATTATTTTGATATGTAAAAACACAATTAGCCCAAGAAATTTCATTAAAGCCCATTTCAAGCAATTTACTGCTAATCTCAAAGAACCACTCACGGCCGCTTTGATGCAGGCCGTATAATGCTTTTTTCAAGCGACAAACTAGGTGTCGTTTTTGGGGGTCAACAAAACCTTGAGGTTGACTCATATATACGGTATCAGATAGTGGGGCATATAAATAAGCACATTTTATATCAAGTTGTCTATGGGACCATTTCTTATAAGCAACTAGAACAGTGAAAAACAACCTTATTAAAGTGAAATTTACTACAGGGCTGAAGGTTTCATCATAAGATTCCCCTTTACGCTGAAGAAAACCCTGGGCAACAAGGCGAGATTTAAATCTCACCACCTGACCTTCCGAATTTTTCTTCAAGCTAAAAACCCAACGATTTCCAACAATCTTGGCTTTCTCTGGTTTGGCTACTAGATCCCAGACGTCTCGATCATGCATCACTTGTATTTCCTCCTTCATAGATTTATACCATTCATCTGCTTGGGGAGTTCTCAGGGCGGCATTAAAACTTGATGGGATATCAATTTCATCTAGTCATGCAGAAGAATGACAAGATTCATCGCCACGCGATTCCATATTCTCGTCAATTTTTTCAGCTGGCCCAGAATAATTATTTTTTGTACTGAAATTAAAGTCTGCTTTGTTATACTTAATTTTATTTGCCCGGCAGTATTCCTCCACATCATTAAGCGACCTCAAACGTGCTTTACTGCCTTCGGGGTAATAGTATATATCATGTCTGTTGCCGATTGCACGAAGTATAGCTCGCCTGGTCCAGGAGGTGGTTTTCAAGGGAGATTCTGGGTCTCTGGATGGACCTGCAACAGGTTCAGCTTGGTCATCATGACTGGAAGACCCTCTATCCTCCACATCGTGCTCAACATCTGATTCGTCGATTTCTGACTCAGTGTCGCTCTCGACGTCTATGAAATCAGGGTTTGGTACAATAGGGTCCAGTACGCGACCACTGGGCTCCACAAACCTAACATTAATGGTCTCAACGACCTTATGTTCCTCCGGTATCCAGATACGGTACCCTTTGGTACGCATTGCGTATCCAACCATGACGCCCTTTTTGGCTCGAGAATCTAACTTTTTCCGTAGTTGTTTGGGGGTCCGAACAAAAGCAGTGCTTCCAAAACATTTTAAATGTTTCACTGAGGGTGATTTACCTCCAAAAATCTCAAAAGGTGTTTTTACCTGGTTGTGATGGCAAACTCTGTTCCAGGTGTATGTGAAACATAAAACTGCCTCGTCCCAAAATGACTTTTCCAAAGAACTATCCTCTAGGAGGGCTCTTACCCCGTCTACGGCTGTGAAGTTGAACCCTGTCACTTACCCCATTTTGTTCAGGGGAGTAAGTATTGGTCCTCTCTGCTCGTATACCTTGGTCTTCTAGGTAATCTTCGAACTGTTGGTGACAAAATTCCAACCCTTGGTCAGTTCTTACATTAATCACCTTTTTTCCGGTGAACCTCTCGGCCCTCTTTTGCCATTTCTTAAAAGCATCGAAGACCTCTGTTCTTTCTTTGAGGGGGAAAACCGTTACCTTACGCGAGTGGTCATCTATAATACTAAGAAAGTACTTGTGCCCTCCCTTAGATTTCTCTGGCATTGCACACAGATCCATGTGCACTAGCTCTAGAGGTTTATTTGACCTGATCTTCGCAATAGGTTTGAACGAGACACGTTTAGATTTTGCTACTTGACAAGGCTCGCACTTTATATCCTCAGTATTTTTAAACTTTGGTAAACCTCGCACACAGTTTTCCTTACTTGTTTTAACAATATATTTGCTATTTATGTGGCTGAACCTACGATGCCACTTACTGAGAGAATTGTCAGTAGTACTCAAGACCTCGGGGGATTCGGCCTTCTTAGGGTACTGGGGGTACACGTCGTACAACCCCCTATGTTTCTTTGCACAGAAAATTAATCGGCCATCTCTACCAAGAACTATAATATGACCATTCTTACCCTCGAATGTAGTCCCATTTCCTTCTATCAGAGACCCCGCTATTAAATTACGCCGAAGACTTGGCGAATAAAGGGCATTCGACAGAGTTACATCTTCTTGCCTATTTTTATATCTGAAAAACATTTTGATTTTCCCTATCCCTTCGATAGGACAGTCAATACCATCAATGGCCACAGCCATAGAGGTTCCGGACTTTTTCTTATAGTCGACAAAAAGGGACCTATTGCAACAGAAGTGGGAACTAGCCGCGGTGTCAAAAACCCAGGCTGTTTTCCTATCACTACTATTGCCCAGGGAAGCCTCGACAATAAAATTACTCTGTGTTCTCTTTCTTAAAAACTTTCTGCGGGTATTTGACTTTTGTACCGCTTCAGGTGGTTTGACAAATTTGGGTATCCTCGACTGGTTAACTGTGTTGACCCTACAATTCTTGATAAGATGACCTTTCTTGCCACACCGAAAACATTTGCGATCTTCAAAAGTTCTTAAATTCGTTTTTCGGGTAGCCTCGAGTACAACTGCCTCTTGGTCACCTTGAGCCTGTAACAGACGAGACTCTTCGGCCAAAAGTTCACTCAAAACTTTATCAGATGTGAATTGGGGGTCTGGGTATCTATAGATCGTCTGAACTATGCCAGCAAACTGGGTCGGGAGATGTCTGATAAGCTGGAAAGCAACAAACCAGTCGTCAATAGGCTTGCCGGCATCATTTAATTGATTAACAATGTCAGTCAAACGGGCGGCAAAGAGGCCTATGTTTTCAGACTCATTCGGCCTACATTTAAAAAAAGCATCAGTTAGCCCAATGATTCGGGCACGAGAATCAGGCCTAAAGTGGGTTTCAAGCCTGTTCCATGCCTTGCAAGCATCATCGATACCTGTCAAAAGGGCTCTATAGGGTTTTGTAATATTTAGATAAATTATACTAAAAGCTTTTGCTTTCCTAGCCTCAAAATCCCTAACTTCTTTAAGATCAGGAACTTGATCCTTAACCACCTCTGGTTTAATTTCTGTTTTATTTACTATACTCCAACAGTTTTTACTCATTAGCAACACTTTTACATCATTTGCCCATGTGGCATAATTGTCCGCCCCCAATGGATCTATCATCATAGGATCCATCTTTGATAATTGTAAAGGGAGCAGCACAAAACAAAACAAAATTTACATACCTGGCCCGCCGTCGAAGCACATCATAATTAAAGCTGACGATGGAAAAATGCATAGACAGTTCAGCATACTGTTGCTACGAAGTCAGTTCACTGGATCCACGCTGGACACGTACTGTACCGGAAACACGGAACGGCCATCACTGGAGCTACTTCCACAGCTACTTCCACAGGAGTCAGGCGGCTTCCTTGTCTTTAATTGCACCACACACCCGAATGCATGTCTAGGCCCATAACCAAGTGTCACGCAGAGTGACAATATAAGAGCACGCACTGGTCTGGTATGAGGTGTGTTTAGAAATCAGCAAGACTCCAGTTAAAATAATTACGTTTATTTTAAACTCCAATAAACATTTAAAAATATTAAAAGCAATAACTTAAAACATTTGTATGATCAAAACAATCTCACACAGAGACTTCTAACATATGAATCTCACTAGCTTGTGAGTTCAACTGTGTCTGCTGCAAGCGGCACCTTTGCTCTAACTCGAGCAGTATTTATACAAGCCAGTAACATAACATTGACATATTTGCATAAAATACCCTGGAAAGGAAAAATAACAAACCATGGGGAAAATACACGAAAAACAACATTTCTCAGATGTATGACGTCAAAGTTGCTGTGACGTCATTACTTGTTAGATAATAAGTGCTACATCAGTCTAAAACGATAGCATGAATGTCGGAAAGTAATACAAGTAAATTATCTAATAAACTGAAGTTTAGATAGCCCTTTTAAGGTTCATTTTCCTAACAGTTATGATAAATGCCACTACACAGACGGAAACTCGTCCAGCTCAATCGTCATCTGCTCCTGCCCGTGATAGAAATGTTCATCCTTCTTCGCCACACCCCACTCATCAAAAAAGCTCTAAACATGTCTGGACTGATCACTATAAAAGAAATTCCATACAATTATCAGCGCCTTCTACAAGTTCAGCTAACCCTTCATCTTCCACTACACTTTCTGATCGTAGCAAAAAAGTTAAACAATCTTCTCCACCATCCAGCCATAAGAATGTAACAGATTCAACACAGTCATGCTCTTACTACGTAACTGCAGATGCTCCGATTCCTCCTATCCTTAATCGAAAGAAAGTATCTATTCCTAGAAAGTGCGTTTCTAGAAAGGCGAATGACCCTAGTTATATCTTAGAGGGTAATCAATGTTTTATCATTTTTTATGATTATTTCTATTATTTATAGTATATAGTCTTTAGCACCTGTTTTATGACTTTTATAACATGCTAGATATGACTAGTTTGAACATCTGCGTTTAACTGATTTTTATCACCGGCACATATCAATGTTATATCATTCTTTTTCTTATCCCCCTTTTTTTATCACTTGCTAATTATGCCTATCTTATTTTCGTACATTTATTTTACTCTTGACGAGTGTTTGGCGACTCCAACGAAAGCTTCTAAAATATCCTCGTTCATACAACTGAGTCCCTTTTTCACCTTTTATATCTTCGTTTTAGTCACCTTAATACACTGCTGGCCACTGTAAATGCAACACCCTGAAGGAAACATGCAAATAACATATAATTTACATCATGCATTAGCGGAGGTGAGATATGCAAATGATTAGAATTTCAGCGCAGACGCACATCAATCGCGCCTGTGGCGCCACTTCAAAGCGCTATTTAAGGCTTGAAGATTTCGACGATTTCAAGTTCGGCAATTGTGTTTTTCTTGTGGTTTTTTTAAAAAAAACGATCAATTATGCCTCGTCGAAAACAGCGATCATCTTTTGATCAAGTATCCGAGTTCGACAGAGGAAGGATAGTGGCCTACCGAGATTGTGAATTATCTTTCAGGGAAATCGGTAGTCGTGTTGGACGAAACCAAACAACTGTAATTCGGATATGTGATCGTTGGATGCAGGAGGGTACGATGGACCGGCGTGTTCGATCGCATCCACCTAGCGCACCACTTCACGTGATGACAGGCAAATTGTGCGCATGGCAGTGACGGATCGCTCAGTCACATCAAGAATCATAGCACAGCACATGCAGTCTGTAACGCATCATCCAGTGTCTGCGCGTACCATTCGACGCCGTTTACAGCAGAGTGGTCTGTCCGCAAGACGTCCATTGCTTTGTCTACCCTTGACGCAGAACCACAGACGTCTCCGCCTCCAATGGTGCGATGACAGAAGGATGTGGACGACAGAATGGAATGAAATTGTCTTTATTGACGAGTCACGCTTCTGTCTGCAACACCACGATGGTCGCATTCGAGTCTGGAGACACCGTGAAGAGAGGATGCTGAACAGCTGCGTTATGCACCGCCACACTGGTCCTGCACCGGGTATTATGGTATGGGGCGGTATTGGATATTACTCTCGCACACCTCTAGTACGCATTGCCGGTACTTTAAACAGCCAGCGCTACATCTCCGAGGTGTTGGAGCCAGTTGTCCTTCCTTATTTTCAGGGCTTGCCCACAGCCATATTTCAACAGGATAATGCGCGACCACACGTGGCACGCATTGTCCAACGGTTCTTCGTCAATCGCCAGATTGAATTGCTTCCCTGGCCGCCTCGCTCTCCGGATCTTTCGCCGATAGAAAACATGTGGTCCATGGTTGCTCTACGATTGACCCAGATTCCATCCCCAGCTGCCACAGCAGATCAACTTTGGCAACGTGTGGAAGCTACTTGGTCTGCTGTACCTCAAGAACTCATCCAAAGTCTCTTTGAATCAATGCCGAGGCGTGTGGCAGCGGTGATCTCCAACAATGGCGGCTACTCTGGCTACTGATTTTGGCAGGAACTTCACAGAAGTCTATAAATTTAATCATTTGATACTTGGTCAATATGTTATCTACAAAATAAATTTTGTTGTGATATCTCTTGTCTTTCTTGGTGTTGCAATTTAGGTGGCCAGCAGTGTATATCATTGTTTGCATAAACTATATACATCATATCTGTTTTTAAATTATATTTTTCATCGTTTTACATTGGATCATGGTTTTAATTTGCTGACTTATAAAATTGTTTTCATGTTTTACCACGTGTTTCGCTTAGCATCTCCTCTCTGGACCTTGCTTTTTAAGTAAGACCATTTTTATCACATTTCAAAACCAACAAAATTTTATACTTTATATTTGTGTGTTTATATGAGTTTTTTTCTTTCATTTTTCGACTGTTTTTCCCCCTATGTCATGTGTATATGTTTTTTATCATCGGTTTTAGTTTATAATCTAAAAATGCTCACTTATATATACGCTTTTTTCGGATTTTACCATGTGTTTGGCGCAGCATGTCCTATTTTGAACCTTTCGCCATAAAACCCCAACAAACTAACCAACCAACCGATTTCAAAGGAATTATTTTCTAGATCACTAACTGTTATACCAAAATCATTTAGTTCAGATAACCATGGACCATTCGGTACTCTTCTCACATCTGAACAGATGACAAGCTCATTCAAACAAAAAATCTGACAATTATATTTATTATTAACACTACTTAAATTTACTTTATACAAGTGATGTAACTTTTCTTTTGTCTCAACACCACCAAATAACTTATGAATCAATTACGATTCCCCACAACTATCATACCTTAAAAATCTGACAATTATATTCATTATTAACACTACTTAAATTTACTTTATACAAGTGATGTAACTTTTCTTTTGTCTCAACACCACCAAATAACTTATGAATCAATTTCGATTCCCCACAACTATCATACCTTAAAAATTTGATAATATCTTCCGTTATATAGGACTTTTCAGAGCCGGAATCAATGATAGCTCGCACCAATTTTTCTCTGTTACCATTTTTGACACGTACAATTATGGTTTGTAACAGAGTGTTAGAACTTTTAACCTGATTACTTAAAACATTATCAGAACTCTCTACTTCTGGTTTCTTATCTTCTGACACCGAATTATTCGGTTTGATATTTTGGCATAGAATTGTTAAATGCCTTCTATTGCATATAACACATTTGACTTAAGCTCTACAATCACGAGAAATATGATTTCTTTTTAAACAAACAAAGCATTTATTTGTTTAAATCTATTTTTTAACACAATATTCATTTTGTCTTCGTAAGAGAAAGAACTAACTTTAAAACATTTCTCTGATGAATGCAATTTATCACAAACGATACAATATTCGTTATATTTCTTAGTAGAGGATTTATCTTTAAAAGTGTTACCACCAATTAAATCATTCGCAGTAGCTACATTAAATTCATCAGATCTAATATCAGCTTTAAAATGTTTTTTAGCTTTATCAAAACCAAAACAAATACGAGCTATCATAATTCGCTCTTCACATATTACTTCATTTTTCAAAAATTCAAGATTAGATTGTAATTCATTCTTACCTGTATTCAACTTCTCCCGCTCCCTTTCCCAAATTCTCAAAATATCGTAAGGAAGACATGATTCGACGAGCGGAAATAATATGCTGGCATACTTATCTTTTGTGACTCCGAGGGATTCGAGCGAACGAAGTTTTGTTTCTAAACTATCATACAACGATGGTAAGTTGAATTCTTTTCCTCGAATGTTGTTATTGTTTAAAACCAGCTGTAAAAGACCTCTGACAAATATTTGAATTAAAATTTCTTTACGGCCGAATCTATTTTTCAAATGTTCTATTGCCTTAGAGTAGTTTTCTGCAGTCGTGGGAAAACTATGAACTATCTCCCGAGCTTTCGATTTCGGAACCATTGCTTGGATCAAATACATGAATTTTTTATGGTTGTCTAATCTCAAGTCTTCATGTATTTTCACAAAAGTATTTCAAAAGTTGAGTCATTCACGAGGATTTCCATCGAATAATTTTAATGATAATTCCGGTAATCTCATTGTCTGTTTAACTTCAAGATTTTCTGTTCTCACTATTTCTGGCACTTTCGATTTTGACATAATCTTCTTCACTTTGGATTTGCAACTTATAAATTTATCAACATACGCTTCACAAGCCTCAAATTCTTTGTTATATATATCTTGCGAAGCACTGTCCTCTAATAATTGATTAAGAATATCATCATCAGCTTCACGAATCCTCTTGAATTTATCCTCTAATTGATCAAGTAACGACTCTAATACATTGAAGTGCCACTGAATTAGGGATAGGAAAGCCTATGCAAATAGTGTAGCGCTGCGCATCATGTATGCGCAAGTGAGGGCGCTGTGGTAACTGCATATATAGCACGTACTGTGGTTATTCTGAATTAGTTGTTGAAATTGCCAGTATGGGTAAACTGCCTGATTTAGACGCCTTCGATCGCGGACAAATCGTAGGTGCGCGACGCATGGGCCATTGAATTTTCGAAATCGTCAGACAGCTAGGATTTTCAAGGTCAACAGTGTCAAGAGTATACCAAGAATACATGGATGGTGGAAAAAACTAGCGATCGGGCAAACTGCAAAGGACAATTAGCCTTGACAGTGCGTGGTGAGAGACGTCTGAGGCGTATTGTACATAGCCACCGAAGCCAAACATTAGCTCAAATTACCACCCAGTTTAATGACGGTGCCAGTCGTACAGTCAGTAAACGGACTGTGCAACGCTCGCTTCACCGTATGGGTTTCGGGAGCCGTCGACCTACGAGAGTACCATTGCTCTATACTCGCCACCGGGCTGCACGTCTTGCCAGGGCAAGAGAGCACAGAGACTGGAGTGTAGAGGACTGGAAACGAGTAGCATGGAGTGATGAGTCTCGATTCCGACTACTTAATGCCGACGAGAGGCTGAGAATATGGCGTCAGGCTCATGAAGCTATGGATCCTGCATGCCTGGCTGGAACTGTACAAGGGCGCCCTCAGGGGGTTTACCTTCTTTAGGTAAACACGGGTGTCGCAATCCCGAGGTACCTCAGCGAACTTTCCCTCCTTTCCCTTTTATTCTCCTCTCGTCCTTCTACTTTTACCTTTTTTTCTCCCTCGTTGCGGTTACCTCTTCGGAGGTGAGGGCTCCTCATCAGAAGCTGTAGCCTTTCTGCTGCTTCTAGCTTCTAATGGCGATTAACTGCCCACGTGTTTGCCGTGCGTGGAGACCCGTGTCCCAGGAAATGGGGATCCTGGTAGTTGAGGGGTTTTATTCTTCGCCATAATGTGGGCTTTAGTAAGATAACGCTCCAACACACTACTTTGGCCCTTGCTTCAGGTAAACGGGAGGTGCACATTGGTCCCGTGTGTACCAATCGGCTGGTCGGTTAGACATTGTTCACTGGCTCAGAGCTAAGCAACCGGTCATTGGCCACGCGCGTATAGTTCCTGGTTAGCACTGGCGCAGTAACCGGCGTCCCCTTGTTGGGCTCCATGGTGGGTGGTGCCGCCGGGGACCGAACATACGGCTCTTTTTTATGGATTCTCAAACCAAAGCTAAGGATAGTCTTGCGTCATCATCTTCGTTAAATGTAAATGATACTTCTCGTTTTTTTATTATTAAAAGAGTGGAAGGGAACTTCACTACTGTATCGCCTTTCCTCATACAAAAATGCATAACCTCTTCTATAGGAAACGTTGACTCAATAAAAAAACTCCGTTCCGGTGACCTTCTTGTTGAAGTGTCGACTTCTGCACATGCCACTCAGTTACTTAAGATAAAAATGTTTGGTAATATAGCCATAACCGTCACTCCACATTCATACTTGAACTCATCTGGAGGTGTTATATCTGTGGCTGATCTCTTCCATACCTCTGAAGAGGAGATATTGGAAAACTTAAAGCAGCAACATGTGTCTGGTGTGCGTCGAATTAATATCCGTCGGGATGGGAAGGTACTTCCTACGAAGCACCTCATCCTGACATTCGCGACGCCAAAATTACTATCCTTTGTCATAGCTGGTTATCTTCGGTGTCCCACAAGACCTTACGTTCAGAACCCTCTCCGTTGCTTTCAGTGCCAACGTTTTGGACACTCGAAAGCATCGTGTCGTGGGTCCGTTGTCTGTGCCCGTTGTGCCCAGCCCGACCATTCTTCAGACACATGCAGTTTGCCTGAAAAGTGCGTCAATTGCCATGGACAACACGCCTCATACTCAAGATCATGCCCGAAGTGGAGCTTCGAAAAAGAGATTCAAACTGTCAGAGCCCACAGTAATATATCTTACTTAGAAGCGCGAAAACAAGTCGAAGCTAGGAGCCCCAGAATCGGAGTCTCTTGTGCTTCTGCTGCCGCCACTAAGAAAGTAATGTGCACTACTTCCACACAAACAGAAGTCTATCCCACTAACAATAATAACACACAGAAAACAAAAAACACAAATAAATCACCTGAAAATGCCACTAATTCCCACCAAAATAAGCCTATACAATACCAGAAACCCTGTACCTCAAAACCATATTCTCATAAAAAATTAAAACGCTTAGAGAATTTAAAGCGAGTGAGTCATTCACAAAAGGTGAAAGACCCTCGCAATGTGGCGCGTATGGAGGAGGACTCCCTCCAACTTTGCGCGTCCAATTCGGATCTTTCTGATCCTGATGCTGGGGTGTCAATGGACACCTCTACTCTTCCAGCTCATGCTCCATCTCCCTCTTCCTCCTCATGGCGACTATAATTTCCTGGAACTGTCGCGGTTTCCGAAATAAACTATCAGATCTGAAGTCTTTGATCACAGATTACCATCCGGCCTGTGTCGCACTTCAGGAAACTTTCCTGAAGTCAGCGGACACGGCCAAATTGCGTCGTTACAGCATTATTCGGAAGGACAATGTTTCTGGTGTGCGAGCGTCAGGAGGTGTTGCTCTCCTGACCTCTCACAACTATCTCTTTACTGTCCTTTCCTTGAACACTACACTCCAAGCAGTAGCTGTGCGCGTACAAACGCGAATATTAATTTCCGTTTGCGTGATATACCTGCCACCTAACGACGTTTTTGATCAAAGAACTCTAGACGAGTTGGTGACTCAGCTTCCGGAACCTTTTATTATACTCGGAGACTTTAATGGTCATAATGTGTTGTGGGGGAGTAGCTGTAACACCGCTCGAGGAAGGCAAGTGGAGCAGTTGCTAACTGACCACAATCTTTGCCTTCTCAATAATGGTGACCCTACTCACTTTCACGAGCCATCTCGAACCTTTCATACAGTCGATCTTGCCATTTGTTCACCGTCACTTTTTCCATCTAGTAACTTTTGGGTCGGGACAGATCTCCGCGGAAGTGACCATTACCCTATATTTGTGTCACTATCCGGCACAGGGTCTGTGGTGTGTCGCCCTGCAAGATACAAATATGAATCTGCGAATTGGTCGCGATTTACAGACTGTGCTGTCATCACCCAACACATGGTCGACGGTGATATTGATGATGTGGTTCACCTTGTCTCCGAAGTTATAATAGAAGCTGCCGATGCAGCCATCCCTAAGACTTCGCCAAATAGTCGTAGAAATTGGAAGCCGTGGTGGAACCTGGAGTGTTCCACAACGTTGAAAATACAACGGTAAATGTGGGGGATATTTCGCCGATATCCAACCACTGCAAATTTCATTGCGTTCAAGCAAGCTAGAGCTAACGCTCGTAGAGTGCGTCGACTTTGCCAGAGAGAGTCTTGGAGAAAGTACATTTCGGAATTGACAACATCCACTCCCAGTAAACAGCTTTGGACGAAAGTGAAGAAATGCATGGGACTATATTCAGATCAGCCAATACAGTGCATTGTTGAAAATGGTGTTACCCTCTCTACTGTAGAGGACATAGGTAACGCCATTGGCAGCGCCTTCAGTTCAGTGTCGAGTGCGTCGTTATACCCGACCGATTTCATTGCGACACAAACTGCGTGCCTAGTCAAGACTTTTGCGTTTCGAAACTCGCTCCAATCTGGCCTACAACTGCCCTTTTACGGAGAACGAGCTGGAGAATTGCCTTCGGCAGACTGGGATGACTTCCCCGGGTCCCGATGGCATTAGTTATGCTATGCTACAGCATCTCTCTCGCAGCTCTCTCCGTAATTTGCTGTATTTATTTAATAGAATCTGGGAGGAACATGCTTTCCCATCCTCTTGGCGTAGGGCTATAGTGATTCCCATTCCCAAAACGGGAAAGGATGCCACCAACCCTAAGCATTACCGTCCGATAGCGCTCACTAGTTGTTTATGTAAACTGTTGGAACGCATGGTGAACAATCGGTTAGTTTATGTGTTAGAAACCCAGCTTTGTCTGTCACCTCTACAAAGCGGTTTCCGGCGTGGTCGGTCTACGATGGATAATATCATTGCCTTAGAGTCCGAAGCTCGCAATGCCTTTGTCAGAAGAAACCACTTAGTGTCTGTTTTCTTCGACATCGAAAAGGCTTATGACCGGACTTGGCGATATGGCATCCTTCGTGACCTTTATAACAACAACTTTCGTGGCCACTTGCCTATATTCATTGCGAACTTCCTATCACTACGGGAATTCCAAGTTCGCATTGGTACAACACTTTCCGATGTTTACATTCATTAAGAGGGAGTTCCTCAGGGCAGTGTACTAAGTGTGACACTGTTTTCTTTAAAAATAGATGGAATTTTAAGATGCTTACCTCCATCTGTTCGTGGAAACTTATACGTTGATGATTTACAGATCTCCTACCTAAGCAAGGATATGCGTTACATCGAACGACAACTGCAAATTGCAATCTCTCGCATGATGACATGGTGTTCGGAGAACGGCTTTACGTTTTCGGTCGAAAAAACCTCTTGCGTACATTTTTGCAAACGCAGAGGTTTGCATCCTGACCCGCAGATTTACCTTGGAGATTCAGTTATTACCGTTGTGGACGTTGTTCGTTTCTTGGGCGTGTTGTTTGATAGCAAATTAAATTTCCTTCCGCACGTAATGTATCTACGGCGGAAGTATGAGCAGGCTCTAAACTTGCTGAAAGTTCTATCCAACATGTCATGGGGAGCTGAGCGATCAACTATGCTCAAGGTCTATCGCGCGGTCATTCGATCGAAAATAGATTATGGATGCGCCGTGTACGGTTCCGCACGCGTCTCTGTGCTGCGGAAAATCGACACGATTCATCATTCTGCCCTTCGAATCTGTTCTGGTGCTTTCAGAACATCTCCCGTAAAGAGTTTAAATGTCATCTGCGGTGAGCCTTCTTTACCATCTATTCGCAAGCAATTGTCGCTTCAGTTGTACTTCCGTATCCTCTCGCAACCTAATCACCCACTCCATTCTGCTCTACTTGACAGTCAGAATGACCGACTTTACCAAAATCGGCCATCCTGTATACTATTGTTTGGACTTCGTATGAGGACGTTCCTTTCTTCGTCGTCTCTCTGTGATATGGATGTTATGCTGCGACCGACTTCACCTTTTCCACCTTGGCGTAATCACAAGATTTCGTTCTTGCGACCCTTTCAGGGTTTTGTAAAGTCAAGTACGGATCCAGTCGTGTATCGGCAGCTTTTCGCGTCACACCTGGCTAATAGCCCTAACTATGTTGAAGTTATACTGACGGCTCTAAAACAGAAGACCACGTTGGCTGTGCCTACGTGTGTGGCAGAGATGTTAGGAGCTATACACTTCCCGACTGTCTTTCTGTTTTTTTCAGCAGAGTTTATCGCTGTACACGAGGCATTGAAGTATATCTTCCGTCAGAGAAGTAGGCACTTCATCGTTTATACAGATTCCATCAGCGTTTTAGAGACTTTGGAGAATGGTGATGTGTCCCACTCCCATTCCCTTTTATCTCCGGTGGTGGATCTGCATCGTCGCCTCTGTCGTCGTGGTTTCAGTGTTTTGTTCTGCTGGGTGCCGGGTCATGTCGGCATAACGGGTAATGAGCAAGCAGATGCTGCTGCTAAAGGTGCCGTGTGTCGTCCGGTTCAGCGTATTCCTGTCACTGATTTGAAGTCCGCTGTCAAAAAGTTAGTTTGGCATGAGTGGCAAAGTGAGTGGAACATTGAAGCGAATAATAAGCTAAGACAGATTAAGCCAAATGTTCGTGCTTGGCCATCTGCTTCTTTGCGCCGTGCAGACGTTATACTAACACGTGTAAGAATTGGACATTCTCTGTTGACACATCGCCACTTGTTGATGGGAGAGAATGCTCCTCTCTGTGAACACTGTTCCTCACCTCTTACGGTGTCTCACATCTTGACGTCTTGCCCTAGTTTGCTTTCCCACTACACTCAGTATTTTGGTTGCGTTTCGCCCAATCTGTGTGATCTGTTGGGGGAGCCCCCCCCCCATCCTTCACTGTTTCCCTTTTTATTTGCTACTGGTTTTATAAAAAGTATTTGCTTTTCAGATTGATTTTAATGTGAAACTTTTAAATTCTATATTTCATCGTTCATATGATTAAATCTTTTTATCAACTTTTCGTATATTTTTTAATGCTTTTATATAACATTGGTTTTATAATCTTTACTTATAATCGCTTTTACCATTTGTATATACCATCTGTTTTTCAACTTTTAACTTTATCGTGTTTACGCAATTTTATTGCATCTTAATTGAATTTCCTCTGGTGTGGGTGTACTATTATTAACAAAAGTGTTGGTAACCAATCCGTTTTTTCAGCTGTTGGTGCGTGTTTTATATATACCGTTTTTTGGCTCCAATCTTGTGTTTGGCGCTTCATGTCCTTTTTTGGACCTTGCGCCATAAAAAAAAACCAACCAACCAACCAACCTGTACAAGGGCATGGTGGCTCAATCATGGTCTGGGGTGATTTTTCGTGGCACAGTTTGGGATCTTTGGTGCGTGTACCAACCTCCCTCAATGCAATTCGGTACGTAGAGTTGCTGGGTGATCACCTCCATCCGTTTATGCTGTTCTGTTATCCACACGGTAATGGAGTTTTCCAGCAAGACAACTATACCTCTCACAAGTCCCGGTTGGCTACTGGCTGGTTGGATGAGCATTCCTCTGACTTCTCTGTCATGAATTGGCCACCTAGAAGCCCAGACTTAAATCCTATTGAGCATCTTTGGGATGTTTTGGAAAAGGCGTGAAAGGCCATCACACAGCACCAAAGAACCTTACTGAATTATGGACAGCTTTAGCCAATATTTGGCAAACCATTCCTGTGGAACGTTTCCAGAAACTTGTTGAATGTATGCCTCGTCGTGTGGCAGCCGTTATCAAGGCCACAGGAGGCCCAACTCGTTACTAGGTAGGTATCCCTAATTCAGTGGCACTTCAGTGTACTTCCGTATCGGGTTCTTTACTTTCCAGTTCTTTGTTCAAAGATGTGAAAACTCGAGTAAACGCTGTTCTAAGTGGTGTTCGTCTAGACTCTAAAATCTCCATAGCAGTACTGAAACTTTAATTTTTCGCTCTTTCACTTTTAAATTCCTCGAGCCCCTGTTTCGGGCGCCAATAAATTTCACAAATGCGACCGTAATTTCTACCCGATATTACGCATCGTTCTAAAATGAAGGGTCGAGGCTAAAAGCTGAAGAAAGAGGCGAATCTACACAGATACACATTTATTCATTTCACTAGACGCACCACTCTCGTACATGTTAACTGACCGCAGACAGAAGCTGGATCGAAAATCACTCTCCGCCTTCCCAGCAAGCACTGCGTCGCCCTCTGCATAAACATACATAAAACATTCTGGCGACTATTGCTGACAGGCAAAAGGAAATGCACGAGAGAGGCCTCATTTCCGATAGAGGGCTTATAGAGTTGATTTATGGTGTTTAAATATACAGTGGAATCTCAATCTATCGTTTTCGAAGGGACTGACTCAACTAAACGATGGATGCGGGAAAACGATAGATGCGTGATCATACAAAAAAGTATAAACATACCTTAAAGTTTGATATCCCTAAAATATATCTACTCACATACATAACTGCATACATACCCGTAGTGTAACTGAAGATAAAATTACAAAGTTGTACTGAAATCCAAGATAACAATAATAAAATAAGAAATACACGTAGATACACAGGAATTTTGATTCAAATAAAAATACTTAATCGTCGTTTGTTTTTTGTCGGTTTTCTCTCCAAGTAAACAATATTTTTTTTGTGTTGCAAATTGCATTCTTTTCGGTATCGGTTATTGTGTGAGAGTATAAAGAAGCGGCAGCCGTGAATCGTTTGTAACTAGAACCATTCCATTGCACTGGATGGGGTCCGACATAAGATCACCAGGAAGTGCTGCTTCCAGGTGAAACACTCATCGGCCAATGTAGAACTGCAGTAATCAGAAACTTCTTACACACAGACCAAACACCAGGGTGCCTCCATCCCAAGGCCAACAAAAAATCTGACTGTGAGCCATTGCTGATAAGAACAGAAATGTTGAATAGTCGGTGAATTTGGAATGAGTTGCCGAAAATAGGATACTTCAGGGAATAAAGAATTAAGGAAAACCAACAACGAACAAATCATTGAAGTGGTACAATAAAGCGAAACCAGGCTAAACAAGAGAGAACAAAAATACGAGACCGTGCATCTCAAATGGTCTGCTCATTGTTTAATTAGAGCGTCATTCTAGCTCAATCCAGACGTTTATATTTCAGGTTCAGTTATTATGAAAAAACGATCGATCCGATTAATTAATGTAAAGCTGCGATATTCTGAACGAATATTGCGGGAAAACGATGGATCGAGGAACGATCCATGCGGTCTTTTTTACTTGTTTTCTATGGAATTTATTCGGGACTGGGTGAAATAAACGATACATACGGGAAAACGATCGTTCGGGGAACGATCGATCGAGATTCCACTGTATTTTCATTGCTTTCTCTTTCAGTAATAATTCAAAATCCCAGTGGGTAAAGTTACCTAGACAACAGGGGTACACCAGATGTTTTCTATTAAAAACTGCCTCTAAACTCACTTCTGGGCAATGTTACCTTTACCGGGGGTAAAATGAGCCAAAATAAACATAAGAACAGTTAAAACTTTTTAATTTATTACTTATTATTTTTATAAATCATATTTAAATTAGGCACTCGTTGAATTGTTAGATTTCCGTTATAAAATTTTAGTAGATAACTGTTAGTATACTAATGAGTAAAAAGGGAACATATGTAGGTAATATGACTCATACTGTTTGAAAAATTCTTGAGAAATTTTTTTCAAAAAAGAATTTGCCTCGTCGTTCTCTTGGAGATGGAGTTCTGAAAACAACGTCGGTCAGAGAAATGCTGGATTTATCCACTTTACGCCATCTGGCCCTATCTAAGGCAATACTCCTCCAGTCTCCCCTATATATAGTTTTTATATCATTCTCAACCGCATCAAGCCACCTACTTGGTGGCCTTCCTCGCTAGGTAAACACGGGTGTCGCAATCCCGAGGTGCACCAGCGAACTTTCTCTCCTTTCCTTTTTCTTCTCCTCTCTTCCTTTACTTTTTCTTTCTTTTCTCCCTCGGTGTGGTTCCTCTTCGGAGGCGAGGGCACCCCATTAGAAGCTGTTGCCGTTCTGTTGCTTCTTGCTTCTAACGGGGTTTTATCACCCACGTGTTTGCCTTGCGTGGAGACCCGTGTCCCCGGAAAACGGAATCCTGGTAGTTGAGGGTCAGTTTGGTTGCCCGACACACTGCTTCAGCCCCCGCTTCAGGTAAACGGGAGGTACTTAGTGGTTCCCTAATGTATCAATCGGCTGGTCATTGACTTTTGTCTTATGCTAGGAACCAAGCAATCGTTCCGATTACTGGACATCTCGTCAAGGGTGGAGGTCGTTTCAGGGTCGTTTCGTTCGCGTATAGTTCTCGGTTAGCACTGGTGCACGTATCTGCATCCCCTTGTTGGGCTCCATGGTGGGTGGTGCGGCCGGGAACTGAATTTTAAGCCCCTGTTTATGGATTCTTTACTTTCTTCAAATTTACACGTCTGGAAAATTTATTAAGTATTTTATTGTGAAACTTATTGATCAGTCATTTACATCTGTCTCACCTTTTGTAATACAGAAAACAGTAAACCCACTTATTGGAGAAGTGCCCCAAATACGCAAACTGCAATCCGGAGACCTTATGATAAAGGTCTCTTCAACTAAGCAATCTTTAGTCTTAGCTAAATGCACAACATTCGGTTCGTTTTCCGCCACAGTAACACCGCATAAGACTCTGAACTCCTCAAGAGGAGTAATTTCTGAGTCTGAACTATTTAATGTGGACGAGTCGGAGATCTTAGAAAATCTAAAAGTCCAAAATGTCATTAATGTGCGCAGAAATACCATACGCCGCGATGGTAAAGTGCTGCCCACTAAGCACTTGATTTTGACATTCGACAGTCCAAACCTGCCATCACATATTAAAGCTGCGTACTTGCGCTGTCCGGTTAGGCCTTATGTACTGAACCCGCTGCGCTGTTTTAAATTCCAGTGGTTCGGCCATTCCCAGATCTCTTGACCCCTCAGGGGGTTTACCTTCTTTAGGTAAACACGGGTGTCGCTATCCCGAGGTACCCCAGCGAACTGTCTCTCATTTCTTTTTTCCTCTCCTCTCTTCCTTTACTTTTTTCTTTTTTTCTCCCTCGGTGTGGTTCCTCTTCGGAGGCGAGGGCACCCCTTTAGTAGCTGTTGCCGTTCTGTCGCCTCTTGCTACTATTGGGGTCTTTATCACCCACGTGTTTGCTGTGCGTGGAGAACCCGTGGTCCCGGAAAAGGCAATCCTGGTAGTTGAGGGTCAGTTTTGGTTGCCCAACACACTGCTTCGGCCCCCGCTTCGGGTAAACGGGAGGTACTTAGTGGTTCCCTAATGTAATGTATCAATCGGCTGGTCGCTGACATTGTCTCCGGCTAGGAACCAAGCTATCGTTTCGGCTTCTGGGCATCTCGTTAAGGGTGGAGGTCTGCTTCAGGTCGTTTCGTGTGCGTATAGTTGTCGGTGAGCACTGGTGCAAGTATCTGCATCCCCTTGTTGGGCTCCGTGGTGGGTGGTGCCGCCGAGAACCGAATTAACCCCCCCTTTTTATGGATTCTTCTCTTTTCTCTAAAAAAAATGAGAAATCTCTCCCCTCGAGGGAGCAACAAATGAAACGATTTTTTATCATAAAACGCGTGGAAGGTACATTTGCAACGATGTCGCCTTTCTTCATTCAGAAGTCTCTTAATGCCTCTGTTGGAAACGTGAATTCTGTTAAGAAATTCCGTTCTGGTGACCTGTTGGTAGAGGTATCGACTGCATCACAAGCTGAGCAGTTGCTAAAAGTCAATATGTTTGATAACATACCCGTGTCCGTAACTCCACACGCATATTTAAACTCTTCGAGAGGGGTAATATCGGAGGCTGATCTCCTCCATACCACCGAAGATGAAATATTGGAGAACCTACGTGATCAACTCGTGTCTGGTGTACGTAGGATAACAATACGTCGCGATGGAAATTTACATCCCACGAAGCATGTCATCCTGACTTTTGACACGCCAAAGCTGCCAACTCGTGTTATAGCTGGGTACCTACGGTGCCCCGTACGACCATATGTGCAGAACCCTCTCCGATGCTTTCAGTGCCAACGCTTTGGCCATTCGAAGGCATCGTGTCGTGGTTCCATGGTTTGTGCCCGTTGTGCCCAGCCAGACCATTCGTCAGACAATTGCAACTTGCCAGCAAAATGCGTAAATTGTCAGGGCGATCATTCGTCATACTCACGTTCATGTCCAAAGTGGGTTCTGGAGAAAGAGATCCAGGCCATTAAGGCGCACAGCAACATATCTTATACGGAGGCGCGCAAACAGGTTGAAGCTCGGAGCCCCAGAGTGGGAGTGTCCTATGCTTCTGTTGCCGCTTCCAGAAAAGTGATGTGCACGGCCTGTACACAAACAGACTCACTTCCCTCTATGAATGCAACCAACAGTTCACAAAAGAGCAAAAGTACAAAAATAGTCCTAGAAACTTCTGATACCAAGCGCAACAAGAAAGGCAGACCATCGTCTCCTTCTTTCACCAACAAAAAAGTTGTAGAATCAGCGTCATATCACATTGACGCAGATACTCCTATTCCGCCAAACCCAAATAGGAAAAAAGTTGTTTTTCCTAGAAAGGTCATCGGCCTTCCTAGGAAAACTAAAAGTCAAGGATATGACTTAAAAAATCCACAGTCCTTCCGCAAGCTCGTCGCGGAAGAGACTGCGATAAAGTTATATGTGTCCGGGGACTCGGACCATGAAGTTGTGTTTGAGGAGTCTGATACTCCTCCTTCTGTTGGGTGCGTTTCTTCCTCGTCGCCCCTTTCTTCTCTGCCCTAATGGCCTCTTTGGTTTGTTGGAACTGCCGTGGTTTCCGCCATAAGTTGGACGATGTAAAGACACTGATCCGTAAATATACTCCCGCCTGTGTCGCCCTTCAGGAGACATACCTGAAGGCTGCTGACACGGCGAAGTTACGACGCTACAGCTGCATTAGGAAAGACAATGAAAACGGTAGAAGAGTGTCTGGAGGTGTTGCTCTCTTCACCTCTCATGACTACCCATCTACCTCACTGAACTTGCATACCACCTTGCAAGCAGTTGGGGTGAGAGTTCACCTAAAGAAATTAATTACTGTGTGCACTCTGTACCTTCCTCCTAATGAAGTTGTTGATCAGCGGTCCCTTGACGACTTGGTAAATGAGCTTCCACAACCTTTCATAATCATGGGTGACTTTAATGCTCACAGTCCTCTGTGGGGGAATGAGAATGTCAACTCCCGTGGGCGACAGATCGAGCAGTTGATTTCCAATCACACTCTCTGTCTGCTAAATAACGGCGAGGCTACTCATTTTCACTAGCCCACACGAAGTTTCCATTCCGTGGATCTTGCTCTTTGTTCACCATCGCTTCTTCCTTTCTGGACTTTCAGCGTTGGGAGTGATCTGAGAAATAGCGATCATTTCCCGCTTTTCATCTCCCAATCTGGTTGCAGCAACCCCTTACGTCGTGTTCCTCGCTATATTTATGAGGCTGCCTTCTGGTCGCTCTACCAACAGCGAGCTGTCATTGAAAGAAGCATGGTGGAAGGAGCTATTGATGACGCTGTCAAAAAAGTCACTGATGTTATTATGGAGGCTGCTGATGCAGCGATACCAAAGTCATCGAGTTTCGTCCCGAAACATCGTAAACCTTGGTGGAACGCGGAATGCCAAGATGCTATTAAGCGGCAAAAGAAAGCTTGGAATAATTTCAGGCGTTATCCTACAACACCTAATTACGTGGCATTTAAACAAGCAAAGGCTTTTGCTAGAAGAGTGCGTCGTCGGTGTCAGAGACAATCGTGGATACAGTATGTTTCAAGCTTATCACCATCTACTCCCAGTAAAGTTTTGTGGACACGAGCTAAGCGAGGGATGGGGTTGTATTCAGATAACCCAATCTCTTGCATTAATGAAAATGGCTGGCTACTTACAGACGTTAGCGATATTGCGAATGCTATTGGTCGCGCATTTGCTTCTGCTTCAAGCGCTGACTCATACTCGCAAGCCTTTCTGCGCCGCAAACGTCATGAAGAAGCCAGACGTGTTAATTTCTCCACTCGGTCCACTCTGCCTTATAATTGTACATTTACGGAGATTGAGCTTATGAGATGTTTAAATTCGACCAGGAATACATCTCCCGGGCCAGATGGCATTACATATGCACTTCTTAAGAACCTTTCTCGCCCCTCTCTCCTTAATCTATTACATCTGTACAATAGGATCTGGGTAGAACATACGTTTCCCGTCTCTTAGCAAAGGGCTATCGTAATTCCCTTTCGAAAACCCGGAAAGGATGCGACGGAGCCCTCGAACTACCGACCGATTGCTTTGTCTAGCACTCTATGTAAGCTACTTGAGCGCATGGTGAATGCCCGTCTCGTTTATATGCTCGAAAGTAGGAAGATTCTTTCCCCATTTCAAAGTGGGTTCCGCAGAGGCAGGTCGACGACCGACAATATCATTGATCTGGAAACCCAAATTAGAAACGCTTTTCTTAGGAAAAATCACATGGTTTCCATCTTCTTTGATATTGAAAAGGCATATGACAGAACCTGGCGACAAGGAATACTACGTGACCTATATCAGTTTAATTTAAGAGGTCACCTACCCATTTTTATTCAAAAATTTTTATCTAGAAGAATTTTTAACGTACGTGTTGGCTCCGTCTTCTCGGATCTTTACACACAAGAAGAGGGAGTCCCCCAAGGCAGTGTTTTAAGCGTCACTTTATTTGCGATTAAAATAAATAGTATTTTAAATGTTTTGCCTCCTACTGTTAAAGGTAGTTTGTACGTTGATGACCTGCAGATTTCTTGTCAAGGGTCAGATATGCGGCACATTGAGCGTCAACTACAAACAGCTGTAAACCGGATGGTACAATGGAATGTTGAAAATGGTTATTGCTTCTCCGTCGACAAGACTGCTGTAGTCCATTTCTGTAGACGTCGGGGTGTTCATCCAGACCCCGAAATATTTTTGGGGCGGGTGAAATTAAACGTAGCAGAAAATGTTAAATTCTTAGGCGTCTTGTTTGATAGGAAACTGACCTTCCATCCACATGTCATGAACATCCGGAAGAAAAGCGAAGGTGCCTTGAATCTGCTGAAGATGCTTTCGAACACTTCGTGGGGTGCGGATCGCACTTCCATGCTGAGAATCTACAGAGCTTCCATTCGAAGCAAATTGGATTACGGTTGTGAAGCGTATGGTTCTGCTCGCCCGTCTGTATTGCGACAGCTGGATACCGTACACCACAGTGCCCTCCGCATTTGCTCAGGTGCTTTCCGAACATCTCCCGTCGAAAGCCTCTATGCAGACTCTCATGAACCCCCTCTCTACCTTATCAGGCATCAGTTATCGTTCAAATATTACTACCGCATTCTTGCTCACCCTTCCCATTCTCTTCAGAGTCAGCTACTTGACACCAGTAATGATAGTTTGTATGAACACCGTCCATCTTGTGTCCCGTCGTTTGGTCTGAGACTCCGAAATTTCCTGCGTGACTCCGACCTGTATAATACGGATGTCATGGAAAATATTTGTTTTCCCCTTCCTCCATGGAAGTGTCGTAGTTTAACGTACATGAACCCTTTCAAGGATTTTTCGAAGAATAATACCAACGACGTAGTGTATCGGCAATTTTTGCGGCTCATCGTGCTGTGTTCCAGGAGTACAGCGATGTATACACTGACGGATCAAAATCATCTGATCACGTCGGCTGCGCCTACGTCATCAATAACGACGTGGTAAGTCGCAGACTGCATGCATCCTGTTTCGTGTTTTCTGCAGAAATGGAAGCCATCTTGGAAGCACTACAGTGTATCTGCACTAAGAGGGAAAGAAAGTTTATCGTGTACACTGATTCTCTCAGTTCTCAACAGGCTTTGGAATCAGATGCACCCGCTCACCCTCTTGCCATTGAAGTATTAAAACTTCATCACCATCTGGCAAGGCACGGCTGTAGTGTTTTGTTCCGTTGGATTCCGAGCCATGTTGGAATCCGAGGTAACGAGTTGGCTGATGCAGCTGCTAAAAATGCTAATACTATCTTACGCAAGCCGATACCACTGTGTGACATCAAACAGACTATCAAATACATCATACGGTGCAAGTGGCAAGAAATTTGGAACCTGTAGGTAAACAACAAACTGCATGGGTTAAAACCAAATATCTCTTTTTGGCCCTCAGTTGGAAGCAGAAAAAGTGACGTATTTTTAACTCGCCTGCGCATTGGGCACACCCGTCTGACACATTTACATTTGTTATTTGGGGAGAGTGCCCCTATGTGTGCTTACTGTAAATGCGTCTTGGCTGTCCTTCATGTTTTAACTTCATGTAGTAATTTTAAAAAATTGTATATAAATTATTTTAACACGTCATCTCCATCTTTATCTCATTTAATTGGTGAACATCCGCATCCTGCGCTGTTCACTTTCATCCATCATATTGGTTTTTACCATCTACTTTAATGGTTTTTTTAAACTGTTTTTATCTTGTTTATACTCGAGTCTATATATTATCTGTGTTTTTATATGGTCTTTCAGTACTTCGTTTGTTTTTGATTTTCTCACTTCTCTTCTATTGTATATATTTTTATCAGCGGTTCTATGTTCTATGGCGTATAAATAAATTATATGTACGTTTGTTCTGGTTACCTTGTGCTTGGCACAGCTTGTCCTCTCTGGACCTTGCGCCAAAAAACCCAAACAAACCAACCAACCAACCAACCAACCCAGATCTCTTGTCGCGGCACCGTTACTTGTGCTCGTTGTGGGAAAGGAGGTCACAACAGCGAAACCTGCTCAGCGGAATCTAAGTGCGTAAATTGTAGTGGAAATCACCCGGCCTACTGTAGGTCATGTCTCAAATGGTCGAGGGAAAAAGAAATACAGACATTGAAGATCACAAATAAATTATCGTATCTAGAAGCACGGCGAATTATTGACTCAAGAACCGCAACTATAGGTGTTCCGTATGCTGCTCCAACATCTCATAAAAGTGTTTCATCAGTGGGTTCCCAGACAGAACCTGTGGTACTTTCGCCTAAAAGAATAGCAGGCCAACCCATACAGCAGGAAAAAGACTTTCAGGAATTAATCACTTCATCTAAAAAGAATATTCTAAAATCATTCCGTTTTAAACCTCTCACCAATAACCAACATTCCGTTGATTCACACGTTGTTGAATCAAAACACCCTTCACCAAATCGTGCAAAAAAATAACAAATGTCAAACAACCCGCGTCACTTTCTGCTTCCCAATATGCTAAAGACCCCAAACAGTCGTGCTCTTACCATATAGACACGAACTCCCCGATTTCTCCTAATAAAAACAGAAAAAAGCAGCTACTCCTAGAAAGTGCGTCCCCTCAGGGGGTTTACCTTCTTTAGGTAAACACGGGTGTCGCAATCCCGAGGTACCCCAGCGAACTGTCTCTCATTTCTTTTTTCCTCTCCTCTCTTCCTTTACTTTTTTCTTTTTTTCTCCCTCGGTGTGGTTCCTCTTCGGAGGCGAGGGCACCTCATTAAAAGCTGTTGCCTCTCTATTGCTTCTAGCTTCTAATGACGTGTATATCACCCACGTGTTTGCCGTGCGTGGAGACCCGTGTCCCCGGAAAAGGGAATCCTGGTAGTGGAGGGTCAGTTTTGGTTGCCCAACACACTGCTTCGGCCCCCGCTTCGGGTAAACGGGAGGTACTTAGTGGTTCCCTAATGTATCAATCGGCTGGTCGCTGACATTGTCTCCGGCTAGGAACCAAGCTATCGTTTCGGCTTCTGGGCATCTCGTTAAGGGTGGAGGTCAGTTTCAGGGTCGTTTCGTGTGCGTATAGTCCTCGGCGAGCACTGGTGCAAGTTTCTGCATCCCCTTGTTGGGCTCCGTGGTGGGTGGTGCCGCCGAGAACCGAATCAAACCGCCCTTTTTTTATGGATTCTTCTTCAAATCTCTCTAGTGGAAATGAAAAATCTCTCCCCTCGAGGGAGCAACAAATGGCTCGTTTTTTTATAATTAAACGCAAGGAAGGCACATTTGCAACGGTGTCGCCCTTTCTTATTCAGAAATGTCTTTCTGCCTCGGTAGGGAATGTTCAAAGCGTAAAAAAACTTCGCTCTGGTGACTTATTAGTAGAGTTGTCAACATCAGCACAAGCTTTGCAATTGATGAAGGTAACAATGTTTGGAAACATAGCTGTGTCCGTAACTGCACACGTCTATCTCAATTCTTCGAGAGGCGTTATTTCGGAGGCTGACTTACTCTATACCCCCGAAGAAGAAATTTTGGAGCACTTACAGGACCAGCTTGTGTCTGCTGTGCGTCGTATCACTATCCGTCGGGATGGGGAAATCCGTCCAACGAAGCACCTCATCCTGACATTTGACACGCCAAAGCTACCAAACTATGTTATTGCTGGATATCTCCGATGCCCAATCAGACCCTACGTACAAAACCCTCTCCGTTGCTTTCAGTGCCAACGTTTTGGACACTCGAAAGCAGCGTGTCGTGGTTCAGCGGTCTGTGCTCGCTGTGCTCAGCCTGACCATTCATCAGAAACCTGCAATGCTCCAGCTAAATGTGTCAACTGTAAAAGTGATCATCCCTCTTTTTCACGCTCATGTCCGAAATGGACTCAGGAAAAAGAAATACAGACTATTAGGGCCCATAATAATCTGTCATATATGGAAGCTCGAAAGCAAGTCGAGGCTCGCAGTCCCAGAGTCGGAGTCTCTTACGCTTCTGTAGCTGCTGCGAATAAAGTAATGTGTACAGCATCTACACAGACAGAGACTTACCCATCTAAGACTTTGTCTATCACTTCCCGTTCTGCACGTGGCACTAAAAATAGACAATCATCTAATATCCCCACCTCTCAAAATATCCCCCTCAGGGGGTTTACCTTCTTTAGGTAAACACGGGTGTCGCAATCCCGAGGTACCCCAGCGAACTATCTCCCCTTTCCTTTTTCCTCTCCTCTCTTCCTTTACTTTATTCTTTTTTTCTCCCTCGGTGTGGTTCCTCTTCGGAGGCGAGGGCACCCCTTAGTAAGCTGTTGCCGTCTCTATTCGCCGCTTGCTACTATTGGGGTCTTATCACCCACGTGTTTGCCGTGCGTGGAGACCCGTGTCCCCGGAAAAGGGAATCCTGGTAGTGGAGGGTCAGTTTTGGTTGCCCAACACACTGCTTCGGCCCCCGCTTCGGGTAAACGGGAGGTACTTAGTGGTTCCCTAATGTATCAATCGGCTGGTCGCTGACATTGTCTCCGGCTAGGAACCAAGCTATCGTTTCGGCTTCTGGGCATCTCGTTAAGGGTGGAGGTCAGTTTCAGGGTCGTTTCGTGTGCGTATAGTCCTCGGCGAGCACTGGTGCAAGTTTCTGCATCCCCTTGTTGGGCTCCGTGGTGGGTGGTGCCGCCGAGAACCGAATCAAACCGCCCTTTTTTATGGATTCTTCTTCAAATCTCTCTAGTGGAAATGAAAAATCTCTCCCCTCGAGGGAGCAACAAATGGCTCGTTTTTTTATAATTAAACGCAAGGAAGGCACATTTGCAACGGTGTCGCCCTTTCTTATTCAGAAATGTCTTTCTGCCTCGGTAGGGAATGTTCAAAGCGTAAAAAAACTTCGCTCTGGTGACTTATTAGTAGAGTTGTCAACATCAGCACAAGCTTTGCAATTGATGAAGGTAACAATGTTTGGAAACATAGCTGTGTCCGTAACTGCACACGTCTATCTCAATTCTTCGAGAGGCGTTATTTCGGAGGCTGACTTACTCTATACCCCCGAAGAAGAAATTTTGGAGCACTTACAGGACCAGCTTGTGTCTGCTGTGCGTCGTATCACTATCCGTCGGGATGGGGAAATCCGTCCAACGAAGCACCTCATCCTGACATTTGACACGCCAAAGCTACCAAACTATGTTATTGCTGGATATCTCCGATGCCCAATCAGACCCTACGTACAAAACCCTCTCCGTTGCTTTCAGTGCCAACGTTTTGGACACTCGAAAGCAGCGTGTCGTGGTTCAGCGGTCTGTGCTCGCTGTGCTCAGCCTGACCATTCATCAGAAACCTGCAATGCTCCAGCTAAATGTGTCAACTGTAAAAGTGATCATCCCTCTTTTTCACGCTCATGTCCGAAATGGACTCAGGAAAAAGAAATACAGACTATTAGGGCCCATAATAATCTGTCATATATGGAAGCTCGAAAGCAAGTCGAGGCTCGCAGTCCCAGAGTCGGAGTCTCTTACGCTTCTGTAGCTGCTGCGAATAAAGTAATGTGTACAGCATCTACACAGACAGAGACTTACCCATCTAAGACTTTGTCTATCACTTCCCGTTCTGCACGTGGCACTAAAAATAGACAATCATCTAATATCCCCACCTCTCAAAATATCTGTAATAATCAATCGTGTTCATACCACATTATTACAGACTCACCAATCCCACCAAATCCAAATAGAAGAAAGAAAATGATTATTCCCAGAAAGACCGTCGGCCTTTCTAGGAAAACTAAAAACCAAATATACGAAGTTAAAAATACACAGACCTTCAGGAAGCTCCTCTCGGAGGAGACTCCATTAAAATTGTATGTGTCCGAGGAATCGGACCATGATATCGTTTTTGAGGAGTCTGTAACTCCTTCCGTCCGTTGCACGAAATCTCAACCCACAGGGAGAGGTCGATCGGTCTCTCCTCCTCTTTCTTTGCCATAATGGCTCTCGTTTCTTGGAACTGTCGTGGCTTTCGTCGTAACTTTTCTGATGTGAAGGCCCTGGTGGCTGAACACAACCCCGCGGTTGTCGCACTTCAGGAAACATATCTGAAGTGCACTGACACGTCTAAGATCCGTCGCTACCACTGTGTTCGAAAAGACAACGATGCCGGTGAGAGAGTTTCGGGAGGTGTAGCTATCTTCACCTCCCATGTCTATCCTTCCACCGTTGTCCCATTGCATACCACCTTGCAAGCTGTAGCTGTACGGATCCATATAAGACGTTTAATCTGCGTCTGTGTTGTCTATCTACCACCTAACGAGCCAGTCTCTCAGAACCTTCTGGATGATTTAGTAGATCAGCTGCCCTCACCATTCATTCTCCATGGTGACTTCAATGGTCATAGCGCGCTTTGGGGAAGTAAAGACACCAACCCTCCGGGGCGGCAGATAGAACAGTTGCTGTCCGACAACAGTCTCTGCCTGCTGAATAACGGGGAGGAGACTTACTTCCACGAGCCGACGCGTACCTTCCATAGCATAGATCTTGCTATCTGCTCACCATCGCTGCTACCTTTTGCTAACTTTTTTGTAGGGAATGACCTAAGAAATAGCGACCGTTTTCCGCTTTTTGTAAATATATTAGGCGACGACAATGGTCCTATTTTACGTCCGCGTCGTTACATCCTTGATGCAGCTGACTGGGACAAATTCACTTCCCGGGCTGCAATTACAAGTAGTATGGTCGATGGTAGCATTGATGATGCGGTTGAAACTGTCACAAATGTAATCTTGCGGGCAGCTGATACGTCTATACCTAAATCTTCTCCCTTTCCGCCAAGACACCGTAAGCCTTGGTGGAATGACGACTGTCGTAAAGCCATAAAGAACGAAAGGAAACGATGGAACATTTTTCGTAGGTATCCTACCACCGCCAACTACATAGCCTTCAAGCAAGCCAAGGCGAACGCTAGAAAGGTGCGCCGCCGTAGTCAGCGCCAATCGTGGGAAAAGTATGTCTCCAGCATATCCACATCTACCACCTCTAAGCAGTTATGGTCTCGAGCGAAACGTGCAATGGGGCTGTACAGTGACCAAAGCATCTCCCGTTTGAAAGAGAATGGAACCACTCTTTGGACGGCATTGGAAATCGCAAACGCTATCGGTCGCCAGTTTTCTGCCTCTTCCAGTGCGGAAGCCTACCCTTGCTCTTTCCTAAATTATAAACGGCGGGCTGAATCACAGAGGCTACGTTTCAACACTCGAGTCCCACTTCCATATGACTGCCCTTTCACGATGACTGAGCTTCTGCGATGCCTTCGAGAAGTTAAGAAATCTGCTCCGGGGCCAGGTGGAGTCTCTTATTGTATGCTTTCCCATCTATCTCGCGATTCCCTTAGTCATCTTTTACATCTATATAACAGGATATGGAAATCTGGTACGTTTCCTACGTCTTGGCGCAAAGCAACTGTCATCCCTTTTCCAAAGCCTGGAAAAGACGTTACCAATGCTATTAACTACCGGCCAATCGCCCTTACCAGTTGTCTGTGTAAGGTGATGGAAAAAATGTGCAATGCTCGTCTCGTACATGTATTAGAGAGCAATAACCATTTTTCCCATTTCCAAAGTGGATTTCGTCGTGGCAGATCGACGACTGACAACATCGTCGCTCTTGAATCGCAAATTAGAAATGCATTTGTCAAAAGGAATCATATGGTTTCAGTCTTTTTCGACATCGAGAAAGCATATGATCGTACTTGGCGGTACGGCATCTTACGTGACTTATATAAAATGAATTTAAGGGGAAATCTCCCCATTTTTATTCAAAATTTTTTAGCAACACGTAATTTTAATGTCCATATTGGGTCAACTTTGTCGGACAATTTTATACAAGAAGAAGGTGTGCCTCAAGGGAGTGTCTTAAGTGTCACCCTTTTCTCTATTAAGATTAATGCCATTTTACAGCATTTACCTCCTGCAGTGAATGGTTGGCTCTATGTCGATGATTTGCAAATAACGTGTGAGGGAAAAGATATGCGCTTTATCGAGCGGCAACTGCAGACGACTATAAATCGTATAATTAAGTGGTGTGGAGAAAGCGGTTTTAGCTTTTCCACGGAAAAAACTTGCTGTGTGCACTTTTGCAGGCGACGTGGACTTCACCCAGACCCAGAAGTTTTCCTCGGAGCATCTCGAATCAATGTTGTGGACTCTACTCGGTTTTTAGGCGTAATTTTTGACAGAAAACTGACTTTCCTTCCGCATATAAACCATATTCGGAAGAAGTGCCAGAATTCCCTAAACTTACTAAAGGTACTGTCAAATACTTCTTGGGGTGCGGATCGCACATCCAAGGGTCGATCCCGTGTCCCCGGAAAAGGGAATCCTGGTAGTGGAGGGTCAGTTTTGGTTGCCCAACACACTGCTTCGGCCCCCGCTTCGGGTAAACGGGAGGTACTTAGTGGTTCCCTAATGTATCAATCGGCTGGTCGCTGACATTGTCTCCGGCTAGGAACCAAGCTATCGTTTCGGCTTCTGGGCATCTCGTTAAGGGTGGAGGTCAGTTTCAGGGTCGTTTCGTGTGCGTATAGTCCTCGGCGAGCACTGGTGCAAGTTTCTGCATCCCCTTGTTGGGCTCCGTGGTGGGTGGTGCCGCCGAGAACCGAATCAAACCGCCCTTTTTTTATGGATTCTTCTTCAAATCTCTCTAGTGGAAATGAAAAATCTCTCCCCTCGAGGGAGCAACAAATGGCTCGTTTTTTTATAATTAAACGCAAGGAAGGCACATTTGCAACGGTGTCGCCCTTTCTTATTCAGAAATGTCTTTCTGCCTCGGTAGGGAATGTTCAAAGCGTAAAAAAACTTCGCTCTGGTGACTTATTAGTAGAGTTGTCAACATCAGCACAAGCTTTGCAATTGATGAAGGTAACAATGTTTGGAAACATAGCTGTGTCCGTAACTGCACACGTCTATCTCAATTCTTCGAGAGGCGTTATTTCGGAGGCTGACTTACTCTATACCCCCGAAGAAGAAATTTTGGAGCACTTACAGGACCAGCTTGTGTCTGCTGTGCGTCGTATCACTATCCGTCGGGATGGGGAAATCCGTCCAACGAAGCACCTCATCCTGACATTTGACACGCCAAAGCTACCAAACTATGTTATTGCTGGATATCTCCGATGCCCAATCAGACCCTACGTACAAAACCCTCTCCGTTGCTTTCAGTGCCAACGTTTTGGACACTCGAAAGCAGCGTGTCGTGGTTCAGCGGTCTGTGCTCGCTGTGCTCAGCCTGACCATTCATCAGAAACCTGCAATGCTCCAGCTAAATGTGTCAACTGTAAAAGTGATCATCCCTCTTTTTCACGCTCATGTCCGAAATGGACTCAGGAAAAAGAAATACAGACTATTAGGGCCCATAATAATCTGTCATATATGGAAGCTCGAAAGCAAGTCGAGGCTCGCAGTCCCAGAGTCGGAGTCTCTTACGCTTCTGTAGCTGCTGCGAATAAAGTAATGTGTACAGCATCTACACAGACAGAGACTTACCCATCTAAGACTTTGTCTATCACTTCCCGTTCTGCACGTGGCACTAAAAATAGACAATCATCTAATATCCCCACCTCTCAAAATATCTGTAATAATCAATCGTGTTCATACCACATTATTACAGACTCACCAATCCCACCAAATCCAAATAGAAGAAAGAAAATGATTATTCCCAGAAAGACCGTCGGCCTTTCTAGGAAAACTAAAAACCAAATATACGAAGTTAAAAATACACAGACCTTCAGGAAGCTCCTCTCGGAGGAGACTCCATTAAAATTGTATGTGTCCGAGGAATCGGACCATGATATCGTTTTTGAGGAGTCTGTAACTCCTTCCGTCCGTTGCACGAAATCTCAACCCACAGGGAGAGGTCGATCGGTCTCTCCTCCTCTTTCTTTGCCATAATGGCTCTCGTTTCTTGGAACTGTCGTGGCTTTCGTCGTAACTTTTCTGATGTGAAGGCCCTGGTGGCTGAACACAACCCCGCGGTTGTCGCACTTCAGGAAACATATCTGAAGTGCACTGACACGTCTAAGATCCGTCGCTACCACTGTGTTCGAAAAGACAACGATGCCGGTGAGAGAGTTTCGGGAGGTGTAGCTATCTTCACCTCCCATGTCTATCCTTCCACCGTTGTCCCATTGCATACCACCTTGCAAGCTGTAGCTGTACGGATCCATATAAGACGTTTAATCTGCGTCTGTGTTGTCTATCTACCACCTAACGAGCCAGTCTCTCAGAACCTTCTGGATGATTTAGTAGATCAGCTGCCCTCACCATTCATTCTCCATGGTGACTTCAATGGTCATAGCGCGCTTTGGGGAAGTAAAGACACCAACCCTCCGGGGCGGCAGATAGAACAGTTGCTGTCCGACAACAGTCTCTGCCTGCTGAATAACGGGGAGGAGACTTACTTCCACGAGCCGACGCGTACCTTCCATAGCATAGATCTTGCTATCTGCTCACCATCGCTGCTACCTTTTGCTAACTTTTTTGTAGGGAATGACCTAAGAAATAGCGACCATTTTCCGCTTTTTGTAAATATATTAGGCGACGACAATGGTCCTATTTTACGTCCGCGTCGTTACATCCTTGATGCAGCTGACTGGGACAAATTCACTTCCCGGGCTGCAATTACAAGTAGTATGGTCGATGGTAGCATTGATGATGCGGTTGAAACTGTCACAAATGTAATCTTGCGGGCAGCTGATACGTCTATACCTAAATCTTCTCCCTTTCCGCCAAGACACCGAAAGCCTTGGTGGAATGACGACTGTCGTAAAGCCATAAAGAACGAAAGGAAACGATGGAACATTTTTCGTAGGTATCCTACCACCGCCAACTACATAGCCTTCAAGCAAGCCAAGGCGAACGCTAGAAAGGTGCGCCGCCGTAGTCAGCGCCAATCGTGGGAAAAGTATGTCTCCAGCATATCCACATCTACCACCTCTAAGCAGTTATGGTCTCGAGCGAAACGTGCAATGGGGCTGTACAGTGACCAAAGCATCTCCCGTTTGAAAGAGAATGGAACCACTCTTTGGACGGCATTGGAAATCGCAAACGCTATCGGTCGCCAGTTTTCTGCCTCTTCCAGTGCGGAAGCCTACCCTTGCTCTTTCCTAAATTATAAACGGCGGGCTGAATCACAGAGGCTACGTTTCAACACTCGAGTCCCACTTCCATATGACTGCCCTTTCACGATGACTGAGCTTCTGCGATGCCTTCGAGAAGTTAAGAAATCTGCTCCGGGGCCAGGTGGAGTCTCTTATTGTATGCTTTCCCATCTATCTCGCGATTCCCTTAGTCATCTTTTACATCTATATAACAGGATATGGAAATCTGGTACGTTTCCTACGTCTTGGCGCAAAGCAACTGTCATCCCTTTTCCAAAGCCTGGAAAAGACGTTACCAATGCTATTAACTACCGGCCAATCGCCCTTACCAGTTGTCTGTGTAAGGTGATGGAAAAAATGTGCAATGCTCGTCTCGTACATGTATTAGAGAGCAATAACCATTTTTCCCCTTTCCAAAGTGGATTTCGTCGTGGCAGATCGACGACTGACAACATCGTCGCTCTTGAATCGCAAATTAGAAATGCATTTGTCAAAAGGAATCATATGGTTTCAGTCTTTTTCGACATCGAGAAAGCATATGATCGTACTTGGCGGTACGGCATCTTACGTGACTTATATAAAATGAATTTAAGGGGAAATCTCCCCATTTTTATTCAAAATTTTTTAGCAACACGTAATTTTAATGTCCATATTGGGTCAACTTTGTCGGACAATTTTATACAAGAAGAAGGTGTGCCTCAAGGGAGTGTCTTAAGTGTCACCCTTTTCTCTATTAAGATTAATGCCATTTTACAGCATTTACCTCCTGCAGTGAATGGTTGGCTCTATGTCGATGATTTGCAAATAACGTGTGAGGGAAAAGATATGCGCTTTATCGAGCGGCAACTGCAGACGACTATAAATCGTATAATTAAGTGGTGTGGAGAAAGCGGTTTTAGCTTTTCCACGGAAAAAACTTGCTGTGTGCACTTTTGCAGGCGACGTGGACTTCACCCAGACCCAGAAGTTTTCCTCGGAGCATCTCGAATCAATGTTGTGGACTCTACTCGGTTTTTAGGCGTAATTTTTGACAGAAAACTGACTTTCCTTCCGCATATAAACCATATTCGGAAGAAGTGCCAGAATTCCCTAAACTTACTAAAGGTACTGTCAAATACTTCTTGGGGTGCGGATCGCACATCCATGTTGCGTATCTACCGAGCAGTCATCCGCTCTAAATTGGATTATGGTTGCCCGGCTTATGGGTCTGCGCGGCGTTCAGTTTTACGACGCTTAGACACTGTGCACCATACCGGCCTCCGCATATGTTCAGGTGCATTTCGTACTTCACCCGTGGAAAGTCTATATGTAACCTGCTTAGAACCATCCTTGGATTTCATTCGTCGTCAGTTGTCGATGCAATACTACTTTCGCGTTTTGTCTCATCCTTCGCATCCATTGCATAGCTCTCTTCTCGACAGCCATCTTGAGATTTTGTATAATCATCGTCCCTCTTGCGTTCCTCCGTTTGGCTTGCGTATGCGAGGTATTCTGCATGATTCAGAGCTGCATGGTCTTGATGTTTCATCAACACCAATGTTCATGTTTCCTCCTTGGCGGACACCTCGGTTTTCTTACTTACATCCTTTCACAGGCTTCAATAAGATGAACACCCCTGCCGTCATTTACCAACAGCTTTTTTCAACACATCGCGTCCTTTTTTCCGAGTATATAGATATTTATACCGATGGTTCAAAATCAGCTGATCATGTGGGCTACGCTTTTGTGTGCCGAAAAGAGGTTTATGGTTACAGTAAGTCGTAGCTTGCACATTTCGACTTCCATTTTCACTGCTGAGTTGGTAGCCATTCGTGAAGCCTTAATGTACATATCCGGACAAAGCTCCAGACGCTTCATCCTGTATACCGATTCACTAAGTGCCCTGGAAGCCTTAGAATCGGTTAGTAATAGCCACCCCCTCAATTTTGAAGTGCTCAGTTTGAAGCATCGTCTGGCATGTCGTGCATATAGTATTTGGTTTTGCTGGGTTCCCAGTCATGTGAGGATCAAAGGTAATGAACTGGCTGATGAGGCTGCAAAAATCTCATCTGTTTTCGTGAATGAGCCCATACCAGCATGTGACCTCAATAGGGCCGTCAGGAACTTCATATACTCAAGCTGGCAAGAGCATTGGAGCTCGCAGGTTTCTAACAAACTTCATGCAATCAAACCGATTATTACGTCTTGGCCCCCACTTCTAAACAGGAAAAAAAGATGTTTTGATCACACGTTTGCGAATTGGGCACACTCGCCTGACACATGCACACCTGTTGTTGAATGAAAGCGCTCCATCTTGCGATTTTTGCGGGGATGCTGTAACAATCCTTCATATCTTAACCGAATGTAAAGGTCTTAAACGTTTTTACGAAAACTATTTTAATACGTTATCACCCAGTCTCAACGTTTTATTGGGGGAATCCCCCCATCCTTCACTTTTTAACTTTCTTTTGCACACTGGCGTGTTTTATCATATTTAATGTTGTTTTACTTATTTTTTAAAATTTTTCTTATATATCACTTGTTTTAATGGTGGTCTTTTATACATTTACTGCTTTTATAACTTTATACTTTTATACCATTTCTCATCTTTTACACTTTTTAGCCTTTGCCACCTTTAATTTCTGGCTGTTTTTACCGTCATGGCTTTTATCACATGTATGTGTATATATATATTATTCATGTTCGGGTTTTACCATGTGTTTGGCGCAGTTTGTCCTCTCTGGACCTTGCGCCATTAAACCCAAAACAACCAACCAACCTAGAAAGTGCGTTGCCCTCTCTAGGAAAGCTAAAGATCCAAGTTGTAATTCAAAACGTAACCAGTACGTCCGCAGGCTCGCCTCGGACACTGAATTAAAATTGTATGTGTCCGAGGACTCTGACAATGATGTTGTTTTTGAGGTGTTTTAATCCCTCCTCTTTTTTGACATGTTCCTCTTTTTTCCTTATTTTGTCTTCTATTTTACTTTCGTTTCATTGTTTTCTTGTACCTGTCTGTACTTTCACCCTTTCTGTATGCGTTTTAAACACTATAGCTCACTGCTTTTACGTATTGCATCTTTTCCATTGCTTTTTTTTACATATTTGACTAAATGTCCTACCTTTGTCTTTGCTCTTACCACTTCTGGGTATCAGTACTACATTTTATATCATATCTTCACACTTTTATATACCATTGTATTCTCATGTTTTATATAGCATTGCTTTTAAAGATCTTATATTTTACTGCATTTACACCTTGTATACCATCGATATTGTTTTGTGTCTTATGTAGTGTGTTTTGACTCCCGATTGGATTAAACACCATCGGGTACCATCAATGATTTTTTAACAATCCCTTATACTAGACCTTTTCCCCCGTTTTATTTATGACGTTTTACTACTTTACACATTTCTCTGTTCTCATCAACTTTTGTATGTGATGGATTTCTCATATTGTATACACTACTACATTGTGCACTTTATTCCGTCACTTCGGTTATATCCGGAAAGCCAGTTTTTTATGTAAATTGGTTTGTATCGTTGTTTTCCACCTTTTTTAACCTGTATTTATAACTTTCGGTCATTTGTAAATAGTTTACTATCTTTTTAATGCACTTTTAGTCTATAATTATTTACTTGTATATATGTTTTTTTCGGGTTTCATCATGTGTTTGTCGCATCTTGTCCTCCCTGGAACTAGCGCCATAAAACCCAAAACAACCAACCAACCAACCCCGAGCAGTAAGTCAAGTAGTTCCGTTTTCACCAGCCTTTTTAGTTCGTCATTCAGTTCTCAGAAATTCCGTTGCAGACATGCAATGTGTGTTACGACATCTTCTGCAGCAACTTTTTCTGAGCTAAAAAATTGCTTCATTAAACGATCTACTCGCTGTCCCGAGTTCTGCTCGTAGACTGACAGTAATTTTTGCCATATACACTTTGCTGTATCGCACGTTGCCGTTAGCTCAATATTGGCATCGTCCATGCTGTTTACAAGAATTAATTGAGCCAACGCATAGCTCTTAAGAAAAGCTTTGTGCCTTGCTTCGTATGATTTTCCTCCGTCCTCTGAAGTCGCCTCTTCGTGATCGATCGGCGACTCACGATCTCCAGTAACAATGTCTAACACATCGTTATGCCGTAACAAAAGTTCGATTTGGCGTTTCAATTTGGTTCAATTTTTGGATCCCCTGAGGGGGTTTACCTTCTTTAGGTAAACACGGGTGTCGCAGTCACGAGGTACCCTAGCGAACTAGCTCTCCTTTCCTATTTCCTCTCCTCTCCTCTTTACTTTTTTCTTTTTTTCTCCCTCGGTGTGGTTCCTCTTCGGAGGCGAGGGCACCCCTTTAGTAGCTGTTGCCGTTCTGTTGCTTCTTGCTGCTATTGGGGGTCTTTATCACCCACGTGTTTGCCGTGCGTGGAGACCCGTGTCCCCGGAAAAGGGAATCCTGGTAGTTGAGGGTCAGTTTTGGTTGCCCAACACACTACTTTGGCCCCAGCTTCGGGTAAACGGGAGGTACTTAGTGGTTACCTAATGTATCAATCGGCTGGTCGTTGATATTGTCTCCGGCTAGGAACCAAGCTATCGTTCCGATTTCTGTACATCTCGTTAAGGGTAGAGGTCGTTTCAGGGTCGTTTCGTTTGCGTATAGTTCTCGGTTAGCACTGGTGCACATATGTGCATCCCCTTGTTGGGCTCCGTGGTGGGTGGTGCGGCCGGGAACTGAATTTTAAGCCCCTTTGTATGGATTATTTTCTTAAAAATCCCACGGCGAGGGAAAATTCACCGCTACAAAATGACAAGTTTTTATCACAAGCTAAATTTTTCGTCTTAAAACGGACTAACGGCACTTTTCTTGATATATCTTCTTTCTTGATACGCAAGACACTTATATCTTTAATAGGTAAAGTAAAATCTATAAAATGACTACGTTCTGGTGACCTTCTCATTGAACTGTCCTCCAGCCAACAAGTTACACCGCTGTCTAAAATTACCACCTTCGGCCAGTATCCGGTCACGATCCCTGCACATGGGTATCTGAACTCTTCTCGCGGTGTTGTTTCAGATTATGACTTCCTGCACACGCCTCAGGATGAGATTTTAGAGAACCTGCGGGACCAGCATGTGTATGCAGTGCGCCGTATTACTATCCGTCGGGGTGAGAAGATGCTTCCTACGAAGCACCTCATCCTGACGTTCACCACTCTAAACCTTCCGTCTCACATTAGCATGGCCTACGTTAGGAATCCCGTGCCCCCATACATTCCGAACCCCCTGAGGTGTTTCCAGTGCCAACGTTTTGGGCATTCCAAAACTGCCTGTCGTGGTACCATTACCTGCGGCCGTTGCCCAGAAGTTGGACACGTCAGCGATAATTGTACTGATACACCCAAATGTGTGAACTATAATGGTGATCATGTGGCCTACTCCCGGTCATGTCCGCCCCTCAGGGGGTTTACCTTCTTTAGGTAAACACGGGTGTCGCAATCCCGAGGTACCCCAGCGAACTATCTCTCCTTTCCTTTTTCCTCTCCTCTCTTCCTTTACTTTTTCTTTCTTTTCTCCGTCGGTGTGGTTCCTCTTCGGAGGCGAGGGCACCCCTTTAGTAGCTGTTGCCGTTCTGTCGCCTCTTGCTACTATTGGGGTCTTTATCACCCAAGTGTTTGCCGTGCTTGGAGACCCGTGTCCCCGGAAAAGGGAAGCCTGGTAGTTGAGGGTCAGTTCTGGTTGCCCAACACACTGCTTCGGCCCCCGCTTCTGGTAAACGGGAGGTACTTAGTGGTTCCCTAATGTATCAATCGGCTGGTCGCTGACATTGTCTCCGGCTAGGAACCAAGCTATCGTTTCGGCTTCTGGGCATCTCGTTAAGGGTGGAGGTCAGTTTCAGGGTCGTTTCGTGTGCGTATAGTCCTCGGCGAGCACTGGTGCAAGTTTCTGCATCCCCTTGTTGGGCTCCGTGGTGGGTGGTGCCGCCGAGAACCGAATCAAACCGCCCTTTTTTTATGGATTCTTCTTCAAATCTCTCTAGTGGAAATGAAAAATCTCTCCCCTCGAGGGAGCAACAAATGGCTCGTTTTTTTATAATTAAACGTAAGGAAGGCACATTTGCAACGGTGTCGCCCTTTCTTATTCAGAAATGTCTTTCTGCCTCTGTAGGGAATGTTCAAAGCGTAAAAAAACTTCGCTCTGGTGACTTATTAGTAGAGTTGTCAACATCAGCACAAGCTTTGCAATTGATGAAGGTAACAATGTTTGGAAACATAGCTGTGTCCGTAACTCCACACGTCTATCTCATTTCTTCGAGAGGCGTTATTTCGGAGGCTGACTTACTCTATACCCCCGAAGAAGAAATTTTGGAGCACTGACGGGACCAGCTTGTGTCTGCTGTGCGTCGTATCACTATCCGTCGGGATGGGGAAATCCGTCCAACGAAGCACCTCATCCTGTCATTTGACACGCCAAAGCTACCAAACTATGTTATTGCTGGATATCTCCGATGCCCAATCAGACCCTACGTACAAAACCCTCTCCGTTGCTTTCAGTGCCAACGTTTTGGACACTCGAAAGCAGCGTGTCATGGTTCAGCGGTCTGTTCTCGCTGTGCTCAGCCTGACCATTCATCAGAAACCTGCAATGTTCCAGCTAAATGTGTCACCTGTAAAAGCGATCATCCCTCTTTTTCACGCTCATGTCCCAAATGGACTCAGGAAAAAGAAATACAGACTATTAGGGCCCATAATAATCTGTCATATATGGAAGCTCGAAAGCAAGCCGAGGCTAGGAGTCCCAGAGTCGGAGTCTCTTACGCTTCTGTAGCGGCTGCGAATAAAGTTATGTGTACAGCATCTACACAGACAGAGACTTACCCATCTAAGACTTTGTCTGTCACTTCCCGTTCTGCACCCCCTCAGGGGGTTTACCTTCTTTAGGTAAACACGGGCTTCACAACCCCGAGGTACCCTAGTGTCTTTTTCTCTCTCCGTGGGGTTCACTGTCTTTGGTGAATGTGGGTGTAGCGTCCCCAGTGTCCCATAGCGATCCATCTCTCTTTCGCTTCTCCTGTCCTGTTTCTTTTGTTTTCTCCTTTCCGGACTTTTCTTCCTTTCCAACTGGAGCTTCCACTAATTTTTTTTGTTGATGTTTTCTTTCTTAACCCCTATGTGTTTTTTGTTTGTCATTTCTTCGTTTAAAAAAATAAATAAAAAATCAAAAAAATGTGAAAAATATTAAAATTTCCAAAAAAAGTTTTTGTGCTATCTGTCCCCTTCGGAGCCTTCATGGTATCAAAACTGATCTCCACCCACCCAGCCTTGACGCTACTGGGTCCAGTACCACTCTTCGGCCTCTCCCGTGAGGGACACCGTTTGGGCTCGGAAACCGACCCTGTTGGGGTTGTGTTGGCGGAGAGAAGTGGAGTGCTATGTGGGTAATGGTTGTGGTATGTTTTCCTTAAAATGTCCCAGAGGTAGAGGCCCTTGGTTGCGTGTATCTTTATGGCAGACGTCGCGAGGTAGCGAGAAATCCTCCTCGATTCTGTCGGGGACCGTGCACCAGGTGCACGTTACATCCCGTCGTCTGTCATTTAGTTGCGAAGAATCCGGCGGTTACACTGGTCACGATAGAAAAGTGTGGAACGACGGGGTCTGGCGGGGGCCCCGATCGAACTGGAAGCAATCCGTGGTTCTAATAAAGTAATTATGGCTGCAACTAAAGAGAATTTAGTTACAGCTTCCTGGGCGGATCGCTCAGATTCTGAAACTCCTGTCCCTTCGAGAGAGCAACCTCTCCCCTCTAGGGAGCAACAAATGTCTAGATTTTTCGTTGTAAAACGTACTGAAGGTAATTTCGGTACGGTGTCGCCCTTCTTAATTCATAAATGTCTTTACGCATCGGTGGGACATGTAAACTCTGTAAAGAAACTGCGCTCAGGCGATTTATTAGTGGAGGTACTGAATGCAACCCAGGCTGCGCAATTCTCAAAAATCAAAACACTCGGTAACATGGCTGTGTCCATCGCTCCACACGGTTATCTCAACACATCAAGAGGGGTAATATCGGAGGCTGATCTCCTCCATACCACCGAGGAGGAAATCTTAGAACACTTGCAGGATCAACTTGTAACAGCTGTCCGTCGAATTACCATCCGTCGGGATGGTAATATCATTCGTACGAAGCATCTCATATTGACATTCCAAACACCTAAACTACCATCTTTTATCATAGCAGGATACCTTCGGTGTTCCGTAAGACCGTACGTGCAAAACCCTCTTCGTTGCTTTCAGTGCCAACGCTTTGGACACTCGAAAGCATCGTGCCGAGGTTCACCCATTTGTGCCCGTTGTTCCCAGCCAAACCATTCTTCTGAGACCTGCAACTTGCCAGCAAAATGTATTAATTGTAAGGGTGACCACCCCTCCTACTCCCGTTCTTGCCCTAAATTTATTACCGAAAAGGAAATACAGACAATCAGAGCCCATAAAAACATACCATATCTGGAAGCCCGCAAATTGGTGGAAGCTAGAACACCTAGAGTAGGCGTTTCATATGCTTCCGCTGCCGCTCCTAAAAAACTTATGTGCGATGCCTCTACACAAACAAGTAAAAACAATAGTACCAATAAACCTCACGAAAACAAAAATACAGTACCATCCGTTAACAATTCTGCATCAAAACAAACCAAAATCCCTCGACTTAACGTTCCGACTACATCAAGCTCCGTTATAAATAAAAAATTTAAAAAATGTAATGTTGTAAAGCGTTTCAGTCCTTCCCGTAAGGTGAAAGACCCTCGCAATGTGGCGCGGATGGAGGAAGATTCCCTCCAAATTTGCGCCTCTAATTCGGATCTTTCTGATTCCGATGGGGGGGTGTCTATGGACACCTCCAGTCTTCCTGCTCGTGTTCCTTCCCCCTCGTCGTCATGATGGCGTCCGTAACTTGGTGGACTTTCGTCCTTTTAAAAAAAAAAAATCTCTCATCATGGCAGGTATCATTTCATGGAATTGTCACGGCGCTCGTAATAAGCTCGACGAAATTAAAACTCTTATTTCTGTCCACACTCCGGCCGTCTTTGCGCTACAGGAGACCTATTTTAAAGACTCTGATAATTTTAAATTTCGAGGTTACAGTGCTATCCGAAAAGATCATGATGTTGGTGGTAGGGTATCTGGAGGCGTTGCCCTCGTGATATCCAATGACTACCCGTCTACGATCATACCATTAAATACAAATATGCAGGCAATCGCAACCCGAATCCACATACGTCAGCTCACTACCATTTGCAACGTTTATCTACCACCAAACGAATCAGTAGATCAAAATTCCTTGGTACATCTTGTTAACCAACTACCTACCCCATTCATAATAGTCGGAGACTTCAATGCCCATAGCCCCCTTTGGGGAAGTCAAAACACAAACAATAGAGGACAACAAATAGAAACCATTCTATCCGATCTCTCACTCTGCATTCTCAATAACGGTGATAACACATACTTTCATCTACCGACAAAATCATTTCATGCAATAGACCTAGCCATATGTTCCCCTTCTCTTCTGCCATTTTATAACTTCTGGGTATCAAATGATCTGTACAATAGTGACCACTTTCCAGTATTTCTCTCCCTAGTAACCAATGACTCTCATACTACAGCTACTCAACCCCGTTACATTTACGAGCGAGCTGACTGGGCGACCTTCACCTTTCTTGCAAACATCCCCAGCAAATGGTGGTGGGTGACATTAATGATGCCATAAATAGCATAACTAATGTAATAATTCAAGCAGCTGATACCTCCATACCAAAAACCTCCTCAGTTAAACTCAAAATCAGAAGACCTTGGTGGACAGACGAATGCCGTGATGCCAGGAAACGACAACAGAAAGCCTGGAATATTTTCCGGAGATACCCGACGACCCAAAACCTACTAAATTTTAAACAGGCTAAGGCATACGCTAGGAAAGTACGTCGACAGAGCCAAAGAGAGTCGTGGGCGAAATACATATCCAGCCTATCATACAACACTCCGTCTAAGCAGTTGTGGACTAAAGCAAAAAGGGCAATGGGTTTGTACACCAATCATCCAATTTCCTGCATTGTTAAAGATAGTCAAACAATATCAGACCCTACAGAAATCGCAAACGCAATAGGCACAGCCCTTGCTTCCAATTCTTCAGCCATTTCATATAAAGACTCCTTTCTAAGATACAAACAACAATCTGAACGCCGAAATCTTAACTTCAATACACGTACCTCTCTTCCTTACAATAGCCCATTTTCAAAATCTGAACTCGTTCAGAGCCTTCATAGCACACATAACACTTCTCCAGGACCAGATGGAATAACCTACAGCATGCTAAAGCATCTTTCACGCCGCTCACTCCGTAACTTGTTATTCATATATAATAGGATTTGGGAAGAACATGTTTTCCCTGTAGCTTGGCATAGAGCCACTATTATCCCTTTTCCAAAGCCTGGAAAAGACGCCTCTGACCCCAATAATTACAGGCCGATTGCCCTAACCAGCTGCCTTTGCAAAATTTTAGAAAAAATGATAAACGCCCGACTAGTCTATGTTTTAGAAACCAGAAACCTCATTTCTCCGAATCAGTGTGGTTTCAGAAGGGGTAGATCGACGACGGACAGCATTATTGCTCTGGAATCTGACGTAAGGAGAGCTTTTCTCCTAAGAAATCATTTAGTATCAATCTTCTTCGACATAGAGAAAGCGTATGACCGTACCTGGCGCTATGGCATCCTACGAGACCTTTTTGAACTGGAGTTCCGGGGAAATCTCCCAATTTTTATAAAGAATTTTTTAGCTACCCGACACTACGAAGTACGTGTTGGCACTGCCTTATCCAACCTTTTTATTCAAGAAGAAGGGGTTCCTCAAGGGAGTGTCCTCAGTGTCACTCTCTTCTCAATAAAATTAATAATATTTTAAAACAATTACCACCTTCTGTGCGGGGGAACTTGTATGTTGACGACTTGCAGATTTGCTGTCAAGGTAAAGACATGGCATTCATCGAACGGCAACTGCAAACTGCAGTCAGACGTATAATGACTTGGAGTGATAAAAATGGTTTTAGTTTTTCTTCTGACAAAACTTCATGTGTGCACTTTTGCCGTAAACGTGGGATCCACCCGGATCCCGAAATTTTTATTCAAAATCATAAAATAAATGTTGTGGACACGGTTCGTTTCTTGGGCATTGTCTTTGACCGGAAGATGACATATCTTCCACATGTTTTACAGCTGCGAAGAAAGTGCGAGAAGTCTCTTAATCTTCTTAAAGTTTTATCGAATACATCGTGGGGTGCTGACAGGACATCTATGTTACGTATATACAGATCGGTAATCCGTGCAAAACTAGACTACGCCTGCCCATCATATGGTTCGGCTCGTGACTCCGTTCTTAGCAAACTTGACACTGTGCACCACAGTGCACTTCGTATATGCTCTGGTGCTTTCCGAACTTCACCCATTCAGAGTCTCTATGTCGACTGTCACGAACCATCTTTGTATCATACTCGCCATACACTTTCATTGAACTATTTTTTTCGTGTCTTATCTCATCCTAATCATCCTTTAAATGACATGCTACTTGATAAGCAGTATGATCGCCTGTATCAAAACCGGCCATCCTGCATACCGTGTTTTGGCTTTCGTATGCGCTCCTTTATCCAAAATACTCCTCTGGAAGATATAAGTGTCTGTGTACGTCCATTATTTGACTTTCCTCCTTGGAAGAAAAAATCTATATCATACATTAATCCCTTTCATAATTTTAACAAAACCGACACTGATTCATCCATATTTAAACAACTTTTTTACTCTCATCGTCACAGTTTCTCTAAGTATACAGATATTTATACGGACGGATCGAAGACAACACATCACGTTGGTTGTGCCTTTGTTTTTAATTTGGATATTCATAGTTTCAAACTTCATTCATCATGCACCGTTTTTACTGCGGAAATTTTAGCCATCAAACAAGCACTTGATTTTATCGCCAATCATCACAATAAAAATTTTATCATATACTCGGACTCTTTGAGCGTACTCGAGAGCTTAAAGTCTGGCAACAATAATCATCCTTTGGTCTCATCTGTCATATCTCTCCATTATCGGTTAAAATGTCGTGGTTACAGTATTCTGCTTTGCTGGGTCCCAGCTCATGTTGGAATCCCTGGCAATGAACTTGCTGACACAGCAGCAAAAGATTCCACAACAGTTTTAGATCACCCTATTCCTTTCTCTGACGTCAAACACACCATTAAAAATTTTATTTTCAATAACTGGCGTTCGGTATGGAATCTCCAAGTAGATAATAAACTCCATTACATAAAACCCGTCATCTCTATCTGGCCTCCACTATATCCAAGGAAACTTGACGTCATGATCACCCGTCTAAGAATAGGACATACTAGAGTCACCCACAGACATTTGTTGGAGGGGGAAGATACCACAATTTGCTTTCACTGCAACTGTGACCTTACGATTTTGCATATTTTAACCGACTGTACAGGACTAACCAATTTTTACTGTAAATACTTTGGTTCAACTTCTCTCACTTTAAAAGTTCTTTTAGGCGAAACACCTCACCCTGCTATTTTCCCATTCTTGAAATGTACAGGATTTTACCCATTGATTTAATAACTTTTTTCATTCCTTTATATCTTTTTGTAATACTTGACTGCAATCTAGATGGGGAAACCCCATCTAGATGTTTTGACATTAACACTAGTGCGTTTTTATCACAGCCTTTTACTATATTTGTGTTTTAAACTTTTATACCTCTGTTATTTTATCATATCTGACTGTTTCTTTCATTTATGACACGGCTAGTTTTATCATACTTCTTTACAATGTCTTCATGGTTTTACAACATGTATAAGCTGATTTATATATATTTATATCTCTGACTTTACCTTGTGTTTGGCGCAGCATGTCCTTTCTGGACCTTGCGCCATTAAACCCTAACCAACCAACCAACCAACCCGTTCTGCACGTGGCCAAAAAAAGACATTCATCTCCTAATATCCCCACCTCTCAAAATATTTCAAATAATGATCAATCGTGTTCATACCACATAACTACAGACTCACCAATCCCACCAAATCCAAATAGAAGAAAGAAAATGATTATTCCCAGAAAGACCGTCGGCCTTTCTAGGAAAACTAAAAACCAAATATACGAAGTAAAAAATGCACAGACCTTCAGGAAGCTCCTCTCGGAGGAGCTCCATTAAAATTGTATGTGTCCGAGGAATCGGACCATGATATCGTTTTTGAGGAGTCTGTAGCTCCTTCCGTCGGTTGCACGAAATCTCAACCCACAGGGAGAGGTCGATCGGTCTCTCCTCCTCTTTCTTTGCCATAATGGCTCTCGTTTCTTGGAACTGTCGTGGCTTTCGTCGTAACTTTTCTGATGTGAAGGCCCTGGTGGCTGAACACAACCCCGCGGTTGTCGCACTTCAGGAAACATATCTGAAGTGCACTGACACGTCTAAGATCCGTCGCTACCACTGTGTTCGAAAAGACAACGATGCCGGTGAGAGAGTTTCGGGAGGTGTAGCTATCTTCACCTCCCATGTCTATCCTTCCACCGTTGTCCCATTGCATACCACCTTGCAAGCTGTAGCTGTACAGATCCATGTAAGACGTTTAATCTGCGTCTGTGTTGTCTATCTACCACCTAACGAGCCAGTCTCTCAGAACCTTCTGGATGATTTAGTAGATCAGCTGCCCTCACCATTCATTCTCCTAGGTGACTTCAATGGTCATAGCGTGCTTTGGGGAAGTAAAGACACCAACCCTGGGGGGCGGCAGATAGAACAGTTGCTGTCCGACATTTGTCTCTGCCTTCTGAATAACGGGGAGGAGACTTACTTCCACGAGCCGACGCGTACCTTCCATAGCATAGATCTTGCTATCTGCTCACCATCGCTGCTACCTTTTGCGAACTTTTTTGTAGGGAATGACCTAAGAAATAGCGACCACTTTCCGCTTTTTGTAAATATATTAGGCGACGACAATGGTCCTATTTTACGTCCGCGTCGTTACATCTTTGATGCAGCTGACTGGGACAAATTCACTTCCCGGGCTGCAATTACAAGTAGTATGGTCGATGGTAGCATTGATGATGCGGTTGAAACTGTCACAAATGTAATCTTACGGGCAGCTGATACGTCTATACCTAAATCTTCTCCCTTTCCGCCAAGACACCATAAGCCTTGGTGGAATGACGACTGTCGTAAAGCCATAAAGAACCAAAGGAAACTATGGAACATTTTTCGTAGGTATCCTAACATCGCCAACTACATAGCCTTCAAGCAAGCCAAGGCGAACGCTAGAATGGATTGGCGCCGCCGTAGTCAGCGCCAATCGTGGGAAAAGTATGTCTCCAGCATATCCACATCTACCACCTCTAAGCAGTTATGGTCTCGAGAGAAACGTGCAGTGGGGCTGTACAGTGACCAAAGCATCTCCTGTTTGAAGGAGAATGGAACCACTCTTTGGACGGAATTGGAAATCGCAAACGCTATCGGTCGCCAGTTTTCTGCCTCTTCCAGTGCGGAAGCCTACCCTTGCTCTTTCCTAAATTATAAACGGCGGGCTGAATCACAGAGGCTACGTTTCAACACTCGAGTTCTCTTCCATATAACTGCCCTTTCACGATGACTGAGCTTCTGCGATGCCTTCTAGAAGTTAAGAAATCTGCTCCGGGGCCAGATGACCCCTCAGTGGTTTTACCTTCTTTAGGTAAACACGGGTGTCGCAATCCCGAGGTACCCCAGCGAACTATCTCTCCTTTCCTTTTTCCTCTCCTCTCTTCCTTTACTTTTTCTTTCTTTTCTCCGTCGGTGTGGTTCCTCTTCGGAGGCGAGGGCACCCCTTTAGTAGCTGTTGCCGTTCTGTCGCCTCTTGCTACTATTGGGGTCTTTATCACCCAAGTGTTTGCCGTGCTTGGAGACCCGTGTCCCCGGAAAAGGGAATCCTGGTAGTTGAGGGTCAGTTTTGGTTGCCCAATACACTGCTTGGGCCCCCGCTTCGGGTAAACGGGAGGTACTTAGTGGTTCTCTAATGTATCAATCGGCTGGTCGCTGACTTTGTCTTCGGCTATTAACCAAGCTATCGTTTCGGCTTCTGGGCATCTCGCTAAGGGTGGAGGTCTGCTTCAGGGTCGTTCCGTGTGCGTATAGTTCTCTGTTAGAACTGGTGCAAGTATCTGCATCCCCTTGTTGGGCTCCATGGTGGGTGGTGCCGCAGAGAACTGAATTTAAGGCTCTTTTTTATGGATGCTTTAAAACCTTCGAGTTTTTCTCCCACGGTGAGGGATAATTCATCTTGACAAATTGTCTTCGATAGTGAAAAAGTAAGGTTTTTTGTAATTTCTTTGATGGATGGAAATTTTTCTACAGTCTCTCCATTCAAAATTCATAAAACTATTCAGTCAGTGTTAGACATAGTAAAATCCACGAAGAGGCTCCGTTCAGGTGACCTTCTCTTAGAAGTTTCTTTAAGTCAGCAGGCCAAGACGCTTTTAAACTGTACTCAGCTAGGAGAATTTACTGTTACCTCTACTCCTAACACGTTTCTAAATTTCTCTCGCGGAATTGTTTTTGAACCGGATTTTATGTACACCCCGGAAAATGAGATTCTTAGTGAGCTACGTAGTCAGCACGTGTGTGGCGTACGTCGTATTACGATCCGTCGGGATGGTAAGATACTTCCCACGAAGCACATCATCCTGACTTTCGACTCGCCTACAATACCACCTCACATAACCGCCACATACCACCGCTTGTCAGTGCGCCCTTACATCCCTAACCCATTGCGCTGCTTCCAGTGTCAGCGCTTTGGTCACTCAAAATTATCCTGTCGTGGCTCCGTTACCTGCGCTCGTTGTGCTGAAGTCGGACACGGCAGTGAAAACTGTACCGCACCAGAACACTGCGTTAATTGTCGTGGTGACCACACTTCTTTTTCTAGGTCTTGTCCAAAATGGGCCATGGAAAAAGAAGTGCAGACCTTGAAATTGACTAAGAAAGTATCATATACCGAGGCCAGACGTGAAATCGAAGCGCGCACCTAAAGCAGGTGTGTCCTATTCCGCAGTTGTGAGAAAATCTTATAAAAATGCGAGCACCCAAACAGAGGATATTCCTACAAGAGCGACTTTCGTCTCAACCTCATGAACCACTGTAAAGGGTAAAACCACCTCAAGCGAAACTAAATCACCCGAAAAACCTAAACCTGTTGTACGCGAAACCAATAGAAATAAATCAGAACCAACGCATAGAAAAAATACAGTAGCCCACTTTAACCCGACACACCTATTCCACCAAACACAAATATCCCTAAAAATAGTTCCTCCCTTTTCACCCTTGTAAAGTATAAACATCAAAAATCAAAAAAAAACAAATTAAATCAAATCAAAAAAATTAATTAGACATAGACCCTCGAACGAGACCGAGTCTATCACATACAGAAAAAGACCCAAAATATATCAGAAATGAAAACCTCATGAAAAAACCTGACGATTTGCTTCAAATTTACACTTCCGATAGCTCTGACGATGATGAAATGGAATGTGCGGACATTCCATCCTTTTCCTCTCGACCTCCAGTGAGAGGAAACAACGGGGGGTCTTAACACCCCCCACCTCCCAAAAAAAAGCTTTTCTCACCTTCGTACTTGACCTTTTTTCACTTTTGTATCGACTTTTTTTCTCACACCTTTTTCTAAATGTTGTTATCACCCTTTTATTTGGCTTTTATTGCCGCCTTTTTTTTATACTACTTTTATTTTTAGAACAATTCTTCATTTACCTTTGTTCTTATCACTTACCTTATTGCTTTTACCTCATTGTGTTTCAGCGTCTTCAGGATGGGACAATCCCCATCCAGATGTTTTTGTTATAGCATTTATTGCCTTTTTCTCATATTTTCATAAAATTGGTTTTCACTTTTATTATTGCCTACTTTTTAAGTACGGTTTTTTTAACTACTGCACTGTTTTCACCATGTTGTGGATACCTGTGTTTGCTTTATGTGTTTGTCATTTTATGTTCTGTTTGTTAACCTCGAGTTGTAAAATATGTGTAAAACTCTTACCTTTTTTATACATTTTATCTGTGTTTTTATGACTTTTCCCGTATTTTATCCGTCTTTATAACTTTCTGCCATTCTAAATTTTTTATTATAGATTTAATGCACTGTTGGTCAGTAACTGTTTAACTATATATATATATATATATATATATATATATATATATATATATATGCCTTTTCGGGTTTCATCGTGTGTTTGGCGCAGCTTGTCCTCTCAGGACCTTGTGCCATAAAACCCAAAACAACCAACCAACCAACCAACCGGGGCCAGATGAAGTCTCTTATTGTATGCTTTCCCATTTATCTCGCGATTCCCTTAGTCATCTTTTACATCTATATAACAGGATATGGAAATCTGGTACGTTTCCTACGTCTTGGCGCAAAGCAACTGTCATCCCTTTTCCAAAGCCTGGAAAAGACGCGACCAATGCTATTAACTACCGGCCAATCGCCTTTACCAGTTGTTTGTGTAAGGTGATGGAAAAAATGTGTAACGCTCGTCTCGTACATGTATTAGAGAGCAATAACCATTTTTCCCCTTTCCAAAGTGGATTTCGTCGTGGCAGATCGACGACTGACATCGTCGCTCTTGAATCGCAAATTTGAAATGCATTTGTCAAAAGGAATCATATGGTTTCAGTCTTTTTCGACATCGAGAAAGCATATGATTGTACTTGGCGGTACGGCATCTTACGTGACTTATATAAAATGAATTTAAGGGTAAATCTCCCCATTTTTATTCAAAAGTTTTTAGCAACACGTAATTTTAATGTCCGTATTGGGTCAACTTTGTCGGACAATTTTATACAAGAAGAAGGTATGCCTCAAGGGAGTGTCTTAAGTGTCACCCTTTTCTCTATTAAGATTAATGCCATTTTACTGCATTTACCTCCTGCAGTTAATGGTTGGATCTATGTCGATGATTTGCAAATAACGCGTGAGGGAAAAGATATGCGCTTTATCGAGCGGCACCTGCAGACGACTATAAATCGTATAATTAAGTGGTGTGGAGAAAGCGGTTTTAGCTTTTCCACGGAAAATACTTGCTGTGTGCACTTTTGCAGGCGACGTGGACGTCACCCAGGCCCAGAAGTTTTCCTCGGAGCATCTCGAATCAATGTTGTGGACTCAACTCGGTTTTTAGGCGTAATTTTTGACAGAAAACTGACTTTCCTTCCGCATATAAACCATATTCGGAAGAAGTGCCAGAATTCTCTAAACCTATTAAAGGTACTGTCAAATACTTCTTGGGGTGCGGATCGCACATCCATGTTGCGTATCTACCGAGCAGTCATCCGCTCTAAATTGGATTATGGTTGCCCGGCTTATGGGTCTGCGCGGCGTTCAGTTTTACGACGCTTAGACACTGTGCACCATGCCGGCCTCCGCATATGTTCAGGTGCATTTCGTACTTCACCCGTGGAAAGTCTATATGTAACCTGCTTAGAACCATCCTTAGATTTCATTCGTCGTTAGTTGTCGATTCAATACTACTTTCGCGTTTTGTTTGATCCTTTGCATCCATTGCATAGCTCTCTTCTCGACAGCCATCTTGAGATTTTGTATAATCATCGTCCCTCTTGCGTTCGTCCGTTTGGCTTGCGTATGCGAGGTATTTTGCGTGATTCAGAGCTGCTTGGTCTTGATGTTTTATCAACACCAATGTTCATGTTTCCTCCTTGGCGGACACTTCAGTTTTCTTACTTACATTCTTTCACTGGCTTCAATAAGATGAACACCCCTGCCGTCATTTTCCAACAGCTTTTTTCAACACATCGCGTCCTTTTTTCCGAGTATATAGATATTTATACCGATGGTTCAAAATCAGCTGATCATGTGGGCTACGCTTTTGTGTGCCGAAAAGAGGTTTATGGTTACAGTAAGTCGTAGCTTGCACATTTCGACTTCCATTTTCACTGCTGATTTGGTAGCCATTCGTGAAGCCTTAATGTACATATCCCGAAAAAGCTCCAGACACTTCATCCTGTATACCGATTCATTAAGTGCCCTGGAAGTCTTAGAATCGGTTAGTAATAGCCACCCCCTCATTTTTGAAGTGCTCAGTTTGAAGCATCGTCTGGCATGTCGCGGATATAGTATTTTGTTTTGCTGGGTTCCCAGTCATGTGGGGAACTGGCTGATGAGGCTGCAAATACCGCATCTGTTTTCGTGAATGAGCCCATACCAGCATGTGACCTCAATAGGTCCGTCAGGAACTTTATATACTCAAGCTGGCAAGAGCATTGGAGCTCGCAGGTTTCTAACAAACTTCATGCAATCAAACCAATTATTACGTCTTGGCCCCCACTTCTAAACAGGAAAAAAGATGTTTTGATCACACGTTTGCGAATTGGGCACACTCGCCTGACACATGCACACCTGTTGTTGAATGAAAGCGCTCCATCTTGCAATTTTTGCGGGGATGCTGTAACAATCCTTCATATCTTAACCGAATGTAAAGGTCTTAAACGTTTTTACGAAAACTATTTTAATACGTTATCACCCAGTCTCAACGTTTTATTGGGGGAATCCCCCATCCTTCACTTTTTAACTTTCTTTTGCACACTGACGTGTTTTATCATATTTAATGTTGTTTTACTTATGTTTTTTTAATTTTTCTTATATATCACTTGTTTTAATGATGGTCATTCATACATTTACTGCTTTTATAACTTTATACTTTTATACCATTTCTCATCTTTTACACTTTTTAGTCTTTGTCACCTTTAATTTCTGACTGTTTTTACCGTCATGGCTTTTATCACATGTATGTATATATATATTATTCATGTTCGGGTTTTACCATGTGTTTGGCGCAGTTTGTCCTCTCTGGACCTTGCGCCATTAAACCCAAAACAACCAACCATCCAACCCGGTCATGTCCGAAGTGGCTTACAGAGAAAGAGGTGCAAACTTTAAAAGTCATGCGAAATCTCTCTTATATTGAGGCCAGAAAAAGGATAGACTCAATCAGGAAAGATAGAAAGGATATAATAAAGGTAGGGGTGTCCTACGCCTGCAGCTGTAGTTAAAAATACGAAATCTACCGGTACTCAAACAGAAAATGAACCTTCTAAAATTTGTATCAAAAATAAACCACGAAATGAAAATAATGATATTCCATCCTCACCTCTAGCTACTACTCGTGAAAAGGTATTAGATTCCGAATCTAAAAAAAAAGGTCCAACAATCCTCGCCAATTTTTGCTTCACAAAATGCCAAAGATACAAATCAGTCGTGCTCTTACCATGTAAGTGCAAATTTGCCCATACCTCCTAACCCTAATCGCAAAAAAGTCGTTATTCCTCGAAAAAGCTCTGAAGTTCCTAAGAAAGCTAGGGACCCCAATTATATCTTAAAAGGGAATCAGTATGTCCGCAGGCTCGCGGACAATACTATATATTTTGATGTGTCCGGGGACTCGGACAATGATGTTGTCTTTGAGGATCCTCTCACTCCTCCTTTTTGTCGTGCGAGTCCTCCGCGTCGTGGCGCAAGAGCGGGCGTCACATAACTTCCATCCTTTTTTGGAAATTAGAGAAAAATTTTCTGCTTCTTTCTTTTCAGTTTTTTTTTCCTCTTTTCTTTTTGTCAGCCTCTGTAACTTTTATCAGTTTTCGAAACTGCACTTCGTTTTATTTTAACGTTCTTGGTGAAAAAATCATCCTGAATTTTTTCCTCTTTTGTTAAAATGAACTTTTTCTTTCTCTTTGGTTTAATGCATTACAACTTTTGTCACCCTCGTGTGTATCTTTAAACACTTTTATCAGTCTTTCTTTCACATCAATGTTTATCGCTCTTCTGTTCATTTTTATATGGCTACTTTTAATACCTGTTTTGTATGACTATTTTAGTACCTGCCATATATCACCGGTTTTGCCACCAACTATATGTGACAAGTTTTATCACTTGATAATTTTGTGTTTTTATCAGCGTCTACACATTGCTGTTTTTCTTTCCTTTCCTTGTTCTTGTTAACTACTTACCACTGTTGTTCGTTATGTCTGCTTGTTGTATTCGCTTTTTTTATCGCTGTGTTTAATTTATCATATTCTCTGTTTTTGATTTATCATTTCCTTTTCCGTGATTCATCGCTCTTATTTGTCTTTGCACTTATGACCTCATGAAATGTCATATTTTTAACAACTATAAATATCATTATTACCGTTCAAACCATTAAATCCTTTTATCACCTTTTTTTTATATTATCATTTTTGTCACCTTTTTATATCATTAACCTTTACATATCGTTTGTGCCATCTTTATACAACATTTCTTTTTATAAATATTTTTATCGTGTTATTTTTATCGTCTTGAAATGCTGACTTTATGTAATTTTGTTTGTATCGTTGTTTTTTTTACCATATTTTATCTATAATTAAAACTTGTCGTTTGCAAATTTTTTATAATCGTTTTAATGTACCTTGGTCTATTGTTAACTTGTATATATGCCTTTTTGGGGTTCCATCATGTGTTTGGCGCAGCTTGTCCTCTCTGGACCTTGCGCCATAAAACCCAAAACAACCAACCAATTTTTGGAACCTTCCAGTTTCTCAATTTGCGCTTTGAAATCCATTGTAGCAACAATACGTAGCAAAAGCGTTCGCAAAAAGAGTCCGTAAAACAAAAGTAGTTAACCACGTGCACTTTCCACTTAGGCCTAACAGCCGCGATTAAGCATAGCACGATGCATCTTTAATAACGCAGATGAAGCGTGGTGCACCCATAACCTGTTAAAACTAGGTTATCAGATTACGAAAACTAAATTTATTAGAAAAGGAAAACTGGATTATATATTAACGACAAAAAATTCAAAGCTTGTGAAAAGCACACACATACTACAAAACGTTATAGCTACTGACTGAACAACAAGTACACAAAACACAGTTAACGGTTACAGTCTAAAACAAAACAGTTCAGGTTAAAGTTTCATGGTTGAAGGATATTTTTAACAGCTTCGGACTGAAGTGTGCGGCTCCGGTTTCTACACTACCACAAGGGTCGGAGTCCGTCTCAGCTAGTTGCCACCTCAATTTTTACCGATTATCCCCAGGAGTGACATCTTGGGGGATCGCACCCTCTCAGACATCATTGACAGATTTTCCAGTCTATGGTTTTAACGTGCCCATATCCGACCTAGAAACGTCCCCAGTGAACAATTCTCCTTTCCTTTTTCCTCTCCTCTCCTTTTTTGTACTTTTTTCTGTTTGTTCTTCACTCACCTTCCTTTTCATCGGTGATGCTACTGTCGTGTTGCCTGTCTTCAATTATTTATTTTTTTTGGGCGAGATTCGTAAATTATTTGGGTTAGTACAAATTATTTATAAGTAATTGGTATTTGGGTGCGTTGTGTTTTTTTATTTATTTTCTTGAATACAACCCAAAGCTCTAGACAGATTTGCAACCGAACAGGTCAAACAAACTTTGCTTCTAAAACCTTCCTTCAGATCAACTACACAAAACAAAGATGACTGACTCCAATGTAACAAAATAAAATTGATTTATTTACAACCTTATCTATTTACAAATTAACTCAAAAACCGAATCACCGAATCTTCGCACACAGTTTACACATTTTACTAATCTTTTAGCATTTTCTCCTTGATTCATATCGAATGACATGTATTTAATTAAATCTACACCTTTTGGATTCAGGGAGCATAAATTTATTTATTTTACCTACGGCAAAGAAGTACTCTCTCTCAAAATCTATATTTAAAAAAAAAAACATTGATCCCGCACTCAATCATTCAAATTCTCGATGTTGGGTCTGAACAAGACAAAATGATTAACACTCACTCAATTGGATGCTAACCGCACTGGAACACGGGTGTCGATGCTACCATCGGGCATGGGGTCTCCTTTCTTCTTTCTCGGGTAGCAGGCATTCAACATCTTTCGGCTGTCGTGGGCCTTCTTGGCTCTGTCGTGGGCCTTCTTGGCTCTGACGTGGGCTTCTGAGCTCTGTCGTGAACATCTGTCGTGGGCACTTATCGTACGTTTCTTCCGCGCTTTTCAAAAGATGGGGGTAGTTGTCAGGCACTTGATGTCCTCAAGCTCTCTCAATCGAAAACTTTTCTAATCTCTGGGACGACTCAATAGGAACTCCAATGTGAAGGCGCAATTCTCTCCACCTCTACTCTCAATTATTTATTGCTGAAGGAAGCAACCAGATTCTCATCATCAGCAAAACAAACTCTCGTATCATGATCATGAGGTTATGATACCGGGACACATCAACCGGATCTCTACTCCTCTAAACGGCATATTTCTTCGGGAAACTCCCGGGCAAGCTCAACTATTCCTCGACAGTTAAAATAATAACACTTCATCACCTGCGATGCTAAGCACCGGGTAAAGGGAAACCCGGGCCGCATGCAGACGTGAATCCTCGAAAAATACTCTAAGTCTTCTATTTATTTATTTTTTTATAACAATGTCCACGCCTTCTCGTGACTCCTAATCCATTCAGGAAAGCTTTCAAAAATCCACCACTTAGCCTCAATTTTCATTTCTTGGTTTGGATAATCCCATAACTCATGCACGCCTTCCTTGCGTCATACAACAGACCACCCAAAGTCCAGTCCACGTGTTTTGCGGTCTACCTCCCAAACAGGCCCAATAAATTCTTTACAATAGGGTATTTTACTTTAATGTCAAACCCTGGTGCCATCTCCTTTTCTGCGTCTGCAATCACCTACCCCCTAACGCGCACCGCCGCTTTTAAATTGGCTGATGCGTACAGACGACTGTTCCGTCCTCTAATCAAAGGCGGCTTCCTAGCATTCTAACCAAAATGTGATGAAAACAGCCTTCGATCACTTTATCTCTCTAAAAATTTAATTTTTCTATAAAATCGAAAACGCTTCATCACAGCTGCTCTGCCTATCTAAAATGATCACCTAGAGCTGTAGGGTTATTATTTATTTACACTGAAGACAATAAATGAATATTCGATTCTACTGCAGACAGACACATCTTTAATAGACGAAAACACAAGCCACACTCAATACATAAAACAAGAATAACAAAATTCGCCCCTAGCGGGAGCCGATCTAAGTACAACTGTGACGCAACATATTCTCCCCCTTTTTTGGGTCGTATTAAGACTCAAAAAATGTAGTTTAGTTCAGTCAAGAGTCCAGGCGTTTAGCAACCCGTATTTTTCTACCATACCTGGTCACATGTTCTCTCAGCTCACTATCAGGCGTGATACGTCTTCCAACAGGCGGAATTTTGGGGAACTGTGCAGCAACCACTATAGGAGTTGAGTCAGTAGCCACCGAAGAGGAAACAGGAACCACCGGAGGAAAGGAATCAGTAGTAATCACAATCGACTGAAGATGCTCTAAGCACACATCAGATGGATCAGGCTGTATCTCTAGAGGGAAGACTCTTTGCACAGGTCTGATTAAAATATAGTTGTTAAACTTTAACTTAAGAGTACGAATTTTTCCGCCTTTGCCCGGGATTACCTCTATCACCTTTCCCAAAGGCCACTCTTTTTATTTGGATCTTCAATGAGAACAACTTCTCCTATGACGAATTCTCTAACTTTTGCTTTTGGTCGGCCTTGAACTAACTGACTTAAATATTCTTTTCGAAAGCGCGATTTTAAGTCCTGAAGAAGTTTCTGGCGATATTTCACTCTTCTTTGAAATTTTGAAAATTCACTCATAGCTATATCTGCCACATCAAAAACTGGATTTTGTGTCAAAAACATTGCTGGTGTTAACGGTACCAAATCAAGAGAATCTTCTTATACGAAAGTCAGAGGTCGGGAATTAATTATTGCTTCAATATCGCATAAAATCGTAGAGAGTTCATCGTAAGTCAAAATAGTTTTGCCCAAAGACAGTCGCAGTAGCTCTTTTATCATCCGCGCGAGCCTCTCCCACCAGGCCGCCGTAGGACGATTGAATTTCCACTTAATTTTGTTTATTTCTGTCTCACGCTTAATTTTGTTCCAATTTAAATTTTTGAGTTCCCGAAAAGCTCCCCTGAAATTCGTTCCATTATCACTATAGATTGTATCAGGTCTACCTCGGCGTGCGATAAATCGACGAAGGGATAGTAAAAAGTTCTCAGTTGACAGAGATGTAACAATGCCCAGGTGTATTGCACGAAATATCGCACAAGTATAAAGAACTATCCATACCTTTTCACCTTTTCGAAGATATAGAGGTCCAGCCAGATCAATTCCCACCACTTGAAATATATTTGCATCTTTGACCCGATCGGCAGGAAGAGTCACCGGTTCACTCACGGCTGGTTTAGCATTGTACCTACGACATCGAACAAAGTTTTTGACAACGTTTCTTATGGATTTTCGAGACTTTAAAATCCAAAATTTTTCTCTAATAATTGATTGAAGAATCTGAACACCTGCATGGGGATTCTTTTTGTGAACGTATTCAATAAGTCTCTTTGTTAGCGTGCATTCACTGGGTAATAATATAGGCGCTACAAAGTCTGGATCATCATTTCGCTCAGTGATTCTAGTTTTCACGCGAATTATATCTTCATTGTCTTGAAACGCATTTACAATGGGAAAAGTATTGAGATCTGGAAAGTAAATATGCTGAACTGAGCGTATAAGAGCTTTTTCCACAGCCTCAATTTCAAAGACTGAATGTTCGTGAAATTTTCTGTTTTCAGCCGTTATGCGAGAATTATTAATGAATCTTAAAATCCATGCGATTAGACGAATTATTGAATGATAATCAGAGAATTTAGTACAATACCAAGGAATAGATTCCTCTGTTACATTCACGCAGTTCAATTTTACTTTCCTGCGTTCAGAATAGAGATCATCTTTTTCACAAACTATTTTCGTAACCGGCCACGTTTCACGTGAATTAAGTAACCACGGAGGACCCTCAACCCACTTAGCGTCTAACAACTGTTTAGGTAAACACCCACGTGAAATCAAATCAGCGGGGTTTAAAGTCCCTGGCACGTGTCTCCAATTTTCATGGGGTGCAATTTTATTTGAAATGCCATTTGATTTGGAGCAACGCACTTTCTGTCTCTATTTTCTTCCAGTCAAGTGCTTTTAAAGATCGAGCTGTCCCGCTAAAATTGGTACCGTTGTCTGTATACATAATTGATGCTCTCCCTCTTCTCGCAAAAAACCGCCTCATCGCTTGGATAAATGCGTCTGTTGAGAGAGAAGTCACCAACTCTATATGGATTGTTCGGTGGACTCCACAGGTAAACAGGACGATCCATGATTTTGTACCTCCTCGCAAATAAAGAGGTCCTGCTAAATCAGCACCAGTCACTTGAAACGCAGCCACTCGATTAATTCTATCAATGGGCAATGGAGACGTTTCTGGAATCACTTTCTTAGAAGAGTAACGCTTGCACTGTATGCAAGTACGAAGGACTTCACGAACTACTTACTCTTCGGCCTTGGAGAATCCAAAATCGTTGCCGCAAATATGATAGTGTTGTTTGCACTCCACTATGTCGTAATATCTTATGATTGTGTTCAATCAGTCGCCTTACTATAGGATGATCTGGCAAAACAATTGGACGTAAAAAATCTTCTGGATCATCACTGAGAATCAGCCTTGTCTTTACCTTTAGTAAACCACCATCATCATAGAACTGTATGCTTTTGGCATATTTTTCTTTCTTTTCAGGCGACCATTCTGACTGAACTAATCGTAACGCCACTGCTTCGGCATTTTCTACTTCTTGGCTGGTTAAATCTGAAGTGATTTTTGGAAGTTTCTGCTTAGCATTATGACAGAATCGGAGTACCCAAGCAATCGTTCGTATAATCTTAGGATAACTTGAGAAATACAACAATCTTCGGCTAAAATCTTGCTGTGACATACTTCTTTCTCTCCTTCAATGCTTCTTCAGGAATCGTAATCTTTGCACTAGGCCAATTTTTTTCTGGTTGACGTAACCAGGCTGGTCCCTCCCACCATCGACTGCGTAATAGCTCCTCAAAGTTACAGGAGCGAGAAGGTAAATCTGCTGGGTTCATTTCCCCGGGTACGAATCTCCAGTTGTTGATATCTGTGAGAGTCCGAATCTCTTTTACACGATTGCCAACAAAGGTATTCCAGGGCTCATTCTTCGTAATCCAACTCAGCACAACCATAGAATCAGTCCACAAAATAATTTGTAAGGTAACTCTAACGCTGACTGTATTGTGGATGCCAATCGTGCACCAATCGCAGCTCCTAGTAACTCTAGACGGGGAATGGAGGCCCTTTGTATTGGAGCTACTCTTGCTTTAGCAGAGATCAATCTCACAGAAATGCCAGTCTCATCTTTTGACCGCAAAAATGCACAACACGCATAAGCATCCTTAGATGCATCCGTAAATACGTGTAAACTATTTAGTGCATATTTTCCCATAGACATTCTTCCTGGAATGCTACACTGTTCTACTAAATGCAAAGTTTTAATCCATTTTCTATATCTTTTCCGTATATCAATCGGTAATATCTCATCCCAATCAGTTTTGCTTTTCCATGCCTCTTGCAAAAGCAATTTAGGCAATAATAATGCAGGGCAAACAAATCCAATCGGATCATAAACACTATTCACAACGGAAAGCAAACTTCGCTTAGTAATTGCATCAGAATCAGTGAATTCTTTCGGACCACAGCACGACAGTTCATCCATAAGGGTGTTCCATTTCAGGCCCAGGAACATTTGATCCTGCTCTGCGGATCCAGTATAGGCCCAACATCGGAGATCAAATTTCTCTTCATTCATAATTTGCTTAGCTTGTGACATTAATTCATTAAGTTCTTCCTCAGTAGCCACGCTCGTAGCTAAATTGTCTACGTAGAAGCCTTCTTTTAATTTCTGGGTAGTTTTCTGCATATCTTCAGTTTGGTACTGTTTGGAATTTAGGTGGTGTCTAATGGTAGCATTGAGAAGGAAAGGACTTGAAGAATCTGGTTGCAGCAACCCCTTACATCATGTTCCTCGCTATATTTATGAGGCTGCCGACTGGTCGCTCTACCAACAGCGAGCTGTCATGGAAAGAAGCATGGTTAAAGAAGCTATTGAGGATGCTGTCAAAAGAGTCACTGATGTCATTATGGAGGCTGCTGATGCAGCGATACCAAAGTCATCGAGTTTTGTCCCGAAAAATCGTAAACCTTGGTGGAATTAATGCAAAGAGGCTATTAAGAAGCAAAAGAAAGCTTGGAATATTTTCAGGTGCTATCCTACAACTGCTAATTACGTGGCATTCAAGCGATCTAAGGCTTTTCTAGAATAGTTCGTCGTCGGTGCCAGAGACAACCATGGATCCAATATGTGTCTAGTTTATCACCATCTACTCCCAGCAAGGTTTTGTGGACACGAGCTAAGAGCGGTATGGGGCTTTATTCTGAACACCCGATTTCTTGAGTAAATGAAAATGGCCAGCTTCTTACAGACGTCAGTGATATTACAGACGAATGCTATTTGGAGACACCCTTAAGTCTCAAATAAGAAACAGTTTAGAAATTATGTTAAAATCAATTTAATACAGATGAGGGAAAACAGAAGTAAAGCATTGAAACTCAGCACAACAAGAAAAAGGCCAAAATCTTACCGTCAACTTATTTATTAAATGACTTCATTCATCACTTGACTTCAAAGAACATATTAGGGTGTAATCAATTGTGAACATAAATTTCACAAACATCAAAAAACATTGAAGTAATACGGAAAAGCCATATTTGCTTTCCACCCATGAAAGAAAGGTAACCATTTTCTTTTTCTAAAAACAGACAGAACATATTACGTTATGAAGGAGTAAAGAACAAAAAAAAAGTCTTATCGCGCCATCTATTGACAAGAACTAGAAACGTCCTAATGGATAAAATTCCAAACATCCTGCCACCCGAGGAGGTGGGAATGTCAGTTGTTCTCAAATGGACATATTTTACAAACAGGCCTCGTAACTTCTAACCATGAGCAGTCCTTAATTTGACGACCCTGACAATTCCATCATTTCCAGGAAAAACTTTCACAATTCGTGCAAGAGTCCACTTTAGTGGGGGTGGAACATTGTCTTTTTTTAGAACTAAGTCTCCAATATGAAATTGCGAGCCAGAAACAGCTCACTTTGGCCTAGTTTGGAGGGTTTGAAGGTACTCTTTATTCCATTTTGCCCAAAATTGGCTACGAAGGTTTTGTAGAAGAGACCATCTAGACTTGAGACACATGGATGGCGTTGAATCTTTCTCAGGGAATGACAGAAGTGGAGCACCCACTAGAAAATGTCCAGGTGTAAGGGATTCCAAATCACTAAGTTCAGATGTTAAAGGACATAATGGTCTGGAATTGAGGCAAGCCTCAATTTGGCATAAGAGCGTAGCTAGCTCTTCAAAGTTCAATACAGCTGAATCGCATACCTTAAGTAGGTGCCTCTTGGTTGATTTAATATTGGACTCCCATAATCCACCAAAATGAGGTGTAGCTGGAGGAATAAAGTGCCATGAGATTTGAAGGTTGCTAGAAAAATCTTGGACGGAATTGTCACGCACAATTTTGTATAGAGAATTCAAATAGTTACTAGCTCCTTTGAAATTGGTGGCATTGTCACTGTAAACGTCAGAAGGCAACCCCCGTCTAGCTATGAATCGACGGAAGGAAGCTAAGAAGGCTTCTGTAGACAAATCTGAAACAAGTTCTAAATGGACTGCCTTCGAAGAGAAACAAATGAAAAGTGCAATATATGACTTTATAGTGATTTTGGATCTTTGAACATTTGGTTTGGTGATAATTGGACCAGCAAAGTCTAGCCCAACTCGCTGAAAGGGTCTCGACTGGACTACTCGCTCTCGAGGCGAATTAGTCATAAGCTGGCTTGAGTTAATAGCATTGACCTTCAAACAAGTTATGCAACCTCTCAGAATTTTCCTTACTGTGTTTCTTCCAGCAGGGAACCAAAATTTCTGGCGGATTAAAGATAAGACCACAGAAGTGCCAGAATGCAAGGACAGCTTGTGATAATATTCTATAATGATCTTGACTAAATGATGGCTCTTGGGTAAAAGAACAGGATGTCTAGAAAAAAATGGCAAACTTGAATTCTTGAGCCTTCCTCCAACTCGTAATATCTTGTCAGAGTCAAGAAATGGTGATAGAGGCATGATTTTAGAATTTCTTGGAACAAAACCCTTTGATTCGATTGACTTAATTTCTGCATTAAATTCTACCCGTTGTATTTCTTTGATGATGGTAATAAGTGATTTATCTAATTCACAAACTTGAAGATTACCCTTTAGTCAGTTTTCTGAATTTCTCGCATTAAAAATAAATCTTTTACACCAAGCAATAACTCTTATTAATTTTCTGAATGAAGAATATTTGGAAAACAAATCTTGAGGGGAATTACTTTCTACTGAGGAGATATGCATAAGATTGTCAGAGATAGGAGACTTGTCAACAGAGGGTTGTCTTGCTTCTTGAATAAATGATGAATTTGCATCAGAAAGCCAATCTGGACCTTTCCACCAAAGCTTCGAATCCATAAGCTTCTTCGGAAAGATTCCTCGTGATGCACAGTCAGCAGGATTAGAGTGACTAGGAACATGGTTCCAAGTTGCTGACTCAGTCAAGGATGTGATCACAGCAACTCTGTTCCTAACAAATTGATCCTTTAACAAATCTGATCGGATCCAACACAGAACTATTTCTGAATCTGACCAACGGAAAACCTGATCTCAAAACTTATTCATTGATTTTGAAATTGCATCAAATAGCTTAGACAGTAAGTGCGCTGCACATAATTCAAGACGTGGGAGCGATACTGCTTTTAGTGGGGCTACTCTTGTTTTGGCAGTCACAATATTTACAGTCACTTGGTCTTCATGCATTGCTCGTACATAAAATACTGTAGAATATGCCTTTGTGGAGGCATCACAAAAGCCATGGAGTTGAATAGATTTTGAAGAAGTGTCTGCAGGCATTAATCTTCTTCTAATTTTGATTTCGCTAAGTTGCTCCATTTCTGAATGAAATGTTTTCCATGTTGTTCCAACTTCTTCAGGAATAGGTTCATCCCAAGATAATTTATTTCTCCACAGGTCTTGTAACATAATTTTTAAGACAATAGTAGTTGGAGACAGGAAACCTAAAGGATCATAGATTCTCGCGATTACTGACAGAAGATTTCTTTTTGATAGAACTTTGTCTGGCTGTGCAATTTTAATTTGAAAAATATCCTGCTTAAAATCCCAGAACAATCCTAAAATCGTTTGAGACTGGTTGTCTTCTATTGAAATATCTCGATGAGCAAGAGCCTGGTCAGAAATATCGCAAAGAACTTCTGGGCAATTTGAAGCCCATTTCCTTAAGTTAAACCCTCCTTTTTTTAAAAGCGCAATGAGATCACATACAAGTTGTTTGGCTTCTACTATGGAATTTGAACCTGATAGTAAGTCGTCTACGTAAAAATCTTCCTCTACTACATTTGAAGCATGAGGAAAATGATCCCTTTCATCGCTGGCTAACTGTTGTAAAGTGCGTACTGCGAGAAAGGGAGCACATGCTGTCCCGTAAGTCACAGTTAACAATCTATAAACCTGTATATCTTCATCAGGATTAAATCTCCAGAAAATTCTCTGAAAATCACAGTCTTCACTACTCATTCTAACTTGGCGATACATTTTCTCAATGTCACCGCTGATTGCAATCTTGAAGTATCTAAATTTCAACAAAGTTGAAAAAAGTTCTGGCTGCAAGCGAGGGCCTAAATGCAGCGTACTGTTAAGTGACTTTCCATTAGAATCTTTAGCAGACGCATCAAAGACTACTCTTAATTTAGTAGTCGAACTGTCTTCCTTTATGACAAAATGATGTGGAAGATAAAAACATTTCTCTTTGTCAATTTGATCGGGGGGAACAACTTCCATGTGTCCTAGGTTGAGGTATTCTGACATAAATGTTGAATATTGTTCTTTAAGAGAACTGTTTTTATTCAATTTGGCTTCAAGATAGTTAAATCTTTTAAGAGCTTGCGAGGCTGAGTCGCCAAAATTATTATCACCTTTGAATGGTAACTTTACCGTATAACGACCCAAGCTTTGAGAGAGTGTTTTCATAAAAACTTTCGCATTCAGCATTATCTTTGGTTCTAAGCTCAGTTTGTGGGATAGATTCAAACTCCCAAAAACTTTTCAACTGATTTTCCACAGAAGCAGTTAGGTGGCAGTTTACTACATCTTTTTTTGTTGACCTTTAGAAAATATTCTGCCAGAAACTAACCAACCTAAATGAGAATTTATTGCAACTGGTGTACCTTTTTCACCCGAAATAATTTGACCTAGTAACAAGTCAGCATATACATCTGCACCCAGCAGTATGTCAATTGGGCTTGAAATAAAGAATGTAGGATCTGCTAGTGCTAGCCCTTGTATATGTGGCCAAAAATTAGAATCAAATTTGAAATTTGGTAAGTCACTTGTAATTTTGTTTACAATAAGTGCTGAGCAATTATATTCCTTATGTTCATTAAAATGAGGTTTAAATTTTAAATACACTTCACTAAGAGTTGTCTCAATCCTGGTATTGTTAATCGCAGCTAGAGTTCTATTAGAGACTCTTTCAGTCAATTTTAATAAATTTGCACAGTTTTTGCTAATTATACATTTCTGAGAGCCATTATCGATTAATGCTCTACATGTAATAAGATGACCATGAATATTTTTCACCGTTATCAATGCAGTTGACAGCAGTGTATTACTATTTGCATCATTATAATTTAGACAACAAGTTGTGCTAAGTTGAATGTCTTCCCTCACTGTAAGAACATTTTCAGAATTGGCAATACCCGAGTTTGAATTAGAATAATAAAATGCATTGTTTACATTAGAATCTTCAGCATTAGAATAATATCTATGCAATGTAGTATTATTTTTCTTATGACATACTTTACAGGTGGAACTAGAAAGGCATTTATTTGCAAAATGAAATTTCCTTAAACAATTAACACACATTTTTTTAGATTTAACTACTTTCCACCTGTCATCAACCGACATCTTATTAAATATCGGACATTTAGCAATAAAATGGTTTTCGTTACAAACATTGCACAAATTTTCTGTTCTGTTTACTATGACATTATTTACAACTGATTTTTTAGGAAAAAACCTTTGTTTATATTCTACTTGAACAACCTCTTTATTTGACATACTTTTTGCTTGTTGTTCAAGAAATGTTGCCAACTCTGAAAATGTTGGAATATCTTGAGTAGATAAAGATAATTCCCATCTTTGCCTTAATGAGTCATCCAGTTTTTCCAAAATAAAATATATCAAAATAACATCTACCATTGGATTAACCTCTAATTTTAAAGTAGACAGAATTCGGATTACTTCATTACACGTATCTAAGATTTCAAATATTGATCTAGCAGAACCAGCCTTAACAGCCTTTAAACTAAAAAGTTTTGAAATTTGAGCGAACGCTAATTCACGCTTATTGTCATATCTAGAAATTAAAGTCTGCCACGCATTCTTATAATTTTCCTCTGTGAGCGGAAATCCGGAAATAAGTTTAAGTGCGGATCCCTTTAAGCTAGCAAACAAATATTGAAATTTCTGAAGTTTCGTTAATTCAGAATTTTTATCAATAGAAGACAAAAATAATTCTTTAAATGACATCCAAGAATTAAAATCACCAAAAAAATTCGGTAGCTCGAATTTCGGTAACTTCAAACAAGATTCAGATACTTTTGATTTAGATTCCTTAACATTAACACTATTACTAACATTGCCAGCTTTCGATCTCCATTTAGACTTTTCCCGCGCTACATTTATTCGCAACGTATCGATATTAGATGCCAAATCCTCAAATTCTTTCACATTACTAGCTTCTTCCTCACCTTTACAAGCCACTATTATTTCCGTGTGAATATTATTAAGCTCAACCCAAATTTCATCAATTTGTACTGTATAAACATCCAATTCCTCTATTTCAATTCCACCAGACACAAATTTCGGTTTTAGAATATTATTAATACGCGTTATTTTTCTTTTCAAAACACTACGTTTTTTCTTTAAATTTTCCATTATTAAATTCAAAGTAATTATAATTTAAATATACAATATCCAAACTTAAATTATCGACGGACCGAACAAAGAATAATAATAATGAGAATAATAAAACACTAACGAACTCACTGAATAATCAAGAACAATAACACAAAAAAAATGAAATATCAAATAGCTCAGTTTCTCTCTGTCTCCGGCTCGACGGACCATCGCGCATTTGCCTCTGCTTCTAGCGCTGACTCATACTCGCAAGCCTTCCTGTCCCACAAACGTCTTAAAGAAGCCAGGCGAGTCAATTTCTCCACTCGGTCCTCTCTTCTCTATAATTGTACTTTTACGGAGACTGAGCTGATGAGATGTCTAATTTCGACCAAGAATACATCTCCCAGGCCAGATGGCATTACTTATGCACTTCTTAAGAATCTTTCTCGCCCCTCTCTCTGCAATTTATTACATCTGTACAATAGGATGTGGGTAGAACATACCTTTCCCGTCTCTTGGAAAAAGGCTATTGTTATTCCCTTTTCAAAACCTGGAAAAGATGCAACTGACCCCTCGAACTATCGCTCGATTTCCTTAACTAGTGCCTTATGTAAACTGCTCGAGCGAATGGTAAATGCACGTCTCGTACATATGTTAGAAAATAGGAAGAGCCTTTTCCCTTTCCAAAGTGGGTTCCGCAGAGGCAGGTCGACGACCGATAACATCATTGCCTTGGAGACCCAAATAAGAAACGCCTTTCTTAGGAGAAACCACCTGGTTTCTATATTTTTTGACATTGAAAAGGCGTATGACAGAACTTGGTGACACGGAATCTTACGCGACCGTTATAATCTAAACTTTCGAGGTCATCTACCTATTTTTATTCAAAACTTTTTAACCAATAGAATTTTTAACGTCCGTGTTGGCTCCGTCTTCTCGGATTTTTATACCCAGGAGTAGGGAGTCCCTCAGGGCAGCGTTTTATGCGTCACGTTGTTTGCAATAAAAATAAATGGTATTTTAAATGTATTACCTCCTTCTGTTAAAGGCAGTCTGTACGTTGATGATCTGCAAATTTCTTGCAAAGGGTCAGATATGCGGCACATTGAGCGGCAACTACAAACTGCTGTCAACCGGATGGTGCAGTGGAATCTGGAAAATGGTTATCGCTCTCCGTCGACAACACCGCTCTTGTCCATTTCTGCAGACGTCGTGGAGCTCACCCAGACCCTGAAATATTTCTGGGGCAGGTGAGAGTACGCGTAGCAGAAGATGTGAAATTTTTAAGCGTCTTGTTTGATAGAAAACTGACCTTCCATCCACATATCATGAACATCCGGAAAAAGTGTGAAGTTGGTTTAAATCTGATATCGAATAGTATAGGCTCTGTGCTCTTTTCTTTCAAAATAAATCTTATTCAAAGAGAGTCACATACCTGGTTCTTTATCTGTCAGCTTCTCAGATATCCTGCATCATCTCATTTGTTCGAAGTCAGATTAATCAGATCTTTTTTCACATAAACATTTATTACACACGTGACATAACATAAATTACATATAATCTCAAGAATTATCAGGCCTTGCAGCCTTCAGATATTATTTTGCGTATCAACGCAATCGTGTTCGAAACTCTCTCTGACACAAAAACAAAAACATCAAACATTTCTCTTTTTCTAGAGCGCCACCTATCGGCACTATGGGAAGGATATTCAACATCCTCCCCACCTGATTTTTTCCAAAAAAAAAAAAATGACAACACTAATACAAATAATCTAGACAAAGATTACAATCAAACAAATTCAAGTATTGAAAAAATGTTAAACACCTAACTAATTAGCAGACAAAGGAAATTAAAATATAACTTATATTAACATTAACTATCAAAATTACTTTCATTATTACATTATATAAGGTTAATAATATTTACTCTTTGATCTCTAAAGGATACAATAATTGGATTGGTCTCCTAATAAGACCATTTTTTGTCTTCACCAGACAAGATCTAACCAGACCATCACGTCCGGTAAAAATCTGTGATATAACTCCCAAGTCCCAAAGGAACTTGGATTTCTTCCCACTGTCACCAATAAGAACAACATCATTTACTTTTAAGTTATTTGCAATATTTGGATTTTTAAAGTTGTAAGCGTTTCTTAAACTTAACAAATAATTTTCCTTCCATCTCAACCACAATTGTTTAAGTAACGTGGTTTGATAATGCTTACGTTTCGCAAAGCATTCTTTAGTTGAAGCCTTGTTAATTAATGGAGAAAAGTGACAGGGATATTCCAAGTTTTCTCGCCCAAATTGTAAAAAATGGGCTGGAGTTAGAGGTTCAGGATCGTTAAGTTCATTACCTACGTACGTTAAAGGTCTCTGATTTACATCTGTCTCTATTTCTGTTAGCAAGGTAGAAAGTTCCTCGAAGGTCAGCAAGGCCTTTCCAAGCACTTTTCGGAGAGGCTCTTTGATAGTTTTCATCAGTCTTTCATAAAATCCTCCCCACCATGGGGCTCGCTCTGCAATAAATTTCCATTCGATACCCTTAACTGCAATAAATTCTTTCACTTGGGGATCTTTTATAACTTCAAGAAAGTACTGCAATTCTTTATCAGCAGATTTAAAGGTCTTAGCGTTATCCGAATACACAATATGGCAATTTCCTCGTCTTGAGATAAATCTTCTAAATGCCAACATGAACATACGAGTCGATATTGATGACACCAATTCAAGATGGATGGCTCGTGTAACGGCGCATGTAAATAGTGCAATGTGAGATTTCACTACACCTTTTTTCTTATTTTACAAACACGGGTCCTGTAAAGTCAATCCCCGTTATAAGGAATGGAGGCGACTCACTAACACGATCTTTAGGTAACTGTGCAGTCATCTGATCTGCTGGCTTTGCTGAATACCTCTGGCATATGAGACACCTATATATAATTCTTTTCACAACTTGTCAAGCCTTGGGTATCCAAAACCTTTTTCGAACCATCACTAAAGTACTGGAAACACCGCTATGAAAATGATTTTCATGTATCTGTTTCACTAAAAGTTCGGTGAACCTTGATTTTCTGGGTAAAATGATGGGGCTTTTCTCGTCGTAGGTACAGTTACTTTCATTCAATCTACCTTTAACTCTTAAAAGTCCTTCGTCATCGATGAAAGGAGCAAGACTATATATAGAAGAGTCCGTTGGAATTGACGTGTCTTTCCTCAGAGATTGAAGCTCGCGCTGGAAGAATTCAGTTTGCACGGACTTAATCCAGAATTTCTCTGCAGCACGAAGCTCTGAAGCCAACAATGTTTTATTCTCTGACCTCTTTTTCTTCGCACATCTCACAAATCTCTTTACCCATGCTGTTATGCGCAGTAGCTTTTCTAGTCTTCCAAATCTTTCGATGTCGATTATTGTTTGTCTCTCTGTATCAACGATAGAAACCACTGAATTTGTAACTTCTTCGTCATCTGATAGAACTTTGGAATCGTTTGGCATTTCTCTTGAACAAGAGTCTTCATCTTCGCTCAGCCACCTAGGACCTCGCCACCACAATTCACTGGCATCCACGGTTCTTAAAGTTTCCCCTCTAGTTAACAGATCCGCCGGATTTTCACTTCCACGGCAGTATGACCAAGAGGAAGGATCAGTTTTCGAACGAATTTCTATTACACGATTTTGGACGAACGTCTTGAATCTTTTTGAGCTTCCACGAATCCAATGTAATACAATCATTGAATCACTCCAGAATTTTATGTGACAGTTTTTTGCATTCAAATTAGTTTTCAGATAATCGTACAATCGACTACCAATCACAGCTGACATCAATTCAAGCCTGGGAAGTGTCAATTTTTGAAGAGGTGAAACTCTGGACTTAGAACAGACAAACGATGTTCGAATTTGTCCGTCACTATCTGTATATCTAATATAGATCACTGCACCATAAGCTTTCTTGCTAGCGTCTACAAAACAATGAAATTGACAGTCGTTTATTTTCTTAGTTACCTCAAAATAAAATCTAGGTACTTCAATTTTACTCAACAGTTCTAATTCTTCATGCCATTTTGTCCATTCTTCTCTAATATCGTTCGGCAACGGATCATCCCAATTTAACTTTCTCTCCCAAATATCCTGAAGAAGGATTTTTGGTCCCACGGTGAAGGGAGTAATATACCCAATGGAATCATAAATTTTAGAGGCTAATTTCAAAATTAATCGTTTTGTTAACGTTTTTGATTGAATTAATTTATCGCAACTTTTGACAGATTCAATTTCTAACTTTAAAGTATCTTTTTTGGAGTTCCAAATGTATCCTAACACTTTTGAACTATCGTCCAAATCTGGGCATTTCTCGGCTTCGTTCAGTTTGATCTGAAGAGTCTCGGAATTCGATTTCCATTTACGCATATTAAATCCACCCTCACACAAAATTCCTTTTATTTGTTGATAAACTTTAAATGAATCGTTTTCACTGTCTAATCCGGAAATTAAATCGTCAACGTATAACTAGGAATTCAAAATTTGATATGCTAACGGATATTTGTGTTCGTATTTCTTAATGTAATGTTTAAGTGTTGCCGCTAACAAAAAGGGACTAGCGTGTGCTCCAAATAATACACGAGTCATTCTAAAAATCTTAGTTTTGAAATTCTGTTTCTTTTCGAAATCGTCCTCGATCCATAGAAATCTAACCGCATCTCTATCTTCCTCATCTAGAGCAATCTGCAGAAATGCTTGTTCTATATCGGCCGTAAAGGCAACTGGTTTGTTTCTAAATTGCAAAAGTAATGCTAATGTGTCGGGGTTTAAATTCGGTCCCGAGTGTAAGCAATCGTTTAGTGATAATTTATTTGAAGCGTGGGACGATGCATCATAAACTACTCTATATTTGGTCGTAGTCTTATCTTCTCGAATAACTGCCTGATGAGTAATATAATATTCTCTGCTAACATTAGTTTCAGATTTCTCAGTTAAGTTAACTTCTTCAACTATCCCATCTAAAATTTGTTTCGTTATCACGGTATTATACCTTTCATAAAATTTGGGATCCTTTTGAAATCTCTTAACTAATTTTTGCAACCGATATTCAGCGATGTCATAATTATTTTCTAATTTCTCAACGTTTTCGTTCCATGGTAATTTAACTTGATATCTATTGTTTTCAAATTTTATGTTTTTCTCAAATTCCTCTACTATAATCCCTCGTTTATTAATAGATAAATCCCTCTTTTCATGTTCAATTCCGATTGCATCTAAACGCCAAAACTTTTCTAAAGTCAAATCGCAATTTTCCTCGCTAGAGTCAATAACCAATTTCATTACATTTGTTTCTTCCGCAGACGATGTTTTATTTACGAAGTCAGTTGACCCACTTATTATCCAACCGAACACAGAATCCATTCCTACCAACGAGTTAGAAATTCTGTGCGTTTTCCCATAGACTATTTTCCAAAAATGATCAGCGCCTATGAGTAATCTGACCTTGGGGTTCTCGGATGTAAACACATCTGCCAGTTTCATTACGTTTGCACTAAAAAACTCCTTAGTCTGCTTATCTGCTCCACGAATCACCGCATCAGTTATAGTTTCGGTTGTAAGAGCTTCTATTTTAATTTTCATTCGGGGGTCATGAATATTTCTCAAATTTCCGGCTACGCGATTTATAACTTTTTTCTGGGGCTCTTTCGAACCAAAGGGATATATTCTTATTACTTCTTTACCTATGACTTTCAAATTTAATTCATTAGCGAGATCGAGTGAGATAAATGTCCTCTGACTTCCCAGATCGAACAAACAACGCACCTCAATACTTTTGTTTCTATTTTCAACTAAAATCGTTGCTGTCTGTAGCAATATTTCTCTGTTCGCGATTCTATTTTCAGTAATATTAGACACTACCGTTTCGTTATTCTCAACTTCTGGTTTAGGTTTCACAGGTTCTTCACAAATGTACTGACTATGTTTTTTCTTACATTTAATACATGCAGGTTTGCACATACATTTACTAACTACATGATATTTTTTCAAACAATTGAAACACCTACCCTGGCGTAATAAAGTACGTTTCTTTTCTGCAACAGTTAAAGTGCATTCATCTATCTTATGATCAGTTTTAGAACAAAATACACATTCATCGACACTAGTAGCATATAAAGCAGCAGCGCTAGGATGTTTGTCATACCTTTTCTTCGGGTGGTAATTTTTCGCATAATTACTAGTTTCTTTCTCATATTTATTTTTATTGTCATACTGGGAACCAAATTCCGATTCCTTTTTCTGAAACGAAAGTGTTCGCTCTCTGATTTGAATTTCTCTTTTTAAATATTCTAAAAATTTAACTACATTCCACGATTCTGTTTCATCTTTATATTCTCGATTATAATTTAAAACTAAGCTATCGGGAACTAATTTGGATATTATAGGGAAAAGCAAATTACCATAACTTTCAATCTGGATGCCTAACGACTCTAAACTACGTATATGAATTTCGCAAGTGTCAGACAAATCACGGAGGTCTTTTAAGTTAGAAGCGCTTCGAATAGGAGATAAATTCAAAAGTTTATTGATGTGAGACCTAATTAAAATTTCTTTCTTACCATAGCGATCTTCAATAATTTTAATAGCTATATCATAATTTTTGTCTGATAATGACAACCCCTGAATCGCATTTAGTGCTGATGATTTCAGCAAACTTTTCAAGTATGTGAACTTATCAATTTTGTTAAGATCGTCATTATCATGTATCGCAGATTTAAACTGAGACCAAAATTTTCAGGATTACCGTTGTATTTTTCAATTGGAATTTTCGGCAACTTTACTTTCACTTTCCGTTTGGCATTCGAAACTAACTGTAGATTTTCAGTATCACAGATTGAATTTTCTTCAATAACACTTCCTGTTTCACTCTTTAGCAAGACTCTTAAAGCTTGGTTAATTTTCGTTTTGTACAGAATAATTTTATCTCGATAATCTTGAGCTGATTCTACCTCTGCTTCCAATTGTTTCAAGTCGGTATATTTATTTTGAATTAATTTATCCATCTCAACGATTTGTGTTTTCTTTCCACTTAATTGCGTAAGAGCTGCTTCTAAAAAATTTGTGTCTGAAGAAGACACAGCCTCATCAATTTTTGTAAAAAGCTTAGTAGCACTAGTTTTTATACCACCTCTCTGAACTTTCAGCTTATTTAGTTCTGCTGTCATTTTATGTTATGTTCTTTAGAATTTAATCTTAATTCAGTAAAATATTGTGCAGGATTTAGATCCCGTGTTTCGGCACCATATCGAATAGTATAGGCTCTGTGCTCTTTTCTTTCAAAATAAATCTTATTCAAAGAGAGTCACATACCTGGTTCTTTATCTGTCAGCTTCTCAGATATCCTGCATCATCTCATTTGTTCGAAGTCAGATTAATCAGATCTTTTTTCTCATAAACATTTATTACACACGTGACATAACATAAATTACATATAATCTCAAGAATTATCAGGCCTTGCAGCCTTCAGATATTATTTTGCGTATCAACGCAATCGTGTTCGAAACCCTCTCTGACACAAGAACAAAAACATCAAACATTTCTCTTTTTCTAGAGCGCCACCTATCGGCACTATGGGAAGGATATTCAACAGCTGAAGATGCTCTCGAACACTTCGTGGGGTGCGGATCGCACTTCCATGCTGAGGATCTACAGAGCTTCTATTCGAAGTAAATTGGATTATGACTGTGAAGCGTATGGTTCTGCTCGCACGTCTGTGTTGTAGAAGTTGGATACCGTACACCACAGTGCTCTCCGCATTTGTGCAGGAGCTTTCCGAACATCCCCGGTCGAAAGCCTTTATGCAGACTCCCATGCACCCTCTCTCTACCTTATCAGGCGTCAGTTATCGCTCAAGTACTACTACCGCATTCTTGCTTCTCATCCTCTACAAAGTCAGCTACTTGACACTAGTAGTGATAGTTTGTATGAATACCGTCCATCTTATGTCCCGTCGTTTGATCAAGCTATCAACTTTCACAATTCTATTGACAGTGAACTCCTTTCTAATCTTGCAAACTATGATCACGCTGACCCCACTAACAGGAAAAGGCCTCGAGCCATCCTGAGTCTTCCGTCTTAATTTTTTGTTTGTCCTCGTCATTTAAATAAAAATATAAAAAATATAAAAACAATACTTGGCTTGCCAAGGCAAAAAACAACTATAAAATTTTATAAAATAAAATAAATATCTATTTCCTATCCTTAAACTTTCTATTAACTTAATTATCTGTCTCAGAGCAAATCCTTTTGGCTTTGCTCATTTTTGTAGTAATAGAACTCACGGATTCCAAACCTTATCTCTCTATCCAATCACTATACTCTATTCTCTCTACTCTTGCCAATTGAAATCCAGCTTACAGACAGCCATTGACTCCACCCCCATCAGCAAATCATCTCGAAGATCCAGAAGACAACCAATCAAAACTGCCCATTTTTCACCCTCCAATCTACTGACCAGAAATCTCTCTGCTTCACTTTTTTTGAGAAGCATTTTCATGATCTTTGATGTCAAAAACGAACTTTTACCCACTCCTGAACATTTCCAGCTCTTCGATGATACTACCAAGAAAAATCTGAGTTTGTAGGCGTTGGCCTAGGCAACTCAGTTACTTTAGTTGTCCTATGGTCCTATGGTCCCGTCGTTTGGTGTGATATTGCGAAATTTCTTGCGTGATTCCTATCTGCATAACGCGGACGTTATGGAAAGTCCATATTATTCTCTGCCACCATGGAAGAGTTACGGCTTTTCATATCAAAATCCGTTCAAGAATTTCTGCAAGAATAATACCAACGACGTAGTGTATCGGCAACTTTTTGCGGATCATCGTGCTGTGTTCCAGGAATACAGCGATGTATACACTGACGGATCAAAATCATCTGATCACGTCGGCTGCGCCTACGTAATCAATAACGACGTAGTAAGTCGCAGTCTGCATGCATCCTGTTCTGTGTTTACTGCAGAACTGGAAGCACTACAGTGTATCTGCCCTAAGAGGGAAAGAATGTTTATCGTGTACACTGATTCACTCGGTTCTCTACAGACTTTGGAATCAGGTGTACCCGCTCACCCTCTTGCCATTGAAGTATTAAAACTTCATCACCATCTGGCTAGGCACGGCTGTAGTGTTTTGTTTTGTTGGGTTCCAAGCCATGTTGGAATCCGAGGTAACTAGTTCGCTGATGCAGCTGCTAAAAATGCTAATATAAATTTACGCAAGCCGATACCACTCTGTGACATCAAACAGACTATCAAATATACCATACGGTGCAAGTGGCAGGAAATTTGGAACTTGCAGATGAATAACAAACTACATGCCATAAAATCAAACATATCCTTTTGGCCTTCACTACCTAACTGGAAAAGTGACGTAGTTTTAACGCGTCTACGCATCGGACACACACGTTTGACGCATTTACACTTGTTTGGTGAGAGTGCTCCGACGTGTGTACACTGCATATGCCCTTTGACCGTCTCTGATATTTTAACGTCGTGTAATAATTTTAAAAACTTGTATATAAAATTTTTTAACTCTTCATCCCCATCGTTATCGCAATTAATTGTTGAACATCCGCGTCCTGCGCTGTTCACTTTCATCCGTTTTTATTTTATTTATTTTTGTAAAACTTTTTATCTTGTTCATACTTCATTTTTTATGCATTATCTCTGTGGTTTTATATGGTATTTCTGTACTTTGTTTGTTTTGTTTTTATCACCTTTCTTCATTTATATACATAGTTATATATATATATTTATCATCGTTTTTATGGATTTTCGCGTAGAAATAACTTATATGTATGTTGGTTTCTTGTCGTACCATGTGTTTGGCGCAGCTTGTCCTCTCTGGACCTTGCACCAATAAACCCAACCAAACCAACCATCCAACCATCCAACCATCTGGAGCTTCCACTAATATCTTTAGTTGCTGTTTTCCTTTTTAATCCCTATGTGTGTTTTTTGTTTGTCATTTCTTAGTTAGAAAAAAAATAAAAACAAAAAAAAGTAAAAAATAATAAAATGGACAAAAAAAATTGCATTGTGACGATAAGTGCGACCTAAGAAAACACCGGTAGCATCTACCTTCCCTTTTTAATTTTAACCTTTTTTGTTCGTCATTAAATTTATCGCAATTTAGACTTACATGATTATTGGATTTACAAAACACACAAAACAATTTTGTGGAATGATTTAAAGCAGTTGCTGATAAGGTAGTTTTTGACTGAAATTTCGAATAACGGAAATTTCGGTTTTCGATATCATGCTCTTTAACGTTAGGGGGATTTGACACCTGCAGTGCAGCTTCCCTACAGTCAATTTTGCTCTTTATAAACTTAATTAAACTATTCACATCCCCTTCCATTTTGGGCTCTTTCCTTCTGTGAAATTCTAAGACCATTTCATGTGGGAGCAATTTCAATAGAATTGGATTCAACAACTGGCCATAAGAGTTCGATGTTACTCCTAACGCTTGCAAATTCCTTACAGATATGTCAATTTCGTCATACAATTTTCTCAAAGATTTCATGTTCGATACATATTTTACAGGTTCTAATTTCAAAAGCCTATTTATATTATAATTAATATTCGTTTCCTTTCTTCCATAGCGATCTGCTAATAAATTGAAACATTCCTTATAATTACATTCTGAAAGATCAAATCCTGATACTACATTATGGGCAGAACCTGACAACAGGGACTTCAAATTAACAAATTTTTCTACTTCTGTCAATGACTCATTTGAATCCACTGCTGCTTTAAATGAGTTAAAAAATTCCATGAACTCAATTTGTTCACCTGAGAACGGTTTTATTTGTAATTTGGTAAGTTTCATCGACTGATTAGCATGAGTTTTATTTTTGTTTTCGGTTTCAAAATGTTCTATTACACTAGAACTTGTTGGTGCTTTTTCCTTCTCACATTCTTCATTAAATTTTTTTATTCTATTCTTTACCTTAAATTCAATACTAATGACCCTTTCTTCGTACTCTTGGCATAAAGCCAATTCCTTTTCTAACTCTTCACAATTATCAATTCATTCTTCAATCTCGGAATCGACTTTTTTCAAATTTGTTTCCTTTTCAATGATTTGTTCTAAATTCTCTAATAATAAATCACTATCCGTATCTTTAGCTTCACTTTGCAATAATTTTTCTATTTTATTAATTTGCCGAGTCACGCTCGATCGTAACGATGTCCTTTTAGTCTTACATTTCTCTATTGCATCCATGTTGATTCCGAAATCGAAACAAAAGAATAATTAAAAGGTATTTACCTTTTTTCCAAGCGACGCGACGTCGAAGGTTATCCAAATTATGTTATCCACAAATGTCCTTAATTATAATGTCCAAAATGTCCTTAATCCAAAATGTCATTAATCTAAAATGTCCTCAATCCAAAATGTCCTCCCGGATTTCGGCACCAAAAAATGTATTTGCGCCGAATACTCGTCTTCAAAGTCAAAAAAATGGAGAGCTTACAAGTCAGCAGCATGCCGACTGAAAAAAAACATACTGCCGAAAACTTCAAGAATTCAAAGTTATTTATTTTCAAGCTTTCAAGCATTTCAAGATATAATGTTTCATATTTTCAAGATACACAATTAAATCCAAGAATTCCGCTTACAGCGGCCATGAAACACGTACTCTACATTCAAGAATTCCAAGTCAACTGCTTGATTTAATTTCTTGCCACAAGGGGGAGTCAAAAAGGCGATACAAAATCGCTGACGTCAACAAAACAAGACAAATACGCGTCAGCACATCTGGAAAGGAGCGAACACTAGGTTTTTTAAATTTTCCTCGCCGGGAGCGACGGGATCCACTTGCAGAATGAGAAATCCTTCGGCGGGATCGATAGTCTTGCTTGGGTGAGGCTTTATTAGATAGGACGGGCAAAATCCTGTAAAACTTTGTGATGTCGGCGAACTCTCAGCTTAACCCCTGGTATTATATGTGAAATATGGTACAGAGGTTAGCTTTTGGATGGAAGCAGTTTTGTGTGTGGTTTTCCGAAAGACGGTGAATAACGATTTATTTTTCCAGTTTGAAGTTTCTTTGCAGCTTTGAATGAGTATTTACCAGAGGCGATTTGACGCGCGTACGATCAAGTCAATCGATCAAGAGGCGTGCCGCTGTCTACGAACAGTAAGCAGATGAACAATGAGGACTAGAGTGCACGTGGTTTTGGGACAGAGGGCTGTTGTTCCTAGTTATGCAGTCGAAGGAGAACCGGTTTGGACTGGACTATCAGCTCTGCTGGCCAGGGAGGGAGCTAGACGGACAGAGGGAGAGAAGTCGCCAGAGAGAGGGAGAGAGGGATTCGGCGTTGACGGAGGTCGACTTTTCTCGGACCAGCTGGATTTTCGCGGGCCGTAGAGCCGCGTGGAAAATGATTGTGATTTTGGCCGGAGTGCCTTACACGTGTGATTGTTGATTTGGCTGGAGGCCATGAATGCACTGGAGGTGCAAAACACAACGAATTAATGTAAATATTTTGTAAATACGCTATTTGAATAAATATGTTTTTTACGTTCATTAACCCCAGCGTATTCTCAGTGATTTCTGAGGGAACAGAACGGCTAGGACTTAGCCTTAGTTCGGCACGCTATCCGATAGACTGGGCAGGGAAGTCGAATTGCCCAGTTTATGATAACTTCTTATCAATCAATAGCGTGCGGGCGAGGTCGCACAACTTTTGGCGCTTCATTTTCAGATTCCTTTCAGAAACACTGTGTTAGAATAAGAGAGGCAACTTCATTAAGTTAAAAATTTCCATGTACCGGGAAAATAGATATTTATTAACAGTAGGTCAAATACAGTGGCTCAGAAAAGTGTTCGTACACTTACGATTTTCAGTGAAATAGGGATTTATCCATTAATTAAAATTAATATTTCAGAATGGATATTTAATAATATGATCTATAATCTATTCTTAACAAAACTACATGAAATATTTTGAAAACATAGTAAAACTTTATTTTTAAGAAACCAATAATCAAAAAGTAGCAAAAACTATATCTCACAAAAGTCATCGTACACTTGTAAAAAATCTCTACATATTAGTAAATATTCTAATTTTTCGTTAAATTAATATTTAGTAGGATATCCTTAAAAGCTGCATCCACAGCAGCTTTTAAACGTCTGGGAATAGATTGCATAGATTATTGGTTTCTTTAGTAATTTCTGCATCAATGTTCATCCATTCTTCCATCCTAATTGTTTTTAGTTCACTTTTCATGTGAATGTCGTGTTTTCGTACTCGAACCTACAGTTCTCTCCAAATATGTTCTATTGGGTTTAAATATGGCGATTGAGGTGGTGTTTTCAAAACTTGTGGACTATTATAGAGACACCAGAGGCGAACGTTGAGAGCCGTGTGCTTAGGATCGTTATCTTGATAAAAAAACAAAGTTGTTCCCAATACCCAAATTTTGGGCTGATAATTTTAAATTGTCTCTGAAAATATTTATATAAACAGCATGATTCATTATGCCATCAATAAATACCAAATTACCTAGTCATGATGTTGACATGCACCCACACACAAGGACACCTCCACCGCCATGCTTAACTGTTCCTACTAAGTTCTTGGGATTAAGTTCCTCGTTTTTTCTTCTCCTCACAATTATACGCCCATCGGAACCAAACATGTTAAACTTGCTTTAATCGGCAAATAAGACATTATTCCAATACGTTTGGGGCTTATTCATCATTGATAGTGCGAAGGAAAGCCTAAGCTTTCTGTTTTTCTCACCCACAAAAACTTTTCTACGGGCAGAACGCCCATGTAGTCCAGCTGCTCTGAGAACTCGTCGAACAGTTTCAGGTGAAATTGAAGTAGAAAATGTTTCATTAAATTCTGCAGAAACTTTTACAGCACTCAAACGTGGATTTTTCACAAATTTTCTAATTATAAATCTCTGATCACGTTTTGTTAACTTTGCCGGACGACCTTTTCTTACTTTGTTTTCGATCCGATTTTCTTCTTTTAAACGTTTTATCACATACTGCACAGTAGAATGGGATAAATTAAGTAATTTGGCAATATTTCGAACTGATTTACTACTACTATGATGAATAATAATCAATTTTTGAATACTGTTTGCTGTTTCTTTACGACTACGAGCCATTTTTAAATAATAAATAGAACATTACGAAGTAGGCAAGCAAAAATTAAAGCCAAACGATATTTTAAATGCCACCACAATTCAAAAATAAAAATAAAGTGCCAGACGATAATTTTAATTATGAATTTATCCGAAAATATTTCAGTGTACGATGACTTTTGTAACATAAAGTTTTTGTTACTTTTTGATTATTGGTTTCTTAAAAATAAAGTTTTACTATGTTTTTAAAATATTTCATGTAGTTTTGTTAAGAATAGATTATAGATTTTATTATTAAATACCCATTCTGAAATATTCATTTTAATTAATGGATAGACCCGTATTTCATTGAAAATCGTAAGTGTACGAACACTTTTCTGAGCCACTGTATTTGACCTGTATTTGAATCTGTATTTGAATCGTAAGTGTACGAACATTCTTGGGAGCCACTGTATGTACAAGGTACAACAGAGATAGACACAGACTGACTGAAAAAAAGAACATCACATGTATTTATAAACTAATAAAGGATCCCAGAAAGAGCCAATAGTAACTTTTAATAAGACATCCAAATAGAAATCTTTGATACGAGAAGAAATCAGATAGAAGGGATGATTATAAGGGATAGAAGGGACAACTGAGATCAGATGATGTCGTCTGCGATTATATTGCTAGCACACTGTAAACATGGCGGACTCTCGGAACGTTCGACAAGTGTGGCATTCACAAAAGGGATTATTTCAGATAGATGCTGTAGAAAATGAAACTGTGGTTGTCATTTAATTGAACATTAAAATTTCAAGTAAAACTTCAAAGAAAGTTAACTGAATTTCTAATTCAAGAACACTTTTACACATTCATGTATTTCATTACGAGCATAATATGTTTAGCACTAACGATAATTATTTGATTGATGGTAAAGTTTAAATGGGAGGGAAGCATCTAATACAATTAATAAGTTAACTTGCCTGTTTGCGAGTATATAAGTAATGGAATGATATAAAGAACTTCTTTTTATTTATCAGATTTATGTTTTTATTGTCGCTTATTTTTTTCTTCTACAATAAAATTTACGCATTTTTCTAGCGCTATTTAAAAAAAATTATCATTATGATAGTCTATAAAATTCATACATTTCTTTGCCTGTTCATAACTACGTACGGCACCATTTTTTTCTGGCTCTAAAGTGGATAGAAAACTGTACATTTCAACATTGTAATTTAATTTTATCACTGTAAATTTTTTCATTATGATAGTCTATAAAATTCATACAGTTCTTTACCTGTTCATAACTACGTACGGCACCATTTTTCTGGCTCTAAAGGGGATAGAAAACTAAATTTTAACATTTTAATTTAGTTTCATAACTGTAAATTTTATCATTATGATAGTCTATAAAATTCATACAGTTCTTTACCTATTCATAACTACGTACGGCACAATTTTTCTGACTCTAAGGTAAACTGTAAATTTTAACACTGTAATTTAATTTTATCACTGTAAATTTTATCATTATGATAGTCTATAAAATTCATACAGTTCTTTACCTGTTGATAACTACGTACGGCACCATTTTTCTGACTCTAATGTGAATAGAAAAAAAAAATGCTTTCAGATTTTGAATCCCAAAACAATGATAACCAACCAATCCCAAAACAATGATAACCTCAGTAACAAGCACTGACGAGATTTTTAGAGTAACCCTGCAATTCGCTCATTGTCCGAAGAAATAGTCTGCGAGTGTGATGCCAACTTAACGAACCAATAGTGTATAATCCCAGGATCACGAGAGCCGCAGTGTTGATATTAATCACCCTTTCACTCTCGCCAACAAGCATTGTCAATAAAAATCTCGGACAATATGCTATTACTGCTTTCAGCGTTCGCGCAGTCTAGACCCAAATCAGCCGGAATTTTGTAAACTTTGCTTAATTTTGATCGCCGGGCAACGTCAAAAAGAAACTTGGAAATGTCCTCTCGTTAGATTAGGTAATAAATACGAATTTTGTTAAAACGTTACTTCTCAGCCTGAAGATTGGAAGGACTCAGGTAAATGGACTTAAGACTATTTCTCCTCTTAAAAGTGATTGATATACATGAATATATATTGTGATTTCCAGAGCCGGACCCATAGGCAGGGCCGGATTTACGTATAAGCTAAAAAAGCTATAGCTTAGAGCCTCGCAATCTGCCGGGGCCTCAAATAAAACAAACAAATAATATATAAAAATTGATATTAAAAATATCTCGTAGAAAAATCTCTCAAATAAAGTCAGACATATCACGATAATTTCTAAATAATTTTAAATATATAAAATACATCATTAAAATAATTTAAGCGCATTGTAAAATTGATTGAGACTCAAATTTTCACCTGAATGAAAGATTAAATTTTTATATACTACCAATTATGTTGTTATATTAATTTAATTATTACCTTTTATTTTCATACTTTAATTTAAAACTTTCTGTTCTATGAGCCTTATTTGTCGTTTTAAAAACCCTGTAATTATATAATTATTTCTGCGACTTTGTAAACACATTCTTTTTTATCTTTTAATAAAAATTGAAAGACAATACATTTTCATACATTAAAAAGGCGTACATATTTAAATTTTTTACGACACCAGCTAATGTAATTTAAAACAGCAGGGGGCCTCTGGGGTTTATATAGCTTAAGGCCTCAGCAAGTCTAAATTCGGCCCTGCCCATAGGTGAGATCCGAAATGAAAGAGGCGCCAAAATGAGACAAAGTAAAACTACGAAATTCTTAACGAATGACGAAAAAATATTAATAGTTTAATTTGATGTATGACGAAATTCGTAAAATTTCACAGTTAATATATAAGCGAATATTCAGGCTATTTTTTATAAACTGCTGAATTTCAGATCAGTAGAAATAAATTTTGAATGCATATTTCCAAACGTTGTTGTAGCTCTAAGAATTCTACTAACACTACCTGGAACTGTAGCAGCTGCTGAGCGCAATTTTTCTAAACTGAAATTTTTAGAGAATTATCTACGAACAATAACCCAAGAGCGATTGAAAGTATCTAGCAATAGTTTCTACAGAAAAGGCAGTGTCTAAAACAATAAATTATCGAGATGCAATCAAGCTATTTGCTGCAATAAAGGTTCGAAGAATGATTTAGTAATTATTTTTACTACATAACAAATTATATTCAAATTTATTTGTTTTTTCTGCTTTTTTTAAAGTTCTGTATTTTTTTTATGATTTTTATATATTTTTTAATAATTAAAACTTTTTAATTAATACGGATTTTTTCCAAAATGGTCGTTATTCTAAAAGTAGACTCTTTCTAGTAAAGACTTACGGTCTCTAAAAATTTGAAAAGGCGCCGTTTTTAAAGCTTGTCTCGGGCGCCGCGATGGATCGGCTCGGCTCTGGTGATTTCCTCCAACACTGCTGCATTTTCTTACTCCAGTTATGTCTTTTTTTCTTCAGGAGGCAATGAACTGCTTGGAATTACGATTTATAATGATTCCGAAAGATTTAAATTGATTTGCAAAGTATGCATTCGGGATATTTTCCTCTCAATGGATCTTAGATATCACGTTGATATGGGCTGATATGATAAAATGAATGCATTTATGGCTGATTAAGATCAGATTTATATATAACTGTTGTGTAGGAGAAGATTAAAATGTGGCAAAACGCCGTAGGCTACAACTCCTGCTGAAGCCTCATTAAAGGAAAGGTTTAGTATAGTTCCTTGACATGGCGGGGAATTGTTTTGTAGGCGAAGTGCGAGTTTCTACGTTATTATTTAGTAGTCGAAGTTTGCGCTGAATCTTCCTAAGTCAGAGGCTCCCAACCTATGGTTTGAGACCCCACACACACACACGAAGTGTTTTCTGGGGGGGGGGGGGATCGCCACGGTTTTATTCCATTAAAATAACTTTTTTGCGAATTTCACCGAAAAGGTTTGTCATTAGACTTAAGGGGGTCCACTTTTAAGGGGGTCCAGGACACAAAATTGTTCGAATTTTCGAAAAAAAATTTATTGAATTAAAAATTTCTGTGTTCTTTTACGCTTAAAATGATGTTTAAATCATTTTTCTATCTTAATTAGAACAGGGGAAATTATTATTATTTTTTTTTTGTAACATTCCAATAGTACCCAAGCGTTGTTTAAACCTGTAAGAGCATTTTTCTGCATGATGGTTTTTTTTCCCTATTTCTCGTCTTTAAATTGTTGTAAGTTAAGAACCGTTAAAGATAAATGGTTGAAACTAGCGACATGTCTTTTTCAACTATTTTACTTTAATTTTGATTCAGCAAATGTGAAAAAAAATATTTACTTTTGAAAATATGATTTTTTAAAAATAAGTTACATATTTTTTTGTAATTTTTAATACAAATATTTTTTATTTTTTTAAAATTAATATTTTAAAAAATGCTGAATCAAAATTACAACTTATATATTTCTTTTTAATTAAATGAAAAGATTTTGAAACTCGATAAATAATATTTCGAGTTATAACAATTTTAAATTACACCACTTTTTTAAAATTTTTAAATTTTAAAATTTTTTAAAAACATTTTGAGAAATTTTATGATATGATTTTGTTTACAAATTATATGGTTAACCATCACAAAAAAATTCAAAATTTTAACTTAATAAATAAAAAAAATTTAAATGTGTTCCGTTCCCCCTTAATTAAATTTCGTTACGTTATGTTCAGGGTTCTTTTCAGTGTTTGATAGAAGAAGCAGTTTTATTATTTCTGATGACATAGAACTTAGTACTTAAGGTATTACGCCAGTAGAATAGGCTGATCTGAATCCTTTTCCCTTTGAATGATAAACAAACTGAATGAAAACGATTTCGACAGATTTTGAGAACAAAAATTAAAATACGGCTGCCTTACGTTTACGCATTAATAATCAGGAAGCAAAAAAATCAGCCAAGCGATAATTTCTTTTTTAAAGCATCGAGGACAAGAACCAAGAACTTTTTACTCGTGCGTTAACTCAAAGTCGTTATCTTTTGTTACCGTTTAGCAGCTGTTGCCATAAAATAGAAGGAGTCCGTAATTAAACAGCGAACATGTTTTTATATTACTTGCGCGTTTAAAAGGCATTTTCTAATTATAAAATAGACAGACTGTGATTACTAATTAATAACATCCCTGCATTTGCCATCTCAGTGAGTATTATTTGAGTATCATTATTTAACTTAGAACTTATATTTAAAAAAATAAACTCCCAATGAGTAGTGTTAACATGACAGTGTTGAGAAATAGTATTGTATCAAGTATTTATGTTGTAAACGCATTCAAACAATATTTGTTTTTCGTTCCAGATATGTCTCTACAGTATACACGACTCATTCTGTTTCTCTTTATTGGGCCTTTTTCTATAGTAGAAGGTAGATGTGATTTTTAAATTCTTTACATATTTTTATTTTCCACTATATTAATTATCTACTTTTGTACAAATATTATATATCTCTTGCAAATTTTTTTTTCATAAAATACTGTGAACTAGTCCTGTCAATTATTAACAAATTTTCAAAAATTTCATTCAGAATAAATACGCAGTGAGTCAAAGTAAAAAATGACATATCTTATATTTAGATATTTTCGTATGAAATCATAAATGAAAAATATTTTTTTATGATTAAATGTCGAGAGAAAAAACATTTTTCTGTGGAAACTGCGGAAATTAATTGTAACTGCGTTTATGTTTAAAATTAAAACGCGCATCGGACAGGCATACAACACCAACACCCATTTCCTTTTTTATTTATTTATTATTTTTTTTTAGATTTACAACAGAGTAAAAATATGAACTTAACTTTTATAGCCTATTTGTTCTGAGTTGACAGACTGATTAATTTCCGTTTTTTTCCTTTAATTCACTGTATTACTCTTTTCGCTTGTTCGCGCGAAAAGTTTAGTACATATGTGAGGAGCCACCCAGTATTCTCCCATGTTGTTTCTAATGTGAATCAAAATTAGAATGGCCTGAAATTCAGGATGCAAGCACGCGATTGCCACTGTTATGGTAATAACAGCAATTTGAATATTATATGATTTGTTGTGTGCGCCTTGAATCTTAGTTTTGCAAATGCAACTTGGTAGCTATTTTATAACTCATCTGTATATAAAACAGTTCCGTAACTGACTGACTCACTGTCATACAACGCACAGACCAAACCGCTGGACCCAAAGGGCTGAAATCTTGCATGGCGATTCTTCTTATAGCGTAGAGATGCACTAAGAAAGATTTTTCAAAAGTTTTTCTTAAATTTTTTAAATTAAGTTTTTAAGTTGTTTTTGTAACTTTTTTTAAGTTTGCATTTAAAATAATTGTTTGAAGGTTATAAAATTTATATCGCGAGAAAGATCCTAAAAATTCCTTTAAAATGAAATATTTTTTGAATCTTTATCTTCATTTTCTGATTTTTGGTGAATTTTTAAAGATTAATTTTTAGAATTTAATTTATTAAATGCTGATCACGTGATTTCTTTTTCTGGTACTTTAAATAAATTTATCGTCACATGCATAACAACTAAATAAACAGAAAAAATATTTTTTTTTCTTGCTAATGCGGCAGACGATTGGACGTTATCCAAAAAAATATTAAAATACATTAAAAGATATTTTCCTCAAACTGTACTATATTAACTGTACTATATTCTTTAGTATGTCCTATTAGATTTAATTTGAATATTTTCTTCTACATTATTTTGTCTTTAAAAATATCCGTTACGATATTTTTATAAATATATTTTTTCGTTTTTTTTACATCAATTCCATACATTGATCGTTGTATTTATTTAAATATATTTATACATATTTTTGGCATTAATTGTATACATTGACCGTTGTATTTAATTTGAATGTACTCCGTAGCGAAGTACGCGTTTTCAGCTAGTTTATGTATAATGCACAAATGTAGTTAAAAATTAATGTCTTGAGGCGTTGTATCATTTAACATTTCAGCTTCAATAACCATTGTTAAGGCTACTGTGTACTAACCCTATTGGATTCGCTCACCTCAATGTTAACCTATGGAGAAAATATGTCTAACATTGGCAGCTACAAAAATGCTGATAATCCAATAAAAATTGTATTTTTAGATAGCCTCAACTTTTCTGCACCTTGGAACGGGATTCATTTTATAAATTTCGTCCACCAGACGAATTTATGAAAGTTTAAAACACACTCGACCAGATTTTTCCCCGAATAATTTAAATTTAAAAATAATATTTACATTTTTTCAAAGCAAACGAAAAATGCCCCGAGGTGTAAAATTTCTTTCTCTATTACGGAGTACAATAAATAAATTTTTTTTTAAATTTAAAAAGACACTTTCAATCCAAGTCGGCAATCCTTGGGTACATTTTCTTTATAGGTTAACACTGAGGTGAGCGAATCCAATAGGGTTAGTACACAGCATCCTTAAGCTATAGGAATTTTTCTCTCTGTATCTTATCAAATTGTGGAATAGAAAAATGCGTATTTTTCATTTTTTTTCGTTCGAAAGTAGATTTTTAAAAACCGTACACGTGTTTTTTAAAGTTTTAAATTTTATCGTAATTATTTTTAAAAATTAAATTATTGGTGCCTATCGCTACAAAATTAATTACTTTTTTCGAAAATAGCAAAAATAAAATAAAAACAATTTGAAAAATACGGAGCATTGAATTTAATTAAAAGATCTATTTTCAAATTCGTACCGAACTCCGTGTTTTGGAACCCCTTAAAAGTATAAAACTTTACGCAGCAGTAAATAATTGTTTCACCTTATATGTTAGTTGAGGCTGCTGACTAATAAACCTTATTGGATTCGTTTACTTCAGTGTTAACGTACGGAGAAAATGTGTCCAAGGACTTGGATTGAAAGATTTAAAAAAAAAAAAAAAAATCTGTACTTTGTAATAGAGAAAGAAATTTTACACCTTTGGGGCACTTTTCGTTTTTAAAGAAAATGCAAATAATATTTTAAAATTTTAATTATTCGGTAGAAAAATATAGTATAGTGTGTTTTAAACTTTCATAAATTCGTTTGGTGGACGAAATTTATAAAATGAATCGTGTTGCAAGGCGCAGAAAAGTTGGGGCCATCGGAAAATACCATTTTGACTAGCTGATGACCCCGTGCTTCCCTATGGAGTACATTCAAATTAAATACAACGGTTAATGTATCCAATTAATGCCAAATATATATATTTATAAAAAAAATCGTAACGGATATTTTTATAGACAAAATAATGTAAAAGAAAATATTCAAATTAAATACAGCGGTCAATGTATGCAATTAATTTGTATGTTTAATATCCATAAAACATACTAATTTGAATTAAATTCTTAAAAAACTTCCATCTCAATTAGTCTAGTGGTTAAATTTTATCTTTTGCCGTATTTTAATATTTCGTTGTTATGCATGTGACATAAAATTAATTTAAAGATCACAAAAAGAAAAGAAACCACGTGATCAGCATTTAATGAATTAAATTCTAAAAATTAATCTTTAAAAATTCCCCAAGAATCAGAAAATGGAGGTAAAGATTCGAAAAAGATTTCATTTTAAAGGAATTTTTATGATTTTTCTCGTGATATAAATTTTATAACCCTAAGATTAATATTTTAAATGCAAACTTTAAAGAATACTACAAAAGCAGCTTAAAAATTTAATTTAAAAAATCTAAGAAGAATTTTTCAAAAATCTTTCTTAGTGCACCCCTACACTATAAAAAGAATCACCAAGCAAAATTTCAGCCCTTTAGGTCCAGCGGTTTGGTCTGTGCGTTATCTGTCAGTCTGTCAGTCAGTCAGTTACGGAACTGTTTTATATATATATATATCTATCTATCTATATATATATATAGATATATATATATATATATATATATATATATATATATATATATATATATATATATATATATATATATATATATATATATACTAGATAGTACCCGTCAAAACTTGACGGTAAATAATTGAACAGTTCCAATAAAAAAAAGGTTCATAACCTTGTTAAAATATTAGAAATTTTTACAGAAAATTAGCTGTTTTTCTATCCGATGTTAGAATTAAAAATGTTGTAAAAATCCGAGTTTATATTTAAAAAAAAAAACGTCTTTCTTCTTGGAAAAAAAGCATGCTTACCGCTGATTTTTCAATCCGACTTGCAAAATCTAATTAATATGCTATGTATACAATCTAACTAACATGCTATAAATATGCTATGTATAAATATATTAAGCAAAAATAAAATATATAAAGAAAATGAGATTAAAAAATCATACAAATTACTCACGTTTAAAACATTTTTGCGGTCTATTTAGGCAGCGCTGCAATTACGTTTCAGAATTTTTTTATTTTTATGAATTTTAATGATATATACACGTGCATTCAAGAGTTTGATCCGGTAGGCAGTGCTGCAATCGCGTTTCAGATTTTTTTTTTTTGTTTGTTTTCGTGAATTTTAAAGCTGTATACACGTGCATTGAATAACAATTAACTTAACCTACAAATTTGTTAAACAAACGATTTTGGTGTTTTTAAATTTCTGTTTATTATTGCATTTTTGCACGTGAAATTAATATAAGCTGATATATTTGTGAAGCGGTCGCTCTGGAAGCGTTACTCGACAGAGGCATACGCAGAACACGGCAACTATTAGGGGAATACTAGCTTTATATACCCGGCGTTGCACGGGTGTACCCTTAATAAAGCTTACTTGTATGATATGTATATTTGTATTTTATGCCAATCGATTTCCCTCTCCACTGGTCAGCATCCCATCAGCATATTATAATAACCCCCCCCCCCCATGCTGATTTCAGCATTAAAATGTTTCTTTCAATTTTGATATCCCACTGGATCCCGGCCCTTCGAGTAATTTGAGGGCTTCCCCGTAAACCCTTGTGAAAATCGCCGGTTTCATAAACAAAGAATTACCTGGCGTTGCCCAGGATAATAAAAATGAATGGAGTTAACCTGAGCTCTAGATGTATACGTACTAACAACCGAAATATATACAATTCACACACACACACCTTTCCACACTTCATTTAATTAAGGTTGATCTCTCTTTTCCCCTACCACCAATTTGGTGTTCAAAATAGTGATATATAGAAATATAAATTATTGGATTGTTTTTAGCAATTTTTACAAAATCTAAAGCGAATGTCGAAAAATCGTGACATTGATCGTGTTTGTTACATTTAATCGTGTTTCTTACATTTTAAATCAAGAATCTTATGGATATCTGTTTCCTTCTTTGAGATATGACGGAATATGTAAAAAACACGTAAAAGCACGTTTAACCCCCTTGGGGGCCGAATTTTGAAAAATCCTGAATTGACTTTTAGGTATTCATGTTCCTTACATTTTAAAGCAAGAATCTTGTGCATATCTGTTTCTTTCTTTGAGATATGAGGGAATATGTGAAAAATACGTTTTGCCCCCTCCCCCCCCCCCATGGGGCCGAATTTTGAAAAATCCTGAAATTGGTTTTAATGTATTCGTGTTCCTTACATTTTAAAGCAAGAATCTTATGGATATCTGTTTCTTTGTTTGAAATATGAAGGAATATGTGAAAAACACATTAAGCCCCCCTTCCCCCCCTTGGGCCAAATTTTAAAAAATCCTGAAATTGATTTAAGGTATTCATGTTCCTTACATTTTAAAGTAAGAAACTTATGGACATCAATTTCATTTTGCCCCCCCCCCCCCCTTGGAGGGCTAATTTTGAAAAATCCTGAAACTGATTTTTCGGTAATCGTCTTCCTTTCATTTTAAAGCAAGAATCTTATGGATATCCGTTTCCTACTTTCAGATATGAAGGTATATGTGAAAAACACGTTTAGCCCCCCCCCCCCCCCTTGGGGCCGAATTTCGAAAAATCCTGAAATCGATTTTAGATAATCAAGTTCCTTACATTTTAAAGCAAGAATCTTATGGATATCTGTTTTATTTGAGATATGAGGGAATATGGGAAAAACACGTTTTGCCCCCTCCCCCCCCCCCCATGGTGAACGAATTTTGAAAAATCCTGAAATTGATTTTTAGGCATTCGTGTTCCTTTCATTTTAAAGCAAGAATCTTATGGATATCTGTTTTCTTCTTCGATATATGAAGGAATATGTGATAAAACACGTAAAAACATGTTTAGCCCCCCCTCCCCCCCTTGGGGGCCGAACTTTGAAAAATCCTGCAATTGATTTTTAGGTATTCATATTTCTTAAATTTTAAAGCAAGAATCTTATGGATATCAATTTTCTTCTTTGAGATATGAAGGAATATGTAAAAAACACGTTTTGCTCCCCTCCCCCCCCCCCTTGGGGGGCGAATTTTGAAAAATCGCTTCTTAAATGACGCCTTCAGCACAAAAGTAATAAGCTCCTAAGATTTGATATCTGTATCTCCAATAGTTTTTGCTGGGCGTTGATTCCTTTATATATATAGATAAAACATGTAAAAACACGTGTAGCCCCCCCTCCCCCCTTGGGGGCTGAATTTTGAAAAATCCTGAAATCGGTTTTTAGGTATTCATGTTTCTTACATTTCAAAGCAAGAATCTTATGGATATCAATTTTCTTCTTTGAGATATGAAGGAATATGTAAAAAACACGTTTTGCTCCCCCTTCCCCCCTTGGGGGGCGAATTTTGAAAAATCGCTTCTTAAATGACGCCTTCAGCACAAAGTAATAAACTCCTAAAATTTGATATCTGTATCTCCAATAGTTTTTGCTGGGCGTTGCTACGTGAATAAGTCAGGACTTCTTCCTTTATATATATATATATATATATATATAGATATATATATATATATACAGTTGGTTCTCTGTTTAACGACGCTCTACTTAACGACGATCTCAATTTAAAGACGATATTTCCCGGTCCCGGTCCCTCCGACGTAAAAAAATTCTATTTTAAGACGATTTTGTTTCTATTTAACGACGATTTTTCTTACATTATAAACTTTTTCTTCAACATTTTATCTACTGGAGGGTTACTTTCTATGGGGGAGTTTGGTTTCAAAAACAGACCCGGAATTTCCTTTATGTTTGTTGCAATCATAGACTTGTTGCAGTGGAAAAAACCGGGGATGGGGGGGGGGGGGGATTACTGTTTCTCGGAAGATCGGACATTCTTCCCTGGTGGATCGAATTTCTTAGTGCGGGTGTGGAATCACTCTATTGTACCTACCATGTTGTCATGTGATTTACGAACTGTCCAAAAGCACCCCTCTCTCACTCCTTCTGGGAAGCACGTGTTCATGTTTAGAGAATTCATGGTTGGGTGTAGGAGCTCATTCCAGTACGAATACGAGGTGAGCAGAGCAAAATGGCATCAAAGCGAAAGCATCTTACGCTACACGAAAAAGTGAAAATTATTGAAAACTGGGAAGAAAGTGTTGGAATAACAAAAGTCCAATTCGCAAGACAGTTTCAGCTACCCGAGTCTACTCTCAAAGGCATTTTAGCAAGCAAAGAGAAAATTCTTGAAGCAGCACAAAAATTTGGTTTGGGATCCAAATTCAAATGGCAGAAAATTCAATGTGGCCGATCAGAAGAGTTTAAGAAGGCAGTCCTGCAATGGTTTCATCAAGCAAGAGCATCTAACATTCCAATTTCCGGAGTGATATTTAAAGAAAATGCTATTATTCTGGCAGAAAAGTTTGGAATGCAAAATTTTCAGGCTTCGGCTGGTTGGCTAACAAAGTTCAAAGAAAGATACGGGCTTGTATTTAAAAGCATATCTGGCGAAAGTGGCTCTGTAGATGAAAAAATAGTGGATGAATGGAAAAAAGTGCTGAAGGGGAAATTAGATGGCTATGATGAGAAGAACATATTCAATGCAGATGAGACGGGCCTATTCTACAATATGGTGCCTAATAAAACCTTAACGTATATGGGCGAAAAGTGTTTTGGGGGAAAACACAGTAAGGAACGATTGACTGTTTTACTGTGCACTAATTCGGATGGATCTGAGAAATTTCCACCACTAGTTATAGGCAAATCAAAGCAACCAAGGTGTTTTAAGAATATCACCAGGAAACCTTGTGAGTACCGCAATAACAATAAAGCGTGGATGACATCACACATTTTTATTGACTGGATTAGAAAATTTGCTGCAAAAATGCATCGAGAATAGTGAAAAGTTTTACTCTTAATCGACCGATGCACTGCACATACTCCAAATATCCCTGGACTTACAAATTTGACTATCCATTTCTTACCAGCTAATTGCACAAGCAAGTTGTAGCCATTATACCTGGGAATCATTCGCAGTGTGAAAGCATACTACAGAAAGTCTTTAATTAGGAAATTAATAAACAATTCGGCTGACAGTATAAAAATTAGAAAATTTACAATCTTGGAAGCAATGCACATGATAACATCAGCATGGAAAGAAGTTTCTTCATCCACAATAAAAAACTGCTTTCGCGTTGCTGGAATTCACAAATAACTTGTAGTGGAACTGCAAAGTACGGATGTAGAAATCAACGAAGATGACATTACCCCTGAAGAATGGAGAAGTCTTGTTGAAGATGAGGATGTTTCAATTCAATATTTCTACAATTGTGATAAATATGTTTTAACAACAGATTTCAGAAATGTAGAACAAATTTATGAAGATATTGTAAACGAAAACACAGTGTCAGACGAAGAAGGTGAAGTTGAAGACACGGAAAACGAGACACTGCCACCGTCTTACACAGATGCAATTTCTGCTCTAGATGTTCTCCAACGCTATATTACATCGAAAATGGAAGGTGACTCATTTAACATTTTAGAAAATCTGGAAAAGAGAATAACGAAAACAAGGCGAATGAAGCAATCAAAACTTTTTGAATTTTTTAAAACGTAATTTATTGTATTGTTTATACTCTTTTTTTTTTCAATGTAATTTAAAATAACTTTTTGTGAATAAAATAATGATGATAATAAAAATAACATTTTTAACCACGCCAATATATTAAGAAATATATTGACAGTCCTAAGCGTGTAAAGTGTGAAGGGAAATGTTACTTTTTCACAAATTCTGTTTAAGGACGATCTCTACTTAAAGACGATTTTTCACGGTCCCTTGAAAGTCGTTAAACAGAGAACCAACTGTATATATATATATATATATATATATATATATATATATATACTAGCTGAAAACCCGCACTTCGATACGGAGTACATTCAAATTAAATACAACGGTCAACATATGCAATTAAAGCCAAAAATAAATAAACATATACCGGGTGCGTCATAAATTCGTGCAAAGTTCAAAAATTCATAATAAAAGAAGTAATGCTCGGAAAATTTTCCTGTTTGCGCCAACAAGATCAGAGGGACATTGGAATGTTTTCCATGTAAAAAAAAAAAGTTTCTAAAAGTAACCGAAAGAGGGCGCTCCCTCGTCATACTGAGACGTTTTATGCAAAACAGGCAAACAGAAAATCAAACAGATCACAATAACATGAGACTGTGTATTTATTTTAGAGTAACAGATGTTCAACATTACTACCAGCACAAGGTATTAGGCAAGTGAGGCGCGTCATTAACCCATTATAGCGGATTGTAGCATCGATGGCAGCGACTGTCTGTCGAATGACATTTTTCAGTTCCACCGAAGTGGTTGGGGAGCCCCGGTACACATGAGACTTTAAGTATCCCCCCCCCCCAACTAAAAATTTGCCGGGATCAAGTCTGGTGATCGGGAGGGTCACTGAACCGTACAACCGCGACTTATAGAACTCGGTCTTCAATGAGAGATTCCAACAGGAACGTCTTGATATCACGTGAAATGTGGGGCGGGACGCATATTTTGAAAGACCCACCATTTGGGCACTCAATTGCCGGTTTGACGAAAGCATCAGTTTCGCCATCTGTTGACATATATAGCAATCTTTTTATTATAATTTTTTTTTTTTTACTTCTACGCAATTTAGTATGTTTTAAAATCTGAATTACATATATAACACAGGATTTAAAGAGATTTTAACAAAATAAATAAATGAATAAATTGAAATAAGTATATTATTGAATTTTAAATTTACTTTCTTCAAATATCCACAATAATTTTAATTTTTAAAATTTTAATGTTAATTAGAAAATAAATGTATTTAATAAGCTTTAATTAAAAAAATTAAGTTGCATAAATTAAAAAATTTAAAGTTTTAAATTCCAATAATATAAATTTATTTTAACATATAATTTTTAAAAAATCAAATTTTAAATTAATCAAATTTTTAAAATATAAAAATTTATTTTAATTTGGTTACATTTTTATGCTAAATTGGCATTAATTGCATACACTGACATTGTATTTAATTTGAATGTACCGTTCGTTTAGGAACACGTTTAGGAGGTGTCGGTTTATAGAATACTAAAAGTTTAAAATAGTGGCGCCATCTATTGCATATCTGTGAATCGAGAATCGCATCCTTAAAAAATTGTTGATTATCCTAATTGTTAGCAATACAATGCCCAGAAATAAATTATTGATGAATGTTTGTTAACCAAAATCAATTTTAAAACTAAACACAGTATAAATAACATAGAAAAGATTTAGCCTTTATCATTGGAGCAAAAAATCCTGGAAAGTAAAACATAAAATATATAAATTTATAATAAACCTACCAAAATCCATTAAAAAACTAAACACAGTATAAATAACATAGAAAAAAAAAGCATACGAAATGTTATACACATTAATAATATGAAAACCAATTAAAAATATATAAATGTATAATAAACTCCTCAGATTTCAGCTATATTCGGTCTTTCATCATAAAAAAGCTGAAAAAAAAATAAAATAAAAATAATTAAAAAAATAATAAAATAAAATAAAATAATAATTTAAAAAATAATAAAATAAAATAAAGATAATAATTAAAAAAATAATAAAATAAAAGCTGAAATAAAAAAGCCTTCATAAAAAAGCTGAAAATACAGGTTTAGCAAAATTTGCACGATCCCATACTCGAACCCGAGTCTTACGGGGTACCAAATGAAGCGTTTTAACGACTACGCCACGATTATACACAAAACTGGTGAGTAAAGTAAAAAATATACGCAATGAGTTTTTTGGATTGTTGCTATGGATTGGTGAATATACATACATTTATGGAGTAAGAGGAGTTTTAAGTGAGAAATAAGTTAGCAGGATAGAAGCTTAGTCTTTAACTCTTCAATAGACACAAACACATAAGCTAGGGGGATTGCAGTAGCGATTAAAAAAGATCGTGACACTTAGCGTGGTTGATTCGAATTTTCCATCGCGTGTGAGAGTGTCAATATGCCGTTGGATCCGATTTATTTTAGAGTATAAAATCTGACTTGAAAGATTATTATTTTCATTTATTATTCTGGTTAAATATATAACTTGAAACTTTTTGATTTTATTTATTTTTATCTTTTCGCTCGCTGTTTGTCAGCTAACCCTAACGTGGACACCATATTCAGAGAAGTGATTCCACAAAGTGTAACAGCTTACAAATTGTTGGTTCTTTATTAATTAAAAATCAACGGTAATTAATTTCGATTTTTGAAGTTCTTCAGACCCTCGGCTGTTTCTAAAGACGCCTGTATGTAAAATTTCACGATCGTTGCTCCTAAACTGTGGATTTCTATACAATTACAGAGATACAAACATTCATTTTTATATATTATATATATATATATATATATATATATATATATATATATATATATATATATATATATATATACTAGCATTATTGCCCGGCGTTGCCCGGGTAGATATATAGATATAAAATTTTTCATGCATTCCATCAAAAAAATACTGGTCTGCACCCCCGCTCTTCATGTTCATCTGGCCAGACAGAATGCACTTAGCGCGTTTCTACTGAAATGATGTACAAAAATTAAAAAAGAAAGAAACTTTGAGCCTGCGGACCTTCGTCTTATTTTATTCAGAATTTATAACACCGTGTTGCGTGATTCGCACGTTTGGATTGAATAAGTTTACTGTTTAATTATATTTGTTAGATAATTAGCTTTAATTAGATTTGTTTGATCCACTGTTTAATTAGAAATAAGTTTTATAATTTACATTTGCCTTTATTATTTATTTTTCCCTTAAAAGCGAATGTGACGTCATATGAGCATCCAAACGATATGTGTAATCAAAATCATCTGCAGATTTCACAAAGCAGAGCCAGGAAAGTTGTGTTTATCTGGGGGAGCCAGGGCCAAAGATCATTCCCAACCTTCTTCCTCCCGCGCATTGGAATTTGAACCTCCCCCCCCCCGTCACTCCCAAACCAACCCTCTTAACGCAGCTGGTTGTGGGGAAAGGTCTGTATCCACAGGGGGTACGCGCACCTCTTAGGGACACAATTATCATTAAAAAATTAAAATTAAAAACTAATTGAGCCCCAAATTTCGTTTTTGCTGCGTTAAGTTTCTCTTGTCCTAAACATTAACTGTGCCGAATTTGGTCCCGGTGGGTGAAACAGTCTATGATTCTATAGCGGACAAACAAACAGACGAGCTCTTTTATATATATACTAGATGTATTACCTGGCTTCCCTCGGGATTCAGTTTCTGTTATTATTTTTTTCAATGATTAGCCTCATGTTATGATGTTCTACAGTTTTCGCAAAAATTCTTTTGCGGTAGCAAATAGCATTAGTTTGTTGTCGGGACTGTCGTTGCTCATCGCTTTCCTCTCCTTTCGATGTTGAAGCCCGAAGACAATCGTATGTTCGACGCGTTAACAGTTTCTTCATCAGTCTCATTGCTTCGGTTCACTACAATTCGAATTCTGTTGCCTTCGAGCTCTTGGGAATGTTTTTTCTTCAGATTCTTGTGTGCGTAACTGCATTTCGAATTCTGTTGGCTTCGCTCTCTTCTGTTTTATTTTCATCACATTGCTCATTTCTCAACAATCTTTGACATTTTCCCCTTACTTCTGCAGGATTAAAAGTTGCTCTCCTCTTTTAGGGCATTTTAAAGAATTGATTTACAGCTAGTCAATAACGTTTGAATGGATTTATTATTATAGAAAAAGAATCAATAATGTTTGAATGGATTGAGATCACATTCAATATTAAAACACAGCAAATCTGGTAATTATTATAGAAAAAGTATATACACGTATTTCATGATTGTAATTCTTTCTCAAAACTAAATCGTCTGCTATGTTTCAATGTCACTTCAGTTATATAAATCATCGCGTCAAGGCTAAACGCACGTGTTTCTAGCTAAGTCAACGTGTCCTGCAGTATATTTGAGTTTGAACAGGTAGCCTGGGATAGTTTCGATTCATGAAATGGATACATAACACATTCATTGAAAATGAATGGCTTTTGTTCTAACTCAAGATTGGTTTCAACTTACTATTTATTTATAATATATATTCGTACATCAGAAAAGATGAAAATTATATATATTTCTTAAACTTAATATTACATATCGTAGCCTTTATCTTAAACTTAAAACTTATAGCTTGAACTTAAAACTTATCTACCTAACTTAAAATGAAAAGAACATAGAACACAAAAAATATTGTCGCTGCCACATTTGCAAACTCAAATATGAATGCAATTCAGTTATTAACGAGAAGCAAACAGGAAATGTTAAACTTAAGTTGAGTGGCAACATTCTCCCACCTTTGTATTGCGGGCATATTTTGCTCTCAAGCAATACAAAAAATAGAAACAAAGTTATAGACATGATACTGCAACACTCCAAGTGATTTAAAGTTATGAACAGTTCACAAGTTCATTCGTTTTACAGGCACTATTCGACGACCACATCGAGTTGTCTTTGTTTTTTCCGGAACAACTGCATCACTAAGTTCAGGCTCTGGCGTCGGCCCGGTTTCTTGATGATCTTCACTGAGGTTGTCAATAGAACTAAGCTCCAAAGGATAGGTCGTATGATTTCACCACTGGCTACTCGTAGTTTGGCAACACGCTCAACATTGTCCTTGCTGGGAAACAGTTCAATTACCCGTGTCAAAGGCCAATTCATTCGATTTGGGCTCTTTGACTCAACTAAGACAATGTCTCCCGGAGAAATCACCTTTCTCCTTGAAGCTGTCTTGGGACACCTTACCAACTCTCCAAGATATTCCTTATAGAAACGCTTTCGTAAATTTAGTCGTAAGGTGTGAAGGTAGCGCACGCGTTTTAGTAAATGCTAAGAGTCAATTAAATCTAAATCAATAGTTTCTTGTTCCTTTAAATCTTGAATGAAGTGAGCAGGTGTAAGAGGTTTCAGTTCATTGGGGTCGTCGGACAAATATGTCAGTGGTCGCTTATTTATAGTCGCCTCACAGTCGTAAAGTAAAGTCAACATTTCTTCATAGGTGACACAGGCTCTGCCCAAACACTTTCGAAGGAGCTCCTTGACGCTGCGAACCATTCTTTCCCAAATTCCACCATACCATGGTGCGGATGGTGGGCTAAATATCCACTTAATTTTCATTAAAGAACATTCTGTTTGTATGAAATCCCAATCCAAAGATTTCAAAGCATTTGCTGTCCCTACAAAGTTCGTACCATTATCTGTATAAAGAGTAGAACATCTTCCTCTCCTTGCCCAAAATCTTCGTAATGCTTGCTAAAATGCCTCTGTGGAGAGGGATGAAACTAACTCCAGGTGGACTGCCCGATATACAGCACACGTGAAAAGTACTATCCACGCCTTGCTTCCCCCACGTAGGAAAAGAGGACCAGCCAGATCTGCACCAGCTATCTGAAATGCTGCGACTCGTTGTATTCTGTCAGGAGGTAAAGGGGCTGGATCCGGATTAACATTTTTAGAAGTCAACTTCTTGCATCGTACACATTGTCGCAGAATTGCTCTTACAACTCTCCTTCCTTTAGGAATCCAGAATCTTTCTCTTAACTGTGCTAGTGTCGTCAACACACCAGCATGCATCAAAGATCTGTGAGTACACAAAACCAATCTTTCCAGAAGAGGATGGTCTGGCAGAACAATAGGATATGTAAAGTTCTCTGGGTCTTGACTGAGAATAAGTCTTGTTCGAACTTTCAAAATTCCATTTTCTAAGAAAAATTGTATTGTATCCTTGTATTTCTCATGTTTTTTAGATGGCCATTCAGACTGCATGATTTTTATCAGAGTGTTTTCTGCCCTTTCAATCTCTTCACGTGAAATCGCATTGGTCAACTTACGAGAGTTTTTCTTAATGTTGTTACAAAATCTCAAAACATAGGCAGTCATTCGAAGAATCCTTGTGTAGCTTGAAAAATATAAAAATCTCTCTCCAAATTTCTCTTCCTTTTCAGCGGCTAAATTCGTTAACAATGTCTTACGCCGCTCCAGAAATGCTTCATTCGGAACAGATATCTCAGAATTTGGCCAAGATTCTTCGTTTTCACACAGCCAGGTTGGACCCTTCCACCACTGACTTTGCATGAGGTCCGACCAGTCGCAAAACCGGGTTGCCAAGTCGGCAGGGTTGACTTCTCCAGGTACATGTTTCCAGTCATCTATATTGGTCAATTCTCTGATTTCTTTCACTCGATTTCCAACGAAGGTGTTCCATGGCTCCCTTTTTGTGATCCAACTTAACACTATGATTGAATCAGTCCAATAAAGGGTTCTAGAAGGAGTGGGTAGAACAGAATGCAGGGTTGCGGATAATCGAGAACCCAAGGGCAGCTCCTAACAGTTCAAGTCGTGGAATAGTGGGTTTTTGCATTGGAGCAAGTCGAGCTTTAGCTGCTATTAATCTGACTGTCACTTGACCTCGATATTCACATCGTAAGAAAGCACAAGTAGCATATGCGAAGGAATATGCATCTGTGAAAATATGTAGCGTGAGATCATCGTAATTTCCAGGAAATATTCTTCGTGGAATTGTGCATTTAGGTATGAGAGCCGTGGTTTTCTCCCACCGTCTGTACTTCTGTTCAAGTTATACAGACAACGCATCGTTCGAACCTAGCTTTTCTCTCCAGGCTTCCTGCAAAAGCGACTTGGGCAATAATAACGCTGGAGTAGTGAAGCCAATCGGATCGTAAATGCTGTTGATTACAGAAGTAGTAACCTTTTCGTAACCGTCTTCTCATCGACCGTACGATCTAAATTTGACGGTAACTTGCACGAAAGTTCGTCATTGACTACATCCCATCTCAAACCAAGTACCATTTGTGTATCTTGCTTTTCATTAGAGTTATTAGAAGCCCAGCATCGTAATTCAAATCGACCTTCTTTCATGACTTGTATAGCTTGGGATTTCAGTTGCTCCAGTTCTTTCACGTCATTAACACTTGTGACTAGGTTGTCCACGTAAAATCCTTCTCTCAAATTATCAATCGTATTTTTAAGGATCTCTGTCTGGAATTTCTGCAATCCCAGATGATAATTTATTGTGGCATTCAGAAGAAAGGGACTGGAAGAAACGCCGAACACCACTCGGCAGTGTCTATAAATCTTAAATTTTGTGCGTTCAGCGTCTTCCCACCACAAGAATCTTAATACATCTCGGTCTTCGACTCTTAAACGTATCTGTAGAAAGGCTTGTCTTATGTCGGCAATCACTCCAAAGGCGCCTGAACGGAATCTCAACAGTAGTGGCAGTATCTTATGTATAATACTCGGTCCCACACTCAAACATTTATTCAAGGAAGCAAATCCAGGTTTCTTGAACGAAGCGTCGAAGACTGGGCGAACCTTCGTAGTACTGCTGGATAGCTTGATAACAGGGAGCTATCCAGCTCCCAGTTACCGTCTGTGAGGGAGATAGTGACCTGGTTTCGTAATCTGATCCATTGGTACAGTTTCTATAATGGCTTCTGATTCCCAATGTTTAAATACAGCATCGTAGGCTTGAAAGTGATTTTCGTTTAACAAACGTTTAGTTGCTGTTCGAAGTCTGGACTCTGCTATATCGTACTTATCATAAAGAGCAGGATGTCCAGCCAACCATGGCAAAGCTACTTCATATCTTTGATCTTCGCAAATCTTTAATGTTTCCCTGAAATGGGTCAAAGTTTCCTCTTCAAGAAGGACCTTATTTTTTCTTTCTACGGGATCTGTAATGCCCAAAACTTCCAAATCCCATATCTTTGGCAACTCCATATTTTGCAAGCTTAATGTGACTAAGTTAACCACTTGTCTTTTCCTTCCTAGTCCTAAAATTGTCCAACCAAGGAAGGTCTCTACGGCTGACACTCCCGAAGTTAATACCTCTATTCTTCCAGTCAAAATGCCTCCAAGTACATCAGCTCCCAGAAGAACTCTTATAGGTGGCGTATCTCTTCCGACATCTGTTAGTTTTATTCCTCGAGAAGCGAGCTCAGAAAGTAACTTTCCATCATGTATTCTAGGTAGTGATGAGCAGATCTTCGGTTGATCGAGGAGAGACAATGAAATTGAATATTTGCGATTTAAACTTTCAACAGTTACCATATATCTCCTATGTTCAGAAGCAGGAGAAATTCCCCCGCCAAACAGTCCTTGAGAAAACACTTCCCTTCCAGAGGGAGAAAGATTTAGCTCTGCAGCTAAACTCTTTTCAATATAGGAACGCCGTGATCCATCATCCATTAATGCTCGAACACAGACTTCCTTGTCTCTGTTTCGTAGTCTGATCGTAATTGTTTTGAGATATAGTTCACGCTCAGAGGGAAGATTTGTTAATAATATTTCTGTAGATTTCTGTTCATCATCTGCTATTCTGTCCTTAGATGAAGAATTAATTCCTTTACGTAAATCGGGGCAAAGTAATGCATAATGTCTCCGTTTACAAATCAAACATCTTACATTACTGTGACACCTTTTTGCCATGTGACCAGACTTGAGGCACAAAAGACAGCATCCCTTCCGTATAACTTGTGATTTTCTGTCCTCATAACTCATCCCCGCTATTTTCTGACAGTCTTGACTTGAATGAGGACGGTCACAGAAAATACAACTATTTTTTACTCGAGAGGTGTTGGCGATTAGTGTAGCAGCGGTAGTTTCATCTCAAAGGGCCGATTTATGGTAATCCTTTCGTTTTTCGCCGCTTCCCTTATCTCTTCCAAATCCTTCACGAGCTAAACTGATCATTTCCTCAGATTCGACCTCATGGTGCAAAAAACACATTAGTTTTTCAAGGAATCTCTGACTTGTAGCGTCATCAGTATTTTCCGAAATTCTACTTCGTTCCCACGCTCTCATAACATTTTCAGGCAGACAGGATTCTACAAGAGGCTCTAGAAAGTCAGCAAATTTCTCTTTTGTGCGCCCCAAGCTTTCCAAAGCTCTTAGTTTCGTTTCCAGAATATCGTAGAGGGTCGCTAAATCAGGTGAATTATTTCCAGCAGTAGCATTCTTCATAACAAGAGAAAGAAGATCTCGAACGTAAATTTGCACTAGGAGATCCTCCCGGCCAAATCTTAATTTAATCTGTTGAATGGCCTTTGGATAATTTTCTGCGGTTATTGGGAAACTGGAAACTAATCTTGCTGCTCTGGAATCAGGTACCATAGATTGGTATAAATACTGGAACTTGTCGATTGCAGATAAATCCTCATATTCGTAAATTTTTGAAAATGTTGTCACTCCGCCCAACTTTCAAATTAAATATTTCGAAGTGACAACCGAAACTTATAGGGTAAGCAAAATTCCTACTTCCATTGTCCCGGGGAGCTCCTTTTAATGAAACAGATCCTCTGATGTTATTCTTTAGGTACTCATATAATTTCGGAAATATTATGATGTTTAATTCAGATTACTAATGACACATACAAATCTTTATATATATATATTAATTTAGACCAAAGTTACATACTTCCCGCCGTAAAAAACGGGACCGAAACATGTCACCAACAGGTGCCGTATCTTACATAACAATAATTAAAAGAAAAGAATAAAACTCAAAACTTAATTACGTGTTGCCAAACATCAAAAATTTAACTCGCGAAATGTGGCAGGAGTCAACAAAGGTAAATCAAACAACGAGTGAAAACCATGGTAAACCATGGAGTCTGCGACATTCTCCCACCTTTGAGTTTTTTAATATCAATAAAAAAACTCAAACAATTGACTCGCTAAAAAGTCTTAAAAATCGAGTCTCTGAGGAAGTTTTAAAGTTCGTCCATATCGAGAATGAGGAATTGCACGAATGTTACATGTATCAGATATGTTGACTTCTAACGGATAAAGTCTTTGGATAGGTCTCATGAAGGTGCCAAAATGAGTCTTTACTTCCACCACACGAATTCTTCCATCTTTACCTGGATAAGTCTTTACAACCTTTGCCAAAGGCCAATTAAATCTCTTTACATCTTTATCACCAATTAACACGATATCTCCTTCTTTAATCGATGATTCCTTACGAACTTTTGAATAATCTTTCAACAAACCTAAATATTCGTTTCTAAATCTTTTTCTTAGATCTTGGCGAATCTTCATTCTATAAATAAATCTTTTTTCTAACTTCTTAGAATCAATTATGTCAAAGTCAGGTACACCAATTTCTTTAATTTCTTGAAGGAACATTGACGGAGAAAGTGCTACTAAATCTACAGGATCCTCTGATAAATAAGTGAGAGGTCTGGAGTTAATCAGGCTTTCTGCATCGCATAATATGGTGACTAATTCCTCTTCATTTAAACATGCTTTTCCGAGTACTTTTCTGAGAACGTTCTTCAACATTCCTACTAATCTCTCCCAAAACCCTCCCCACCAAGGAGCAGATGGAGGGCTGAATTTCCACTGAATTTTCTTCTTAATTGCGAAATCTTCAATTTTATTCCAATCAATGGCTTTTAGTGCGTTGTAGGTGCCAATAAAATTTTTTCCATTGTCCGAATAAATTGTAGTTGGACGACCTCTTCTTGCGATGAATCGGCGTATAGCTAAGATAAAACTGTCAGTCGACAAAGAAGACACCATCTCCAGATGAATAGCTCGATAGATCGCACATGTAAAGAGAACTATCCAACATTTCTTGTCTTCCTTCAAGAATAGTGGACCACATAGATCAACTCCACTGACTTCAAAGATTGCTGCATCTCTCACACGATCTTCTGGAAGAGGAACACTGACAGTTTCTAATGGGCGAACCGAAAACCTCTTACATATTATACAGCTTCTAATTACCTGACGGATTGTTTTTCTACTCTTGATAATCCAGTAATGCTCTCTAAGATTCGACATTAATGTTTGTGTACCAGCATGCTCAAGTTCTATGTGCTTTTCCATAATTAACTTTTTCACTAATTGGTGTTTACTTGGCAGTAATATCGGAAATCTGAATGTTTGTAAATCTTTTCTTGAAGCAACTCTAGTTTCAACTCTTAACAATCCTTCATCGTCTTTTATAACATGCAAATTCAGCTGTTTCTCTTTATTGAAACTTTCTAGTTGTATTTCTTTCAAAATTAACTTTTCTGCTTCTTCGAGTTCGGCAACTTCCAGTTTTCCTTTCTTTCGGTCGTTTTGACCTATCTTTAAATTTCCAGAAAATAGTAGAACATAGGCCATGATTCTTGTAATTTTACCAAAGGATGATATATCCTCGAAGAATTTAAATTTATTTATTTCTGAATTCATGGCAGAAGTAACAGTCTTCCTCTTTTCAGAATTAACAACTTCAATGTTCGGAACAACTTCAGATACTGGCCATTCTTTAGGGGGTAATGCCAACCAACTAGGTCCCTCCCACCAACGAGATTTCAACAGTTCTTCAGTACTACATCCCCTGGATAGAAGGTCTGCTGGATTCAGGGGTCCGGCAATATGTCGCCAATCTTCCGATTTAGTTAACTTTCTGATTTCTCGAACTCGATTGTAAACAAATGTGGCCCAGTTGTCATTTTTTGTTATCCAACACAACGCGTTCATAGAATCTGTCCAGTATGTCGTAGGTACATCCTCAAGATTCATATCGGTTTTAACAGTGTTAACTAATCTAGCTCCAATTGAACACGCTAAAAGCTCCAATCTAGGGATAGATATCTGTTTTAGTGGAGTTACTCGGCTTCTAGCTTGAATTAGCTGGCATGTTGTGCCTTTATCTGTTTGACATCTCAAGAAAACACAGGTTGCGTATGCTAATTTACTAGCATCGCAAAAGATGTGCAAGGACAGGTCAGCTTCTTGTTGAAAGTCTGTTAAAAGATATCTTGGTATTCTGAGTTTCGGCAAATTTATCAACTCGTTTTTCCATCGCTCGAACTTTTTCTTCGTTGACATAGGGAGTTCTGCATCCCACGTAACTTTGTTCTTCCAACATTCTTGCAAAAGTATTTTTGGCTGCAACGTTACGGGACAGGTAAAACCTATCGGGTCGAAAATTCGATGGACAGCTGAAAGAATTTTCCTCTTAGTTACCACTGTTTCTTCATCGGAAAAATGTTTCAGATCGATGGCTAGAGAATCTTCATTCAGTATCCAATTCAATTCTAACACAGAAACAACTTTTGGTTGACCGTAACTTGCTCGGAGGAAGTCGGAGTGTGCTCCCACCCTCGGAGTTCGAATTTGCCCTCACTCAGAATAGCTTGCGATTCAGCAATCAATTTATTCAATTCTTCTTTGCTGTTAACACTGCATACCAAATTATCTACATAAAATGACTTTAAGAGAATATGCGCAGTTTCCCAATAATGGTTTGGAACATTCTTTAAGTGGAATTCTAAAGTGGCCCCTAAAAGAAATGGGCTAGATGATATCCCGAATACTACTCTTTTGTGTTGATAAACAGTCAGGTTTTCGTTTTTTCCCTCTTCGTTCCAAAGAAATCTTAAAAATGGTCTGTCACGTTCTTGTAGCCCAATCTGCAGGAAAGCTTTCTTTATATCCGCAATTACCCCAAATCTACCGTATCGAAACCTATTTATTATAGAGGGTATAAGCTCAATGAGATTCGGGCCTTTTTCCAAACATTCGTTGATCGATGGAGAATTTTTTTCCTTCGCAGATCCATCAAAAACTGGGCGAACCTTAGTGGTTGAGTTTTCCTTAAATACCGGTCTGTGGGGTAAATAATGTTCTTCGGCTATTTCTAGAGAGGATTCAACTTTTTCAATTATATCTTCTTTCACCCACTCATTAAACACTTCTTCGTAGTCGCGTAATTTTTGGATCCTTTCTAATGATTTGACGCAATTCACAAGTCTTTTTTCTGCTATCTTTCTGCAGCTAGTAAGAGGAGGGTGATCTTTTATCCACGGTAAATTTACCACGTAACGGCCTTCGTGATCTCTTTTAACATTTTGGAGAAAATGTAATTTCGCTGCCTCTTCTAATTCCTTTTTAGTTTGATTTTCCCCAGAATCTCGAATACCTATTGTATCTAACTGCCATAATTCTGGGATATTCAAATCACTAATATGTAGAGAGAGCAGAGTCTCACAGCATCTAGTTTTTACTCCAGAATCTCCCATCAGCGTCCAGCCTAAACGAGTATGCATGGCAACCAGTCCCTCAGATATTTGCTTGATTTTACCGGTGAACAATCTTCCTGCAAAGTCAGCGCCAACTAATATATGTATTTCGTTTGGATCTCTTTCATACATGCAAGTATTTTCGTTAATAGAAATATCACTTACTAAACTGCCAGATTGTTTAATTTTATTGATAATCCCAGAATTACTGATTTTGGGTATCGCAACACAAATATTTTCTTGATCCATAACATCTAACTCGCACGAGAAACTCTTATCAATATTACTTATATTCACGCAATATTTTTTGTGATCTTCCTTTTTCTCAATTCCGCCAAATAGACCATGAACAACAGTTTCTTCTCCTAAACATCCTAATTTTAAAGCTACTGCCAGGAATTTACTGATATAAGATTTTACAGATCCACTGTCGAGTAATATTCTAACGTAATAATCTAAACCATTTACACTTACGCACACAACTAAGGTCTGCAAAAACACTTGCTTCGAAGATGATTTATTAGCAAGTACGCTATCATCAATATCACCATTAAGCATATTGCTATTTGAAGGTTCACTTTTAGCCATTTTATTTTCATTTGCATAACATAAAATGTCAGAATGGTTTTTTGAACAAAATTTACAAGTTATTCGGGCTCTACAAGTTTTCGATAAATGATTAGCGTGTCTTATGCAACGAAAACAATAACCCTTTTTCATTAAAATATCTTTTCTTTTTTGCAAAGGCACTGAATAAACAAATTTACATTTCGACGATTCATGTGAAGATTCATCACAAAATATGCACGGATAGCAACTTTCTTTCTTTTCAACGGTTAGTAGATCTGTCGCGGTAAATACTGTTCTATTTATTTTTTATTTTCTTCCGCCAAAAATTTCGGTTTGTGCGACTCATAGTCTCGTCGCCAACTCCTGTTTGCTTTGCTCTCGATGTGGTAATTTACATGGGACCTTTCCGTTGCGTTCAGTTGCTGAGATAAAAACTCAATCATCTGCTTTAAATCATAATCGGATTCTCCAATTTCTTTATTAAACTCAAAAATTAAATGTGGAGGTAATAATTTTATTAACATAGGCGTTAAAAGGTTCCCATACGTATCAGAATTAATTCCAAGCGATTCGAGACTTCTAATTTCAGTTTGGACTTGATCGAAAAATTTCCTAAATGATATAGGATCTCTTGCATTTTTCAATGGGGGAATTTGTAATAAACTGTTTAAATGAGTATTTATTAAAATATTCTTTTTTCCAAATCGAGATGACAGAATATCTATGGCAGTATCATAATTTGCTGGTGTTATTGCCAGACCTTCGATTGATTCAAGTGCGGATCCTTTTAAATAGGTTCTTAAATAACTAAACTTAGTAATTTTATCTAATGATTCATTTTTATGTATCGCGGTCTCATAAGTATTCCAAAACGTGAGCCACTGATTCTTCTCTCCATAAAAATGATTAATACTAAGCTTCGGTAATTTAACACTAGCCCTTTCCGTTACAAATGTGTTGTTTCTTAGTTCAGACAAACTTGATGTAGAAATTTCCATTGAATTACTTTTTGACAACTCACGTATTTTCTTTTTTGCGCGAAATGTCCATGTTATTATCTTATCTTGGTAATCTGTCGCGCTTTTTAATTCATTATCTAAATCCTTGAGATCTACAGCAGATTCTATTTCTATATTTATAGCTTTTAGTTCATCAGAATAAATTCTTATACGTTCTAAAAGTTCTTCTAAGACGTCTATAGAAACTTCAGAATTATTAACTTCAGTTTCAATACTTTTAATATTCTTAGTGACTGGTGATCTAATACTAGTACGTTTCTTTTTTAACTTAGTCAAAACGTCGTCAGCCATATTAATGGTTATGTGTGTCACACTATTTTTTTTAATATCAAACTTCAGTTCTAAACCAAATCTATACAAATCTCTTCTTTCTTATATATCTATCTCAAAGAGCTCTCATCCCGGCAGGGATGCCAAAAAATGTTGTCACTCCGCCCAACTTTCAAATTAAATATTTCGAAGTGACAACCGAAACTTATAGGGTAAGCAAAATTCCTACCTCCATTGTCCCGGGGGAGCTCCTTTTAATGAAACAGATCCTCTGATGTTATTCTTTAGGTACTCATATAATTTCGGAAATATTATGATGTTTAATTCAGATTACTAATGACACATACAAATCTTTATATATATATATTAATTTAGACCAAAGTTACATACTTCCCGCCGTAAAAAACGGGACCGAAACATATGTCACCAACAGATGCCGTATCTTACATAACAATAATTAAAAGAAAAGAATAAAACTCAAAACTTAATTACGTGTTGCCAAACATCAAAAATTTAACTCGCGAAATGTGGCAGGAGTCAACAAAGGTAAATCAAACAACGAGTGAAAACCATGGTAAACCATGGAGTCGCGACAGAAAAAATACTCCAGAATGTGAGATATTCTTTAGGATCACCTGAAAACGTCTTCAATTCAAATTTTGGTAGTTTCAGTTTCACAGTATTGTCCTCTAAAGAACCTTTGGCGACGGATCTAGAATCCTTATTCAAAAATTTTTCGACTTTTGGTTCAAGTTCAAGATAATTGTCTCTGTAATTTTCAGCTGCTTCAAAATCGGTTTCGTGATTAATAATGAGGATATTTCATTCTGAACCTCATTCAAACGAGTAAATTTATCTTGCAACTGTGACTTTAATGTATACAGCCGATCAACATCCTTGGCGTCAGTTTCCGATGTCGCCAAGTATTGTGTTAACTTATTCGCTGCAGTCGTGAATGAAATTCTTAACGACTTTCGTATTGCCTTAAGAGCATCCATATTTTTAAATATTTTAATCAGTTTATTATTTAAAAATATTTCTTTTTATCAGCTCTCAATCTCTGCTTATTCTGAATCTTCAGTCATTTTACTTTCTTAAACTTAAATCAAATCGGACATATACTCTTTGCACAAATCAAAACTTCATACATATATCACTGAAGCAGTCATAAATCAAAAATTCAGAAATTACTCGTACAATTTTTATCTTAAAGTAATATCCAGTTCGTAAATTTGTCGACTTCAGTTTCACTACGTAATGCAGAGTACAATGTCCATGTCACGGACGCCACAATGTTCTAACTCAAGATTGGTTTCAACTTATTATTTATTTATAATATATATTCGTACATCAGAAAAGATGAAAATTATATATATTTCTTAAACTTAATATTACATATCGTAGCCTTTATCTTAAACTTAAAACTTATAGCTTGAACTTAAAACTTATCTACCTAACTTAAAATGAAAAGAACATAGAACACAAAAAATATTGTCGCTGCCACATTTGCAAACTCAAATATAAATGCAATTCAGTTATTAACGAGAAGCAAACAGGAAATGTTAAACTTAAGTTGAGTGGCAACAGCTTTCCATCCTTATATTTTCATTTTTAAAAAGAAATATTCCGGCGTTGCCACGTACATGAAAATAATATATCAAATTCATTTTTGCATGCGCCAATATATGATTAAATCACGTTTTTAATTCATGTCTATTTATTTTTACGGAAATGTTATAATTTAATTGGCAACAATGAAATGTTACAATGGCTTTGAACAAAAATATCCGGGGAAATTTGTCGATTTTCTTCAGCGATTTTTAATATCCGTTGATACTTCTAGCATAATTCGGGAATGGAACGTTGTAGCGGAATGAAAATAGTCTATAACCATCACGCAAGTTCAAGCAATAAGTTGACCAAGTTTCATCGCAATCGGATGAACGGGGCTTCGCATAAAATACGAACAAACAAACAAACATTCATTTATATATATACTAGCTATACCCGTTTACACGTTGCTGTGTTTGAACAAAAAGGCAGTTTTGATACCTCAAACATAAATATGCAATACCAGATGATGCAATAGCAAGTGCAATATCATTTTGTGATCTTATAGTTGCCAGAATAATTGAAATAAGAAAAGTTTTGCCAGTGCCTCCAGGTGCATCTAAGAAATATAAACCACAACTCTTGTTAGATATTGCATTTATAATTGTGTCATATGCTGTTCGTTGTTCTAATACTAATTTCGACAGATTAATTCGAACAAATGTTTGTAATTCATTAACATCGAAGTGCGTTTCTCGTTGTATATCACGATCGAAAATATCATTACCAGATCTACTTGGAGCAATCATTCCCAATTCTGTCAGTGATTTGTTGGCTATTGTCAAACATACATTCTCAATTAAAATCAATGCTTCATTGTATATATTTGATGTAAATTGAATGTTGGGATTAGCATTTATGCTACGCATGCGATGTAAAATGTCTTCACTCATATAGTCTTTATATTTTCCCCAAAGATCCTTTGGATTAGCCGGAAAACATGTAGTTAGTATGATGGAAAATAGCGTACGTATCTGCTGTGGTTGAGCTGTATAAGAAGCATCAGCGAGTGAAATATCCCAATGAGCATCGTTTTCTAAGAGACTTAATTTCTGGCAAGCCTCACGAAATGTAGCACACACATGGCCATTGACTGTTTTTAATTCTTGGAAAGATGTTGGTCCACGAACATTGATTAATAATAATCTTAGGTAAAAGCATTCTGCGTTATTTGGATGTACAGTGTACAGACGACCCAATGCATCTGTGGAATATAAATTTAGGTGTCCTTGTACTGCTCTACCTTGTTTACGACGCTGAAATTTTCTTGCTGATGTATTCCACGTAAAATAAGTTGGTACTTCAGAGTACAGTATTGTCCTTGCAAAGGTATCATTTCTACATAATGTGAAATATTCAGTTAATGTTGTTGGCGGTGGTGACATTGCTCTTGCACGTACATTTTCTGATGTAAAATACACACGCTGTCCATTTTCAAGATGTACTGCTAAATGAACAACCGTTGGATATCGCTCATGAATGGAAAATGATAAAATACGCCATACAGCCTCATTGCTACTTATGTAGCGTCCCAGTTGATATTGGGTGACTTCGTTAAAAGCAGTTGTATTTTCCACTGCATACACTGCCATAACGCTTCCTTTGTTCACATATTTGCAAATATATTTTATAGCTTTCACTGAATTGCAGTACTCAACATTTATGTGTGCGTTATACGTTTTTAGTAGTAATGGAGAATATGGTACTACCCAACGATTATCAACATCAATAGTATTGTTGAGTACTTTTAGTTTAATGGATTTTCCACCATCTTCGGTAGATCGACGTCGATAGAGTGGATATCCATCATTGCCTGTAATAGTTTCAGCAAGTACGTCTCTAGGATACCGCTTTGTGCACTTTCCATCTGACATGCATGGTGAATTATTATTTAGTGAGCTACATCCATATTAAAATATGCGCATGTGGTAAACCTCTTTTTTACCATTCAATGGAATACATCCAACAGTGCGTCTCTCCAAATACATGGTGTTTGACAATAAAATCTATTAAAGATTTTAATTTTTGTTTAAATACACGTGCAGAAATATCATGACTATCTGATGGTGATTGTCCAGTTAATAAAAGCTCCTTTATTTCATCCCATGCTGGGTTGCATGTAAATGTGATGAAAAAATCTGGACGACCATATGCACGAACATACGTCATTGCATCTTGTGCATATTCATGCATGTGTCTTGGGCTGCCTGTAAATGTGGATGGTAAAATGACCATTTTTCCCAATTCACTGAGATTCCCATCATTTACAACTGCATCACGTAAATGGATGTACTCTTCAGAACGCAATTTGACTTGATTTAGTCGTATGTAGAGGAGTCTTTCACTTTCTATTTTTGCATACATGTCAACAATGTATTGATGAAATAATTGTCTACATTTCAATATATGATTATCAGCATTCTCACGAATCATCGCTCGATATGCATAATAGTTCATAGTACTGACCTTTTTGTTAATGTCCACATTAGTTGTAGGATTTCTCATATTAATATTAAAATTATATCCATCCTCTCCTTGCCAAAATAGAATGGGATATTGTAATGCATCATATGAACGAGGCGTTTCTGATACTTTCTGGACGTCACCATTTCTACGATGAAGAATTATATCGCGAGAATTAAATTCTTCACCAACTATGACAATTGCCACTTCATCGATCGTTGGTGCGTTGAATTGTCTTCGATGTTGACCAATAGATGTTTTATCTGCCTTTATTATTACTTTGTAATCGTCAGATGGCATTTGTTCAATGGCGGTTTTAAATAATTTAATTAATTCATTATGTTGTTCAAACAAATTTTGTAATTCAGCGACAATCTCTCGTTTAGTACTCATATTCAGTTGACACCGTCTGTTGATTTGTTCGTCAGTATTTCCCATAAAATATATCTGAAGATATTTGTGATCAGCATTTGGCAAGGGTAGTAGTGATCCAGCATGGTGATAAATTTGCCCTTGTACTTTAAATGTTGGCATATAATTTGCGCTAACGATATTCGTTGCTCCGAACGATGTCATTTGGAAGCATGAATTGTACTTGCGTATATTTTTCAAATATTTTTTGATTGACTTGTTTCACCTGATACTAAAGATAATAATGGTTCAGGTGGTGAACGCAAGTCTGGTAACTTTACTTTTCCACCTGCACAGCACATACCTGGTGTTTCATTTTTAAATTTTTGAGCACCACAATACATACACTTTTTATCCATTTTTCCAATAATTACACTTGGATGAAGACTGTAATTGTAAAGGGGATTGTAATTGAAACCACATAAATTCAAATCAGTATGTATCGTTCGTCTTGTCTGTGTCCTGCGAATTCGATTCCTTTGCTGCCTTGCTTGCCTCTGTTCACTCGTTTCTAATGATCGAGCAAGAGCAATGTGAACTCGATCTCTTTCTTGCCTTGCTTGCCTCTGTTCACTCGTTTCTAATGATCGAGCAAGAGCAGTGTGAACTCGATCTCTTTCTTGCCTAGCTTGTCTCTGCTCACTTGTTTCTAATGATCGAGCAAAAGCAGTGTGATCTCGATCTCTTTATTGCCTAGTTTTTCTCTGCTCACTTGTTTCTGAAGCTCGTTCTTCTCTTCTCCTTTTTGCTTTATTTGTAGATCGACCAATGGCACTTCGCTTTGGTGGCATAATTGAGGGGTTAAATAAAACGTATTTCCAATATTTTTATTTATTCACGTATTAATAATTTTTTCTCGTATTAATAATTGCAAAAGTTTTTGACATCTTAAAAAACAACCTACAAACGTATTCCATCCTATAAAAAATAAGTTGCCATCTTCAGTCATTGTAAAGTAGGAATAATACAGAAAATGATATCACGCGAATAATACAAAATATAATATCACACATGCAAACAATCTCAGGTGCAGGAATCTAGCAAATATTACATTACGTCATACTGCTAGGCTGAATTTCAAACATCATTACTAATTAAATGTTATTTTGATATTTTTGGGATATTTGCTCGGTAGCACCTAGAACCCAAACTCTGATTTTAAAAAAATTTTTCAAAAACCTTCCTAGGGATATACCTAATAATTTCCCAAATTTTCACGGCGATTGGATGTATGGTTTTTGAATCTATAGAGTACAGACAGACAGACACACATTCATTTATATATATATATATATATATATATATATATATATATATATATATATATATATATATATATATATATATATATATATATATATATATATATATACACGAGAGAAGATCAAAAGAGAAGATTACTTTCACTTGGAAGTGAAAGTAAGTTTCACTTCCAAGTTACGGCCATTTATTAAATAACCTATACAAAAGCATCACGGCTATGACAGCATACAATGTAAGTTCACTTTTCCACATAGTTCCCAAGAGACTCTAAACATTTCTCCGAACGGACAACAACTTTTCGATTCCGGGTGCATAGAAATCTCCTCCAGCGCTATGTAACCACACGGAGACAGCTGCTTTCACCTCCTCATCATTTCGGAATCGTTGTCCACCGAGATCCTTTTTGAGCTTACCGAAAACATGGAAATCCCATGGCGCAAAGTCGGGACTGTATGGAGATTGTTGCCATACCTCCCACTTGCATCGCTGCAGCAGTTCGCACGTTTGACGGGCCTTGTGCGGCGAGTGGAATTTATGCCGAAAGGAACGACAATCAACTCGGCTTCGTATTGCGAAACGTTGAACCGGTTGCGTAAAGCAATTAAAGAGAAGCGCCGGGGAAAATTGAGCGACGGTGTGATTTTGTTGCACGATAACGCAACATCTCACAAGGCCCATATATATATATATATCCTCTCTCTCTCTCTCTCTCTATATATATATATATATATATATATATATGACAGGCGTTGGCTTTTGCCTGCTATTATGTCGTTTGCAGTCTTCTTGTTTTACAGTCCATGGCATCGAGGGAAGGCATACACTCAAAAAGTACTCAGCATCGTCTAAATTAAGTAGAGTTTATTCATTTCAATGTCATAATACCACCTCTCCAGATCTACGCATTTCATTATTCGCATTTCTTTTTTAGAGCCGCGGCGAAACACCTCTGATAGCATCGACTTCTATTCCGCGCTCTAACCAAATTCGCGGGCATCTCCGCGCGCCAACTCTCCCTGCACATGTGCAGAGCCCGAACCAGACATCTTTCAAGGCTAAAATGTAAATGCTCCTCCTCGACCGCAGAACTCAGAGGCGCGCGAAGATTATATAATAAAAAGGGAATTTCCCTTTCCCAATTCGCGTCTTGAAATACGAACAATTAGAGGCGAATTACGCCACGAATATAATTTAATTCCCAAGCCCCCTTTAAATTTAGAATAATCATTCTTTTCCCACTAAATCCTTTACATACATACATATATATATATATATATATATATATATATATATATATATATATATATATATAGAGAGAGAGAGAGAGAGAGAGAGAGAGAGAAAGAAAGATCAGCATTTGTGTAGCTGTCAATAGTATACAGATTTTTTCCATAGGTTAACACTGAGGGGCGAATCCAATAGGGTTATTACAAAACAGCCTTAAGTATAGACAACAGCATTTAGAGTGAAGGCTGGAGGGAGAGTGGGATCTCAGATATTCGCGGATTTTTCACTTTCGCTGGGTTCAAGGGTGTGTAGAGTGTCAAATGTATATGAGTTATGAGTAATTAAGGCTGCTGTGTACTAACCCTATTGGATTCGCTCACCTCTATTTTAACCTATGGAGAAAATGTCGCTCACTCCTTTCAACAACGTCATATCTCAAAAAACGTGGTTTTTCAAGAGATTGATTTTAAAGTTTAAAAGTAGAATAAAATGTATAAAAACTAAATATTAATTCTGCTCTCTAGCGGCTAAATATTGAGCTGTGACGATTTTGCAAGGATATACTACTCTTTCAGGGCATTCTGAAAACAGGCATAACTAAAAATCGCCGATTTTTGAGATACGACGTTGTTGAAAGGAGTGAGCGATGTGTCCAAGGATTGCCAACTTTTTTTTTAACTTTTTTTTTTAATTGTACACCGCAATAGAGAAAGAAGTTTTACACCTTGGGGCATTTTTCGTTTTTTAAAAAATGCAAATAATATTTTTAAATTTAAATTATGCGGGGAGAAAACCTGGTCTAATAATAAAATAATTGGAATATAATATATTATAATATCGAGTAATCTGGTGTAGTGTGTTTTGAACGCTCCTCCATTCCTTTAGTGGAGGAAATTTCTAAAATGAACCCGTTGCAACGTGCAGAAAAGTTGAGGCTATCTGAAAATACCATTTTTATTGGATTATCGTCATTTATGGTGTTGACAATAGTCGACACATTTTCTCTATAGGTTAATGTTCAGGTGAGCGAATCTAATAGGGTTAGTACACAACAGCCTGAATGGCATTTAATCAAAGCGAAATAAATAGGGGATCAATAGATTTATTATCATGATTGTTTCCCTTTCATACAAAGGGAAAAGTTTCAAAATAATTAGACACCAATATTCATGAAATTTTTATTTATAGATTAGTCCCTTTAAAGGACAAAAATTCTTCCCCCTCCCTCCCCCTGCGTTACTTCGTTGGCTACGAGATTGTTGACATGACCTGTGATTGGTTTGACGTATCACGTGGTCAATGCATTAAGCTCTGTGATTGGTTAACATTTTTAAAGCTGACACTACGTAACGCCCCAGATTCAAGTTGAACAGGCCGTTATTGTGCACGAAGTATCTATATATTTAAGTTGCTAAGCCGACTTTTTGGGCAGTCCGTGTGAGAAACTACTGCATCGATTCATTTTGGTTTTAAACGAAAGATTGTAGTCTGTAGATTTGTCAAATTTGGTTTTTGTAACCGCAATTTCTATTATTTAGCGATAATTTGCGATTAAAAATTTATTTCTGCGCATGCTCAGTGACACGTTTATTCCGAGGAGTCTCTCTAGATCTCTCTCTGCCATTTTTATTTTATGATAATTGCTTGTGAAATATAAGATTAAGCCTGATGGAAATTGTTTCTTTCGCGCTGTTTAATTAGCGATAATTTACAATTTAAAAAAATTTCTTTCTGCGCATGCTTCAGGTACTCATTAAGCACGAGGCCGCTTAAACGCATTAATTTGTTTCTGCGCATTATTATGATTTTCAACATTTGGCAATGATGTGTTGAGTATAATTTGTGTATTAGTGCATATATTTACTATCTAGCCGTCATGTTTTGACGGGTACCAACTAGTATAACTTTATTTTTCATATATTTCTAGGAAGCAGAGGTGGCAGAAAGCACGTTGTCTGCTACGTCGCTACTTGGGCTAACTACAGAACTGGCGGAGACGGCGAAGGAAGATATGTCATAGAAGACATTGACCCCTTCCTTTGTACTCACGCTGTTTACGCTTTCGCAAAGCTTGAAAATAACACTATAACTGTCTTTGACCCTTTTCTGGATCTGAAAGAAAACTGGGGTCTTGGTGAGTACATTTCTGCAAACTTGAAAAAAGGGGTATTTTATTAAATTGCGCTTTTTTTTCTTTTTTTTAAGAGGGGGGGGGGGGGGTAGCGCAAGGTCCAGAGAGGACAAGCTGCGCCAAACGCAAGGTGAACGCAGAGCAAGTATGAATATAAAAATTACTAAAATATAAACGTGATTGAAAATAAAGGAGTAAAGCCGATGAAAACAGTAATATCTAAAGAGAGTAAAGGCAATGATGCATAAAAAGCGAAAGCAATGATGCATATATATATATATATATATATATATATATATATATATATATATATATATAAAACATACAAAACAAAAAACCTTATTTAATTTCCAAATTCTTTTTATTTTCCTTTAAAATTGCTTGGGCGTAAACAATCTAATTTCGATTTCACTTTAAGAACAAAGGATTTGAGTGTAACCTAAAAGCAATAGTAGGTAATCAATATACCATCCCTTTAACCCCCAGTCCCGTGAGCGCCAAATATTATATAACCGGCCAGAGTATCGAGCCCAGAAATCCCCTCTGTCCAATCAATGCAAAGTTCAAGGGTCATGTGACGACGACCTCGTGAAGTTTTTTAAAACACCCACCAAGATTTTGGCCGGGGATTTGTGGAATTGTCGTGGCCCCGATAACTTGCAGCAATGTAAGAAGTAAAGTTTTTGTTCTCTAAAGTTGGAGTAATCCTGTGTGTCCGGGGCTGGAGGGGCCAGTGAGAGAGTTTTTTACAAAGATCTTCGAGGTGCCCCAAACCGCCAGCGAACTTCACCGGCCTAACTACTGTGATATGCGCGGGAATTATGTTGACTATGACGAACTAGATCATTTCTGTGACTCACGGCCGGCAATCAACACCTTTCTCCCACGCCGCCCCCATGCTGTTACTTACACACACACACACACACACACACATATATATATATATATATATATATATATATATATATATATATATATATATATATATATATATATATATATATATATATATATATATGTATGTGTGTGTGTGTGTGTGTGTGTGTGTGTGTGTGTGTGTGTGTGTGCGTGCGTGTGTGTGTGTGTGTGTGTGTGTGTGTGTGAGTGTAATAAATTAAATATTATGCCCTCCATTCTATCATTTAAATTCCCTTTCCTAAATCCAATCCCCAGTAATATTACTTTATCGCTTTAAAAACCATAGCAACAGGACTTCCATAAAGCGCATGCCTTGCATTTCTACATGTGTACATCTCCGGATTCAGAGGCGTGGGTTCGCATCGCCAGCCCCAATATTCTGCTGACTCTACAAAATAACAGGCACATGTACCTTGCCTCTCGCGCGTAAGGTTGAAAGTTGATATTCGCTTCCGAGCATCTGACTTGGACGTATGTACTTCTGTCGCTCCTAATAAATGTTTCGGCCAGACTGCTTCCAAATTTCATTTTATTCCTTTCTGGCTGAGTCTAGCTCCAGCCATGTAAATATGAGCTAGTTTTTCCTTTCCAGGTTGTATTTTAGGAGGTAATGTAAGGGATATATTACACACACACACACACACACACACACACATATATATATATATATATATATATATATATATATATATATATATATATATATGGCATTTCACCACATGATTTTCCATAATAATACACAATATGCACAAATGAAGAGGAACAGTTCTTTAAAAGTACAGTTTTTTATTTCACAAGAATTGATAGCGGATATCAGAGCGTCCTTCTAGCATGACGCGAAACATTCATGTGTTTTCACATACACAGCCAACAACAGAATGCCTGCTCTCTTAGTCAGGGGCTGTACCAAAGTCAGCGACTGTTTACATCAACACAGATGTTTGTCGTGGGTGGTATACTACTAAGAAGCACATTGGGTGCGCTTTATCTTTATGGTATTGTTTGACACTTTTGATCCTTTATCTCTGGCACCTGCAGCCATTATCTCTGAGATATTGTGAACTGCGGATTTTAGATGACTAGAGACGGGGTTTTGTTACTCCTTCTGGGTGGCACGGCTATATGTTCCTATCAACTGAAAAGAATTTATTGTGTTGTTTGTCCCACTGGAATTTGCAGATGTTCACTTGCTTTTGGGTGGGCTATTCTGAGAAAAGGGGCCTCTCTTAACAGATGTGGGGACCCGAATTATAGAAATAGACGAGATTCAACTTATAATGTCACACACACACACACACACACACACACACATATATATATATATATATATATATATATATATATATATATATATATATATATATATATATATATATATATATATATATATATATAAAGGAAACTAGCTAACTTGTGTTGACAGTATTTAAATTTGCTCATAGAGCTTTCAACCCATAATAAATTGACTGATGTTCCTTGTTGCATAAAAAGTAAATGTGTTCCTATTTAAAACATTCTATCCCTTTCTCTTTCACCCACATTTTTAGAGTTTGTAATGTTAAAATAAATTACCTTATCCCTTGTTAAAAATCATTTCTGTTAAATGGAATTATAGTTTATGTTTATTGTACTCGTAAGTGCTAAATCTGTAAGATATTGTACTTCTTGGTAATCCATTGTTACTCATAATTATTGTAACATTTGATTTATACTTTTACGTTATTTACTCATTTTTAACGAAATGAAAATTTTGTTGGCTATAAGGTGCGTATGAGAGGTTTAACAATATGAGACAAAAGAACCCTCAGCTGAAAACTCTCATTGGCATTGGAGGATGGAATGAAGGATCTGTTAAGTATTCCCAAATGGCTTCCAGTCCGGCCAGTAGAGCGACATTCGTTCGAAGTGTCGTGAAGTTCTTGGGCAAGTATGGATTCAGTGGTTTGGATATCGACTGGGAGTATCCTGCACACAGGGGCGGTGAAAAAGAAGATAAAGGAAATTTTGTTCTGCTACTGAAAGTAAGTCCTTATACTTATTGTCACGAGTCCAAATTTGAAATATACAGCGTGTCCGAGAAAGATCTTTATTATTCTAAACATTAATCACAAAAATACGGACAGGTCAAATAAAATGCAGTTGGCGGCAAAAAGAAGGAATAAATCGAACAGTCTTTTTTTCTAGTATCAATTCTTGATAGAATGTTTCCCGAACGATGGATTGGTCGTGAAGGACCAATACCTTGGCTTCCGCGATCGCCCGACATAACTCCACTGGATATCTTTTTGTGGGGTTACCTTAAAGACATTGTTTATCGAACAGCTCTGTCTGATATTTCCGTTTTAAAGAAAAGGATACAGTTCGCAATCATCACCGTTACACTTCGAATGTTAAAAAAATATTTCAGGTTGTCTCCTCTAACGAAACCATCGCGGGTTATTAACGTAGGATTACTTATCGTTTGCTTACCTCTTTTTTTTTTAACGCATTTTGGTACTATTCTGATGAATTGTTTACTGCTACTGGGTTTGGCGCGCTGCCAAAATCATAACTCGCGACGCAGGACAATTTTTTTCTCTCCGTAGGACCGTTATTGAGGAACGTAATCCCACGTAAAAACACTTGGCTAGAAATCGACCACGGAATCAACATTCCTCGTGCTACTAACGGATCTCGCTTAGAGTAACATTGAACTTGTTGCCTGGTATAAGGCTGATGGTACCTACTGTATTGCAGGCCCTCTACTGCCACACGCCATCTTATTCCTTTACATAAGGTGTCTTCCTGGTGAACTGAGATAGGTGCTTGGCTGTGAATATATTTCTCTAGAGCTATATAAATCTAGAGCTTTATCGGTTCAAGACAAGTTCTAGTGTGACAATTCATATAATATAATTTAGTTGTTTTTGTCGATGGGTATATTTGCGAAGCTCTTTCTTACACAATCTTGGGCTATTAAATCTTGCCGTTGAGAAGGCGGGTAAAAGCAACCAAAATCAAAAGTCAGGTACGTAGACAAGATACGTCCCTTGCTGTCAGCTCTAATCTATCCAAAAGTTTGTTAACTTTTTCTTAGTTTGGAGCAACTTTATTCCAATTAACATGTTCGAAACAATTTTATGTAAAAATTGGTGTCACTCAATGCTCTGTCTATTGGGATATACTTTCCTTCTTATTATTCAGTGTTTAAGTAATATATAGTAGATCAGTGCTCCGCAACCGCCGTGCCGTGGCACACTAGTGTGCCGCAAGGTGATCTTGACTGTGCCGTGGTGATTTTATCAATAAAAATTTAAAAAATGAACCACCGCACTAGTTAGAAATTTCTCTAAGTAAAATATTCCTCTAACTTTTTGCTAATATGTAATTTCTGTGGGTCAAAATTATACACAAAACAAAAACATTTAGTTACCATACATTGTATGTATGCTCGAGCGTCATATTTCTAGATTTCAGTTAAGAAAGAATACCCACAAATTTCTGACAAAGCCATTGCAATTTTGCTCCCTTTTTCTACAACATACTTTTTCGACAAAGTTTTTCGACGCTGGTTCTAATTAAAAATGACAAACGATCGTGTTTAAAGGGTCTTGACCATGAACTTCAGGTAGCTCTTTCTAATATAGAGCCAAATATAAAACGTGCATATGTTCATCAAAACAAGTTCAAATATCTCATTAATAAATTAGTTATGTTTAAATTAACTTTGATTTGTTAGGCTTAATTAGTTAATACCAAAAAACAAATCCACATGTTGTACAGCTGCGTAAAAAATGCGAGAGATCACTTAATATGCTTAAGATTTTAGCAAATACATCTTGGGGAGCAGATCGGACTTCTATGCTCCGCATATACAGATCGGTAATCCGATCAAAGCTTGACTACGCCTGTGCATCTTATAACTCTGCTCGCCAATCCGTCCTACGCAAACTTGACACGGTGCACCACAGTGCACTTCGTCTTTGTTCTGGTGCCTTTCGTACTTCACCAGTTCAAAGTCTCTATGTAGATTGTCACGAACCATCTTTATCTCACACTCGTCACCAACTTTCATTGAACTACTTTTTTCGCGTGCTGACTCATCCTATGCATCCTTTGCGTGACATCTTACTGGACAAACGGTACGACACCCTCTGCAAAAATCGGCCATCCTGCATCCCGTGCTTTGGGTTACGTATGCGTTCTTTGATCGAAAACACCACTCTGGATGATTTAAATGTGTGTGAACGTCCCTTATTTGACTTTCCTCCTTGGAAGAAAAAATCTATATCATACATTAATCCCTTTCATAATTTTAATAAGATTGACACTGATTCATCTATATATAAACAGCTATTTCAGTCTCATCGGCATAATTTTTCTAGATATCTAGATATTTATACGGACGGATCGAAGACAACACATCATGTCGGTTGTGCCTTTGTTTTTAATTCGGATATTCATAGTTTCAAACTTCATTCATCATGCACTGTTTTTACTGCGGAAATTTTAGCCATCAAACAAGCACTTGATTTTATCGCCAATCATCAGAATAAAAATTTTATCATATACTCTGACTCTTTGAGCGTACTCGAGAGCTTAAAGTCTGGCAACAATAGTCATCCTTTGGTCTCATCTGTCATAACTCTCCATCATCGGTTAAAATGTCGTGGTTACAGTATTCTGCTTTGCTGGGTCCCAGCTCATGTTGGAATCCCTGGCAATGAATTTGCGGACACAGCAGCAAAAGATTCCATAATAGTTTTAGATCACCCTATCCCTTTCTCTGACGTCAAACACATCATTAAAAATTTTATTTTCAATAACTGGCGTTCGGTATGGAATCTCCAAGTAGATAATAAACTCCATCACATCAAACCCGTCATCTCTATCTGGCCTCCACTATATCCAAGGAAACTTGACGTCATGATCACCCGTCTAAGAATAGGACATACTAGAGTCACTCACAGACATTTGTTGGAGGGGGAAGATACCCCAATTTGCTTTCACTGCAACTGCGACCTTACGATTTTACATATTTTAACCGACTGTACAGGACTAACCAATTTTTACTCTAAATATTTTGGTTCTGCTTCACTGACCTTAAAAGATCTATTAGGTGAAACACCTCACCCTGCTATTTTCCGATTTTTGAAATGTACCGGATTTTACCCGTTGATTTAATAACTTTATCCTTGTTTTCAATCTTTTTTAATTTTGTCTGCAATCTAGACGGGGACCCCCATCTAGTTGTTTTGACATTACCAGTACTGCATGTTGTCTTCCTCGTTCATGATCTAGAATCATTGTTTTTTTTTATTGTTTTCTTATACCTGGCTGTATACTGGATGGGGAAACCCCATCCAGTTTGTTTCTATTTTTTTTAACTACCGTTTTTCTGGTTTTACCATGTGTTTGGCGCAGCATGTCCTCTCTGGACCTTGCGCCATTAAACCCTAACCAACCAACCAACCAACCAAAAAACAAATTTTAATATAAAAATTAATATTAGTTAAGACCAAAAGACAAATTTTAATATAAAAATTTAAAGAGAAAATTTTTTTACTTGTAAACTATAACTTTGTATTTTTTTTCTTGTGTTTGTTTACAGTTCAAAATGATTTACATAAAACTTAAATGATTATAATTATCTTGATACATAGAGCTATTTTGTGTGTTTTTATCAAATAAAAACATATAACGTATTATTGTAATTTATGTATTTGCAAGATTTTACTTGAGGTGTGCAGAGGAATTATCGAAAAAAACGTTGTTGTGCCGTGGAAGATAAAAGGTTGCGGACAATACTGTCAGTCGACAATACTGTCAGTCGACTGGACACTTTATGTATGTACTGATATCACCGAGCACGTAAATTGAGTGTTCGAAGTTTCCATTGAAAGTTTTCGTGTGTTTACAATGAGGTAATAACGTATCCTCATCCAGCAATCCTATCGTAATTGCTGGATAATTAGAAGCTTCATAGATTGATCATTTTCTGCCATTATCAGGAATTGCAAGCTGCTTTTGCTCCAAAGGGTTATTTACTGACTGCTGCAGTCGCCGCTGGAAAAGATACTATCGATTCGGCCTATGATGTCCCAGAAATGTCTAAGTAAGTTACCTTTTTTTGACTGACTGTAAATATATATAACTAGCATTATTGCCCGGCGTTGCCCGGGTAGATATATAGATATAAAATTTGTCATGCATTCCATCAAAAAAATACTGGGCTGCACCCCCCGCTCTTCATGTTCATCTAGCCAGACAGAATGCGCTTAGCGCGTTTCTACTGAAAGGATATACAAACAATAAGAAAGAAAGAAACTTTGAGGCTCCGGACCTTCTTCTGATTATACGTCTGATTTTAGTGAGAATTAATAACACAGTGTTGCGTGATTCGCACGTTGGATTGAATAAGATTACTGTTTAATTATATTTGCTAGATACTGTTTAATTAGATTTGTTTGATCCACTGTTTAATTAGAAATAAGTTTTATAATTTACATTTGCCTTTACTTTTTATTTTTCCCTTAAAAACGCAGTTTTTTCCATATCACCCAAGACACGCACTTTTTTCCACATCTGTTGGCAAGTTAACTATTGTATAGATTTTCTTTCATGCAAATTTACAGAGTTAAGAAGACGATCAAAGTGTGACGTCAGTGTAAAAGGCGATTTAAAAGAGTGAAGAATGTTTGTCGCTATATGTGGGGCGGTTACTGTATTTTGTTTTTTCTTCTAATGCTGTAATAAATCGCAGTTGTTTTTAAAGACTTTGTCTTTCTGTCTTCGTACAAAAGCACAATGTCCGCATTTGTTTTGTTACCAGAGGACAACATTACCCAAGAGGTAAAGTGCAAGATGCGTTATTCCCTTTATTTAATCAAATTAAGGCGGGATTCCGCATGAAGCCTAGGCTCAAAGTTTCTTTCTTTATTATTGTTTGTATATCATTTCAGTAGAAATGCACTAAGCGCATTCTGTATGGCCAGATGAACATGAAGAGCGGGGGGTGCAGCCCAGTATTTTTTTGATGGAATGCATGAAAAATTTTATATCTATATATCTACCCGGGCAATCATTCTTTAAAAATAATTTCATTAATTTTCTTATCCCTTAATATAACTAATGGACTAATAGTTCGGAATGAAAGTTATGTGTCGTTATGTTTCTCTGTTTAAAGAGCTTTTCCTCCCACTGCTTAAAAAACTCCAAAACTCTAAAAGATTTATCTTATAGAGATAAATCTTTATATTATCCGTATATGATTTCACGGAATAAGTAATTCAAATACATATCGTATGTTAACTCTGTTTCGCGAACTTAGGGGAAAAAACCTGTAGAACTCTTAGACTTCTTCCCATTTTATGATCCTCAAACAACTAATATATTTAGATCAACAGAAGGCTTCCAAAAACTGGCCATGGGACAAACTTAATTTTTCTTTTTTTTCTTCCTTTTTTTTCCAAATTTTATTAAGTTCTATTAGTTTGAACGCTATTGTCTAAAATTGTCTAATGCAGCGGTTCTCAGCCTTTCTAGACCCACGACTCCACTAAACGTAAGCGCTCCACCCCCTCGTCACCCCCAGACCAACTCTCAAACCACCCCCAGATCACCCCTCAGAACAAACCTCTTTTCACCCGCGTATCGAATTTTACTGGTTGTGGTGAAGGGGCTGTATCCACATTTAAGAAGTGCACTTAGGGGTAGAAAAATCATTAAAAAATTAATTTTAAAATAACTAATTGAACCCCAAATTTCGTTTTTGCTGCGTTAAGTTTATCGGGTCCTAAACATTAACTGTGCTGAATTTGGTACCGGTGGGTGAAACAGCCTATGATTCCATAGCGAACAAACAGACGAGCTCTTTTATATATATAGACTTTCAAATTATGAATTTCTTGTTAAAATTGCAGTAGTGACAATCCTCCAAAGCAGGGTTTGTTCTCTTCTAAGGCCATCCGATTTCGTAATAGATTTTCCGCCAAGCAAATTATCAACGCACTGAACGTTTTTTCCACCCAAGTACATAAACAAGGATGTAATGCATTTGGCAGAAAAGGCACAATATAACAAACAAATATGTTCATTTCATAACGAAAATATGCATGGTATATATATATATATATATATATATATATATATATATATATATATATATATATATATATGTGTGTGTGTGTGTGTGTGTGTGTGTGTGTGTGTGTCGGGAATTAATTGGGGAAAGGAATAATTAAGTTAAAATTTAAAGGGGACTTCGGGATAGATTATTTTCGTGGCGCTAAAAGCCACTAGTTTCATATTCCAAGACGCGTTGTGGGTGAAAAAAAAGGTTATTCCCTATTTTGAAGAATGACCTCGCATTCGATGGGTTGCATAACTCAAATCGAAGGTCATATATTTGGTATTCAAAAAGACCAAGGGGAGTGATGACTGCTATTTTGGTATGTTAGCCTCTTCAATCAGAATCTAGTGGAAGCTCGTATGAGGTCGGGTTTTGAAAAAATGGTTTTGTATTCCAGGCCTGTGTTAAAGTCCTGAATGTGGGGTATTGGGTACTTGTCAGGTATACCCTTACCGGATGAAGACGCCTGTAATCACTACATATTCTCCATGACCCATCATTTTTGGGAATCAAATGAATGGGACTCGACCATGGGCTTTTGGACGGTCGGCAGATACTTTGTGCTATTAACGGTCGGATACCTTAAACTAGAACATTTTTTTTTGACAGTGGCCAATTTGTCAGGCGGTATGCGGTGAACTTTTGATGCAGTAAGCGGACCAGTTGTTACTATGCAGTGCGCTACACTGTTGTTAGATTTACTGAAGTCTCTGTACCGTACTAGTTAATTCCGCTACCAGAGCAGTCAGAGCTTGCATTTTCTCTTGACAACTCGTTGTACTGTGCAATGAAATAGCACCTACAGGAGATAAACCAGATACTTCAGAAATTTTGTCTGCAATCTGTGCTAAACCCGTTAGGCATTCTGAACTCACAGACAGGATCTGCTGGATTTCGACGGGGAGGAGTCTCTGAAGCCAAAGAGCTCTAATCCCCTCATCGGTCATTTGACCGGATGCTAAATTTTGCATTTCATGCAGTAATTGCGAGGGTCGTTTATCACATAGGACAACTCTTGAAATAGTAGTCTCAAACGAGCTGTTTCAGTTTCTGCAAAGTGGCAATTATGCGTGACCTGAGTGCATCGTGAGACTTTCACTAGGGGGATTTCGGTTACGTACGTCAAAATGCCACAATCTAAGGCGGATACTATACTATGAAATTTCGTGATATAAGATGTTATTTCAGATACGAGAAATGACTACTCGACTTGCAAAAACCATAGCTCTGGATTATTACGTAAAAATGAAGGTGCATGAAACGCTATCCCTATGGCTTTCGCTGGTCTTAGGCGAGTTGGCCATAATTATGTGACCTTCGGTGCAGCAACTAAGTACTGAAAAAAATCAGAATACGTTTACATATGTAACAATTACTATGCGTGTAAAAACAAACTCAGGAAAAGGTGTGTAAGCAAACATATTCAAAAGGTGGTTATGCAAGAATCTGATTATAAATACATGCAGAAAAAGATTCAGCACTAAAATAAGAAATGTATTTAAAAGAAACAGAAACTGTAAACTGGATTTCCTCACTCAGTGTTTTACGACTTCGTTCACAAATGAAGAGACGTCCAGGGTCGCCAGTGAAGGGTTGGTGTTTATGTCTAAAGACTGGGTAACACACAATATAACATTGCATAAAAATCCTTTAATAAAACCATAAGAGACGTTAGAAATCCTACCAGACTATCTGGTAATGATCTTTTGCCCTGGCTAGTTTGAACGCGGACTTCAAACTCGCCAGGTTTCTATATACCAAAAAACTCAAATCTTGAGGTTCCTTTTCAGATACTTAGATCTTATCCATGTTATGACTTATGACTTCCATGGCGCATGGGCACCTCGGACGGGTATCAATGCCCCTTTGTACGCCCCTGACGATGCATCTGTAGAAAATAAAGAATTTACTGTTGTAAGTATTACAATATTCGTATTTCCTTTTCTGCGAAGTCGATAAAATAACTGCTGTACATTCCGATAGATCCAAACGACTCCAGTATAGAAAACATAACACTTTATTTACAGTTTAAGTATTTACATCGGGTCTTATTCGCACAGGGGTATCCCCGGCATATACCTCTGGCTGCAAGACTTGCATTGGGGGCTGTTCCCATTGCGTCCGTCAACGTCAACGTTACTCGTATTGAAATATATTTAACCAATTACAAACCTCAAACGATTAGCCACGAAATTGTTAAGGTCTGTGATTGGTTTAAAATGTGTCAATACGTGTATCGTTGACGCTGACGGGCGCAGTGTAAGAGCCTGTTCACATAGGAGTCGGTAGCGGAGCGTTAAAGGAAAGATGACGTGGAGACGAAAATAAACCAATCATAGGCGTTAAAAATTTCGTTGCTAATCGTTTGGAGGTTTGTCATTGGTTAAATATATTTCAATGCTTTAACGCTCCGCTACGGACTCCTATATGAACAGGCCCTAAGGACCTGTTCACATAGGAGTCCGGTAGCAGAAGTGTTAAAGTATTGAAATATGTTCAACCAATTACAAACCTCCAAACGATTAGCAACGAAATTTTAAACGTCTATGCATAAAGCTAAAGAATGCTTATAGCTTCATGCGCTTATGATTGGTTTATTTCCGTCTCAGCGCCATATTTCCTTTTACGCTTCCGCTACCGGACTCCTATGTGAACAGGCCCCAAACAGGCTCTAATTCTCTGTGGATAGAAAAATGTATATGACGTCATGAGTGATTGGTGTTTGGTCCTTGGTGTTTGGCATCACTGATGGCGCCTACTGGTAAAAGAGAAGAGCGCGAAGATTAAATCATCAGGATGGAGTCACTACATAACTTTTTGGGCGTGCTTTGAATTCTGTGTTGATAGTTTCTAACACTGAACTTTTTCTAACTATTCATAATGTACAAGAGGAATTTAAAAAGTAAAGAAAATGCATCGATAAATATGAAACGATGCTGGTTAAAAGAACTCAAAGGGCATGTGACAGCTTGTGTCTGCAACTTGAAAAAAAGGTGTTTAATAATGCACTTTCTCCAAGAATACTTATTGACTTTAAGCGTATAAGGTATTGACGGTATTGTAAACAAACAATCCGCGTAGATTGTCAGCGTAAGAGCTTTCCAAACCATATCTGAAAGCATTTGCCAGTGTAATTAGGATAATACTAAAATTATAGAAAAAATTCTTAGCAGGGGGACTGAAGATCAAAGATTTCAACTGATGCTTTAGAAACAAAACAATTCTGGAAGCATAAAATTTTTAACAGTTTTTAAAGGGTGGTGAAGTGGGAATTTTTGTTCAATGTTTACCGAATGTTTCGTCACCTGTTTTGTAGGGTGAAAATCTTCAAATAACGGTGGGGGTCTATACACAAGAGAGAGATTTATTGTTTTTGAATAGTTTAAATGCAGTCAGTTTTCAAAATAATGGCATGGGTTGTTAGATTATTTCATGAACGTTACTTTGAGGCAAACCTGAAGAAGCATGTTGTGTCTGTAATGATTTCTAATGCTATACATACACGATGCCTCCTTCACAGGATTTTGCTATGAGATATTGGATTGAAAATGGTGCTCCGGCTGAAAAACTAGTAATGGGTGTCGGTTTCTATGGAAGATCTTTCACCCTAAAAGACTCTTCGCACACAGACGTGGGATCTGAGGCTGTTGGAGAAGGCGGCAAAGAAGGAGTCTACACTAAGCAGAATGGATCCCTTGGGTACAACGAGGTTTGTCAAAATTCTCCATTACTTTTTTCTCCGAACACTGCAGCTTCCGTATGATGTTTATAGTGTAACGGCATAAAATGTAAATAATTAATTTAAAATTAACTCGCAAATATTTTTTATAATTTTAAATGTTACTTTGTAATTATTGTTAAATGTAATTTTTTGCCAACAGTTATATACACAGTTTTCTTTAGAATCCAGTTGAGTTAAAAAATAAAATGGTTTGGTGTTGATAAGTTGTATTATCAATTTTTCTTTATTTAAATACCGTTAAATTAGTAAGTTCTTATTACGTTGTCTCAACTAGGAAACAACAATAGGCACAGTCCCAGAGGGGCCGTACCAGAAATTTCGCCGAAAAGACAAAGAAGAAAAAAAAGAGAAGATATTGTTTACGCAGAGATGTAGGAAACAGTCGGAATTTTCCCTCAAAAAGTAGGAAAAGGGCGAGAAATTATTTTTTGAAAAATTGGAAATTTCCGTAAAAAAATTTTAAAAATAATAGACAATTTTTAAAAACGGAAATTAAATCATATATATTGTTTCTTGAAGGGGATTTTTGGTGGAGATTCCTTTTCCTCCCTTCATACTTAACCAAAATCGATAAATGAGGTGCCATTTTAAAGATTAAGTTCTCCGCTTCTGACGAATTGTTTTTAAAATTGCACATTGTATTAAGTTAAAAATTAACTTTTGACACATGGCCGTTTCTAGATAAAGGTGCCTTTCAGATATTTTTGTTTCTGTCATAAAAACATATAGTCAAAAAGTTACTGCTTTTCATATTTTCTCCTCAAATATTGTGTACAAAAAGGTTTTGTAATATAAATATCCCATTTTCCACGAGTTTATGTCATACTTAACTTTTAATATTGTCTACAAGGGTGTTTTGACGTGTACATATCTCATGTTCCCCTGTTTTGTATTATACATCAAATACTGTGTCCAATGGTGTTTTGTAATCGGTTTTGTATTATCTTTACGCACCATTGGTATTTGAAAAATAAACAATGGCTATAAATGAACCGGTTCTTCTTCCATCCTACTACAAACCACCAACCTCCCTATAGAATGAATCGTATTTTATTCTCATGCAAAATTTTCCCACGGACCACCTAGTTTTTAATTAAAGAAAAATCTTCTAATTAAAAAAATGCCCTAAGATTAGGATAAAATTTAATTATCTATCCTAATAATATCCCAGTTCTGTCCCTCTATCTGGAACGCTTCCGGAGCGACCGCTTCATAAATTTATCAGCCTATGGCATCCATTTTGTTTTATGAGTTAGGCTTAACAAGTTAAAAGTAAAGTTAAAAAAGATTATTTGTTATCTAAACCCAAATAATTTATTAGAAACAACGTTATATATAGACACAAAGCAACTTTATTTCGATTTTTAGACGGCTTTATTAGTCGGTTATGACAATTTCAAAACAGCTCGCGAACGTTTAAAACCGTTCTCAGCATAAAATATCCTTTCATTGTAACGCATTTTCGTTGTAAAATTCATATTCATTAGAAAATTATCTCTTTTCCGCCACCTTTCGAGTTATCATAGTGTTTCATTTAAATTAATAAGAAGTATTCATTTTATATACTCAGAATTTGAAAATGTAAACACGAGTGACTCATTCATTCACCGTGATTCATTCATCGTCGTTAATTTAAGAAAAATTGAATCGGAGAATCTTTTTCACAGTTTTTTACAGTTTTTCATTATATTATTTTAATATATATATTTATATTTTTAACCATATAATATATATTTTAACCAGATATTACAATAATGTCAAATTTTGTATTTTCGGAAAGTTGCAAACTCGACGCATGCGTAGTGATATGTTCAAAACCGCCTGCTTTCAAAGCGTGCTTTCATTTACTTAGAGCGCAATGTAATACATTTAAAATGAATGTTGACGAAAATCCCATTGCTAAAAAGCGTCGTAAGGCCAATGAACGGAAAAGTAGGTGGCTTTCAAGACAAAGTCAGGAATCGCTAAACCGAATACGTGCAGCAGACTTTTAACAGGCAGAATTTAATATTTCATAATTAACACATGTAATAGAATTAAGTAAAGTGATGCTATTATGTGGAGTTCAGATTTTATATAAATTTTTAAATATTGCATATTAAATGGATCATAATAGTGCTGATATTGCATAATTTTAAATAATTAAAAATGTGTATAATTTAAATAAAAGAAAGTAGAGAAGCTATTAAGTATACAAATAATATTGACTTTGCAGATGTAAATGGATAAAAATTAAAATTAACACGTCATTTTTGACGGGCTAACCACTAGTATATGAATAGAAAACCAGCAAAAATATACTGGTCAAAATACAATTTTGCAGCAAAAATCGAAAACATATCCAAGTACATTGATCTATGCTAATGTGCCTCAAGTGGCCACTTTTCAATCTTCCCTATGGCAATGTGAACCCTCCTTTCGCCGACGATTTCGACGTTTTAGTCCTTTGTACAATGTTTAATGAGATTGAGGTCTCCAATGTAAACTGTCGGATGTCTTGAACTTGATGACAGCTGCTCCAGGCAACTTTCTTTTGAAAAATTACACAGGCCTGCATTAAAAAAATTTTTAAGAGCTGTTTCGGTTATTCCACATATTCTTTAAATTTTTCTGTACGCCGAATCTGAAAATAACCTCCGTTTTGTCATAAGATATCACGTTTCTTGACAATTCAGGTAACTATGTTAAATAAGGCAATAATTCATAATAAATGAAAATAGACTCAGAAAATTAATTTTTAATTACAAATTTTACATGAAAATCATTTTTGAACTGAAATGATCTCACTAGAACATCCTAAAATCGTTTCTTCTTCCCTGTGAAACTCCTCGTTTGTGACATTTACGCTTGTGAGTAGCATTCCAGATGCTACATCTGGAATGTCTCTATGAAGCATCCAACAGTAGTCTGGCATCATTGTAATGCTCCATTTTCCCTGATATCTTCTTTCCATCTATTCAATGCCCTGGTAGAATCGTTCACCTTGTTCTTCCCTCACAGTTCCCAAATTTTCAGGAGAGTAGTCAAGGTGGGACTGGAGGAAATGCACTTTCAAACTCATCAGGTAACCTAAAGTTTTCAGCATTCGGCCGAAGATCTTTTTGTAGTCAGGATCTTTCTTATTGCCTAAAAATTGTCCTACGACCTCTTTAAATGCAATCCACCCTTCTTTTTGAGAATCCGTCATGGTATCAACAAACTCTTGGTCAGCTATAAGCCTTCTAATGTCTAGTCCAACGAACACACCTTCCTTCATTTTTGCCTCCGAGAGGCCTGGAAACTTGGTGACCAAATGTTTGAAGCATTCTCCATCTCTTGGAAGTGATTTCACGAATTGCTTCATCATCTCCAATTTTTATATATAGAGGTGGTAGAAGAACTTTATGTGGAGATACCAAAGTTTCTCGGAGGACATTGTTTTGACCGACTTTGAGCACCCTCGGCTGCCAACTCTTCTTGGTCTAGTGATTTTGTCGGTCTCAATTGTCCCATAGACACAGAAAACAAGGGTATTTGGTATAGCCAACTTGTTGCCCGAGCAGTATGCACAAGACCTTTAAATCCCCACACATTTGTCAGCCATGGTCTTCATATTTAAGTTAACGAAGAACCAATTCCAAGTTCTCGTATGTTTCCTTCTAGTGCACGGAATGACCTACAGGGATGGAAGCGTAAAAACCGCCGTTGTGGAGCAAAACTGCTTTGAGACTATTTTTTTAAAGAATCTATGAAAAGACTCCATTACATTGAATCATACTGGATTTTGAATTGACCCATCAAACCTTCAACATCGATGCAATAAACCAACTTGTCTTCCTGGGCAAAGTAAGGAACGAACTCCTTTTCACGATGTTTGAACCATGAAAAAGACACTCCTGGCAACAATAAATTCCTGCTTTTGAGCCTTGAACCGAGCAACTCAGAGGCATCTTTGGGAAGATTCAAGTTCAAATCATTCATCACCTCCTGGGAAAAAAATGTTGGTCTTGCATCATCTTCAAAGTCAGAACTTGATTCGTCATCTGGCTCAGGTATGACTTCACCTTCATCGAGGCTAGGTATATCTTCCAAGGTAACAGGGGGGCTTGGGTACTAGTATATCTGTGCCATGGGGGATGAGACGAATTGCTGAGTGGAGATTGGGGTATGAAATGGAATGCTTCCATATGGAATTATACCCTCTCATATCCCATGAACAAAAGTAACAGTCTTCTCTATGGTTCTTTTGCTCTCGCCCTACCATAGGAATCCCATAACGGAAAGCTTTTTTCTTACCCTTGAACCAATTTAAGAGGTCCTCAACACACCGTTTACACACTTTATGAAGCGCCCAAACTTTATTTTGATCTCTAAGTTTTAGTCCGAAGTATGCAAAGTATACTTTTTTCACAAAGTCTGTAATATTCAGCTGGTGCTTCAACACTGTATATTCACCACAAATGAAACAGAAACTGCCAGGCGAATTAATACATTTCCGCGGAGCTATAACGTTACCTTGGGGAAACATGATTTAAGAATGGCGAGCCAACACGAAGTGAGCTGAAAAAGTGTGAACAGGCGAGAACAAGTAAAAACTGAATCAACCCCGTGCATGTCAAAGCCTGTGCGGTCAGCTTGCAACATGTTGATTCTGGTTTCCATTAGCTCACTCTGGAAGTTCTTTTCTTTGAAAGTTATGTTTTTTTGGCATTGTATATCTTAAATGCACTGCTGTGAATTAATTAATAATAATTTTGACTTTAAATTTAGTTGAAAACCCTAAGAAAAAAGTACCAAAAATTAAGAAAAATTTACTAAATTTGAAGAGAATTTTGCATTTTGTGTTAAACCCTGATTTCTAGGATTTTTTCCCAAATTTTTGTTCGTATTCAGCACACCAGAATACATGGAAATTAGTTGAAAATAATCAAAAAGTTTTTTAATTGCAGATCTGTGGTATCGGCGATTGCAGTGCCCTCTGAACCAACATAGTATCGAACTCATTGTAGACGAAATACACAATACGCGTATCACTTTGAGAAAGAACGATTTTTTTTTCTCACACAAATACGTTTCGTTTAGAAGAATCACCGCAGTCATGTTTTGCTTGATATGTGGGTCTCCAAAGGGTTGAATAACATACGAAGCGAATATAAGAATCACTTCACATCTATCTATATAAATAAAGTAACAGAGGACTTTGTCGTGGGCTTTGTCGGGTCACGTGAGCGTAACGCAATGGACGACAATCGGCCGATAATCGGTGTATTTTTTTTTCTCATGAAAGTACATAAATGTTACATATTTGGAAAGATCTTTGAAAACTGATAATTTTTTCTACGTACACTTATTCTGTTAATTCAATAGTTTTAGAGATATTTTAATTCTAAAATCACTCCACTGCTGAGAAATCAAATCATCTATATCCAGTATGGTGCAGTGGTGCAGCCATCTGTCGGCAGCGACAGGAATGAAAATTGCACTCCACTGTTGAGAAATCAAATCATCTATATCCAGTATGGTGCAGTGGTGCAGCCATCTGTCGGCAGCGACGGGAATGAAAATTGACGGGAATTTATTGACTTGAATTTAATAAATTTGTAGGCCTTTTTTTCTTTTGTGGGGCCCGAAGTACATAAATATGTTACACGGATGGCTTGAACGTAGCTAGGATAAGCCCGGCTAGTCTATAATAATACTATATAAAACAGTTCCGTAACAGACTGACTGACTGACTGACAGATAACGCACAGACCAAACCGCAAGACCTAAAGGACTGAAATTTTGGATGGCGATTCTTCTTATAGTGTAGGGGTGCACTAAGGAAGATTTTTGAAAAATTCTTAGATTTTTTAATTAAATTTTTAAGCTGAATTAGTAACATTTTTTTAAAATTTGCATTTAAAATAATAATCTGAGGGCTATAAAATTTATATCACGAGAAAGATCGTGAAAATTCCTTTAAAATGAAATCTTTTTCGAATCTTTGCCTCCATTTTCCGATTTTGGTAAATTTTTAAAGATTAATTTTTAGAATTTAATTTATTAAATGCTGATCACGTGGTTTCTTTTCTTTTTGTTATACTTTAAATTAATTTTGCGTCACGTGCATAACAACGAAATAAATTGACAAAAAAATATATATTAAAATACGGTAAAAGATAAAATTTAACCACTAGACTAATTGAGATGGAAGTTTTTTAAGAATTTAATTCAAAATGGCAGTAGACTACAAGTCAAAGCCCTGCATAAATATTTAATCGGAGCCATTATTTTAACCGGGTATGCTCAAGGAGAAAAAGTGTTCGTGCTACGTGTTCCTCTAATACTCAATGACCTCCCCTTTGACTTTAAGAGACTGCAATTTCCCCTCAAAATATGTTTCGCCATGACGATAAATAAGTCTCAAGGCCAAATTTTAAAATGCGCTGGCTTATATTTAAGAGAAAATTGTTTCTCCCACGGCCAGTTTTACGTAGCTTGCTCACGCGTAAGTTCGCGGACGAGCCTGGTAATATTAGTTCCGTCCAATGAAGAAACAAAAAATATTGTTTCTAAGTGATAGTCTCCGTCCCTTAATAAGACGAAGACTTTAGCAGAGTTTCAGTGTAAAGGTAAGGACACAGGTTTAAAAGCAAAAGTTAAGTTTATTAACATACTAAATTAAATAATCTCATATACAAATCGAATACTATCGAGTTGCAAGAATAACTAGGCCGTCTAGACCAGACTCACACTCGACTGCATGTTGCATTCCTTAAATACAAGTTAGAGCCAGAGTTGCCACTGATAGAAAAGAAAGTAACAAAAGAAAATAACATTCATACGTCATGCAAAACTATGACGTCATAAGATGATATGTGAGATAAGAATGAAAGCTTAACAATAGGCCCGCCTCTCACATCTTACAAAAACTTGTACCAATTTTACAAGTATATTACAGTTTCACGTAAAACAAGTCTTTGAATCTACTTGCATTATGAACTAAACTAACTAGAAAACATGAAACTTAAAAATATATACATTCCTTGTACTTGATCATGCCAAAGTTACATAATCATTTAATAATGTACCAAAAATACAAAAAATTTCGGGTTTAACAAAGCCCTTTACAGAAATAACATTAAATTTGTTTCAGTACAAAAAAAATACTTGACATTCTCAGAAATTTGATTTCTTTTAAACGAAAAACAGTGACAGCCATATATATATATACACTTACAGGCATAACATTTCACAGTTTGTAACAAATAGTATACATATTTAGAATACATTTACAAGTTAATATTAAATTCTTTACATATTATACTGCACTGTTCATTTACCATCTGACAGTGCTTAAAAATTATGCTTGTTATCAGATGTTATCATATGTTGCAACATATATAACCCCGAAAAAACCATATACAATACATTGTAATAACATAATGTAACATGTAAAAATATAGTTTAAAAACTTGTACCCAATGTTATATAAGATAAAGACTTTATCCACAAAGCTTTTCAGTCCAGCCTTGGGTAATGCTTTCATAAATATATCAGCAAAATTGCTTTTGCTGTTGACATGTTTTAGTTTAAATAATTTGTCATAAATTAAGCTTCTCAAAAAGAGATATTTTACATGAATATGTTTAGTGTGGGAATTTTCGATTGGGGAATTAGAAAAGTTTATAGCTGCCATGTTGTCACAATATAAAACCTTTTTCATATGGTTTACATCCAATAATATCTGTTTTAATGCACTCATCTAATATTCTAATTACCCACACAAATTCTTTTGCCGCTTCGGTAACTGAAACGTATTGTGATTCCATTGTAGATAATGAAATACATTTTTGCTTAAAAGTTTTCCACAAAATTGGGGCTTTATCAATAAATAAAATCATCCCCCTCCCCCATGGAAATCCTATCGTCACGATTAGTTGCAAAGTTAGCATTGCTCTAGCAGCTTAAACTGAGGTTTTCAACTTGTGACAAATCTAACTTGAGATCTCTGGTGTGACTGACATATCCCAGGAGTTTCAGCAAGATATTCCAATGGTACATACCTGGATTAGATTGGAATTGCGATAAAATATTCACTGTATAGCTTATATCTGGTCTCGTACGGTTTTCCCTAACACTTTTAATTCGAATTTAAGTTTGAGTCTTTCAATTACATGATTAATGCAGTCTTTAGTTCTTCCAAACTGTCCCGTAAGGGGGTTTACCTTCTTTAGGTAAACACGGGTGTCGCAATTCCGAGGTACCCCAGCGAACTATCTCTTCTTTCCATTTTCCTCTCCTCTCTCTCTCTTCTGCCTTTTTCCTTTTTTCTCCCTCGTTGCGGTTACCTCTTCGGATGTGAGGGCTCCCCATCAGATGCTGTTTCCAATCTGTTGTTTCTAGCATCTAATGGCGAGTTAACTACCCACGTGTTTGCCGTGCGTGGAGACCCGTGTCCCGGGAAATGGGGATCCTGGTAGTTGAGGGGTGTTATTCTTTGCCATCATGTGGTCATTAATGGGGTAACTCCCCAACACACTGCTTTGGCCCTTGCTTCTGGTAAACGGGAGGTCACAATGGTCCCGTGTGTACCAATGGGCTGGTCAATTAGACTTCGTCCCTGGTTCAGGGCTAAGCAAACGGTCATGGCCGCGCGCGTATAGTTTCTGGTTAGCACAGGCGCAGTAATCGGCGTCCCCTTGTTGGGCTCCATGGTGGGTGGTGCCGCCAGGGACTGAACATACGGCCCTTTTCTATGGATTCTAAACATTTGCAACAAAGCGTATTGAATTTAGTCACTGTGAAGTTTTTTATTATTAAGAACCTACAAGGTTCATTTTCTACTGTTTCTCCTTTCTTGATTCACAAGTCTATACAGTCCACCGTCGGAAATGTCGTTTAAACTAAAAAATTACGTTCATTCGACTTGTTAGTAGAGGTCACATCCGCTACCCAATCAAAATCTTTAACTAATTGTACCAGTATAGGTCCCTTCAATGTATCTATAACACCCCACAGGACACTGAACTCATCTCGAGGAGTAATATCAGAACCAGACTTATTTACATGCCTAGAGGAGGAAATACTCGAGAACTTAAAGGACCAAGGCGTTACCTCAGTGCGACGCATAACTATTAGACGGGAAGGTAAAATTCTCCCAACAAAACACCTCATACTCTCCTTCGATTCACCATCTTTGCCATACGTGGTGACGGCCGCGTATTTGAATTGCCGTGTGAGACCGTATGTGCCGAATCCTCTACGCTGTTTTAAGTGCCAGAGGTTCGGCCATGCAAAAGACTCCTGCCGAGGAAATATGACCTGTGCCAGATGCTCTCGACCTGGCCATGAGAGTGAGGCTTGTACGGAAACACCGTCCTGTGTAAATTGTAAGGGAGATCATACCTCCTTTTCTAGAGCTTGTCTCAAATGGAAGATGGAAAAAGAAATCCAAACCCTTAAAATTAATCTTAAAATTTCATACATAAAAGCACTGCATATTGTGGACAACAGAACACCAACTCCAGGTCTGTCCTACGCTGCAGCAACTGCCCCCAGGACAAAAAGAACAACTGGTACACAAACCGAACCCTATGTATTGGACCTATAAGGACCCAAAAGAATGGTAAAACTGATAACGAAAAAACAAACTCAATTCAGGTAGAAACTACAACCAGGGAAAAAACTCCTGAAACCTCAATTAAAACCTCAATTCCACGAAATTTAAATGGTTCACCTCCTGCAAGTAGTAAAAAAAGTAGATCCTCTCACCACCGACCGCTCATAAAAATATTGTAGAAAGCAAGCAGTCATGTTCATACCATATAGATATAAATTCTCCAATCCCACAAAACAGAAATAGAAAAAAATGGCCATTCCTAGAAATTGCGTTGGTATTTCTAGGAAGGCGAAATACCCTAATTATATTTTTCAGGGTAATCAATATGTCCGCAGGCTAGCGGAGAATGCGGAATTAAAACTATATGTGTCCGAGGACTCGGACAATGATGTTGATTTTGAGGAGGCTTAACTCCTCCCTTTTTTCTTTTCTCCGGTTTTTTGTTTGGCTTTTCTCAGCTTAACTCTATTTTCTCACTTTTGCATTTACTTGCTCATGCTATATTTACTCTTATTTTCTGTCACTGTTATTTTATCTTTTTCTTTGACTATTTCGATTGCTTATATTATATGACAGTTTTTATTGCCTGTTTTAATGACTGTATTTTACATTTTGCTACATAGGGCTGTCCTTAACATCTCCTATTTTCGACTGATTTTATCACCGTGCACATTTCACTGGTTTTACTATCCTTTTTGTCTTGTCACACCTTTTATCACTGTTGCTAGTTGTGTGTTTTATATCCTGTGTATTTCTTCTACTTTCGACGAGTGTTTGGCGAGCATTATCCTCTCCAGACTCTGCGCCAAAAAACCCCAGGGAAACCTTTTAAATATCATCGTTCATACCTTTGAATTCTTTTATCACTGTTTAATATCATCGTTTTTTAGTCACCTTTTATATATCATTACCCTTTACATATCATTGTTTTCATCAACTTTGTATATCATTTCGGCTTATGTATCACGTTTCATCATGTTTACACAGAATTTGGTTTTAAAATGCGGACTTATATAGTGTTTTTCGGGTTTTACCACGTGTTTGGCGCAGCATGTCCTCTCTGGACCTTGCGTCATTAAACCCCAAGCAACCAACCAACCAACCATCTTCCAAACTGTATAATGTCGTCAACATACAATAACAAGACGACGTTGTTTTTATAAGTGTAGACACAGTTAACCCAATCTAATGTACGAAAATTAAGGCTTTCAAGAGTACTTTGAATTGTAAAATACCATTCACGACAACTTTGGCGTAGGCCATAAATAGCCCTTTTTAAAAAGCAAACGTGGTCCGGTTTATCAGGATTAGTAAAATCTTGCGGTTGCCGCATGTAGATAATATCGTATAAGGAAGCATATAAATATGCACACTTTGTATCTATATGATAATGAAGCCAATGGTGTAACGATACTAATAACGTAAAGAATAATCTTATAATTGCGAAGTTAACGACGGGGCTGAAAACTTCATTATAGCTGTCCCCATGCCGTTGATTAAAACCTTGGGCAACTAAAGAGCTTTAAATTTTACAATCTTGTTTTCAGCATCATTTTTTACAGTAAACACCCACCTGTTTCCTAATATTTTTGCGTTAGCAGGTTTCGGGACTAATTCCCAAACATTTCGTTCTTCCATTGCCTTTATCTCTTCTTTCATGGCATTGAGCCAATTGTTTGCTTCATGAATTGAATTGAAACGAAAAAATTGTGAGACTTATGCTACAGCCAGGCGGCCGGCTTTGTCTCTATATATCGACCCGAAGAGGAAAAACATAGCCGGACTGACGCTAAACGAACTTGCACGGAGAACATAAGAAACGCAAACATCGTACGTGATTGAAAGCAAACAGCGAGAAGCCCCACCCTGGACCACAAAACAAACACGGGGACGATGTACCACGAAGACACCACAAACCAACAACAAACGAAAGACACAAACAAAACACGAACGAACAAAACCAAAGATTACCCCCAACCAAGGGAACGAAACGTAAAACACACCAGGGCTACCAGCCCACGCCACGAACTCGTAGCCGAATTGATAACGAAATCATAAGAAGGATTAAGTGAATTAAATAAAGCACTACGCTGCACCCGGAACTTGGAACGGCTTAGCAAAATATGATCTGGCGTATCATTTTCATTACAAGTGTCGCACAGAGGGGAGCAAGCCATACTCAACTTATGCCAAAGATGGTTACATTGTATCGTTTTGGTACGCCAGCGGGCAATCAGAACATCAATCTGGCGATGATAAATCCACCTACGATGCGTTTGATTCTTAAGATTAATTGTGCCATACCGCTGACGATAGCTACTTCTATTCCATTCATCCTCACCAGCAGCATACATATCGCTTTTGATCTTTCTTATGGTGTCTTCCGGGCTTACCACATTAAGTTGAAGAGCCGTGACTACACATCTCATCGGCCACCTCATTTGGATAGATGCCCCGATGCCCAGGGGTCCAGACCAGCCGAATGGATTTGATTCTCTCAAGCGCATTGATAATTTTACTATGCAGCAAAAGGATGACCGCAGGGGACTTCGGATGTGCCTTTTGTAGCGCCGAAAGAACGGAAAGGCTATCAGAAGCAATTAAAACATGATCAACCTCCTGGCAATAAAAATCAATAGTCAGAACGATAGCGAGAGCTTCCGCGATAAAAATTGAATTCAAACGATGGGTTAACATGGCTTTCCCAGATTACGTCGAGTGGTTATAGGCCGCTATCGCCACTTTATCGTCGTTCTTGGAAGCGTCAGGAGCAATCAAAATGCACTTTGGCTGGTAATTATTAACATACTCCGCCCAGCAGGCCGAAATCTCCGAGTTCGGGAGATCTTTATTTTGAAAGGGGAGACCCTGCATATCAATCTCCACCTGATGAGAACGAAAGATGCTGCCAGGGTCCAGGAAGAAACTTGAGCCCAGACAGTTCGTATCCGGCTTAATATTCATGGTATGCAGCAAACCAGGGATATTTGATGGGCTCCCCGATGTACACCTATGGAGGTTACTGTAAAGCAAGGATTTGGTATGGAGTGACAATTGTTTAATGAGAAAACATTTGTTAAGATGCTGAATACGGCACGCAATGCTGTTTTGATGAACCTCAGCCCGAAGCACCGGAATCGGCGTCCATCGGGGGAGACCAGTGGCCAGACGGAGATCAGTGGAGTATAGGGCCTCCATGGTATTAGCATCTCTCTTTGAAATCTGGGAATACATGAACCCACAATAGTTAGAAACACTGCGGATAACCGCATTGACGATTGGGATAAGAGTCCGGCTAGTAGCGCCGCGAGTTTTATAAACCAAGCCTTTTAACATGTTTAAACGGCGGTGAGTTTTTTCACGCAGATACTGAACCAGAGGCGCAATGGACATAGTTGACGACAGGACGCAACCCAGAATTTTGATATTCTAACTCCACGGAATAGGATGGCCAGCGATACGGCTTTCAGGACAGGGAAATCTACCTCTTGAAAAATTTATCGCCGTGCTCTTCGAGGGGGACAGAGAGAACTTCCAATAACCACACCACTTCAGGATGTTATCAAGGGCGGTATGCAAATCATTGCAGGTGGTAACAGGATCAGCACCAATAGCATACACTAAAATGTCATCAACATAAGTCAGAACAGTTTCCCTGGGCGGGGTCGTTTCGAAAATATCAAGCATATACATATAGAACAGAAAAGGGGACAGAACGCTACCCTGTGGAATTCCAGACGTAACCTTTTGAGGGGGGGGGGGAATGTGATTGCGCCATTTCACCTTGATATTTGTATCCTGTAGCCACTTAGAAATGCATAATAAAACATTTCCACCAACACCAACGGCAGCCAGTTTGTAAATCAACCCGTCAATCCAAACGGAATCATACGCCTTTTCAATGTGTAGGTTTACGAGAAGAATATTTTTTGTTCAGGCGAGCCTCCTGGATATCTAGGTACAGCTTGGCCAGGCAGTTTGGCTGTCCCTATTGGGGAAGCAGCCACCGAGGTCGGGAGGAAAAACATTGTGGCTAATAGACCAGCGAGTGAGACGGTGGAGAATAATGCGTTCAAAAATTTTACACCAAACCGGAGTAAGGGCAATCGGGCGATACGAAGTAATCAGAGTACTGGGCTTCTTGGGTTTCAGAATGGGAAGAATAATGGCAGAGCGCCACTGACACGGGACACCAAGGAGATTATTAAAAATACCAACAATCTTGCAAATGTTATTGTGATCAATGTGCTTCATCAGCTTTGCCGAGATACCATCTTCCCTTGGAGTGGTGGGTCTAGTTACCTTGATCGCTAACTGGAGCTCCGGAGTAGCAATAGGGTTGTCTAACTCCCCCATCACATTGGTAAAAGCGTACGGAAGGGGAGGGTGATGCGAAGTAGGGTAAAGGTTCTGACCAAAAAGAACAGCTTGACGATTAGGGCAATTGATACACATTCCCCGATAAAGTAGCGTTCCCCCCAGAAGCCTGTAGAGTAGACTGCTTCTTAAGAATGCGATAGATGATCTGCATACTGTTTTGTCTATTGCAGAGTTTATTCCAAAATCTCCGAATACTGCATTTTATGTGCCGACGTAAGAGACTTGAAAATTTTTTATACTGTAACCAGTAATCACGAGAAAAAGTCCGCTTAGCCAGCCGAAGATACATCCTTTTCTGCCCCAAGATCCAAGAGCACCTCGAGTTCCACCACTGTGGGTAGGACGTCCCAGTAATCCTTTGAGAGTGATTATTATCAGAGATAACCTGTTTACACGATGACATAAGATCCGAGTATGAAATTGTGTTATGACAATCCATGCTATTATTTAAATCGCAGCCAGACCTGGTCCAATTAGTCCGAAGCCGAAAGGTAGTAGTAACACACTGAGCGTATGGACCGTAAAGCTGTTAGAACATCGGACAATGATCCGAGTCAAAACTATCAGGGTGAATATAAAATTTAACAAAAGGGAACAAGTTTGGAGAAATAATAGCAAGATCAAGTACAGAAGGTGAATTGTTAGCCATGAAACGGGTAGGAATGTCCCAGTTAACAATGCATAGATCATTACCAGCAACCCAGTCAAGAAACTGATTCACCGGGGCCAGGCCTTGACTGCCCCGTTTTAATACATTTAAATTTAGATCCCCCATGATAACAAAAGGTCGTTCAATACCATCAAGAAGAGAGCTGAAAAATCTGAAATCAAAGCTGCGCCTGTGGTTATAAATATTTACAATACTGAGAGGAGTATTATTGACCCATAATTTAACAGCAAAATATTCGATAAAAGGATGTTGTTATGGGAAGAGTAAGGTCGATGGAAATAACATTACGCTGGATCGCGGTGAGACGCCACCCCCACCGCCCCCAGGCCTATCTCTACGATACAGAACTTTCTGATTAACAGCGAAGGTAAGAGCTGGAGTAAGAAAGGTTTCTTGAGTAAGCAAAACAGGAACAGAAGCAAAAACCGGACACCGGAGCCAAGCGTTCCTGGCCCGAACACCATGAACGTTCCACGACACAACAGAAAAACAAGCCAGACTAAAAACAACAAAAAACACGGACAAACCAAAAAAGGTCGCCAGACAGCCTCCCCCTCCCCTAAAGGAGAGGGGCGTCAGGGATGCCCCCTTAAAAAACAGGAACGGCCCAGGCGGAGGACAGGGACTATCAAGACCGGTGGTCCCGGAGTAATTCATCAAACCGAAGTCCCCACCAGTAGAGGACAGGGGAGATAGCATATTATCTTGTGCCAGTCTCTGTTTTTTCTTTGTTTTCTCTCTTTTTTGAAAAGTACCCGACTGCGTCGGAGGGAGAAATTTATGTAACATGTTCGGAAAAGATGATGTCATTATTTCAATGACCCTGTTGAAAGTTTCGACTTGAGTGCTTAAAAAATTCTGGAGGCTTTCCTCAAACTTAGCCTCGAACCTTTCCATGATCTTTTCCAAGTTCATGGCTACCTCCTACAAATTAATCTTTTCCTCCCTATAGCTGGGAGACGCTACCCCCGCATAGGAAGGTGCCTTCCTATTATTATTATTCTGCGCGTAACGACGCCGAGCTTCGGTGATCGTTAAGTGGTTAAGACATTTGAATTTATTTATTTCAGCTTCTCGGATATATGCGCTACAACTTTGCTAATTGCTTCCTGGCCCTCGCCACAATTACTACATTTCACTCTATCAGCCTGGCACTGTTGAGTAGCATTTCCTTCTCCATACTTATATCATACCTCACCATTTTTACATGCACTAGTCGAATGTGAGAATTGGAAACAATTATTACACTGCCAGGGTGTATCTATAAAAGGCCGTATGCGTATTTCTTCAAACCACAAATGAACCTTGTCGGGGAGATGTTGCCCAATTTTTGTTACCAACATGGTTTTATGCGGAACACGATTACCTCCCGTCAGCTTCTGAAATCGACGGACTTCAAAAACCGGCATGCCGCTCTCGGTATGCAGTTCATCCGCAACTTCATTACAGCTGACATTTAGCGGTATATCATATAACAGAAACTTTGACGTAAGTGTGTCCGGGTTTAATCTGGGCACAATTGGTACTGACAATATTTCATTAATTTTTAACAACTGGATGGCTGTGTTTTTATCCTCCGTGATACATACTACTTTTCCGTTGCGTGTGACCTTTAAAAAACTTAAATTTATCTTGGGACCCACGCGACTGGCCAGTTCATCCTTCAATTTTTTTGGGTGTGAAATAGGGATAGCCCCCGCAGGACTTTCAAGAAAAATTGTTAAGTCCCCACACCTTGACCCAAAGCCTCATTCAAAAATTCATGCGGCTGGAGATTAGCAGACCAGAAGTTGTCGTCAGCCGGCGACTCCTCCATACCAGAAAAGAAAAAAAACCAGAACCCACTTACCGCATACTCCGTCACCGGCAGCTGCAGAATCAACACCACAACCAAACCGAGGAAAAAACCCAAAAAACAACGCGAAAAATCAGCAACTTGAAGCACTACGGAATACGGAAACCAACTCACAAACGGTACACGTGCAACGTCTACCAAAATACAATGAATAAACAAGACACAAAAGAGCTACAAGAAACGCAACCGATCGCCTGCCTTTCTAACCAATCAAAAAAACTTGTTCGCTTCATGTGCTTTAAGTGCGGCATTCAAATTGAATGGTATTTTTATATCGGATAGTCAGCTATCCGTTAAATTCGACTCTTTTGGTTGAACAACAGCTGAATAAGTGTTTTTGCCACTAAAGTTCAAGTTCGTTTTATCGTACTTTAGACCACGGGATTTACAATAGGCCTCGACATCTTTGTAGCAATTCAGTTTTATGTCGGTTCCTTCAATCTTGTAAAATATATCAGTTCTACTTCTATCTCTTCGAGGAAAGGCTGACCTTACGCATGTAACGTCTTGTTTAGATTCTGCTGAAGTCTGAGAGGGTGGTGTCCCTACCTCGATTTTAATTTTAATGTCAGTAGGATCTTGTTTGGATTCTGCTAAAATCTGATAGAGTGGTGTCTCTACCTCGCTTTTAATTTTAATGTCAGTAGGGGTACAAGAGGGACTTTCTATGTTTTGCTTACATTGTTTAGAAGTTTCAGCTACACAGAAATCATCTTCCGATTCAATATCCGTTTCTGATGTAGACTGATATTTAAGTTTACAATAGTCCAGTACGTCTCCACTGCTTTTTCCCTTTTCTTCCATCCTAACATTAATGGTCTCGATGACCTTCCTATCTGAGGGCAACCAAATACGGTGACCTCTTGTTCTCATCGCTTACCCCACTAATATGCCTTTCTTTTACTGCATCTCAAATTTATTTCTAAGTTGTTTTGGGGTTCCCATGAACGCTGTAGCTCCAAATTCTCTTAGATTTTTATTTGATGGTTTACGACCACCGTATAATTCAAATGGGGTTTCTTTATTAACTTGATGACATACCCTGTTCCATACGTAAGTAAAGTAGAAAAGGATTTCAGCCCAAAACCCATTACTATTACCGCTATCTCTTTAAGAAGTGTTCTTATTGCGTTCATGGCGGTATAATTATAACGTTCGCTTACTCCATTCTGTTCTGGGGTGTAAAAATTTGTTCTCTCTGCCTGAATGCCTTGGTCATCTAACAATTTCTCAAATCTTTCATTAATGAATTCGAGCCCATTATCAGTTCATATATTTAAAATTTTCAAATTTAAAAACCGCTCTGCCCGTTTCTGAAATTTTGTAAAACATTCGAATACATCTGACTTTGTTTGAGGGGATACACCGTCACCTTCCTACTGTAATATCTGGTAGACCTTTAACAGAATTATGTTTACTTGTGTTAAGAATGTATGTACTATTAACGTGTCAAAACCTACGGTGCCATAATTCTAAATCATTTGTGTTAAACGTTACCAAACTTTCAACTTCGGATGAAATAGTCTTTTTTGGATATTTGGGGTAATCGTAATATAACCCTTCCTTTCTGCGTGCAAAGGAACTTTTTCTTCCGTCTTTTGCGTGTACTATAATTTTGCCGATAAATGATCCGATAAATGATCCTCCCTGTTTTTCAATGAGTGAACCGGATAACAAATTTCACCTCAGCCGCGGGGAATACATGACATTGTTTAAAATTACCTTTTCCTTGCCAAAATGGGTAAACTGCATTTCCACTGTTCCTATCCCTTCTACTGGACATGAAATATTATCAACAGCAACCGCCATTGAGGTATCAGATACCGCCTCAAATGATGTAAACAAATTTTTGTTACAACAGACATGGGCACTCGCGGCAGAATAAAAAACCCATGCTCTCTTTAATTCCTCTTTTTCATTGTAGCATGTTTCTATAATATAAATAGATATTTGCTCTCGTTGCTTCTTCCCCTTTTTATCTCCCTTATTTTTAAGCATTCTATTTTTACAATTAGCCATAAAATGTCCGGTTTTCCCACATGAAAAACATTTTCTTTTCTCATATTTGCTAAATACATCTTTATCCTTAATACTTTTAGTTTTTGATGTAGAGCTATGCAGTGCTGTTAGTTCATTGTCCATAATACTTTGTTTAAGCCTAGCTTCCTCAGCTAACAGTTCTTGAAGAACCTTTTCAGGCTTAAATTCTTCGTCGGACCACCTGTATATAACTTGCACTATACCAGAAAAATTAGGAGGTAGAAATCTTATCAACTGGAAGGAGTAGAACCAGTCAGAAATTGGTTTACCTGTATCTTTGAGTTGATCCGTTATGCCTCTTAATCGAGCGGCGAACAGTCCTATCGATTCTCCCTGCGAAGGTCGACAGCTAAAGAAGTTATCCATTAATCCAATCGTTCGAGCTCGTGAGTCCGGCCGAAAGTGATTAAGAAGAATTTCCCAAGCCAGCTTGCCATCCTCAGTTCCAGATATAAGTGGTCGAAAACGCTTTTCGACACTCAAGTATATCGTAGTGTACGCTTTCGCCTTTTTAGTAGCGTAATCTCGTCTTTCCTTCGCGTCTGCGTCTTTATCTCTGTGCCGGTGATCTCTGTGCCGGTGATTATATTCCATGCGTTGCGGTCCATCAGTAGTACTTTTGCATCTTCACACCATGACGAATAGTTGTCACCGGTAAGCTGTTCAATGCTTGCTTCTAACGACAGGCCCGCCATCACTGTATTCATTAGTGCCTCTTCGTGTGAAAAACGTACTGATAAATGTATATTGAAAATAAAATTGCCTAACACCTGTGTCCATAACTCTTTGCTAAAGACCCATAACCATGATAGTCTCCGTCCCTTAATAAGACGAAGACTTTAGCAGAGTTTCAGTGTAAAAATAAGTACACAGGTTTAAAAGCAAAAAAGAAGTTTATTCATATACTAAATTAAATAATCTCATATACAACTCGAATACTATCAAGTTGCAAGAATAACTAGGCAGCGTAGACCAGACTCACACTCGACTGCATGTTGCATTCCTTAAATACAAGTTAGAGCCAGTGTTGCCACTGATAGAAAAGAAAGTAACAAAAAGAAAATAACATTCATACGTTATGCAAAGCTATGGCGTCATAAGATGAAATGTGAGATAAGAATAGAAGCTTAACACTAAGGAAATCCTCTAAAAAGCAATTTCATTATTTTTTTCATTGTGATCATCCTAAAATGCACTTCGTAGCGAAGCACGTGTATTCAGCTATAATAGTGGTACATCTATATATTTAAGTTGCTAAGTCGGCGTTTTGGGCAGTCCGTGAGAGAAAAATGTTTAAATCTGTTTTTAGAAACTCACTGTTTCTGCGAATGCTCAGTGACATGTTTTAAAGACAAACACGTTTGTTCCGAGGAGTCTCTCTAGATCGCTCTCTGCCATTTTTATTTTTATATTTGTGATATATAAGATTAAACCTGAAGGAAATTGTTTATTTCGCGCTGTTTAATTAGCGATAATTTACAATTAAAAAAATTGCTTTCTGCGCATGCTCAGTGACATTTTTAAATCTGTCTTTAGATACTCACTAAGCACGAGGTCGTTTAAACACATTCATTTGTTTCTGCGCATTAGTATGATTTTCAACATTTGACAATGATGTGTTGCGTATAATTTGTGTATTAATACATTTATTTACTATCTAGCCGTCATGTTTTGACGGGTACCAGCTAGTAAATACACTAGTGTAAGAAATCTATATATATAAAACGCGTAGGTATGCGGCACAAAAATCGATGATATTTCTACACTCCGAATGGCAACGGCTGCCACTACTAGATGTAAACATTAGCAGCCGTCCGCAATTTGCAACCGCGTGTCAACATGGATTTACGCACTGAAATCAAGAATGTTCGAAAGTGAGCTGCACGATCAAGTGAAAATTGGGAACAGTCTCAAGAAAAAAGGCGAAGAAATAATTCATTAAGCGAGAGGCGTGAAAGAGAGAGCATAAATAATCGCGAGGTTAGGCTTAACCGTCGCCGGCATAGCAATAAACATCCAGTAATAGTTAATTTTCTACACTTTTTTTCAGTACTTGCTGAATTTTTACTCCATTTTATAAGTGAAAAAATTTTCTCAACAATTTATTATTTGATATGATTAAGTGTAGATATCTGAATTGTGAACAGTAATACATACAGAGAGTGATGTAATCAGCACTATATTTTAAAATTTTCCCCAACAATTTCTTATTTGTTGTAATGATAAAGTGTAGATATCTTAATTTTGAAAAGTTGCTGAATTTTTGCTCCATTTTATAAGTGAAGAAATTTTCCCAACAATTTATTATTTAATATGATTAAGTGTAGATATCTGAATTGTAAACAGTAATACATACAGAGAGTGATGTAATCAACACTATATTTAAAATAATTTTTCCCCAACAATTTCTTATTTGTTGTAATGATAAAATATAGATATCTTAATTTTGAAAAATAGTACATACAAAGAGGGATGTAATTTTTAAAATCATTGATGTTGGGTTTCTCAGTCTTATCTTTAACTCTTTTCTGAGGTAATGGAAATTCACATTTTTTTATCACGATGTTCTAGAATCAGCCTTATAGAGAATACCCCTTAACAACATATATTTGTGATGGCAGGTAATGGTAACATTCCTTACATATGCTACTTTCAGTTGCGCTATTTTGTTAAAGAATATATAAAACTAAAAGCGACCATGCTGGTCGCGCAGCGGCTAGTTAAGAGAATTTGCAGACTTGGTCGATTATCTCTAGAACTACTGTACCGATTTTAATGAAATTTGATATGTACATACATTGATACAATACAAAACAAATAACCATTCAATAATTGTAATACACACGCATTATCGTGAGTAACACTCGTTGGAGTCGGAAGGTATGAAACAGCGGTTGCAGAATAAACAAAAAAATGGGTTAATAGACGGGTTAATAGGGGGTATGGTCCCCTCTTACAGATATACAGGTCTCGCAGCGTGATTTCATACTTGAAATAAGGCAGTTTATCATTTCCTGTGGCAATTGGTCCCACTCGTTCAGCAACGCTGTTTTCATTCCCTGGATGGTTCTCTGAGGGGGGTTACGAGTTGCAATTGCCCTCCTCAGAGCGTCCCAGACATACTCTATAGGGTTAAGATCTGGAGAGCTGGCTGGCCAATCCATCCGGCGAATATCCTCACTCTCTAGAAATTCGTCGACCAGAAGAGCTCTATGTGTCCTCATGTTATCGTCCATTAAAATGAACTCAGGGCCAACTGCACCCCTGAAAAGGCGAACATAGGGCTCCAAGACCTCATCCCTATATCTCACACCAGTCACAGTGCCTCTTTCAAAGACATGGAGAGGTGTGCGGCCATCCAACATGATGTCTGCCCAGACAATTAAACCTCCTCCGCCATAATGGTCGATTTCGCGGACATTGGAGGGTAGGTAGCGGGTCCCTGATTCTCTCCATATGAACCTACGGCGAGAATCGGTGTTTAGGCTGAACCGGGACTCATCAGTGAAGAGAACGGTCGCCCATTGATCCATACTCCAATCTCTATGCTCTCTGCACCATGATAAACGGATTCTCCTGTTCGTAGAAGTGAGCGGGACGCAAACAGCAGGTCTTCTTGCAAACAACCCTGAAGTCTCATGAAGTCTTTTGGAAACAGTCACCCTTGATACACGGGTTCCCGTGGCTGCATACAAGTCACGAGAGAGCTGAGAAGCTGTAGCACTCCTGTTACGCCTCACTATAATCGACAAATGGCGATCTTTTCTGGCCGTCGTGGCTCTTAGACGACCTTGCCCAGGCTTTCTCTCGATGGATCCGGTATCCTGGAACTGTTTCCACAAGTTACACACGACGCTGGGCGTTAAATTGAACTCTCTACAAATTTGGACTTGAGATTGGCCTGCTTCTAGCCTCCCCACAATTCGCCACCTCATTCCATCATCTAAACGTTGGTGGTTACTCATTTTTACTGTTACAATTTGAAATTAACTGATTGCTTCAAAATAACACCAAGAAATTCGCCGAGGTGTGCTAGCGAACGAAATGCGTCTTAACTTACGCGCGCTTATAAAGCCTGTTTCTCTACTGGCTCCGTCTACACACACGTTTACGCTTACATATTTGACGTACAAGATTTGCATTCTTGTCTAGAAGAAGTGGTTTTACATTCAGTTCAGTTTTTTTTCATGAAATTCAATAAAATATGCAAATTCTCTTAATTTATTTCACCAGTGTATATGTAATGCTTAAATATGGGGGGGGGGGCGATCGCGTGAACTTTAAACGGGGTTTTTGTTTAGGAAGAAATAAGATTGGCCTGCTTCTAGCCTCCCCACAATTCGCCACCTCATTCCATCATCTAAACGTTGGTGGTTACTCATTTTTACTGTTACAATTTGAAATTAAGCGATTGCTGCAAAATAACACCATCTATTAGCCCATTTTTTTGCTTATTCTGCAACCGCTGTTTCATACCTTCCGACTCCAACGAGTGTTACGCACGATCATGCGTGTGTATTACAATTATTGAATGGTTATTTGTTTTGTATTGTATCAATGTATGTACATATCAAATTTCATTAAAATCGGTACAGTAGTTCTAGAGATAATCGACCAGGTCTGCAAATTCTCTTAATTTCTTACACTAGTGTAATTTATTTCACAAAATTGTTTACTCCAATATTTATTTGTGTTGCAGATTTGCATGCACTTAACCAAAGATGGCTGGACGGAGAGTTGGGACGATGTCGCAAAAGCTCCCTATGTCTACAAAGATGACCAGTGGGTTAGTTACGATAATAAACGAAGTGTTGAAATAAAGGTAAGGAAATCTGAAGTATGCAAACGCATATTAATCCTTGTTAATCAAGCCTACAATTCTTTGGATGGTTGAGAGCGCTACCGTCATATTTTAGTTATTTATTTTTTGGTTACACGAGAGATAATTAGACCGGGACCTGCTGCTTAAGGCTGCTGTGTACTAATCATATTGGACTCGCTCACCTCAGTATTAACCTATTGAGAAAATGTGTCTACTATTGGCAGCTCCATAAATACTGATAATCCAATGAAAAGGGTATTTTCAGATAGCTTCAACTTGTTTGTACCTTGAAACACGATTCATTTGATAAATTTGATCCACCAAAGAAATTTAGGAGCATTTAAAACCAGTGTTGCCAACCTCTACGAAGCGCCTTCCCCTAGCGCCATCTCGAAATCCCCTGTCCCCCCCTAACACCAACTTGAGATCACCCTAGACCTTCCTAAAAGAAATTCTGGTTCCAAATAGGCATCCTGTTTGAGAGATAAATTGAAATAAATAGAAAATACACACTTGTATAATGAAATGGAGGTTTATTTACATTTTACATATGTATGGAACTTATAATCTAATAAAAAAATGCGTCTCGATTGTACAAAATATTAAAAAATGTCCCCCCCCCCCCCCACAAAATGCCCCTAAAAAAATGGGGCCCCTAAAAACACCCCTTTTCGTCTAACTTACCTCCAAATTTCGTCTAACTTAACCCCAAGTTGGCAACACTGTTTAAAACACACTAAATCAGATTTCCCCCCCCCCCGATTAATTTAAAATATAAAATATTATTTGCATTTTTTTAGGAATCGAAAAATGCCCCTAAGGTGTAAAATTTTTTTCTCTATTATAGAGTACAATTGTTCTAAAAAAAATCTTTGAATCCAGGTCGGCAATCCTTGGACCCATTTCCTCCATAGGTTAACATTGAAGTGAGCGAATCCAATAGGGTTAGTACACAGAAGCCTTAATCAAGCCTACAGATCTTTGGTTGGTTGAGAGCGCTGTGGTTTTTTATTCCTTTTTCTTCTGCTACACGAGTGGTAATTAGACAGGGACCTACCGCTTAAATCCAATTCCGAACGGCAGAGCCGGGCCGATCAACAGTGACGCCCGAGGGTACGTTTTTGAAACGGCGCCTTTTTTAAATTTTTGGAGACTCTTAACTAATGAATATATCTCTATTATAAATAGTTTACTTAATAAAATAACAGGCATTTTTGGAAAAATGTGTATTTAAAAAAATCTTAAGTTACAGAACTTTAAAAAAAAGTAGAAAAAGTAAATAAATTTGAATATACGTTATTTGTTATGTCATAAAAATGATTTCTAAATCATGCTATGAGACTCTATGGCAGAATTTTGGGTCATTGAATCTCTATAATTTATTGTTGCCATGTTTTTATTAACTCACTTTCTTGTTTGTGTGTGTGTGTTTGTTTGCCTGGTACAAATCTTGCAATCGATTTTTAACTAACTTCCCGACTAGCTAGACATTTGAAACTTTCAGAATAGCTCAGAATACGATGATAATGCATTTTTTAATACCTTTAGCCATCTTTAAGCAGAATTAAATTCATTTTCAGTTAATTTTGTTTTGTAGACTGGTGCAGCCATCTATCGGCCGGGACGGGAACGAAAAGTTAAACGCAAGTTAACTTCCAATTCCCGAGCTAAACGACTGATTACGCCTTTGATACCTCTTCATTACGCATTTGATCATTTTCTTTCAAGTTGATGGGATAATTCGTCAAAAAATTTTAAAAAAGTATTTATTAATACATAGAATTGTGAAGTTTATATGATTCAACAGAAAATTCAAAAACATGGTATATAAAAAGTTCTTTTTATCTTGTAATTATTTTACTTATAATAATGCCTTTTCTGTAGAAATGATTACTAGATCATGCAATCGCTCTTGAGTTGTTGTTCGCAGATAATTCTTAAAAATTTTCAGTTTATAAAAACTGCGCTTGGCTGCTGCTACCGTAACAGGTAGAGTTAGCAGAATTCTTAGAACTACAACTACGTTTAGTTTACTACAACTACAGTCGCCTCGTTGTTAGCCTCACACTGGACCCGATTTAGAAAATTCTTGACTATAGGCACAACTCGGGATGAGGGTCCCTTAACACTGATGTGAGCGTAAAATTTCCAAAATTGACACACACAAAAAAAAAATAATAATCATGAATTGTTGTGAAAGTACCATTTTACCAAGAATTGGCTATTTGAAGCGTAGAAGCCTAGAACATTATCAAGTAACAAAAAGTAATACAACATATTGTACCAAATAAGTGGTACGGAAAGATATTTTTAAAAGTGAATTTCAAATACAGAAATAAATATGCCAGTTACCGGAATTGAAAAACAGAGATTTTATAAACAGCAACTTTTACAACTTGCAGCAGTAGACAAAATAATACAACAAATCTTCGCTGGGAGTCGACAAGCTCCAGCACCTATGTATTTCTATTAACAATAAGGAATTCAAAGTTTTCATTAATACAGTATAACACTTATTAATAAATAGCATACGACCTTATAATCTCTTACGCTAAGATCCTCGTCTCAAGCCCGACCAGAAAATATCTTTTCAAGAAAAAAATATCGCCAGTTCCAATTCCTCAACCTATCGCCACAAAAACAACTTTTTTACTGAACTTTTATTCCATACTCTTATTCACCTAGGAAACAAAACCCGTGATGCCACACCTCTCAACCAAACCATTTTCCAACAATAGACCCAAGAGCAGGATTTATTTCTTACTCCATGGTAGACGCGTGACCGTGCTAAACCATAGTTTTAATTCACGCGAACTCCAAAACATCGCATGCTGGCGATAACATGCCAAGTTGGCCCCTAACTCGTAACAATATTAACTTCATCGTTAAAACACCAATACAATGCAACCCAAAAAACTTATTAATCCCTTATATACACTATAACATACATATGATGAACTATACATATAACTATACATATGATGAACCTATCAATCAAATTTGAAAGGATAGATAAAAAATTGCTATTAAAAAAGGTAAAATAAAAAAAAATTAAATTGTGAATTTTTTCTTTTAAAATCAAAATTTTTTGGGGGGCCCCCAACATTCGGGGGCCCCTAGGCCCGGGCCTAATGGAAAATCAGGGCCTGGCCTCACATCTGCCGAACACCTACAGACGTCCGTATCAATAAAGGGACTCGAACTTATAAACTCTGGTACAGAATGCCAGCGCCCTAGCCCAGTGATTCTCAACCTTTTTTTTCGTCACGGTACACTTTTAATAATTTTAAAATTTGGCGGCACACTAACAATACGATAAAATTAAAAGAATTTTACTTTGATAATTGATTGATGTGCCTATAGTATACTTTGTAATAATTACAATATAAAAATAACTTTTTATATACCATGTTTTTAAATTTTCTGTTGAATCATATAAACTTGACAATTCTATGCATTAATAAATACTTTTTTAAATTTCTTTTGATGAATTATCCCATCAACTTGAAAGAAAATGAAGTTAATTGGAAGTTAACTTGCGTTTAACTTTTCGTTCCCGTCCCGGCCGATAGATGGCTGCACCAAAATTAACTGAAAATAACTGAAAATGAATTCAAATCTGCTTAAAGATGGTTAAAAGTATTAAAAGAATGCATTGTCATCGTGTTCTGAGCTATTCTAAAAGTTTCAAAAGTCAATAGTCAGGAAGTTAGTTAAAAATCGATTGCAACATTTGTACTGGACAAACACACACACAAACAAACAAACAAGAAAGAGAGTTAATAAAAAAATGGTAATAAAAGTAGCATACGAAATAATTTTTATTGAAATATAAAATGAAATTGCATTACGAAGTAAACAAAATGTTTATTTAACTACAAATTACATTTAATGCGAAATTTGAGCTTGTTGTTTTTTGATAACTTCATTTATATTTGGGCGTAAAAATGACAATGCTACTCTCATTTCGTGATCCAGATTTAAAAGTCCAGAACTGCAATAGTCATGCGCATTGGTTCAGCCAGTCCCAACTAGAACTGATTGAATTACTTGGCTGACGTCGCTTATGTATGGGCATTTGCGGTGGCGGCACACTTTAAGAATCTCGCGGCACAGTGGTTGAGAATCATTGCCCTAACCAGGCCCTGATTTTCCATTAGGCCCGGTAGGCCCCCGAATGTTGGGGGCCCCCGAAAAATTTTTATTTTAAAAGAAAGAAAAGAAAAAATTCCCAATTCAAATTTTTTTAATTTTTCTTTTTCTAATAGCAATTTTTTTATAGCGGGTGGGCAAAAAGTCCGTAAAAACTTTAAAAATTCATAAAAACCGGAAAAATAACCAAAATAAAAAAAAAAGTTTGCAGGGTAGCATCGCCAGGTCACGGGATTTTTTTTAAGAGAGGAAAAAAAATAACTCAAAAAACAGCCGACAGGTGGCGCTGACGCACACAAGTCAAAAAAGATACGAAAATAACGAAAAGAATGCTTCTAAATCGTTTATTACAGCAGTAGGTGTTCCACATGACCCCCACCACAGGGGATAATACATTGCAGGCGAGTCACAAATCCAGCAACGGCAGAGTGTAGCAGGTCCGAATATATACATGACACCTCTCCGCGGATAGCATCTTTCAGTTCCAGCAGATTGGAAGGACCAAATAGATACACCCGGGATGATACACCCGTTGACTTGTGTACGTCAGCGCCATCTGTCGGCTGTTTTTTGAGTTTTTTTTCCTGTCTTAAAAAAATCCCGTGACCTAGTGATGCTAACCCAGCAAACTTTTATTATTTTGGTTATTTTTCCGGTTTTTATGAATTTTTAAAGACTTTTTGCCCACCCGGAATATCCTTTCAAATTTGATTGATTGGTTCATCATATGTATAGTTATATGTGCAGTTCATCATATGTTTGTTATAGTGTATATAAGGGATTAATAAGTTTTTCTGGTTGCATTGTATTGGTGTTTTAATGATGAAGTTAATATGTTGTATTGCTTTTTGTTATTTGATTATGTTCTAGGGTTATACGCTTCAAATAGCCAATTCTTGGTAAAATTGTACTTTCACAATGATTCATGATTATTTTTTTTTTTTTGGTGTGTGTGTGTGTGTGTCAACTTTGGAAATTTCACGCCCACGTCAGTATTAGGGTGCCCCCATCCCGAGTTAAGCCTATAGTCAAGAATTTTCTAAATTGGGCCCTGGCCCTAACCATTCGGCCATCAACTGGCTATAGTTCTTTGATTCATACAGCTTTTGTTTCCTTTAATAAGAAAATAATATAAAATATTTTCCTCCATGACATTCCAAATATTTTGTAAAAAATGTCATTTTGCCGCGAAACGTTTTGTTTTAATACGATCTATTCATTTTTATTACCATGTTTTTATTAACTCGCTTTCTTGTTTGTTTGTTTGTGTGTTTGTCCATTACAAATCTTGCAGTCGATTTTTAACTAACTTTCCGACTAGCTAGACATTTGAAACTTTTAGAATAGCTCAGGACACGATGACAATGCATTCTTTTAATACTTTTAGCCGAAAAAATCCGCAAGGTGGCGCTTCGATCGAATTCAATGCTTGCCCTTTTGCGTAACGGCGTTTGACGATTTTGAAAGCAGAATACATGTGAATTTAGTTTGTTTACAAAAATATTGTGCGAAAAAGTTTTAAAAATTATAGAAATTAAAGTTTATAAAGTCTGTGGATAGTGGAAACGACTAAAGAGTGATTAAAATTAAATTAAAGAAAGTGAAAAAGAATAATTAAGTGAAGGTTTGTGCAATCAAGAGAGAATTGTCAAGTTTATATGATTCAACAGAAAATTCAAAAACGTGGTATATAAAAAGTTCTTTTTATCTTGTAATTATTTACCACAGGCCAGAAGAATCATATATTCTACCCCTATTTTCTGGTTCCTCTCGTTTTTGTCGTTTTCTACAAGTAATTTAAATTTTACTGAAACATTTATCTTCCCTGAATAGAGGGGGCAGGATCTATGGTTATTGACAAACTGCGCGTAAGCCACGAATAGGGTGAGATGCTTATAGTTTTCACTCGCTCTTTTTGGAAGGAGTCGTTTTCACGTCGTAAAAATAAAGTTATCATCATTCATCCTCGAGAATTAAAAACACAAATCTACTTAATATTTAATGTCTATGAAATAGCTTTGTGCTAGAAAGAACAATCGGAACGCTGGGGAAATAAGATATGCGACAGAAACCGGAACAAAATAAAATTATTGGTATCACAAGTTCAAACACATGTATCCGAACTTTAAGACTAGTAGACTAAATAGAAATAAATCATTGGCTAGGCGTTACACTGGTGGTTCTCAACCTGGAGGGCACCCCCTCCCCCCCCCCCCGAATAGGAGTCGTGAGTGATATTCGAGGAGTGGCGCGGATGGTTAGCAAAAAATATAAGTAGAATGTATTTTATTAGTGTTACTTGTATTTTTTAGGTTTAACCCTTACGTCGGCTCATCAGTCTAGGAGACCGTTGTTGCACCTGTTCTGAAGGGTGGGGTGGTGGTGGGGGGGGGGGGTTATCAGACTGTTGAGGGTTTGTGAGTTCTTCCGTCGGGTCCTGACCTTCAAGTACAACACATCAGAGATTTTCGCCCGCTCGTATTTTGTCGATAAATTTAATCTTTGTAAAACATAGTCGGTCTTTTGGACCGATGAGCCTTGAACTGATTTAAATTTTTGCCGGTCTCTATGACCGATAAGCCTTGAACTGTATTAATTATCTGTCAGTCTGCATGCATTCTATTTCCAAGATCTTTGTTGTATTTTTGCAGCTAGCATGGCTGGAAGAATTTTTCCTGTTTCACAACGAACCAGACATTTTGTCTCTCTTGCGCTATCACAGATTGAGGAATCGGATTCTGAAATTTTTGTTGAATAATCTATTTTTTATTTACCCTTTTCAAGAACGAGAGGTGGCAGTAGTTTTGCATTGATGACTTATAACTGCGAAAAACTTATTAAAATAGGAAAGTATCCTAATTTTATAGCGCGGTGGTCTGTGAGACCGATGAGCTGGGGAACAGTATAAAGACCGATGAGCTAGGGAACAGTATAAAGACAGATGAACCGACGTAAGGGTTAAAAAGGGGGGTAAGGTATGAGGGTCATCCAATGGAGGGGGACATAAAAAGATTGAGAATCCCTGCTTTTCACTATAGACGAATAAACACGAAAATATTTAATTCATTGACTGACTCACGGATAAGGCGTTTGATGGTACTAAAATGGACATTAGCATTGGAAATCTGCGAAATGGATGCATCTCTCTTGGTCAGGAGATTGGCAGACTCGTTGCTAGATACTCCGCCGTGGCCCTGGATCCATTGAAAAACGACATTTTTATGGTGGCTATTTAAGTACTACAAAAACGTCCTACACTCAAGGATGTTAGCAGAGTGAGATGTATTATAAGAATCAATTCCAATTAAAGCAGCTTTAGAGTCACAAAAGCTAACAACTTTGGAGAAATGGTCTAGAGGACATTGCAGTTGCTTAAGTGCTACACGTATTGCAAAGACCTCTCCGTTGAGAGCAGTTCTGCTCTTTCCAATTTAAAATAAAATAAAAATATAAGAACGAACAAAACTATACCTATTGAAATAAAACGATTTTATCTGTAAAATTTGGATTCAGTGAAAAGGCCGTACATAAGGATCTAGATGCCGCAGGTATCCCCTGATCTACTAGATAGCACCTGCAGAATTTAAACACTTGTACATTTTGCCTTTCTATGACGTCAGCAGCTTATGCCTAACGTTATTCATTTACTTGTTTGTCTAGATTAAACCAAACATCTTGAACATCTCAACTTTTTGCTTGAAAGTCATTATCCGGTTTCGTTACGGAAGTTGACATTTGAAGTTTTTTCTGTAATGTTTATGGTGAAGTGTGATGTGGTTCCGCCTCTTTAAGTGTTGATTTTTATTAATTTATAAATTGTTTATGAAATTTTCATGTTAAGCTCTACCGCTTATGGTAATTATGGTATTTGGTTTTTTATTTATACGTACAATTTAATAAGAGTTTATGTTTTATTTTGCAAGGCTATTGAATTTTGTGTTAATTTATGAATGTAAATGTGCATAAATGGCATTTAAGAGCATGCCGAAATGTTCTCACGAGACGTCTAAAGCCTTAATTTTTACCTGTTAAGTAGATTTTTAATGTAAAATAACGAATCAATAGTTTATAAACTATTTTAACATGTTTGATAAATTCTTTTGCGAGAGCATGTAAAATCACATGTTTTTGTTTGTAATTAAAAGGATGACACTATGCCCAAAGATAAAGATTTTTAATATCTATAGTGCCCGGTATAAAGGGCTTAAGTCAAAAACAGTAATTTAAATATACCAAGGTATTGGCTTTTATACCAATCGCAGAACAATAATTTCGACTTGAGTCTTTTGTACAAAGAAATGTACTTTTGTTTACAAAATTGATAGCCTTAAGCCTTTTATACAAGTCAAAAGATTTTTTTATCAACTAGGGGCTTCTCTCCTAGGCTCGCTCCTCTATTATGGCTAATAGCGAGATACATAGGGGCGATTCTCGGGCAATGTAACAGCTTCCATCCATTTACTGTTGTCACCCTTAATGCGAAGGGCGTTTCATCACTGTTGAATTATCAGCTTTAAAATTCAATTAAAAATCGAAAATTTAAGATATAGACTTGAAATGAGGTTTATATGAATAAGAAAGCTTTCAGCTTCCAGATTATGTAAATATTTTTTTTGTAAGATAAAAACTCGAGGAGTATCGATATTACATCCACATAGGGTACGATATTTCTTGAAAAACTGTGTTTCATTTTTTGATGAAGATATTAGTCTGGTTTAAAATATTTTTAAACAAATGAGATCTAGTTTGAAAGAGAAATGTCTGTAGTCTTAGATTGTAAAAAGATCCAAATTCTACGATCATGTTTTGGCGAGTTATCGTAATCAGAAGATGAAAAAGTCAATATTTTCCCACAAAACATAAAATTTAAAAAAAATTAGAGTCCGACGAAGCTGAGACATGTCTAACTTTGGTCCCCCCATTTTTCTGCATCCATTGGTATCGCTCTCGACCCCATACCCCCAGCGGTTTCGGAGGAGATAGCGTGACAAGCTTTTGACAGCGGCAGCGGGAGTTACTTTTTTTTAGAATAGAGAGATACTAGCAAATATCTGAAAATCCCTTTTTTTGACTTAGGCCCTTTATACCGGGCACCATAGATATATTGACGGAAATATTGCGTCAAAAAGCTAAAATCAGTTCCAGTTTAAAACAAAAAAATTTTGTATTCTTCTCCTCGCTTAATTTGTTTTCTTCGTGAAACTAGAAGCTTATAGTTTCATAACTTTCTGAAATAAAGTAATAAATGTAGAGTTAAGCAATTTATCACAGAAGTAAATACAGACATGTTTATACTTTCAAATAATTTCTCTACTGTACTTTGACATTTTATTTCAGATGGATTACTTGAAGGAAAAAAATTTAGCCGGTGCATTGATATGGTCTACTGATACAGATGACTTCCGAGGAACGTGTTATGGTAAAAGAAATCATCTCCTAACTGCTTTGACGGATAGCCTTTGGAAATAAAGAATTCGTGATGTGATAAGTCGATTCTGTGAAAATAAATGTAAAATATTTTTCTTACAATTTTGTACAAAATTGAATAAAACTGTCGAACTTCTGTTTTCTCATAAAATTCGAGTTGGCGTATATTTTATGGCGGGAGCAAAGCAGAAATAAGAAATGCGATATATTATCTTGATAGTATAGTAATTAGTAGATATTATTTGAGAATTTTAATTCCGTAAAACGTGAACATGGAAAGAAATTATGCACACACTGTCTAAAATTATTTTGTAATAAGTATATTACTTATTAAAACTATGTAACTGCCGAGAATATTCAGGTGTACATACATACAGACATTTAAGCAATTTACATATTGTAATATTATCACGCTTTAAAAGAAATAAACCCTTATGTAAAATTATAAAATTTCCTATGATCGAAAATAGTGACTATTCAAAATTTTCTCAGAGATGAATATAAAAGTTTCAACATATTAATTGTCCCGTCTCAAAATTCCAAACTAGAAATTATAATTAAAATCTTAGTTTACCTGACGGGTCTTTTCGATTACGCCGGCGTTGTTTTGTAGTCAGTGTGGATTCAGGCAAAATCATGGTCTTTGTACATCACAAAACATTTATTCTTAAGATTTACATGAAGAAACTAGCACATTCAGAGGCGAATTACACCACTGTCTAAATATTACAACCATCAGCTATAAAAGCTTTCTTTAGAATAGCTCTTTTAAGCGACTACTTCCAACCTAAAAGAGAGAATAGAGTACAAAAAAACACATGACCATGGATCTAGTTCTTTCCTACATGCCAAACCTCCAAGGCCAAGGCAATAATCAAAACACGGACCCGCCACCTGCTGGTAAGAACGGGTCATCCTCCCACCTTTGGTTTTGGTCACCAAGGCTCAAAATCAAACAAAAGGAAAAGAAAACATTAATAAACATGTTACAATAAACAAATAAATGGGAAGCAAAGAAAATAGTCAATGAGTTCATAAATTCAGTCTATTTGGAGTCTTAATGATTCTGCCCTTTCTAGTAACTCGTGGTTGCTGACTGGATCTCACAACAGAGTCCGTCTTCTTGACAGCACTGGGGTCTGTACTCGGGGACAGCTTCGAATTATCAGTGCATCTCTTCGAAGTTTCTCGAGGAGGTATCTTAGCTATAAGTGTAGTACATTTTGTTCGAATGTTGCCACTTTCCTCAGTAGAAATTTCCAAAGGATACAGTCTTTGTACTGGACGTATTAAAAAACCGTTTTCCGTCTTAATTTTAGCCACCCTAACTAATCCATCCTTACCAGGATATACTTCTACTATCTTAGCCAATGGCCAATTTATTCTTCTTTGGTTATCGTGACCTACCAGAACAATATCTCCTACAGCAATTTTCTTGTTGTTCTTAGCCATCCCTTTAGAATTTTTTAATTGCCCCAGGTACTCGACTCTGAATCTGCTACGTAAATTTTTTTTTCAACTTTAACAAATATCGAAATCTTCTTTTTAGATTCACGTTTTCAAGGTTATCTAGGTCGGGAAGTCCAGTTTCTGTAATTCCTTGTATAAACATATTAGGAGTCAAGGGAACCAAATCATCAGTATCTTCGCAGATAGTAGTTAGTGGTCTAGAGTTCATCAAGCCTTCAATATCGCATATAACCGTATAAAGTTCTTCAAAGTCCAAGGCTGCTCGTCCCAATATTCTTCTCAAAATTTGCTTTGTACAGCCTATTAACCGCTTCCACCAGCCACCCCACCATGGTGCAGCTGGAGGGTTGAATTTCCATGTTATGTTCTTTACAAGAGCTTCGTTACGGATTTTTGCATGTGCAGGGTCGGCGAATAACTTCGAAGCTCCACAAAAATTTGTACCTCGATCACTGTATATAATTAAAGGTCTGCCTCTTCTCGCAACAAACCTTCTCAGTGTTTGCAAAAATGCTTCTGATGACAATGACGTTAATAATTCGAAGTGAACCGCTCTGTAAACTGCACAAGTGTACAGCACGATCCAACATTTTCCCCCGTGTCTCAAATGTAAAGGACCAGCTAGATCAACACCGGTAACCTCGAACGGGGCTGCATCTCTAATTCGATCTTCTGGCAAAGCAGGGGATTCTGGTTGAACAGAGTTCACAGTAAACCTTCTGCATCTAACACAACGCAATGTCACTTGTCGGATGGATCTTCTACATCTCAGTATCCAAAACCTCTCCCGTAGGTTATTCATTAATATTTGGACACCTGCGTGATTCAACTCTTTATGTTTCCACTCTATTAGTCTCTGCACTATGTAGTGATTTCCAGGTAGAATAATAGGCAAACGAAAATCTGTGCTATCTTTGCTTCTGAGGATAAGAGACTTTACTCTTAAAAGTCCTTCTTTATCTACCATAGGATGTAATCTCTGCAAACGGCCTTCAATTCCGTTAGGAAACTCTTCTCTCTGAACCATCTTCATCAAGATTATTTCAGCATGCTTCAATTCTTTGTTGTTAAGTTCCCCTGAAGTACGATGGGAATTTCGTATGTTCGAGATGAATCTGCATATCCATGCTGTAATTCTCAATAACTTCATGTAAGAAGAGTATCTTTCATAAAACTTTCCCGTGTTTTCTGTGTTCAAGGCGGAAATAATTGATTTCTTCTTTTCCGAGTTAACGATATGCATTTCAGGGGACGCTTTGTGCTTTGGCCATTCACTGATGGGTGTTTTCAAAAACTCAGGACCCTCCCACCAGACAGATTCGAGTAGGACATCAGCATTACAACCACGTGACGGGAGGTCGGCAGGATTCATACTTCCTGGAACAAATTTCCACTCATCTGTGTTGCTCAAAGATCTGATTTCAATAACACGGTTCATAACAAACACCGCCCAAGCTTCTTGGTTTTTTATCCAGAACAAAGCATTCATGGAATCTGTCCAGTAAAAAATCTGAGCTCTCTCGTAAGGAAAATCTTTCTTAATAGAGTTCATCAGTCTAACTCCCAAACAACATGCTAGGAGTTCAAGCCTGGAAATTGAGACAGATTTCAAAGGTGCTACACGAGCACGAGCTTGCACCAATTGACATTTAGCGCCAAAATTATTTTCTTGTCTAAGATATATACAGGTTGCATAAGCGTGTTGTGACGCATCACAAAACACGTGAAATGACAAATTAGTATCCAGATCAGAATTTCTCAATATTCTTCTAGGGATTCTGATATCTTGCAAGAATTTCAATTCATTTTTCCATTTTTGGAATTTTTTCTCGAGATCACTGGGTAGTCTGGCATCCCACGGCAATTTTCTTCGCCAACATTCTTGTAATAAAATTTTTGGAATCAAAATCACGGGACAAAGAAAACCTATCGGATCGAATATCTGACTAGCTAAAGACAGAATAATTCTCTTGCTCAAATTTACATCTTCGTAATCACTAAATTTCGGATCGCAGTATAGAGTATCCTCCGAAACATTCCAATTTAATCCTAGAACAGAGACAGTTTCTTCTAGAGTTTCTGATGTTTCTGGTTGCAGACCATTAACCATCCAACCCCTGAGATCAAAACATGCTGATGACATGATCTCTTTTGATTCTTTAATAAAATTAATCACTTCTTCTTCTGAGTCGCAACTCGTAACGCAGTTATCCACGTACATAGACATCTTCAGTTTGGTAGCTGTCTCTTGCAAGTAAACAGGAACATTACTTAAATGGTAGTTCAGGGTAGCTCCTAAAAGGAATGGACTGGAGTTCACCCCAAAAACTACTCGGCGATGTCTGAAAATTTTCATTTTGTTAGGATCACCATTCTCCCACCACAGAAATCTGAGAAAGTCGCAATCCGCTTCATTTATTCCAATTTGCAAAAAAGCTTTCCGGATGTCTGCAATCACTCCGTACTTGTTCAAACGAAACTTATTCAAAACACTCGGAATTAACTTGATGTAGTTTGGGCCTTTAGTTAGACAATCATTAAGTGAGAAGCTACCCTTTTCTTTCGCGGAAGCATCGAAAACAGGTCGAATTCTCGTCGTCGAATGCTCCTTGATGACTGCTCTATGTGGCAGGTAATGACAATTTGTCTTCTCTAACTCATCGGGTTTCACTTCTTCGATTATTTTTTCACCAAGCCATTCATTAAAGACTTCTTCATAATCTTCAATTAAGCCCTTATTTTTTAGAGCATTCACAGCTGATTTCAGTCTTCGCTCAGCAACAACCTTATTATCTGAGAGAACTTGGTGTCCCTCTATCCATGGCAATGAGACCACGTATCGGCCATCACCATCTCTGCTTAGGGTATTTTCAAAATGTTTTCCAGATGCCTCTTCAAGTTCTAATTGGGATTGTTTTTCGGCAGGATCTCTGATACCAAGGCTATCTAATTCCCACAGGTCTGCAATTCGTACATCTGTAGCTAACATCGAAGTAACTACAAGGTTTTCAGTCTGCTCCGAATGACCCTTTGTACGACCCAAGACCGTCCAACCTAACTTTGTTTCCACAGCTGTAAGACCAGATTTAAGTCTTTTCAATTTCCCTGTCATTAGCTTACCGGCCACATCTGCACCCATGAGAAGTTCTGTGGGGCCAAGGCAATCTTCTAAACGTATCCCCATATCGGACAAATCATCTTCACACAGTTGTGTGCTAGGTGGCATAGTTTGACAAATTGTAGTCTGGTTAAGAACATCAAAATTACAGCGGTAGTTGTCACCGATATCAGAGAGGTAAGCTTTATAGACATTGTGTTCACAAGTATTCGTGCTTGAACCGCCAAATAAGGAATGTTTCAATTTTTCCTTCCTCATCGACTTGTAGCCGACCTTTTCCGCAGTGCTTTCTAACAGGTAGGATCTGTGGGATGCGGAATCGATTATTGCACGTATTTTCAAACTCCTGTTATCACCCTTCAAAACGACAACGAGTGTTGGCAACAAAACTCTTGGAGTCGAAGAAACATTAGCCAATGTTTCGTCTTGCACGGAAGTAGCTTTGTCACTCCTAACACCTTGTGTATTGGGAGTGAATTTTTGATTATTTCTGCAGAGGAGACTATGGTGGGATTTTCCACAAATCGTGCAGTTATATTTACTTCTACACGAACTAGAAACATGGTTCAATTTTAAGCATTTAAAGCAGCCTCCCCGGTTCATAAGGCTTTGCTTTCTTTGTTCATAAGTTAAATTTACTACCTTTCTGCATTCCGCACTGGGATGGGGCTTATCGCAGAATACACACTCATGTTCTCTACTCTGTTTACCTTGGGATGAGGTTAAAAGTTCCATACCAGTTGGGATAGCTTTATTTTGATTTGGAAAATATTTGGATTTATTTTGAAAAGATTTCTTTGTTTTGTTTTCAAACCCAAAGCCACTTGTAGCAAGATTAATTCTCTCTTCCCCTTGAATTTCATTACGTAGAAATTGCATCAATGTTTCTAATTTATTAAAAGTTTTATCGTTAGATCCAAGAGAAACAGAATTTAAGTGTCTTTCCCAAATGCGTAAAAGCTCAATTGGTAGACTGGATTCAACTAAGGGGTACAACATAGACGCATACTTGTCACTGGTGACGCCAAGCATTTTTAGAGATCTTAATTGTGTCTCTAATCTGTCGTAAAGTTTCGAAATCGGTAGTTTATGTTCCTGACCTAAAGTATTACCAAGCACAAGGCTTAACAATTCCCTGACATAAACTTCAACTAATACGTCTTCTCGGCCAAAACGCGTGTGTAAACATTCAACAGCCTGTTGATAATTTTCAGCTGTTACAGGAAAAGATTCCACCACTTCCCTAGCTCTTGAACCCTTTTGAGTCGATTGGAGAAGATATTGAAATTTGTCTACTTCCGAAATATTTGCATCTTTATGAATTTTTTCAAATAACCCCCAAAACGAAAGCCAATCCTTTAGATTACCATCAAACTTTTGTAATTCAATTTTTGGTAGTTTAAAATTTCTTTTGGAATTTGCTTCGCTTTCAATATGTGTTCCATTCAAATCTCCTGAAGAATTCAATCGTCGTTCAAGTTTCGTTTTTAAGTCAATAAATGTACCACTATAATTATCAGCACTTTCGATTTCATCATTCAACATTTTCTGAGTACAATTCTTGTCGCTCCGCAAAGTGTTAAGAATTTCCTCATCAAAGGATTCAATTTTAGAATATTTTTCTTGCAGCTGTGCCAAAAATCCGGCGCTAGAATCAAGATCAATGGCTTCTGATTTCAAAAAGTCCTTCACCTTTTCTGCAAATTTTGTAAAGGTACCTCGATAAGAGCCACGCAATTTAATTAGCTGATCCATAGCATAAGACTAATTTCCCTTTCAACAGATATTCATAAATCGAAAGTTTATTAAATGAAAACACAACGTTGCAAATTCAAACAAGATAATATTATTCTTCACTAACTTCAGATTATTAAAAAAAACCGTTACTTATAGAAAACAATTCTATTCAATACTATAAAACATTTCTTCAATATAGAATATATCTATTCAAAATTCAATACTGTTTAAATAAACATCTTCAAAAATATAGAATATATTCCATTCATTTATCCAATCAGTTAAAGGATATCAATATTTTACTTCAAGACAACTTTCAAGACCGGCGTCCCTGTTCGGGCGCCAAAAAATGTCCCGTCTCAAAATTCCAAACTAGAAATTATAATTAAAATCTTAGTTTACCTTACGGGTCTTTTCGATTACGCCGGCGTTGTTTTGTAGTCAGTGTGGATTCAGGCAAAATCATGGTCTTTGTACATCACAAAACATTTATTCTTAAGATTTACATGAAGAAACTAGCACATTCAGAGGCGAATTACACCACTGTCTAAATATTACAACCATCAGCTATAAAAGCTTTCTTTAGAATAGCTCTTTTAAGCGACTACTTCCAACCTAAAAGAGAGAATAGAGTACAAAAAAACACATGACCATGGATCTAGTTCTTTCCTACATGCCAAACCTCCAAGGCCAAGGCAATAATCAAAACACGGACCCGCCACCTGCTGGTAAGAACGGGTCATAATAACTGATGACACTCATGAATTCTTAGTATCTCTTTAAGCTACTTTAAAACACGTATAACAAACAGTACAGCGGAGTAATTTAAATCACAAAATGCACCTACGAAAGAACATGCTTGTTCACAACTGAGAAAAGGGACCTCGTCCACTAAGTAAGCCTTGAAAGGGAATCAGTTATTATTCAGTGGTACATAGAACTGCTGCCATTTGATGGTTAAAATTTATATAAAGGACCTGATTCACTATTGCATTGAAAAATAGGATGTTTTTACTGTATCGTGGTAAAATGGACTTGGTCCACTTTAACACTGAGCCCTCCATATCCTATTCTAGTGTTTGTTATTTATATATTTTCAACTAGCTGAAAACCCGCGCTTTGCTACGAAATACATTCAAATAAAATACAACGGTCAATGTATTCAATTAATGCCAAAAAAATAAATATATATATTTATAATAAATGCGACTATCAACGTATACAATTGATGTAATATTATATATATATATAATCGTAAGGGATATTTATTTTTTTTGGATAATATCCAATCGTCTGCTGCATTAGAAAGAAAAAAAAATATTTTTTTGTCTATTTAGTTGTTATGCACGTGACGATAAATTTATTTAAAGTACCAGAAAAAGAAATCACGTGATCAGCATTTAATAAATTAAATTCTAAAAATTAATCTTTAAAAATTCACCAAAAATCAGGAAATGGAGGTAAAGGTTCGAAAAGGATTCCATTTTAAAGGAAATTTTATGATCTTTCTCGCGATATAAATTTTATAATCCTCAAATTATTATTTTAAATGCAAACTTAAAAAAAGTTACAAAAACAGCTTAAAAATTTAATTTAAAAAAATCTAAAAAACATTTTTGAAAAATCTTTCTTAGTGCACCCCTACACCATAAGAAGAATCGCCATGCAAAATTTCAGCCCTGTAGGTTCAGCGGTTTGGTCTTTGCGTTGTATGTCAGTGAGTCAGTTACGGAACTGTTTTATATGTACAGTGGCTCCCAAAAGTGTTCGTACACTTTCGATTTTCAATGAAATAGGGGTCTATCCATTGATTAAAATGAATATTTCAGAATGGGTATTTAATAATAAGATCTATAATCTATTCTTAACAAAACTACATGAAATATTTTGAAAACATAGTAAAACTTTATTTTTAAGAAACCAATAATCCAAAAGTAACAAAAACTTTATCTCACAAAAGTCATCGTACACTTGTAAAAAATCGCTACATATTAGTAAATATTCTAATTCTTCGTTAGATTAATATTTAGTAGGATATCTTTCGCATCCACAACAGATTTTAAACTTCTGGGAAAAGATTGCTTTAGTTCTTTTGTAATTTTTGCATCAATATTCATCCATTCTTCCATCATAATTGTTTTTAGTTCGCTTTTCGTGTGAATGTCGTGTTTTCGTACTCGAACCTCCAGTTCTCTCCAAATATGTTCTATTGGGTTTAAATCTGGCGATTGAGGTGGTGTTTTCAAAACTTGTGGACAATTATAGAGACACCAGATGCGAACGTTGAGAGCCGTGTGCTTAGGATCGTTTTCTTGATAAAAAACAAAGTTGTTTCCAATACCCAAATTTTGAGCTGATAATTTTAAATTGTCTCTTAAAATATTTATAAAAACATCATGATTCATTATGCCATCAATAAATACCAAATTTCCTTGTCCTGATGCTGACATGCACCCCCACACAAGGATACCTCCACCGGCATGCTTAACTGTTCCTACCAAGTTCTTAGGATTAAGTTCCTCATTTTTTTCTTCTCCATAGAATTATACGCCCATCAGCACCAAAAATGTTCATCGGCAAATAAGACATTATTCCAATAGGTTTGGGGCTTATTTATCAGGGATAGTGCGAAGGGAAGCCTAAACTTTCTGTTTTTCTCACTCACAAAAATTTTTCTGTGGGCAGAACGCCCATGTAATCCAGCTGTTCTGAGAACTCGTCAAAAAATTTCAGGTGAAATTGAAGTAGAAAATGTTTTATTGAATTCTGCAGAAACTTTTACAGCTCTCAATCGTGAGTTTTTCACAAATTTTCTAATTATAAATCTCTGATCACGTTTTGTTAACTTTGCCGGACTGCCTTTTCTTACCTTGTTTTCGATCCAATTTTCTTCTTTAAATCGTTTTTTCACATACTGCACAGTAGAATGGGATAAATTAAGTAATTTAGCAATATTCCGAACTGATTTACCCCTACTATGATGAAAAATAATCAATTTTCGAAAGCTGTTAGTTGTTTCTTTACGATTACGAGCCATTTTTAAATAATAAATAGAATATTACTGAGTAGGCAAGAAAAAATTAAAGCCAAACGATATTTTAAAGGCCACCACAATTCAAAAATAAAAATAAAGCGCCAGACGATAATTTTAATTATGAATTTATCCGAAAATATTTCAGTGTACGATGACTTTTGTGAGATCAAATTTTTGTTACTTTTTGATTACTGGTTTCTTAAAAATAAAGTTTTACTATATTTTCAAAATATTTCATTTGAAAATCGTAAGTGTACGAACACTTTTGGGAGCCACTGTATATACACTGCTGGCCACCCAAATTGCAACACCAAGAAAGACAAGAGATATCACAACAAAATTTATTTTGTAGATAACATGTTGACCAAGTATCAAATGATTAAATTTATAGACTTCTGTGAAGTGTGGTTCCTGCCAAAATCAATCTCCAGACTCGAATGCGACCATCGTGGTGTTGCAGACAGAAGCGTGACTCGTCAGTAAAGACAATTTCATTCCATTCTGCCGTCCACATCCTTCTGTCATCGCACCATTGGCGGCGGAGACGTCTGTGGTTCTGCGTCAAGGGTAGACAAAGCAATGGACGTCTTGCGGACAGACCACTCTGCTGTAAACGGCGTCGAATGGTACGCGCAGACACTGGATGATGCGTTACAGACTGCATGTGCTGTGCTATGGTTCGTGATGTGACTGAGCGATCCGTCACTGCCATGCGCACAATTTGCCTGTCATCACGAGAAGTGGTGCGCTGAGGTGGATGCGATCGAACACGCCGGTCCGTCGTACTCTCCTGCATCCAACGATCACGCATCCGAATTACAGTTGTTTGGTTTCGTCCAACACGACTACCGATTTTCCTGAAAGATAATCCACAATCTCGGTAGGCCACTATCCTTCCTCTGTCGAACTCGGATACTTGATCAAAAGATGATCGCTGTTTTCGACGAGGCATAATTGATCGTTTTTTTGAAAAAACCACAAGAAAAACACAATTGCCGAACTTGAAATTGTCGAAATCTCCAAGCCTTAAATAGCGCTTTGAAGTGGCGCCACGGGCGCGCGTGATGTGCGTCTGCGCTGAAATTCTAATCATTTGCATATCTCACCTCCGCTAATGCATGTTGTAAATTTCATGTTATTTGCATGTTTCCTTCAGGGTGTTGCATTTACAGTGGCCAGCAGTGTAGATAAATGAATAGAATCAGGAATGGAGTAACTATTTATTTGAACATAAATTTAACATATTCCTGAAATATATTCCACTTATATTTTAAAAAATTGAAATAGCTGAAATTCTAGAAAGGGTTCCCCAAGTGTCTAATCTCATTCCAAAGAGTTTGCACACGTAAAACGGTTGGGAATCCCTGTATTAACCAATACGTTGAGTAGATATATAATCTTGTGCGTGCATAGTCATTAAGATTTAGGGGTTAAAAGTTAAATATTCCAGATAAATTTTTGTCTGGAAAATATATTGTGTCGAAATAAGCCTCCATACCACAACATACATTTCTCGTTTACAGCGAGAAAACGATTAAATGTGTTGATAATTACGAACTAAAAACGTAGCTGTTAAATATGTTTTCCCCTCTCAGGAAGCTATGTTGGTTCACCTAAATGGTGCTCCCATAATAAAGTAGTTTACAAAACTTCGCAGTGTTAATGTGATTGGCCGAAGGAGACAGACAGTGATAGAAGTTTGATTGGGGATAGAGGGTGGCAGTTAATCCACGAGCTTTAACAAAATATACAAATTAATTGCCAAACAAAGACTCGATCATTTCGCTAAGAGGAAGTTTAAGGACAGGAGAGGACAGAGCACGAGAGGGAACACAGCACAACTTTTATGTATTTATTTATTTATTTATTTTTATTGTAGCAAAGCTAAGTATCATTTTTAATAATTATTTTTTAAGTTCATTATTATTATTATTTAAGTTTTTATAATGTTTTTTAGCGTGCAGAGAGCGTATAATTTTCTATTTTATTTTATTTCTTTTAATTTTTTATATAACACACTTAGACACATATTAAAGGAAAAAGACGCCATGAGACCTTTTTCTATTATTCGCATCGGCTTGGTCATAATCCAAGAGATCCAAAAGTATTTCTTCATCCATTATTGTAAAAGCTATTGTAAAGGTTTGTGGTTAATTTTTTGAGGACATTGGAAGAGTGAGCAAATTTAATTCATTTTGTTCCGAAGGTACCAAGACAAATTAATAATTTATCGGATCGTTGTATTTTGGCAGACAGATAAGTATCTAATGCTGGATTCTGCTATATACACTCATGGACAAAAAAATTAGCGCACCAAGAAATAATTGCGGGATCGTAACGAAACTTGCAATGAAGGTACATGTCGGGGAGATATGCAAATGATTAGAAATGCAGCGTGATTGCGCATTACATATAGCCGGTAGAGGGCGTTGAACATCGTACTCTGTGGAGTATAAAACAGGTAACCAAAGCTTGTTTGAGTGTGCTGAGTCATTTACAAAGGAAGAGCTGAGATAGACATGCCATTACGCCGTGTTCGAAGACAATATAAACAGTTGTCGCAGTTTGAGAGGGGGAGGATCGTCGGGATGATGGAAGCTGGGTGGTCAGCAAGGCGAGTAACTCGTCAATTAGGCCGCTCTGATTGTGTTGTGAGGAGGTGTTGGGACCAGTGGACCCGAGAGATGTCATGTACACGAAGACCAGGCTCAGGACGCCCTCGACAGACCAGTCGTCGAGAAGACCGCCACATCGTAAGAAATGCATGCGTACAGCCAATTGCTTCATCGGCCGCCATCCAGGCACAGGTAGCACCTTCACTAGGGGCCTCTGTGTCTTCTCGAACCATACGAAGGCGCCTGGCTGAAGGACAGATGGTATCGCGGCGCCCATTACGTGTGCTGCCCTTGACGCCCACCAATCGACGCCTCCGTTTCGAGTTTTGCCGCGAACGAGGAAACTGGAATGCAGCGGAATGGAACCAGGTCGTCTTTAGCGACGAATCCAGATTCAATCTCGGCAGTGATGACAATCGTGTTCGTGTGTGGAGAGCCCGTGGTGAACGCTTCAATCCTGCCTTTGCTGTACAGCGACACATCGCTCCCACAGCTGGTGTGATGGTATGGGGTGCCATTGCCTACAATACACGGTCACCCCTAGTATTGTTCCGTGGCACCATGACAGCCCAGCAGTATGTTCATGAAATCCTGCAACCACATGTGTTGCCACTCATGCAACGGCTCCCGGGAGCCATTTTTCAACAAGACAATGCTCGGCCTCATACGGCAAGGGTGTCACAAGACTGTCTCCGCACTGTTACTACCCTTCCTTGGCCTGCCCGATCCCCAGATTTGTCTCCAATCGAGCATATCTGGGATCATTTGGGACGACGAGTTGGGCATCCCACGAGTTTGAAAGAAATAGAGGCAAGGTTACAGCAAATATGGAACGAAATGTCTCAAGACATCATACAGAACTTGTATGACTCAATGCCAGATGGTATCGCATCGTGCATTCGCGCTAGAGGGGGTCCAACGGAGTATTAACTCCTCCGTTCTTTTGCCTTTTTCTCTGAAATAAATTATCCTTTTTCTTTGATTTTCTTATCATTTACTTATATCAAAGTAGTCATTACGTATGTAAAATTTCGTTTCATTTTGACGACTCCTTCTTGGTGCGCTAATTTTTTTGTCCATGAGTGTATTACCATGTTATATCCTTAGGCCTTTATTAACGTATACCGTCCCGGCATACGTTAATAAAAGCCTAAGGAAGGATTTGTAGATGACCATTTTATTACTAAGGCTTAATTTCCCATTTCGAGCAAATAAGAAATGCAAGAGGTTTCTCGCTGCTCGAAATGTATTCCTTCTCTGAGTTATGTATGTATCCCAAAAGAGATTTTTTATCAAGATATATTCCAAGATATTTTACAGTGTCAGACCAGGGGATAGAAGTGTTTCCTACCTTAATATCATTATTATTTTGATATTTAGTTTTCTTTTATTAGTGAACATGGCAGGTACATATTTATCTGTGTTAAGTTTAATTTTCTATTTGCCGAGCCATTTCATAATCACTGCAATGTGTTTTTTATGTTAATTATAGCCTATTTAAAATTTTTGTTCGTACTGTAAATAGTAGTTTCATCGACGAAAATAGCTAGGTGTGAGTTAGGGTATTGTGGAATGTCGTTAATATAAATTTTAAAATTTGTTGGGAACAAGTATGGATCTTTGTGGTACACCTCTATTAATGGGATTTTTAGGTAACAGGTTATTGTTGATTTTTACTTCATAAGTTCTAAGAGTTATAATTAATAATTTTAGGAATTAAGCGGGGTAAATATATTTTGACGAAAGCTTTTTGCATGTCTAGAAACAGAGAAGGGGTGAAACATTCAGTTTAAAGCAGTGGAACATTTAGAATAATTTCGTTTATTTTTATTTCTAATGGCAAGTATTTCTAAAGACAACTGGGCCCAAAAACAGAAAAAGAGGACAAAAAAAATGACGCAACAAAAAACTCGGCTACAGTAATAGTGTATGAACTCAGTAAGTCCCTTGCTTCCCAAAATCGATCGGAAAGGGAAATTTTAAGAAGAGCAGGACAGTGAAGCAGATGAGTCTCACCCATCTCTCCATAAGTCCCAGAGCACACATTTAAGATCAGGGGAAATTTTGAGGTGATACAGATATTTTGATAAACAGTCGTAACCGGTCCCCAGGTGGCAGACTCGTTGCTAGATACTCCGCCGTGGCCCTGGATCCATTGAAAAACGACATTTTTATGGTGGCTATTTAAGTACTACAAAAACGTCCTACACTCAAGGATGTTAGCAGAGTGAGATGTATTATAAGAATCAATTCCAATTAAAGCAGCTTTAGAGTCACAAAAGCTAACAACTTTGGAGAAATGGTCTAGAGGACATTGCAGTTGCTTAAGTGCTACACGTATTGCAAAGACCTCTCCGTTGAGAGCAGTTCTGCTCTTTCCAATTTAAAATAAAATAAAAATATAAGAACGAACAAAACTATACCTATTGAAATAAAACGATTTTATCTGTAAAATTTGGATGCAGTGAAAAGGCCGTACATAAGGATCTAGATGCCGCAGGTATCCCCTGATCTACTAGATAGCACCTGCAGAATTTAAACACTTGTACATTTTGCCTTTCTATGACGTCAGCAGCTTATGCCTAACGTTATTCATTTACTTGTTTGTCTAGATTAAACCAAACATCTTGAACATCTCAACTTTTTGCTTGAAAGTCATTATCCGGTTTCGTTACGGAAGTTGACATTTGAAGTTTTTTCTGTAATGTTTATGGTGAAGTGTGATGTGGTTCCGCCTCTTTAAGTGTTGATTTTTATTAATTTATAAATTGTTTATGAAATTTTCATGTTAAGCTCTACCGCTTATGGTAATTATGGTATTTGGTTTTTTATTTATACGTACAATGTAATAAGAGTTTATGTTTTATTTTGCAAGGCTATTGAATTTTGTGTTAATTTATGAATGTAAATGTGCATAAATGGCATTTAAGAGCATGCCGAAATGTTCTCACGAGACGTCTAAAGCCTTAATTTTTACCTGTTAAGTAGATTTTTAATGTAAAATAACGAATCAATAGTTTATAAACTATTTTAACATGTTTGATAAATTCTTTTGCGAGAGCATGTAAAATCACATGTTTTTGTTTGTAATTAAATATTTTCTGCCAGATTCAAATAATTTACTTATTAATGGATTAACAGAGGATTTTATAAGGCCTTCTTTGATCTATTGACTGAAAATATTCTTAAACGTTTATTTTATATTGGGAAAATATGAGTTGTAAATTATCATTAAAGTAACATCATAGCCGCAGAATTTTATGACACCTTATTGAAGTGTGAAATGTTTTGATTGTTGTAAGTTTATTGTCTGTGACATATTTATTTAATAAAAGCAAATTGTACAAACATAATGCTAAAAATGTACACCACATATTAATATTCCAGCATTTGTCAAGGCCTATATCATTTGGTAGTGCAAATTGATGATGTTGATCTATCTTATTTTGTAAGTGAAGTTAATGTTATTCGTGCTGATTTATTAGAATGGAGTTGTTCAAAGATTCCATGATTTGAATCTGTTGCAATTTAACTTTAATGCAATTCAGTTTATTAGAATTTTGATATTTATGAAAACTTAATTGAATTACTTGGAAGAAGTTGTTGAAAATTTCTAAGAATTATTTTAAAATTGGTCATCATGGTTTTTATAGAAGAAAATAATCAAGCCAATCCATTTCAAAAATATGGAAAAGCTTTTGGATAGTAAATTTTAAAAATGTAAGGTTTATCAAAAATGACTAGACCAATTGTTATAGGGCTATTGAAAAAGGCAAAGGGTTTATAAAGTGGGGTAGGGAATGTTACCCTTCTAAATTGGCCTGGTGGGAACACTAAACCTTGGGACATTATTGGAATATTTTAGATATGTATATTTTACTATACAAAAATATTTTGTTTTATCATTATATTGTGTTTTATTATTTGATTAATATGTATTATTTAATGCTGAAACTGAAGGATAAAGAAATCTTAGTCAATCAGAATTTTTCTTCATACTTAAAAAAAGTTTAGTTCTTCACTGAAGTATACTACTGAATATTTTTCTAAACTGTTTAATACAGAATCATTATGAAATCATAATTTGTTGATGAGAATAATCATAAATATCCAATAGTAAACAAGTTAATCAAGATATTAATGGTAATGAGCATTTGAGATTGGCAATTGAGCAAATATATCATTATAATAATAACATGGAAAATTTGAATTATCACATAGTTGTATGAATGTTTATTGTGAATATCATTATTTTAATCCCTCCAAATGCAGATTTTTTGAAAACTCTTTGTAAAGATAGTGATCACTCTCTTAATTTCTCTGCCAATTTTTTTTAACTTAGTATATTCTAGCACATCATATGGCCATTGGGCTAGTATTGAAATCATATGATCATTTTATTTCATAACTTTGAATCAAGATGAATGAGTTTTTTACCATTTTTTTTAGTAAATTTCTTTTTTAAACTTTTGTGTGATTTTTAACCTTACATTTAGTAAAAGTAGAAGTAAATAATGACAATTTTTATTAATCTTTTTATTGTTGCTACTTCTTAGTTATATCTTTTTAGGATGATCAACAGAATTTGGATAGTAAAAGTTCGAAAGAACGTGCATGGACTACAGATGAAATTCGTAAACATAGTTCAAATTGGACTTTGGCGGGAGATGTGGGGGTAATAATTTAATAATACTTTGAATGAGGAAATTAATTTTATTTGTTAGGATTAATATTAGTAATATATATATATATTTTAAGTATGAAGTATGTAAGTCAAAACTCAATATAATTTATTGTTTGCATAAGCTCGTAATACTGCTTTCACATTTTCTTACTATACTTTTTTATTCATATTTTAAAACAACAGAGAAAAATAAAGTGTGCAGTTTTTTGTATTTGTTTTTCTTATGAAGGGTTCTGGCCTCAAATGAAGTATTAAATAGTTTTGTATTAGAATCGGTGATTCTTTGAGGCATCAACAGAGATTTAGGTATGAACTAATTCTTTATGATAAAGTGATATTACCTTTGATTTAGCCATTATTTATTTTATAATTCATTTCTGTTTAAATTGTTAGCCTCTTCTGGACAACTATAATATTTAATTCCATCAGTAATTTTCAAATGATTTATCATATATATCTGTGAAGAAGTAAAATCAGGTTATAGCTTATTTGTATATTGTGATGCAGATGAGTTCCCAAAGTGCAAATTATTGTGTACTGTTCTCAGAAGTTTTAAAATATCTTTAAATACACATGTCATTTTTTTTCAGTTGTTCAATTTGCTCAATGAATTTTCTCACGAGATCATATCCCGAACTCACGAGGTCGAAAATGCAGTGGATTCATTGGTTCATCAAACAAAGGTAACAAGATTTCAGTTGTATAAATTTTTGATTTAATTTTATGCAGAACCTTAATTAAGATTGGCTTTAAATTTTCCGCCTTTTGTCTTAACACAATCAGTTAGGATTTAACCTGCATTAGTCATAGATATAAGTTCCCAGAGATATTGTTTAGTTGAAAATCTGTGTATTTTATTTTACCCAATGAAAATCAGCTATAAGATTTCTGTGTTAGATCTACATTCTCTGATACAGGGCTGTATACATAGACGCCTGCACTTTACAGTTTTAAGCATTTAAGCAGAAAATTCATAAAAAAATTAACATTCAAATCAGATATTTCCGTAATTGCAAATATATTATTTTTATTTACCTTTGAACAATATTTTTATGAAATGTATATTTTAATTTTTAATGATAATGTACAATTAAGAAGAATAAAATATTTTTCTATAATTATACATGAATAGAGAGATAATTTAAAAGTTATATTTATGCATATTCTCAAATTATTTTGGAGAAAAATATATCCCACTGATTAATATCAGCTAGCGGGTTGAGTGAATCCCTTTTTTTTTCTTCTTTTTTTCAAATCATGGTATAATGCAAAGTTCTGTGCTATATCTTTTGCTTTCCAAGGAATCCTGCTAATAGCATAATTTATTACAGTCAGTCTTTTTTCAAACTATATATTGCCTTCATGATTTTCTGTATCCAAGTTTTTGAACTGATAGCCAGGTACCTATTAATTATATTATTATTATTATTAGAGAGATAATTAAGGTTATGAATTCTATAGATGATAATTTTTTACCTTTTTTGTTTCATAAGTAATATATTTTAAATTCAATGAGGTCAGCTAAGAATCACATACATACCTGCCCCCTCCTTAAAGAAGTACAGTATTATTTTACTGTTTTACAGAAACCTGTGTGAGTCATTATATACTTCTTCCATGCATTTCTTATAATCAAGAACACAGTAAAAATTTTGCCCCATCAATCTTTTTTAATGCCTAAAAATAATATTTGATAAATCACTATTTCTAATTTATTCATTCAATTTTAAAATCTTGCTTTCTGTAGTATAACGCTTTAGTCAGAAAAAAAGAAAACCCTGCAGCTGACCAGAATCTTTCTAAACTTGTTTGTACTTTGTCCACATCTTTCTGTAGTAACAGATTAATGTAGTACTCCAAAGCCTTCTTTCTTCATCCCCAGAATCAAAATATTAAATGTTAACGAAAATTATTAATCATAAAACATTTAAAATTTTCTGTCACTTAATTTTCAAGTTTTTTATGATCAAAAAAGCAATCTGTTTAAGAAATGTCAACTTCATTAAATGTCAGGTTCAAATTCTTCTAAAAAAAAATTTCACCTTGAAAACTCCTTTGATTTTGCATGCCTATGTGCATATGAACTTTGGGATGTATAAACTGTAGTGTTTTATTTGTGGATTTTAGCTTTATTTTTGTTAGTTTCGCTTTACTTTCTTACATAAATTAGAATTATCTCACACCTTTATTGAAATAAATTGTTTTGTATATTCTAACATGTGTTATTCATATTGATTCTCAATAATTTTTTATGCTAATATTCAGTTAATTCAGAATTATATTTGATTATAATACTTTCATTTAATTTTAGATGACATCTGCCAAAATTAACAATGTAATAAATGACTTCCATATGCTTTCAAATCTTCAGTTTGTTGAAAATGTAAGTTCGTTATTCATTTTAATTTAAAAATAAGTGTTCATATATTTTAATTTATTAGACCTTGCTTATTGTGAAATACTTATTAATAATTTATATATCTAATTCCTGTCCATAATCTTTAAGCTTATGTAAAGTGGAGGTGATAGTTTTTGTTATAAAAATTAATAATCATGTAACCTGCAATTAACTTATTTTCATGTTACTTAAGTCCCATTAATATATTAATCTGTTTAACAATATCCCATTTCATCAGATTTCTTCTCTTTATTGCTAGTAGTCTTTCAAATTTTGTGTATCAGAAAAAAATGTCTTCTTGGCATTAAATTTTCATGTAAAGGCTAAATAACAAAATATTAAGTGCAATTTTTGTTTTCATTATTTCAACAATATTATCAGTATTAATTTTATGTGATAATAGAACATTAACAATATCCAGTTTCAACTTTCAAATCTGAGGGATATATAAAGGGCTCAAAAGGGGAAAAATCTTGTAAGGGATCTATCTTCACAAGAGGAAAGTTTTGTGACAAAACAGAAAATTGTGAGAATTTTATTTCCTGTTTATAACTGATTTCTCAGTATACGTATATCTTGTCATTAACTCAGTCTCGCAAAATCTAGTAGACACTGACTCATAGGTGAATTTCATTTCTTATAGTTAAACTGAATTAATCATGTCTGAAAAAAATCTCACCATTGCCAGTAAATATTGGTTTTTGTATTACTGAATGCTCAGTTTCTTTCACTGATATAAATTATTTTATTTGTTGAGGGAAAAAATTTTTTAACTGCACTTCAGAAATATCAATAGCAATTTTGAGAGGGAAAAGCCATAGTGCTGGGTGGTAATGCTGCTTAATTTATTTTAAAAGGATTTATAAATATATATATATATATATATTTTAAAGGTTTTATACAACTGCCTGTAATATACTGTTATATATTCAGTGTTTTTTAATAATAATCTTGGATTAAAGGCTGTAAATTTTGGCGGCTAAAAATTATATAGAATTTTTTTTTTAATTTTGTCATTTAATGCATCAGGTGTATTAAAGCTTATTTTCTTAATAAAATGATTTGTAAATAAAATATGCTGCATAATCCTCTCTCTCTCTCTTCTTTTTTTTTTTTAAGAATGCAATTATTAAATCTTCACAGGCATGAGAATTTAGCTTATGAAGTAGATCAATTTGTTATCAAGAATATTTTCAAAATGATTGAAATAGATAGTTTTTTAGTTTACTGTAAATATTTTTGTGCATTTTAGTGACAATATAGAATGCTCAACAAACTACCTAGATATTTCTAGTATTTTTCCATGTGAGTTTAAAACCTTAAATTTTAAAAAAGTGATATTATCAACATTTTCTTTTTTGCAAAATCTAAAATCGTCAGGTCTGTACTATCCTGTTTTAAGTGATATTTTCATGCATTGTTGTATTCTTTGTATCTTTCTACATATTTGTATTTCTCAAATAAACAAAAACTTAAGAAAGAGAAAAAAGGTTATGTTTAACCTTTTTTAGAGAGCCTACTTTTCTTTAACTTCAATCTGCCCTTCGTACTAAAGTCTGCAAGTTTGAGTCCCAGTATTGGCATAGGTGATTGCAGCTTTTGGAATCAGCTATAAGCATTAGGTTCCAATATGTTTAGCTTTCATTTGCATAAGATGAAAGTAGTTATTCAAAAACCAATGAACCTCTCACACTTTCTCTGAAAACCATCCCTGTAATGTTAATAAGTTTTAGCATAGTCTAAGCATTGAAGGCAATAATAATGTTAACTAATCTCAAGTACTTGATTTACCAGGGCAATATCATTCATCACATCAGAAACAGATTTATAAAATTTTTTGTATAAATTGTTGTATATGAACTTCACATTTGATAAGTTATATTAGAATATTATTAAATTCATGAAGAGATTGCATTTCTTTTAATTTTTTCATAGCTGTTAGATGCTAGTTAGGGGACACTGCAATTCCTGATTTCTCATTATGCTTGGCCTCTTTGTTTCAAATGTCTGTTTCATTTCTATCTTTAGTGTTTTATGTACATATCCTCTACTACTGTTGTTGCTTTATACTAATGTATTTTATAAGAACTTTTTTTCTAAAAATTACTTGGACTTCCCCAATTTATTTTATTAGCATGATATAAAATTCTCGAAAAGTATTGTTACAAACCTATGAAATATAACGCAATGCTCAAGTAAAAAAAAAAACAATAACAACAGAAGCTCTTCTTTCATATATTCATAATATCTTGGATGGGTCAGTACAGAATTAAAATAGAAGTTAGGTAAGCTTTAATGATAACAAAATAAGTCAAACTGAGTATATGTTCATGTACTGTGTATCAGAATTTTTTCTGGAGTCAGGCACATACATCCAAATTTGTAAATTACAAATTGTTGAGCCAGCCTGAAGAATAATGTTACAGTTTAAACTACATAAAATAAAGCCTTCATTATTCTTGCTTGGCATGTATTCTTAGGGGATACAAGGGTTCTAGCCTTCTACATAGCACATATCCTGTAGTACAAGGGTTTGAAGGTGAGGGGTTTGTTTAGATAAGTGCTGTAATTGCTTATAATAATTTTTATGTTTATATAGAGAGTGTATGATGAAGAAATTCAGGAGCCAGTTTCTGAAATTAAGCCACCTGTTGAAGTAAGTAATTCTTTTTTTAAAGATTTCTTTCGTAATTATATATATTATTATAATCGCTGTTTATATGGGAAAACTGGGGTGCAGTGGCCCAGTTGGCAAGAGCAGCGGGCCAGTGATCTGAACGTCCCTGGTTCGATGCTCATCGCTGCAAATCCACTGCCTTGTTCACTAATGGTGGCCGGGGTAAAATAGGTCATGGCTGCAATGTCCTCCAAGTTCTCAAATTTACCTCTGGATGTGCAGGGTCAAGTGTTCCGGTCACTTGGCTCAAAATTATGGGACCGGTCATTTAGCCAAGTTGGACTCCGATCCTTGTGGTGCTAATTCAAAACAGGAGTTGCCCCTTTCAGCCCAATAGTATATTAGGACCTGGTGAATGGAACCTCCAACCAAGGGGCATTAGCAACAGCAACAACAACAACATATGTGAAAATTTGAACATTTTCTGTGGGTATAAAATAGCCATGTTTTTTTATTCAATATTTTGAAATGTTGTACTGTATGAATTATTTTCTACTTAAAAACCTCAAATGCTGTTATTTAAACCTTAAGTGTAGTTGCTTAATAGTGAAGCTCATAGTGATATGTGGTTGATATATTGGGCCAACTTACTGCAATTTTAAACTCCTAAAACTGAAAAGCAAAGCAATTAATAAAACCTCAAATAGTTTTCTAAAGAGAACTTAATTGTACAAAAAAATTCTGAATGGGGATCTGAAGTGTTTTATTAAAAAGTATGAAACTTGTTGAAATAGTCTACACGAGGACTGACATACTGGTAGAGAGACCAACTAAGGAAGATTTCAGAGTAAAAATGCTTACTGAGACAAGATATATTCATTATAAGGTGATTCCAAAACAACCTACTGTAACTGAGCTTCCAGTACAATCAGAATTAATTAAATTTTGTGTGTTCATATATACATTATGTAAATTTATTTCCATCAAACTTAACTATTATATCCTTCCATTTTGCCATTAATTACCAGGCATTGCTCTTGTACCGTAATAAGACAGCTAATTAACAGGAAAAACAAACTTTATTTTATATTGACGAGACGAGGGCAACACAACACAAAAATTGGTGTGGAACACATCACACTATATCAGTAGCATAATATCTCAACAGAATCGAAAAAAATTATACTTCTTTTTACACTGAAACACGAACAACACTTCCTTTTTCCTCCGCTCGTCCCACGCTACCTCACTTCAGTTCCGTTCGCTAGCATTTCAAAAAACCGCATTCCGGGTCTCGATCGGGAGGTCGTCACTCTCTCTATCTTTGAACATAACATAACATAAACAATTACTATTGTTATTTCTACTTACAGAATCTGAGAGAATGTATAGTGTAGATGTATAACAGTTGCACCATAAAGGTGTGAGCAGTAAAAGTATTAGTCTTGAATCCTTCTCCACACAAGTAAATAACCTATTCTTAATTTAACTGAATTTAAAACAAACAATAAAAAATTTACCGTAAAATAAATAAATAAATAACCCTATTCAAACTTATAATGCAAAACACCAGCTGCTGTGTAGCAAATTGCACAACATGTAAAGAATTAAGACCATAAAAAAGCAGTCAAACTGTTAATGGTAAAAAAAAAAATGTAAAGAATGGTAATTGGCAAAGTAAGAAAAGGATAAAAGTAAGAAACTTGCAGAAAAAAAAAGTCAGGACATCTTAAAGAATGCTAGTTTTGTTAGCAAAATTTTGTGAACATGTCTATTTTATAATGAGTCTCTAGACTATTCGTTTTTATTGTGCTTTTATTTTCTGTCTATTTATAATTTTAGGAATAATAAAGAATATTAATAACCTAATTTATATCAGAAAAGAACCTTGTTTGAGCCATCATCTGAGAAAGGAAGTCACAGATGCAAATAACCTTTAAATGGTGCAAGGCAAAATAAATAAATAAATGAATTCAGGAGTTGTAACCTGACACATTTTTTCAAAAACTAATGATTTCCAACTGTTGTCAATTTAAAAAAAAAAACTCACATGTACCACTTAAACTACTTGACATAAATAATAAAAAGTTACAGTGGTACTTCGGTTTACGAACGACTTGGTTTATGAACAATTCGGTTTACGAACAAATGCCAGAGATGCACTCACTGCCATCTGGTGATCTGCGACGCAAGCATTCGCCATACTTGTTTCGGTTTGTGAATAGTCCACATGTCAAGCTCAGTTGGACTTTATCTAACACAGCTTAAACATTGGTTGCTCATGTATTTAAGTTTTTTTTTTCTAAATAATTTTGTTTAATTTTGCCATCAATATGACCCCAAGAAAATGGTAAAAGCAAGTGATATTTCTAGCAGGAAACCTAATCTAACTTTTGAGAAAAAGAAGGAAATAATAGCTAATCATGAGAATGGGGTGTGTGTTTCTAATCTTGCCACAAAGTTTGGGTTGGCAAAGTCTACCATTTGTACTATCTTCCAAAACAAAGAGGCAATAAAGGCAGCTGATGTGGCTAAAGGATTGACCATTTTAACGAAGCAAAGTCCTCAAGTTTTAGAAAAGGTAGAAAAACTATTGCTTTTGTGGATACATAAAAAATAGCTTATTGGTGATAATATTAGTGAGGCTTTAATATGCGAAAAGGCTAAGATGTTGCACAATGATTTTGTAGCAAAAACACAGAGTACAAATAGGGATGAAAGTGAAGATTTTAAGTAGATGATTTAAAAAGGTTTGAGAATTCCATCAGCGAAGTGGAATTCATAGAGTTGTTAGGTATGGGAAGGCTGCTAGTTCAGATAAAAAGATCCTTTTCAACAATCAACCATCTGAACCAGCAATTATCCACTACAAAGCTAAAATGCTGTTCTAAACAATTATCATGTCTTAGTTCTTCATAAAAAAAAAAATCTGTTTTCATTTATTTTCACCATTTCTTTATAACTAAACCCATAAAAACAAGGTAAAAATAACTATGTTCTAGGGGGGTGAACAGATTAATTCTTCTTCCATTAATTTATATGGGAAAAACTGATTCAGTTTGCGAACTTAGTCTCAGAACGAATTAAGTTCGTAAACAGAGGTACCACTGTATCTTGTTCTAAATATAGTCAAAAATGAGTAATGTGCAAATTTTTCCGTATTACAAAGTAGTACATTTTGCACAGTAAAGACTAGACTAAACCAAATCGGATCCATAGTAGAAAGATACATCATATATTTATGGAAATTTTATAATTTTGTATTTAACTGTATGAAGAGTAAAAGTGAAATAAAAATGAAACCTTCTTTGTAGGGACACTATAAACCTTTGTAAACCTCATTTGTGTATTTTCTCATGCTTTTAGTCTCTCATGTACTTATTTTTATGGAGGGTTCTTATCATTCTTATTTCCCAGAAAACTAAGGAACAAAGAGAAGCTGAAATGTTACCAAAAATTATGCAGGCTATTGAGTTGGGTCTAGCAGTATTAGATACTGCATTTGATCGGATCAATGTGAATGAAATATCAGATAGTGAAGATGAAGAAGATATCTCATCGGAAGGTCACACCATACTGGAACCAAAGGTGTGTAAGTCCTTAACCTCTGTTTCAGTCTTCATTCAAATGTGTGTATTTATCATGATTTATGTCTAAATATTTTTGTGAAAAAAACTTGCAAGCTTTTAAATTTGATATAATTTTTTCAGCACCCCATAATTAGTTATTTCTTCAAAAAGGAATCTTTTTAATATATTTTACTCTGAATTTTTTGTAATTCATTAATTTTCTGGCTGATTCAGATTGACTTTTATCTTTCTAATATAGTGATTCACAACCAGCATGCTGCTGCATGATAGGTTGCCGGGAGATCAGCCAGGGGTGCTGAGTTTTTTTGGGGACAAATCAAAAAAATATTAGTAGAACCCACTTTTAAAATAATTATCTAGTTGAATTAATGAATCTTGCACCTGTCAGATTGTAACACAAATTGATGCACTCATTCCTGTGGATGAATTAGCTACCCTTACCTACAACTGGCAGGCTCAATATCAAGCATTGGTGCTTGAAGCATACATCGCAAGTCTCACATTCATAAAACAAAACTCATTTTAGAGATTCCCATCGAAGTCCTGTAGTGTTGTACTATACTGAATTTCGTGGCTATTTTTGAAACTGTATTATTATATCTTATTCTAGTGTTTGTTATGTATATCTTTCACTAAATAAATAAAATCAGCAACTATTTATTTGAACTTAAATTTAACATGTTCCTGAAATATATTCCACTTTAATTTAATATTTAAAAAATTCTAACATGGGTGCCCAGAGTTTCTAATCTCATTCGCCAGGGTGCCGCAAACATAAAAAGGTTGGGAATCCCTGTTCTAATGTATTAAAATTTTATTACATTTTATATGCATACAATTTACATACATATTTGTTACATTTTTCATTTTATGCATTTCTAATGGCAGTTGTAATTAGTTGAATTAGTTGTGTTTTATTCAGTTTTAAGTATTAAAATTTATTTTTAAAAAGAGAATTGTTTTCTTTTATCAGGATCCATATGCAAATAGACCTCTGCCGTATATTATTGGATCAGAAGAGTTCATGAAATGTGATTATGCTGGTCTTAAGGACTTAATAGAAGATGGTATTTATAATTTGTTTGTATTTGAGTGTACTGCAAGTTTATGCAGGTTTCTTAATGAAATTCTTAAAAATAGTTGGCAGTTGTGTTTTCTTAAAAATGATAGTACTTATGTATGTTTTTTTCTTCTAGTAGGTCTCTTTTTTTTCTTTTTATTTAATTAGAACAGTAATTCCTGCTCTAAAAAAGCCACTTTATTCCTTTATTAATTTAGATTGTATGTAATGCATCTATATTGTACCTATTTTTATGTAAATATAAACATTTCTAAATATTAATGAAAACAAAACATTTTTTAAAATGTATGTTAATTTAAGGAAATAGGATCTAAAACCTGAAATTACAGAATTCTCTTCTAAGATTTTATGTTTTTATTTTCAATTTAACACAAGATGAGAATTTTGAAGACTAGATTGCTTAATTTTAAACAATATGAAATGCAATCTATTTTTGCTGTCTATAACTGCAACAAATAAGATTGCTCTCAAAAATTTTATATGAAATAAATCAATAAAAGCAAGTGACACTCGGTGGCCTATCTTTTGACAGCAGGAGGGGCTTGACTTCTGAAGCGGTTGAAGAGGATCTAGTAGTTAATACTGGATACACTTTAAGACAAAGGGTTCTGAAGAATTAGATAGGGATAAATTAGGAAGCAGAGTAAAACTGTTTATCCCCATTAAAATGTTTTTTTTTTTTTTAAACCTAATATTTACTACTTTTGAATACCCAGCTCTACGACTATTGGAAGCGGGTTTTCTGTTCCAATAGTTTCCCCTGGAACCTGGATACCCAGTTCTGCAATCTTTAGGACAGACCCTTCCGAATTATTAGTCTGCCCTGTCAGTTAAGGCATGGATCCAGCCCACAGATGTGCCAGTTAATTTAGGCCTAGCAAGTTGTATTCCACAAATATACAATCTGCTGGATCTGAGACTAACTTGGCTTACAAAGTTCAAGTAAAAAATAGCTATTTTGAGCAAACAGTAGTGTGTGTTAAATGTGCTTATGTTTTTTACTATTTTTTAATTTATTATTTTAGTTCTAATGCTTTATTGTTACAAATAACAAAAGGATTCATTTTTCGGCAACTCCAAATTCATTTAATGTTAAATATGGAAGAAAATTCCTAAAGATTTGGGAAAAATCCTGTTAAACGTATACATCATTCAATTTTCAGCATATCGTTGATAAGTTCTAAATCAAAAAAACTTACTCATTAGAAATAAACAAGCATTCTTGTTGGAAATAATTTTTTATGGTTGGAATTTTAAATCTCTTCAAAAATCTTTTATGTGAGCATTGTGTATATGCATCATTGAAGATGTGAAGTCTTTTGATTTTTGATATATCAATACGTTTTTTATTTGTTTGTTAATTTTTTAAACCTTAAGTCAAAATATCTTTGTTAAATTATTACAGTTTCAAAAGCTTTTCTAGACCTCCACTTCTTGAATGCTATGTAAAAGTTAATAGAATGGAGCCTAAGTCTGGCCCATTTCTAAACCCTCCAAAAATTGTTTTTGAAAAATATAGGAAGCAATGATGAATACGGTCCAAATCTTGCATGAATCTCAGTAGAATTCTTAGCATTTTTTAGGCAATGGAATGTTAAGATTGAACTCCTGCCATTTCATTCTACCTTTAGCGGTCCTATCGGCAGAGTATGTATTCTATATTTTATGTGAAGGAATGTGAGTTTCAAGTTCAGATGGTATGCTAAGAGCTTTATATTAATTTTGAAATGAAGGGCTTTTCAGAAATCACCTTATTTAGACTGGTGAAAATTTTGGTGTATTCATTATTCATCCTTGTATTCTTTTTACTTTCTCTTCTAAATATGTATATTATGTAAGATTTAAGTTTATCAGGCCTGTGTTTTCAGATTTGTGATATACGTATATCTTTATTTATTAGATGCCCTGTCATATTCAGAAGAAAGTAGTATATCAGAAACTGATGAAACTTCATCTGACGAGGTATTTTTCTTTTATTCTATGTATATCTGCATACTACTTTGTGCTATAAATTAGTAAAATTCAGCTATGTTTTAACCTTTTTGTTACTAACTAAAACTAACTCATGGCACAACAGTCTGAATTGCTTTTCAGCACTGTGGATCAGGGCCTGCGGTGCCCATCACCGCTTTCATGACCATAGGCTTGGGGTGCCATACAGCATATGTCTTGGTCAGGTGGTCAATCTGACACAGGACCCCCAGAGTTAGTTCCCAAGTATGCTTGGTCCTCATTTTATCGAACCCTGGACCTGTGGTGTGGCCAAATTATATGTACAAATTATAAAACATATTTTGCAAAAATTAAAGGAGATAAGGAAGAGTCCTGTTTACATGCATGTAAAATGGATTTAAAAGAGAAAATAATCATTTAAATTATTTGAAAATTATAAGTATTTTTCTTGTCCAAGATAAAATACTGTGAACTTGCTTTTGCCAACGTGCACTAACTTATACAATATCATTGAGGAATATCATATAGACTCTCTTGCTCTACATCTGAATTTTAATCCTTGTTATTCACAGTTTCAATGCCATGTTTCATGCAATTGTTCTTCCATGTTTATTATTAAGTAGCACTTTACATTCCTTCTATGTACCTTAAAATGAGTGATATAGGGGTACTTTTCCGTTATAAGCACTACATTTGGCTTATTTTTAATCTTGGCGGAATTTAAAAGAAAAAGGTAAAAAACTTACCTTGAACTGGTTTAAAAAATTTTAAACCAGTTCAAGCTTATTATATAATTATTTACAAACTTTCTTTCTTTATGAAGGATACCTTGTTCTTGAAGTAATGTTATAGCTGCCTGCTCATCTTTAGGCAAATTCCATATTTTAAAATCGATTACGTAAATATACAGTCCTATCTTCTGACGGATTATAAATTCATTACAAAATAAAGTAAGTGTATTTAATTACGGCATTCCATGAAGTCTTGTTATCTCCATGACCACAAAAATAATCGTCCTCATATCGTCTCGTGATCCTTGAATCTCGAGATTTGTATATTTTAATATTGTAATTTGCCAGTCATTATATCACGTTACTTTGCTCTTGTTGCGGCGATTTTTAAAAATGCACCAAATTGGCGTGAAAACGATTGTAGTGCTTATAACGGAAAAGTACCGATATAGGTTTTCTTTATTTGTATTACTTGAGTTCAAAGTGACTGTAAATTTACTTATCTAGCTATGTCCTTGTCTCTGGGGGAAATTTAAAAGAGAGTGGACTCATCTATATTGACTCCCAGGCCACAATCAGTGCATTTACTGAGTGTGAAAATTATGCTACGTGGTAAATTTTTTTATTATGGTACTTTTTCATTAAAAAAACATCAAGACAACGTAAAACATCGAGCACAAAACATCGATGTTTTAAAAACATCGACATCGATGTTGCATCTTTAGTTCATACTGCTTTTCTTGTTTTGAGACTTGATTGGGTTACCTAAAAGTGACTGATGGTGTAATTTGACCAAAGTCTGGTGGGGGGAAAAAAACTTGCCTAAGAAATATTCTTCATTTGTGAGGTCATATCTGAATTCACTTATTTGTATATGTTTTCTTTTCATATGCATTATTTTTCTGTATTTATTTCTTTATTCTTTTAATCAGGGAGAGCCATTACCCCTTGATGATGACAAATTTTCTGAGAAGCAAAATGATGAAATGTCGCTAAATATGAGCGACAAACTTTCCTCTAGTGATGAATCAGAGCTGTTTGGTTCAGAAAAAGAAGCTAATGGCTTTGGGTCTGATACTTCACTGGAATTTAAATACAAAGAAAAGAATATTCAACGAACAGCATCTGACGCTCAACCTGAAAAGGAAACACGGCACAATTCTGTCTCTTCTTTACAGTCAAAACTTAAACTACCTCAAGTACTCCCAGTGCCTAAACTTCAAGAAAAGAAAGAAGGTAAACACACATCTACTAATTTAAGCTCATATGATGTTTAATTTAAATAGTAAGCTTTATTTATGGATTTTGTAATACAGTACAACCTCCCAAATCCGGAATCGTTCAGGACACTTCAATTCCGGATTTGGGAATTTTCCGGATTTGAGAGGTTTCTAAATAACATTATAAAATTTTAGAAAAAAATAGAAATAAACACATTTAAAAAACAACAACATATAAAATGATTTAATTATTAAATAAACCTGAATAGAGAACATATAATTAGATTATAATTTAAACATTTCAGTCAATGTTTGTTGCTTTAGTTTCGGCTTATTAGAAATTATTTTTTCTCGAATTCGATATACTGCCATAATTTCATGTTCTGAGATAAAATTCCACTGTTCTAAGCCTAATATTGTTTTATCTAATGATTTTATCAGGTCTTCCGTTGACATTTTTTCATTGTCGAGGGATTCTGAATCACTTTCATGATCGCTGTCATGATAACCTTTGTTGTTTACCACACTATCGATAATTTCAGAATCCCTCAGAAAAGCCACAATCGGCACATTTTCGTCGAGTCTAAAACTTCCTGTATGTCCGACTTATCCAAGTTAATGTTACCTTTCTTTGTACATTCTACTAACTCTGCTATTTCAGCTTCTTTCTCAGACTCTTGAAAGCCTTCAAAATCGCTGCTGTCATCATCGTCATTTTCACTTCGTTTCTGCTGAATCCACTCGATCAAAACGTTGTTCAAATCAACATTATTTGGCGGTCATAATATTTTTCTCTTCTTCATTTCTACTTTTGCGACGCTTTCACTGTAAAACTGCATAATTTTTTCTTTCTGTTTGATGATATCATACACTGTAGATTTTCCAATTGCATAATTCATGCACAGATTCTGGACTGGCGTTCCTTTTCCATATTCTTTTAATAGCTCAGCTTTTTGCGCGATTGAAAGAGAAATATGTTTTCTCTTTTTACCTGCTACTGTAGTTGACATAATCACTAAAATAATTACTTATTAACGCAAGAATGAAAAGTAAATAAATGATCTAAAATACAAATGGAACCAGAAAGAAAACACGTGCTAACGAACAGTAATGCAAAGTGTTATGACTTAGGGTAGGGCTCTTATGTTCACATAGGAGTCTGGTAGCGGAAGAGTAAAGTATTGAAATATATTTAACCAATGACAAACCTCCAAACAATTAGCAACGAAATTTTTAATACCTATGATTGGTTTATTTTCGTCTGAGCACCATCTTTCCTTTTATTCTTCCGCTATCGGACTCCTATTCACCGATCATTTTGGTAGTGACATCTATCGGTAAAATGGAAAAGTAATATTGGCCATTTATGAAAACGTTCCGGATTTGGGAGGTTGTACTGTAGAAGCCAAGCTTGATTACATGAGTATTTTACATTGGATTTATTTTCCTTTATAAAGAGTATCCCAATAAGAGCGCCGGATTTAGTTTTTGAATTAAACACATTGTTTGAAAAATAATAATATTTTTATTTCATTGCAAAGTACAAATGTTCCGATTATGTATGGAATAAAATGTCAGACAAATGACTCATTTGGACCATTATTTTGACCATGTATCGACATAATGTGGTTAATTCAAAAACAAAATTTGGCACTCTTATTGTAACACCCTATATATAGAATAGCTGTTGATCCTCACGCATAAATCAGCCTTAAAAATTTTCATTTAAAATGTAGAATATCAAAAAGATCATTAAATATTAAATTTGAGAATTATAGGAAACCTGTTGTATTCAAAATCAGAATTTGGGCTTATATTATTATTATTATTGATTTATACTTTAGTTTTGAAATTTATCTTTGTACAAAAGCAAACTTTAAATCAATATCAATATATCAGTTTTACTCAAAGATTTAGGACTACTGTGAACCCATTTTGATGCGTTTTTCTCCACCTTCTTTCCTGTAATAAATACCTATGTTTATGTTCATCATACTATAATACTTTGTTTTTTAAGAGTAATGGTCTGTTCACACTGAATCCAAAGCATTACATATGTGAGCATTAAAAATTTTAACCAATCACAGAACTCAATTCATTGATCATGTGATACGGTAAACCAATTGCAGGTCATTTCAACAATTTCGGGACCAATGTAATAATGCAATGCAATGTGAACAGGCCTTAAGACTCTGCAAAGACAATCACTGATGATATAAACATGAGGCAGAATAAGAATGTAAAATTTTGTTTCATTTTTTGGTATTGTGAAATTGCTTATTTATGAGTAATAAGTACTTCAAATTTGGTGATTAATTTTTTTGTTGTTAACTAAAATTTTGTGCTGTTTGTTGTCGAATTGGTTGGTATATAGCCAATTCACCAACATCTAAATCAAAGTCTTAAAAATAAGTGCAATAGCAGACTTCAGTAGTGGTTGATGAAATGTCTTCAGTTAAATAAACAACTTCTTCAAGTCTAAATTTTTTTTTGAACTAAAGTTTATTGTATAATAATAAACATGTGTTTAAAGAAACATACACTGCAATGGTCAGCAGTAAAAACAAGAACATTTATAATACACCAGATTGACCTTCATCAATCTTGAAAGGGAGTGCACCAATACAAAAATAAGCACGAGCTTAAATACTCGTTTCTGATAAATTTACATATACCTCTCTGTTACAAGTCATACCATGAACCATTGTGGTTTCAACACATTGGTGGTGGTATGAATTAACACATTGGATGAATTGAATTACGGGTTTACACGTCATCGGCTTGTAATGACATCATTGCTAAATTAAGATTTTAAAAAGATGTTGTGTGAAAGAAAAATAAGGTTGTTTAAGAAATTAGAAGTATAGTTCCCAACACTGTTATTTAACATGAAATAAACATGTGTATAATTATGGAGATGTATGAGTATTGCACTCAAAAAATTTAATTTTATAGAAATTTAAAATTACTTAAACTATTTTTTAAAATGCTTGATTGTACATTTGGTAAAATTTCTCTATCAGGTTTTCTTTTGAAATTTATTTTTAACTGTGGTATTAAAACAAACTCTTTTGTAATGTCATGTTTGCATACACATTTTCAAACCATCTCACTCTCTGAAAGCTTAAGTGTTACTGGAGATGTTGATTTTATTCTCATATGTCCCATTTCAAATCTATAAGCTAAGAAAGTCGAATAAACTCAGGAAGTATGAACTAAATTATAGCAGGTATATAAGTGGGAAAACAGTTAAAAGAAAGATTATGGTTTCATTGTTTTAAACAAACTTAAATATTGTATGTTCATAACAATTAATTAATTGAAACTAATGTATTTGAAGAATTTTATTACTTTTTTTAACTCTGAATGTTATATAAACTTTACAGAAAAAGGGAAAAAAAATTAGTTGTCATACATAATTATCAAATATATATTTTCCGAAAATGTTGTAGAAGTATGTTACATCTTTTACATAGTCATTAAAAATTTGTTGAGGATGTTGATTTTGACTTTATAAAAGAGTTCTGCATACTTTTCAAGACAAACTGTTTGTATTGCTTAAAATTAACAGCATATTGAGAGATACAAATTATATATTTCTTTCTAAATTTTGTGTTTTTATGCATGTACACATGTTTATTGAAATATTAAATTATTTTAGAAGACAACGATCTTTTTGCAAAGGAAGATAATTCTGATGAAGAGTCACCTTTCAGCAAAAAGACTGGTCTGTTTGCATCAGATATACGATTTGGTGATGAAAAGGTTTGTTGGTTCTTTTTTTAATATGATTTATTTAGTTATATATTTATTTATCTTTTGTATATGCATTTGTTACTGTAACTGAAAAATGAAGAACATGCACCCTTTATTTACTACTTACTGACTACTTCAGAAAGCCCATTCTTTTGTTTATCCCATTGTAGAAAAAAAATCAGTTAAATTATTTAATATCAAAAAAAGGTTTTGTTATAAATACAGTATATATGACATATAATTTAACCACCTATCCCTCTCTCTTAGCCATCCTAACTGCAGGATTCAAAGTTTGGACAAAATACTTTTTATGTTGTTATGATCTTAACCTCCTCCAGGATAAAGGAAACATTTAGGACTCTTTCAGATGAGGCAATTAGTTGATTCAATTAGTTGAACGGGCAGCTGTCAAGGAGTGTAGCCAGATAACAAATGGTGGGGAATTGCCCGAACCCCTTCACATGCAGTCAACTCGTCCACCCAGGTGGTTTGCCAGCAGGCACAAGTGCCACCAACGTTCTCATAACCACCAGTTGACTCAATTCAAAAGACACTACTGGACATTCGTCCTTCACACCAGTCACCTAGTTGAATCAACTCAGTTCAGTCTTCAACAGTCAACTAGTTGAGAGTCAACCTGGCAACTTTGTTGAATCAACTAAACCGCCTCGTCTGAAAGAGGCCTTAGGTGTCCTTTTTGGTTAATATCTTGTCTCTAATTAGTATGCTTTCATGTACAGTCGTACCTCATTACTTGTTGCATTTTGACATAAAAAACATGCTTTGGTACTCAACATTTGCTCGGTAAATACATACTAAAACACATATGAGACAAGATGGTGCCCACACATCCTGTATCTCCAGTTCCAAAGAAAGACCAAAATAGGTTGATTACAAAATTTTGATCAAAAGTATCACCCTGACAAAGCTCTAGCAAGCCGAAATGTGTACTTGTTTAATGATCCAACAATGTCTCACATCAGAGAAATTTTGAAACGTATGCAAAAGAAAGTTTCTCTTGGTTGGATTGAAGTGAAACTCCCTCAATCTGTGTACAGCAGGCATTGGGGGTGTTAAGAGACATAAAAAAGAAAGAATCCCTGTGAAAGAACCTGATGTTTTATTAGAAGGAGACTCCCTTTCCTCTACTTTGGCACTATCCCATGAGGCCATCAATTCCTTTCAGTACAGGTTGAGGGAAGATAATTTTTTTTTAAATCTAATTATTGTTTTAAATTATATCTGTGTGGTTTAATAATTTTGGATTTTAAAAACCCAACCCTATCAGTTTATAAACTAACCAGTAAAATATGAAATTTCTGGTTTTCAGGAATGAATGAATTCAATTTACATTACTCCTTATGGGAAAAATTTGTTCGGTACTCGTTGTGCCTTTTGGAACCAATTAATGATGAGTACTTGAGGTACCACAGTAATTATATGAAAATTAATTCTAGTGTATGTGTATTTCTTAACATTGGCATGTATTAGGATACTCAGGGAATAGAAGAATTATTTGATTAATTCTGTAAGCCAACACCATAGCCATAGTCATCAACACTTTAACACTAGAAAGACGGCTGCCGTCATTTTGATGGTTTCAGGCATACTATTGAACGCTATGTGTCTGTATTTATGTCCTCAGGCTTCTAAAGTTTTATGACTTTTTCTAATTTTTTGCGAAATATGCATACACATTTACAAAATTATATTTGATAGTAAAGAGGGGGAGAAAATCTGTTGTATACCTAGTAAGACTAAAAGCTGTCAATTTGATGGCAATATAGAAAGCAGGCAGAAATCTTTAAAATAATACCGGAAAATGTTAGTCACTTTTTGTCTCTTCCCCCTTTTACAAATAACAGAAATATTGGTGTTGAAAAATAAGGACTGCACAAACCATGCATATATTTTTATGGATACCAGGATATATAAACCATACCAGGTTGTCATCTCGCCATACCTGCATAAAAATGTATCTAAATATATACAAATTTATTATACATTGGTATGAAATAGTTCAAAATTTAAAGTATTTAACCATTTAAAAAAAATTAAATAATTTAAATTCTTGATTTTATTTTTAACCATCAAAATGACGGCGTTCAGTCTTTTTAGTAAGAAAAAAATTCCCGTCTTTCTAGTGTTAACACATAATACTTTAAATAGCCACCATGTTTGTTATTTTTTTTAACTTTGATATATATATATTTTAAAAGTAGCATATTTATTACTTTTGTAAATAAAAAACATACTGTATCTTTTGATGGACTGTATCTTAGTGCATCATTGCAGATTGAAGGTGAGTGCTTTAACTAATTGTAATTAAAGACTTGTAACGAAATAATAAGTTTATACATTAAGATTTTGTGGAAATTATATTTTTTCAAGTTTCATTCTTGTTTGGGCTTTGAATAATCAATCATTTCAAAATTTTTGCTTTTAGTAGAAAGTTATGTTTTTAATAATGTTTCAACCTTTAGGACGATGACTTGTTTGGTGGTGATCTGTTTGGAAAGTCTCCATCTGAGAAGGTTAAAGAAATTAAACCTGAAGTACCCAAAGCTGTTGTCAAAAAACTTCCAAGTAATTATTAAACTATTTATTTATTAAATAGTAAATATAAAGTACAGTAGAGTGTTGTTTATAAGCTTTTTAATTATTCCCTTTTCTCTTTTATATGTCCTTTTCCAAATCTCTTAAACTAGAAGGTAACCCGTCATTTTGACGTCATAATGGAAAAAGTATATCAAAGTTAAAAAATATCCCGAATTATCTAACAATATTGCATTTAATCCACACCTTGTAAAAGCTAACTCTTTCATTATTTTTTATTTATTTATTATTTCATGCGATTGGAGTAGTAGACTGCCATCCAAATGGTCATTTTGACGCCATAATACTAATAATGACGTCATAATGGAAAAAGTTTATGAAAGTTTAAAAATATCCCGAATTATCTAACAATATTGCATTTAATCCACACCTTGTAAAAGCAAACTCTTTCATTATTTTTTTATTTATTTAGTTTTTCATTTGATTGGAATAGTAGACTGCCATCCAGTTTTTTACAGCTCACTACGCGATATGAATACTTGAGCTACTTGATTCATTCACATTCAAGTTTGTTTACTTTCTGAATTCATCACAAAAGTAAACAGATTTTTAAAAACTGTTAAATATACAGCTAAAAGCATCCAATTTTTTTTAGTTCTGAATGTTTTATACAAAAATAGGCTGAACAAACGTGATTTAATGGAGAAGATATTAGTTTTTAGGTAAGAAAAAATTCTGATCCACATCTGAAATTGAAATTAAGCCTTACTGGCTGTTTGTTTACTGAGGGCTTCAAATGAAAGATGAGTACAGCCCGGAAGTGTTATACAGAGACAACGGCTATTATATATATAATGCTGCAACTGAAAATAAGACTAAATAATTCAAGTTAAAGATTATGAACCCGGGGTAGCCTAGTTGTAGCATGTTGGGCCTTCGATTGGAGTGTACAGTTCAATTCCATGAACAATTTTACAAATGTTCATTATGTATGCCATATCAAGTCAGTATTTCATTTCCTACCAAACGCACTGTAACATGTCATTGGTAACTGTTAGCAAAACATCAATTCATTTTTAAATCACCCAACGTATCTTTCCCACTCATATCTCATGCTCACTGAACATTATGCGACGCATTTAATGTCTACGTCACGTAAGTTGTCCATATGTGTTTCGTCATTCTTTAGTTTTTCTGCAATTGGTTTTTCATGCTATGGCCATAGCATGTGATTAGTAATTGTGAGCTTTTTTAAGCACTGTACCTACGTGTTCTTATCAGTTCTTTGCTAGACACCTTCGGCAGATGTTAGCACTTGTTTGTAATTATTTAAGTTATGTTTCTGTTGTTACTTTAACGTTTTATAAGTTAATAAAACTACGATTTAAGTAGCAATGTGTCTGCATTTAATTTTTTTGAGCTAACAGTTGTAACATTTACTGAGTTATGACATTAGTAATGGTTACCAAAGTGGCACGATTCTCTGCTTGAGTTCTACATTTGAAGGAAGTGGGGGTACATAAACCAGGTTTTTAACATACGAGGAAAAAAAAAATTAAATATGAGAACATGCATCTCAAATGTTCTGCTCATTTTTTAATTAGGGTGTCATTCTAGCTCAATCCAGATATTTATATTTCATGTTTTGTTATTTTAAAAATATGATCAATCCAGTAAATTAGTAATAAAGCTGTGATATTCTGAACGAATATTGCAGTAAAACGATGGATAGAGGAACGATTCATGTGGTATGTTTTTGTTTGTTTCTATGGAATTTATTGGGGAGTGGGTGAAATAAATGACACATACGGGAAAACAATTTTTTGGGGAACATTCGATCGACATTCCACTGTAGTTTGAAATTTCATTGACAGTTGAGTAATCATTCTGTTTATTATTCACTAGCTGAAAACCCGCACTTTGCTATGGAGTACATTCAAATATAATACAATGGTCAATGTATGCAATTTATGCAAAAATATGTATAAATATATCTATATATTTATTTATTTATAATAAATACGACAGTCAAAGTATACAATTGATGTAAAAAATATATATATATATATATATTTTTGGATGTCCAATCGTCTGCCACATTAGCAAGAAAAATAAAAAAAAATTTTTGTCTATTTAGTTGTTATACACGTGACGATAAATTTATTTAAAGTACCAGGAAAAGAAATCACGTGATCAGCATTTAATAAATTAAATTCTAAAATTTAATCTTTAAAAATTCACCAAAAATCAGAAAAGGGAGGTAAAGATTCGACAAAGATTTCATTTTAAAGGAATTTTTATGATCTTTCTCGTCATATAAATTTCATAACCTTCAAATTTTTATTTTAAATGCAAACTTAAAAAAAGTTACTAAAACAGCTTAAAAATTTAACTTTAAAAAATCTAAGAAGAATTTTTCAAAAATCTTTCTTAGTGCACCCCTACACTATAAGAAGAATCACCATGCAAAATTTCAGCCCTTTAGGTCCAGCGGTTTGGTCTGTGCATTGTATGTCAGTCAGTCAGTCAGTCAGTTATGGAACTGTTTTATATATATAGATTATTAAAGTTACTCATGTTAGTCTCAGTGGTATAGCTTTTATAGCTTTTAGTTTAAGTGATTCAATTTGTTTAATTTTATATAGGCTCTGCTGTACAAGAAACTAGGAAAGGAACATTATTTGACAATGATGAAGATAGTGAGGATGATATCTTCAATACTTTAATGAAAACAAAGAAACCATCTGCTACCAAAACCAGCAATGTGGGTATTTAAAAGGAATTGGGTGTAATCATTTCTTTTAATGTATAGTCATTTTTTCATTATTTTTTATTCATTGAAATGAAGCCTTTTATAATGCATCTCTCTTGCACTTATAGTTAAATTATCTTTATTTTTCCCTAATGCAGAGCCACTTTTCCGTGAGACATTCACCTTTTGTTATTCCCCAATTTTCTGGCTGCTTTATTATGAGAGCTCCTTTTAGGTGAGCCAGCATTGCTCCATATGAGGGGGGTGACATGAAAATGACCAAGCCTTAATTATCTTTTATTGTATGGAAAACAGCTTACTATTCTTTAAAAAAATATTTTGTTATTTGAAAATTTATTCCCTATTTTTCCTTTCTTTATATAAGAAAAGTGTAAAACAAGCATATAATTTTTATAGCATTTGGTTACTCGTAAGTATTATAAATTAGAGAGTATCCAACAGAGATATTTTAAAAAATGGGGCTAAACGTATTCTTAAAACACAGGCTTTTTAAAGTGGAAATTTATCTAGGCTGTAAGTTTGAATCTTACAGCCTAGATACAGTCGAGTATACAGTTAAAGCTGATAGAATAAATGCTTTTACTTGACTGAAAAAAAAAACCCTTCCTGCTTGACTTGAAAAAAAATAAAAAGAAACTTATAATCCTTGATTAGTATGTAGCACTTTAAGTGAAGTGTAACCTGAAGATGAATGATAGATTATTTCTAATTCATGTAGTTACTTGTACTTTAACTCTTCTGTCATGGATCGTTTGGAAATTTTATGTTACTGCTGTGTTTGATGCAGCCCATTTTCAATTCTTATAAAAAAAATATTTAAATTATTTGTTGCCTTAAAAATATGAAAAACATAACATTGGAAAATACAGATTTTTTCTGTTTAAAAGTGGTGTAGCACTCTTAATTGAGTAAATGTATATGTTCATAAATTGTTAGTTTCATTTATTGAATTATGGATTCTTTTAGAGTTAAACTTAAATTTTATTACCTGCATTTTATATTTAGAACCTACTATGTATGCTTTGCTTGTTAATATTTATGTTTATCAATATTGTTTTCCATAGGCTGGAAGTCAAGATTCATCTGAAAAAGCTGATACTTCATCCACTCCATCATCAGCACCCTCAACTAAACCATCTGGAAATGCATTTGATTTTGTTACTGGAGGTGGAAATAATGATTCTTTATTTGGTGATGATTCAGATGGTGATGATTTATTTTCAAGCAAGAAAACTCAAAGGTTCATATATATTTATGTATTATACTTAACTAGCTGAAAACCCGAACTTCGCTACGGAGTACATTCAAATTAAAATGCCAAATAAATAAATATATATATATATATATATATATATATATATATATATATATATATATATTTATAATAAATACGACGATCAATGTATATAATTTATGTAAAAAAAAAAAAACATATTTATAAAAAAAAATCGTAAGGGATATTTTTATAGACAAAATAATGTAGAAGAAAATGTTTAAATTAAATTTAATAGGACATACAAAAGAATAGAGTACAGTTTGAGGAACATAATCTTTTATTGTATTTTAATATTTTTTTTAATAATGTCCAATCATCTGCCACATTAGCAAGAAAAAAAAAATATTTGTTTTGTCTATTTAGTTGTTATGTTTGTGACAATAAATTTATTTAAAGTAGCAGGAAAAAAAATCATGTGATCACCATTTAATAAATTAAATTGTAAAAATTAATCTTTGAAAATTCACCAAAAATCAGAAAATGGAGGTAAAGATTCGAAAAAGATCTCATTTTAAAGGAATTTTTAGGATCTTTCACGTGATATAAATTTTATAACCCTCAAATAATTACTTTAAATGCAAACTTAAAAAAAGTTACAAAAAACAGCTTAAAAATTTAATTTAAAAAAATGTAAGAAGAATTTTTCAAAAATCTTTCTTAGTGCACCCCTACACCATAAGAAGAATCGCCATGCAAAATTTCAGCCCTTTAGGTCCAGCGGTTGGGTCTGTGCGTTTTATGTCATTCAGTCAGTCATGGAACTGTTTTATATATATAGATTACTAGCATTATTGCCCGGGTAGATATATAGATATAAAATATTTCATGCATTCCATCAAAAAAATACTGGGCTGCACTCCCGCTCTTCATGTTCATCTGGCCAGACAGAATGCGCTTAGCACGTTTCTACTGAAATGATATACAAACAATAAGAAAGAAAGAAACTTTGAGCCTGCGGACCTTCGTCTTATTTTATTGAGAATTAATAACACCGTGTTGCGTGATTCGCACGTTTGGATTGAATAAGTTTACTGTTAAATTATATTTGTTAGATACTGTTCAATTAGATTTAATTAGATTTTTTTGATCCACTGTTTAATAAGAAATAAGTTTTATAATTTACATTTGCCTTTATTATTTATTTTTCCCTTAAAAATGCACTTTTTTCCATTTCACCCAAGAGGTAAAGTGCAAGATGCGTTTATCCCTGTATTTAATCAAAGTAAGGCTTGATTCCCCATGAAGCCTTTATCCTTAAACTTGTATGTTTTGTAAGAAATGTTTTGAATCAGATGTATTACCTGTGAGTAATGTTCTCAAAGGCTCGGGTGGTTCTTGAATTGTAGGCAATTGTACATTCCCATTACTGCAACACATAGCAGAGCCAGGAAAGTTGTGTTTCTCTGGGGAGCCAGAGCCAAAGGTCATTTTCCCCAACCCTCTTTCTCCCGCGCATTGGAATTTGACCCCCCCCCCCCCCTCCATCATCCTCAAACCACCCCTCTTAACGCAGCTGGTTGAGGGGAATCCACAGGGTTTAGACGCACCTCTATCGGGCACAAAAACATTAAAAAATTAATTTTAAAAAAACTAATTGAGCCCCAAATTTCGTTTTTCCTGATTTAAGTTTCTCTGGTCCAAAACATTAACTGTGCCGAATTTGGTCCCGGTGGGTGAAACAGTCTATGATTCTATAGCGGACAAACAAACAGACAAGCTCTTTTATATATATAGATATACAGTTAGTGATTTTGGTTCATTTTTCCTTGCTTTATTTAAAGTTAGCATCTCACTCCTAGAGTAAATCTTAGTTATTTTTTACCAATTACTCTGTCCTGCGATCTGACCATAAAGAGTAATCAAAAATGCCTTGTATCTATACAAAATATGGATGCCTAAACTGTATCAGACTTCAATTTTAATATGAGGAGACTGACATAAGCAATTTGAGTGCTGTAGAAATTTTTGTGTTGTAAATTATTAAATACTAAAATTCTGTTCATTAATTGTTTGCTTATCACAGATGTAGATGATATGCAAAATTTTGCATATCCTAATTTCCCGAATTCTATAGAAGTTTTATTTAATATTATTGTATAAAAATGCATTTTCACTCCCCTGGAGAATATTAAAAATATTTTCGACAAATTTATACAAATATTAATCCCAAGACTCATCTCATCAGTATCTTTATTAAGTTTCAAATCCTGAAAAAGAAAGCTGTGTAGTGTCCTGAAAACCTTTCTAGTAGATGGAATTATGAATTTGTGTGTCTTTACATCCTATCAGTTTAACTGGGAAACATGAGAAGGCATTAAATCTAGAAATTGAGCCTTACATAGATTATACGGAAAGACACTGAAAATTCCTCAGTATTGTTATGGTTGTTACAAACTTTAAAAGTTGTTAAAACTGTTAAATATGTTATAATAATTTTAATAATAATAAGTACTTATTGGGCAAAATGGCTTCTTTGCTTGCCTTGGCCTAAAGTGTAAAAGCATTCTCTTCTGTTTCAGAGGAAGAAAGCTGAATTTGTTTTAGAAATTTCAACTGAGCATTCTTTACAGTTATTTAGTGAATTTCTTTAGGGTTTTTTTTATTTATTCTATGGTACTATTTTGTGTTTAAGATCTATATAAAATATTTCTTAATTCATTGATAAGTTTAGTGAATGATAAAGAGTGTGGGTTTTTTAGGGATTATAATTATAAATAGTAGAAATGAAATAGAGAGTATCTTATAAATTATGATTTAAAGTCAGGCATGTGTTTCTTCAATATATATATTTTTTATTTTTTTTTTACTTTTTATAGTAAGAAATTTGAATTTGATTCATCTGAAAATGATGACTTGTTTGGTATAATTAGCTCAAAAGCCCCTAAAGAGTCAAAGGTAAATATTTTTATTTTCCATCACTGTATTTTATATTTGTTAGCAACATTTTTTAATTTATATTCATACAAAAATATGTATCTTGACAATTATACATCAAATATAAAAGAATATATACAGTAGAACCTCGATTGATCATACCCCAAACAATCGTTTTTCCATATGTGTTATTTCATCCAGTCTCTGAATGATGCAATTTCATTGTTATGTTCCTGCATTTATTGTTTAGGGCAATAGATCGCTTTAAAATTGATCAATCAAGGTTTCACTTTATGTATGACTTACAAAAAAAATTATCACTTTCTTGTAGTATGTAATTGCTATTAATAAGTAATGCATGGCATATTTATAGCCTGGGTGTGTCATAACATAAGAGTTTTCTTTAGGATATTTAACTTTTAGTGTAGTTAAATCTAATGTTTTCCTCATACCATTGATAAGCTTAGAAAATCACATATTAAATATTTTTTTATCAGGTTTCGAATGAAGCAAAGTCGTCTCTATTTGAAGATAGCAAAGAATTTGATCAGGTAGTTTTCCTTAAATTCTTTTGTTCATTTTAAATTTTATATGTTTACTTAAATTCTAATCAATTGCTTTTTTCTTTGGTTTTAGTTTCTATTGATGTATCATTTTTATTTAATTATATGTTGTGAGCATGGAACAGCTCAAAATTTATCATCTTAGATTAATTTAGAAATCAACATTCTTTGGGAAACTGGAGTCTTAAAATTAATATATCTGATATCTGGAGTGAATTCTGGCTTTTAACCTTTACGTCGGCTCATCTGTCTTTATACTGTTCCCCAGCTCATCAGTGTCACAGACCGCAACGCTATAAAATTAGGATATTTTCCTATTTTTATAAGTTTTTCGCAGTTATAAGTCATTAATGCAAAAGTACTGCCACCTCTCGTTCTTGAAAAGGGTAAATAAAAAATAGATTATTCAACAAAAATTTCAGAATCCGATTCCTCAATCTTTGATAGTGCGAGAGAGACAAAATGTCTGGTTCATTGTGAAACAGGAGGAATTCTTCCAGCCATGCTAGCTACAACAATAAAACAAAAATCTTAGAAATAGAATGTATGTAGACTTACAGATAATTAATACAGTTCAAGGCTTATCGGTCATACAGACTGGCAAAAATTTAAATCAGTTCAAGACTCATCAGTTCAAAAGACCGACTATGTTTTACAAAGATTAAATTTATCGACAAAATACGAGCGGACGAAAATCTCCGATGTGTTGTACTTGAAGGTCAGAACCCGACTGAAGAACTCACAAACCCTCAACAGTCTGATCACCACCACCACCACCCCACCCTTCAGAACAGATGCAATAGTGGTCTCCTAGACCGATGAGCCGACGTAAGGGTTAATGTTGTCTTTTCTTGTTGAGAATTCGGGGTTGCCAAAATAAATAAGCTCTCAATAAAAAGTGACAAAAATTTATTCATGAATTATGAACAAACTAAAAAATATGGCAAGTACAAAATAATGTAGAACATAATAACAATGCAGATGAGCCATCACAGATGAACAGTCACCTGCTTCCAACAGTAGGATCACAAAAGCATCCTTTTTAAAAAACACCGAACAGTGCCCTCTGTAGGATGAATAATAAGATCAGCAGTACAGCAGTAAAAATGCAAATGCAGCACTGCCGGAAACAAACTTTGCATTTATTTTCAATGTGTCATAAAAAAAACTCCCCTTTTTTCAACAATTTCCTTCATTTTTTTTTTTTTTTTTAATATAAAACTTTTTGATATAACATGTATGCATTTGAAAAGAAATGCAATAATATATCACACCCCAGCAAGAAAAGTGATACAAGTAAAAAAATGGCAATTTTAAGGTTATGTCATTGAAGAATATGTATGAAGTGCCCCATCATGCACAAAAAGCGACACATCTGTATCTCGCAGTTTGTCCACCTGAGGGCAGTTATATCAGTTTTATTGCAATGCTAGTTCAAGCTTTAAAGTATTCTTTAAGTCAGTGGTTCCCAACCGGTGGTTCACGGACCACAGGTGGTCCATGAGAGCCTTGGGAGTGGACCAGCACCACATATAAAAAAGTTGCCAAATAAATGGGGATATTGAAAGCAATGTTCATTGAACTAGATGGGCTGAATATATCCAATGACTATCAGATGTTGAATTAAAATTTCCCAAAAGTTTAGCATAATTATTTTATTATTAGAATATGATACATTAGAATGTGAGTACGTTAATTGTGTATCCCTTTTGCCTGAGGGATATTCTATACCCCCATACCCCCCGGAAGGTCCCCCAAGTCAATGGAGGGGGGGGGGGTCCGCACATGGTTCAATTTCTAGCTTAGTGGTCCACAGACTTCTACGGGTTGGGAAAATATCCACTGCTTTAAGTGGATATTTCTCAAATGCTGTATTTTTGAGTTATGTCACTTTTCTTGCTGGTGTGTCATATGCATTTAGAGATTTTTTTTTTTTTTTTTTTTTTGGGGGGGGGGGGGGGGGCTATAGAAAATAGCTCTAGGACAGGACTTTCTAACGTGTGGGTTGTGAAGTGTTTTCTCTGTGGTCCCCACAGTTTTATTCAATCAAAATGACTCTTTAGCAAATTTCCCAGAAAAAATGTGCCAATATTTATTTGCCATGAAACTGTAATGCAGTGATTTGTTTTAAAGGAAAAATTATCATTTAAAGTTCAAACCCAGTATGTTCAAAATCTACCACATTTATTAGGTGGTCAATGAAAACTGTGGTTACTTACTGTGTGTGGTCAGGTTGTCTGATCTGTCACATGGAATTACTATTGTAGTTTCCCCAACAGAATAATGCAGTTTTATTTTAAGTAAGAGTTTTTCTATTTTTATTGTTGCATAATTCTGAATCAGTATGGTGAGTGCATTATTTTTCGTAAGGTTTTTGACTAATGGTTGAATGTTTCTTAATGTTCTCCATTTCTTACAATTTTCATTTTTGTTGAATTAAACATTTAGTTAGAATTAAATTATGATAAATTCATTTTAGAGGTTTTGTTTATGTCTTAATAAGCGTTTCTTTTTAATGAAAATATGCAGTGAGGTGGAAAGTGTGAAAGGGGAGGTCAATTTATATGTTGGAACCATTGAGGGGGGATGGGACTCGAGAAAGGTTGGGAAACACTGCTCTAGGAGATGTATATGATTAACGAATGTGTTATTACTGTAACACTGTACAATTGGGGAAATTCAAGGAAATTGTTTTAATTCAGGCCATTTAATTTTACAAATTCTCATCCATTGTTTTCTTTGACCTGAAAAAAAAGATAGCATTTAGGGAAAACTTTTTTACTGAGGAGGCAATATACAGTTATGAGAAATACAGAATTTTTATAAATAACTAGCCGCTGCACGACCAGCATGGTCGCTTTTAGTTTTATATTTTCTTTTGCAAAACAACTCAACTGAAAGTAACATATGTAAGGAATGTTACCATTACCTATCATCATAAATATACTTTGTTAAGGAGTATTCTCCATAAGGCTGATTGTAAAACATCATGATTAAAAAATTTGAATTTCCATTACTTCAGAACAGAGAAGACCGAGAAACCGAACACCAAGGATTTTGAAAATCACATCCCTCTCTGCATGTACTATTTTTCAAAATTAAGATATATACACTTTATCATTACATCAAATAAGAAATTGTTGGGGAAAAATGTTTTCACTTAAAAAATGGAGTAAAAATTCAGCAAGTACTAAATTATAGTGTGGATTACATCATTCTCTGTATGTGCTATTGTTCACAATTCAGATATCTACACTTAATCATATCAAATAATAAATTGTGTGGGAAAATTTCTTCACTTATAAAATGGAGTAAAAATTCAGCAAGTACTGAAAAAAGTTTAGAAAATTACCTATTACTGGCTGTCAGTTGCATTGCCAGCAATGGTTAAGCCTAACTTCTTGATCATTTATGTTCTCTGTTTCACGCCTCTCTCTTAATGAATTATTTCTTCTTCTCTTTCTTTATTGAGACTGTTCCCAATTTTCACTTGATCGTGCAGCTCGCTTTCGAGCATTCCTGATTTCAGTGCGTAAATCCATGTTGACACACAGTTGTAAATTGCGGACGACCGCTAATGTTTACATCTGGTAGTTGCAGCCGTTGCCATTCGGAGTTTAGAAATATCGTCGATTTTTGTGCCACACACCTATGCGTTTTACATATATAAATGTTACTCTGGTTGGAGAGGATTCATCAGTTAAATACTAGAAACTGTTGTTTAGAGGAAAAACGGTCACCATCCAAGGAGGCACACCTAGAATAACAACCTATGAATATGAAAGGTACATCCTACTCATGATTTAGGACTGTTCGTCTTTGAAAAATTCTGGAGCCTAGTTCAAGACAATTGAGGCGTTGCCGATGAAAAGGAGGTAAGTACCAAAATTTCTGAAAAGTATTTTTTCACTGATACAAGGGTTTGTTCCAAGGCTAATGGCGTGGAACAAACCCTTGTATCAGTGAAAAAATACTTTTTGGAAATTTCGGCACTTACCTCTTTTTCACTGGCAAAAAAATAACTACATCATAAACGAGATTGTTTGATATTTTTCTGACTTAATTTTTATTTGATTGGGATTTATAATTAAATGTCAGAATTTTTTCTTTGTTGATGACCTCAGTGTTTTTTTTTTTGCTTTTAAAATCCTAGCAAAGGCTTCCGTAACTGAAGTGTCCCAAGTGTTCCCATTACTTGCTTATCAGATACCCTCCTTCCCTCCTCCATAAATCCCTCTCATTGTGTAAGAAATCTGAATCTTAAAAAAGTTCCTTTTTATTTTTAAATGTTGGTAGTGAAGATTTGAAATTTTAACTCTGGCATCCTTTCAATCCCATTCTATCTGAGTTTTCAAAAATTGGAAACTATCCTGTATGATTTGTATCTTCAAAATCATCTTCTTCTTCATCTGCACGACAGCTTGGTACAGGCCAAGGCAGTCCCAATCAGTTTTCTCCTTCCAGCCTGATCAGACGCAAATATTCTCCCTGGTTCATTCTAACAATCTTAAGATCTCTCTTGACGCAATCAATCCATGGTATCTCTCTTCCTCTAGTATTTTCCATTTTATAAAAGTCGTTTTTTTAACAGGATCAGTGTTTTCATATCTATAAACATGGCCCAGCTGTCTAATGATAAGATTTAATTACCCTCATTAATATCTTGGAACTATCATCACTAATAACAATGATATATCTGTTGAAATTAATAACAGACTTTATATGGCAAATGTAGATGTTACCATGGCCTCAAAAATCAGTTTAATTCTCGAATCATTGGTCGTAACACTAAAATTAATATATAAATTAATATAAAACTCTATTACGACCCATCATACTATATGGCTGCGAGTGCTGGGCAATGACTAAATCTAATGAAAATAAACTATTGATCTTCGAGCGCAAAATATTAAGAAAAATATTTGGTGCAATTTGCGAAAATGGTGTTTGGAGATCAATGTTTAATCAGAAAATCTACCGAAAATTCCGACAACCTGACATTGTCAAGGTCATAAAAATCCACAGGATTCGATGGTTGGGTCATTTATACAGGACTGAAGACACAAATCCAATAAAAAAAGCTCACATTTACCAAACCTATGGGAGCTCGAAAGCGAGGAAGGCCACCAAGTAGGTGGCTTGATGCCGTTGAGAATGATATAAAAACTATATATAGGGGAGACTGGAGGAATATTGCCTTAGATATTGCCAGATGGCATAAACTTATTGGAACGGCGTTGGCCAGCAGTAGGCTGTAGTGCCCCAGGAGAAGTAGAAGAAGAATTACCCTCATTGTATTTGGTTGCTTTTATTCAAGGTATAATTCATGGTTATAGAAAATTCTCCAGATGTTATTTTCTTACACTGCACCATAGATTCTATGTAGAATCTTTCGCTCAAAAACCAAGAGTTTATTCTTATCCGATTTATTTAGGGGCCAGCATTCGCAGTTATAATGAATAATCAGTCTTATTAAATTTTTATATAGATTAATTTTTGTTTTTATAGAAATGATTTTCTTCAAAATTAGCTATGTATTTATTTTATTTACTCTCTGAGAATTCTGAAGTTTCTCCAAACAGTGTAAAATTGGAAATATATTTCCAACAGAATCTTAATTTAGACTGTAGATATTTTAAAAGGAAAATGTCGTTACAGAGGTCTGGATATTAATCTAAGTAAAATTAAATTCAAATTTTAAATGAAATAATCTTTTGACATCCCTTCTTTTCATGATCATTTTAAAATATTACTAGAGAAATTATTCTATGTCTCCATTAAAATATTGTGTTAAAACTGGAGGACTTAATTTTAGCAGTAATTATTGAATATGAATTATTCTTATGTACATAATTTGTGAACTTTTTAATATGACTAAATAAAATGTTGAGAGGAATTTAAAAAAAATTTTGTATTTAGTTTTTATTTTTCTTTACAGCCAAAGAAGAAAGTATCAGAAAAGCCTTCTCTTGCAAAGAAAAAGACAAAAGATTCATTATTTGGAGACAGTGATAGTTCTGATCAAGTAAGTTTTTTTTTTTTTTTTTCTTTAAACTCATTCATAAAAATTGTTCTTTTTGCTGTTATAAATTTACATTTTTTTTCCTTTAGAAATTTTGAGTTTATATTTCATAATAATGTTAGAGAATAACAGGGTGTGTAGCATCCTTAAAATAACTTACGTTTGATGCCATGTTTTTAAACCCCTTAAAAATTATTGCTTTTCCCTCCAACGCAGCTGGCACTTTGCCCTGAAAACATTTGCTTTTCTGCATTAGGACTTAATTGGATAAGTTATTATGGGAGTCCCTTATAGGTGAACCACACACTTCTTCCCTCTGAAGGAACAACACAAGAACATCCATGCCTTAGATGGCATTTGAACCCGAGTCTACTTTGTGAAGGCGGGCATTGCTAACCACTATATGGTGTTCTAAACTTTTTGTTAGTTTCTTAAAGTGGGATTTGTTTTAGCTAAGCTCTTCAAATGCCTTCATTTTATGTAAACTGTAAACATAGCTTTGCTGCTCAAGATTTAGTGTGCATGGGTATGAAAGGTTTACTCTCAGATGAAACATGATGCAATAAACTGGATGTTAATGGTCATTCCAGAAAAAGTCAATGAATTTTGCAGTTTATGAAATCTACCTACTTCTTAGTGTCCCTTCTGCTACCAGGCACCATTTTCAGACTGCAAAAGAAAGCATGACAAGCTGTGTTGTGTTTCTTTGTAAGCTTTAATTTATAGCTGTAATTTCAAAAATTACACATCTCATGTACTTGAATAGCTGAGCTGGTCGAATGGTTAGGGTGCTGGCATTCGGTATCAAAGTCTATGGGTTCAAATCCCATTGTTGGCATGGACATTTGTAGCCATTAGGAATCAGCTTTAAGCAGTAGGTCTTGGTCTGCCCTCGTGTAGCAAAGACTTGACTGTAGCTCTCCAAATCAAACCATGTACTTGAATATCAATTCAGTTCTATTGGAGCTTTGATAGCACCAGAAATATATATATCTTAACATGATGGGTGAGTGTTTTTGTTACTATTTCTAAGGGTTTTATATTTTAATTAGCTGAATACCCATGCTTCACTATGGAGTACATTCAAATTAAATACAACCATCAATGTATGCAATTAATGGCAAAAAATATATATATTTATTAAAAAAATCGTAACGGATATTTTTATAAACAAAATAATGTAGAAGAAAATATTCAAATTAAATCTAATAGAATATACTAAAGAATATAGTACAGTTTGAGGAACATTTCTTTTACTGTATTTTAATATTTTTTTGGATAACGTCCAATCGTCTGCCACATTATCAAGAAAAAAATATTTTTTTTGTCTATTTCATTATTATGCCAGTGATGCAAAATTAGTTTAAAGTATCACAAAAAGAAAAGAAACCACGTGATCAGCATTTAATAAATTAAATTCTAAAAATTAATCTTTAAAAATTCACCAAAAATCAGAAAATGGAGGTAAAGTTTCGAAAAAGATTTCATTTTAAAGGAATTTTTATGATTTTTCTCATGATATAAATTTTATAACCCTCAATTATTATTTTAAATGCAAACTTTAAAAAAGTTACAAAAACAGCTTAAAATTTAATTTAATTTAATTTAAAATCTAAAAAGAATTTTTCAAAAATCTTTCTTAGTGCACCCCTACACTATAAGAAGAATTGCCATGCAAAATTTCAGCCCTTTAGGTCCAGCAGTTTGGTCTGTGCGTTATCTGTCAGTCAGTCAGTTACAGAACTGTATTATTTATATAGATTAGAATTTAATCCAAAATTTGAAAAATGTATTGATGAGACCATGATACACGTTGGCTAAAATGCCTGGGTAAAAGTCTGCAGATTCAAATACTTTGCTAGGTGGGGATGTTAGTAGCCTTTCAGAATCAGCTGTAAGCTGTAGGTTCCAGTCAGTTAAAAGATTTGCAGTTAGTAACCATAGCTCTCCAAACCAGCAAGCCAAATCATACCTTTAGATTTTTTAATATGTATTGATTTCTATTTGTTGAAGCAAAAGGAAGTTTTTGAAAGTTTTGAATATAAGAATGTGATGTGCTGCCCACATAGTATAATGGTTAGTGTTCTGGACTTCCATGCAGTGAGCTTGGGTTCAAATCCCAAATAAGGCATGGTCGTTTCTGTGTCATGCTCCTCATAGAGAACAATGCTGGCTTACCTAAATGGTGCTCCCATAATAAAGTAGCTAGCAACACTTTGTGGGTCTTTATGGGCCAATGTCAGAAGAAGTATGTACTGTCAGAAGACAAGGGTATATTCATATATATATATATATACTAGCTGAAAACCCACACTTCACTACGGAGTACATTCAAATTAAATACAACGGTCAATGTATGCAATTAATGCCAAAAAAATTAAATATATATATATATATATTTATAATAAATACAATGATCAATATATACAATTGATGTAGAAAAATATATATATATTTATTAAAAAATCATAAGAGATATTTTTATAGACAAAATAATGTCCAATCGTCTGCTGCATTAGCAAGAAAGAAAAATTTTTTTTGTCTATTTAGTTGTTATGCATGTGACGATAAATTTATTTAAAGTACCAGAAAAAGAAATCACGTGATCAGCATTCGATAAATTAAATTCTAAAAATTAATCTTTAAAAATTCACCAAAAATCAGAAAATAGAGGTAAAGATTCGAAAAAGATTTCATTTTAAAGAAATTTTTATGATCTTTCTTGTGATATAAATTTTATAACCCTCAAACTATTATTTTAAATGCAAACTTAAAAAAAGTTACTAAAGCAGCTTAAAAATTTAATTTTAAAAAATCTAAGAATTTTTCAAAAATCTCTCTTAGTGCACCCCTACACTATAAGAAAAATCGCCATGCAAAATTTCAGCCCTTTAGGTCCAGTGGTTTGGTCTGTGCATTGTATATCAGTCAGTCAGTGAGTCAGTTACGGAGCTGTTTTATATATATAGATATGAATATGATGTAAATGGTATACATGTATAAAGAAACTTCCATGATATTGAATTTTTCTGAAAACATGTTTAGTATTAGTAATAAAAATTTGTCAACAGATTTTTATACTTTACAGTCATATTCATTTACTACTTGATCTCATTTTTGTTATATGTAATACTGCTGTTGTGTTTTAGTTGACTTAGCTCTAAAGAGCATAATTTAAAACCTGGACATTTTAGAAAAATAATACATTCAAAGGAGAAAAATGTAAAGAAAATTTCATCACATACCAAATTATTTTACTTTCTATTTTTTCAAAATTAAAGGTTATATGTCATGTTTCATTATGTTTATCTTTATTTTTTTTTTTTTTTTAAATAACTGTTGAGGTATTTTACATTAGAATAACTTTTCTCTGATTTTCAGGAGAAGCAAATTCCAGTCAAACCTCCATTGTCAGCTCCTGTTAAAAGCAAAAACGAAATGAGTTTGTTTGGTGACGATGATTTAGATGATGATATTTTCAGCCAAGTAAGAAATTTTAATGGATGTCTTGTATACTGTGTGTGATATTTGATTTGCATATGGAGAACATTTATAATTCATAACAACAATTAATTTTACATAGTTGATATTTTAAAAAAAAACGTTATTTAATGCTATTTTGTGTGGTGAATAAATTAGATTATTAAGTATTTATTTAGAAATAAAAATAAATAAATAGTAAATTAAAAATAATTTTAAAATTATAAAAATAATGACAAAAAATAATAAATAATAAAATAATAAATTTTTTAAAAAATTATTTATTTAGAAAGGAAATTATCAAATGAATATTTTCAACTTTTGACTAGTTAAATGTCACATGCATGTTTGTAAAAATTAAAATAAAGTTTTATACATGGTTTTAGACATTAAAAAGTTCCCAGTTAATCTGTATGTATGTGCGTATTTTCTGCAGTGGTGTGGGTAGCATTAAGCCTCTTCAGATAACATTGCCTATGTTATTGTGCTTAACAAAATTTACCTCAATTTTATCTTATCTCCATATATTGGTTGATAATGTAAAAACAACATGGGAAGTTTTCATAAAATTATGATATGGAATAGTGAAAATTGTATGTGCATGACTAGTTTAGTCTGCAACTGTTATGAACTTAGGCTTGGTCTAATTATGAGCTCCTCAAAATAATACAGACAATGTGTGAGATAATAAAACTGTTCATACAACTTGATATCAAGTACAGTGGTACCTCGACTTGCGAGTTAATTCGTTCCATGATCGAGCTTGTAACTCAAAATACTCGTATCTCGAATCAATTTTCTCCATTGAAATGAATGGAAATGCCATTAATTCATTCCGGGCTCCCCCACAAACACAGCAATTTTTGGTTACATGTTTTTAAATAAGTAAAATGTTCTTATAAATGATGAACATTGTATAAAAGTGCAATGCAATAGAATGTATGGCAATAAACTTGTTTTATTAAGTGTAATATACAACATTTACCTTGGAGGTCAGACTTGAAGATGCTGATGAAAGAGGATGAGAAAAGCTGAACTGAAAAAATAAATCTTATTCGTTGATTTTTATCTTTTTGCCACATTTTCCTCGCTTTTGCTTTTATTACGAGCTACCCTCTTGAAGTGAGACACGGAAGTTGAGCGATTGTTGCATTGTTCACTGGGATATAATGTCCAAATTCCTCTTTCTGAGAATCTGAAGATTGTTTTCTCAGAATCCATAGAAGGAGGAGAGCTTGCGATCTTAGGACCAAGGTCATCCCATCCCCTAGAACCCATGGCAAGTACCAGTGTGGGGGAGGGAATTTAAGCTATCTCTCTGCGAGAGAGGTTGGACGCTGTTCGGTTTCGGAGGGCAACTCAAGTGTGGGAAGAACGAACTGCCCTGGGTGATAATTGTTGATTGTTAATCTCTAGGTTTTAGACTGGATAGTAGTCTTGTAAAGATTGTAAGGTTGTCTTGTAAAGGTTGTAAAGATTATTTGCTTCTTGTGTTCTCATTTGTTAAGCACATAGCATTTGCTGCACAAACTATCTGTGGGGTATCTGAAGCTTGCTCGTAACTCGATGCAAAAAATCTGCCAAGAGAATGCTCGTATCTCGAAAAACTCGTAAGTCGAGGTACCACTGTACTCTATAATTTTACTGTGACAACAATAATTAATAAGCCTGCACTGAGAAGTATTGAATCTTGAGTTGTGAAAATTTTAGATGCTTAATTGATAGGAAATACATAAATCATGTTTGCCATGAAAGGAGCCTCCTCATACAGTGTTAATGGTCTTCGTTTTCATTCACTATGAAACTATCAACATGTTCTTAGTATATTGGGATATAATTCAGTTCTACTTGTGGGGGAATAATCAAAATTGGGATAGTTAGTCAAATCTTTGATGCTGCATTGGTCTAACTAAAATAAATCTTATTTGCAAGTGTTCTTACAGTATTTTCTCACAAGTTTAAAAGAGAAAGGGTAAGTAAAGTATTCTAAGGCAAGTTGTGGGGGTAAAAAAAAACTCCATGATTATTTTTTTTTAATAAACAGAATAAGATTTAAATTTCTAACAGATTATGGCATTGTGGGATTTAAAATCCCTGCCCTCCCTACTATAACTGTAGAACTAGCACCTTCTGATACTAAAGCAAAGACTAGAATGAGAGTCAGTTGAGTGCCAGCAGGCTGAAAAGACGTGATACAGTTTCTCTCTGTCAATGACAAACAGTAATAAAGATGATATTTTAAGTGTTAGTGACTGTATTATGTGTTGTTTTCATTCAGATTAAATATATATGGGCACAGTGGCCCAGTTGGCAAGGACAGTGGGCTAGTGATCTGAAAGTCACTGGTTCGATGCTCGTCGCTGACAAATCCACTGTCGTGCGCACTAATGGCAGCTGGTGCACGTAAAATCTGTTGTGGCTGCAATGCCCTCCAAGTTCTCAAAATTACCTCTGGAGGTACGGAGTCAAGTGTTCTGGTCTCGTCCCTTGACTCAGTTTAAAATTACAGGACATGTCCTTTGGCCAAGTTGGACTCCTGCCCTTGTGGTGCCAGTCAAAACAGGAGCCATACCCTCATTGCCCAATAGCCTTCAAAATTTGATCTGATGTTGCTGTCGGTCAAGTGGCATAAGCAACAACAACAAATATATATAAAATGAAACCCTCCAAAATTTCCTCATTCTAACAAAATTCAACATAAATCGCCACAGTATAATACATTTTTTTATTCACTAAAATCTATTTTAATTATGTCACATTATGATTCTTTTAGGTTAGTCAGAAAAAGCCTGAAGTAAAGAAAGAAGCCAAAAAGCTGAGTTTATTTGATGAAGAATCAATACCGGTAATATTAAAATTTTTCTCAAAATTTACAATAGTCTATTTTGAGGTTTTATAGTTATTCCCCTAACTATTGATCATGCATTGTGTTGGTATCAAAAATAAGTAGTGTCCTTTGAAGATAGTCCACTTGTGAAGACATATGTGATAGAATGTGAACTGTAATTACAGTGGAACCTTGATATATCGAACCTCAAGGGGAATGAGAAAACTTCGAATTATAGAGGATTTCGATATGCCAATGTTCAATTTAATAATAACATGGGAGTGTTAGGCAGGTTCAAGGAGAATGAAAAAACTTCGATTTACCAAGGAATTCAATATATTGAGGTTCCACTGTAATAGTAATTTTTAGCACCTTAGTTTTCATCTTTTCAGTTTCTGCAAATACTTTGTGATCTTATGATACTCTACTCTCTAAAAATTTCCCCTGAAATATTCATATAAAATGACGAGTAAAAACATCACCCATCTGGTATACACAGTCTAAACTGAAAGGTTTCTTAAATCTCTTAAGTTTATTCTATCTTAACTTTGTGTACATGTAATTAAGATAAGTAAATTAATCGTAATTACAGTGAGAAAATTTATAATGAATAATCTCAGAATATTATAACTGTTTAAAAGTAATGTGACACAAATTGGTATATCAATAAAGCTGTCATAATTCACCTTTTCAGTGAATAGGTGTAAAGAAAATTAAGTCTTTTACTTACTTGTGCTTGTATTGTATGACTGATTTTAAGTATGGTTACCATTATATTCTTCAAAACATAGGTTAAAAGTGCAGAAGTTAAACCTGCAACAACAGTGGAAAAGTCCAAACCTTTAAGTCTTTTTGAGGATTCTGAAGAGGTAGTTTTACTTATCATTCATCTCTTTGTCTCTTTCACTGTGTATATGTGTATGCATATTTCCATCACAAATAAAAGATTCCAATGAAGTGGTGTTTGAACGTAAAATTTTAATTTGATATAATATTTATAAGGTGTACTTTCTACATGTTTTTTGTTTATTTTTATTATTCTCTTGATTGTTGTACATTCTGCTAGATCAGTGGTTCCCAACCCGTAGAAATCTGTGGACCACTAAGCCAGAAATTGAACCATGTGCGAACCACCACCATCCCCCACCGACTTGAGGGGGGGATATGGGGGTATAGAATATTACTCGGGCACAAGGGATACAGGATTAACAAACTCACATTCTAACGTATCATTTTCTAATAATAAAATAATTATGTTAATAAGAAATTTTGATGCAACACCTGATAGTCATCGGATGAACATCTAATTCAATGAACATTGCTTTCAAAATCCTCATTTATTTGGAACTTTTTTATATGTGGTGTCGGACCACTCCCGAGGCTCTCGCGGACCACCGGTTGGGAACCACTGTACTAAATGCATCAAATGAAATTTTTTATGTGTTATATACTTTTTTCTGTTTAAATATACAAAGTGTGGCAGAATGGACTCTCCCATTTCTGAAAGTCACTCGTAAGGCATTGGTGGGGTTAGAGTAGCATGGGAGTTGTCTACCGACAACTCAAAAATCCGCCTGAAATGTGGCCAACTCCCATTTTAATGCAACACCTGATAGTCATAGGATGAACATTGCTTTCAAAATCCTACATACAAATAATCCTAATATACAAAGTGTGGCAGAATGGACTCTCCCATTTCTGAAAGTCACTCGTAAGGCATTGGTGGGGGTAGAGTAGCATGGGAGTTGGCCACATTTCATGCAGATTTTTGAGTTGTCAGTAGACACCAGTGGGTTTGCTGAACATCTCAATTTCATGACTGAGGTGGTCTTTAAAATCAACAATTCTGTTACTGTGGCACAGAGGGCATTTAGGACATGCTTCAGGTTCTATGCAATAGATGCAGTTCCTGATTGAAAAACAATCCTGCAATGGGTTTTAAAAATGGAGAACAAGTAGGTCTGCATTACTAAGGAAACCAAGGGGTTGTCCTCCAAACCTGGGAACACCTGAAAATGACTCTTGCAATGAGTCTGCAAATCCTCTATTCGTGTGAAAGTAACTACCATTCCACCAGAGATGACCCACAGAGTGATGGAAATCTTGAGAGAACAACATTAGCAGTGCATTGCAAATAATGGGCACCACCCGAGTGATGCTTTTTTCAAAACCTAGTGGAAAAAACTAGATTGTTAGTACTTTTTGAAAATATAAAGCTTTTTTCCTGTAAATTGTTTGTTCGTTTTTTATTAACTCTTGCAATGTGGAAGTCCATTTTGCTGCACCCTGTATGTTAATAATGATGTATTATTCTTATTTAGAGTAAATTTTTACATTCTTAAAATTTTGTAATTAATTGTGTATATATATTTTTATCCTTTTAAGCCTATTCCTAAAGAAACCAAACCTGCCAAAACTGTAGAAAAATCAAAGACTTTAAGTTTGTTCGATGATTTGGAAGAGGTATATTATTTTATCTGCATAATATTATTACCTAGTTTTAACTTTACAATTATTATAGTACTTGTAATCAAATGTCATAAATATTAGTTATGTATTTTCTTAGATCATTTTCTGTTTCCACCTCATAGTATAAAAGTTATCCCTTTGTAGATTCATGTTTCATATATATGTATATTATATGAAAGCATTCATTAGAGTTCTGTAGTTCCACTTTTTGACTGCTATTGATCCTTATTTACTGAAACATGGTAGTTCCTTCCCTAGTTATTTCTTAATTTTAAATTTAAACAGCACAGATTTCTTCCTAAACATTTCATGTATAAATGGTCTTTTGTAGGTAATTTGCTATCAGTTTGTATTGATTTTATTTTGAAATTCCTGATTAATTTTGATTTTAAATTTTCAAGGCAATTTTTCTTTTAGGAGCCACCTAAAATTCCTCCTAGTGTGCCAAAAATGCAAGATAAGTCATCTCTCTTTGATGATAGTGATAATTTTGATTTGTTCACTCCTAAACCTCCTGTGAAGCAGGTTGAACCTTCTGTGCCTGTAAGCGTAAGTATATTGAAAATATATTAAGCTGTTTAATACATATTCAAAATAGGACAGTAATTTTTATCTTGCTGTTTTAGATGTGTAATGAGAGATACTAAAATTGTTGTTGCAAATATAATAGCATTTGTGAGTTATAGGCAAAATAAAATGGACATTATTTGTGATGAAATAATTCTAATAAAACTAGCATTTTGTCTTTCTAAAGTTGCATTCAACTTTGTCTAAATATACAAAAAATAAAATAATAAAATAAGAATGTAAACTTTTGTAAAATAACACCCTGCATATGGCAATATGTAAGTGATCTTCACTTTTTTTGTGGGCGCGGTGGCCCAGTTGGCAAGAACATCAGGCCAGTGATCTGAACGTCCCTGGTTCAATGCTCATCGCTGCAAATCCACCGCCATGTTCACTAATGGTGGCCGGGGCATGTAAAATAGGTCGTGGCTGCAATGTCCTCCAAGTTCTCAAATTTACCTCTGGAGGTGCGGGGTCAAGTGTTCTGGTCTCGTCACTTGACTCGGTTCAAAATTATGGGATCAGTCATTTAGCCAAGTCGGACTCCAACCCTTGTGGTGCTAATTCAAAACAGGAGCTGCCCCTTTCAGCCTAATAGCCTATTAGGACCTGGTGAATGGAACCTCCAACCAGGGGGCATTAGCAACAACAACAACCTTCTTTGTATTTTGTTATATCTTCAAATATTCTTTGCTAGAAAACAATGTGGATAAATTCTATTGGTGATAAATATTTCAGATAATTCCATGTAAGGAAAATTGCTGGATATATATGTGTGTGTGTGGAGGTAAAAGGCACCAGTTCCATTTTTAAACACTAGACTGTTTAACTTATATTTTTTTTTCATATTTTTTGCACTCATTTAAGTGGTGCAAAGCTCTAACTCGAATATTTATATAGAAGCAACCTTGCCTTTGAAAATGGCACCTTGTCTTATCATTGTATCAAAGTAAAGAGCACTCGATGAATTTCATTAAGCTCTCGCATCTTAAATTTAATAATTGTGACTTAGTGCCTTTTACCTCTGGTGGGCATACACACACATGCACACGGTAGAAGTGGTAATCACTAGAATATTGTGCTCAAACATTTGTGTGTGTGTGTGTGTGCATGTGCATGTGTGGGCCTATTTCTTTGTAAGTCAATTTCTGGTTCAAAGAGATAGGTTTAAATCTGTAATTGACTTGAAATTGTTCTTTTTTTTTCTATTTTAGACAAATTTCAGCTCCTGTAAATTTGAAAATTAAAGGCATATAATATTAATTCTAATATCCTGAACATCAAAAGGCGTATGAAGAACTTTGTTACCTTTTAGTTCATTTTTAAAAAATAGAACAAAACTGTGTGATAAAACACATTGGTTTGAGACTTAAAGTTGGCAAACATTTAAATAGTTTAATATTTTATTTAGTATGTTAGTTTTAATCATTGAATGGCATTGTTTTCAGATGATGAGTGGTATTAAGTAATTATTGACATTAGAGATAAGGGTATTAGAAAGAAAAATTTAAATAGTCTGTGCATAACAGTAACAACTGAAAGCAGTTACATTAGCTTGTTGAATTTCTAACAAATATTACTTTTATTTAAGGTTTTCTGTTTAGGCTATCACTAAAATAATCTCTTTTTTTCACTACTTATTTTAGGCACCCAAACCATCTAAAGAGTCACCATCAAAAGCAAAAGATGAAGTCGATGGAATACGTAGTTCAAAAGTGAGTCTTCAATTTTCCTGTTTTAAAGAAATGAACGAAAATTTTCCAGTTTGTGATTGTTATTGAGGATTAGGGTTTTGGATTTTCAGCAACTTTTTTAAAACCTCGGTTTTGGGTTTAACGGGTTTTTTTTAAATTTAAAACCTTGGTTTTCCTGGGTTTACTTGGTTGGTTCCAGGTGGTCACTAGCAAAGAACTAAAATAATAAATAATTTATTAGAAGCATTTAATTTATTTCAGATTTTCAAATATAAAAAATAACAGTAAATAAATTTAATGTTAATAAACATATACATATATGTAAAACATAAATAAAAGTGGTAAACATATCTCGTTTTTTATAAAACTGCCTTACAACCATCATTGCACTCAACGTATCCTCATTGAGTCAGCTTCTCAGTTTATTAGCAAAGAGACCCATTACAGAAAATGCTCGTTCTGCTTCCACAAGTCGGTCATATTGTTGTTAAAAAGACCTGAAAAGTTTATCTAGCATTTCAGGTCGGCTTTTTGTTGCCCGAAACAACTCAATTTCTTTTCTTATGATATATGAACCAGATTTTGATTTTCTATGATTTTCCTTGTTATCATTCTCCTGCAGAAACATACTAAGCTCATCAGATAGGGACATTTGTTTAGTACAATCACCAATACTCGTAGCATCATCTTCAATTCCATCTTTAACTCCTACCTCAACTGCTACTTCTGCTTCAGACTCTGACCCATTATCAATTACGTTGAATAATCATTTTATCGAGGTTGTAGCAAGATCAAATTTGTTTAAAAATTTTACAGATTTGTTTTTAAAACAAATGTTTGATACAGATTTGTTTTTAAAAATTTTACTACCAAACTTATCATATGATTGGTCTTGGTTCCAAATTAAGGAATATAATTAGTATTCTACTGTATTAGATAAATAACTAATTCCCAGGATTTACATTAAAAATTCCCTGCGTTTCGGGTTCATAAAATTTTAGGAAAACCTGGGTTTTCGGGTTCAGGGAAACCCGGGTCAAAAACATTATTGATGATTAGCTTTCAAAACTTCTTTTCAAATGAGGTATTTCCCATTATTTTTAATACAACTTACTCATTTAATTTCTTGAAACTGCTGCTAGAAACATAGGTTTTCCCTTCATATATGGGTTCTTTAGCTTGATATAAACACTAAAGCAATTCCATGTGCATAATCTGTACATTTCTTGTATCTTTCTACAGCTGTGTGCAAATTCGGAAGTTGCATAGTAATGAAAAAGAAAAAAAAACTGAAAGTCCTAAGCAGTCCAAATTAATATCTTTTTACTTTTGTTTTTTTCTCTTTGCCTTCTGCACAATTTTAGTCCTTTTATCAACACTAAATTAAATTTTGTGAAATGAGCAGTTACTACTAATTTAAAAGAAACCTAAAAAAAATTGTGACTATTTATTTAAAACTGTTCTTTTCTTTCCAGGTTTCCTCAGCTCCTGTAGTTGAAAGTGGAGATCAAGCCACTTTTGATACTCCTATAGATAGCAGTAAAGTTTTAAATGTTATCAACAAGGTATTTACTATTCTGCCCATGTTTATCTATGCTTCAATGTGCAATTTGCAAATTTCAATCATGCATAAACTGAATGGTGATAGTTTTCTTGTGAAAATGGATTTTTTTTTTTTATTATTTAAATTATTACTAAGGCACTTTTTCCCTAACTTCCTCTTGTTGTTTCCTGTTTATTTTTAGTAAAGAAAAAAAATAGGAATGCTTTGTCTGAATTTATAACTTTTCATTGCATTATTATTATTATTATTATTATCGAACGTACATACTTTACATTTACATTGTTATACATATTTGTGATGTTATTTTGATTACCTAAAGAAGTAATAAGAAACTATCTTGTGATACATCAATATTTTTATCAACTGGTATTTTCAATAACCTAGAAGGTTTATATTCTCAAAGAGATTACTATAACAGAGCTTTACTTATCATCTAATATTTTTAACTATTGCGGTGAAGAAATTTCAAAACATGTATAGGGACTCTATGGTTTTATTAAAGTTTCTTATGTATGTAGACCCAAAGCTTTCTTGAGTATTTTTGAAAAGTGAGCAATTCTAAAAGTGCCTTTCTAACATATGCTGAGCCAACAATTTAATTTTAAGACCTGAAATTAGCTATTAAGGGATTTATGTGATGAGATTTCTGTTTGCTTTAAAGTCTATTCTAATTATTTTTCATTCTACTGATGTGGAGATGATGTTTCACTTGTCTTTATGCGCTAGAAGTCAATATCATTAATTTATAACATCTTGCTTGGTAGAGAAAGGATGACTCTTAGGAATGAAAGTCAAAAAAGGGTTTCAAACAATCTCACATACAAATTTCTATCAATGATTAGGAAGAGTCTTTCTGGGTGCGGAGAAACTGGTAGGTGTTGAGTTCTTGCATATGATACTTTGCGATGTATTCCTCAGATAGCATATCGTTTCAACTCCTAAAAACCACTGTTTATTTTCTGGAGTAACAATGTTACACACACTTGTATACACATGCTTGTACGCATGTGTATATTTAAGTTTTTGGTGCTTTAATGTGTAAATATGAAAAAACCGAAATATCCCCTACTGTTGTAGGAAATTCTCAAACAAATAACTCTTAACTTTTTATCCACTGTAAAAATTCAAATTGGCTACTTGACACTGAAAAACAAAAACAAACAATATTCAGAAATAAAGATGAAAGTATTGTTTATAACACAGGATAAAGTTCCTTGACTTTAAAGTTCACATAAAGAAGGTTAAACGGAGGTGAAGTAAAAAATTAAAGTTTGGTACAACCTGGTTGGCGTTGTGTACGTTACTTCTATATGGGTAAACACATGCAGATACCTAGTTCTTATGCTAGTTGCTTGGACACTGCTTCTAAGGTCTCGGGAAAATCTGCTGGTGCTTAGCTGGAAATCCACCCATGCAGCAAGTCTGGCTATATGAAGGAACTGGGTGACTTTTAGAACTGCCTGGATAGGATCGCCACTCCAGAGGACTTGTTGACTGACTGTCCGCTGGCGTGCTTCACCAAGCACATTGTAAACAGTCTTGCCTTCACTTCCTCATACTGAATGCATCGAGGGTGCATCTAACTGGCGCATGAATGCTCCCTGTCACTAACTCACTTCCCACGACTGTTCACCAACTAACCATTGAACTGACTACCGAACCACACACTAGACCACAACCACACCGAGCTGGCTAGCTGCTACGGCTTATATACTCAGCTGGTGTGTGTGTCGCCGTCTGGTGGCGCGCTCGGCTGCGGAAATATGTAAATATTTGCATGAGGTTTAAGTTACGGTTAAAGTGTCTGTCATCATGAAGGTGTACGTCACTGGGTTGGTTGCGTCATCGCTATTGATGGGTGACGCAACGACGGTATTGGTGACGTCAAACATATGGCTCACTAAGTAAACATGTCTTGGGGAAAAAAGGCTTTTTTTCCTAACAATAGAGAATTGTAATTACTAGCTATTTTCGAAGCTATTTTCCAAATAAATGTTTACCCTGTCATTTAAGAAACTGTGTGTTCTGTTTAGCATCCTGCAAATTTTGTCATTAAATTTCTCAAACCCCTGACAATGAGTAACTTCTGAAAGAGCTCATGTACAGTTACCATATTTGCTTTTTTCAACTTAAGGCTGCTATGTAGCACTATTGGATTTGGTCACCTCAATGTCAACCTATGGAAAAATTTGTCCAATCGAGAAAGAAACTTTACACCTGGAGGCCATTTTCATTTTTTACAAAAAAAAAAAATGCAAATATTTTAAAATTTAAATAATTTGTGAAAAAATCTGGTATAGTGTATTAATGCACATCAATTTCTTTGGTGGATGAAATTTCTAAAATGAATCGTGTTGCAAGGTGCAGAAAATTTCAGGCTATCTGAAAATACCTTTTTTATTGGATTTTCAGCATTTATGTAGCTGTCAGTAATAGATACATTTTCTCTATATCATGTACCCCAGCAAGAAAACTGACACAAGTCAAAAAATGGCAATTTTTAGGTTTTCTCATTGAAAAATATGTATGAAGTGCCTCATCGTGCACGAAAAGTGACACATCTCTGTATCGCAATTTGTCCACCTGAGAGCACTTGCATTAGTTTTATTGTAATGCTAGTTCAAGCTGTATAGTATCCTTTAAATTGATTTTTCTCAAATGCTGCATTTTGGAGTCGTGTCACTTTTTTTGTGCGGTGCGATATGCATTTAGAAAGATTGTTTTTTTTTTTTTTTTTTTTTTTGCCATAGAAAATAGCTCTAAGAGAGGAGTTTCCAACCTGTGCGTTGTGAAGTGTTTTCTGGGTAGTCGCCACAGTTTTATTTAATCAAAATGACTTTTTAGCGAATTTCGCAGAAAAAAATGTGCCAATATTTATTTGCCTTGAAACTGTAAGGCAGTGATGTTGTTTTGAAGAAAAAATTTCTGTTCAAAGTTCAAACCCAGTATGTTCAAAATCTACCGCCTTTATTAGGTGGTCAATAAAAATTGTGGTTACTTACTGTGTGTAGTACACACATTGCGATACGTTAACATTGAGGTGAGTGAATCCAATAAGGTTAATACATAGCAGCCCTAAGATTGAAGGGACAGGAGAAATATTTTGCAATTAATTTTTTAAAATAAAATGTGCTTAGTCCATGTACATTAAGGATATATATTATTTTGTAACTTAGCATGGGACACCTAATGTCTACCATAAGCAGCCCCATGGATCCATGAGTTTATAAAGTCAGTGCAACCCAGGGTTTTGACTTTCACTAATTTGAAATATTATTTTATTATTTTTTGATACTTAAACAAAGTAATTAAGGTTTTAATTATTTTTAATGTTATTGTAGGGTCGCATCAGAGTGGCTGCTAAACGTAGAAAACCAACCAGACAAGGACGTTTAGCAGCTCTGGAAAGTTCTGACAAAGAACCCACAAATGATGTGGAAACTTTACCTGTTAAGTCTAATGTAAATGTTTCAGATGATTCAGATAATTTGTTTTCTACATCTGCGACAAAAACTGTTGTAAAACCAGAATCACCCAAACTGGACCACAAAGCTCAAGAAAAGAAGAAAATGAACCTGATGTCACAGCTGATGTCTGAAGTTGCGACATCCAAAATTGCTCAAAAGAGAGTTGTCCAGGAGGATGATGATGAGGATGATGTTGATATATTCTCTGAAGCTGCTAAAAGGGATAGGTCGAAGAGTAGTTTTTCATTCCGGCCACCTGAAGAAAATGGAATAGCTTCCATGTTTCCCATTGAGAAGAAAGAAGAGAAAAATGATAATCTCAATGAATCGAAATCTGATAGCTTTGAGGATGATTTTTTCACAGAACCTGCATTCCGTAGTAAGTAAAATTTTTTGTCCTGAAATATCGTGTAAATTTAGTACATCTTTTGGGTTGTTATGTGAAAGTTAAATTGAACTCATCATTGGCAATTTCATCCTAAACTTAAGAAGCAATTGAAATATCAAACAGCTTGTTTATCTAAGATGCATTTCTTTCTCTTTTTTTTTCCATTCATAGCATCGGAATAATGAAATCGTAGAGCTCTTACAGCTTCTAAAATCAGAGTATCAGCAAAAAGTTTAAATTTCAAACATAAAAATCTAAATTTTAGATTCTCTCTCTTTAATTTAAATAAACTACAAAATCTTAAATTTCATTGTAGTTTGTTAGGATAATAGAACATCAGTCTGACATTTCACATTACTTAATTTACTGCATTTTTTTTTGTTTGTTTGTTTTGGTCAGGTTTTATAAGTTTATTAAACTGTTGAAAACCAACATTTATTTATAATTGTTTAGATTTCAATGTTTAGTTTCTGTGTTGTATAACATTTATTCTAGTGCATAATCACATATTGCTTATACATAAAAATGAAAATTTGTGTTTTTATATAGTTGTGATTTAACAAGCTTCCTTTACTTATGCATAATAATTTATGCATCTATTGATCCTTTTATTGTTTTCCCTCAGTAAAACTGGAAATGGAAATATTTTAATTTTCTTACCTACAATCTAGATCAGTGTTTCCCAACCTTTTTCAAGTTGTGGCCCCTTTCAATAGTTTCCACGCATCCTGCATGGAACCTATTAAATTTGTAAGAAATGGAAAACATTAAATAAACATTCATTGCTTGGTCAAAGGTGTGTAAAAGCAAGAACAGAACAGATCATCAAGAAAAATAATGTATCTACCGTATGGATTCAGAATTATATAACAATAAAAATAGAAAAACTTTTATATAAATCAAATTGATTTATTCCATTGGAGAAATTATTATGGTAATGTCAAACGTGACAGCACAATCTAATGAAAGAGAAGCTGATGATTACTGTACATAAGTAACTGCAGTTTTCATTTACCACACAATAAAAGCTGTAGATTTCTAACAGAGGGAGTTTGCACTTCCTTTAAACAACTTACAACTCTTAAAAAACATCACTGACCTACAGTTTTGTAGTAAATTAATATTGGCATATTTTTTCGGTAAAATTTGCTAAAAAGTTATTTTAATTGACTAAAATTGTAGTGACTCCACAAAAAGCCCTCAGGTTAGGAACCCCCAGATCTAGATTATGTGTGATTATAGTTTAAGTATTTCATTGACTTTATGATATATTCAGTTCTTGTATCTTTTCAGACTTTAGGTCTAGCATTTCTCACAAGGATCCACCTGTCTTGGATTTGGTATGAATTCACAGATTTCTTTAATTCTTTCAAACTTAATCTTATTTTTTTTTGTGCTTTTTTTTAATGCTTTATTTGCTTAACCACTTCTTGAAGACAAACAGAATAATCTTCTCAGCTTGTATATATTAGAGCAGGCCTGCGTAACTCGAAATGGGATGAGAGCCGTATTACTCTATGCATAGCTGCTAGGCCACAAGAAAATAGGATAGATGGGGAAGCTAAACATATTTTATCTAACAAAAAATAAATTACTGATCATTTAAAAAATTTAATAAATATTAACATTCATTGCTCATATATCCCTTTTGTAATATTACAAATCTAAAAATAATATCCTGTATTTTTTAGATTTATGATATTTTGCATCTTTACAAAAAGGTTTCATGGACCATATGTTGTGCAGGCTTGTGTTATATTCATGAAGGGTAATTTTCCACGGAAAATTGACCTCAAAAGGTACTTTGCTTTAAAAACTGAGGATTTTTTAAATTAAAGTTGTTGACATCACCGTTCCTTATGAAATAGAGCATATATTTATCTATCTCTGAATATCAAAAAAGAGGGATAAAAACTTTGTCTGAAGACTTTTAGATGAGTATTGTGTACTTGTACCAATACTCGTTACATTATAAATAAGTAAGAGCTTTTTTAAAAAAACATCAAATGCTCTTAACATTAATATTTAAAATCTTGTGCTATATGGCTTGTTCATCATAATACTTTAGTTTTGATTTTTACGAGAAAAGTACTCTTTTTCCTGGTCTGAAGATTAAAGAATTATATTTGCTTCTGTAGGATGATGATGACGATGATGATGATTTGTTCAGTGCGATAAAGAGTAATGTTTTACCTAAAGCTAAGCCTGAAGCTTCCAATACCAATGACTTATTGGAAGATGATACGGACATATTTGCAGATGTGCAAAAGGAGAAATATGAGATGTTTCCAACTCAGGTATATGATGATGAAGGTAAGCAGTTATTGCCAGTAATTAGTTATGATTATATTTTTTTTTTCCGAGTAATATTATGTTGATCATGCTAAAGTGAGGACCTGAAAAGACAGTATTTTTAAGAAACATAACACATGGTTTCCATCAGAATTAGCTTGAGCAGTTATTTTAATTTGTAATGAAACTTTTTTTTTAATCTTGCAAATTTATGCTGCATCAAAACTAATACTACAAAATTATAAATATGAATTTTATCATTTTTAAAGCCTCTTCATTTTTTATCTTTTTCTATGGATTCCTGGGACAGTAGTTCATTATAATCCTGATAATTTTATAACATCATTGTTCATAAAGAAAAACTTCGTAAATTGTTTGAATAGAATGTAGAAAAACTTGAACATTTTATCAATGGTTATGTGAAAATTCTGTTGTAATTTAGTTTTCAGCACTACCTTTAATTAAATTTTTACCTTGTAAAGTAATCTTTGTTGAAGGTTGGTATCTTTGATGTATATGTATGTGCTGTGCATTGTCTTATTTATCTTAAGTATCTGAAAATGGATATTATTTCATTTCAGATGATGATATTTTCAGTAATGTGAATAGCACAACTAGCAGCAAGTCTTCAAACAATGCTGTCAGCAAAACAACAAACTCCACGGTGAAAAAAGTAGAAACAAAACAGGTTAATGCATTTGACGATCCATTGACTGGGCTTTTAGGAGATGAATAAAATGAATATGTGTGTATAGAAAAATTATGCAGTTTTCAGTATGATATAATGGGGACCAGCTATATAAATTAGTTTAAAAATTTTTCTTTGTACAGATATATTTATAAAAAATAAGGTCACACAATGAACAATCTAAATATATATATACTTATGTAAATTTTGTCTTGCGTTCTGCAATTTTACAAATATTGTTGATTTTGTAATTTTATTTATGACATGCCTAACTCATGTGTTTAAATCTGTGAAAACAGTCAAATGTAAATAGAATACTGTTAACAAAATAAATTGTTTGAAATGACTTTCTTTCTTCTTTATTTTTTGTTTCAACAGACTTTCTTTCGCTCATTGCATAAATAAATATTAAGTATCCAACTAAGGATAAAGTGAAAATCAGATCACCAGATATAAAAGCCGTGGAAAAAGTATAATGTGCTTTGCTTCATTTTCCTTCATATTTTTACTCTCTATGCTCTGGAAATATGGCCCCCTAAACCAGTTTTTATAATTGAAAAGAAATACCAACCCTTAAGAAAGAAATTCAACATTCCTTCTTCATACACAAAATACTGAATAGCTGTATTTTTATTTCTTTGTAAACAAACAATACAAAACCCTAACATATTACAGGAAGTAAGGTTTTATTTATTTTATGCAGACTTTTGGTTAATTTTTCCTCACTGATCCTTCTGTAATTTACAAAATGCAGTTTTTATTTCATTCTGTACTAGATAATTGGCATTTATCTATCAGTATAATTTCTAACTCTGGTATAAAGTGTAATTATATATGACTACCATAACATGTATATCACATGCAAATTAGCCTATTCCTCATGTTTGTTCTGAGACTCATTAATCTTTTGTTTCTTGAGTCCAACTAAGAGATAATAATGCTACTCTTATGACTATGGGTTACATTATACAGAAACTATTAATTTAATGCATAACTACATTAATGGCTTGAAAAAGTAGCTTTTATAAGGTAAAAGTAGCTATAAGTATCACTTTCCTATCATTATTTTGCTTATTGTTCACTAAATGCACTTCACGTACAATGAAAACTAATATAATGATCACACCTGTATCCCTGTAAAAGTAATTTTAACTGTTGCATCAAGTGATTGAGTTTGATAAATTATCAAACATTTTGTTTATTTATAAGATCAGTATGTATATTATGCCTGTTCGCCGAGTAACTCAGTTTTCCCAAAATAAATGTATTAATATTAAATATTACATGTATTTTTTTATCAGCTTTTGTACAGTAAAACAGTATTACCTACATTTTCACCAATACACTAGTTATACATTTAAAAACTATCAATTCTGTAAAATAATACTGCTGCCCATTTAGAATGGCCATCAATCTGAGTATTGGATCCGTTTTGGGGCTGGGGACAGTAAACAACTCGTTTTCAAAGACAAACAAATTTGGAAGCCTAACTAGCAATGCCATGACATTCTGTTTTCTGAAATACAGATACATTTGTTTATATCAACATGGGTATTTTTGAATAAATGATTTTAAGAGGATGACAAAGTAAAAATATTGATTTGTGAAAGGGTTTTGGAGCTTTAAAATAATACTGTTATTTAGATAAAATTAAGGAAGACCTAATCTTAAGACAATGTGTAACTTAGAATCGAAAGTTTTGAAATATAAAACTATAAACATTGAAGGAAATTGAAGTTATCTACAGTTTAGCCTGTCCTTATAAATTTTGTTAATAAAGAATATGCTTTAATAAAAAGTAGCCACATTTATTTATATCATTATTTCCAGGCTTATAAATTAAACTTCATTTAGACTAACAAAAATTTTCTCATTTCTCAAACTTCATTTTTGGCAATTTTTTTTCTGGGTTCAGCTTAGAGGGGCAAAATCTCATCGGAAGAGTATTGGAATGTTATTGTTCATTACCCATTTATACAATCCTTATATTGAGATTTTAAAAAGATTAAAAGTTTAATCATATATAAGTATGATATGTAACGGGAAAATTTCTCAAAAACTTGTTTTTAAAATTTTATTACTGTAAATAAATTTACACAATGTTGAGGCAGCCAGCCATCAAAATATTTGTACATATAAGCAGTATTGCCCTGTCAGGGGAAAAGGAAGTATTAATGGTATTTAGATTATAATCTGTTAGTAAATTTATTTACATGTCTTGAGAAATGTCTTGCATTTACAGTTGATACAATACTTGCATGAGAGCATGCTTTGTTTTTTCACACGCAGTGACATAATTTAAAGGTCTGGAGAGAAAAAACTTCAATAAATCTCTTGTAGAAGCATGAAAATAGGACTGCTTTGCACAATGCTGAAGAACTGACAAAGCTCCACTGACATCACAATCTTTGACTGGTTTCCTGTCTTCTCCTTTTATCAATCCAAGACTGACCAAGAAGTTGTTATTAAACTCAGATACATCACAGCACTTAACTGATCTCGATAGAATATCATCAGCATAGCTGTATGCTGCAGATTTCACTGAATCATCACCTGGCTTAACAACAGAACATAACTTTGAGAATAGATCGAGATAATCACTAAGAGTTGGTTCATCAGGAAGCACAGATAACAAATTTTCTTTATTCATCTGAAGGTATATTAATGCAGCAGCTGTTGGACTCGAGAAAAAATCTTTTGGTGTAGATTTAAGCAAAGGGCTTTGATAATTATTTTTATCACCAGTTTCGACAGAAGTATCGGGATCCTCATTTGCTGAGTCACTTTCCTCATCAACATGTTCATAAAGATCATCATCTTCCTCATCTTCGTCTTCATCACCTGTTGCAATAAGAAAAACTATTAATTCATGAAAAAATGACATTTATAAGATAGTATCTTTGTCACAATAATAAAAACATTAATAATTTTGTTAATTTGTGATTTTTTTCCCAACTTTCTAGATTTAGAATAGTACAAAAGGCAGTTTTATAGTAAACTTTTAAATTGAAAAATTTAAAGATCAATCAAAGATAGTATAAGATACCCTCAAATTATATTTTTTAAAGTAAGGGATATCCTAATTTTTGTTCTCTTTATTCTGATTTACATGCTATGTGAAATGTAAAAGTTTTTTAGAGAGCCTATGCTACATGTAACGTACTTGACATATTTTTGGCTATTTTCCAACAAAAAAAAAAAAAAAAATTTCTTTTCAAAGCTTAAATTTTTTTTCGGCTTAAAAAGAAGTTACGAATCTTACTACGAAGTAACCAGAAAAATTAAATAAATACTTAAACATATATAGAAAATATAAGCATACACATTACTATACTCGGGGCATACCTAACCTGAATACAGGTGGGACGCTAGAGCAGTATGATTCCGCGATTGCGATATAGTTCGCATTTTTTCCTATTACCAGAGTTGATTAAAGGTACGTTTCTGACATAAATCATTAAAATAATGATTTAACTGATAAAGCGTAGACATATTTGGGCAACAAAAATGTGGTGTTTCGTGTATTTAGTAAATAATACGCAATACAGCATACGAGAGAGAATGTAACGTCATAGAATAATCTGACCATTCACAAGGCTTTGTTTCCTTGGCGGGAGTATCTGGCGTTCAATATGGATGTGGAATTTTGGTAACCCCAGGTCTGTTACTTCCTGCCGATGGGTAATGGAAGAAAAGACAGTGTTTACAAGAGAGAAGTAGGGAGAAATACGCATCTGCAGTTAACAATAGAAAGGAAATTTTCAACACTATACTTACTGGAATATTAACTGCCGTGATTTGCTGTACAATCTGAAATGTTTAAATGCTGATTTCTTATGCCTATTTTCCAATTTATAAACTTGCAACTAAGCAAAAAATCTTTCACACTTTCATTTAATTTTTTAACTGGGCAAAAATATGGCTAACAAAAACCAAGTTATGAGAAGATATTTCACAAAGGATGAAATTAGAGTTGACGAAATATTCCCCTAGTTAAATTGCAAAAAATGGGAAATTTTTATAAAGTGTTGAAAAAATTAAATGCATGTGATTTTTCATTGGAAGAGGTCATTAGTGTAGTCATCATAACACTTTAAAGGGCAGGATTGGCTTTAAGCCATTTGACCTATTAGATTAGGAAATTTTTTTAAAAATGTCTAAAAGAAAGTTGCGTAAACAGATGTAAAAAATATTCAGAATAACGACTAAACGAAGTGTGTAAAACATGCATATGTATATCTCAATATGCTGGATGAAGAAATGGAAGCATTCTTCCATCTTAATATTTCTGAAACCCATAAAAATTCTAAAATTCCTCGCTACGAATGATAGAGCTGCTGGCTTTCCAAATAAGGACCGGGAGCAGAAGCGTTTCTAGATTAGAATTACTTAAAACATACCTGAGACCAACAATATCGCAGTAGACACTAAACAGTCTTGCAATACTTTCTGTAGAGCATGAGGATATTAAAATTTGATCAAATCATATATGATTTTACTGATAAAAAAATCTAGAAATATTTATTTGTAGATATTTTTGTTCTGTAAATTAAATCTGGCTTAAATACTTTTTCCATAACTTAAGGTCTTATATAATATTTTAAGTTTAATCCCTCATTTCTAGAACAAACCGCTTATAACCCAAATAAACACAAAATTCTGTAAAAAAAATAGGATATGTAAGAAATGCCTTACATAAATCCACAAACTGAATTTGCCGAAACTCTGATAATAATCTGTACAATATATGCAATGAAAAAAAAATCTATAATTGAAAACCACACTTCAGTAGTGTCATTTTTATTATTTATTCGTGCTGTCATCGGTTTCTGAAAGCCCATTTGTTTTATATTTGCATCAATTGTTAATATAACTTGCCACACTTATTATTTTAAATGAAAACAATTACATATGAATGAACAAATACATTTAAATGAAAACAAAAACATATTGCATCTCCTATAGCGAAAGAAAAAACTAACAATTTCAAAAACCGAAATACCCAGAAATCTGCACCTATAATAATAAATTTTTGCATGATCCCGTATTTATAAAAGTAAACAGGACTCTAAATTTTATTGAGGATTTCTGAAATTCCCACATTACTTCAGGAAATAGTAAGTAGAACGATGCATGGTTAAAAGTTTCAAAATACATTGATTACATGAAAATAGAAATCAAAACATGCGATTGCTTTCTTAAAGCCTAAATATTTAAAACCTTCATAATTTTCTTAATGGGTGATAAAAGGCCAAATATGGCAATCCGCATTTTGTAGCGACGGGGAGTTATTTCCGTTGCAGGTGTAAATTGGCCGTTGTAGTATGTTTTGTGCTCTCAGGTTAGATTTGCCCCGAGTATAGCAGAAATATTTATCATTTTGGCTGAAAATATATTTTGCAATAACACATTAAAGAAAAAATAAATTAAATGTTTTCTTGAAATATGGTCTAAATTTCCTTATGATCCAATAATCATGAAATACAGAGATTTTTTATAAATTGCTTTATACATTTTTGTAGTATCATTAATAGCTTTACCTTTCTCAACTTCTTTTAATAGTCTTAGATGCAAAGATATGTTGTAATTATTGCAGCAGAATTATTAGATTTTTGATACATTAGTCATATAACTATGTTTTATATTAAATTTTTCACAAGATATAACTTTAGATAAGAAAAATTACCAAATAATTTATTTTTTGAAATATAAGCTTGTAAATGTGAAGTCTGTGCATTAAGCAAATACCCTAAAATAATGCTTTACAGAGATTAGTAACAACTACATCCAACTCAATAATTATATAATGTCCAATTTTTCAGGTTCGAGAAAACTCCGAATTTGATTTTGTACACTTGAATATTAGTCCTACAGATAAGTAATTTAATATTTTATCCTATTAATAGAGACAAAACTTTTTAACCCCTTAATTGGTTTGCCCGTACAGCGAACGGGCATCGATATGTTCGCCTTTCCTATTTTGGTTTGCCCAGACTAATACTAATACAAAGTCTAGTACGAATATTTTTTAACAAATGTTGCAGCTTGTCCAAGTCACTTAAATTCTTTTCATCCAGTTTTTCTTTGTTAAACAAAAGCATGGGAATTTTTGTTCTACTGCTTGCAACGCTTGTGAATTCAAACCACTACATATTTTTTAAATTATGGATGAAATAAACTAAGAAAATACTTTCCTGTTAGATGATAAGACTGAATTCGGATTCAGATTAGGAACAGTCTTCTAATTATCTGGATTATTCTTCAGATCATTATTTCTGCCCTGATTGGACTTGTATTCTGCCCTGATTGGAGATGTAGGACTTTGTATTACACCATTTCAAATTGTACCACACAAAGAGACTTGTGAACAATTTGCAAAAGTGTAAACTTCAAACTTTATAGTAAATATGAAATTAATTTCAGTAAGATCTGTTAAACATTCTTCATTGTATGCAGTTTTCTTGCAAAAAGCAAAGTAAGGGGTTGTGTGATTCAAAATTTTAAAATAAAAAATAGTCTAAAAGCATTAAAAGTGAAATTTAATAAAAAATTCTTTCATTTTCTTATTCTATTAAGTATGGTGTTTAACTATATGCAACAAAAAAATGCCTTTTTTGCCAAACATTTCTAGTAAAAAAAATTGACCAGTTAAGGGGTTAATATCAAATAATGCAAGGTATTAAAATCTTACCTTCATCTGCACTCATGGTACACAATTTATCTAACAAGCCTAATCTTTTCATTTCACTTTGAATCATATCACATCCTTCCTCTCCAAACACATTTCCATTCAAAACTAAAAGGTCTAATTCTGTTTTATTTTCCATTGAATCAACAATGGCTTTTCCCCCTTCTTTGTTGATTTCATTGAATCCTAAATATAACTCTCGAAGTTGAGGACAGCTGACTTTAAGGGATTCAGCTAGTGCAAAAGCACCTTTGGTTCTTATAAGGCAATCACCAAAATTCAGCATATTGATCTCTTTAAGAGATGGTAAACAATCGGCAATATATTTGGCACCTTCTGCTGTGAGGCTATTGTCTTCCAAATTAATTACTTTCAGATTTGGATTGGAAGCAAAAGCATCAGCTAGTTTTTTAATACCAGGAGCATATATTCCATTTTGTGGCATAGCGACAGATTCTAACGTTCCAAGTTCTTTAAAAAATTTAGCTACTGCAGTAGCACCTTCATTTTCTAAGCGATTACGACCGCAAACAAAAATCTTTAAAGTTAAAGGGCATCCATCTTTACGGCTATTTTCAACACACTTGCACAAGGAATCAGCTAATATAGTAGCTCCTTGAATCCCTAATCCATTGTTATTCAGATGCAGTTCTTGCAAGGTGTAACAAGATGGAGATTCCAAGAGCTTAACAATTCCAATTAAACCTCGAGGGCCAAATGCATTGTCACTTAAATCCAGCACAACTAATTTAGCAGAGGATAAAATTATAGAATTACTCAGGTAACTTAAAGCTTGAGGAATTTCATCTACGGTACGTCGGGTAAACATATCTTTCCAGAGTGCCTTTTTGAAATTAGGCTGATTTTCCAAAGCTTTAGCAATAGCTTTTGCTGCAGGTATTCCGATCGTATTACCCTGCAAATCTAGAGTTGTCATTCCCGGACATGAATTGATAGCTTTAACAATCTTTTCTGCATCCTCTTCAGTGTCTAGTTTTAAAACTTGACCCGCAAAGCTCACTTCCTTTTCTTTTTCGTCAACTGTGGTAGCTGCTAAATGTTCAATGAGATTTTCGATTCCAGTCATTTTAATATTTATTTAGTTTTATACAAGATTTAGAAATCCGTTATTCAAACACACGCGTTTACCAGTGTGCCAGATTCTTCCCGGTACCGCAAGTTTCTGATGAATAGTGATGCCATACTTCCTAATAAAAATCGAAATCATGGGTGCTCTGCAATGTTTTTCAAAAACAATTTCCCCCCTATTGTTTATTAAACGAAACATCGCAACGTCACTGGCTACGTCAGTTTTCGTCTGCTATAGATCACGTGATTATCGGGTGGCAGAAAACAGAAGCCGTTCCTATCCGCATGTGTTTTTGGACGATACCTTTCTTTTGAGTTAAATAATTTAAGTTTATTTATAAAATTCCTCATATTAGTTGTATGTAACAGGTATTTAAACACCTTTTTTTTTCAATATTTCGCAATGCTTAAGAGAATATAATCATTCTTTCGTTGAGAATTTAATCATTCGAAGTGAGTACATCTTTATTTGACAGAGCGTGTATTTCCGCATGAATTTTAACGTTTTATAAACGATGATTAAGGTTCATTCCTTAACTTCTGTTCATGAATATTACACAGTTATTTGTTCTTATTTTACGTTTAGTTTTATGTTTGTTTATTCTTGTTTTACGATTTTGTAATAATTATTTTAGGTATTTTGGACAGTAATATTGTTTACTAAAATGTAAAATCTTTAACTTTTTGTGACATATGCATTCAATCATTTTGAACTTTTTATATAGTGCAATAAATGTTTTGTAGGTCACTTTTGTTTTTGTAGTTCACTCACTGTTTTTCAAGCTTGATACATTCTTAGCTATGTAAGCACTGAAACCTAACTAATTTGCAATATTAATTTTGTACCAGTTTGTGTATTCTTAAAATAATTTCATGCTTTAAATTATTTTCTTAAACTCTTTAAAATACCATTAAAAAAGTATACTCTTTAAAAAATAATATAAATTTGACACAGTAAAAAATATAAAATAATTTCATAATATTAATTTGAAAATTAGGATTGTATTTAGTATTAAAATAAAGTAACTTTGCTCACTTGATAAAGATTATACACACAATTTTTCTGAATCATTTTGTTGAAATGCAATCTTAATGTAAACATCAATAAAGATGTACTACATTATTAAGATATGTTTAAATTATTAACCCTTTAATAATACTTAATTTAAATTATCATAAAAAGTAATGGAAAATTATATTAAACAGTTATTTCAAAGAACTCTGAGGGGAAATCAATTCTAGATTTTACTGAAAATTCTTGTCATATTAACACAGCCGAATATATTGTTGATATATTAAGCTGCATAAATACCCTTAATTGAAAACAGTACATGCAAATTCTGACATATACATTTTTTTTCTTTTCAGTTTATTAATATGTTGCTCTTTTATTTTTTAATATTTTCTATGGTGCCATTGATTCAACTAATGAAAACATCTAATTTTCTTAATATTTGTATTGTAGCTGATTTTGTTGTATATAGTGATACGTGAAAATGGTGAAGAGTTGTTGTGCTATAGATTGCACCAATCGCTTTAAAAAGGGAAGTGGCGTAGGATTTTTTAAATTTCCACATGATTCTCAGAGGAGAGAACTTTGGATTAAAGCCGTGAAAAGAGATGCCTGGATGCCCTCAAGATTTTCGCTTATTTGTGGAAACCTTGTGGTTGGGCAAACCCGTGCAATCCAAAGGGGACTCTATTGCAGACGCTATTGCAGGGCGATTTTGAAATAGATGAGATAAGATATTCAGGTTCTGAACTCCCAAATTTACTACAAGCTGAATGCGTGAGATTGAAAAAAGTAGGTAGTACTTCTGTTTATGACCTTGTAAGCATTTTTAAAAATTTATATTTTATTGAATGTTTTAAACATAAATGATAATAAATTAGTATATTTTTTAACTTGTATTTTTGAACGTAAATGGATATTAACGTAAACTTATTATATATTTTAAACGTATTAAGAATGATTATTTTTAATGACACTTTTTCAATGTAATAAACCCGTGATTAGTTCAATATTTTTTCAGATTTTCTTAATTTTTTGGTATAAAAGTTATTCTAATCATCAGAATGATCGTAAAGTAGTTACATTTTAACTATTCCGTTTTCGAAATAGTATTTAAAATCATCGACGCAAAGATTTAAAAAAAATTTCAGTGTTAATGTACATACATAAAAATATAGTTGTCACATATTTTTAACAATATCTTGAATACTTTTATATTTTTCTAAAGCACCGCTTTAGAAAAAATTATATGTATTAAGTGCATAAACTATAGATTTTAAAGGTAAGATCAAATAGTAATTATTTTCTATACAAAATGTTTCATAGCATTTGCAGAATATTTAAAACTGCTGTGTTATATATCAAGCGAAGGTGTTAGAAACAATCTTAAAATTTAAGTTCAATGCAAATTTAACATCTTCTATTGCATATATAATAGTATGTTTCAAAGTTTTGAATCATATATTTTATAATTATTTTTTAATAATTAGTGTTTGTGGTTAAAACATCTAAGTTAATATATGTTTGATGTTCATTTAATATTAAAACTTTATTAAATACTTCTATTAACCTTTAATGAAATGCTTACTACTAATAGACTAAAAACCGTTTAAATGTTTAAGATATAAAACTTATCATAAATTAATTTAAAGTCTCCATAATATATTTTATTACTTTTTATAGAATATTTTTTCAAAGACATATTTGATTGCATAAGTTCTGTAACGTTTACCTTTTTTTCATGTTAAAATTATAATTTCAACTTAATATAATTTAATAATATATCTTATAAACTTCATATTTAAAGTCTTGTAAGCAATAATTGAATAACTTTGTTATAAAAATTCTATTAGCTTATCCTACTTTTAAATAATTGGATATATATTTTAACCAATTGTATATTTTAAACCATTAACTGTTGAAAATGTTAACTATGACAGTTTGGTATATGCTTAGATTATAAAATCTACAGCAAAGTTTTATTCTTAACAAAACTCATTTTAATTTTAAGATATGATGTAACTATCTTCTTATATAAAAATATTGTCTACGTATACCCCTACCGCTGTAAGATTTAAACCTTGGTCAATTTACTTCTAAAATTAAGTGAACTCATGTAAATATCTTCTAAACATGATTAACTCTGTATTATTTCTGTTGCTGTAAGAATCTTCTCTATTAACATTGGGAGACAAATTTAATACCTTCTCTTGCAGATTTAATAGTATGGATTATTATGGTATGTATATTTAATTTAAAGAATTAACAAGATTGAATCATATTTTAGTTTTCATATCTTCATTTATTTCTATGGTATTATGTAAATTATGATAATATTTAGTTGTTTATGTTGATATGCAAACACTATTCCAATTTAGATAAGATTTATAAACATCTTATGTTAAATGAATACCTTAAAATCTGTGAAATAATCTGCGGAATTTAACATTATATCGCAATTTAGGTAATCGTTGAAAGCATGTAAGGTTTAAAATCATATATTAATAGTCTACATTTCTGGATAAGATAAAATATTTAGGATTAAAACTTGTAAATTTTATCTTTCAAGTATTTATCTCTATAAAATGTTTTTAATTTTAGTAAGTGTCTTAACTTATAATATAGTTTCAAAGTTGTAAAAGTGCTTATGGTTTGAAATACATTCAAAACTGTACATAAACTATATAAAGATACTTAAATTGATACACATATTTTTAAGTTTCAGGTTCTAGATGGTAATTGTATAATTTAAAGTCTTCATGTTTGCACATACCCTCTACTGCTGTAGGATTCAAACCCTGATCCATTTACTTCTAAAATGAACTCATGTAAATATCTTCGAATCTTCTAAACATGTTAAAGTCTGTATTATTTATGATAATGTAAGAATCTTCTCTATTAGCATTGCAAGACAAATTTGATACCTTCTCTTGCAGATTTAATAGTATGGATTGTTATGGTATGTATATTTAATTTAAAGAATTATCAAGATTGAATCATATTTTAGTTTTTATTTCTAATATTAAAAGGAAAAAATAACCCTACTGGGGAATTCTCGCTTTGTTTGAATAATTTTATGCGTACTTCTAAAGTGAAGTTAACTTATGTAAATATTTGTGAATCTTTTAAACATGATAAAGTGGTTATTATTTGTGATATTGTAAGAATCTTCTCTATTAACATTGTGAGACAAATTTAATATCTTCTCTTGCAGATTCAATAGTATGGATTGATATGATATATATATATATATATATATATATATATACAGTAGACGCTCGTTAATTCGAACTCGGTTAATTCGAACTTTCGGTTAATTCGAACTAATCCAAAGGCCCCAAAAAACGTGTATTGGAGTTAATGTTAAAAATATCTCATTAATTCGAAATAAATTTTTATCAATTCGGTTAATTCGAACTAAAAATTTGACAAAAAAATTTTCTTTTTCCTCAATTAACGGAGAAAATACACGCTGTATTTATTATTTTATGTGTCAAAATCACCTGTATTTTTTTTTCTATGTAAAGCGGCGCATGCCCACATTCCTAGACTATTGCATTTCCGCTAAACGTTAGTGGCTATTGTCCTTATCAGTGCTTAACGGACAAAGCTATTTTCCGTTATTTGTATCGATTTTCTTAGAATTTCAGAAAAACCAGTCTTTACTACAGATTCTAGGGAGCTGCGTCAGTTATGCTTGCAGTGCAGACAAGTTAATGTGATCTAGTTTTTCGTCTTCAGTGTGTGATGTGAAAGTGTAAAAACTCAGGATGTCTACGCGTAGGGAAAGTACAAAATCCTAATTTTGGAGACAAAGGTAGAAATTTTAAAGAGAGTAGAGAATGGCGAATGTAAAACAAAGTTAGCAGCTGACTATGAAATTTAAAAAAAATATCTTGTCAACTTATTTGAAAAAAAAGGAGTCAATTTTAGATTCATGGGAAAATTCAAAATTTGCTAGAGGAAGGAAACGCATGAGAAATGTATCCCAAGAATATCTAGAAAAAGCTCTACTGCTATGGTTCCAGGATGTTAGATTCGAAATTTTCCGATAAATGGACCTCTAGTCCTGACGAAGGCTGATGAATTGGCAAGTCGAATGGGTATTGAAGATTTTAAATGCAGTGATGGATGGCTTTCTCGATTTAAGTCAAGGCACAATATTTCTTATCAAACTGTATGTGGCCAAAGCTCTGATGTAAACGAAGACGTATGCACTAATTTCGGTAGGAAACTGCCAGGGCTTTTCTCTACTTAACTGCCGAAAGATATTTTTAATGCGGCCATAATGGACAAAGCCAAAATGGACTCTATTAAAACTCTGAAAGCATTTATTCAGATGGAACCTTCCTCTGAAAATGAATTGAAATGTTTACTTCAAATCAAGAAGTTGGCTGAACAATGTAGGCATCATAAGCAAAACCAAACATCCACTTTACAGTTTTTCCCCAAAAAGTAATTCGTATTTTTAATTAAAGTTTGCTTTCTACTGCATATCTTCTGCTTCATTTTATGATTAAGGCAAGTCTGTATTGCATTTTAATATGTTAATTTTAGATAACATAGTATTATACTGTATTTTCTGGGGTTATACATACTAGGAGATTTTGTTTCTTCAGTAATACACTTTTAAAGTTATATATTTTCACTTAACATCGGATAATTCGAACTTTTTTCCGAGAACCTTTGAGTTCGAATTAACGAGCGTCCACTGTATATATATTTAATTTAAAGAATTATCAAGATTGATTCATATTTTAGTTTTTATTTCTAATATTAAAAGGAAAAAATAACCCTACTGGGGAATTCTTGCTTTGTTTGAATAATTTTATGTCTAAAAATATCCCTTGTTAGCTTTCATGGAATGTTTTACAAGGTAAGATCAAATAATAATTTTTTTCTATACTAAATGTTGCAATGGTTTCAAAGCTCTATCTAAATTATATTATACTGCAAAGTAATATTCTTAAGAAAAATTAAAGATATTTTTTGAACTTAACGCTTGTTGTAAATACATTTCATGTGTAAAAATATCCCTTGTTAGCTTTCATGGAATGTTTTTTTCAAAGTTCAAATAATATTTCTCGTTTTTTCACACTAGTATGGAATGTTCTGTAATAGATACACTTTTTTCCAAACTACTAAGTTGTTAATATGTTTTAAGTTTAAAAACCTAATAAAAAATTTAAAGTAAAAGAAAAAATATTCGTTTTAGCCTATCTACGTAAAAATTTATTATTATTTTGTATTTTTTAGCGAATGTATCTATGTAAAATTATATATCACGTTAAAAAACATATATAATACAATGGCACACGTAACTTCTCCTGGAGGAGCCATGCTTATAATTTCTTTAAAATATTCCCTCTTTATATACCTTATAAAAACAACTTACTAACATGTAATGCTAGCTCAATGGCACTAGTCATTCAAAAAAACCTTTGAGCTAACAATGCATTTTATAATGTTTAGATGTTGTGAGTTCAATTCCCGTTGAAAATACTTTTAAAAAAATTTCTAAGTCCCAAAATCTAGTTCCATGTTTTGCCAGCAGATGGCAGCACCAGCTTAAAGCTGCTCCTTGTATAAAATTTAGTTCCATATTTAACCGATAGGTGGCGCTCCGTGGAGCAGCTAGTCACTCCGAGATTCTGCTGAACTACAAGGTTCCACTCTTTCCCGCTATGGGGCGCTGCCGTCACCTGATTGGTCCAAATTGACCACCAGAGGGCCAGTCGCGCTCTGATTGGTCCACGTCACTCAGTAAGCTCCGCCCACTTTAAGCCCATCCCCCTGCTCCTGTTGCGGAATTCTCATTTTTATACTACTAATGTATACGTGCGAAACTTTACCCCATGCGAACCTTTGCCCCCACCTACCCTATTGTTTTGTATTATTTATTATATTAATAAAACATGCTTTAATTTTATTGTTAACCGTTAAAGCCAGGGTTGCCAAACGTCCCGGATTTTAAGGGACAGTCCCTTATTTGTAGATTTTGTCCCGCGTCCCGGGGAACTTTGATAAGGGACGGCAAAAGTCCCGTTTTTCGCCGAAATGAGAAATTTATTGTATACGAGTTGGGCTCACACAAGGGCCTGTTCACCCGGTCCGGAATCGCAAAAGGAAAGATGGCGATGAGACGGAAATAAACCAATCATAGGCGTTAAAAATTTCGTTTCTAATGGTTTGGAAGTTTGTCATTGGTTAAATGTATTTCAATACTTTAACGCTTCCGCTACCGACTCCTATGTGAACACGCCCTTGACGAGAAGATTGTCTGTATGCGCCGGGATCCGAACATCACAACGACATCAGTCTCAGTCTAGTGCTAAATACGAATGCAGATTAGTGTGTGATCGTGTTGATACAAGGAAAACAAACAAAAAAAACCCAAAAAAAACAAAACAACTGTTTCATCTTGCAGCAATCTGTCAAAGCTTTTCACCACTAAAGTTTCCTCTGAAAGTGACAAAATCGCTCTAGTAGAGTTAGCTACTGTATTTAACACAGTAAAGGACAATATATCATACAATTACTGTGGGAACACATTCATTCGAAAACTTTTTTATGACTCAAAAGTCGCCCCAAAGATTTCCTGCTAATATTATATTATGTACATTGTACAATAATAAAATTTCAATTTTTACATACACGTCCGTAACACTTTATAAGGGCGCTTAGTTGTAGTAAACTAATAAAATAAAAATCAGTTTTGTACTATATGCCTAAACCAATTTTAAATTGTTTTTGATTTACAAATTTTTTATGTAATTAGATTATTGTTTACTTAACCTAAACTCTATGTAAGTTGCAAAGCTGAACGAAAAATGCATTGAAATTGGCTATTTGAAAGGTTAAAATTTGAAAAATTTCCGGGGAAGTACCCCTGGAACCCCTTTCCATGGGAGAAATCCCATACTCCCCAGTAGTATAATTATCAAAACCTGTCCCTTTTTCGGCGTTTTTATTTAACCCGTCCCTTATTTTGGGTGTTTTTATTTGGCAACCCTGGTTAAAGCACCGTTTTTCATAAATATATTTGTTTTGTTTTTAATATTCAGAATTCGGGCTTTCGGTGAGTCACCTGACTGACCAACACCTCCTAAACGAACTTTCCGAAACGTTCTTTAGGAGGTGTTGGACTGACTGACTGACATACAACGCACAGATCAAACCGCTGGACCTAAAGGGCTGAAATTTTGCAGGGCGATTCTTCTTATAGTGTAGGGGTGCACTAAGAGAGATTTTTGAAAACAAATTCTTAGATTTTTTAAAATTAAATTTTGAAGCTGTTTTGTAACTTTTTTCAAGTTTGCATTTATAATAATAATCTGAGGGTTAAAAAATTTATATCACGAGAAAATTTATATCACATAAAAATTTCTTTAAAATGAAATCTTTTTCGAATCTTTACCTCCATTTTCTGATTTTAGGTGAATTTTTAAGGATTAATTTTTAGAATTTAATATATTAAATGCTGATCACGTGGTTTCTTTTCTTTTAATTCAGCGTTACATGCATAACAACGAAATAGACAAAGAAAAATTTTTCTTCTTGCTAATGCGGCAGACTATTGGACATTATCCAAAAAAAATATTAACATACAATAAAAGAAATCTTCCTCAAACTGTACTATATTAACTGTACTATATTCTTTAGTATGTTCTATTAGAATATCCGTTACGATTTTTTTATAATTATATTTTCTCGTTTTTTTTACATCAATTGCATACATTGATCGTTGTATTTATTATGAATATATATATACATATTTTTGGCATTAATTGCACACATTGACCGTTGTATTTAATTTGAATGTACGCTGTAGCGAAGTACGGGTTTTCAGCTAGTAGAATAGTAAAATTCAAAATTTTACATACACGTCTCTAACACTTTCTAAAGGCACTCACTTAGTTGTAGTAAACTAATAAAATAAAAATCAGTTTTGTACTATATGCCTAAACCAACTTTAAATTGTTTTTGATTTGTAAATTTTCTATGTAATTACATTATTGTTTACAACCTAAACTCTATGTAGGTTGTAAAACTTGAACGGAAAATGCATTGAAAATAGCTATTTGAAAGGTTAAAATTTGAAAAATTTCCGGAGGTGAACCCCCCCCCCCCCCTGGGGGTATGGAACACCCCCAGACCCCCAGTAGTATACTTATCAATACCCGTCCCTTATTTTTCGTGTTTTTCTTTGGCAACCCTGACAGACACTATAGCCTGAAACATTCCAATGTATTAATGAAAAAAAAAGATGCTCTTCTTTTTATCGGAAGCGTACTCGACCAGACACGTGCATATACAAACTATTAGCTGTTCCTTAATTTGATTGCGGGTACCGGCTACATCCCCCGTCTTTCCAGGGGACACTATGACCAGGGGGTATTGTAAGAGTCACAGGCTCACTACTGCAGGTAACAAGTAATAATCACACCTGGGATTATTCTATTTAAAAGCTTTTAATAATGGACATCACCAGTGGCGCCGGAAGAGTCAAATATAGAGGGGGGCAAAGTAAAATAGATTAAAACTTTTGCACCTTTATTATTAAAAATACATATATACGGTTATAAAAAATACACTTTTATGTTATTTTTCTAATCGGAGAAAAGTAATGAGAGATTTCTTCTATTTTGAGAAAATCTATTAATTACTTTTTCAATAAATGTGTCTTTATTTTTACTCAATTTTTATTTTAAAGAAAAAATTCCTAATTCAATCTTTTTAAATTTTACCTCTTTTAATAGCAATTTTTTTATATATCCTTTCAAATTTGATTGATAGGTTCATCATATGTATAGTTATATGTATAGTTCATCATATGTATGTTATAGTGTATATAAGGGATTAAGTTTTCTGGTTTCATTGTATTGGTGTTTTAATGATGAAGTTAATATATTGTATAGCTTTTTGTTATTTGATAATGTTCTAGGCTTCTACGCTTCAAAAAGCCAATACTTGGTAAAATGGTGTACTTTCACAATGATTCGTGATTATTTTTTTGTATCAATTTTGGAAATTTTACACCCACATCAGTGTTAGGGGGGGGGCATCCCAAGTTGTGCCTATAGTCAAGAATTTTCTAAATCGGGTCTTATAGAAATTGTCCTGATTTTTTCAGGAATGGAATGTAAACTTCCATAAAAACTTACACCAACGCATTTCATTATCAAAGTATAAGTTATATTCATTTTCTTTATTTGTAGCTTGATTACTGAAAGCAGCTTCATAAGTAGGAAGACTGGGGCATAAAAAATATTTGCAGCTCCATGAAAAGCAAGGTACAGCGTGTGTATTTCTTAAGCACGTTTCTATCTTTTCGTACATAAAGACGTATCTTATCCTCTTGTAAAAAGTCTTACCATTTAGTCTTATCATTGGATTTAGTCTTATCATTTAGACTTTTCTCGTGTTACAAAAAGTACTCACATCGAAATCTATTGATATTAAATCTTGGTGAGATGTTCTTTCTATTTGAATTTTTTTTCAATTCTAATGGATAGTTCCGTAAAATAAGACACAACTTTTTGATAAATTTAGCCCGGACACCCTGTATATGAAGAAGTGTATGATATATAAGTTCTTAGTCTGTCTTAGTAAAATATTCGCTAGTTCCTTCCCAGCAATCAACTATGTCATGATCTTTAATTCTTTTAGAAAGGAAATTGCATTCAAAATAGCATGGAGTCTTCCTTTCTTCCTCTTGAACAGTTAATCAGTATATTTATTTTAACATTCAAAACTTCTTACGGAAGACATTGTTTTCCGGATTATAGAAATAGGAAAGATTGCCACAACGTTGCAAATCAAACAGCCACATAAGAGTACGGTTATTTTCCAATCATTTCTATTTAATTAATCAGTCTTTTCATCCTACGGAATGTGATTCATGAGATAAATATCATAAAGTTATTTTTAAGACAATTTTATTTAAGTATTAATTGTTTTCAAACTTGATTAAGACTAGAAGCAAAAATTCAATATTTTCGAGGATTCAGTTAGTTTCTTTATGAAATTTCTCTCCGTTGCGGAGTTCCTTTTAATTTTTTAACTCGATTCTTAGTGTGTTAGTACATTCACGGTGATGTCAAATTTCTAATGTTGGAAATGAATTGAAAACTTTTCACAAAAGGCTTCCAAAAAAGAGGTAGCAGGAAAACGAATCATTTGTTGTATTATATATTATGCATGCCTTCTTTTTATATTCTAATGACGAAAATTCTTTTCGAAGCGGGTAGGCTCCCAGAGAAAATAATGAATAATGGCATCTGGTCCGTTCGCCTCTGGTTACCCCCAGGTGACCTTCAGGGTGACCAGATGCGACGGAAAGATCACACAGAGGCTAAACCTTTGGCTGCAATTTCCGCCGAAAATACTTTATTGTGAACAGAAAGAGTAGTTGGTACCACATTTTACAGACAACAATGTACTTATGAAAGCAGGATGTAACAATGAAAACAGATCGCCCAGACAGTTGATAGCATGTGCCTTGCACTGAAGAGGATGTCAGTTCATCTTTTTTTTCTAATAATCAATAGGTAAAAGCTGCTAGACAATGATGTCCACATTTTTAGAGAATACGATCGCTGCTCCATGAAAAGTGAACAAACAAAAAAAATCCACCGGCTCTACATTGAGAACGTTACATTTGTAGCGGAATAAGTATTAATAATAGGACAATGACTACTAGGAACAGCTAATGCTGACGGTTTTTAGCAGCAAACTCAATCCACACCTGTACACCACCTGTATACAAAGGGACTGTACACCTTTGACTGGCGAAAAATGTTAGAAACATTACTAAGTTTTCATAATATTTAAGGGGGGAGATCACCTTTGCACTTATGTTATTACCTTTGTTGACGACTATTCAAGGTATGTTGTGGTGAAACCAATGAAGTCAAAAGACCAAGCCCTTGAGAAATTTATCGAATTTAAAAATAACGTTGAAAACCTACATGGCCTCAAGATTGACACTTTACGCAGTGATGATGGCGGAGAATATTCAAGTAAGGAATTTGATGATTTCTTAACTAAAAATGGAATCTCGAGACAGCTTACTGTTCCCAGAACCCCACAGCAAAATGGAGTTGCTGAGAAGATGAACCATATATTATTTGACATGACGAGATGCCTCTTGTTCGACTCAAACATCCCAAATGAACTGTGGGCAGATGCTGTGGCTACTGCTTGTTATTTACGCAACAAATGTCCATCACAAGCTATCCAGGGAAGAATACCAGAAGAACTTTGGACCCAAAAGCCTGTTGAAGTTGATAATCTAAAATCTTTGGTTGTAAGGCTTATGCAGAAATCGACAAAACACAGCTAAAGGGAAAATTGGGGAAACGTGCATAAGAATGTGTTTTTATTGGTTATCCTGAAGGCATAAAAGGACATAAGTTATGGAATGTAGAAGAAGACAAGTTTTTTATTAGTAGAAACGTGAAGTTTGATGAAACTGTTTTCCCATTCAGGAGGAGCCAGTCAGAAAAGGAAGATGAACTAATCATTAGCTCCAATGATAAAGTTCCTGAAATCGGTGTAATTCTCCCTGAAACTCTATCAGATGATACAACTGAAGTCGAATATACCGAGCAAAACTTGGAAGACTCTGTTCCTGAACAATTAACAGCAGATATAGAAGAATCTCCTGAAGTCAGAAGAAGCAATAGAGTAAGGAAACCTAAAACTTACTTTGGAGATCCAATTTTATACAAAGTGGTCAGTGAAGAGCAAGCTTCCCCCCAAAATATTGAGGATCCACTCACCTTGGAAGAAGCTATGAAGTCGCCTCATGCAGAAATGTGGAGAGAAGCTATGAGGGAAGAGTTGAACAACCTTCACAGCAACCAAACATGGGAATTGGTTCCAAAACCACCAAATACCAAACCTATTGGTTACAAATGGGTATTCAAAAGAAAATTAAGTGCAGAAGGAGAAGTGATTAAATTTAAAGCACGTTTAGTTGCAAAGGGCTATTCACAGATCCCAGGTAGAGATTTCTCTGAGACTTTCTCCCCTGTTATAAAATTGGAAGTCTGCTGTACATTGCCTGTGAAACACGCCCCGACGTCGCATTCAGCTCCATCTACATGAGCCAATTTAATGAGAGACCCTCTGAATTACATTGGAGAAGCGTTAAACACCTCTTTCGTACCTCAAGGAGACTAAGCACCTGTCCCTAACGTTCAGAAAGACTGTAAGAGCAATGGAAATGCTTTCTGATGCAGATTGGGATGCAGACTATGTGGACAGAAAGTCCTTCAGTGGATATGTGGTCATTTTTGGTGGTGCTGCAGTCTCTTGGTCGAGTATAAAGCAGGGTTGTACTGCATTATCTTCTGCTGAGTCTGAGTATTTGGCTTTAGCCCATACTACAAAGGAAGTGTTCTGGGTGAGAAGTCTAATGCAGGAACTAGGTGTGGAGAAATTTATTCCTACACCTGTACCTGGGAAAATAGATAGCCAAGCGGCTATGTTTATTGCGAAAAATCAAACAACATCTGAGCGCAGTAAACATATCGACATAAGGCATCATTTCCTCCGGGACTATATTGAACAGAATGTTATTTGTTTATAGTATATAGCCTCGATTAATAATGTTGCTTACCTTTTCACTAAAAATATCTCGAAGAAAATTTTAGTAAACTTAAGAAAACACCTGGGTTTTTAGTTATTGATATTCATAATTGATGTGTTTGTAGTGTATACAGTTTTTTATTTGGCTAAACTGTGTTTATAGTGTTTTTGTGTATGTGAAGCAGTTAACCATGTGTTTTATGTTTCAAAGTTAGTGTATAGGCTTTTTAGCCATGCTTTGGCAAGGAGGAGTGTTAAAAATTAATTTCCTATGTGATTGTGTTTATGCCAAAGTGCTGGCTCTTTAAGCCAGCAAAAGGCTTTCGGAGATCTTGTTAAAAGCTGCAAGCCATTTCAAGATCCTTTTATCCATTGTGAAGCGTTGTGAAGGGGGATAAGAGTTAAGAAAGGGTCAGCTATAAAAATTGTATACGCAGAGGAAGGATAGATTGGGGCGGCTGTAGTGAAAGCATAAGAAAAAGGCCTTTTACATAAGTTTAAAAGATTGTTAGAAAAGGGAAACGTACGCAATAAAAATATATTTATGGTAGAGAGGGGAAGGTTTGGAAATAGCCGCCGCTCCCATATAAAGGCCCCCCATAAGAAAAGGCTTAGTAGTAAAATTAGATCGCGGTTAGTCAAAGGCCCCATGATAAAAGAGTTGCGTTGGACGAGGGTCAGTCGAAAAAGCCCCTTTAGAATAAGGAATAAGAATTGAAAGGATTGTAGTGAAATTTACGCAACAGTAGCAGTATTGTCGGATCATGGTCAGGAAAGATGCTATAAAACTGACCAGGTGTTAGAAATAAAATATAAGAAAATGTAGAAAGGAGCAGGGGAAAAATGTGAAAGAATATGAAAATGTGAAATAGTATAGGTCCAATGAGAAGTGTGATTCTAATAAAAGAGAAATATTAGGGCCACTAGAAAAGGGTTTTAAGACGTAGGTGGAGTTTATATGGAGAAGAAAATACTGTGATTGGAAGGTGAAAACATGTATGCAAAAAGTTGAGATAAATATTAAGGGGTAGAAAGGATACATAGGGAAAGAGAGAAAGTTTTTCAGAGAGTTGAGATCAGACGAGATTCTTTCGCAGTGAGGAAAGGGCCTTCGGGCCCCGCTCTGGGGTGGGGTTCTCGAACCCCCCCTGCGAAAAAGATGGAACAATATTAATGTTCCCGTAGCAACGCCGATTTGGGGTAAGTCAGTCTTTACATTTCTGTTGCCTGTTGACAGTACTATTTTAAGATTTAAATTTAAATTAAAATCCCGTAAATGATACATACCTTGTTTTATCCGGTGAGGACCCAAATTGTTATTTGAAAGATTATTAATCATTTTAATACTGTAATTTAACTGTTTATTTGTGTAATAAATATTCGTTGTTAATTTTGTAAATATTGGTCCTCATCATTTATATAAACATTTAAGTTGTGTCTAATCTTTTCTACAGTATTTACATGCTGGGGTTAAAACGAACCTGGGTAATTAAGTAATGGGTAATCACTAATTAGTAATCAAACCCTGTGAATATTTTAACTTTAATCTTATAAAACTTTAAACGGCACAAATCCCAATAAAACCGCCCCAGCAAATGGTTGCCGTGACCATTCCATTTGATTTCTGTAATCACTTGGGTTTTAAAAAGAAAATTTTTTCCTATAAGGATATTAATTTTATAGTGAATATCTGTAGAAAAAAATATAGACACAGTAAATATTCACCTCTTTTATTTTTCATTAGTTTAAATTAGGATTTTTTTTTGACATGTTGCATACTATGATGATACAATTTTTTTTTTATTATTAATTGTTTTAATTCTTGATCAAATACAAGAATTTAAATTATTTTCTTAATGTGTTTAAAATTGTGAATACCTGTATTGGCATATCGTTATTATTATAAAATGTATGTGTTTTAATATTTCTTTCAAATTTATATATTATATATTATATATATATCGAAAAAAATTTATTATTATATGCACATTTCTGTCAGTAGAATATATGTATATCAAGTTTTTTTTTGATTAACATGCCTGACTCTTAGAGTCTAATGCCTGATTCTTTAGGTAATTTATTGGTAAAATTAGAATTTAGCAATTTTATTTCAATTTGACATGTGTGTGACATTAGTCCAGAATTTTATTTTTGTGTATCTTAAAATTTTTATTTTTATATTATGCCATACTTTTAAGAGCAATGATATAATTAGTAGATAAATGGTTAAGAGAATTTTTTTTCTTGATAGACAGTCATGTTTTAATCTATTATATTTGTGTTTTGATGTATATAACATTAATGTTTTTCCGATTTAGAAATTTCATTAGGGTTTTATGCATGTATATATTTTTTTTTCTTCTTTTCTATGTGTTTGCTATAAAATTTCTATTGAGATTTTAGGATTTATGTGTTCGCAGTTAGGGTGTAATTAGAGTATGTTGATATTTATTTACTTTGATTAAAATTTACGTTGTGCATGCTTATGGTACAAAAAAAAATAAATGGTTAAGAAGGATATTTTTTTTTAGACGTTTGAATTTCCTTTATTGTTTTAATGTATTTAGTGTATTATATCGACGCCCGTAGTCGCACTATTTAAATCCCAATTTAGGGAAAGGCGAAAAATAGTGCACGATTTGCACTGTTTAGTGGGCAAAAATTGGTCACTTTCTAAAGAATTGTGCTCTCATAAGAGGGGGCGAAGAATAGAATATTGCCCTTCGAAGAGAGGGGAGTGCAGTTGCGGTTTTTGTTCCTTTTCAAGTTTCTCCTGCGTTCCGTTTTGGCCGTGAGAGAAGAGGGAAATTCTTTTCACAGTAGCTATGAATTAGAGCTATAGTGATAGAGCGAAGCATCGGGTTTTCGAATTGCGTATAGTTATGTACTGTTTGCTTGTTGTTCCTCGATGGGGGGAGTCAATAAATATCTTCAGGCCGTGCTGAGTACGGTTTGAAGAAAGTAGAAGCGAAACGTATCTCTTTTGCTTTTTATTTACTCTTTTTTATTATTTATGTAATTATTTTTATTGCGTTTTCTGTTTTCTTTTTTTTTTAAACTCATTTTCTATGTCTATTATTAATGAGTGAATTTAACATAATAATGAATAGGAATGGGGATTACTGAATGAATTTTGATTTTCTGAAAATTGGCTCCCATAAGAGGAGAACAGATGAAATTCACAATCGCTTCACTTACAATTAACTCTCTGGTTCGTAAATTTATAAGACGATATTTGATCGTTGCGGACAGACAACGGAGAACAGTGAAGAATGGAATTTTTTCGAAATTTCCCACGCGAGAATCGCGATATTCTGAAATTCGTTCTTATGAATGGAGATGCGAACGCACCTCTTAGCGTTATCTTTTATTTTTTCAATTTTTTATTCTTGTTCTTACATATGTTTCTTTCTTTTGCTATTTATTATTTATATATGTTTATTATTATTGTTTCATTTCAATTTGTTATTAATTAATTTCTTTTTGTAAATACTTAATGCATTTTAAATTAGACAATTATCTGTCGGTTCTTAGCCTTAACTTTAATCGAATGTCAATTGTCATGTCAATAAGAGAGTTATAACACATAATTTTTTTTTCTCTCTCGTCATAATTTTCCCTATCATTATACTAGGGTTTTCTTTTATTTTTGTAAAAAATCGAAATATACAATTTCTCTCCTTTCTTTTGCTTTTATTACTCATCTCATGTTTCAAAAATTTAGTTTGCATTTTTGTTTAACTCTAAAATAACAAATCAAAAGCAAAATAAATTTTAAAATTTTGGATGTAACTTCTAATATATCTTGTTTTGGCGGACTGATCACCTGTCATTGTTGTTCGTATATATAGATTTTGCGTTCACTTTCTTTGTTATAAATATTTTCTTTTTTTTTCTAACACAGTACATGAATGCATAAACAGGCATTCTACAGAAATGTATATATAATGTGTATAATAATAATAGTAATATAATTATTAATGATAATTATGATGATGTGTTACAATATCATTAGATATTTGGTTGTTTTATACAAAGGTATGCCATAATAGATATTCATTTATGTAATTAATCATTTTTTTTCTTCTCCCTAATTCGTTATGAATATAAGAGGAAATTTTTATATTTTACATTATAAGAGAATAATGTCTTAATTTAATGACTAACAATTATTAAATATACAGTTATTTTAATTTTAACCTTTATACGACTAAGAATTTTTTTTTGTACTGTCAATTCAACATGATTTGTAAGATAGACTTTACCCTATAGCTCAATGTTGTCTACTTTTGGTGCTTTCCTGGGCACCACAATTTTTGTTTAACCTTTCAAGTTGCTGTTTAAAGCTCTCATCATGAAGTCACATGAGTGATGTTGCTCTAGTAGCACAAGAACTTTAAAAATCTCCACATTGCGGCCGAGTTTTAAAGCCAGCAGTGTCGTGTACGAGTTATTCGTCGAGTCATCGGGCGAGCGGTTCATGCCACGGAGAGTGAGATTGATTGCAGTCTCCTACGTTTTACGACGATTTCTAGATTTTGCTGAATGTGCGACAGTGTTTGCTTTCATCTACAGAGGGACGTGCATCTTCTTCATCTTCATACATGCCTGTAGTAATCGACAGCGGCGCTCGTCTCATCGACAGTGTCGAGCTAAGGTTGATTATTCTTGCCCGTATGGTTTTTTTTCTTTGTACACTATGATGTTTAATTGTTTCCAGAGGCCAGCTCTTACTTCGTCGACACTCTCTTGTGCATCAGAGTGTTACCCAGCTCTTTAGGTCTTACGATTGCACTGTGGACGTTGCTGGAGTAATTCAACATGCCACGGACAATTTTCCCGTCCAAGAAACTGTGTTCAAATGTTCATCTATTAACTTCAGAATTTTCAGTTGTGAGTGCTGTCATTTCAAGAACTATATATATTTCATAGAACATTTTTCCTTCCAGTGGATTCAACGTTTTATACAAGTTTCCCATAAAAAATGGTTACTTGATGTTGTTTATCCCGTTAAATATATACTCAGGACATTAATTATTTTAAATTCATTTCTCTATTTTAAACCAGTTATTTTTATTTGCACTTTATATTACATTATGATGCTTTAATTCTTATACCCATTTCTTTTGCATACCTTCAGCTCAAGAATTAGTATTAATTACTTTTAGGTACAAAATGATATTTATGAAGGTTATCAGTATTGAATTTACTAAGAATTTTGTTTCATTATGATTGGCATTGCATACTTCGTCTATGCTATTGGCAATTATTTTCCAATCATTTACACTCTGGAAAATATTTTTTTTAAAATTATTTATAACTCAGTATTATCTGTTTCATTTATTTTTTCAAGCAACTCCTATATATTATGATTAGGCTAATTTTTAAACTAATTTTTTTTGTGTCTTTCTCAAGCCCAAGAGTTACTTTTAATTATATTTTAGCTACAAAAAGTTATTTAGGTTGGTTACCAGTATCCATTTATGCTACGAGTTTGTTCTAGTAAGCTTATTTTAACATTGGTTATATCAATTTTTTTTTCAGCAACTCAGATTTTGTGTGTGGGCATTATTTATAATTTTATTGTACTCTTTTAATTTATTCATTCTTATTTATGCTTTATATTATATTATTACTGGATAATTTTCCCCTATATTAATACCTATTTTTTTTAAACACTTTAAGCACAAGTGTTACAATCAGGATTAATTTTGGAAAAAGAAGCCATTTATCTTGGTTGAAAGTGTTAAATTTTACTAAGAATATTATCCTAACGAGTCTACTTTTACATTGATTAGATTTTGATAAATTTTTTTTGTGTGTGTTGTATATATATAACCTGGTATTTTTGTGCTATATATGTATGTTTATCATTTAAATTTGGGTCCTCCACCAGTTAGTAGTAGGTCTCTCAACCAATTAGGTATTAAATCTCAAATTGGGACTTACAACTTTTTTTTCTTTTTTTTTAAATTTTTTTTTTCTTTTTCTGAGACTTTTGTGAGTATTGCTGGCTCTTTAAGCCAGCAAAAGGCTTTCGGAGATCTTGTTAAAAGCTGCAAGCCATTTCAAGATCCTTTTATCCATTGTGAAGCGTTGTGAAGGGGGATAAGAGTTAAGAAAGGGTCAGCTATAAAAATTGTATACGCAGAGGAAGGATAGATTGGGGCGGCTGTAGTGAAAGCATAAGAAAAAGGCCTTTTACATAAGTTTAAAAGATTGTTAGAAAAGGGAAACGTACGCAATAAAAATATATTTATGGTAGAGAGGGGAAGGTTTGGAAATAGCCGCCGCTCCCATATAAAGGCCCCCCATAAGAAAAGGCTTAGTAGTAAAATTAGATCGCGGTTAGTCAAAGGCCCCATGATCAAAGAGTTGCGTTGGACGAGGGTCAGTCGAAAAAGCCCCTTTAGAATAAGGAATAAGAATTGAAAGGATTGTAGTGAAATTTACGCAACAGTAGCAGTATTGTCGGATCATGGTCAGGAAAGATGCTATAAAACTGACCAGGTGTTAGAAATAAAATATAAGAAAATGTAGAAAGGAGCAGGGGAAAAATGTGAAAGAATATGAAAATGTGAAATAGTATAGGTCCAATGAGAAGTGTGATTCTAATAAAAGAGAAATATTAGGGCCACTAGAAAAGGGTTTTAAGACGTAGGTGGAGTTTATATGGAGAAGAAAATACTGTGATTGGAAGGTGAAAACATGTATGCAAAAAGTTGAGATAAATATTAAGGGGTAGAAAGGATACATAGGGAAAGAGAGAAAGTTTTTCAGAGAGTTGAGATCAGACGAGATTCTTTCGCAGTGAGGAAAGGGCCTTCGGGCCCCGCTCTGGGGTGGGGTTCTCGAACCCCCCCTGCGAAAAAGATGGAACAATATTAATGTTCCCGTAGCAACGCCGATTTGGGGTAAGTCAGTCTTTACATTTCTGTTGCCTGTTGACAGTACTATTTTAAGATTTAAATTTAAATTAAAATCCCGTAAATGATACATACCTTGTTTTATCCGGTGAGGACCCAAATTGTTATTTGAAAGATTATTAATCATTTTAATACTGTAATTTAACTGTTTATTTGTGTAATAAATATTCGTTGTTAATTTTGTAAATATTGGTCCTCATCATTTATATAAACATTTAAGTTGTGTCTAATCTTTTCTACAGTGTTTACACGCTGGGTAAATAATAAACGAACCTGTAATATTTTAACTTAAATATGTTAAAACCTATAATCGGCATTAAACCGCCCCAGCAAAAGCAGTGCTACAATTTCACCTCAACTTGACATCTGAGTTTTGTAATTGCTAAATGCAACCTCCTGTCTCTCTCTCTCTCTCTAATAAACATGTTAACAGTTTGACGTGTTTTTGCTTTCGCTTGAGTTTTTTCCTCATTTCTGTATTATCTGTTAAAGATGTATTTCTAACATTAGAAAACAAAAGCAGAATTTTTCGGTGATAATTAGGAGTTATTTTATATAAAAAAATTAATTTTTTATGAATAATGAATGCATTGCGTGCAGATTTTTTAAAAAACTATAAGAGATATATATTAAATTATTTGTATATTAGATAGTACCCGTCAAAACTTGACGGTAAATAATTGAACAGTTCCAATAAAAAAAGGTTCATAACCTTGTTAAAATATTAGAAATTTTTACAGAATTTTATCTATTTTTCAATCCGATGTTATAATTAAAAATGTTGTAATAATCCGAGATGTTATGATCCGAGTTTACAATTAAAAAAAAGGTCTTTCTTCTTGGAAAAAAAGCATGCTTTAACCACTATGGTAAGCAAGTGCTTTCTAGAGCTTAAAATTAGCGATAACGCCAGCACAGAATAATCAACAACAGTAAAATTAAAAATGCAGCGACTTGCCACCGTCACTACAACTATTCGGCAAGAGAACCACAGCACCATTCAAGAAGCGGAGTTAAATTAACTAATTCTATTAAAAAGTATTTATAAGAGGATGAGCAAATATACGAGTTATTTGTAAATGGATTTGTGCTACTCGAAGTGTACTGATTAAATAATATTCCTTTAACCTATTAAGTGTACGTGTAATCAGGTGTTATTAGTTAAAGGAATGTGTAAATCGAAGAGTATTAAAACTTCAAGAAGGTGTAACTTAATTTACAGCAACCAAAACCTCCTTCTTGAGTAACAGATATGTTACACTGGAGTAAAATGTCATCAAAACAGAAAAGCAAACCTTCGGAGGTTGCCCACAAGGCAGCTGCTTAGGTCCCTTACTATGGAACATAGTGGCGGACACAGCCTTGTCGCAACCCTGGCCAATCCACACCAGAATTCAAGCCTTTGCGGACGATTTCCTCCTAGCTGTTAAGGGTCCGGATAAGCGAACTCTAATTTTAGACGTTAACGAATCTCTAGGAAAATTCAACCGTTAGGTGGAGAAACACAAGCTAAATATTAACTGGGACAAAACCCAAATCATGCATTATAATCGGCCTCGGATCTTAGGAGGCCTAGGACTAAGGAAAAAAGATAAAATAGAAGGAATAAAAGTAAAAAACAAAACCCTCAAATCGGTAGACTATATAAAATATTTGGGAGTAACAATACACAGTTCACAGAACTGGTACACACACTGTAAGACACAAGTTCATAAGGTTAGGGAAGCATTCATCTTCTTAAGGAAGCTCGCCAACAAGTACTGGGGTGTCCATCCAAAACTTATCAAAATCTGGTACAAAACGGTCGTAGAGAAAATTCTAACCTACGGGGCTCCAATATGGGGGCTCAAGTCGGAAAAAAGGTGCGAGGAAGAGCTAGGTAAATGCCAACGACACTTCCTCTTGGCAATCACCAAGGCCAACCGCACTTCCCCATCCCCCGCACTGCATGTCCTTTCTGGCATCCCACCAATACACCTCACGGTTAAATACGAGGCGGTGCTAGGACTAGTTAGCAGGCTAGGTGTGAAGCAGGATCTATTCGGTGTAACATATGACGCGGAAGAATACCTCAAAGACAGCAATATTTGGCAAACCCATCCGGCAAAATCCGTTTTAGTGGAAGAATTCCCCATATCCAGGCAATTAGAAATATACACCGATGGGTCGAAAACGGAACTGGGCACAGACGCAGCCTTTGTTGCTTACCGTAACAACCAAGATGTTCACACCTGGTCAGTCCGCTTGGCAAGCGACAATAGTGTATTTCAGGCTGAGCTCCACGCAATAATCCAGGCGACCGCGTGGGCTCAAACCCAAAACGAACCATTTAGAATACTCTCCGACAGTCGATCTTCGATTCAGGCTATTAATAAGCCATTCTCGAGGAACCCACACTTCGCGGAGCTTCATGACTTGATTAAGCTATCGGACGGTCACTTTAACATAATGTGGGTAAAGGCACACATTGGCATAAAAGGCAACGAACGTGCCGACGAGCTGGCCAAACTTTCGGCAAACTCCCAGTTCCATTCAATAACAGAAATCCCCTGGTCACGCTCGTTACTAAAGAAAAAACTAAAAACAGCCATTATGGAAGAATGGCAGTACATGACAAAATAGCAGCATCGGGAGACAAACGTACAAGTTCTTCCCGGCCGTCCGATTAGACAGGCTAGTCTGCGACCGGTACCTAGTCCAACTGTACAAAGCCCACGGTAACTACCCGATTTACCTGCAAAGGTATAAAATTTGGTACACCGACCTATGCGCCTGTGGCGAGAGGGGAGACTGGTTACACTACCTAATAAAATTCCCCCTCCACAACTGCCCGCATCTAATAAACCCAACACAGTTTAATTACAATATTTGGTTCAAACAACTAACTGAAAATAAATGGGTAAATCTGAAAGCTAGGAAAATCATGCATTGGCTGCTCCAAAACATTGACAATATAAAAGATTTTCACAGTAGTAACACCACAACACCATAACACCACCAATCACGAACACTGTACAAAACACAACCCTTCTATTTTTGCTCCAGGTACGTATACTTATTACTAACAACTAACACTTAGGCCCTCAAGATGCCCTACTAACACACCACTAACTTTCTCTCAGTCAACTATCCTACTTCTGCTCACTTCTTCTACCCTGTTAATAAAAAAAAAAATATAGAAAAAAAAAATATATATATAAAAAGTTCATATACCAAATGAACCGTAGGGCCCCCCCCCCCACTTTCTCTCCATAGTGATGTAGGCAAGTACCAAGCCAAGGACGAAGAAGATTTGTGCCAACACATAGTGGACTATTTAGGTTCTCGGTGCACAACCTGGGCACGGCAATGGGTAGAAGACATCAGAGGTACAGCCGGCTCTCCCGGAGAGGCTTTTGGCTTGGAGAATCTAAATCAACTAGCGGACTGGTTAGGGACCCTCCCGGGAGAGCACACAACAATATTCAAAGAAGACGTCTCCAGTTCGTTTCTCAAGAGAATCAACGCGATCCGGCTAAGGTAAGTAGTTTTAGCTAATGTAAGGGGGTGGGGGGGGTGGTGTTTGACGTCTCCGGATTCAGCGCAAGCTTCTAATTCGCCAGCTACCATTAGTTGGGGGTCTCCTTTCAATCAGTCCCCAGTTTTCTTTTAGTCTGAGCTCATCGTCAAAAATTGGGTACTTTTTAGTTCTATCTGGTCTAGAATGTTCTATTGGCAGCTAGGATTCCCCGTCGCAAGAAGGACTCAGCCCCGACCAAGCGGGCATGGTAGGGTTAACTTGTTAGCACCTGATATGATGAATGAAGTGGCACGTACTTCAAAAAGTGAAATCGCACGGGCTTGCCCCGTCGTCAGTAACCTGGTACGGCTCGCTTTTATTTTGTTTATTTTTGTTTATTTAATTAGCTGTCCCCTTAATTTTTTTTCTCAGATTTAATGATCTAAATTTTTTCCGGAGGACAATAGCGATAGACCGAAGGAGTTTTGAGCACGCCGCTTCACGGGGAACTTACGCAGGGGCGGGCCACGCCTCGCGTCGATGACTTATGTAAGTATGCGAGAAACGAGCCCTGGGAAAGCGCTGTCGCCTCCAAAATCGACCAGAATCTTCCTTTCGGATAGGTTGGCAACTGGCTAGTCCTGGCAGCGTCACCGTCAAAATTTCCTCCTGGTTTTGTCTTCTTCTCGGCTACGCGCTTCGCCCCACCCCACATTAATCGTGTTTTTTTGGGAGTTCTTTTTTCCCTGGCCCACGAGCATCCACTTTGGCGCAATGCCATTTTTAGCTTATTCCAAATTCCAACTCGTCAGGTCGACCTAATTGGCCTCTTTCGCCTATCCCTGGCGCTTCAGCTAGTACCTCTGCGCTGCGCCTAGCCTCGGTCTTGCCGTCCTGTGTGCGTGCCGTTCGGTGTCAGGGTGCTGGCCTGGGGGCGTGCGCGGGGTAGCTGTGAACTGCGGTCTATCTCCACAGACGGGAATCCAAACCTGGATGGCCTTACTGTTGCCGCGACGGGTCCCGTCTCGTGCATTTGGAAGTCTCTTGTAATAAATATTTTGTTTTCTAATTCTCAATGAATGTTCATGGAGTTCAACACCTGAAGTCTATAATACAAAAGAACCAAACGTCACAATGCCCTTAAGTATTGAAATATATTTAACCAAAGGAAAACCTTCAAACGATTAGAAGCGAAATTTTTAACGTCTATGATTGGTTTATTTCCGTTTCAGCGTATTTCCTATAACGCATCCGCTATCGGACTCCTATGTGAACAGGTCCTTAGAGGAATGAAATTTTAAAAACCCATCTTCTCTTATTCCTATGCGAAATAGCATTCCTCAATATTCGTGTAGGGTATTTTTTACTCCTTTATCGATTTCAGGATGCGGAGAAAGATAATATTTATTATTTTAAGAGATATTAATATTTGTTTTCACGTCCTACGGGAGAATAACATGGGCTGCCATGGCGGAGGTTCCCAACATTGCGGACGTGACGTTACGCTTCGATGACGTATAGCGTTCGGTGTCTTTCGCTGTCTCTTGTTCAAATTCACTTGTTAACTTTTCAGAAAAATAACGATTGGATTAGCGAGCAGTTTGAAGCAGTACGTGTTGATAAATAAAATAACGTTTTGCAAACTGGCTCTGGAGTTGGTGTTTGTTTGTAAACAGACGCTACGCCTGGATCTTTCCGTTCTGCGGCGCACGAACTTGTCGCACAATCAGATAAACAAAGAATCGGATCAAATGCTGACTCTAATGAGCCGTTCAAATCTGATCATTGTATTGAGCTGATTGAACTACCACTAAAGAAGAATTATGTCAATTTGAAGCAGTTACGGGGTTACGTTTTCAGAGATAGAAAATATGGGTATTGATAAAGATTTGATGCACAAAAAGATTATCAAATAGTAGTAAATAGTGCCGTAATTAAAACACAAAATAAACAATATAATTTTTTTATACTCATTATGATATATGCCGAATTCATTAAATTAATAATAGGGTGGGTAGAAAATTTCGAATTATATTAAAATATAACAGAGTTACTGAGGATAATCACAAATATGCATTATACTTCAAAATTTCATAAATGTCCCACGGGTTGCATGTGCACAAATTTGTCTTGAGAAATTTAATACAGTCGCGTTTACGTAGCTCTTTATTAAATTTAATTTTTTAATGAATGCCATGGATAAAGTTACTTTTGTAAGTATGTTTCAGTTTTTGAAGAAGTAATTGACAAATTTCATTATTATAAAATAACAATATTACTACTCTATTTGCCCATGTTTAGAAAATATTCGCTGTTTTTCAGAGCTTTCCATACTGTGCATTTAGACCAAGTTCTTATATGGTGGAAAATTCTTTCACTCAAATAATTTGCTCTGTTTAAGTTGTCGGTACTTTAAAAATTATCTGAAAAAACATACATGAAAAAGGGTGTGAGTTATGCTTTATTTTATAATGAGAAGCTAGATTATTTTTATTATTATTGAACTTTTTCCTTTTTTTTATGGTCCCACTCATTGTGAATTGGTTTTTGTCGATTAAAGAAAGCTAACATGCATAATATGAAAGAATTTATGTTGTACGGTAGTTGATACCTCTCATTTAAAATCATTTTGAAATGTAGAAACTTTTTTTCGTAGTTTTGAAGTACAGTCTATCATAAAGGAATTAAAAAAATGAAAGCAAAACAAAGTAAGCAGAAAATCAGCACTGGTTAGAAAATGTATCAGTGTATAGTTAATATTTGCAGAATCAACATATATACTCTGAAATCATGTTTGAAACAAGTAAACAAAAATATGCTGAAAATAGAGCTTTAGTTACATTGTCAGATAATTGTTCTCAGTAGACTTAAAAATTTTTTTTTGTCAACTGAAATGGAACTATACTATCCATGAAGTAGTATCTAAAATCCATTTCTGCTGAAATCATTATAGAGCCATTAGGACTGGTAGATGGTACTTTTACTGGTACCCTTCTGGCAACTTAAAATGTATCTTGTAGAGCAAAAATTTTGCTTATGATTAAGTTAATAACATTAAAAAGGAAAGTTTCTGTAAAATTTTACTATCATATTTGTCTTCTTGTATTACTCTCATTACAGAATAAAATATTTTAAAATCTGAACCGTAAATTCCTTATTGGATGCTTTAAGCTGTAGGTCCTGGTCTAACTAGCCCTCGTGTAGCAAAAAATGATTGTAGTGCTTCCAACCAACCTTATTGTATGAATATTAGACATTATGATAAAATATTTTGAATGTCAAATTATGCAAAATATAGCATTCTAATTTGACAGATAAATCAAACCTTATTTCAGTAAAAAATATTACAAGAGTGCAAGGAATAATAATATAGAAATAAGGATTTGATAAAGTAGTTTTTAATACAAGATGAATATTGATAAACGATTTTTTCAAAGCTTATGCTATATACCTGTCTTATATTATGAAGACATATAAAAAGATACATTCCAATTTTTACTCATGTGAAAGTGATTTCAACAAAATAACAATTTTAGAAAACAGTGAGAAGGAGTAATCATATTTAAAATTTTACATTACTCTTTATAATTTATGTAATAGCACCAAGCATCCTGTAACAAATGAAAAATGAATTTTAGATTAAAGTAACAAATTAAGATTTTTCAATGAAAGAGAACCTATCTTCAAATTTTTATCTAGCAAAAAATTTTAAAGTTTTTCATATGTATTGTGGATATATTTTTCTTAGATATGCTTATGTGTTTTATAAACCTGGGTTTGCTTATAAACATATTAAACAATAAGACTCCTACAGTTTTATTTTTTAGTTGATTGAATTCTTTTTTTTAATGCTGAAAACAAAGTGTTTGAACATATATATAATCATGCCTTTTATTTGATTGCTTCAAGGCAGAGATTAAAGACTCACTGGGGTTATTATTAAAAGCTTGAGTTCAAACAGAGCATTACCCAAAATTTAATGTCTTTAACCATTACAGATGCCTGGTGGCGTAGTGGTTAAAAGCGTCAAGCTGCCACACCACAGGTCCAGGGTTCGATCCTGCGACTGGGCGAGGTCGACTCAGCCTTTCATGTTTTGAGTGGATCGATAAAATGAGGTCCAAAAATGCTTGGGAACTAAACTCTGGGGTCTCACGTCAGATTGACCACCTGACTGAGACATATGCTGTATGGCACCCCAAGCTCATGGTCAAGAAAGCAGAGAAGGGCACTGCCGGCCTTGGTCCAAAATAGACTGTAATGTCATGAGTTTAGTTTAGTTAATCATTATAGATTTAGTTGTCAACATCAAAGCTTCATTCTTTCACGTTTTAATATACTGTATTTTGTTTTCTGTTGGTGCTTTCGTCATTGATAAAACAGGAAAAAGAGGATGAGCAGAATAAAATTTAATAGAACATATTGTTAAAAGTCACTTAGAAATATATAAATTACTAGTTAATATAAACAAATCTTACTTCCTACTTGGTTTGTAAATGTGTTATTCTGTGTTTAAGAGAACCAACTTATTCTGATTTAACAATAGGGTACAGGAGGATTTTTAATAATGAATTAAGTACAGCTGTGATTAAAGTAAGGCATTTGATGTTTCCTTGTTTCTGTGAACTGAAAGTTATCTGGGAATTATCAATGACAAATGAAGGGAAAACCTAGAAAAATCAAGCAAATTGTTATCAAAATAGTATAGTATCCATGTCAAAGTCATCCATTATTAATGATAAAAATTTATATATTGATTTTGGAAACCCTTTCTAACATACTCCGTAAACGTGATTGAAATATTGAGACTAAAAGGTGATCTAATATTCTTTTTAAATTTATGTATTTATATATCTATTTAAGTTGTTATTGATTTTTTTTTAGTTACAATTTATTTCTTTTTCCACAGGTGTGTTTGACAATTGCATTCATATGTATGTTTGCACATCTCCTTGGTTACTTTGTTCCTACAATAAAATTCATTTATTATTCATGCTATATATCTTTTAAAACATTACTATACCTATTGGCTGCTATGATTGGACTTCTAGCTAGCTTAGAGTGCGGTGTATTTTCTCCAAGAAGAATTAAGTTAGAAACTTCTGACAAGGTTGTCAAAAGTACTGAAGTAAGTTTCTTATCTCATGGCTGTGAGGGATGTCTTGAAATATTTTGCATAATAACATGTGTATATGATCTTTGGTTATATAAATATGTCAGTATTAATAATATAATGTATAATTTAAGTAATTTCTAATTTTTAGCTTTCTGCTTTCAGTAATGAAGGTATTGTATTAGTTTATATGTAATTAGAGCATAATTGTTTGAAAATATATTTTCTAAATATAATTGTACTAGTGGCCCCATTGTTCGAAATCGAGCAAATTTCACTTCATTTTCAGAATAACAAATATCATTCTAACTTACACAGCGTAATGTTTATTGAACTTTAGTATTTCAGTCTTTGCATCTAATTTATCAACTTTAACTAATTATCACAGGCACCCAAACTGAAAAGCCAAGTGGGTTTCTTAGTAGTGAGAAATTTTTAACTTCTATCATAAACTCCTCTTCTATAGATGCGGTTTCTTCTGGTTGTTGAACATGAGGAAGAATATTTTGTTTTGTTTCAATGAAACAACTTGATGGCAAATTGTGTTGTTGACAAAACTGTTATAGCTCCTTGTAAGACACCTCGTTGGCAGGGACAATAACTTTTTTCAGATTGACTTCTTTAATAGAAAATTATTACTGTGAAATAAGATAGATTATTACTGTCAAATAGTATATAGGAGACCCATCGAAATTCATGTTTAATCTTTTTGAAAAGGACAAATTCACATCAAGTAACAAAGGTAAACTTCAGATGATTGAAAAAATTTACAAATTTATTCAAAGGTCTCCATTTTGATACCTCAACCTTCTTTTTATGTTCAGTGGTTCTCTCAAAATAGGTCTGTAAGTAAAAAACCCCTCATATAACTAATATATAGATGAAGTATTTACTTACTATAAGACTGATCATAGAACACCATGAGCACAAATGTGACTCTAAAATGAACGCCTTATGTAAATAAAGACAATGAGAGTTAAAAATGTATTATAAATAGCGTGTTTTTAAAACTTAAAAGTTCAGTATACAAGCAATAAAAGTAAATGCAAACAAAGAAGCGAGAGCATATGATTTTCCATAGACTTTACATGATAACTTTGCCAATCCGTCATGCTCGAACCCTTGCCCCAATCGCATTTTTCTCTTCAGCTGGCACATCTACATGGTAAGACTTTTATTCTGATACCCCAATCATATTTTTAAGTTCAGTCGTTCTCTCAAAATAATTTTCCATGTAAAAAAAAAAAAAAAACTTATAGAAATAATATATGGATTATCCTTTAATTATGAGACAAATTAGTCTTTCCCTTGATAACTTGGTAGAATTTTGTCATATGCAATTCAATTGTGTACATAGAATTGAATGAATAAAATTAAACTTTAAAAAGGCATACCAAAGAAAAATATCACTCATTAAAATGGTCTTCAGGAGGAAAGAAAATAAATTTTAGTCCAAACAAATTGCTTTTCCATGCAAAAAGGATAATGTAAATTTACACGGATGTTGTGAATAAAGAAACCTATTAATTAATTCACAGAATGATAATAAAAGCAGACGATTTTATCATTTAAAAGTTCAGTGCTTGGGAAAAAAAAGTGAGTGCATGCCATCTAGAGGAAGAAAAAACGTTTATAATGTTTATACTTCGATTTTTAAACAAACAATACAATGTATAGTTCTGAATTAACAATTCATCAGAGGTGGAGAAAAATGGTACTCCATTTATTGATTTTGGTAAAGTTTGAAGGGAAAAAAAGGGATCGTCAGAAAAATCGCCTTAAAAAAATAATATATATAGATCTTTATTTATAAATATGCTATTAATTTTGTGTATTGTGAATTAGTGTTGTAATTTATTTGCTTGTTTTTCATGCTAATTGAATTAGTTACTCTATAATATGTCTAACAGAAACCCCATATAAATGGTAAGAAATGACAGTACTGTTCAGTTGCCAGCACTTATGTGTCTATGAAATCTTCACATGTATATTGCAAATTGTGCAAAAGTAATTTTTCTTGTGCTTATGGTTGAAGAAATGACTGCTTGTATCTTGTAGAAATATTGGGACGTTTGTAAAATGCCAAAATATGTGCATCGTTAAAATAAAAATAAAGTCACATTTTGCCTGTAAACGAAATCCAGTGGCACAAAATCAGAGTAACTGTTTGCAAAGATTTTAATGAAACATAACTTCCTAAAATCTGTTGTTGATTATACCAGTTTGTATTCAGATGTTTCTAAACTAGAGAATTGTTTCATAATATGTTTCATGATGTGCTTGTATAAAAATGACTGAAATAGTAAGGAATTTTGCAAGAAGGATACAAAGGGAATTATATAGTGCCATCAAAAATTTATATTTTTTGCTTGATATAGATAGCAACAGTTCAGTTTTCAGTAAGAAATCATTTCATGTTAACGTAATATACTCTGTTGAGCTTCAGGATAGTTTGAACATTGTTGCTAGATAATGACTACTCATCCAAGTAGTGTGTAGCATAAAAAAGATGTGCTATGGATAAGTTGCATATCATTTTGCACTGCCAGTACATCTGTAAATGCTTTGTGAGCTCATAGGTATCACAGCATTTATTAAGATAAAATATCTAACAACTTTGCATAATGCTTGCCATATGATACTATCCAATCTGCTACACAATGTTAAAAAACAAACCTGTTTTAATATTGAAAACTTTGATGTTTCAAATTACTTGATAAAAAAGGATAATAAGATTTCAACTTTTGGAATCATGTGAAGGAGATTGTGATTTTGAAAGTCACAAAATTTTCAAGTACAGAGCACTAGAAGGCTATCAATGGGAAAAGCCATGCACAAATTTACTAGAGCAGTAAGGCTACGGCTACATGAGCGATTTTTCCCGGTACGGCTTTTCCTCGAGCTTGAAAATCTACACCAGCCGGCCACACGTGCATATGACATTTTTTCCCGCTGGGTCTTTTCCCTCAGCTTGAAAATCTACACAAACTGTGAGAAAAATGGGTCTCGTTCTATCCTCCAGCGAGCGACCTTGAGACCGCGACAGATTGCGTGAGAAAAATAGCTGCATTTGGCCACCCCTATGTTACAGAAGCTTATCTATATTTTGGTGCTTGTTTTCCCGTTGCAGTTGTGAGGGAAAAATCGCTCGTGTAGCCGTAGCCTAAGGTGTGTTTCAAAAATTCTTTTGCATTAAAAAAAAGCAAACTTTCAATAAGTATTGTTAGTTATTCATTTATAACCATTTGGAATTGTCTTTGGATGTTTAATTTTGGAACTTTCTTATGTAGTTTTAGATTATAATCTTTGATTAATTTGTAATCATGCTTGAATTTTTTTTCGTATAGGAAAGGGTATCAGATCTTAAGTTCTCACCAGGAAAAGGAAAAGATACTCCCCTGGTTTCTCGAAATGTGGATGATGTTATTGATGAGCTTATTTCCCTTCTCCTTAAAGACTATGTTAATTCATGGTATGACCCTCTTGTCAAACATCCTAGCCTGTTCTGCAAGGGCTTGAAGTATGTACCTCGTATTGAATATTTTGATATTTGTTACACCGAGTTTATAAAGAGTGTAATCAATGTAATATGTTTTGAAGTAGTTCCTAAAACTAAAATAAATATTCTTTGTGAATCTGAAATATTAGTGGAAGTTAAGTATAGTATTCTGTATTAAATGATTGCATTGAATAAGGCAGCATTTTCCAACCTTTTACAAGTCGCAACCCCCTCCTCTGTCTACCCTGCATATTTTCATTAAAAAGGTCTTTTAAGAATAGAAAAAAAACACTAAAATGCATTTTCCATAATTTTATTCCAACTAAGTGTTTATTTAACATAAATGAAATTTGTAAGAAACTTGTAAGAAATGAAGAACATTAAGAAATATTCATTCCCCAGTCAAAGATGTGTAAAAACAAGAACAGAACCTCGAGAAAAATAATTCATCTACCGTATTGATTCAGAATTATATAACTATAAAAATAAAAATTATTTCCTAAATCGCTTTGTTCCATTGGGAAAACTAATGTTAAAAGTGACAGCACAGACAGATGAAAGACAAACTGACATTAAGAACTTGTGTACTGTATGTAGCAAGTAAGCTCAATTTTCATTGATAAACAAATAAAGGCAGATTTCTATCGAATTTGGTTTGCTTTGAATGAGACTTTTTCCTTTAAAAAACATCACTGCTTTACAGCTTCACGGTAAATAAATATTGAGAAATTTTTTCAATGAAATTTGTTTAAAAGTTATTTTATTCAAGTAAAACTGTGGCAGTCCTCCAGAAAACACTCTGCAATCCTGTAGGGGGGTTATGACCCACAGATTGGGAACCCCTGGAATAAAGTAACTCTGTTGTCTATTTGTGTTAAAAAAGTGATGTATTTTTTAATTAGTAATGTATAGGGATACGTAATTTTTGTATTTATGAAGTAGATGGGAATGAATGCAAAATTTGCTGATATGAGCGAGTGAAGGCGAAAATTATTTTTCTATTACTTATCGGTGAAAACTCGGTGATAAACAGATTTTTTAGTGAAATCAGGTAATAATTTATTAACAAAATTGCTTATCATAATTGTTAAGACATAATTGCTAAGACCATCCATGATTTTTAACTGAGAGATCTCTCTCGAAATTTACTTATGACTTAAGGAAGAGAATCTGGAGACTACTACAATGTTAACTTTTAACTAAGAATTTTGATACTTACCTAACCAAGTAAGTAAAAATGTGATTTTATTAAAATAAATTTAAAATTTTTGAATATATATATATATATATATATATATATATATATATATATATTTGTGAATAAATATGAAATTATATATATTGAAATGTTTTTTGTGAAATTCCAATATTTTTTATACGAAATTTACGTATCCCTAATAATGTGTTTAGATATTTCATTATATGACACATTTGTTTTAAAACATATTCCCTTTCTATTATACCTCATACTTTTATTATTACTCGTTTTACTATGGATTGAAGGCTATGATTTTAATATAACATGTGTACTTAAGTTATGTGAATTATTAAAATTTATTATTTTATGCTGAGGTATTATTGCTATTAATTTATTAATGATGTCTTTAACTTTGAAATTGCAGAGATATATTTGTACGTCAGAAGTAAACCATCATAAGTGAATTTTCTTCATTTTCGATACTTTTGTTGTGACTCCTTTTGGATGGAGCTTCTTTGAGGAAAACTGTCCTATATGTAAAACAAGATGGTGGATGAAATATAGACTTAAAAACTATCGCATATGTAAGTCCTGATGAGATGTACACCATTACAAAGCTCTCTTGCAAAATGGGAAAATTCACTGAAGAAAATTCACTTATGATAGTTTACCTCGGACGTACAGATATTTAGACTGTAAGAGAGGTTAATTCTGTTTTTTTCTTCAGTATACCATTAGAAAATAGAATTTAGATGCTTTAGTTTATGATTATAGAAATATTGGTGATTTGTGAGCATGTTCTACAAAGATATTAAGCATCTTTGTCTTCTCTAAAAAAACGATGTAAATTGGAGAATTGGCAGATTTTTAATTTATGAATAAAAGAATTAAAGTTCCTAAAAGTTCTTTCAGCATGTTACAATCATTAACCAAGTTAATTCTTAGGCCTAAAATAACTTTTAATGAATATAATCAATTTTATTTTAAATTAAATAGAATACATGAAAATTTTTCTTTCAGGGATCCCATTCGCCAAATGTTATTTACATTTAGAGACAGATGCAGGAAAATAGATGATGTCAAATTATTTGCTACTGATATCGTAATTATTATAACTGATCACCTTCAGCACATAAAAGCTGCTATAATTAAGTAAATTATTTAATATTTCTCTGTGTGATATTATAAAAATAATTTTATTTTCCTTTTTTTATCAGTTGAATATGATCTTGATTTTCATGAAAATAAAAGTATCTATTTTTATTAATTGTTCAAGTTCATTTTCTATACTGGCTATTTACACTTCATATGAATATGCTGTACTTCTTAAAGGTATAATATTTTTTTTTATTACTGAATTGTTAACTCAAAAGCAAGGTTAATTTTACTATTGGAGGTTAAAAGTTTTTAAAAAATCATAGAAATAAATTTTCTGTCTTGGAATTTTTAGGTTTTCACAAATTTAGAATTTTTTGTTTAATTTTTGTTATGTATTGTACAAGTCTTTACTCATATCAAATGCACTGGTATTGCTATGAATACTACAGAATTTGAAAGTCACAGTATCAACAAAGTGGAGTCTCATTCTCCACGCATACATGATCACAATATATATACTGTATTTAAATAGCAGGGAAAGTATTCAAGTTAATTAAACTCAGTTAAACATAGTAAAGTTCGATGTTTTATACATTTTGATTAATTTAGAATAGCAGTTAAAGTTCAACTCATAAAGGGCAAGGTTTGACCATGTGTCTGCATAAATATATATATATATATATATACAGTGGAATCTCGATCGATCGTTTTCGGATCCATCGTTTTTCCGTATGTGTCGTTCATTTTATCCAGTCCCAATGATCATATTGCTTTGTTATGTGTCTGCATCTATCGTTTTCCTGTATTTATCGTTCATTTCAATCGGTCCCTTGAAAAACGATAGATCAAGATTCCACTGTATATATATATATATATATATATATACACACAGTGATTTCCGTGTATAAGAATCACGTTTGTTATTACTGTTTTTGATTTTTATAGCCGAAATTTAGGTGTTTGGACAGGCACACACACCTTTATATACATATCTGAGATAATTTACCATAAAATACTCTTTAATTTATGTTAATTATCATTTATTAAAATTATGTTTTATAATTTAAAAAAAAGCTTAATTTCTAGACCTATAAGTAGATACACATGATTATAGTAAGAGAAGAAAAAAATCCAATATTTGTTACAACATACCTGCTTAACAGTTTTAACATTTCATCTACAGAAAGGGTACAAGAAAAAGTTTTCAATGGTAGTTTGACGTAATGAAGTTTTCAGGAGGCTGTTTATACCTCTTTCAATATCAATAGTCTCAGGCAAAGATTCACCTTCTAGCTTACATTTCATGGTTTGATAACATGCTGAATCTACTAATGTCACATTTGCCTAAGTGATAGTGGACACTTTGCCGAAGATTTATGTGCTTCAGGGTCCAGGAAGCCGCAACCAGGTTGTGGGAGGTGGGAAAAAAGAGTCCCTGTCTTTGTTTGTCAGTCTAGAAAAGTGAAATCGGACCTGGACGGGTAAAGATGCTCCTGGGTCAAGCTAATAGGACAGTGTTTAGCTAAAGCGTTTAAGGGTAAACTATTATATTATGTCTAACAAAGAAAGGGATTATTTTACGACTGTATTCCATCCCATCTTATCAGTCTTTCTTTTTAAAAAATCAAGAAAGAACTTTGTGCCTTTTGAGGGTTTAAGTGGCTTTTTTCGGAAAATGAAAGGAAAGGGAAGAGTGTAAGCTGATTCTTAAAACCGCTGGATTGATTCGTTAAAGCAAAAATTTCGATATGGAAATAATACATTTGCTTTTGTTTTTGCGATATTGATTCTTATTAACGGTTGATTCTTATAACCACTGTTCACTATAAGCGGTGGTTACTGTATATATATATATATACAGTCGAATCCGGTTAATCGGACCAGCCACTTATTCGGACTGAATCCTAAAGAACCGAAACAAATCCTATTGCATAAGCCTAATTGAGCATGTTCATTTAATCGGACCAGCTGGTTATTAGGACCAAAATGATTGTGCCCTGATGTGGTCCGATTAACCGAAATTGACTGTATATATATATATATATATATATATATATATATATATATATATATATATATATATATATGTGTGTGTGTGTGTGTATCAGGAAACTTATCATACATCTTTCAAAAAGGATACTTTGTCACTAGAAGAAAAAAAGGATGGACCTCTTTTGTTAAAATGATATCTTACCCAATCATAAGTGTAATCCTCTCGTTACAAAGCTGAAATTATAAGGATCAATACTCTATCCTATTTAAGTCTTTAGGATAAACAGTGTTTGTTAACATAAAGACTGTAAAGTAATGAATATAGAGTTTATTAATGTTTATTACTATTTCTTTATTAAACATAATATAATTTATAAATTGTGAAGATTACAAATAATGTTTCAATTATAATAACTATATTTTTATTTAATATTTAGTACCTCCGAAAAAATTCAGCCATATAAAGTGTATCCATTTCTGTCGACTAAAGAAAAAGAATTGGATTATCTTCGAATGATATGTGAATTTCTACTTATTACTTTGCTCCCTCCTGAATATGTTGGAAATAAGCCACTGCGCTGCTTACTAAGAGAAGTTTTTGCTGTCACTGGTAAAGTTGAAATTGTTATCTCTGAAAAAATAAATTCTAGCTTTATGTTTTAAATAATTTTCTTTGTCATATTATTTTTCTATAAATTCTTGAATTTTATATGTCTTTCCTTCCTAATAGTGTTTTATCCTGTTATTGACAAGTTGTGCGACCCAGATTGTATTAATGTTAAGCTGATAATGTACTTAAAGCAACAACAAGCGGAAGCTGAAAAACATAATCGTACTTATGCCTATGCAGAAACTTATGAAGATTTTATTAAAATGATTCAAGAAAGTAATAAGGTTGAAGATTTACAACGATTAAGGTAAAATATTATCTTCTGACACAGCAAAATGGAATAATAGTTTTCATAGCATATTTAAAAGACTCACTTTTGAACTTTGAAAAAAAAAAAAAAAAATCTAGTTGTATAGTATATTGTTTTCATGGTTCCCAAAAGCTGTAAAAAGTCTGTGAAAAAAAATTTTGTATACTCTGTTTTAAGGTCCCAAAAAGGCTTATTTTTTTTTATCTCATACTTTTAAAAGAACCTTTTTTTTTTAATTCTAGAACCTTAAAAGAGTTTTCTTTCTATAGATGTTTTATTTTTATTGTTACTAGCATTATTTCTTTAATTATAGCAAATCAGTATTTTTTTTAATCCTTTCAAAACAACTTAGGCTTGAGATAGTTATCATGTTCTTAGCTTTTCATAATGATAATTTTAAATTAAAAATTGTTAATTTAAATCAGTTTAATAAGAAATTTTGGTTTTGTTTTTGAATTTTTAATATTTTTGTATTGATAAATTCAATTACTTATTAAAGATAAACTTCAATTCTCAGTCTTATGTGTTATTTGTGGAGAAATGTTATCTAACTGGCAATAAGGGAATTTTTTGTAATGTTTTCAGCTGCTGTTCAGACTTTTAAAAAGTTGGAAATAGCATTTTAAATACCTTAATTTTTAGTTCAAGATCTGAGAAAGAACTCTGTGCTTAGTTTCGTGTTAAAAATTTCTGTATATTCTTTGTAATCACTATGTTCAGTCAACTGAAAACAGTGATTACAAACAGTGATTACCAACTTTTTTTTGGTCTATATATGACAAAATCTAATGTGTTCTAAAATAAGTATTTTCATGTGAAAACTATTATCATAAATTTTTGATACATATAATTATTCTGTATAACATTGAACCCTATACTTTCTAACTAAGGCCATTCCTTCCTTCTGTGTTCATTTTCTAGGTACTACATAGTTACTGAAATTATGCAAGCTACAACTATGAGTAATTTGAAACGATCCAAAGGAATGGATGTTGGTAAATTATTTCTGTACCCTGTCTTTACTGCATTTAAATGTAGTGAATTATTGCCATTTCTAACTTTAATAGCTTAATACAGGAAAAAATGTCAAACTATGTTCAATTTAATGCTAAGCTTTCATAATTATAATGAAACTGGTCACAATTCTGCGTTACTAAAATGAAGTCTATTTTTACTGCAGATAAGGAATTCAATCCCCAAAAAACAAATAAAGGAGATTTGTTGCAGGCGAGAAACTTGTCTAGATATTTAAATCAGGTAAGTGTAAATATATCTAAAAGTTATGATATGTAAGATATATATATTCATATGCAGTATAAACATATAAGCATGTACATATATATTGAGATTTTTAGTGGTAATGGCACAAAAATATATTTAGCCTTTCAGATCCATTTTTGATAATGCTTTGTCTTTCATACCTTAGCCATTTTGCCTTTCACTGGGCTCCTCAGCATCCATACATCCAATCTGCTTATTGTGTGTGTAATCATATTACAGTAAGGAGATGTCAATTTTGACTTCGGGAAATCTTACTATTTCTGAATACTAGAATTGTCTGTCGTAGAAGGAAAAATCTGCTTTCTTTCACTTACAACTTGATGTCTACCTTTGAACATCTGTAGTTTTGCCTCACACTTACGAATGATTTAATATTGTTGTTTACTCTTTACATAATCTATATATATAAAACAGTTCTGTAACTGACTGACTAACTGACATACAATGCACAGACCAAACCGCTGGACCTAAAGGGCTGAAATTTTGCATGGCGATTCTTCTTATGGTGTAGGGGTGCACTAAGAAAGATTTTTGAAAAATTCTTCTTAGATTTTTTTAAATTAAATTTTTAAGCTGTTTTTGTAACTTTTTTAAAGTTTGCATTTAAAATAATAATTTGAGGGTTATAAAATTTATATCACGAGAAAGATCATAAAAATTGCTTTAAAATGAAATCTTTTTTGAATCTTTACCTCTATTTTCTAATTTTTGGAGAATTTTTAAAGATTAATTTTTAGAATTTAATTTATTAAATGCTGATCACGTGATTTCTTTTTCTGGTACTTTAAATAAATTTATTGTCATGTGCATAACAACTAAATAGACAAAAAAATTTTTTTCTTTCTTATGCAGCAGACAATTGGATATTATCCAAAAAAAATAAATATTCCTTACGATTTTTATATATATATATATATTTTACATCAATTGTATACATTGATCGTCGTATTTATTATAAATATATATATTTATTTTTTTTGGCATTAATTGACCATTGTATTTAATTTGAATGTACTCCGTAGCGAAGTGCGGGTTTTCAGCTAGTAATAAAATACTTGAATGTAAAAAGGTGGGTGCTGTTGCAGAGGGCATTTGCCTAAGGGTGCAAGTTCAAGCAGATGCAAGTCATGTATGTTGTGAAATTTGTTGTTGTTGCTAAGCTCTCTGAACTAGAAAATGCTAGAACAGGTCCACGAGGCTCTGTCATGTGAGTAAAAGGGAGGCAGCAGCATCCTGATCTTCTGAAAGTATGCTGACAAGGACTCCTAAACAGTCCACAATGTGGGAAGAATTTGCAGGAGCAGCAGAAGAGGGACAAGGGGGAAAGACCTTTGAAGAATGCTTGAAGTACATACTTTTTGCATAGCCACTCCGAAGACGAGCCAGGGCAGACTGTATTGGTTTTGGACCTCTAAAGAGCAAGGCCAGACCAGGGTGCTTGGCCAGATACCAGAGATGATCTGGAGCTCTCTCCAAACACTAGTTTTAATAATTACAAGATTAAAAGAACTTTTTATATACCATGCTTTTAAATTTTCTGTTGAATCATATATACGTTACAATTCTATGTATTAATAAATACTTTTTAAAAATTTTTTGATGAATTATCCCATCAACTTGAAAGAAAATGATCAAATGCATAATCAATCGTTTAACTCGAGAATTGGAAGTTAACTTGTGTTTAACTTTTTGTTCCTGTCCCGGCCGATAGATGTCTGCACCATTCTACAAAACAAAATTAACTGAAAATGAATTCAATTCTGGTTAAAGAGGACTAAGAGTATTAAAATAATGCATTGTCAACATTTTCTGAGCTATTCTAAAAGTTTCAAATGTCTAGCTAGTCGGGAAGTTAGTTAAAAATTGATTGCAAGATTTGTACTGGACAAACACACAAACAAACAAACAAGAAAGCGAGTTAATAAAAACATGGTAATAATTACAAGATAAAAAGAACTTTTTATATACAATGTTTTTAAATTTTCTGTTGAATCATATAAACTTGACAATTCTATGTATTAATAAATACTTTTTAAAAATTTTTTGATGAATTATCCCATCAACTTGAAAGAAAATGAAGTTAATCGGAAGTTAACTTGCATATAACTTTTCGTTCCCGTTCTGACCAATAGATGGCTGCACCAGTCTACAAAACAAAATTAACTGAAACTAACTGAAAATTCATTTAATTCTGCTTAAAGATGGCTAAAAGTATTATAATAATGCATTGTCATCGTGTTCTGAGCTATTCTAAAAGTTTCAAATGTCTAGCTAGTTGGGAAGTTCGTTAAAAATTGATTGCAAGATTTGTACTGGACAAACACACAAACAAACAAACAAACAAACAAATAAGAAAGCGAGTTAATAAAAACATGGTAAAAATAGATTGAGCCTCCAAAGCAGTTAGGACATCAAACAAGGGCAAATCCTCTAAACACCCCTCTTTGCTAGTAGGTTAGCCTGATCCTTGCCAAACAAACCCACATGTGATGGGATCCACTGAAAGGTTATTGATTGATTTAGAGTCCGCCATGCGAGAAAAGAGAAAGATGTGAAAACTAAAAGACATTTCTTTATGTGTTGTAGCAAAAGAAGTGTTAAAAAATATGAATTAGGAAAAAGTACTTTTAATATAACAAAATGTTATTCAAAATAATTCTGTATGTATTCAGCTTAAAATTGATAAAGGTGGAGCAATGCAGAGAATGCCTCTGTACACTTGTTACCCCCACTGTGTCTGTGATGATCTGTCATCATTAGGGGTACATGTCTCCATAGAGACATTTTCAAAGGGAAGTGTAAGTTATTTATGTGATGTGCAAAAGCATTTATTTTATTTTACCCTGAAATTGAAATGCATTATTTTGATGAATGTTGTGTTGTATGAGAATGGGATAAATATTTTTAAATCATAAAAATTCTTTCAGCTTCGCTTTGCAAAAACTCAGTGTGAGAAACGTCTGAAATCCCTCGGAGGACCTGACTATGTGTCTTCACCTCGAACTGTCAGTGATTCTCATTTGAAAGACAATTCATACATTCCTGGTCAGAAAGTATTATCAATGTCCGTTATTATGCAATCAGTCTTATGCAGACGCTATTTTTCCAAATTTCTACAGAAAGAAGAAATGCATTCATTACTAGGGTAAAAATTATGTTAATACATATGAGAAAACTTTTTTTTAAAATTGAATTAGTATGAGAATATTTAACCACACATAATATTGAAATAATTTTCTTTTAATTTTGTAGGTTTTGGGAAGCTGTAGAAGATATGAAGCAGTCTAATAAAGTACTTGAAATTACGTAATATCTTCTTTGTTTAACATTGGGTGACATTGTGGCAAATATGTGATTATCTTTGTACCCTGTAGATAAGCTGAGAAACTCACTGCATTTTTCAATTATTTGTGTTTTATATTTTAATGCAGTGACAGCTGTTTATTATTTTGAATGATATCATATTAACATATTGCCTCCCGGCAAAAGTAACGGGACAATTAAAAAAAGGCCATTTTGAGAAAATCACACTTTAAAATTAAGTGTCTTCTCTTCCAAGAGTCAGTATAATAGTGAGACTTGCGACCTCATGTGGCACCTATTGTAGCTAGAGAAGTCCCTTTCCCCAAAAATGTAGACTTCTAAAAGGTGAAACCAGATGTAGAGGGAACTCAAAAATGGCCATTTTCGAGTTGTCACATTACTGTTGCTGGAAGACCATATTAAAATGTTCAAGTGTCATTGTTCTAGTGTTACTTTATCTTGATCAAAACTGTGTAAATAAAATTTTGCTGTATTTCCATTTTTTCAAAGAATATAAAATGGATTTTTATTGGAATTAAGAGCAAAAACTTTTATATGGATCCCTTTATTTATGCTAAGTTTTCCCATGGTTTTCTTGGCAAGGAACTGAATAACAGTACTTCAAAATGTCCTGTAGGGAATGGATAGAGGACATTATCCATAAATCAGATATCATACCAAAAAGATTTACTAGCACAATGAGTATAAATCTGCTACCATTCCCTCACCTTCCAACATTTTTAGAACAAGGTTGAAATGCATATATATATGTTTTACCAAAAAAGTATTTCTCATTCCCTAACTTAATTTGTCCAATGAATTACTAATTTTAATTAAACCCTTTTAAACTTTTGGTAATTTTTATATTTATCCATAGGCAACCTCTGAGCTAAAAATGACCAGTTATAAAATAGGCAGCTTGCAGTTTTAGACTTGTAAGTGATTACAATACAAGGCAATGTAAAGATAGATATTTGCTAACCTAATGACAGTTCTGACCACAGGAAGGTTCCACTTTGGGAAATTTGGGATATGAAGAGATGTATAATTGCATTTTTACATTTACTCTCTTCAGAAAGAATGCGAGGATCCCTTGTTGAGGGAAGACCTCATCTTGCTTCCAGAATGAGTTAATAAATCTGATTTTATATATGAAACGATGTATTTTATTGCAATTTGACCACTTGTGTGGCCACAGCTATAATTTTATGATGTGTTTCAAATTCTGATGTTTTAACCTATTATATATATATATATATATATATATGAAAATTATAAACATTTAATGTTTCTTACATGTTCCAGCCTGCTATAAGAGTGAATAACTCAATTTATTTTCAATTTGAAAGCTAGTTAAATTTGAATTACCTTCTATGATCTGGAATTGTTGATGACACAATTTTTTTTGGTAATGCAGATGTTGTCTTCTGTAGACATAATACAAAAATCAATTATGTGTTTCTGTACAATGTTGCTATTGTATTTTTAATAATAAATGTTTTTCTGTTTTATTACAGGAATTTTGGCATAAATTAGGTAATGAAATTGTGCAAATGTATGTTCATAATCAGTCCAGCTCAGTTCGCTTGAGTAAAAATACTTTAAAGGGTATAGAAGAATTTATGATGGCAAATAAAGTAAGTTCAGTTTAGTGTATATTCAAAAATGAGTATTATATATACACAGTGCGTCAAATAAGTTTTAAGACTGGGTCTGTAAAAAGAAATGGAAACAAGAAATTAATACATGTTTTGGTTTTTTATTCGAAATAGGACTCTGTGGCTTCAATGCACTTTTTACAGCGATTTATTAATGAATCGAACGCCTGTTGTAAATCACTTTGTGGAATGGCCTCCAAAGCACATGTCGATGCTTCTTGTATGGTCGAAATATCCTCAAAATAACACCCTTATAACTTCATTTTAAGTTTTGGGAATAAGGAGTAGTCACAGGGTGCTAAATCAGGTGAATACGGTGGATGGTTCAACACGCAGACATTATTTTTTGCCAAAAGTCGACGAACAATAAGGGAGGTGTGACTGGGTGCATTTTCGTGTAACAAACACCAACTGCTTTCAGTCCTTGTGTAGTCTGGACGAATGCGACGAATTCTGGCCATCAAACGTTTTAAAACAGCTAAGTAGTATTGACCTGTAATTGTTTGTCCAGTTGGAACAAATTCTTTGTGGATAATACCTTTAATATCGAACATTGTTTTGATTTTGGATGGAACTTTTCTTGCTTTTTTGGCTTCGGTTGAATTTGGTGACTTCCATTCCGCACTTTGTCGCTTTGTTTCAGGATCATATTGGAAACACCAGGTTTCATCACCTGTAACAATGGACTTCAAGAAGTTTGGATCGTTTTCAGCGGCTGAAACGATGTCTCTGCAATGTGCACTTCTCATTGCCTTTTTTTCAGGGGTTAAAGTGTGTGGAACAAATTTAGCACACACTTTTGTTTTGCCCAAATCTTCATCCAGGATGGTTCGAATTGTTTCTTTGTTGATGTTTAAAGAGTCTTCCATCATTCTCAGTCATGCACAGCGATCGTTTGTTACAAAATTTCGTACTTTCTCAATAACTTCAGATGTCCTAGATGAAATTGGTCTTCCACTACGCTGATCATCTTCTACCATATCTCTTCCGTCCAAAAAAACATTTGTGCCACACAAAAAAATTTGATCTACTTAAATAACAGTCACCGTAAACTTGTTTCATGAGTTGGTATGTTTCCGAAGCACTTTTACCAAGTTTTGCGTTAAATTTAATTGCAGATCTTTGCTCCATCTTAAAAAATCAACATGAAAAAAATTCACATCTGCAATACATGCTCGCCTTCTCTCAACTACTTAACGAAATGTGCTCAACTTGTTGACAGTGTACCAGAAGACGATGGACGTTATGACACATGCACATTTACACTCACAGCACCATTACAACCTGCGCTCTGAGACGAGTCTTAAAACTTATTTGACGCACTGTGTGTATATATATATATATATATATATATATATATACAAAGAAAGTTCTCTGGCTACAAGTCCTGGTTACAAAAAGAAGTAGTTGTTAAAAAGAGGTTTCTTCCATAACATTGGCTCTCTGGAGTCTTGAATCTGGTCTGAACAAAATATAGCCATTTAGAGGGGTGGCTAGCTAGAGAAGTTTCACTATATATATATATATATATATATATATATATATATATATATATATATATATATATATATATTGTCTTTTATTTAATACTTAAAAAAATTACTTTTATAAATATTGTTTTTATCTTGAGCTAGATGTATTTCACTGATTTATTCATGGTTATTTTATGAAAAAATAAAAAATTAGCCCTTCATTGTTTTCAGGGCCCTGAAGCCTTTTTTCAAGCTGAAGAAGAAATTTATAAAGTATTGGAAGAGAATTATTATGCATCTTTTATTGTTAGTGATATATATCATAAGATGCTAGCTGATGTTGAAAAACAAGGCATTGATTTTATGCAAGAGCTTCCAAGTTAGTTTCTTTTATTATTATATTTCAATTAACTTATAACTAGTTTAATAATACAGTACAAGCCCGATGCCATTGCGCCCCCCCCCCCCCAATGCCATTTGCCCCTTTGACTCATGACAGAAAACCGCTGCTGAAGCAAGCGCCACAATTGGTGAAGAGAAACGGCGAGAACACCATTTACACATCGTGTAACAGACGATCGGCACATTTTTGTTGATGTCTGAAACTTCCTGTATGTCCAATTTATCCAAGTTAATGTTGCCTTTATTTGCACATTCTACTAATTCTGCTATTTCAGCTTTTTTCCCAGACACTTGAAAGCCCTCAAAATCGCTGCTGTCACTTCCTTAGAAAGCGCAATTTTTTACCGATGATTTTGGTAGCGACATCTATCGGTAAAATAGAAAAGAAAAATTGGCCATTTATTAAAACATTCCGGATTTGGGAGGTTGTACTGTATTTGTAGAGTCAGGATTTCCCCCTCTTCCTCTAGGAGTTAAAAAAAAATGGAATGAAATAAGTCACCGTTGCAATAATAAATGCAATAGGCGCTATGCTACTCTCAAATAACAGATTATAGTAGTTGAATTGAAACATTCCAAGAAGATATTAAAGTCTGATGTATTAAGTTACTTAATATTACAAATAAAAATTTATGGCTCTACCCATAGTTAGCAAACACTATTGTTTTATTCATTGAGAGCATAAAATGTTATGCTTTTGACTGGAATAATATTTTTATTATAGATGATGTATACATGATATTGCTGCATCTCTACCACTTACATGAAACCTGTGAAGGATACCAAACAAAAACACACAGCAACTTAAAAGTCTTCAATAAAAATTCAAATTGGCAAATGATTACAGTTCTTCATGAATCCAGTGAACTTTAGGTGGTTTTTTTCTATGGAGAATTCAGAAATGCAGTGTATTCTGCAGTCCCACCAGCCTGATAAGAACTGGAGACCATTTGCCAATTTGATCTTTCATTATGGATTTTAAGATGCTATGTTTTCATTTTTACAGCTGAGCTAACTCTTTTTTTCAGTTTGTGTGTGTGCATTAACATTTTGTTAAGTGAATTTCAAAAATTCAGTAGAGTTTCATAATTCAAAACTAGGTTAAGTTTTTTTTCTAAGTGAACATTTATTTACTTTTGGAATTAAGTGTAAAAAGCTGGAAAAAACTAAATTTTCAGTATTTATCTGAAAAATTCGAAAATTTATCTTTCAGATGTTAGTTTTACTACAATTTTGATAATTAATGATAAAATAAATGTAAAATGTATGTTAATAATGAATAAGAACAAATTTATTTGAAAAATATAAAATTATATTATAAAAATATTTAACCTTTTCCCTCCGTTACGAAAATAACTATTTTGACAATAATATTTTTCACTGTTTTATAGTGATTTTTAAAATTATGTTATGTAGTTGTCAGAATCATTTTCTTGCAAATCTATTCTTAGGAAGAAACTGTAAGTTGCTTGGTTGCCATTGGACATTTGGCTCTTGCACATCTGAATAATGTATGCATATGTATTAAGAAACTTTTAAAGTTTATCAAATAATTTCATTTGATTTTTTTAATGTTATATTTTTCCTTTAATAATTTCACAATTAGGTGAAGCTGTTGAGGCAGAAATCATGCGGGAAGATAATATACCTGACGAAAAACTGACTGAGACATCGGATGTATCTGTTTTTGACCATTCCAGTTATGCAAGATCACAACTAAAAGTTCTCACCGAGAAGCTTAGCATTAAAAGACAAGCTCTCAAAGCTCTGAAAAATAACCCAAAATGTGATAAAAAGGTATTTTTCTCCAGTTATGAATAAGACTTTATCTGTTAAAACAGAGCATTTGTTGCTATGATTAATGGGATATGATTTTAAATTTTAACACTTTGCAGCTGTAGGTAAAAAAAAAGTATGTACTTTTAATCTTTTATTTTTTTAGTTTTGTGTTTATAATGGAAAAAATACTTTTTCTTTTTAGGAGGAAATTTCATGAACCAAGCAAAAATATTGTAAATTTTATTTAAAAATTAAAAAATGTATATATTGTGTCTAATATCAGACAAAGATTCTTGCCTTCCTGATTCTCTGCTATGACAAATTCAAGTTCTTATAGTAAAACTTTCTCATAATGGATTCATTACCCATTATAGAATGTCAATTTCTTTTGAACAAATGCTAGAAATCTGAACAAAAGCCTTGAATTCAAAAACAATCTGAAGAATGCAATTCATCATTGAAACTTACATCTAGTGGAGAAATAATACTTATTCACAGCTGGAGTTAGAATCGGGAAAATTTTCATCACTTAAGTTTTAATTTAGATCTCAAATTTCATCCTTTGTTAAATATCTTATCGTAAGTTGGTATTTGCCATGACATGTTTTTTGTTAATTTAATAGCTGAATATAAACTAGATTAGTTATGTTTATTTGTAAACAGAAAATTCAAATTAAGAAAATAAATATTAGAACTCAATATCTAAACATTACAGCTTACCGAGTAAATCAAATAATATTTATGCTTTGCATGTAATTAGGAAACTTCCCTTCTGCAATTAGCAGCAGTTGTCTATTTATCCCTATTTGTTACTGGGAAAAGCCAACTTTTTCCTGGTTAAATCATGATTTATCTGTGAAAAAAAGACCCCTATTGATCCTACGTCCTGAATTGGCGACTCTCGTCCAATGAATAGGGGACAAAAGATATCTTAAGCCCCAATTTTCCGAGAGTACTTACTTGCGATAGATGCTATCCCACTTGCTGAAATGTTTTCCCTGTTAAGTTATTCTATTATTCTTTACGAGGGTTGCTACAGCGCAAGGGCTCTTGTAAGAGCTCTTTGGAAGAATCCAAGTCTCTGAGCATGCGTATTTCAAAGAGTCGTTATGCAAGGCAGATGCTCGTGTTTACATCAGATGATCTCAAGATTAGAATCCAAATAACTCTAAAACCATTGAAGTAACAGATTAAGTGTATGCAGAAAAAATTATCAGTTTTTAAAGCTCTTTCCAAATATGTAACAGTTATGTACTTTCATGAGAAAAAAAATACACCGATTTTCGACCAAAATGGCCTCCAAAATCGCAATAGGCCATGTTTTCTCAGGATGAGTGATCTCCGGAAACGTGATGTCACGTGATGCGGATAGACTCCATGACATTCTCTACTGTTACTTTATTTATATAGACTAGTGCTAATTTATTTCTTTTTCTGTATGATGTACAAAGAAATCCCATTATATTTTAATCTAATAAACTTAGGTAATTCCAATGATGGAGAAAGAAATAGTGGACCTGGTTCATGAGCAGAATATTCTGGAAAATCATATAGAAAAGACAGAACTGTGGATTGAATATTTAGGTGTATGGCAAGCGTCCATTATAGAAGCTATGGTATTGATTCATTATATAATATTTATTATAATGCTTTTCTGAGGAACTTGTACACTGGCTACTCTAAATATTTGGTGATAAGGTTTTAAATATTTATTTTTTATAGCTTATTTGTTCTCTACGAGTACCTTATGAATACCAAGAGGCAATGCTATAACTAGGCAGGGGCAATAGGGGCACCCATCTAGGGTCCACTTGGAAGGGGGAGCCCAAAATGCTGTATTTGTTTTATTGTTTTCCCAAACCTAATTAATTAAGGAGCCCAAATGCAAATTCTTTCCCAGGGCACAGGAATAACTAGTTACGACAATGCCTAGAGGTATTCAAAGCATCTAAAGTTAGTGAAATTAGTTTCATTTTTTGCATCAATTATCCTGTTTTAATTATTTTGTTATACTTCAGTACTACTAGTACTATGCTGGGAACACTTATTATGGAATCTTAAATTAATGATATTGGTTTAATTTTCTGAATAATTTTTAAAAATATAAAATTCTTTAATTTAAGAATTATTTAAACAGACATTTTATTTGGTGTTTTAAAAAACTAATCCTTCACTTAACCAGATACATTCTTACTATGTTTTTTTCCTTGACTTACTCAGCATATTGTAAATAAATTGTAGGCATAACCTCATTGGCCTATCACATTGCTGGCTGGTTATAGCTTTAAACTTTGCCCTTTTAAAAGGTTTAAAATATTTAAATAGAAGAACTCATATACCTGAGTTCAAATTGTAAGGAGTGCCACGTATGGTAACCCATGTCAAGGTTGGCGTGTGGCAACCCTACTTCTGGGGGAGCATTTTTTGTTGTTCGCAGTTGGAGTTGAATGGTAGACGAGAACACGTAGGCCAACAGGGTTTAGCTGACAAATATGGGTCTGTATGCCAAATCAATTCTTTTTTAATTACTTTATATGTGCTGCATCCCTTAAAAACGATGTAATAAAAGCTTGGGACAAAACTATAGAAGTCTTTTTTGTGTCATCTCTATTCCTCGCATAAAAGAATTCCCATTCAAGGCAGTTAAAAACCGTTACACAAATGAAGGGAACATTGAGGCGAGATATAAAATAATTAGATTTAATTCAAACTAAAAGCAATTCATAATGTAGACAAAACGGTTACTGCTGCAGGTACAACAAAATAAAAACAGGTAGTGCTGCTTGTTGCAGCCTGCTGACAGCAACTGAGCTCCCATGAGCTGACTTCCAAAAAACAAACGACAACTGAACACTCAAAATAAAATGTACATGTTATATATAGCAATTGGTCTGGTAACAATTTGCATATGTTTGTGCAGACCGACTCATTAGAATACATCACATGCTGGTTTTAATTCGGCCCATCCAAATTGGTACATGGCATAGTCAGAAGCAAGAATGCATGAGATATTGCATAAAAGTGGCAATATCATTGCCATGCAGGAAAAACATACACTGGGTAACTAGATTAATTTAATCCCGTTTAAACTTTGTTTTTACCATGATATCTAACATAAATGATAAAGTTACACTTCAGTTTGAATATGTATTCTTTCTTTACTTATGATTATCCAGCAGATTAATTACTTGTGTTAATGACATATGTGTCTTGTATTAATGTTTTATTACGGTTTTGTTTGTGTTGTAGGAGGAAAAGGAAAATGATAAAGTTGTTCCATATTTTGTTATTAGAGTTCATTTAGCAAGTGATGCAGAAATTGTGGCTAATCAAATGGTCGGTTGGATTGTAAAACGTAGTCTGAGTTCTTTTCACAGTATTCATCAGAAACTCGTGCCTGTAAGTATTTTTCATTTCCTTTCAGAAGTTCTTTAAATAAATTAACATTTATTTAGTTAAGGTTTATTTTAGGGAAAGTTTGAATTTTGCTCCTATGTCAACTATGTGTTGATCTTTCAAGAGAAGTATATCTTGAAAATCTAAAGGCCTTTTTTCTGAGTACATGATATACTGTTTGTGAATTTCAAGCACAAATGAAGTGGATGAGATTGAAAAAAAAATACTGTTCTCTCATAAAAAGAAAAAATTAGCTACTTATTTTATTGATCTTATAAAATACATGAAAAATACTTTTGAGACATTTAAATAAACTCAAATTTATTGTATATCTTTTGCCATTCCAGTCTGATATAAATATGAAATTCACCTTTAATTTTCTTATTTGAGGATATTTTAAAATATGATATTGTTTAAAAGTTTTGTCTGTTGGTTATTATAAATCTATCTATTTACTTATCTATCTATCTATCTATCTATCTATCTATATATATATATATATACAGTGGAATCTCGATTGTTCTCTGAATCATCGTTTTCCCGTATGTGTCATTTATTTCACCCAGTCCCTTCAATCATATTGCTTTGTTATGTTCCTGCATCTATTGTTTTCCCTCATTTATCGTTCCGTTCAGTTGGTTCCTTGAAAACCAATAGATTGAGATTCCACTGTATATAATATTCAGGGGAACCTTGATTGATTATTCCCCGAATCTTCATTTTTCCATATGTGTCGTTTATTTCATCCAAGCCCGATGACACTATTTCTTTGTTACGTTCCCGTATCTATTGTTTTCCAACATTAACCATTCAGTGCAATCGATCCCTTGAAAAAAGATAGATCAAGGTTCCACTGTATTTAAAAGTTGACTTTTTCAAGACTTTTAAGCAATACCTTGTTTAAAATTTTCAAAATATCTTCATTAAAAATAAAGGATAACACATCCATATACACATATGTATAAATTTAAGGATGTTATGCAGTTGCATTTCAAATATTATACTTAACCTTTTTTTATTTCTCTAAATGATTACTGTAGTTTGATTATGTGCATGTGAGATATGCATGGTTTTTGTGCTTTTCTAACCTGTGTGATGTCAGTGTAAAGTGTATGAAAATTCCTCTAGTAGCTGTCCATCCCGAATGGTAGATTAGCGTTAATAGTTGTTTCCGATATTGCAAATCATTCATTTTCCTTTGGTATCTCTCCAATATACATTTTCTTTTGTGCTATAAAATGTGCATAATCCATACTACGAATTGAATTTTATTTAGATTTTAACATTGTAGCATCTGTTTTCATTATTTTACTTGTTTCTGGATTGATTTATTCAAAATGACTTATAGGCTGCATACTGGTTGAAAAAAATAGATTTGCCTACAAAGCCTAGGTTCAAAAGTTTGGACAAAAACTACCTAGAGAAAGCAAAACACTCTCTTCAGACATTCATATCAGTAAGTATAACATTTTTGTTTATCAAAGATGGCTTGTGTTATTAATTTTCATAACTAATCCTTTATAATGTACTAATGTAACAGTTTTTTAAAAATGTATGTTAGGCTGATAGAGCTTAATGTTGAAATGAGTTCTCTTATGAAAGGGTGTAATTTCAGATAATGTATATTTAATAGTTTCCTGGGATAGTTCATAGGGATTGTTTGTAAAACATGCAGTAGGTAAAGAGGCCAATTTACCCAGCATTTTAATTATTCTAATGGAGTGTTAATCCAAATTTTTTTAGAAATTTTGGATAAATTCTTTGGGCAGTGCTTGTTTTTTTTTTACAGTTTATATGAAACGGATTCAATTGATAAAAAAAATTATTGTTAAAATTTTTACTCTCTTAAACATAAAGCACTTCCAAATTTCACTTCTAATTCCACTTTCTAAGTTTTCAAATTCATACAATTATCCATATATAATATTAAAATTATAAATGACCATTGTGCGTGTAGTGGCCCAGTTGGCAAGAGCAGTGGGCTAGTGATCTGAAAGTCACTGGTTCAATGCTCATCGCTAACAAATCCACTGCTGTGTACATTGATGGCGGCTGGTACACGTAAAATCTGTCGTGGCTGCAATGTCCCCCAGTTCTCAAAATTACCTTTGGAGGTGTGGGGTCAAGTGTTCTGGTCTCGTCACTTGACTCGGTTCAAAATTATGAGACCTTGGTCCTTTGGCCAAGTCAGACTCACACCCTTGTGGTGCCAGTCAAAACAGGATCCGTACCTTCATTGCCCATTTCCCTCGGGACTTAGTCTGATGTTGCTGTTGGTCAAGTGGCATAAGCAACAACAACATAAATGACCATTTATTTATTTGTAATAAAAAATATGAAAAAAATAATATTGAATAATTTTATTTATTCTGTTATTTATTGAAACATCTTTTCACTCCTTCAGTTGATGGAAAAGGCAGAATGATCATCAGGTGCTGACATTCTGCAGCTGAGTGTGTGTGTTTGTGTTCTATAACTTACTAGGGTGACTGTCACGATTAAGAATCAATTTTAAGTTTCATCCTGTTTTGCCCTATTGTAGCAAAATTTAATTTAATGCTCCTAAACCAACCAACTCTTTAATTTCTCCTTTAAAAGTTCAACCTTTTTATGCATCTTTATGGAAATAAGATATATGGAAAATCATATGTTAAGGGTATTTCTGGATATGCTATCAAAAAGGGTGATCTAAATCAGTGCTCCGCAACCACCATGCCATGGCACACTAGTGTGCCGCGAGATGATCTTGACTGCCGCTGTGATTATATCGATTATAATAATAAAAAAAATTAACCACCGCATTAGTTAGAAATATTTCTAATTAAAATATTCCTCTAACTTTTTGCTAATACGTAATTTCTCTGGGTTGAAATTATACACAAAACAAAAACATGTTACCATACATTGTATGTATGCTCAAGCGTCATATTTCTGGATTTCAATTAAGAAAGAATATCCACAAATTTCTGACAAGGCCATTGCAATTTTGCTCCCTTTTTCTACGACATACTTATGCAAACAAAGTTTTTCGACACTGGTTCTTGTTAAAAATGACAAACGATCATGTTTAAAGGGTCTTGACCATGAACTTCGAGTAGCTCTTTCTAATATAGAGCCAAATATAAAACATACATATGTTCATCAAAACAAGCTCAAATATATCATTGATAAATTAGTTATGTTTAAATTAACTTTGATTTATTATGCTTAAGTAACGACCAAAAAATAAATTTTAATATAAAAATTTAAAGAGAAAATTTTTTTACTTGTAAACTATAACTTTATATTTTTGTTCTTGTGTTGGTGTACAATTCAAAAGGATTTATATAAAACTTAAATTATTATAATTATCTTGATACATAGAACTGTTATATTGGTTTTTTTATCTAATAAAAACATATACGTATTTATTGTAATTTATGTATTTGTAAGCTTTTCTTCTGGTGTGCCGCAGAATTATTGAAATACCGTTGTTGTGCCATGGAAGATAAAAGGTTGCAGAGCTCTGGTCTAAATTATGACAGATTACTTTTGTTTTACACTATCTAAACTATCTTTGACTGTTTCAACAGAGATTTCTGTTGATGGATACGGTTCCATTCTTTTCACCAATTTTAACATTATTTTAGTGTGACTGTTACTGAAAAACTGATATAGGGACAATGAGTCAAGTAAATGTAAAAAGAATAAATATAGTCTGTCTCTCTGTAATGAGGTTGTTATTTAGTATATGTATTGGAATGATATGATTGTCTGTAATCACTGTTTTGAATCCATTTATTGTTTTCATTTTGATACACTAACATTTTATTTTCAAACCTTTATATGTGTTTAACCTATTCCTTACAGGGTGGGATAACATGTACCCCAAGAATATGGGCCCAAGATTGAACATTTATATATATGTATATATATATATATATATACACATACATACACATACACACACACATATATATATATATACTAGCTGAAAACCCGCACTTTGCTACGGAGTACATTCAAATTAAATACAACGGTCAATGTATGTAATTAATGCCAAAAAAAAAATAAATATATATATTTATAATAAATGCGACGATCAATGTATACAATTGATGTAAAAATTATATATATATATATATTTATAAAAAAATCGTAAGGGATATTTATTTTTTGGGGATAATATCCAATTATCTGCTGCATTAGAAAGAAAAAAAATATTTTTTTTGTCTATTTAGTTGTTATGCATGTGGTGATAAATTTATTTAAAGTACCAGAAAAAGAAATCACGTGTTCAGCATTTAATAAATTATATTCTAAAAATGAATCTTTAAAAATTCACCAAAAATCAGAAAATCAAGGTAAAGGTTAAAAAAGATTTCATTAAAGGTTAAAAAAAGATTTCATTTTAAAGGAATTTTTATGATCTTTCTCGTGATATAAATTTTATAACCCTCAAATTATTATTTGAAATGCAAAATTTTAAAAAGTTGCAAAAACAGCTTAAAATTTAATTTAAAAAAATTAAGAATTTTTCAAAAATCTTTCTTAGTGCACCCCTACACCATAAGAAGAATCGCCATGCAAAATTTCAGCCCTTTAGGTCCAGCTGTTTGGTCTGTGCGTTGTATGTCAGTGAGGGAACTGTTTTATATATATAGATATATATATATACACTTACACACACATATATATATATATATATATATATATAAAACCCCCTAAATGGTCGTTCTTACAAAGGGGGTATGACATTTCCCATTCTAAAGAGGGAATCGGAAAAATGGGCCCTGTAATCTAAAGGCTAAGAGAAAGTTTAAAATTCTATTCATTATGTTAAGAAATGACCAAAACAGTCTGGTGTATAATAATAATTTGCTAACCACATTATGTGGGTATTTTCAAGTGTCACAAGTTTCCAAGAAGTGGGTCTGTGTGTGAATCCTAACTAAGGCAGGGATGTTCTTATGTTGTCTCCTTGTAGGGAGTTCCCTATATGGTGCTCCCACGATAAAGAAGCTGACAAAACTCACAGTGTAGATGGGTTAATGTCATCAAGATGCCTACTGCATCTGGAAAAATCAGAAGTTCTTTAGATAAACTGTTATAGATATGCAGGTAGATTCATATGAGTACTTACAGCACATGCTAAAGAAGTGAAAAACAGTTATGAAAGTTTCAGATAAGGTTTGCTGATATTCCAGACCTCTTTTAATTGTTTGATAGTAATGTATGATTTCATATGTTCTTTTGTGTTTATGTTCAGTTAATAGTGTATCTTACATGTTAAGTGAAAGATAATCATGATCGTAAGCATGAGTTTCTGTATCAGGCAGTTACTAAAGATGACGGTTTGAATAAAAGTGAAGCACTGTATGACTTTTTGAGTCCCAGCCCTGAATATATGAAGCATCCTCCTTGCCCCAGTAAAAAGCCTTTCAAATTTAATCTTCTCCAGTTCCTTAAAGGGTAAGAACTTTTTGTATTCATTAATGGATTATTTTCTCAATGTTTGTTCTAGAGTTTCCCATAAAAAGATGAATTGGTATGATATCCATAGATATAATTTTTGCAATATAATTTTTGGAAAAAAATTGTAATTTTATAAAATCTACCCAATATATTAAGAGAAAAAAAAAAGACAATTTTTTTCTTGATTACTTTTTCTTGTTTTTTTTTTTTTTTTAGGAGGCTTTGAAAATGTCTAAATTTGTTATACATATAGTGAAACCTCGATCTATCGTTTTTCAAGTGACCAATTGCACTGAATGATACATGCAGGAAAACTATGGATGCAGGAACATAACAATTAAATAGTATCATCAGGACTGGATGAAATAGACGACTCGTTCAGGAAAACGCTGATTTGGGGAACAATCGATTGAGGTTCCACTGTACTTTAAAATGTTAGGAGGCTGTTACATATTTGCATTAAACTAGTATAATACTGAGGAATTTTACAGATGTATATATATATATATATATATATATATATAAACAGTGGCAGCTCAGTGCTCATCATTAATTAGTTCCAGAAGGTATGATGAGTGCTGAGTGGATATTTCCCATAAGGAATAACATAAATTGAATTAATTCATTCCTAAAAACCAGAAATTTCATATTTTACTGGGGAATTTATAAATGTATAGGGTAATTTTTATAAAATCTTTAAACTAGACAGACATAATTTAAAACAATTATTAGATAACATAAAATTTATCTTCACTCAACCTGTACTGAAAGCGGTTGATGGCCCAATGGATAGTAGAGAAGCGATATCAGACACGTGACTACCATGTTCATACTTAACTATTATCTCTTTTTTCTGTTCTCAGACCTGCCAACTTTCCGGATTTACCCCGGCAATGCCAGATTTTTAATGCATCTTCCGGGTTTCCAGAATGGACTCTATTATTACCGGATTTTTAGTTCCATAACAAAAATATCTACTCAGTTCACGTCATCTGTGTCAAGGGAAACCTTAGAAAATTTGCTAATACGCAAATTGAACCCTCAAGGACACTGTTATGAAGACCAATTTGACAATGAATTTTTAAAAAGAGTAAAATCAGTTACAGTAAATGCTACAAAAATTCCAAGATTTTCTGCAATTAATTAAAACAAACATTATAAGGAAATAGAAGTACTCAAAATATAGACTGCTGGGGTCCCTGCTAATGTAAATATGATGTACATTAAAATGTATAACTTTTGTTTAATATTATAATTTCAAGATGTGCTGAACTGTAAGGAAATATTTTGAACTATGTAATGTTATTAAAGATATCCTATAAACTATAAGTAAGTATACATTATAATTCTTTTATGATTTTTTACTATACTGTTTTGTGTTATGTCATTATGTTGATTATTTTATGCACAGTAGAATATTGCAGGATTTTGCTCTTACTGAGGTTGGCAGGTCTGTGTTCTATCGGGGTTCTCACACTATTTTTCTTTTCTACTGAGAGGCATCATTAATTTTCTTCATCCTCATGATGACTTGTAGGGAAGAAAAATAAGCATGAAAGGAAAAAAGGAAGTACACAGTGAAATATGTGGCACAGAGCGCAAACTTCTATGACAAAATATATATATATATACACATATGTGCGTATGTATTCAATGTACTCACACAAACACTTGCATATCAGAAGTAGTTGTAAAAAAAAATTCACAATAAAGTAAGAAATAGTAACAAATTTTTGATGAATATAAATCCTGTAAATAAAGAAATCATACAACCAATGTATATTTATCAATAATTTCATTTATCAGATCATAAAGTGTGTCATGAGTGAGGAGATTCAGCTTTTAAAAGTCCATGCCAATTCATCTGTAAATCACATGAAAATTTTGACTGACTGTTTTGTCAGTGATCTGTATTTATTATATTTAAAGCACTGATTAATCAAAGTTATATTTTAGTCCTTATATATAGTGTTTTTACAGTTGATAAGAAATGTATTGCATGAAAAAATATGAATTTATTACATTTTGTATTTATAGGGTGCAAAACACATTGGGTCAGTTTGATGATTCAGAAGATGATGCTTTACTTTTCCTTGATGATAATGATAGGTAATTATTTATTGATTATTCTAGTATTTGTATTTTTTTTTTAATTTAAAGTTTCAAATTTTTGTGATAAATAAAATGAAATTATAAAAAAAGTTTTTAAAAAGAATATTTTTTGATATTTACTTTGAGAGTAAATTTGATATTATATCAGTGCAGGGAAAGTTAATCAAGTGTATAATGTTATGCCTGTTCTTATTCAGACATTAGAAAAAGTTTAACTTAATTTATCATGATATATATTAATTCAATTACTTAAGTTTAATTAGAGTTTAAGTATTAGGGAGTAAATTTAATAGTATTTAAGATGAGGCGCGTTGTGATTACCTCAAAAGTTAAGAGTTTAAAATATTACCGCAATAACCTACGACAGATTCAATAAGGGAAAAACGACAGCTGAAAGAGAAACTTAACTTTACTCTGAAAAGGAAAATTTAAACAAAATAAAAGTCATTAAGCTTACGCTTTTAAAGAAAGGACGAGACACAAATTTTAGGGGTAATAATTACAAAAGTTTATTTATATTTTAACATAAATTAAGTTTTCTACATATCTAACCAGCTGTCATACAAGGCACAATTCCATAAAAAAAATTAATCACATAAAACAAATTCTAGTATTACACATCACAATAAAAATAGACTGAAATTAAATTTGATTTAGGTGGCTAATGAACCCATTAAGATCTTATAAAAAAAAAATTCTTTAGTTAACTCAAAATTAAAAGGAAAACGAAAATCATAATTAAAATTGTACTTTACCGAAATGACTGCAGTCTAAAAAAAAAGTAGAAATCTAGAAACAAAGGCATGATAGGAAAGTCGGAAGATTTAGCATTCGGGAATAGGACATGTCCAAAGAAGGGGGGGAACTTATCGGTGAATGTTGCTCTTCATAGCTGCCGCTGAATCGAAACAGGATTCTAGTATCATCCTCTGTCTCCTCTCTTTCGAATCTCCCATCGAAACTTTTTGTTCGTTCGGATCTTCTCCGCCACTTTGCCTCTTTTGTTGTTCCGCGTGAAAAATAGACCTTCTCTTCCTGGCTTCTCATTGGTTGATTTCGCGGTATCTTTCCGCCGCGAGACATCAACAAACTCACGGGGAAAAATTCTCGGAAAAGGTCTGGGTGGTAATTACGACGTGTGGGGTAGACTTTCTGAGAAACAATGTTAAAATTGCGATGTTTGGGGAGTCATAAAGATGTCAATATCTGTTTTCCATCCCTGGGTTGATGACATTTGCTTCTTGAACGAAATGGCGCAACTATTTTGTATCATATTACCGTGGGATACCAGAATGAAGAAGAGAAATAAGATTGCTTAGAAAATGGAAAAGTTTTAAACAAAGGTATTAGATTTTATTATTAAAAAAATTAAAGGTCCATCAGCCAATAAAGAAAATACTAAGCCACCTATATTATTATAATTATTAATAATATACAATTAAACATCTCACACATATATTTAAATTTGCTGGAGTGTCATGTTGGATTGGAATCTGTTCAGGAATCTAAATATCAGCACAACATTATACTTCCCCCTGATGGAAAAAATTTTTTGTCACAAAAAATTTTATGGATTTATACAGAACCCCATATGATCTTATTATAAATAAGAATAACCCTTGTATACATGAATACGACAGAAAACTTGTCGAGGAACCAACAGGTGTTACACAGTACCACTTGAGTACACAAAAAACAAAAACAACAAAAGAAAATTGGTTTGGCTACAAAATGATTCGTGATTGTACGCTGAGCCGAAACATAAAATCACTACAAAAAAAAACTTATAAACATGAAGAATCATAAAATCACAAAACTATCATCAATTACATAGATATACGGAAGACGCTTGACACACTGTAGTACCTTGATAACAAAATTTTCATGATCCTATGATGGACCAAGCCATAAGCACATTACCTAACCACAATAGAAAATGTAAATAAACTTCTAATATAGAGGACATTCTTTGCTATCACCCAATAGTTGCAAAGTCTTTCGCAGAGGAATCATTGGCACAGTAAAACAAGAACACTGTGATCAATAGTGTTCAATATCACGTAAGAGAGTTCTTTTGGTCGTAGACTTTAGTCGATGTGACTGAACCATTGATCATTCATAGCACCCCGGCACCCCACTCTCTGACGTGATGAATTGCAGCTGCAGGTAAATGTCAATGAACTGTTATAAGGTGTGAAGGTTGATGACGGGATTAAATACTGTTGAAACTGGATGAACATTTCTCCTCTGCACACTCCCGTAGATGTCTCCGCCAGCGGATCTTTCTACTCCTGGCCAGGTTGAAGATGTGAAGATGAGACCGGTTATCCATTCATAACAATAATTGAAATGAATCATGAAGATGAATATTGGTAAAAGGACTTGACTAGAGTGGGAGCCGTGATACAGTGAAGGCCAAAGCGGTGAGTCCTTGTGTCCTTGTTGAAAGGTTTTGTGAAGGATCCATGACATGGCAGCCACGAGGATTCTCCCTCGTAATATGTAGCTTTGCACCAACGAAATGTTACAAATATTTAAAAAAAAAATAGCATATATATATATAAACAAACAAAAGTTTCATATATGAAAATGTAAATTAACAACACATTGTACTCATAATATGAAGCGTAATTATCAAACAGCAAAAAAAAAATATTCTACACATACAAGGTATAATCGATAAAAAAACACATTTTCATTTTTTGCTAATTTTCTTCACGAACCCATTACTGTCCCTGGGCCTTAAATTGTAGTAGTATTTGGCAGTGGACTTCGTATTTTTACTGCGTGTCACAATTTGGGAGTTTGTTGAATGATTATCTCTCGAGTTAACATTAGACTGCACGTTATCATTTACACTAGTATCCTGAACCACTGAAGAATTACTAAAATCACTATTATTGTCTAGAAAGCTGACATCAGATATTTCAATATCTTCTAGAGCATAGGGAGAAGCTGGTCCATTATAATCATTACTAATAACATTGTTTTGGGTTAGATTATCGGTTGTAGAAAAGTTTGGCATAAGATATTGATAATTTGGTCTACGTCTAAGGGGAGGGAAAAAAGGCAAAGTTTCTTGATCATCTACATACTTAGACTGAGATTCATCTTGACTTTTAACATTTACTTTCGGAGAGGGAGGGGAAGTTGTTACATCTGGGATTGTTAATGAAGGAAAAATTATTCTATCTGGAATTAAAGTTAATCTATCTACATGTACTGTCTGTTCATCATTGGGAGCAGTAATATTAACAATTTTAAAATTAACAGGACCAGTTTGTTCCTTTACTCTATATGTGCCCCTATTGAATTTAGTAAACTTTTTTGATTGTCCAACCTTAGTGGCTGGGGTGAACAACATAACTAAATCGCCTACTTTGATATTTTTATTCTTACAATTTTTCAAACGGTAACTTTCCTGTCTCTCGGCTGCTATAATTAAATTCTCTTTCACTGTTTTAAAAGCTTCTTGCATTCTTAAAGTTAAATCTTCAGCTAAATCTCTTTGATCTGCATATGATCTAGCAGATGGAGAAGTGAGAAGGGTTAATGGCAAAGTAAGATCCCTACCATATACCAGATGTGCGGGTGTATCTTTTATGGCTGAATGAAAAGCCGTTCTGTGAGCGAGAACTGCAAAATGCAGATATCTATCCCACTCATTTACAGTGGAGTCTACTAGATGTTTAAGGGAGTTAATGATGGTAGCATTAACCCTTTCCACAACACCATCAGTGCTAGGATGATAACTCGTAGAACAATGTTTGTTTATCCCTAACTTTTCATATACTTTTTGAATGCTATGTGCTAAAAATGAAGACCCCCTATCTGTTATCATGTGTTCAGGTATACCATGCGTGCAAATAAATTTTTCTAATATAGATGTTACTGTTTCAGTCTTAATGTCAGTTACTGGGTAAGCCTCAACCCATCTAGTAAAATAGTCGCTAATGACCAGAATGTATTTGTTCCCTGCTTCAGTGATCGGTAGAGGACCAACAGCATCCATACCTATTCTTTCAAAAGGTCTACTAGTTATTTGAATTCTTTGTAATGGAGCTTTTTGTTTGGTTTTAAAACCTCTCCTTTCAAGACACGATACACAGGATAAAACATAATTACTGATATGTGCATACATCCCTGGCCAATAATAATTTTGTCTCACTCGATATAACGTTCTCTTAAGACCTGGATGTGCTGAAGTTATGGAATTGTGGGCAAGAGCAAGTACCTCTGATATTAAAGTTTTTGGAACAAATAATTTTTCAATGTTAAATTTAGACTTATTATATTTTGGAATGCAATATAAAATATCATCTCTTAAAAAGTAAGTATTACCCTTAATATTTAATTCTGAGACAGTCTTTAATTGATCAATTAAGTTTTTACATTTACCATCTGTCTGCTGCATTAATTTAAGTCTATTATGAGGAAAAGGGTTAATTTTAGTGTCAACTTCTTGAACTGTAGCTACGTTAACTAACCTCGACAAAACATCAGCTGGTACATTGCTCTTCCCTGGTACATGTTCAATATCAAAATCATAATTCTGAAGAGCTAACACCCATCTAGCAACACGACCGCTGTCTTTGAGTTTGAGTGCATAAGAGAGAGCTTTTTGATCACAAAACAATTTAAATTTTCTGCCATATAAGTACTGTCTGAAATAATTAATAGCCCAAACTACTGCTAACGTTTCCCTCTCAAATACACTATACCTTGTTTCAGCATCATTAAGTCGTCTACTCGCATAAGCCACTGGGTGATTCATACCATCCTCTCCCTTTTGACTAAGAACAGCACCAATCGCATAACCCGAAGCATCAGTATTCAAAATAAAATTGTCTTTTACATTTGGTAACATTAAACAAGGATAAGATACTAAATTTTCTTTAAGTTCATTAAATGCTACATCAGTTACATCTCCCCATTCAAACGTGACTTTCTGTTTAGTTAAATTTGTTAATGGTATGGCAATATGAGCAAAATTTTTGATAAATTTTCGATAGAAGTTGCAAAGACCTAAAAATGATCTAACTTGTTTTTTATTCTTGGGTATAGGAAAATTCCTCACAGCCTCCACATTACGTGAATCTGGGAGAACTTTGCCATCTACTACCTGGAAACCTAAATATACAATTTTATCCCTGACTAATTGACATTTTGCTGGATTAACTTTTAAATTATGTTTACTTAGACGTTTAAAAACCATATCTAATTTCTCTAAATGTTCGTCAAAAGTTTCTGAAGCTATTATTAAATCATCCAAATAAGTATTAATATTCCACTCTTTTAAACCTGCTAAAACCATTTCTAGTAATCTTTGGAAGGAGGAGGCAGCATTCTTTAACCCTTGTGGTAACCTATTCCACTGATATAAACCAAAGTCAGTTCAGAAAGCAGTCTTGTGTCTGTCTGCAGGATTTAAGTTCATCTGCCAATAGCCTGAACACAAATCGAGAGATGAATAAAATTTAGCCCCATGTAATGAATCTAATAAATCAGTAATTAATGGCAAGGGAAATGGAAGAGGTTGGGTTTTCACATTTAACTTTCTATAATCACAAACTAACCGGTAAGAATTGTTTTTCTTTTTGACTAAAATAATTGGAGAAGCATAGGGTGAATCACTGACAGAAATTATCCCTGAATCTAATAATTGATTGATTTGAGTCTTTAATTCATCTTTCAATGCATGAGGAGTCCTGTATGGTTTTTGCCTAATTGGTACTTCATCAGATAAATAAATTCTATGGGAAACAGTGTTGCAGCCAGTCAATTTCTGCACTGAATCTGCAAATACATCCGAATGTTTATGTAAAAGAGCTAACAGCTTAGATTTCTGCTCCTCATCTTGTATATGTGCCAAATCAAATTGTCCTCCAAATAATTCAAGATCTTCATCTATTGATTTTTCTCCTATCACATTAACTTCTGCATTTTCTACTTTAGTCACTACGATTGGCTCTACACTTACTAATCTTGTATTTTTGTTTACATGTAAATCCTCATCTGAAAAATTTGCTACTTTAACTAAATATTTATTCCCATTATTATTATCATTTACTGAATTGGAAACTACCCATGGATTGGCTAGAGAGTGTTTTGATGGTTGAATTAAGACAGTATTTGAATCTAACATTTTGTTGCCTGTATGCACCCATACTAAAAGTTCTGACCTAGGAGGTATAATATGCTTAATTAATGTTCGCCCTATCACACTATTATCATGAAACTGCATGTGATCATACTGAATATTATTCATATCCTTACCTATAACATTATTCTTAGGTACATTAGTTACATTAATATCACTAGAAGTGTTACAATTACTTTTATCTGTACTTTTTATCTTTTGAAGTCTATTATGATTATTATTACCAGATTTATCTGTAATTTCTACAATTTTAAGATCTTTATTTATGGTTTGTACTTCTGGATTGTTCTCAATATGACTTTTCTTTAGTTTGGGTTGTTTTTTACAGGGAGAATTAGTAATGGTTAAATTGTGACTATCTGAATTATGATTGTTTATATTTTGGTTAAGTTGAGTAGCATTGGTATCTCTGCGATTACTTTTATAAGGCTTAGATTTGGTTTGGTTGTTATTTCTCTGGAAATTAGTGTTAGATGCATGATGTTGACTGTTAGAATTACCTTGAAATTTATTCACTTTTTGCTTAGTACTATCATTAATCAAATTGCATTCATAATTATCATTTACATTTACTCTGCTTCTATCTTTTACATTTAACCAATCTATATGGAATTTATTATTTTGGATATTCATTTGTTTACAATCAATTTTCACATTATTCTGAATAAAAAACTGTAACCCTAAAATAGCATCATAATCTAATTTAGAGTTGTTGGTGTCTACATAAAACTGAACATTAATTTTCTCTCTCTGAAACGTTAGGGTGAGATTAACCTTTTTGGTAATAATTAATTGATCGTTGGTAATCCCTAAAACTCTCAAAGCACAATCTGACTGTTTAGTATCGTAACCTTTCTTTGCACATTTATCTATAACCATATTGTTTATCAAATTCACAGACGCCCCAGTATCTATTAAACACTTAACTCTGATATCATGAATATAAACTACAATAATAGGAAGTGAATTATTAACATTAAATACAGAATCTATCCTTACACACTCAAGGGGTTTACTCAAAGTCAGTGGTGTTTGCCTGCTCTGCCCCTGAATTAGTTTAAATTACCCTGATTGTTAAATCTCTGGCTTGGGAAACCATGATAGTTTGGACCTGGATTAAAACGTCTTGGCTGCCTGCAAAGTCTGCTTATATGACCCCTTATCCCACAATTAAAACAAACCACATCTCTATAATTTGGGCGCCTATCGTGTGTTGGTGGAGTAGGACGTGTGTGATTTTCCCCTCTTAACTTTTTTACTTCATCCGACAGTTCTGCTACCTTACGGTCATTCTCAAGTGCTAAATTTTGAATCAGTTGTTTAATTTGTGTTAATTCTGTTTCTAAATTTGATGATGTGTTCGGTATAGTAAGGTTAACTTGGGCTGAAGAGGCTTCCAATGCTGCACACTCTTCTTCTTTAAGGGCTAATTGCCACAAATTATCAAAACTCTCATGTGGTTGGGACATTACAAATCTCCTGACTGATGCTCTCATTCCAGCTAATGCCTGAGTGAGTAGCATCTTTTGCCTAGTACTTTCCTCTTTAGGAAAACATTGGTAAGACAGGCCCCTTATTCTAGTTAAGTAAGCCCTGGTGGATTCACTAGATCCCTGACAAGCTGTTGTGAACTTTAAAAGACAATTATCTTTAAAATCGCAGTTGGTGAATCTATCTATCAGTTCTTTTTTAAATCTCTCAAAATCTGTTTCGCTTTTGATTTGTGGTTGAGAAGATAAAAATTTGTTAGCCCCACCTGTTAATCTTAATTTAGCCACAAATAATTTATGGTCATTTGACCAGTTGGCAATTTTTGCTACCATTTCATCAGTCATGCAAGTTTATGAAGAAAATAATTTTCCAGAGCCTAAATTTTACTTTTCACCAGTGATACACTGTAGTGTAATTAAAAAATTTTAAAAGCTGTTTTAAAAGAAGGTCCAAGGTCTCATCCAGTCATGCAAATATATTTAGGGAATGATTTTGCTGGTATCTGGAGTGTGCATGTCTGCAATTGTGCATTGTACATAATAATGGTAATAATGCATTCTAAAGTTATTTTAAAACAAGGTTTATTGCCGTTTCCAGTTATGCAAATTTATTAAGATAATTTTGCTGGAGCATAGATCATACATTTTTTCAGTTACACATTGCAGTGCAATCTATATATATAAAATGCGTAGGTATGCGGCACAAAAATCGACGATAGTTCTACATTCAGAATGGCAACGGCTGCAAGTACCAGATGTAAACATTAGCGGCCGTCCGCAATTTTCAACTGCGTGTCAACATGGATTTACGCACTGAAATCAGGAATGCTTGAAATCGAGCTGCATGATCAAGTGAAAATTGGGAAGTCTCAAGAAAGAAAGCAAAGAAGAAATAATTCATCAAGAGAACATAAATGATCGCGAGGTTAGGCTTAACTGTTGCTGGCAATGCAACCGACAGCCAGTAATAGTTAATTTTCTAAACTTTTTTCAGTACTTTCCTGAATTTTTACTCCGTTTTATAAGTGAAGAAATTTTTGCAACAATTTTTATTTGGTATGATTAAGTGTAGATATCTGAATTGTGAACAATAGCACATACAGAGAGTGAGGTAATCCACACTATAATTTAGTACTTGCTGAATTTTTACTCCATTTTAAGTGAAAAAATTTTTCCCCGACAATTTCTTATTTGATGTAATGATAAAGTGTATATATCTTAATTTTGAAAAATAATACATACAGAGAGGGATGTAATTTTTAAAATCTTGGTGTTGGGTTTCTCGATCTTCTGTGTTCTGGAGTAATAGAAATTCAAAATTTTTAATCACGATGTTTTAGAATCAGCCTTATGGAAAATACCCCTTAACAACGTATATTTATGATGATAGGTAATGGTAACATTCTTTACATATGTTACTTTCAGTTGAGTTGTTTTGCAAAAGAAAATATAAAACTAAAAGCGACCATGCTGGTTGCGCAGCAGCTAGTTATTATTATTATATTATTATTATCTTTTTTTAAAGTGAAAGGCCTCTCGTGAGCACAGAAATAAACCATCTGAGCAGGTGGAAATTCAGTTTAGTGACTACTGGATTTTGTATTCCTGCTGGTTGAGCTTATATTGTCTTTATATGGCAATAAAAAGAGATATAGCTAACGATCTTATTTTTTATTGCTAGTACTGAATTTCATAATTTTTTGCTGTTAGTGCTGATTTATGTAAATTTTTACTTATTACCCATATTCCTGAATTTTGCCTTAGCAATCTTTAGCAATTCTGGATAATCCAATTTGGGCATTTTTATGTTGTAGAAAACAAAGTTAATGTTGGACTGATAGAAATTAATGAACTGGTTTAAAGAATTCACTATGGCATGCGTTAAAAGTTGCATACGTTTTGTGTTCTGTCGGTTGACTACATCTGCAGTTAATTTCAGCAAAGAAGACAAGAAAGATTCTATTGCTGAACCACTCTATACTCTTATCGGTGAAATATTTGAACTGAAAGGTGTGTTTAGTTGGCTAAGAAGAACATTAATTATATTTGTACAGATTACATATGGTCAAACTATAAACAGGTAAGAAAATTTGTTTTAAGTATTTTTTTTATTTGAATAATAGATTAAAAGATGTAAGACTCATTTGATTTTTTTAGTAAATACCATCAATATGCTAAGTGAAAAGGAGTAAAAAAATAATTACTCTGCTCTCTGTATATAGATAGTCTAATATCTTTGAATGTTCCAGGTATATTAAATTTTCTAATGGAATGTTGTACTTGTTTATTATATATCTATATCTATAAATGCCCACATATATATACAGTGGAACTTTGATTGATCATTCCCCAAACAATCATTTTCCCATATGTGTCATTTATTTCATCTAGTCCTGATGACATTATTTCTTTCTTATGTTCCTGCATGCATGGTTTCCCACATTTATCGTTAAGTGCAATAGAATGCCATTCAATACCTTCGTGTTTAGACCAGGTATGAGCATGTTAAATCTGTAGACTGGAAAGTTCTTCCATAAGGTCAGTGGGTGTTTGAAGGTGTGAGCCCTCAAGATGTTGCTTCAGTAGTCGCTCAATCAAAAGGGAGGTAGCACCAAGGGAGCCATGTTGACTGCCCTGTATGGGGCTTCCAAATAGAAACTAGGGAACCATTTCCATGGTATACTGTGGAAATGTCACAGGACAAGTGCCTCTGCTTCAGAAAGGAAAAAAAAAATTAAATAGTATAATATCTTTATTAATGTGCTATTGAATGAAAATAATGAACAGATGATATCAATGAGGTCAAATTGTTTTATCTACCAATCATAAAACACCATACTGACTGCCTCATATTATATATATACATACACAGTGGAATCTCGATCAGTTGTTCTCTGAATCATCGTTTTCCATGTGTGTCATTTATTTCACCCAGTCCCGACGATCCTATTGCTTTGTTATGCTCCCACATCTATCGTTTTAATGCATATATCGTTCAGTTCAGTCGGTCCCTTGAAAAATGATAGATCGAGATTCCACTGTGTATATATATATATATATATATATATGTGTGTGTGTAAGTGTATTACTAAAATTAAAACTTAAAAAAAAAAAACCACTGTACCAACACACACACACACCAAAAAAATAATAATAATAATAATAATAATAATAAAAAACATAGTTAATATTACTTTTCTACTTTGATGCATAATCAGTGCAAAAAGTTTAAGAAAATAGACCCAAAATTTTCAAAAGTAATGGAAGCAAATGAGTAGAAATATCAAATAGTGTTGTCATGTTTATCAGTACACCAGTGGTCTCAACTATATCAAGAGATCAGAAAGTTTATTTGTAAATAGTTTTCAATGATCAAGCTATGCAGTGTGTTTATGGATTTCAGTTTTCTGTCACTTTATATTAATTTATATGCACGGTTTAATAAATGTAAAATGACTATGTATTTGAAAATAAAATATTATTTGTACATAGTTGCATATTAGGGTAAACATCTGATTCATTACAAAAATGTCCGATTCTATTTTTAAAAAAAATGGGGTTTGCGGATAGAAACAATATCAGGTGTAATAAAAGGTTGTACATAGCAGAATCAAGATTCTCAGCTTATGTACCTTCCTTCACTGTGATCCTCAGTTATTCTGAAGTCTTTGATTGCTGAGTGAACTATATAAGCAATTAAGCTTTGTAGATATTTTCTCAGCCTATATTTATTAATTTAATTTCAAATTATATTTATTCCCACAGATAACTGTATTATATTTTATTATTAAAAACTTTCAAATTTTTCAGACAAGTACGGGAAACAGTATCTTGGGTTTTATCTGAACCTATGTTGCTTTTTTATTTGCAACTTTTTCGAGATACCATGTGGCCACTTAGCCAAGCAACGACTCCTGTTGGACATAAAACTAGGGAAGAAAAAATAGAAAACAGGATCATTGCAAAACAGATGTTTTTAAATAACATTCCAGGTAGGTGAAGCATTTTATAAAGATTGTACTGCTCATTACATAAAACAGTTAAAGCTTGCTATGTTTAAACTGATATTGTCTGGCATTAAGCTGTATAAATAGTAAATATATAACCTTTGATATTAATACTCCCTCTGTCCAAAAATAGGGTATACATTTTAAAACATGTTGAAGATGAATGGATGATGGCAACATTTTCGTCATCCAGTGACCTATATTTTAACTGACAGTGATTTTAAAATAATGGATCATAGTAGGGACACATTTGTTTTGGATTAAGCAAAAAAATTTTGTATTTTGTGTAAAATAAAGTAACACCTGCCGTGTCTAGGAAATTGGGTGAAAGTTGCGTTGGATTGCAAACTAGGAGTATCCAATTGAAGCAATGAACCGATACTGAGCGTAATAGTGTATTGCAAAAGTTGTTACAACCAAAGAAAGGCCAAAAGCTGGAACACAGCACTATTCATAAGATTGCAGCCAATTTTGGAGTCCATCATTTGGCTATGGCTGGAATTTGGCACAAAACAGTACAGGAAAGGTAAGATCTCTGCAGACGTTTCTTCTAAAAAGAAAATATATGTGGGAGAGAACGCAAGGATTATTCTGAAAATTTATGAATTAAAATTTCAATACTAGACAAGTCTAAATGAGAGCTTCTATTGATTTTGCCTGTTTTTTCTGTCTTAGTGCTAAAATTTCAAATTTCCTGCAAATTATTCCAATGCATTAAACCCTACATCATTGAACAAAAACAGTGATTCCTCTGGTGCCAAAAAGCATTACTACTTCATGATATGTGAAAAATATGCCTCCTATACAGTCTCTACTAATTCCCTCTTCACTCCACTATTCTTATATAGTCCACTTTCCGTCAAAAGAGACTATACTGGTTTTAAGGTAGCTGCCTCAGGGAGGTCGATTCTCAAAATGAGGGGTCGGGAATAATCAACACCTCATCACCAATATCCACGAGAAGTATTTATCACTCTTTAGGCATTAAGAAAATTATGAAGGTTTTAACTATTTTAGGCTTTAAGAAAACCGTCATATGTTTTGAGATTTCTATTTTCATGTGATCAACATATTTTGAGACTCTTTTAACCCTGCATCAAACTACATACTATTTCCTGAAGTAATGTGAGGGCGTTTCAGAAATCTCTGGTAAAATTTAGAGTCATGTTTACTTTTATAAATACTGGATCATACATTAATTTATTATTATAGATGCAAATTTCTGGGTAATTGGGATTTTTCAATTGTTAGTTTTTTCTTTCACTATAGGAGACACAATCTTTTTCGGCAGTTTTGTTTTCATTTAAAGTAATAAGTGTGGCAGTTATATTAATAAATAATGCAAACATAAAACAAATGGGCTTTCAGAAACTGATGACAGCAGGAATAAATAAAAATGACACTACTGAAGTATGGTTTTTAATTATAGATTTTTTTTTCATTGCATGTATTCTACAGTCAATTATTATCAGAGTTTCAGGAAATTCAGTTTTTGGATTTATGCAAGGCATTTATTACATATCCTATTGTTTAGCAAATTTTGTTTTTATTTTGGATATAAGTGGTCGGTTTGGATAAGTGGTCAGTTCTAGAAATGAGGGATTAAATTAAGATGAATATATAAGACCCTAAAGTTATCAAAAAAAATATTCAAGCCATTTTTAAAAACTTACCACGTGGCTTCATTTTACATTATTTTTGCATGCTCCTGGAGTAAACAGGGTATGTTTTACAGTTCTGATTTTCCGATTAAAGGTCTTTAATTTACTGTCACCTTGAAGAAGTTCAATGCCATCTGAATCACTATCACCATCTCCATTTTCCCTGCAGTCACTGTTTTCACTCTTTTTATCTTCTGAATCTTCTCCGCCAAAAGTTATTATCAATTCGTCAACTACATTTTCAACGATAGTGTCGTTTCCCAATATTTTCTTCTATGTGCTGAATGTGACTACAGTAACTTTTCCACTTACCAGCATCAATTCTATCTAATCTCTCTTCAGTCAGTTCTCGCAGTTTCTTTAAATTTAAATTTGCATTAACGTTCCTTTCCCATATAAACTTTTTTACCCCCTCCATGGGAGTTCAATGGGATTTAAATTGCAGTGATATGGTGGGAGTTTGATTACTTTATGTCCTCAATGTTCAAGCAACTGATCAACTCTGCTCAACTATGCTGGTGTTGGTAATGAATTTGTCACTGTGGGGCATAATTGCAGAATTTTCGGTGGGGGCCCTTCAAAATACTAATATACATTAAATGATAAAAAAAAATAATGTAAAGCTTGATAAAATGGGAAATTGGTCATATTTTTTTTTAAAGTATATGTATAAGAAAACAAAAGCTAAAAAGTAGCTAGACTACAAAGATTTCATTAACAGAACAAAAATATCTACAAACAAATATTTCTAAATTTTTTATCAGCAAAATCGTTTATGATATTATCAAATTTAAAATCCTCATGCTCTATAGAAAGTATTGCAAGACTGTTAAGTCTCTACTGCGATATTGTAGACCTCCGATATGTTTTAATTAATTTTTATCTAGAAAAGCTTCTATCCCCTACCCCCTATTAAAATTGTAGAACTTTTGTGGGTTTCAGAAACATAACGATGGAATAATATGTTTTAATGCTTCCATTTCTTCAACCAGCATATAGAGATATACATATGCATGTTTTACATACTTTGTTTGGTCATTATTCTGAATAATTTTTACATCTGTTAAGGCAATTTCCTTTTAGACAATTTTTAAATTTTCTTGATCTAAGAGGTACAATCGGTTTAAGGTGGGCCCTGCCCTTTAAAGTGTTATGATGACTACACTAATGACCTCTTGTACTGAGAAATCACATTCAACTAATTTTTTCATCACTTCATAAAATTTTCCCATTTTCTGCAATTTGAATAGGAAAATTTTTTGTCAAACTCTAATTTCATCCTTTGTGCATTATCTTCTTATAACTTGCCATATTTTATTAGCCATATTTTTTGGCTAGTTTAAAACTTGAATAAAAACGTGAAGATGTTTTGCTGGGTTGCAAATTCATAACTTGGAAAATAGACATAAGAACTCAGCGTGGAAACATTTCAGATTATAAAGCAAATTATGGTAGTTAATATTCCAATAGGTATAGTGTTGAAAACTTCCTTTCAATTGTTAACTGCAGATGTGTATTCCTTCCCATCTGTCTCTTGGAAACGCTGCCTTTTCTTTGGATAAGCCATTACCCATTGGCAGAAAGAAATAACTGTTTGACTCTTCTTTGGGGCAAATGCTGATATTTGGCGGAAAGTGGGGATGTTTGGTGACAATCTCCTACTCTCCCGTTGACCTCTGCTTTTGTCACCTACCACCTGTCATTTTTTTTTTCTTTTTTCTTTTTAACCTACGCCCGACCTTGGTTCTTCAGCCATCAGTCTCTATCGAGCAGCCCAACACAATCTCGAATAAAACGAAAAGTCATCTTCAGCAGAATTTCTAACTGTGACGTCAATAAGTCCAGGGCAAGAGTAGAGGTGGTTACCAGTCATGTCGTCAAGTCCACTCAAGGGGCAAGTCAGAGAGTCTGTCAAACCAAAATGGTGAAGGTGTTTTTGCATATAGTCATGTCCTGTCTTGAGACAGAAATTTGCAACGCCCACAGCCCTGTGGAGGTTGCACGGAACAGGCTTAGTTAGCAAAGAGGCCCAAGCTTTCCCTCTCGTGGAATCTTTGTAAATATTTTTACGAAAGGAAGCAATATTTGTCTTTACAAGCTTTTTAACAGTATGATATTCCAAAGGTGGACAAGGCTGTTGTAAGTTCGAGCCAGCCTTGGCCAATTTGTCAGCTGAGTCGTTACCAGCGATGCCACAGTGGCTGGGTATCCACTGCAGCACGATTTGACGACCCTCTTCTAGAAGGGAACTAATAGCCATCTGACAGAGGTAAACAGATTTAAAATTGCTGGGTGTAATTGATGTGAGTGATTTGATGGCGGCCTGTGAGTCGATAAAAAATACAATATTGCTCTCACCATTTTTGCTTATTTCCTCAAGAGCCAAAGACACAGCTGCAACTTCACCATTGTAGCTGTTATAGTATTCACCAATAGCTTGGCCAAGCTTAAAACGTTTTGAGTATACACCTGCACCAGCATTTCTAATGGCATCTACAGCAGAGCCATCTGTGTATACATGAAACCAAGTTGGTAAGGGGTAACGCTCATCAATAGTAGCCAGGGCAGCCATCCTTAGCTCAGAATTAGTAGAAACATTTTTACCTACAGGAAGTACTAGGTCAAGATGGCAATCAACTCCAAAAACAAGATTTCGGAAGTTAGGAGGTCTAAATAGAGGTTCTCTATCTACACTCGGGATCTTAAATCTCTCGGATAGTTCCTTAGACAAACTCAGAAACGTTTTCTGAGTCTTCAATCTAGGGTAAGCAGGTGTATAGTTTTTCCAAAAACCCTCATCCCTCAGAAGCCTTTCATAAAGTTTCAGGGCAGCTCTATGTCGCCGATCTGCCAAAGGTTCCATTCCAGTTTGAATCTGTATTGCCTCAATAGGGATGGAAAAAGCCCCACCGGAGATAAATCTAAGGCAATTGTTTTGTACAGTCTCCAGTTTTTTATGAATAGTGTCCGATGCAGTAACCAGGAGCTCAGCTCCATACTCAACTGCAGGCCTGATGTAGGACTTATAAGTAGTGCAGAGTAAGTCCTGTGAAGCACCCCACTTTGCTCCTGCAAGTCTTTTTAAAAGCTTACTTCTGGAGTTCCCAATGTCCATAGGTTCATCAGCTTGACTATTCCAACTTAACCTTGTATCTAAAGTGATACCCAGATATTTAGCTTTAACTATTTTAATTAGACGATGCAGACAATAGAATAGACTAACATCAGAGGGTTTTGTACTTAGGGTAAAAACCTGATAAAAGGTTTTATCTATATTTACAATCATCTGATTTTCCTCAGCCCAATGGAACAGTTCATCCAGAGCTCTATTAAGTGATAATTGAATATGCTGCATACTTCTGTTAGAAAACCAAATGACCAAATCATCTGCGAAAAGGAGGGCCTCAACATCCCTATCTGTATCCATGACTCTCAGGATTACATTGTTTATCATGATATTAAATAAAATAGGGCTCAGCACAGAGCCCTGAGGAAGTCCCTGTTTAGTCTGCCTGTAATTGGAGACAGAGCCACCAAACCTGGTTCTAATAAACCTCTGGGACAGAAATGACTTGATCCAACTGTACATTGCACCACAGATTCCCATCTCCACCATTTTCTTAAGCAATTTTCTTCTCCACACTCTATCAAAGGCGGTTTTGAAGTCTATAAAGACTGCCACGGAACTGTGTTTTTGATGAAAACCATCCTTAATCATTTGTGAAAGTCTAGCCACTTGTTTGACTGTGTTTTTATTTTTACGAAAGCCTACTTGATTATATGAAAGGCAAGAATAGCTTTCCAAGTAGAATTTGAGCCTATTCGCAATCAAGCGTTCTGTCAATTTACAAACAGCACTTATAAGGGAGATAGGCTGGTAGCTAGCGATTTCAGCAGGGTCTTTACTGCTCTTGAGGATTGGAATAACTTCGGCCTTACGCCACTCACTTGGAAGACCTTTCCTCCATGACATATTAATTATATTGAGAAGAACATCCAGGGGGCCCTCCCCAAGATTCATCAGGAAGTCTGTCAGAATTTTGTCCGGACTGGGGCACTTACCCCGAATCAAAGTTTTAATTCCACACTTGAGTTTGAATGAGGAGAAAGAAGAATTGAACAAACAGTCCAACTCAGGAGTTAAGCAAGACTGTGGGCAAACCAATTCGCTATCATAAATCCTATCAGAGGGGAAATAATTGCTAATGTTTGCATAATGTTTATTAAAGGCTCTGGCAATTTCCCTATCTGAAGTAAGCAATTTATTGGCCATTTTTATTGGTTCTTTTCTAATTTCCTTTTGATTGTTGATTTTAGAGAGAAAGCGATGAGCCTTTAAGGCATCCCTTCTGTAATCCAAGCCCTATAAGAAGTTATGAAAAGTGTGGCATTTAGCTTCTTTAATAGCAAGTTTAAGAATGGCTTGTTTTTTACGAAGTTCAATACAATCAGACATTTGTCCAGTGGCCACAGCTCTGGATCTGGCCTCATCGCGATTTTCTTTAAGTGATTGTAAGTGGTCATTCCAGAAGGGGGAATATCTCTTCACCTGACCTCTAGGTATACAACTTTCAGCACAAGTCAAAATAATTACAGTAAAGCTATCAACAATCCTATCCAAGTTTCCAGATAAAAGGGGTTTTATCATTAGTGAAGCCATAAGAGAGTCCGTCAAATATTTGTACTTAGCCCAATTTGCTTTTCGAAAGTTCCACCGAGGGAATCTAATCTCTTTATGACAACTTTGAACAATATCTAAATTGGTCGGCAGAATACTGTGGCCAGGTCCACCAGGGGCTGGCAGCAGAGAATATGTAATAAACCTTGAGAGATTAGTGTGCACAATTAACAAATCAGGATCAGAAGTAGCTCCCCCGTAGGACAGAAAAGTTGGCAGTCTCTCAGAATTTTCAATAAAATCTGCTTGAGTAGAGTCAATAAAATTTTCAAGGATACAACCAGCTGGATTATTGTTATTGTATCCCCATCTCCGGGAATGAGTGTTGAAGTCTCCTATTAGAATTGAGCATCTATTCCAGCGATCATTAATACAATCTAGATTCGGAGAGTTATTGGGGGGATTGTACATGACAAAAAATCCTATAGTGATGGGAATTTCTCCAGATATTCATTTCCACAGCCTCAAGTTTGTTTTCTGCAGTCATAGTGTGTCTTAAGGCCATACTAGCAGTATAAGTATTTTTAACATAGATAATTATGCCAGAGGCCACTTGTCGAGATCGTTCCAGACAGAAGGATTGATATCTATTAATACGATAATAATTTAAATTTTGGGTAGATGCCCCACTTTCTACTATGCACAGGATGTCAATGTTATGGTTAAAAACAATAAGCTTTAGTTCGGTGAACTTGTTAACTGTGAAACCACAAGCATTCCAGAAAATCACTTTAAGCTTAAAATTAGCCATAGTCCAGGCCTTAAAAAAGACCTTTTAGAGGAACAGCAGCAAGATAGACCTGTCGCCAGAAGAACGTGGTAGGCTGCACGAAGCGGCAGGTGTCAGTCGTTTAGTAAGAACAGGGGTCACCACGTGAAGGCAACTGACATCATCTGACATCATCTGACTACCACCTGTCATGAAATAATTACAAGATAAAAAGAACTTTTTATATACCATGTTTTTAAATTTGCTGTTGAATCATATAAACTTGACAATTCTATGTATTAATAAATACTTCTTTAAAATTTTTTTGATGAATTATCCCATCAACTTGAAAGAAAACAAAGTTAATTGGAAGTTAACTTGCATTTAACTTTTCGTTCCCGTTCCAGCCAATAGATGGCTGCATCAGTCTACAAAACAAAATTAACTGAAAATTAATTTAATTCTGCTTAAAGATGGCTAAAAGTATTTAAAAAAAGCATTGTCATCGTGTTCTGAGCTATTCTAAAAGTTTCAAATGTCTAGCTAGTCGGGAAGTTAGTTAAAAATCGATTGCAAGATTTGTACTGGACAAACAAACACACACACAAACAAGAAAGCAAGTTAATAAAAACATGGTAATAACTGTTCGACTCTTCCTTGGGCAAATGCTGATATTTGGTGGAAAGTGGGGATGTTTGGTGACAATCTCCTACTCTCCCATTGACCTCTGCTTTTGTCACCTACCACCTGTCATGAAAAAAGAACTCTTCCCGAGTGACCACTTTCTCAGGGATCTCTCAGGGAGACCAATAACTGAAATTGGAATGACTTGTAAATGAATACCATCAATTTGGACAAAAATAATTTTGAAATCTATACCAGATTTTCAGACAGAGGGAGTACTGTTCTTGAAACAGTTCTAGTATTTTAGAGAATGTACATCAAGTTTAAATTTTGCAAATCGTATGAATATTAGTGTGAATGAAAACTGTATTACATCTATAAAGACATATTTAGTCATTCAGGAATATATTCCCTTAACATCATTTATCTATGATGAATTTTAATTGATTTTCCTTAACAGATATCCTAAACAACCTAATTGGACAGCAGAATGCCAAAAAAGGCATGTCAAAAATATTTGATGCCCTTCAGAATAAGACATTTAATAAACAGTTATTGTATGTAAGTATTTTTTTTTCCTGTAACATTTAGTGTGATAATTATATTTTTTTATGAAGAAGTATAAAATGCTAAGTTGATAATTTCACAAAGTCTTTTATTTAGAAGTTATATTCTGTTATTTTTTGTCTATAATTTACAAATTTTACATAAATCAGTCGTGAATTTACCAGAGATATAAGCTAAAAATGGATGCAACCTTTTTAACCTAATTTAAACACTTTCATGACAGAACTGTTTTAGACCAGTTATAAAACTAAATGTGAAGTCCTCAAGTTTGCTTTATTTTAAAAACTGAAAGCATCTATATGGTATTTGTGAACTATCAAGAGCACATAAAATTTAATTTAATAATTATCAAAATTTTGCTTATCATTTACAGGGTATTTAAAAAAAACTATTATCTATAGCAGAAGTGACTTACTTTACAACCACTGTGATTGATTTACATGCTTTTATGTACCTTCACAAAACCTAATGCTCTGGGCTTCGGACTGTGGTTTTTCATTTCAAATCTTGGCAAATGCCATTCAATACCTTCGTGTCTAAGCTAGATAGGGGCATATTAAATCCCTAGACTAGAAAGTTCTGTGAGGTCAGTGGGGAGAAGGTACAAATCTGCCAGATGTCATCCCTGGGGTTGCTCAGTCCAAATGGAGGTGGTGTTGATTCACCTATCCCATTAGGGATGCGACATCGGCAACAAAACATCGATGTTCAATATTAAAACATCAATGCTAATAAAACATCGCCCAAAAACCATCGATGTTCTTAAACATCAATGTTTTTTAACATAAATTTTTTTAAAACTGGTTTAGTAACCTCTAATATTAATGTTACTTCGGTTAGTCGTGGAGGGGGGGTTTATTTAATTTTACTCTTTGATTGGGCTGACACAAATGACCAAAACTTGGTTGCTAGAGTCAGCAAATATCACTGAATTTCCATGATACATTTTATTACTTTTACCAGAAAATCGAGGAAGAAATTATTGCTATAAAAACAATTGATAGGACCAAAGCCTTAAAGAAAAATCCGTGATGTTTTCTAATTTAAATTGGTTTAATGTGAAAAATTATTGTAAATATAAAGTCATATTTATTTACTAGTTTGAGAATAATTTACTTCCAGAAGGCTTAAATAATTTTGTAAAAAAAAAAAATTCTGAATTTCATGACTGTAAGACAAGACAAAAGGATTGGTTTCATATCAATAGAGTATATGTCAAAATCATTTAAAAGAATTTTTGAGTTTACATATACTGAGTGTGAAAATTATGCTTGGTGGTTAATGTTTTTTATTATGGTGCTTTTCTGTTATAACAAAACAAAAAAAGAACCATCGAACAACGTAAAACATTGAGCACAAAACATTGATGTTAAAAAAAAATCGGCTTCAATAAATCAATGTTTAGAACATTGATGTTTTTATGGAAACATCAATGTTTTGAAAACATCGACATCGATGTCGCATCCCTATATCCCATTCTCCTATTGAAAGCAGCCCACGATTATTGCAGATAAAGTGGGAATGTCATCATTGATAAACACCCCACATTGGCAAACAGCAAACATAACCCTCCAAACCAATTTTCACCACTTTTATAAATATCTGATGAAAATATGCAAGTTAATATTTTCCCTGGCTGTCCACATTGTATAGTGGTTAGAGTCATATAATGGTTAGAAAAATTTCCTTACAACAGACTAAACTGAAACTTTAAATGAAAATTTACATGAAAATAGCATGCCAATAATAATTTATAGGATAGCCATTCTTTTGCCGTTGTTTTATTTTGAGATGAAGTCTATCAGGAACAGATATTACTGAAGTATATTTTATCTAAATGTTTAGTTTTAAATAAAAAGTAATTGCTTTACATCTCATCTCAACTTTCCTTTCATTCAAACTCAGGTATGAGCTCTGCTATTTTAAATACTTTATACCTATAACAGAGGTATGGTTTAAGGCTTTAACCGGCCTTAAAATACCTGTAACAGAGGTATGGTTTAGGCCTGGTTTTAAGGCTTTAACCGGCTTTATAGGAAAATTCAAAATTCAAAATCTGTGCTTGTAAAGCCCATATCACACATCTCATAATGCAAGACAGTATTTTCATGCCCCAGTTCAATCTAGCTTTGTTGTGACTAGGTTTACAGCTTAGTGATGGAAGTTGTTTACTCCCTCATAACTTACATTCTAATTCAACAAGGAATCTCACAAGTTGGTGACTGAATAAATTTGCAATATTCTAAAAAAATATATGTCAAGAAATGCTAGCTCATAGAGCATCAAGAATGATCAGTATACCAAAGCAATCCTTTAAATTTCCATGTTTATTCCAAACTATAATCTTTAGTTGTATAAAATAGTAATAAAGAAAGTCAATCAGTAGGTCAATAAATCAGCTAAAGTAAACAGTAGATTAGGGATGGTGATAATAAAAAATTAAAAAGTTTTTCTGAATGCACTATACATCAGTCAATATCTATTTATAACAGCTTAAAGATTTTATTAGTGTGCAGTGGCCCAGTTGGCAAAGCCAAGCAGGCCAGTGATCTGAATGTCACTGGTTCGATGCTGGTGGTCACTGACAAATCCACTGCCGTGTACATTAATGGCGGCTGGTACATGAAAAATCTGTCATGGCTGCAATGTCCTCCAAGTTCTTAAATTTACCTCTGGAGGTGCGGGGTCAAATGTACCACTCTCGTCACTTGACTCGTTTAAAAATTATGGGACTAGTTCGTAGCCAAGTTGGACTCTTACCCTTGTGGTGCTAATTAAAATCGGAGCTGTCCCCTTCAGCCCAATAACCTATATAGGACTTGATCTGATGTTGTTGGTCAAGGGGCATAAGCAACAACAACAACAGATTTTATCACACGGGAAAGATTGCTGAAAATATAAACACATAAACACTACAAACAACTTCCTCAATTTTGACATCATACTCCAAGCATTACATGGCTGCTGCTATCGTGAATTGTGGTGGTGTTCTTTTCTCATATCTGATTAGCTGATTGGAACCAGTGTGAATGACTTACCTCACTTGTACTTTTTAGATACTAGACTGAGGAAAACCTTACTTGAACTACTCCTGTGGGTAACAGATTTATCACATGAGGACTTTGACCCAGCATCTGTACAGTTCGAAAGAGTTGTCTGTGCATAGGGTAGTGTCAAACTTACCTGTATAATTGGAACTAAAAGCAAGAAATTTTAAAGTTTTGGTTTCAGTTTCCAAATGAATTATTTTTCTACCTATTTTGGATCAAAATTTATTTTGAAAAAGAATTCAGAGCATTCAGTAACTCAGTCAGCTTTTTTTTATTTTCCTAAGTTCAAAGTTAAACAAGTTTCTTATAAATTTTTTTGGCAAATGTGCAGACACTTTGTTTGAGACATCTATATATATAAAACGCGTAGGTATGCGGCACAAAAATCGACGATATTTCTACACTCTGAATGGCAATGGCTGCAACTACCAGATGCAAACATTAGCGGCCGTCTGCAAACCGCGTGTAAACATGGATTTACGCACTGAAATCAGGAATGCTCGAAAGCAAGCTGCATCATCAAGTGAAAATTGGGAACAGTCTCAAAAAAGAAATTAAAGAAGAAATAATTCATCGAGAGAGAGGCGTGAAAGAGAGAGCATAAATGATTGCGAGGTTAGGCTTAACCATCTCCAGCATAGCAACCGACAGCCAGTAATAGTTAATTTTCTACACTTTTTTCAATACTTGCTGAATTTTTACTCCATTTTATTAGTGAAGAAATTTTCCAAACAATTTATTATTTGATATGATTAAGTGTAGATATCTGAATTGGGAACAATAGTACATACAGAGAGTGATGTAATCCACGCTATATTTTAGTACTTGCTGAATTTTTATTCCATTTTTTTAAGTGAAAAATTTTTTCCCCAACAGTTTCTTATTTGATGTAATGATAAAGTGTAGACATCTTAATTTTGAAAAATAGTACATACAGAGAGGGATGTAATTTATAAAATCATTGGTGTTGGGTTTCTCAGTCTTATCTTTAATCTGTTCTGAAGTAATAGAAATTCACACTTTTTAATCACAATGTTTTAAAATCAGCCTGATAGAGAATACCCCTTAACAACGTATATTTATAATGACAGGTAATGGTAACATTCCTTACATACGTTACTTTCAGTTGAGTTGTTTTGCAAAAGAAAATATCAAACTAAAAGCAACCATGTTGGTCGCTCAGCGGCTAGTTCACATAGAATTGTTGTCTGTTTTTTTATTTGGGAGCATCATACAGGTGAGTCAACATTGCATACTTAGTGTTACCTCAATTTTGTTGGCATAGCCTTGTTGGCCCACAATCTTGTTAGCCGGTTAAAGCCTTAAACCATACCTCTGTTATAGGTGTAAATTATTTAAAATACCAGAGTTCATACCTGAGTTTGAATGAAAGGAAAGTTGAGGTGAGATGTAAAGCAATTACTTTTTATTTAAAACTAAACATTTAGATAAAATATACTTCAGTAATATCTGTTCCTGAAAGACTTCATCTCAAAATAAAACAACGGCAAAAGAATAGCTATCAGCGCCAGTACAACAAAAAAAGTAACATGTAGTACTGTTTGTTGCAGCATACTGACAACTGAAAACTGAGCTTCACAGAGCTGACTTCATAGAACAAACATGTCATGCTATATATAGTAATCGGTCAAATAACTTGCATATGGACTGATCAATTAGAATATATCATGTGGTGATACTATTCAGCCAATTCGAATTGGCACGTGGCGTAGTCAGAAACAAGAATGCTTGAGATATTTGCATAAATGTTACAATATCATTGTCATGCAGGAAAAACATATACTGAGTAACTAGCTTAACTTTATCCTGTTTAAACTGTTTTACTGCAGTATCTAACAAATTTTGACAATCAATCCCAGGGGTGCTCAGTCAAAATTGAGGTACATCTGGAGGGCTTGCACCTTCTTCCACCCACTGACTTCATAGGACTTTCCGGTCTATGGATTTAACATGCCCATACCTGGCCTAATCATGAAAATATTTAATTCAAAGTACTGAGTACCCTAAGTCTGTAGCCCAATGTGCCAGCACAAGGTTACTTTATGTAAATTTAGAGTTAGGTATATTACTGATATGAATTTCAGTTCTCAATAACATATTTATGTTTTTCGGTTACTTGGTAGCAGTCAAAAGAAGCTCCAAAACACATTGAATGAGGATGAACTTTGTTATACATGGAGAATATCAGTTCATAGTGTAGGAAGTAATCAGCCCAAAAGCTTTCTGTGTTGGATTGTCCCCGATTTCCAGCAGTCTTTTCCAGTGATTGGAAGTGTCAGTACTGAAATTGATACTTTACACATACCAGATGCATAGCAAGTTGAATAAAGATGATTTTCCACTTTATGTATAATTATTTTTATCCAATTTCATTGTGTAAAATTTTATTTTTTTAAAGTTTAAAAAGTTAATGTAAATAAAAGGAATTTTCGTCATATAAAATTATTTTAATGAATAATTTCTTGAGCAGCAGTTTTCTATAGTCATAATTAAATATTTTCCTTATTCAATCTATCCTAATAATAGCCCAGATCTGTCCCTCTATCTGGAACGCTTCCGGAGCGACTGCTTCATAAATGTATCAGCCTATGGCATCCATTTTGTTTTATGAGTTAGGCTTAACAAGTTAAAAGTAAAGTTAAAAAAGATTATTTGCTATCTAAACCCCAATAATTTATTAGAAACAATGTAATATAGACACAAAGTAACTTTATTTTTAGTTTTAGACGGCTGTAGTAAACGGTTATGACAATTTCAAAACAGCTCGTTTAAAACTGTTCTCAGCATAAAATATTCTTTCATTGTAACGCATTTTCGTTGTGAAATTGATATTCATTAGAAAATTATCTCTTTTCCACCACCTTTCGAGTTATCATAGTGTTTCATTTAAATTAATAAGAAGTATTCATTTTATATACTCAGAACTTGAAAATGTAAACACGAGAGAGTCATTCATTCACTGTGATTCATTCATCGTCGTTAATTTAAGAAAATTGAATCGGAGGATCTTTTTCACAGTAAAACAGTTTTTCATTATATTATTTTTTAATATCTTTATTTATATTTTAACCATATAATATATATATTTTAACCAGATATTACAATAATGTCAAATTTAGTATTTTCGGAACGTTGCAACCTCAACGCATGCGTAGTGATATGTAAAAACCCGTACTTCGCTACAAAGTACATTCAAATTAAATACAATGGTCGATGTATGCAATTAAAGCAAAAAAAAAAAGTTATAAAAAAATCGTAACTGATATTTTTATAGACAAAATAATGTAGAACAATTGGATAATGTCTAATCGTCTGCCGCATTAGAAAGAAAAAAAAATATTTATTTTGTCAATTTATATCGTTGTTATATATGTGATGATAAATTAATTTAAAGTATCAAAAAGAAAAGAAACCACGTGATCAGCATTTAATAAATTAAATTCTAAAAATTAATCTTTAAAAATTCACCAAAAATCAGAAAATAGAGGTAAAGATTAGAAAAAGATTTCATTTTAAAGAATTTTTATGATCTTTCTCGTGATATAAATTTTATCACCCTCCGATTATTATTTTAAATTTTAAATAATTAAAATGTGTATAATTTAAATAAAAGAAATTAGAGAAGCTCTTAAGTATACAAATAATATCAACTTTGCAGATGTAAATTGATAAAAATTAAAATTAACACATCATTTTTGACGGGCTAACCACTAGTGTATAAAATGATTATGCTTTCTTTAAATTTGAGTAAAATTTTACTTTTGGCTCGGTAGGGGGTTAGAATGTTAGACAGAGTAAATCATTTTAGTTTCCTTGTTATAACCAGATTTCTTTAAATTTCAGTTTCATGTTTTAAAACCATCCTGTATCACTATGTTTTCCTTCTTTCAGAAAATTTTGGAGGCTTTTCTGTACGAATATGCTCCAGAGTTGAAAAAACAGATAAAAGATCGAAATTAAAATATTTTAATTAAGACCGCGAGATAATTTAAAAAAATTGCATGATCAATTTTAAGATGTGATAAATTGTGCTTCCGATGCTATGTACATAAAATTCAGTGATGTAATATATTAAATGTATTATGATTTTGTATATATGATTTCTTAAGTAATATTATCCTATAATATTTATTTATATATTTTTGTTTCTAGCATCTGATATTTTTTGTAGTTTATATAATTTGTATCTGTTTTTAAAAATTTAATCCTATTTAACTGTGTTTAGAAAACTACTGCCTGATATAGCAAATGGTTTATGTTTATGTACTTAGTTGCAGTGTAAAAACAAATAAGATTTGTCTGTCTGATACTTTTCTCTTATTTTGGTTAGACACTTAAAAAGCTCTTCTTGATATATATATATATATATATATATATATATATATATATATATATATATATGTATACAGTGGAATAACAATCGATCATTCCACAAATTATTGTTTTCCTGTATATGTTGTTTATTTCATCCAGTCCCGATGATACTATTTCTTTGTTATGTTTCCACATCTATCATTTTACCACTTACTGTTTACTGCAAGTGGTCCCTTTAAAAATGATAAATAGAGGCTTCACTGTATATATATATGTATATCCCTCCACTAAGCTACTTATAATTCTATAAATCTTTATATTCGTGTTATATATAGCTGCTTGTTGGTTGACTAGATCCATGAATCCTTAATCACTTTTGAACTTACAAAAAGGTATTCTGATGCATTGCAACAATTCACATTTTAATTTTATTGAAAGATCTAAAAATTTAAACAGGAGATGTAAAATCTCATTAAACCAACACAGCTGTAAGTGACACAAAATTTATATATTTTTTATAGTTTGTATAATTTGTATATGTTTTTAAAAAATTAATCATATTTATCTGTGTTTAAACTCTACTGCCTGATATACCAAATGATTTATGTTTGTGTACTTAGTTGCAGTGTAAAGACAAACAAGCTTTGTTTGTGTAATACTTTTGTCTTATTTTAGTTAGACACTACTTTATATATATATATATATATATATATCTGTGTGCCAGCGGTAAAAGGCACCATCCATTTCTAAAAAGTAGACTGTTTCACTTTATTCTTTCATATTTTTTGCACTCATTTCAGTGGTGCAAAGCTCTAACTCAAATATTTATACAGAAGAGACCTTGCCAGTTGGAAATGGCACCATGTCTTATCATTGTATTGAGGTAAATAGCACTCAATGGATTTCATGGAGCAATCCTCTAAAATTTAATAATTGTGACTTAGTGCCTTTTACCTGTGGCAAACAGATATATATATATATATATATATATATATATATATATATATATATATATATATATATATATATATATATCCCTCTACTAGGCTACCTATAATTCTATAAAACTTGATAGTCATGTTATATATAGCTGCTTGTTGGTTAACTCCAATTCATAAATCCTTAGTAACTTTTAACGTACAAAGTGGTATTGCAATGCATTGTAAGAATTTGTTTTTAATTTTATATAAAGTTGTAAAAATTAGAATAAGATATATAAAACTTTATTGAACCAATGCATCTTTGAGTGACGCAAAATCTATGTAACTTTTTTAATATTGATGTAAATTAAATTGAAATGTTTATTTGTAATTAATACTCATAGAGTATGAGTCGTTTTCAATTTTGTAAAATTTCTAAGCAAGATTTTGAGATAAAAGTATATTCTTGTAAAATCGTTTTTGATATAAATGTTACAACTGTTCCAAAGAAATGGTGCTACTGTAGACTATTGTAAAAAAAATACGGTTGGTACTGCATGCATTTATAAATAGGTTAACTTAGCATCTGAGTTTTTGAAAAAAAGAAAAATCCGAAAAGCTATCATTCCTATAATTTTAGATATCTTTGTTTACATATTGCTTGTTTTTTCGAGATTTAAAGTTAGAGAGAAAAATATTGCTTTAAACTAATGTCTTATGGCCATTTATATGCCTAAGCTAGTATATCTCGAGATCGAATTTATCTTAAAACATTGATATAAGTTTTTATTAATAATAATGAATAATGTTTTCAAAACGATCAAGTGCCAAAACATGTTTATAAAATATATAAAAATGGAATTTTACATTTTAGTAGAATAAAACATAAATTATAGTTGGTGTTTATTGTGTTAATATTGGTAAAATAAATGTTAACTGTACAATATTACCAGAAAAATCATAACTCCTGTGTGTTCTAAAAAGTGCTTCTCAATTACCTTTAGTTAATATTACATTATGCAATAACATGCCAGGACTTTTTGTAGTGAACTCAATGGATGTTGAATTATCCATATATCTGTAGTATTATATTTTGTCCCTAGCATATCAGATGAAAATATCTATTTTTGTTTTGCTTTGATTTTAGATATCTTTGCATAAACTCACTTTTTGTTACATTGTTAGATGTTCCAGAAACTTGAAAATAAAAATGTTATTCTTCATATTTTCCCCCCCAGTGTTTCATTTAGTGATTGTTGCTTTCGTTAATGTCATGAGATTCTATGGTGTGGGCTCGGGTTAAAAAATTGGCTAATGCTTGGACGTTCTCATGGTGTCCCCTTATAGGGAACAGTGGTAGTTCACGTGAATCAGTGGTTCCCAACCCGTAGAAGTCTGTGGACCATGTGAGCAGCCCCCACACACACACACCGACTTGAGGGAGGAACCTTCCAGGGAGACGGGGTGTATGGGGGGTATAGAATATCCTTCAGGCAAAAGGGAAACAGGATTAACATACTCACATTCTAACATATATTCCAATAATAAAATTATGTTAAACTTTTAAGAAATTTTAATTCAACACATGATAGTCATTGATGTATTCGGCCTATCTTGTTCAATGAACATTGTCTTCAAAATCCCCATTTGTTTGGCAACTTTTTTATAAGTGGTGCCAGACCACTCCCAAGGCTCTCACGGACCACCAGTTGGGAACCACTGACATAAATAGTGCTCCCACATAATAAAGCCAATAAAATTTCATGTTTTTTCAAAAATAATGATGTGGACTTATCTTTCAATAATCACCCAAGAAGTATCTGTGAGAAACATTGGTTGCTTACAATGGGAGCACCTTATAGGTAAACTAAAGTCACCACCTGGGCCACCACAATTTTGACCTAGCACCTCCAGGGCGACATCTGGAGGGTTTGTACCATCTCCACTCACTGACCTCATGGAATGACTTTATGGTCTACGGATTTAACATGCCCATATCCAGCATAGACACGAAGGTAATAAATGTTACTCATCAGGTTTTGAACAAAGCTCCCTCTATCCGAAGCCTAAAACACTATCTCTAGACTACCTCAGGGGCAATTTCATGGTGTGTATGGGCAAATGTCTTAGAGACAAGTGTCTACTGCATTGGGAATAAAAAGCTTCATAATTGAAAAATTTCTGAATATGTAAAATGGAAGTATAATTACTTTTACTTTAATGATATAACATGAAAGTTTTTAAAAATTTCTTTGATGTTATTACAGCACATCCTAATGTCCATTGAGTGTGCTGTTTGAGTTCCCTAATTAAAAACTTCAATAGCTGAAAAATATAACTATAGTTCCATTAGCTGAACCAAAAGTGAATTCACATGTAGACCTCTCCAATTTTTAGACTTATTTTTTTTTTACTTTTCTTTAAGAAATCTTTGCAACTAAAAGTTTTTTTAAAAGAATGTTCATAAATGTGCTAAAATTGGTGAATCAGGTGTGTCACTTTAGCTGCATAAGCTATGAATGATGTATTGATAGATGAAAATGGAAGCAGGCACACAAAACTCATTACAAAATTCTTTAGCTCAATTTTTTTTCTGCATGATAAATATGCAGCAAGGATACATGTATTCTGATTTTCAAGTAATTGATTTATTTTTACTTTGCATTTTGAGTTATTCAAATTGTTTCATAGCAATTAAACTTGCAATTTAAAGTTTAAATATTCATGAAGGTTATTTTTACTTCTCTGAGTTGATATGCAAACCTACTATACTTTGTCATGATTGGGTGCTAATGTAAACTGTATTACCTAAACTTGCATAGTAATTAATGCAAAACTTCATTAATATAAACTTTCTCTCATTTTAATTTTTAAAATGTGGTTTTTATTCAATATTATGCTGATGACTATTGAAACACTTGAGACAAATGACTAGATTGGGTCTTTTAATACATTTTCATTGCAACAGATGTTTATTTTTTAAATATTATGTATTTTTCAAGCAGTGTTAAATGAACTGACAATTTAACATTGTTAGCTCATGTAGGGTTTGTTTTCAGCTTCCTCTAGGTCAGAAAGCTAGAAAATTCATGATAATTCTATGTTTTAGGAGGAAATTGAGATTATTGACTGATTTTTCTCTGACTTTTATACCCAAAATCATATTTTATACATATTCCTGGTTACTTAAAAGCACACAAACATTTATATATTATGTTATAATGTTGCTTGAGGTAGGCTATTCAACCTACCAATGACAGTGGTTTCAGTAAGTTTAATATTACTCCTTGTTTTAGTCATTTAACTTAAATAGATGCTGAATATGTTTTATGCATATTGTTTCAAACAAGAAATTAAGTTTAAAATTCAATTCCTTTCAAATGGACACTACTTGAACAGCTAGGAAGGTGGCTTATGTACCACTGAATCTGCAAATTTGAATGCTACTGTTGGTATAAATACCTGTAGTCATTAGAAATAGGCTATAAACTATATATTCTTGCCTTTTTAGCTTTTGTGCAGTAAAAAAAAAAAAGATGATGACAACACTCCAAAATCCTATCTACTCCCCATAACTTTTCCAAGCTTGCTTCTTGCATCTAATTTTACGTGAAAATATTTTACCTGACCATTACTGTAAAATATCTGTACCATTGTGAAAGCACAGTTTAACATTTTTTCTCTTCAGAATAAGAAAACTGGGTCAACCCTTTGGACTCCAATGTCGAATTGCACTCAACATTTTAAAATTTCCAACCATATATATTTACTATACAACTGAAAAAAAATCTGAGTTCAAAGGGTTAATCAAGCTACATTTTCAACTAATACCACAAAAAAGAAAAAAAAGTAATTAAAAATTTTTATTAAAATACTGTACAAAAATATTTTAATTTACAAATCATTTAAATAACTGGTCAACAAGATTACTTATAAGTTTTAAAAATGGGTATTCTGTTGAGAGAGATCTTGAAAATCCCGCATTTATTGCAGTGGAAGTGCCAGCTGGAGAGGGTGGGCCTTTCCGTAAATATCGGTTGACGGTAATGTTCATAGAATTAAGCTCGGCAGCGATGTCTCTCCTGATCACTTGCTTATCTCTCACAGATACGTTAGGATGGGATAGAGCAACATTAGACTGAGAAATGAGAATCGTCATACTATTCTCCAAGATGTACATTAAGGTGTGCCTGTAAGATAAATGCACTAATAGTAAGAGGGTTACAAACAACCTAATTGGAATAAAGATAAAAAAAATTACACTATTTACAATGTATTGTAAAAATTAACATTCAAGTGAATTGCTAAAATAATTTTATGTTTAAAAGAAAACTGGTAGGGAAAAAAAACAGTAAGAAACTTGAGCAATAAACAACCATGGTTCAAACAACAGCCATAATAAAGACAAAATACTTCCAAGAAATTAATGTATTTTTTACATCACCATAAGAACATTGCCTACAAAAGAAAGATTTGAATTTTACTTAAACTGTTGTTCAGTTCAGACATCAAGGTACTCATAAACACAAAAAATGAAAAAAAAAATTGATTCGGTAAATGCATAAAACACATTTTATGCATTCATTACTAATTAATGAATATTTTCTCCTTGGTTCATAGACAATTATAGTCTTTCTGTGGGAAAGAAGGAAATAAATTCCCCTACCACAAAAAACTGGGAATGATTCTGTTTATGAAATTGCATTGTCTTAATCTTTGGCAGCTATGTTAAACCGAAAAGCTCACAATAAGGATCAAACCTAGGTTTCTAACAGCCAAGTATGTCAGATATTATATTATGGTCTTCTCATGAGAGTGTGGCAAACAGTAATTATTCCCACTGAGTCAAATAGCAAATATTCTGGCCACATATGAGAAACAAGAATGTAGGGGTACTTCTAGGATATAAAGAGGAGGGATTGAAAAACATTAGTTATGTACCACAACAGTAAGTCTCACTCCCTCACCCCATTAACATGTAATGTACCGCTGCGTAGGCCCCCGTGTTGAACAGACAAACCAACACATGCTTGAGCCCACAACACCCTGGATACAAACTTTTCATCCCCATGGAGATGAGCTCTTTGGACACTTGCTGCTGTGAGCAAGAATGCATGACCCAAGAGCCCTTCATGTAGCACAAGATGAAGGCCAAATACAAAACCACACAATGCCAGGAATTAAAACCACAACTCCATTTCCCAACAAATACCTAACTACACTTGCAGCATGACACTTCTATAACCACCCATATTCACAACACAAACAAGCAACAGCAGCAGTCAGCCAAATGGTCAAGTAACTGGGGTTGACCAATCTACAGTTTACAGAGAATCCAGCAACTAATACATTCAACCAAAGGCAAATTAATATACAATCAAAGAAATTGCAGCAGATATCTAACAGGTAAATACACAAACTAGGCAAAACACAATAAACTGGTTCTATTCACCTCCTCCAGGTTTGCTGAGTAGTGTTGGCATTAAAGTAATTCAAATAACCCTAATAGCAGCAGATTAGTGGCAATCCAAGGCCAACTTACGGCAGAAAACAAAATTGATGTACCCCTAATACCGGATGTCTATAGGAATTCTGGAATACAACAACAGGGTCAATTAGAGTCAACTGGAAAACATACCATTTCTCTAAAATCATGATAACCTCTGGCTCAGGAAGCAGTAATGTCATTGCAGTTTATTTAGGTTCTAATCCTATATATATCTGTGTAAATGATGTTAAGTCCAAAATAGGCTAAAATGAGTTATCAAACCAGGCATGTTTAAAAACTCAAGGGCTACTGCAGGGTACAGGAAGCTAAGTCGAATTCCACTCCTAAATATTTTTATTCATCAGTGAAAATTTAGGATATGTGAAACAAAACACAAACATGTTAGTCTTCAATCTCATTTTTCTCAAAACTATGATTTTGGACTTGACACCCTTTACACAGCAAATACAGATATATATTTGCTTTGGGTGAAAAACATTATAGGAATTATGAGATTCAAATGCCAAAAAATTTCCCCGCAATGTGCCCAAAATCTAAATATATTTATATGCAAAGAGAATTTTCATATAATCTTTTCAGTTTCTTACACCACTCAGAATCTTAGTTCTTTAATGATGAGAACCCTTTGCAAAGAAATAGTCACAAAATGGATCAAATCTGGTAACATGGTAGGTATTCACTGATAATTCCCTTCAAAAATTGCTTTTAAAAAAAAGTAGTAAAACAGATGTAAACAAACCCGCTGTCTATAACTATTTGAATTGTAAGAGGAATTTAATGTAGAGTGCCATATAAATGCAACATACTTGTCTACTTGTGCTGGAATTTCAGAAGTAGATCTTGGTGATGGAGATTTTTCATTCTAAATAAATAAAAAGAAATTAAATCAAAAGATATTTCACAATAATAAAATTCTAGACTTAATGTAGAGGTGACATATACACTTCAGCAGATAAAACATCTTAAAAGATTTAAAGTAGTTTAAATTTATGTCCATTGTACATCCCTTCCGACTAACAAAGAGCCACATATTCTGCTATATTTTTACTGTAATGAGAGGGCCTATGTGAACCATTCATGTTATTCTTACTATTAGCACATGCTCATTCAAGAAAAAATGATTTAGAAGTGTTATAAGAAATAATTAACCATATTCAGGGGACAACTTAAAGATTCTTTTGCATACTTATTTTCCGTATTCCTTGCAAGACAATACATGCACTCAGTTGACTTCAATATGGATGTGAATAGCCATCATTTGTTTGACGTCATATACACTTAATTATTTACTTCAAACTTTATACATCAAAACCCTTAAGCGTACACATACATAATGCATATTGAAATCGATATGTATATTTACATCTGAAAATATCTTGCCTTGAAAAGTCAACACAGTAATTTAAATGAAAGCTTGAAACATTTGAAAATTATTTGCATAGAGACTTATTAATTAATATATATAAATATATATATACATATATATATATATATATGTAATAAATTTTAACCACCTCTAATCACCTGTAATCAGAGTTCTTTCACTCTATGGCAACCTTTCCGTCCTTTGCCAATACTAACCTACCTCGCCAATTTCTGGCAACCTGTTGATAGCCACTGCTACGCTCGCCAGATGAAAGCTTAACGTTGCACTGTAAGGTCATGTTATTGTTGGAATAAAGTTATATGTTCTTGTATTCAAATCATATTGTTTTCGGCTACGATGCTTATTTCAGGAGATGACCATTCGGGTCATCTCATACATACACACACACACATATATATATATATATTATATATACTCTCAATAAACAACCATAAAATGAAATATATAAATAAGTGTAAATAAATAAATAAATATAATATATATATATATATATATATATATATATATATATATATATATGTGTGTGTGTGTGTGTGTGTTTTGCAAAATAATTTGGAAAAATAAGTAGAAAAATTAGTCTATTTCAGGAGATAGTTTAAAAAAAGAAAGAAAAAAAAAAGATTAATGATACAGAAAAAATACATGTAACACCAACAACTATAAAGTATATATACCTTCACTAGTAATTTTAGACACATATTAACACATGCCAAAATAGTGCCAAAGCTTAAAGGACCATCTTGATCTACGGAAGGCGTACCAAATTTACCATCAAGGAGCAGATGCCATTGGCCGTAATCTATTATCTGAAATGAAAAGAATTCATTGAGTGGAACCAAGCAAATATAATTGCTAATACAAAAAGAAGCTTAATCCTTAAGCAAATAAAAGAAAAAAAACATTAATTAAGAAGCAGGATAAATGTTTTTGTATGGGCACACTTGGTGTTTAGAATTTCCAATATCTTTACTCATTACGGATATCAGGAGAATTTTCTCTGATGCAATGAGTAAGAATTAGTATATTTTAACTATATTTACCTTTTTTATACATTCTGAAGATTTTACTTGGTAGGGAATATCATACCATCCACCATTCAAAACACTGAAAGCCTATTGACATACTTCACGACGGGCGTGATATTTTGCCTTAATTTGATGACTTTGTGCAAATTTTTTTACTGTAACATTTGAAGTTTTCGGATGCAATTTGGCTTTTCAAAATTTTAAAAAATCTGTAGAATTGACAGTAATTATGCAAGGTTGAAGCAACTAAAAGTGTAGTAAAAAATGCGTGATCTATTAAAATACGATAATATACCTGAAAACCCCTAATAATCTTAAGGACTAAAAGTTTTCAAAGATTGTATATATGGAACAAAGAAAAAAATTAAGTGATTCAATTAAAAGAATTAACAGAAAAATTATTATATTTACTTACATATCCAGACATTGTTTCACATAACTCGGGTGAGTACTTCTTCAGTACAGTTAATAAGACTGCTAATAGCTCAAATAACCTACAAAAGATTTTAATTAAAAAGATGTAATAGAAAGAATATGCAATAACCATCAAACATACTACATAACATACATAATCATAAGGGCCTGAGGTAACCTAGTGGTAGCACGTTGGGCTTGGGATGTGCTTGGTTCGAATCCCAATGATAGGTGTTAAATACCTTCGTGTCTATGCTGGATAAGGGTATGTTAAATCTGTAGACCGGAAAGTTGTTCAATGGGGTTAGAGAGGATGGGAGAAGGTATGATCCCCCACATGTCACTACTGGGTGTACTCAATCAAAACTGAGATGGCACCAGGGGGTGGTGTTGGTTCACTTATATATAGTGCCCCCATTGAAAACAGCCAATGATTCTTGCAGATCAATTGTGAATGTCTTCATTGACAATTGCCCTGCATTAGCAAACAACATACATCATCCCATAAAATAATGTAGAAATTTTCCTCTAGATCAGCGGTCGGCAACAGGTGGACTGCAGTCCGTATCAGGAACGCGGAAGGTCGAAACCTGGACCACCAAATATTGTTAAATAACTTACCTACCTATTCAATTTAATTAATATTTTTATATAACTAGTTTTAGTAGGTAGATATGCTATGCTGTGTAGCACGAGAGTGCATTGGAGTGCGAGGGTATATATATTGTTTTACGCTGCCTGATAGGCCTACTTTTGATGAATTCATAACAAAATCAAATATTAGTTATGATAAAATGGTGCCCCTTTCAAGTGACGGGGCCCCAGCGATGATTGGCAAAGAAAAAGGATTAGTAAAGAGAATCATGTATAAGAATGCAGGCCAAATATCTTATCAGTGCATAATTCACCAGACAGTCCTTTGTGGAAAACTTAGTGCTACTCTGAAAGAAGTAATGGACAGCTTGGTCAAGTTGATCAATTTTATGAGGTCTCGTTCTGCTCTTCAGCACCGACAGTTCAAGGAGTTTCTTTCTGAATGTGATTCGGCATATTCTGACTTACTGCAACACAACAATGTTCGTTAGCTAAGTAAAGGTCAAGTTATTGAACGTTTCTGGCAAATAAAAGAACAAGTAACCTTCTTCTTGCAAAACTTTGATACGCAGGAAGCAAGGAATCGCTTGGAGTTCATAACAAACGAGCGCAATATGCTAGCTGTGGCTTTCCTGAAAGACATTCTGAAATATTTAAATGTGCTCAACACCGAGTTACAAGGAAATGGAAAATTAATATATGATCTGATACAAAGTGTGTCTGCTTTCCATCGCAAGCTGGATATCTTTGAAAAGGATATTCCAAGTCAAGAATTTATTAATTTCCCAACAATTCTTAAATATAAAAAGAAGAACTCTGAAGAAGACATTGCAGTATTTTTATGGTTTATATCAGATCTTGGGAAGGAATTTGCAGTAAGATTCCAAGACTTTTGCAGAGATAGGGAAGCTGTCTCAATTCCTTAAATCGCCGTATGAAATTGCTGCAGCGGCAGAATGGACTAACGTGGCTGTGAAGTTGTTCAGTCTTTCAAAGCGGTTACTTCAAATGGAGATAATTGACTTGCAAGAAGATATTTCTTTGCAAATATATAAAATTGCATCCACTGAAGAATTTTTGGGTAAACATGTTTCAGAAAAGTTTGAAAATTGCAAAAAACTAGCTATCAACCTGGTTACTATGTTTGGCTCCACATATGCATGTGAATCATCTTTTTCAAAAATGAATTTTTTGAAGAACAAATATCGTTAGAGATTAACGGACGCCCACCTTGAAGACACTCTTTGCATTAGCTTTTCCCCACGTGAACCAAAGTATAAAAAACTGGCTCAAGACCACAGGTGTAATTTCTCGCATTCATTTTTAAGAATACCTACCTATTGTGTTTTATATAATTACTTAAATGAGTCAAAATAAAAATTTAAAACTAGTAAGTATAATGAGTTTTTTTTCTGGACCTCGATAAAAATTATTAATACTATCCGGACCCCACTTAAAATTACTTGCCGACCCTTGCTCTAGATATTAGTGTACCTTTCCCAACTCAACTACTGGCTTAGTGTCACACTTTTAAGCAATAAAAATTTACATAGTTACTAATACTGGAATACAAAATTCAGGGAAATTAATGTATGATTCCCAAGTTTTGGTCAACATTAGAAAAAGGACTGAGGGGACCCATAAACTAAAACCATAAATTATCAAATGATGGCAAATGAGGCAGTAGAGATATTATAAAAACTGTCATATCTGGATACTTAAACCAGAACTGGTGAAAGATGTAATAGATGAAACATGTTGTAGATCAGGGGTCTCCAAACTTTCTAGCCTAAGGGCACACTGACTCCTGCCCTAAGTCCCAAGGGCCATGACCTAGCTAGCTCATCATACCAACATACTATAGTTTTAAATTACACGCAAATTTTCGTTGCATAAATTTGCCTGTGGCTTTTTTCCTGGTTTCGGCACTACTTGTCTGTGTGATAAAACATTCTCCCAAATGAAATATACAAAAAATATTTACAGATCAAAATTAACTGATGAGTGTATTTGAAGTCGCTGCTGATAATTTCCACCAGTAAACTTGATGGAGGATTTATTTTTTGCTTGATTTATGTAGCTGTAACTCTCCACTTGTCAGTGGAGAGTTATAGCTACATAAATCTAATTAATCATAATTATAATGTTTAATTTCATTATGTAAATTTCTTATGTATGTCACTTATTGTTAGTTTTTGGGATAAATCTGTTATCATTAATTACAGTTAAAATATTCAATTTCATTATGTATGTCAGTTATTGTGTTTCTTAATTGGTTGTTAAATAAAAACATCTGATTATTAGTTTGTATGATTTACTTACACTGTAAATTTTACAATGTAATAAAAATAAACTATGGTGGACCATAGTTTGGAGACCCCTGTTGTAGATGATAAGAAGCATGAATTAGAAAAAAAAAAATAATAATCAGAAAATTGATTTAGAGGTGAAAAATGAAATGGATAAAATTTGACAATTAAATTAAATAACTTTAATTTAACTTCAAGTAATCTTGGAAAATGGGATATTATCTTATTTGTATTTTTTAATCATTATTAATAGAAAAAATGTTTTTTAAAAAGCTGTCATTTTATTTCACACTGGGAGCCTCATTTTCATCAGTAATATTTTACCCTGAAATGAAATAACATGCCTCATTAAAACTATCCATAAACACCAACTACCAGTGTTGACTGATAGTTCCAACAAAGAGTGTAACAAGTTTTCATGTCGAACATTCAACTTCATCGGGAGATGACTCACTTTTGTTGGACATTCGTCACATCTCTTAAAGTCTGGCTTTCATCTTCAGATGACTTTTTCAATAAACTTTCAGTTTCAGGAGTTTTCAGAGGGCTTAGCTTCGTATCAGGAAGTTTCTTGTTCTGTGACAAAATTGGATAATTGAATATCATTTCAGACTATTTTACGTACATTTCATTTTTACCATGAATAAAATAATTACAAGATAAAAAGAACTTTTTATATACCACATTTTTAAATTTTCCGTTGAATCATATAAACTTGACAATACTATGTATTAATAAATACTTTTTTAAATTTTTTTTTATGAATTATCCCATCAACTTGAAAGAAAATGATCAAATGTGTAATAAAGAGAGCAATTATAAGAAATTTTCAAACAACAAAATTAACTGAAAATGAATTCAATTCTGCTTAAAGATGGCTAAAAGTATTAAAAGAATGCATTGTCATCATGTTCTGAGTTATTCTAAAAGTTTCAAATGTCTAGCTAGTCGGGAAGTTAGTTAAAAATCGATTGCAAGATTTGTAAGGGACAAACAAGAAAGCGAGTTAATAAAAACATGGTAAAAATTTAACAGATGTGGTAAGACAAAAAATAACGCTTTTAAAAACATTAAAACAATAAAATGACTAACCATTATTAGGTACTTTAACAAATCTGGTTTACAAAGGATAGCTACAGTGCTGTATATACAGTTGCAAACATCCATCTATAAATAAGAAAAAAAATATCAGTATAAGGATATAAGATCATAGATCTTGAACTAAAGTCAAGAACTTTCCTTTTGTGATTTGAATGATGATTTCTTAAAAGCAGATTTCATGCAAAGATACTCATATACTCTGAACAAAGAGTGACATAACTTCCTTGGTGAAATTAATTTTTGTACATCATATCATAATTTGATTAGAAACAGAAAAGTTTAATACAAACTCATATTTTTTTAAATAAGAAATTTAGAATATTTTAAGACATTTTTGACTTGATAAAACAATTTTTAATATGTGAAGGGACATTTTAGTTTCAGCTGTACAATTTAAGGTAAGGGTCCTGAATTACAGAAAATATTTTGCTTCCTTTGTGCCACAAAAATATATATTTATTCAACCTTTTTTTCTTTTTATTTTCTACTTTAAATCATGTCATCCAATAAAACACCTAGTGAGTAAAGCTCCAAATGTCTCTGCATTCTTACTCAGATACTAGAGGGTCATATAAACCAATATTTACTTTATAATATTTTTGTCATTTTTAAAAACTTTTTTTATTACAGTTATTTTCTCTCTTCTTTCTGAGGTTTTTGTGACTTTTTAACTATCTTTCTTCATTTTCAATTCTGTTGTCTCTTTTGGCTATTTTCAGCCTTTCAGTTTTTATGCAGCATATTATACAGTACAATGCACATCTCCTAAGGAAGAAAGTGACTTTATGTTTTTAGAATTCTAATTATGTTTTGGGTCCCTTGAGTCGATTTTACCTATGATAGTACTTTTGCGACAACTAGATTTTTCAGTCGATCAGAGGTTGCTGATCTTGGCTTGCCTAAAGCATGGTATGCAGAATTACAAATTAAGAATTTTTTTTACTTTATAGAGACAAAAAACTTTTTATACCTTATACAGTAGAATCTTGACTGGTCAATTTTAAAGGGACCTATTACACTAAACGATCAATGCAGGGAAACTATAGATGCAGGAACATAACCAACAAATATTATCATTGGGACTGGATGAAGTAAATGACACATATGGGAAAACGATGATTTGGGGAATGATTCATCGAGGTTCCACTGTTATTGAAACTACATAAAACAGAAAAATACTACACAAATGTAATGTTTATCAGTATTATGTAGTTTCAATTGCCTAGCATTCAATAAGAATGATAGGATAAATTGCATTTACCTTTATAATTTCTACTTTATAATTTCTACCTTTATAATTTCTAACCTTTATAATTTCTACTAAAAGTCTACAAGACAAACATTTCAAAATTTTGCATAATATGAATTATTATTTTAAAAATTCTTTGACCTTTTTTAAGTAAATGAGTTATTAAATCATCCAGAATAAATAATTGAAATTAAAATTTATAAAAGAGAACATACAAAAAGCATATGGAGAGATTTGGGATGTTCTAATTGCCACATCTGGTGATAAGAAGAAAGCTGAAGAATAAATGCTGATGTTAAAATGGCTTCTTGTATTCCCTCTTGCAGTAGAGAACTTCTCATATCAACTAAAGTCTGTGAGATTAAAAAACAAATAAAAATTTCTTAACGTACAATAACAATGTTTATTTTCACAAACAGTATTAAAAGATTTAAGCAGAAATGTTAATAGCAACATATTTATATGACCAAACTACACATTAATCACGGAAACAACACACATGTGTATAAATGGAAATCCAGCACTGAATAACTAGTTGTTTTTTTCTGCATTTTCATTGCTATCTACATCAAAATAAACCTCAATATGGAACTTGCCATCAAGGCTGGTAAATATGGTAGAAAGATAAATTTTGGAGAGCATTCAAAACATTCAACTAATTCCCATGAATATTTTGACTAAAAATTTAAATTAAAACTACATAAAAAATGCTTAAAATTTTATATACTTTCAAAATTTTAACAAATATATCCTGAATAAAAATTCCCAAATATTACCCAATCCAGGTTGACATTCAAAAATCAGGTTCTTTTAGTTTTCCAACATGGATTTTGGAGTGCATTTTTAAATTTACCATGTTGGTGTGCCACTGTTTGATGGCACTGTACCCCAGAATTGTTTGATTTCACTGTTAGGTCTTGCTTCTATAGACTAACAGGCATTCCTGCTTATTCCTTCTCATTTTTTCATTTCTTTGCTGTGGTATAGCCCCATTATGGATTCAGCAAAGAAAAAAGGTAGTGCAAAATGTAAACATCATGTGTTGTTGATTGCAGAGAAAGTGGAAATGCCAAAAAAACTTGATAGCAATGTGCCTGTGCGAAGCATTTGTGAAATGTACAACATTGGCTCTTTAACAGTATATATTAAAAAAACTGAAAGAAAAACTTCTCAAATTCTTTGTGACAGAGGATCAAAAATGCAAATGTTTGTAAGGAAGTCAATGATAAACTTTGGAACTGGACCAAGTTCTCATAATCTGGTTTAATCTTTGTGTAAGCGAAGGTGTGGAAATATCTGGTGATTTATTAAAAATCTGGCACTCCTCAGGTCTGGAGGTTGCTGTATTTTTGAATGGCAATATGTACTACTGAACAAAAATAATACACATATGCTTGCTATCAATGTATTACTAAATGTAATGCTGCTATTACATAAGACTGCAGTGCATTTAACCAAAACTTTTAAAGTGACACTGACAACCATGGGGATTAATATTCCCCTTTATACAAAATATTAGTTGAATACTCAATGATCATAGTAAGGAAAAATAAACTAAAAAGGTTAGGACAACTTCAACCTATACACATTAATTTTTATGTAGCAGATTTAATTGAAGACAACAAGGTTCCAATTTTACAATGATTATTTTTTCTTGATGTAATAACTATAAGAGATCAACTTCAACCAGCTTTCATCCATGTTTCATAAAGTTACACTCCATACATACAACAAGATGTTTATATAACATACTAGTGGTTAGCCCATCAAAAATGACGTGTTAATTTTAATTTTTATCAAATTACATCTGCAAAGGTTGATATTATTTGTATACTTAAGAGCTTCTCTAATTTCTTTTATTTAAATTATACACATTTTAATTATTTAAAATTTAAAATAATCAGAGGGTGATAAAATTTATATCATGAGAAAGATCATAAAAATTCCTTTAAAACGAAATCTTTTTCTAATCTTTACCGCTATTTTCTGATTTTTGGTGACTTTTTAAAGATTAATTTTTAGAATTTAATTTATTAAATGCTGATCACGTGGTTTCTTTTCTTTTTGATACTTTAAATTAATTTATCGTCACATACATAACAACAATATAAATTGACAAAATAAATATACATTTTTTCTTTCTAATGCGGCAGACGATTGGACATTATCCAATTCTTCTACATTATTTTGTCTATAAAAATATCTGTTACGATTAAAAATTTTTTTTTTTGCAATAATTGCATACATTGACCATTGTATTTAATTTGAATGTACTTCGTAGTGAAGTACAGGTTTTTACATATCACTATGCATGCGTTGAGGTTGCAACTTTCCGAAAATACTAAATTTGACATTATTGTAATATCTGGTTAAGATATATATATTATATGGTTAAAATATAAATAAAGATATTAAAAAGATAATATAATGAAAAACTGTTTTACTGTGAAAAAGATTCTCTGATCCAATTTTTCTTAAATTGACGACGATGAATGAATAACGGTGAATGAATGATTCTCTCATGTTTACATTTTCAAGTTCTGAGTATATAAAATGAATATTTCTTATTAATTTAAATGAAACACTATGATAACTCAAAAAGTGACGGAAAAGAGATAATTCTCTAATGAATATAAATATCACAACGAAAATACGTTACAATGAAAGGATATTTTATGCTGAGAACTATTTTAAACGGCTGCGAGCTGTTTTGAAACTCTCATAACCGTTTATTACAGCCATCTAAAACTCAAAATAAAGTTACTTTGTGTCTATATTACGTTGTTTCTAGTAAATTATTGGGGTTTAGATAGCAAATAACCTTTTTTAACTTTACTTTTAACTTGTTAAGCCTAACTCATAAAACAAAATGGATGCCATAGGCTGATACATTTATGAAGCGGTCGCTCCGGAAGCGTTCCAGATAGAGGGACAGATCTGGGCTATTATTAGGATAGATTATTGATAACCACATTGTTAAATAAATGATAAACTCTCTGAGTTGATTAACTTGACTAGTAGATAGCTTGGTATTGAGCCTTTAATTTAACAAGTCAATAATGAGAAATTAATAAATCATAAGTTTTAAGTACATTCAAGAATTATTCTTTTTACAAAAAAGATTGAAATAGACAATTTAGATTGAAATACGATATAACTTTGGGAATGGAACATAGCTTTTCCATTCCCACATAAATTCAGGGGTGTTGTTTTTCAAGTGCATTGGGGAAGCAAAAGGATATTTTGAGCAGTTCAAAGTACCTTATTATTTAAGTTCACACAAAGCAGAGACCACAGTATTAGAACACATGATTTTACAGAACTTAAGTAACGTAGTAAACACACTTTTTGCTAAAAATTTTAAGCATAACTCTTAGAGTTTTTATGATGCCTGTAAAATTAAACAATATTCATGAAATTCTTTAAATGAGAGTTTTAATGGTTTAATAGAGTGTTATTCCCAGTGGTTTAAACCCCAATGAGTCATCAGGTACCAGTCTAGCAATAATGATAGCAAAGGTATTGAACATGCTAGAGATGCACATATTTTTGCAATCTGCCCCTAATCCTCAGTTCTTTAGAATAATATGTGTGACAAACGCATATGAAATCACTATTCCATTATTACAGGGTTTGTAGCCATTTTCCAAAATAAAAAATAAACAGTTCTACGGACTTTGTTTAAAGCCCTATGGTAGCATTTTAAAGGACCTTAAAGATGATTCAAAATGTTTTATTTCCAAAGTATAGACTTTTCAAAGTATTTGAGTTTTAGGATCTTGTATAACCTTGATTAGACTTATGATAAATTCCATACGAACACAAATTCTTAATATTAATAATATTTCAAAATTACTTTTATAAGTGGCAGCCTGTTTAGTTATCCTTACCATTAACTAGACAAACACTGATAAGCAATGTCATCATATATATATATATATGTATTTGCAGTGGGGGATGAGAGTGATAATATATAAACATTTTCATCATAGTCAATAATAAACAAACAAATAAACAAAAACAAAAACAAAAAACATGAAAAAAAATTATCTGTATTTTCTCAAAGGCAATCTTTGACAGTAATTAACTTATAATTCTTGTATTTCAATTACAACTAGTAAAATGTAAATAATTCAACAGAAAAAGATATTATATAACAGGAAGACTGCAATGACAGTCAAACAAAAGTTTGACTGTCATTGCATTCTTCCTATTATATATCTTTTTCTGTTGAATTATTTACATTTTACTAGTTATAATTGTTTGTTTTTCAATATGAGGATTTGTTGCAACTGTGCAATCTTTTATTGAAAAGTTTTAAAATAATTTGTAAAATAATTTAATGCTAGTGCAGTTTTTCTGTTAATTTTGTTCGGCTGTCTATGCCTTCTTTATGTATTTTACTTTCTTATTGTCTGTTGAATTATTTACAATGTATAAGTTATCTTGTATTTCAACTTGCAACTAAGTATTTTTTAAGGACCAGAAAGTAAATGAAAAAATGTACGGACCTTGAAAGCAAAAATAAGTACATTTTAAAATTTTTAAGGGCCCTTATATTATAATAAAAATAATAATAATAATAATAATAATAATAATAAAAAAGCAGAAAATAAAGAGTTTTTAAGGACTTCCAGGACAATAAGAAATCTGAATTAGTTGATTTAACTTTTGAGCAGTGATGAAAAAATTTCAGTTATTCTACACAAAGAAATATATTCAAGATTTTCAGACTAGATGAGTCATAACATGAACATATAGGGTGTGAAAAACCTACTAATAAATGACAGGGTTACTCTTGAGTTACAGAACCTGTTTAAAGACATAACAATTACCTTCATGACCAGTTATTTATAAACCAATTTTATCTTTTTCTTCATCAAACTTCAGGTCTGTCAATACACAGATTTTGAAAACTAGCATTCCTTTAATTTCAGGAAGTTATGTTACCAATTATATAAAAATTCAACAGCTGATAAAGAATCCCTCCATCATATAATAAAATAATTCATACTAAAGGAAACTTACACTGTGAATAATTTCTTGATGAACACCGATAAAGTTCCAGCAATCTTGCAAGAAATAGTTTCCCAAAGTTCGAAGCAGCATCGTCATAAGGCGCATATATGCAAAATAGACATCCACTTGAGACAGCTTTGTTTTCGAAAATGTCTGTAGCAAGGCAAAATAAACAAAACTTTAATGAATTACTCAATTTAAAAGTGATCTTTAGCAATTACTAAAGAGCAATTTTCACACATGTACACACACAGGAAAAAATTGCATTCACATCTCTTTAAAGGGTGGATTTACCTTTTAAAAATTTTTTATAATTAGATAAACTTGAGAAGTAACTTGAAATAATCTTTCTCCACAGAGTAAAACTCTACTATTGGCAGTATAATGATCTAATTATAATACAATTTTCCTAATTATAGAGACAGCTCTGAAATCAGGAAGAGTTTAATCATAAATATATAATAACAATAAGTCATTTTGAGTAACAGCTAGTATATATTTATTGGCAAAATTAAATAACAGGCAGTTAAAAAATTCAGTATTTAATACAAAAAAATAAAAAGTATATTTTAAAGTTTTCTATTTTATCTATCTATATATATAAAACAGTTCCGTAACTGACTGACTGATTGACTCACTGACATACAACGCACAGACCAAACCACTAGACCTAAAGGGCTGAAACTGTGCATGGCGATTCTTCTTATGGTATAGGGGTGCACTAAGAAAGATTTTTGAAAAATTCTTCTTAGATACTTTTAAATTAAATTTTTAAGCTGTTTTTGTAACTTTTTTAAAGTTTGCATTTAAAATAATAATTTGAGGGTTATAAAATTTATATCACAAGAAAGATCATAAAAATTCCTTTAAAATGAAATCTTTTTCGAACCTTTACCTCAATTTTCTGAATTTTGGTGAATTTTTAAAGATTTATTTTTAGAATTTATTAAATGCTGATCACGTGATTTCTTTTTCTGATACTTTAAATAAATTTATAGTCACGTGCATAAAAACTAAATAGGCAAAAAAAAATTTTTTTTTACTAATGCAGCAGACAATTGGATATTATAAAAAAAAAAATAAATAAATATCCCTTACAATTTTCTTAAAAATATATATACATGTCACGACCCTATCGCCGTGCACCCATCTAAATACACTAATTACTACAAATGCAGTCATCAAACAGTAGGCCAGTGGAAGAACTAATACTTAATTAACTTTTAAACACCTCTTTATTAATTAACATTAATCATATACCCAATTAATCCAGCTTAATCGCCATTTTCAATCATCTCACAGAGCTCCCGACAGACGCACGTCTTGTTTCTATCAGAGATTTCCCTGAACTGCGTAATTACTTTCTCTTCGTTATATAAGCCACATAGGCGTAGATCCTCTTCTAGAGACCCCCATCTGCTCGAACATTCGATGGTTATGTAAGATACGCGCGTGTGCGAGCGAATGACCCTGAACTCTTTCTCTGCGAAAAACAGTCTACTTCCTGAATTGGAGACCACACTAGGACTTTAATAGAATTTTACTCTTTAACGCTCATTAATATAATTAACTATAGCTTATGCTTTAATCATCACAATTTTCCCCCTCTTCCCCCTGAAGCCGCGCACACAAGGAGTAGCTAATTCCAGCAGCACGTCCTCAGTAGAGAAAAACAAATCAGCCAACTGGTAAACATGCTGAGTAGGGACGTCTCCCCACACAACAACCCAGAGAAACCCAACAACATTATTCCTAAATTTTTTCTAGCTAAAAATTTTAACCCTAACCTAAAATTAATTCCTACATGCGATTAGCTGGACCAAAATGAGGTGTGGTTACAGGTTACATAAGTCTCCATTTGAGACAGAACTTCACATAAAAGAACACTAAACATTACTTTTTATCTGTGCACAAAACCAAAAAGAAGTACTAAATCACTAGAATATAACAGTTCTGAATATCACAATAACACTAAAAGCTAAAAATGAAAATGTTAAAAATCACTCAATAGAATTAAGAATACACAATTAATAAGATTATTAAAATATCAGAAAAACAGTAAGTTGTATCTTAAAAAGTATGTTAATCAAAATTTATCCGGAGAACCGAAAGAAGTTAATTAAATTACTAAAAATGTTGTTTTCTATTAAATTTGAATTAATGATTTTTAAAAAATGATGATTACTGTAAATTAAAGTTTCTTAAGGTAAGCCAAAAATTTATGATTTAACTATTGTAACTGAGATGGGTCTATGATTTTTGAAGTTCTTAATAGCTAGCTTGTTTTGATGTATAAAGTAGAATGTTATTTGGAGGTGGCGTCAGAATCTAAACTAAATTCACTTAAATTTCTTGATCAAAATACCCATACTTTATACTGATGATCCCCACCCAGGTTTCACTGAAGAGCAGGAAACACTTTGGTACAACTATGGATTTGGGCACTTAACTTTTTCTGACGGCACTTCCCAATTGGCTTGCATTAAACATTATAATTTTCAGTGGAGTTTTGGACTACTGAATTAAGATTTTGCTGTTTATGTGTAGGATTTTGATTGGAATATTGAGAGTTGATAGACTTATTTCATGTTTTCGATTAATTAATACTTGACGCTAGAAAAAGTTAATATTGTATTCTTCGAAACTAAAATATGTAATCCAGCTTTTTGTTGTTTTAAGGGGGGGGGGAAACAAAGTAGACTATCAGATTTTAAGCATTTGTAAAAGAAAACGAAAAATTCTGCAGATTCTTCAGAGCTGGTGATGGTTCATTCTTTTTTTTTATTATGTGATTTTTGAAGTGTTTTATTTTGATTTACTTTTTAATAAAAATATTTTGAGTGTTTTTATGTAGTGATAAAATTTATATTGATAAATGTGATTTTTAAAAAAATAAGGTATGGAAATCATAGTAGTATTGCTTTTATAGATATAGAGTGAGGGATTTTGATATGTTTTAATTTTGTAATAGTAAGATTGTATAAGCAATATCGTTTAAAATGTGAGTCTATAACATATTTTACGATTTAGGTGAAGGATTTAAGTTTTGAACAAGCATGAGCAATTTTACATGTTTCCCTCAATTCACATATTGGTTAGAGTTTTTAGTTGATTATTGATTGATTATGAAAAGTATATGAATAATAAAGAGAAAGAAAGGAAGTTGTTTGGAAGATTGTAAAGAAATTTGAAGGATTAATTTTGATTCCATACTTTTTAAGATACAACTTGAATGTTAATAATTGTTGAATGTTAATAATAAATGTTGAATGTTAATAATAAAACTATGAAAATTAAATTGTATTTCTGAAAGCAAAGAAAAGCTATAATATGATTGTATTGATTTTTTGACTTTAACAATTGTATGATATGAGTTAAAATTTAAATAACTGTTGAAAGAACTTTTTCTAAATCTACAAAATCTGAGTATGTTGAAATGTTTATCACTAATTTATAATGTTTTGAATTGTCTTAAAGCTGAACTGTATGTGATATTTGCCCAATTTTGACAAGTCTAATTCTTTTACCTTTTTAATTTCCCTCTTTCTTGAAGTCTATACTATCTCCCACTTCTACCCACGCGCTGGAAGTCATCCCAATTACCTAATCACTTGTATATAAGCAATTTTACGTGTCAGTCACTTTAGGTGCTGAGTTAATCCAAGATAAACAAATAATGACCAAAGACAGGCTGTGGGATGACCGCTCCTTTGTCCTCCCTTTTCCTTCAGGTTTCTGTTGACTCGTGTTTTCCCCATTGGAATTCATGAGTGAACGGATTACCCTTTTCCTCTTGGTTGGCTGGGTGTTACATCCTTTCCTTTTTCTGGAGTCAGTGAGTGAATACTGATCTCTTTTGAGCCTTTCCCAACCTAGAGTTTCAGTGTCGTGCACTATACGCACCAATTTTCACTCAGAATTTTGTTTAGAGTTGTCGGTTGTGGTTAAGACGGTGGGAAATTGTTGAACCTGCTCTCCTCTGACCCAACCATGCACTTGTTCACTCAACTACACCAACACACACAAACAAAAACATACACCTTGAATTAAACAGAATGTACACAGATGAAGGAGTGGTACACCAGTACCAGAAGTGAATTGTTTTACATAATGAATCTATCATTATGAAATATTAAGGCGAATGAAGTGTAAATTATGAAATGTTTGATAACTTTGAATTGTGATAAATTTGAATCAGAGTTTTGTGTTATGGAAAAAATTTTGAAGTATAAATAATATGTAGAGTATTTTGAATTTCATGTGTAATTTCATATGTTTGTATTTCACAAGTAAGTCGAAGGTAAAAGAGCTCTAAATGAAAAATAAGTGAGTTGAATCGATGTAAAAATTTTGTAAAATTCAATAAATAGAGGTAAATGAGAAAATTCCCATGGAAAAAAAAAGGATAAAATGTTTATATTCTTTTTCAACCACTAATATGTTTTTGTCTTTGAGTCTTACAGGGTCATATGGTTCCAGGAGGCCTCCAAGGAAGACGGTCGACCGCAGTTTCTTTTGTTTTTCATAGTTAATTGTTCTTTTCATGTTACGTCCATTTTCATATTACCATAATCTGTGTAAATAAATTCAATATTTGTAGCAATGTAAACTGGAACTGTTGTAAAATAGAGGGCGAGTGGACAGCTTACAGGACTGTCAATTACATTACCACTCAAAGAATTTGATGAAAATCTTAAAGCATGGACTTTAAATTGTAAAATACTACTGACAGTCCACGTTAATTGTCAACATTTTTATTCTATTAATTTAATTTAATAATAATAAGAATAAGAATAATAATAATAAAAGGCCCCTAAATGAGATTTGAAGCGACATTATTTTCAAGTGATGTCTTATTGAGATGATATTTTGGTAAAATTAAGGTGATATTTTGAATATTTATGGTGATATATTTTGATATAATGTTGTAATATCTTCCTATTTTGTTTCAAGTCATCAGTGATATAATAATATACTGTACAACTCAAGAATCTTTTAATGTAACTTGTAAAGTATTGTAAACTGTGTATTTTTTAAAAAACCACTGCTCCAGGTCTCACAGCTCAGAAAGAGATTATCCAGGTGTTATAACGAGGGGCATTTGGTTTTAATAATGGGGTTCATTGGGATCCTTGTTGTGTGGGGAGACGTCCCTACTCAGCATGTTTTCCAGTTGGCGGATTTGATGATTTTGCTCTTCTGAGGCGTTGCCACATGGAATTAGCTACTCCTTGTGTGCGCGCCTTCAGGGGGACGGGGGGGAAAGTTGTAAAGGATTTAGTGGGAAAAGAATGATTATTCTAAATTTAAAGGGGGCTTGGGAATTAAATTATATTCGTGGCGTAATTCGCCTCTAATTGTTCGTATTCAAAGACGCGAATTGGGAAAGGGAATTTCCCTTTTATTATATAATCTTCGTGCGCCTCTGAGTTCTGCGGTCGAGGAGAAACGTTTACATTTTATTTAGCCTTGAAAGATGTCTGTTTAGGGCTCTGCGCATGTCCAAGGAGAGTTGGCGCGCTGAGATTCCCGCGAATTTGGGGAGAGCGGGAATAGAAGTCGATGTTATCAGATGTGTTTCGCCACGGCTCTAAAAAAGAAATGGCGAATAATGAAATGCGTAGATCTGGAGAGGTGGTATTATGACATTGAACTGAATAAACTCTACTTAATTTAGACGATGCTGAGTACTTTTTGAGTGTATGCCTTCCCTCGATTCCATGGACTATAAAACAAGAAGACTGCAAACGACACATTAGCAGGCAAAAGCCAACGCCTGTCATACATATATATATTTTTTACATCAAATGTATACACTGATCGTCGCATTTATTATAAATATATATATTATTTTTTTTGGCATTAATTGCATACATTGACCGTTGTATTTAATTTGAATGTACTCCGTAGCAAAGCGCGGGTTTTCAGCTAATCTTGCATAAAACATAAAGATATATTTTGAAGACCTTTTGACTTCTGAAGACTCTTTTTCAAAGAATTGAATTAATTTTTAATACATCTATATTAATTCAATCCTATGAACTATATATAGCAGAAGGGTAGTTTCTCATATCTGCTTGCTGAGATACACCCTTGTCTCACTTTAAACAGTAAATTTATTGAAACCAATGAAAAAAAATTCTGATCCTGTCTTTCATGTCTGTTATAAACCAACATACATTAAGTAGGTACACATTTTATTCTGACATTTTTTAACATTAAACAATAAAGAAAATTTTTATATAAGATAAGATAAAATGATTATATACTTACTCCACACTTTCTTCTTTCTGTGGTCTGTTTATTTAAGTTCATTTCTGACAAGATTAGGGTCACTTCAGACATAAATCCAGTACTCACTAAAGTTTCGGCAGCCTGAAAGTGTATTTTATTTTTAAATGGAAACATCCATCACAAAATGCACAAATAAGAAAAAAAAAATTCTACTAATTACACTATATATTTTTTCAGATATAGATGATAAAATAAAAAATAAATTTCTCAAGCTATATATTTTTCCAGCAATTCCTTACACAAAAGCTGCAAAGAAATACATCATTCGAACACATACAATTCCTTCAAAGCTTAATTTTTCATAGTAACAGAAACTGAAATAAATAAGATGTTGTAGATTGATATTTCAATGTATAATTGACATATCATTCAAATTACCCCCTTTAAAATGAATAATAATTCTTTAGTAACACATTTGATAAATAACAATAAGAGAGGGGAGAGTTCACTAACACACAGAAGGCAATTACATAAAGTCATATTAAACACTTTTTCATTACATTTATCATTCTTTTTATCAAAGTTAAGTAACTTTTAATGGAAAGGAGAGTAATTTTCAAATTAAAGTACCTTCCATATTTTATTTATAACAAAATAAAGAAATATATTTTCAGATTAAAATATTAAAATGCAGAGAGAGAAATTTTGATTCTTCTTTCCATCTAGCATGGATTCGATTCAATAATTTAAAACAATTTTAATTTCCATGCATTAGATCTTTAGTTGATCCCATTACTAATTAACCAAACTGACCATTTTTACTCCCATTTTTGAATAAGACTACAAAAAATATTTTAGTATGCATTGTCACGAGATAATTGTGAAATTAAGTAAGCTAAAACAATGCTTATTGAATTTTCAAATTCACTCGCAATTTATACATATCCACTAAACACATGGCTATATTTACAGAAAATTCCGTGTGATATTGTTAGAATAGAAAAACAGAACATCAAACTCCAAATTTTGTATGCTGGAATGACTTAGACATATTTTTATAAAGTGATTCCCTTTCGTAAAGATTTAAGCCAATAGTTTAAATGCCTCTTTTTAAAGTATCATAATTTGTGTACTCCAAATTATAAATGACAGAACCTCCTTTTCAATGCTGAAATGCCTTGTGAGGAATTTATTAACATCAAAATCAAAGATATTTCTCAGAGTGTTGCTGACAAGAACTAAGGATTCCTGAAACCTGGGGTCATTCATGATGGACCCCGGTTTGAAGCCAGGGCATTGTTTCGACTGCTTACTGGTCACGAATGACATGTCTGACAGCACATCTTTTTTCACACTGGTGTGTTGCCAACCCCTTTTTGCTTTCTTTGCAGAGGTGACTTTGTTATGGATGGTTCCCATATTCTTCACTGCAGACCTCCTTGCAGGACTTCCCTATCGATGCACTATTCGAAGGCAAGAGGTCGAAGGAGACAATGACTTTGTTTTATTTGCATTTTGGTATTTATGTGTTACTTATGCGGTCTCTGCCATTGGAAATTAATTTAAAAAAAAAAAAAAAAAAAAAAAAAAAAAAAAAAAAAAAAAAAAACTTGATTAGACTTAGACAATTAAACTAAAATTTGTTCACCCTTTCTGCTTTCATAACTATTTACCAGCAGATTACAGATAGATTCCTCAGTCTTTGTCTCCTTCGCTTTTAGCTTCCCAGTTTATATATGAGTCCTAAGTTTTAATCATGGTCTGGCATTTGAAAACAGTTATGTCATTAACCCCTTGCACACCATGACGTACGTGTGTACGTCATTTTGTTTTTCAGCCCATTCACTGTAATCGTTACTTGGTTATTATGCTATGCAAGAAAATTGTGGTTTGGTAATGTGAGCTGTATGATGTTCTCAATTTCATACATTTATTTTCCGTTATGTATTTGCTATATAATTTTGTTTCTATTTTTTTTACTGAAACGTAGATTTTCAGTATTTTGCAAGTTTTTCAGATCTTTGTAAACAAGATAATTATAGTGTAATAATAGCTTTTAAGTACAAATAATGTATCATTTTCCTAATTTATATATTACTCATGTATTCTGAATTCAAATACATCCAAAATTTCAGTTTCAAGAAAATCGAAGAAATCTGGTTTTCAGTGTATTTAATGGTAAGTCAGCGTGGTGCGCAAGGGGTTAATGAATATGAATTGATCTTTCCATTTAAAAAAAATTAAAAAAATGACATATCACCCAGCTAATGAATGATTATTAACTATAGACTATGATTTGGCCTGATGATCACTTGTTAGAGAATGGATAAAATGTTCTGAGAGAGACACAAAATTTGAATTAGCTCAGCTGAATGTATTTAACAGTTACACCAAGATAAATAAAGATCCTTAACTCTTAGTCCAAAATCAGTCAAAAATAGTTCTGAATTTTCTAGAAAAATTGAAACAAAATCTTATAATTTTCCCATGATTTCCAAAGCTTCATCAAAATCCTGTCAGTACACACATATAACCTTAAAACAAGTTATAAATGGTACAAAAGGCGAACTAATATATCCTCTTGAACATTTAATTAATACAATATAAACAAATTATATACAGTTAAACTGAACCATAATAATAATTGTAACATTATTCTTAACATAAAGAATGTTTTGCAACACAAAATTTATATTTCAGAATATTTCCTTACTTGTTTGTCAGTTGATATAGATAAAAACAGAGTTATTATTGAATGTGAAAGCTCTACACCAGCTTCAACCTGAAATGCATTAAATATACAATGTGAGAAAAAAATGACCAAATACACCCAACAACACTTAGAAAAATTTAAAAAGAAGAGTAACTTACTTTTAAACTTTTAATGAAAAGACTGACAAGCAGCGGTAACACAGAATGAATTTTCAAAATCTGCAGCCAATCAATAGCTTCTTCTACCAACACATTGAGAAGATGGATGATGGCAATAGGTAACTGAGGAAAATAAAAAAAAATTCACTCGATTGATAAGAACTAGAAGCCTCGCAACAATAATTTGCGTGATCTTAGGTAGGTGACAACAGTCCTATCCCAGAGACTCTAACAAACAAGGTTTAACTATAGGTGGGCCGCAAAAAAAAAAAAATCAATATTAATAGAAACGTAGGTTTATTTACCTAATTTCAGTATATTCAACATAAATATATGCATTTTGTTTAATAATAGCAAAAAAAAAAGAGTATCATTAAAAAAACATTTAGCGAATTCTTCCTATCTTATTATAATTCTGCATCGGTTATTTTATTATATATTATTGTGTGCCAATATATTGGCTGGGCCGCGAGTTTGACACCCCTGCTCTAATACATCTACATGAGGTCAATTTATCAACTGTCTATTTTAACATGTTTTACTCAACACAGAGAGCAATTTCTGGGTGGCTCTAGTACAGTGGTTCTTAACTTTTTGTTGATCAGGGACCACTTGTCCCCCCGCCCGCCCCCCCCCCAAAAAAATCATTGGGGAACATTTTTGGGTGGCTCTAGTACAGAGGTTCCTAACCTTTTGTTGATCAGGACCACTTAAATACAGTAAACACCCTTTAGTTTAGAACACTTTACTATCATAAAACATTAGTATCTATATACCTTACAACCTATTACACCGTAACATGCCCATGGCAATTCAATATATTGTAAATATTATTGTTGGTATATATAATACCTTAGGACTATTTAATAAAACTGTTTTGAGTTCCCAAGAGTTTGTCTTCATGCGAAATAATTCCCAAGTATACTAGTATATATATAATCATATTTAATACACTGCAGTATCACCCCCATCATTTAAGGCTGTACCTGATATTGTTAGGCGAGCATTGAACTCTAAGGAATGTACGACATTGCTACATTTCGCTGAACGATGCTACTTTGAGGCTACAATGGAATTTAGAAAAAAAATTTCCCCAAATGTTGTCTCAAAATCCAGGTGTGGCTTATACATGCATGCGGTCTATACACGAGTAAATACAGTAATTTGTATATTAGTACATTTATTTACTATCCAGCAGTCATGTTTTGATGGGTACAAACTAGTTTGTTATTAAAACACAAGAGTAAACAGCACAAAATGTAACAATCAATGTTTCACTTACTTTAAAAACACCAGACATATTCTGAGGGTCCACAGGCTGGTGAACTAATATGGATGCCTTTTTCAAAAGCTGAGAACATGGCACTACCCATTCCTTAACATTTCGTACTAAGAGTGAAAATTTGAAAAATTCAATAAACAGAAAAGTTAAGTACATAGTAACCTATATTAATTCAACCAAATCATCAAACAGAATGAAATTATACATTACATATTCACTTACTCTTAAGAAAAATATTTTGTAGATTTATACTTGATACTGTTTTAAAACTAGTAACTTGATATATATTTATGTTTATCAGATCTCAAAGGAAAAGTTTTTAAAAATTAAATCCCATGAGAATCCAATTAACTTAAAAGATCAATTGTTAATAGCATATTTTATTATTTCTAATCTCAGGAACTGTGATCATCATCTAGTCACTTGGAAAGCCTGATACTGAATAAAGTAAAACTGTGTTCAACTTAAAAATGTATCATAAACAAAAGTATCAAAAAACTTAAAAACAACTTTAAGGGCTAGGCAAACCTGAGCTACCCTTCTTTATTTTAAATAAAGCAATTAAAGTTAATTCTAAAACAGGGGTCGGCAACGTGGTGCCTGCAAAACAATTTTAAGGTGCCCGCCGTTCAAATGTCGAAAATATATAGATATTTGAACAACAAACACACGTACTAGTAATGAATAATTTTAGAAAAAAAAAATTAAATTGCACAACCATAAAAATAAAAAACTGAGCAGCCTGATCTCTCAAAAGCATCGTTCTCCCCTTGATTCTATGATAAGTGCGATAAATGCATTAAAAGATGAATTGTGGCTCTGGAAATCGCATATGGAGAAAGATAATTTATCACATTTCCCAAATTTAAAATTAGAAAATGATTGCGATGGAAATGCTAATATCTATTAGTTTGTCAAACATTTTAATTCCTTATTGGAAGAATTTAATACCAAGAATTTATGCTTGTGAATCTTTGTTTTCTAATATGAAATACTTAAAATCAAAGTACCGATCAAGCCTCACTGACACTTACTTGGAACAATGCCTGAGAATTGGGAATTCAACTTATGTGCCACATTACAACGAGTTGCAATGTCAAATATTGCATTATCAATTTTAAGATTATTTTGTTTAAATTAAAATTTGAATTTGTGTGTTAAAATTTTATGTTGCATTAATATTTTCATGTTTAAATATTAACCCCCCCTCCTCCTCCTCACCCAGTGGTGCCTACTGAACTCCTGCATTTCTGAAATATGCTCTCATAGTTAAAAAGGTTGCTGACCCCTGTTCTAAAACATCTGTTTCGACAGATGAATTAGAGGTTCCCATATAAAATTAGCAGTGTTCAAAATATGCTTCCTCTCAGTAAAAGACAAAAACACATTATTCCCAATGAAAGATGTTGCTTCATGCAGTAAAATAAACATTTAGGTCTTCTGAAGATTCAATTGTTAAGGCAGTTCATTCATAAACTGAAATAAATTTAGCTGGCTGGAATAATAAGACACATACAGATGCCTTCCAGAAAGAAGTTATAAAGTTTAATAATGCCTCTGGTTGTATTTTTTATATAGAACTTAGAGAATAAGTACTATCTTTGAAATGCAGATATAAAAGACTTAGCTCCATGAGTTGTATAAAATCTAAACTCATAAATAGGATTGTATCAAAACTAAATGCTATTTTGTTGGCCGAATTTAATTTTGCTAGAAGTTACAGCACTTATCAACTCTAAGTATTAAACAGCATTGAAAATAAGGTAGCATAAAAATATCTTTTGGAGATGATGTTTCTCCCTAAACAGGACTATCCATTGCTGAAATCTATTCAGCCTTCGTGTTGCAAAAGTGCTTCTAATCAACTATTCCTTGCGGAAGCTACAATTTAAAATTACGATTTTTTGTTGTCCTGTTCAGTATAAAAATATCAAACAGTAATGTCATTAATAAAATATTTCCATTAGATTTTTAATGTTACACATATTTTGATAAAGCATGCAAAGACTGAAGAATTATAATACACTAATATCCTAAATTAAAAATTTTTTTTATGTCTACAGAACTGAGATGTTTTGGGATGATTTTTGACTTATTATAGATATTTTGATAAAGCACTATACATATTTTGATAAAGCATGCAAAGATTGAACAATTATAATACACTAATATCCTTTAAGGAAAAAAAAAAATCTACAGGACTGAGATGTTTTGGGATGATTTTTGACTTAATTTCAGATTTAAATCTTAAAATAAATTTAGCAATTCTAAGCTGATGCAAAGGAAATCTTCAACATCTTTTCCAAATAGTATAATGGGATATGAACCTTATTCTATTGTTTATCACCACACATGCAAAAAGTCACTCAAAGTTTGGAAACAACTGCTTTGAACATGACATAAATTCACATGATTATGTTTTGATAAATAAAAAAACAAACAGATTTTTTAATACATACACAAAAGAAGACCATACTCTTTTTCTAAAACCCTAACAGCTAGAATTGCAATTGATACAACAACTAACTGTTCCCTGGGATGAATAACATCAGCATTCATTGCAATGTGGTTGAGAATTGTAAATATTGGGCTTTTACCATCTGCTGAGCATGCAAGCCCAATAAACTCCCTAAAAATAGAAACAGCTGTCAGGACAGACATAAAATCACGTAAATAGCAGGGAAGGGGAACGCACTTTTCTCATGAAAAAATTAGAATTTGTGAACTTTCTTTTTAGGGGTTAAAGTTTAAATTGAATAGACTTACTTTTGCCAGCGTTGACTCAGCATAAGAAAAAGTTCTGAGAGTAATATTAGGACTTTCGAATTACTTGATGAAATCTATGAAATATCGAAAAGAGGAAAAAAAATATATTTTTTAGGTAAAATTTATTTTTCATGCGCTTATACACTCTGATCTCAATTTTGAGGAGATCTAAATGGCACTAAAAATAAAATAAGGAGTACAAGCCTTCACCTTTATTTACAATTCATATAATTAATTTTTTTTCAAATAATGACTATTTATTTAAATAAAAACAAACAAATTCAATACAACAGTTCAAAGTCTGTTGGAAAAAAAACATTAAAATAAAATCTTTCTAACGTCTGTGCAGATAATTAATGATTGCATTCAATGTAAAACCCTCAAATAATACATAGATATATTTCTTTAATTTATAAAATTTAGAAACCATGTAAAAGCAAAACTGTGTAAACAAAGTACTGTGCAAATCAAGGGACAGGTGTGTAAGTATATATATATATATATATATATATGAGGCATTTTTGAAAAGTAAAAATACAATGCTGCATACTCGCTTGAAAAAATTTTAATTGATTAAATGTACATAACAAATTACTTACTGGTACATGCCTTATTTTTCGACATAGTTGCCACCATTGTCAAAGCATTTGTTAAGTCTGGGTACAAGCTTTTGTATTCCACAGTCATAGAACTTTTCCACCAGTTGTCGGAACCACATTTCAACTTCAATTTTGATCTCATTATCGTCGTGAAAGTTTTGCCCCTCAAGATTTGTTTTCGGGAATAAGTGGAAATCCCTGGGTGCAAGGTCCGGGCTGTATGGCGGAAGATCTAAAATTTTCCATTCGGAACTTTTGAGTAGTGCTTTGATTTGAAGCGCTAAGTGAGGACGAGCATTGTCATCCAAGCAAACACCTCTTGTCAACAAGCCCCTGCGTTTATTTTGAATTGCCTGTTTGAGATGTCTCAAAGTCTCGCAATATGCATCAGCATTAATTGTGATGCCGGGAGGCATGAAGTCAACCAGAAGAATGCCTTGTCTGTCCCAGAAAACAGAAGCCATGATTTCTTTGATGGGGATCCTGTATCCCACATTTGGCGGGATTCTGAATTGACGCAGACATTATAAAGTCATGCTGCTCAAACAAGACTCACCGTAAAACTAACAAATGACATCGAGGGGAAAGTGAAATGTTCAAGGTTACAGTCCGTGTTGCCAATGGGCTCACAGAAACTTTTTCTTTGCTGCTATCAGTGAAGTATCTTTACTTTCCGAAAATGCCTCGTGTATATATATATATATATATATGTGATGATTAAAGCATAAGCTATAGTTAATTATATTAATGAGCGTTAAAGTCCTAGTGTGGTCTCCAATTCAGGAAGTAGACTGTCTTTCGCAGCGAGAAGTTCAGGGTCATTCGCTCGCACACGCGCGTATCTTACATAACCATCGGATGTTCAAGCAAAAAGGGGCTCTAGAAGAGAGCCTACTATGACTTATATAACGGAACAGAAAGAAATTACGCAGCAGTTCGGGGAAATCTTTGATAGAATCAAGACGTGCGTCTGTCGGGAGCTCTGGGAGATGATTGAAAATGGCAATTTAGCTGGACTAATTGGGTATTTGATTAATGTTAATTAATAAAGAGGTGTTTAAAAGTTAATTAAGTATTAGTTCTTCCACCGGCCTACTGTTTGATGACTGCATTTAGAGTAATTAGTGTATTTAGATGGGTGCACGGCGATAGGGTCGTGTCATATATATATATATATATATACATACAGTCAGTCATACCTTGGTACTCAGTGCCCTTTGATAAAAAAAAAATTGCTTAGGAAATTGTCGCATTTTAACACAAAAAATAATGCTTCAGTACCCTTCACATATGCTAAAACATATATGAGACAATACAGCACCCCCCCCCCCCCATCCTGTCTCTATGAAAAGAAAGACCGAAATAGGTTGAATTACAAAATCTTGTTCAAAAATACAGTCCTGACAAAGCTCTAGCGGACTTCTTTAATGATCAAACAATGGCTCACTTTAGAAATATTTTGAAATGCAGACATAAGCAAGTTTCTCTGGATAGGTTTGTAGTGAGACTCTCTCAGTCTGAGTCTACCACAGGGTTCCAGACTGTTAAGAGACAGAAAAGAGAAGGAATCCCTGTGCAAGCACCTGATGCTTTATTGGAAGGATTCTCCTCTTCCAAGCAATAACCTCTCTACTCTTCTACTTCACCACTATCCCATAAGGCAATCAACTCCTTTCAATATGGGTTGAGTGAAGAAAAATTTTATTTTATTTTACCTAATTGTTGTTTTAAATTATGTCTGTCTAGTTTAAAGATTCTGTACAAAAAATCAACCCCATTCAAATGTCAAATTTCTTGTTTTCAGGAATAAATTAAGTCAATTTACATTAATCCTTATGGAAAAAATTCATTCAGCACTTGTGCCTTCTGGAAACAATTAATGAAGAGTACCGAGGTAACACTGTATGTACATATATATATATATATATATATATATATATATAAAACAGTTCCGTAACTGACTGACTCAGTGACATACAACGCACAGACCAAACCGCTGGACATAAAGGGATGAAATTTTGCATGGCGATTCTTCTTATAGTGTAGGGGTGCACCAAGAAAGGTTTTTGAAAAATTCTTCTTAATTTTTTTTAATTAAATTTTTAAGCTGTTTTAGTAACTTTTCTTAAGTTTCCATTTAAAATAATAATTTGGGTGTTATAAAATTTATATCACGAGAAAGATCATAAAAATTCCTTTAAAATGAGATCTATTTAGAATCTTTACCTCCATTTTCTGATTTTTGGTGAATTTTTAAAGATTAACTTTTAGAATTTAATTTATTAAATGCTGATCACGTGATTTCTTTTTCTGGTACAATAAATAAATTTATTGTCAAGTGCATAACAACTAAATAGACAAAAAAATTTTTTTTTCTCTTGCTAATGCAGCAGACGATTGGACATTATCCAAAAAAAATTAAATTAAAATACAGTAAAATATATGTTCCTCAAACTGTACTATATTAACTGTACTATATTCTTTAATATTTCCTATTACATTTAATTTGAATATTTTCTTCTACATGATTTTTTATAAATATTTTTTTTTTTACATCAATTGTATACATTGATCATCGTATTTATTATAAATAAATAAATATATATATATATAATTTTTTTTTTTTTTTTTTGGGGGGGGGGGGAGGGGGCATTAATTGCATACATTGACTGTTGTATTTAATTTGAATGTACTCCATAGCAAAGTACGGGTTTTCAGCTAGTATACATATATATATATACAGAGGCTGTTCACACATTTTTTAGACGATGTATATTGTATTCACAAAACTAAATTACATAAAATTCTTGTGTTTTAAATGTTCTATTTGACATCCCTTATTCTGAACTATCTTTCGACACCACAATTTCCAGGATAATAATGCCTTTTGAAGTGTCAGAAGAGGTATTCTATCCCATTCCTCCTGAACAGCTTCCCAGAGTCCTGTAAGGGTTTTGGGACGACGTTTGGATAATGCAGATTTTAAAAGTCCGAAAGCACAAAAATCCATAGGTGATACATCGGGAGATTTAGTAGCGATATCAGTGAAGGGTATGGCCTTGATACCAGTTTTTTGTTCCATTTCTTTTAGGAAATTTACAGTGGATTTTGATGTGTGACTGCTAGCTTTGTCCTGATGGAGTCTCACAGATTGATGGCACTGTGGGTAAAGCGATGGTATTTCATTCAGAAAAATTGGCAATAAAATATGTTCCTGATAGTATTTGGAGTTAATCTTGACATTTTTTTCCACTCTCTTTATTTTTAACTTGCCATTATAAGAAAAACCAGCAACAATCATGAATCCCTTAGAAAAACTCTCTTTCAATTCTTTGAACCATGTACTTAAATTTTTTTCTCCCCTTTTATGATAATAAATGGCTCTTTTTTTGTTGCAATCATTTAAATACACCCATGATTCATCTATTGTGACAATTGTTTTCCATTTTTCTTTGGATAAGTGTTTCTCATATAGAATTCTGCAGCGTGTCCTGCGTTCAGCGATATGATTTGGAAGAAGACGATGCACATTGCATTTTTTCGCTTTCTTAAGATTTAAATCAACGTTTATGATTTTGTTTACAGTGGACACCGAGCATTTTAATGATTTTGCAACTGTCCTTTGACTAGGGGAATTTTCTTTTAACATTAAACAACGTACCTTTGCAATAGTCGAAGATGTCCATTTTTTCCTTGGATACTTGTTTGGAATTTCTGTCCCACTTGAGGCTCCAATTTGACGTTTTTTTCCTTTCTTGTTGACGATATTACCTATCGACGCTTTAGATATCACAAAACCATGACTCTCACATCATTTTTGGATAATGGAGTATGCATATTTCTCTTCGGAAAGAGCATAAATGTAGCCTTCGAACTACTGCTGTGTTAAAAACGTCATTTTGAATAAAAACAAAACTTTCAAGCCGCAGACGATAATTTTGACTTTTAAAAACAGTACAATTGCAATTATTTCTTTTGCAACAAACGATTTTTTATTACCGCTTACCAAAATCGTCTAAAAAATGTGCGAACAGCCTCTGTATATATATAAAATGCGTCTAGTTTACACTCAATATTGTAAACCAATTTATCTCATTATTTGTTAAGAAATAAACTTAACAAATAGTGAGATAACCTGGAAATAGTCTACAGTTCTGGACAGCTTAGCTCAAAGCAAACATAATAAATACAACTATTTTTTTTTAATTAAAAAAGGAAGAAAAAGTATGACTACAATAAAAATTTTGAATTAAAGTAAAATACCATTTCAGATACTTTTATAGTGCTCACCTTCTTGTTAAAAGCCCTTTAAATTAATTTTTGTATTATTTCAATCTAATAATCTTTTCAATTTTTTTCTTTATAAAACTCTTTAAAAAAATCAAATTTTGGTGCAAAAGTATGATTTTTATAGCAAAAGTCAAATCGTTCAGACTGGAGACATGTACAGTCCTGGGCAGCTTAGATCAAAGCCTGTACCCGTGGTACAATATGCAGACTCGACTTGTTTGTAACTCTAGTTAATATCTTCTATAGAAAGGAAGAGTTTCAAGTTTATTTGCCTAAGAAAATCCTTTTTTTTATGCTTCTTTTTATAAGAATCAAATGTCTCTAACTTATTATTTTTTCTGTCAAAAGACTACAAATCTAGTAGAATAGGAAAAATTAAATTACCATTTTATCAATATTCCCAATTTTTCATGACTTCCTTAAATTCACTGTTTCTTGGTTGGCTAACATGTATTAATTACTAAAAAGAATGCAAAACTTTGATTACTGCAAATTTTTCCTTCTACTCTTCAAGACACCTGATGACAAAACTGAGTTCTTGCATCACTATGATTGACATCACACATGTTTGTTTAGCAATTAAAACACAAAACCATTTGATGAATAGTTTCCCATAGTGAAAATTGAAAAAAAAATAATCTACTTTTCACAAATTTCAATACAAAGTTTCATACAATGTAATACTTGTAATTACAAGTATAAATACTTGACATAAAATTATGAATGACCTAATCAACAGCCTTGAAACAACTATTTCAAATTTAAACAAACTTACTTCTTCGGCAAAATGTTCCAATATATCACTCAAAAGTTGCTTACGGGTAGCAGGTGTAATTTCTAGTGGTTTGTACTATATAGAAAATATGATATGTTAATATAAATAACATTTCAGAGTTTAAAAAATATATACAGAAAAAATCAAGATTTTTAGTGTTTTGCACTATGCAGAAAATGACATAATATAAATAACATTTCAGAGTGCAAAAATTTTTTATATATCTATATATCTATCTATATATGTATATATATATATGTGTGTGAGTATGTAATAATAATGCCTCCACTATCTATTAATTCCCTACCTTTAATATTGTCTTTCCCCTTATGTAGAAAGCTCTTGTGATGCTTAAGCAGCCATCATAAAGATGTCATTTTACAATGGATCCCTGGCCACTGTGGAGTCTCTCGCAACGAGTCTGCCGATCTCATGGCCAAGAGAGGTGCATCCATTTCACAAATTTCCAGTGCTGATGTCCCATTTAGTACCATCAAACGCCTTATCCGTAAGTCAGTCAGTGATGCCACATGACAACAGCTCTTTGAAAATAACCATCATAAGCCCTGGTAAATTAGAATGAAAGATATCCCTAAGTGGCTAAGATATAAAGCTGTTACTGAATTTCATCCAGCCACGACTGTTTATCAAAATATCTGTATCACCTAAAAATCATTGCTGATCCTTTCCGCGATCTTCGGGAAATGATGGATGAGATTTACCAGCTTCGCTGTTCTACTCTCCGAAAGATTTCCCTTTCCAATCATTAATGGGAGGCGAGGGACTTACTGAGTTCATAGACTAATACTGCAGTCAACTTTTAATGCTGTCATGTTTTTGTTCTCTTTTTTTCTATGTTTTTCCACTCAGTTGTGTTTTAAACTTGCCTTCAGAAACAAAAAAATATATAAAAAATTGTCTTTTCCTTTATGAAACTACTTGTTTCTGTTAGTGGTACTTGGCTGTTGCACTAGAATATCCTCTCATATACTGTACATATACAGTTATGTGGCAAAAAGAAATTGATTTTCAATTGTCTTGTTAGGAGAGTCTAACTGCTTGTCACTTATTAAATATCCAAAATGTGTACAAGTTAATAAACTTATTATTCCCATCCACTGGATTGATTGATCGGATTTAGTAACCACACAATGACTACAAACCAAGAAGCCAATGCATGCTATAAAGATCCTTTCAAGTATTTCTAATTCCAAATTTGTTACATATATATATATATATATATATATATATATAATATAAAAATCCCTATATCCTTTTCAAATTTTAGTCTATTCTAAATTTCCTTGGGCATTGAGCTATTTTCGCTTCCGATTTTAAAGACAAAAGAGCTGCGTAGCGTGCCCCAAAATAAAAATAATTGCACATAAAATACGTAACCTCTGACATCAGAGTCAGAGCTAGCCAATTAGTATTCCTATTCAAGATCACATGACGAGCGACCTCAAACAGTCTATAAAAGACCCTCCATCATGTAGAGGTATGCACTTTTCGGATTTCTGTTGCCTAGTAAACTGCCATCATTGATGTTAAAAAATGGAAAAATAAAAAGTACTTCTTCTTCTTCTGGGGTACTACAGCCTACTGCTGGACAAGGCCGTCCCAATAAGTTTACGCCATCTGGCCCTATCTAAGGCAATACTCCTCCAGTCTCCCCTATATATAGTTTTTATATCATTCTCAATGGCATCAAGCCACCTACTTGGTGGCTTTCCTCGCTTTCTAGCTCCCATAGGTTTGGTAAATGGGAGCTTTTTTATTGGATTTGTGTCTTCAGTCCTGTATAAATGACCCAACCATCGAATCCTGTGGCTTTTTATGACCTTGACAATGTCAGGTTGTCTGAATTTTCGGTAGATTTTGCGATTAAACATTGATCTCCAAACGCCATTTTCGCAAATTGCACCAAATATTTTTCTTATCAATAGTTTATTTTCATAAGATTTAGTCATTGTCCAGCACTCGCAGCCATATAGTATGATGGGTCGTAATAGTTTTATATATATTAATTTTAGTGTTACGGCCAAATGATTCGAGATTTAAACTGATTTTTGAGGCCATGGTAACATCTATATAAAAAGTACTTGCTGATGTGAAAAGAGAATTGTGTTATTGGCTTCGACTACGTTTATCCCCAGTGTGATATGCTGGCTCCGGTCATCATTCCCACGGGGTCGGTATGTTACATATATATACACAGGTAAAAAACTGATGAACAGAAAGATGGAAATACAGAATTCCGGATTCTCTATTTAAGTTTCTATTTTAAAATACAGAGTTTCTCAAAAACCTTGACATATTTTAAAAATTTATACAAAAAAAGTATACAAGGTAGGAACTAGAAATTCACATATGTGTTACAATATATATTCGAGTTTTTTTTAGTATAGTCAATGAATTTCAGTAAGTGTAACTTTTGTGGCACAGAGAACATCTAGTTGGTAATCAATCTCAGCATATGTGCATCTTTTGAGTTCTTCAACACTACATCCGATTATCAAGGATACTTCTGGTTTTCTGAAACTTTTTATACCAAACTAAAATGTTGTTACGATTTGGAGGATCTTTTCCAAATTTTGTTGCACTTGTGAAACAAATTCCATTTTGAAATACCAGCCAACACATATTACTTTCTTTGATGAGTAGTCATTTTACAACTTTCGCTATGACAGAACAACTAGAGCCATCTGTTCAAATTTTCTAACAGAGAAAAAAACTCTGATATATAAGGTAACACATCTGTGAATTTCCAGTTCTTATCTTGTAAACTTTCTTTCGTATAAATTTTTAAAATGTGTTAAGGTTTTTTGGGACACCCTGTATGTCTTAAAATGTTCTTTTTAAATATGTTACTGACAACACAGAACAAAAAGCTTTCTTCCTTTACAAAATATCCTTCTATAACACATGTGAAAAGGTAAAGTGATATTAATTAACATGTATCCAGTTACTCTAACAAATTCCTCTAAATTGCAGTTACTCTAAATTGTAGCAGGATTGGTTTGGTTTGGAGTGCTATGGTCATTTTTTGCTACACAAGGGCTGAATAGATCGGGACCTACAGCTTAAAGCCGATTCCGAATGGCTACAAACATCCATGCCAAGAGAGGGACTTGAACCCACACACTCTGGTACTGAATGCCAGCATCCTAGCCATTTGGCCATTGTCTGGCAAATTGTAGCAGGAAAACGAATGTAGAAAATTTTTCAGTCAGTTTTGTAGCTATCAGAATGAAACGGAATAAATATAACCATAGTTTATAAATAGATAGTTAAAAATGTTACTTTAGTTTTACCCCAATTATATAAAAATGCATTTCAAATGTAATAATATTATTGCACCAAGTAACAAAATGATAGACAACTAGGAAAGTTACCACAGCAATAATTAGTAAGAAATCTCGCCAGGCTGTAAGAAGAGCAAATGGAGCATGAAAGTCAACAGAACTTGAATCAAACATCTGGGTAAAATCACCCGAGGATAACTTGGAACTAGTGGCATGAATAATCTAAAAGAAATTGAAAGAAATTAACTACGCAAAAACTAAATGGAAATATAAATATCTTTTAAACTAGGAACTTACCTTTGACCATTCTACAAGCAAATTCATTTCATGAATTTCAGAAAAAATTCCTTTAATATGCTCATTTAGTCCTTTTCTAAAGAAAGAAGTAATAGTAATTATACTTCCCTGATCAGCAATCCGATAAATTATTAAAAAGAGTAGTTTGTAATTAAGAAGTGAAATTTTGCTTTTTAAATCAATACAGAAAAAAATTTACAATTTCATTATTAATTAACAAATTCTAATAGGTAGATACATGTTATATTACTACATATTTAAAGCAGTCAGACCAATGGGAACTTTCCATCTCATCTAAAGATATGTTGATAGGTAAAATTGGGCATTTCTACCTATCTTTTGTAACAGCTACATTTTTAATGCCATCAAAATTAATTTATTATATACATTACAAAAAGCAAATTAATTTGTGAGCCCAGTAATAAATACTCCAGATAACTTGAAACAATTACAGAAATAACATCAATGAATTATATTTTAATGTACCAAAAATTTGATATTATATAACCAGCGTTGGTTTATTAAAAGTTTTAAGTATAATTTTTCAAGAAGCAGAACATAATTGTTATTTCTTTTGATAATAACAGTGCAAATTCTCTCTGATATTTTGCTAAAACAAACAAATGCTCTCTATCAGCAGTCAAAATTGTTTGTTTCTGAAAAGAAAAACTAGATACATTTAAAAGAAAAAAATAAATTTCTGGTAGTCTCTTCTAATGAAACTGTCGCGGGTTATTAACGTAGGATTACTTATTGTTGCTTAACTCTTTTTTTTTTACTACAATAAAATTTCTACGTATGAAGAAAAGGATAAGTGATAATCCTATGCAGAATAGGTCAATAAGTTACAAATGTCTTCTCTGCCACTCTTGATTTATAACTCGTGATGACGGTTTTAGCATCATAAATTTTGCTTTACCATGGGCCATTATAAAGGAATGTAATCCTACATTAAAAATTTAAATGTTCTGTTTAGATCGTTATTGAAAGTTTTGGGTTTTCTTTGCTTTAATAAAATAGGGTCAAGGTTTCGAAATATCAGTCACAAAATTTAAAAAATTATTTTGATAAGAGCAACATTTTCAAGAAATAAATAATGTTATAAGACATGAATTCACAAATTAAGAATATTTGGATCAAAATCTGTTTCCTACTTAAAACAGATAAATTCCTAAAATGCTGCAATAAAGTTGCAACAAACCCTAAAAAAAGGTTCTGACATTTTTACAAGATTCCTGACAAAGATTCCTTAGAAGATTCATGACTCATACTTAACAGAAAATATGAGTCCTTTTTAGCTAAACACCTCAAGACATTATTGCAAAAAATACAGTAAATTGGAGATAAAAAATATTTGTTAAGGCAAAAATTACATAAATGGTAAAATATGATTTGAATTAACAAACCTCACAGCTTCACTGTAGAACACTTCAAGAGCCAAAGTCCTAATGATGTAAGCATTAATAGCAGGATTTTCATCAGAAAACTTCTCGTGTATAAGATTATAGCATGTTAACTTCCAAAATTGAGAACTACACAAGAACATAAAAAAAAATTAAATCTGGGGAGTATTGCACACAATTTAAAAGTAAGCAAACACTTGAATATATATATTAAAAAAACATACTCTTTTTTCAAAGCTTCCATAGCCAAAGCTTGATGGCCAGCCCACAGAGCATGAATAAATTCTACAGCTGCACAGAGAAGATCCACTGGAAATGAATTTTCTTGCTACAAGGAGTCAAATTTAAAATTAATTAAAGTAACGATAGCAGTAAAGTATTTAAGAAACAATAAATGTAATCAATGTAAGTAATGACCACTTAAAAACAGTTTAGATGATAATTTTACTCAATTAGAATGACTTCTAGTTTGGAATTTCACGGGTTGTAGAAATCCAAAGACAATAGCTCTCCAGAGAACTGATCTTTATCTTACTGACATGTTTCCAGCGGAACATTAACAAATAAAATGGAAGATCAGCTAATGATTTAACAAGTTCTTGGGCAGATAGGGTAAATCCAATACAATGTAACATTATTTACTTTCATTTGTTGCCTGGAGACTGGACATGACTGCCTTGCTAAACATCTATACAGTATTGGTATATATAGCAGTCCTTTGTGCACCTTGTGCAACCAGAACTTTGAAATGGACAAAGATCATTTACTAAGTTGTTCTTCATTGAACGAAGAAAACTTATACAGTCGATATTGGTGGGCTAGGGAGTTGATGCAATTGACATCCAGTGACTGATTTTCTTTCATGTTTATGTATTTCATATTTGCCGTTTTGATGCAATTATTCTTCTTCTCTAAGTTATTGCTTTTGTATTGTTCAGCTGTTCTATTTTTGTTTAAATGCTCCAATCTCATGCATCTCTGATGCATGGGAGCCAATGATGTACAATCAAGTGCTTCTGCAATAAAAAAAAAATAAAAAAACTTCCATTTGTAATGAGTTTCTTATAATTCATAACCAATTCTAGTTCCAAATTTAAAAATTGATAAATATCTATTCATCAGATTTTGAAGTGGAAGAAGTCTGTATTTCAAAGAAGTAAAAGAAAAAAAAGAGAGAAAACAAAAAAATATGAAATTATAATAATTAAATATTAAATAATATCCTCCTTTTTGAAATCAGAATATAACTGATAGATAACACACCAAGAAACAAATTTATGACCCTAAATTTTGATAAAACAAAAAAACATACCTGATCATTTTTATTTTTCAATATTCCTTTGACACATTCCAAACAACTTTTAGATTGTTCTTCCTAAATTTAAAGAGAATACACAAATCATAAAACATGAAATACAAATATTGCTCATAAGTTTCATCAAAAGTCCTTACATAGATTTATAAAATGCATTATATGTTACTGCACTTTAAAGAACAGGAACATAGAAAAGGGATTTATAATTTTAGTTGCCTGAGTAAGCATAAACTGAAACGTGTAGAGAAAGAGTACATGTGTATGCCCGTAGATAACATTTTATTTAATAAAAACCCAGCATGAAACATGACAAGTACTTCGAGTTCTATTAATGATATTCAACAAATAGTTTATAGCCATATAAACTGTGGGTACTAGCTGAAAACCCACACTTTGCCACGGAGTACATTCAAATTAAATACAACGGTCAATGTATGCAATTAATGCCAAAAAAATAAATACATAATATATATATGTATAATAAATACAATGATAAATGTATACAATTGATGTAAAAAAAAACAAAAAAATATATTTATAAAAAAATCGTGAGATATTTTTATAGACAAAATAATGTAGAAGAAAATATTCAAATTAAATCTAATAGGACATACTAAAGAATATAGTACAGTTTGAGGAACATATCTTTTACTTTATTTGAATATTTTTTTGGATAATGTCCAATCATCTGCCGCATTAGCAAGGGAAATTTTTTTTTGGTCTCTTTCATTGTTATGGACGTGACGATAAATTTATTTAAAGTACCAGAAAAAGAAATCACGTGATCAGCATTTAATAAATTAAATTCTAAAATTTAATCTTTAAAAATTCACCAAAAATCAGAAAATGGAGGTAAAGATTCGAAAAAGATTTCATTTTAAAGGAATTTTTATGATCTTTCTCATGATATGAATTTCATAACCCTCAAATTATTATTTTAAATGCAAACTTAAAAAAAGTTACTAAAACAGCTTAAAAATTTAATTTAAAAAAATCTAAGAAGAATTTTTCAAAAATCTTTCTTAGTGCATCCCTACACTATAAGAAGAATTACCATGCAAAATTTCAGCCCTTTAGGTCCAGCGGTTTGGTCTGTGCATTGTATGTCAGTCAGTGAGTCAGTCAGTTACGGAACTGTTTTATATATATAGATTAACTAGTACCCTGTTCTCAATGAGACACAACATTTAACACATTGTAAATTCTGAATACTACAATAATAATAATTATAAATCACACATCTTAAATATATTTTAAATAAATTTTAAAACATTATGAAGCCCTACTAACATTTTTTTAAGAAAATGCAAATTCAATGATCTACAGTTAAAGTGCTGCATTCATAAGGCAGGACCCTGGATTTAAAAGGAACAAATATTTATTCATTTTAAAATAGAAAATATCTTTAAACTAAAACCCGATTCATCTACGAAAATATGAACAAACCTCATTATGCTCATCATCTTTGTTACGAACATTAATAAACATTTCAATTAACCCTGGTTGCTGTGCCACACATACAGTGAGGAACTCCAGTATAGACACCTTCAGACGAATATTTTCGTAGGGAGATTTCAAACGAGCTAAGAAATGATCACGGATCGATTCAGCTTCCGACCCAAAACAAGCCAATAGAGACATTGGGAATTCCTAAAGAAAACAATCAATTTATAAAATGAATCATTAAATGAGTAATTAGTAAGATTAAAGCCAAATAAAATAAGTCAAATAATATGAGTATCAATGGAACATATACAAAAATATTTCTTAAATAAATGTTAACTTTATCTACTTTATTACTAATGAGCCATTATTCTTCATATTTTCTACAAGAAAGTGCATTCCTGAAATACTAAGTCTTTCGCTTGAAGAATCTCCTTATGGTAAAAATCCCTTACATTTGTCATATTTCTGCTTAATAATTATGGCAATAATTAACAGTAGGGGTCAACTTTAAAAAGAGGTCTGATTTTGAAACATATTTTACTTGCAACCAGTTACATCTGCATAACTTAACAGAAAAGCATGAAGAGCCCCTGTACACTGATGCCTGACATGACACATCAATGCATTATTATGGTATAGCTTCGGTAATTGACCACAAGAATACTCAAACTTGTATTTCTCTGCACTTTTCCCTGCAGGACTGACAAACAATAAAATAGTATACATCAGTTCCCATGAAATAACTGCCATTTTCTCAATTGCAAAGAAGGAATGTTGTGATAGAAAGCCTAGAGATCAATTAAATGATTTGGCTTGGCCATAACAATAGTTAAGGTCTTTTTACAAACATGTACTATTTATAAACAAATTATCTGTACATATTATTTACAGTAAAATATGAACAGGGTATGGCAGAATGGACTCTCATATTTCAAAGGGTCATAAGAAACAAATGAAACAATTTACAAAAAAAGCTTTATATTTTTTAAAAGTACTAACAATCTAGTTTTTTTTCCCTCTAGGTTTAAAAAATTACATTACTCAAGAGGTGCCTGTTTTTTTGCATCTATTTTTTTGCGATTCTCTGGAGTCTTCCATCACTATGTTGGTCCTCTCTGGCCGAATGGCAACAACTTCCCCATGGACTCAATGCCTATTTTCAAGTGTTCTAATGTTCAGAGACAACCCTTTGGTTTCTTTGCCAGGTGATGGCCAAATGGCTATGGCGCTGGCATTTGGTCCAGAGCTTGTGGGTTCAAATCTGACTTTTGGCATGAATGTTTGTAGCCATTCAGAATTGGCTTTAAACTGTAGGTCCTGGTCTAATTAACCCTCGTGTAGCAAAAAGTTGACCTTGGCACTCCAAACCAAACCTTGGTTTCTTTGGTAATGTAGACCTACTTGTTCTCATGCTTGAAACCCATCACAGGATTGTTTTTCGATCAGGAGTAGCATCCATTGCATAGGGCCCAAAGTGCATCCTACATGTACTCATTATATCTAAAGAATGCCTCAATAACGAATCATTGATGCTCACTGGACCCACTCAAGGTGTCTACCATAGCTGCCAACCTCCCAAGAAAAAAATAAGGAACACAGCGCACGACCATAAATTGTATGGTGCAACAACATTATAAACATAAACATTAAATTGTAAAAAAGCATGCTTACTTTGGTTTCTTACCATATTTCATACTTGACAGAATAAATACACAAAGAAAAAATAACAGTAAAATAGATAACTTATTTAAATACATTTATTGTTACAAAAATTTAATGAATAGCATAAATTTCAATTAAGAGATGCATGTGTACAGGATTTTGCCTTTTTTAAAAATTATTTATCGTAAGTTTGTTTATAGCATGGTTCAGCCGTACGGGACTTTGCAACTAAAATTGCTTGCAATGTCTCAGGCTTAAGAGAGTTTCTGAAATCAGTTTTGTTTCTGCGAACCAAACTAAAAATTCTCTTGCAGGCAGCATTACTGTGTGGAAATGTTAATATACCGAGCATCAGTCTTGAAAGTTTTTCAAATTTTAACTTTCCAAGAGGTCACTTTTCTTTTGAGAGGTTTGCCCACTATCTAACAACTCTTTCTTCTGCTAAGATATCTGAAGGGATTTCGGCAAGCTGGAAGTTTAAAAATTCGATTTCTAAAGCATCAATGGCCTCAAATTGAGATTCATCATCTTTTATAAGTAATAAATTGGGATTTTTCCCCACAAAATACCTCACAGCAGAAAAGTGATTTTCTTGGCATTTTGAGATATCCACAACTTTAGCATGCTCTAAAAGTTCCGAATCATGAGGAAAATTAGCAACTATATAGCAACAAGATATATAATATTTTCTAACACAAGAATATAACTGTAAAAGTTTGCTTTCAGACAATTCATTGACAAATTCTGATGTTTCGGAATAAAATCAAATTCTTCAGAATACTTAGGGATATAAGTCTGGATCCTTTGCATTTTAGAGATATTTAGCGTGGTGCAGACGGAGGGAAAACACCGATTTGAAGGATCGAAATGCTGGGCAGGGCAGGGAAGGGCAGTGCAGTAGATGACATCATAGCAAAGAGAATGGACAGAACTCGCAATGCAGGAGGAGAAAATATGAATCTCGAAAACGCAATGTAGGGGAAGAAAAGTAAATGGCACTGTGGAAGTAAAACTACGGGACATTTTTGCCTGAAAACTTATTTTCGTAACAAAGCTTAAAAAATGGAACGAATACGTTTTTTACGGAACACTTGACACGTATGTGTCTACTGACAACTAGAAAATCTGCCGAATTGATGCCACCTCTCACACCGCTCACACCTCCAGCACTCCCTTAGCAGTGACCTTCAGAAATGTGGAGTCCATTTTGCCTCACCCTGTATTATCTACAGTAAAATATGTATCTATACCTGTATAGAACAGAAACCTTAACAAAATAAAGGAATAGCTTAAATATAAATGTCAAAATAATCTAAAAATTATAAAAACTCAAGATAAAAATCTCACTTTAGCAAATCGTTTTAACAACTGAACAGCTAAGGTTGCCAAGTTTGGGTTATAGTGCTGGAAAGCATAATGAGCAACAGTTAATACAACTTGAGGCTGATTGACATGGCCAGGTGTTGAAAACAAAACTGCTTCAAGAGGCGAGACATCCCTTTTCATAGTTTTATCACCAATGCAGTTGCGGAGTAATAACAGTCGATTTAGAACAGATAGAGATAGGCGTATCATACCTGAAACTTGGTTTCCAAATTCACTGTAAAATATCATGAAAATGAAAGAGATATTTTTATGATTGTATTTAAACAACAAATGCACTTACATGAAATAAATAGCTCATTGAAATTGATAAAAAAGATAACAAATATAAAAAATTGCAGACTTAATACTTTGAATTTTAAAGAATTTATAAGGAATATATATACATATATATCAGTTCACAAACAAGGGAGAAAGCAAGGTCTATAATTATTAAGACTGCATCAGCATTTGATAACTATATCGAACATCTAATTAATTATATTTATATCTAACAGTTATAACTATTATAACAAAATTCTATAACACATTAACTACTGTCACATTTGTTCATACTTAGTACACATTACAAGTTGCAACCTTTATGACTTTCCTTTTACGTACTTTATATACCACATCTGCAAGACCATTAATTTTAAATTAAATTATGACTTTAAAGAAAATTTCTATTAACGTATTAATTATCATAATTTTTCTTCCCATTAGTAAATCTTTAAATAAAATAACAATTGTTGCTAAAGATAAAATAAAGGGATTTATAAGAAAATTTTCCCTCTAAGTCAAATGATATCAAGCAGAAAAAGTTTGACATATTTCAGTTAATAGAACAAATGATACAGGAGATTACATTCTGAACAAAACAGTATATACAGAAAGAGTTACCACAGATGATCAAAGATCTAACAAAAGTAAAAGGGGTGCAAAAAGTAAAAGGTTCTCTGAAAGGGCTAAAAACAACTGTGGTGGCCCAAACTGGATTTTTGGCTTATAATTATTAATAAAACTAAACAAGGCAAAAACTTAATCTTGCAGTTGACTACCTAGAATCAGTCTCAAACACCAATTTAAAGCGTAATATATCCCTCAGAAAATATGGTCAATATCAGATAATTTTTAAAACTAGGAATTTAATTAAAACATGATTAATTACATCTTTTACTTACTTTTTTTAACCTTTTACTTTTGACTCATTTTTCAAAACTTTTTAATTTGTTCAGTTTAAAAACAAATTTCAAATTCTTACAACCTCCCTAAGATAGCAACATGATCCTCGAGAGTGTTGCAGCTCACCCGTTTAAAAACACTGACCAAGGCTACATTAAATACATACACAAATAATCTTATGAACATAAAATAATTGATTTATTACACCTGTATTAAAAAAGGGAGAACTTATAAAAGAAAAACTTTGAACAATCATGAATAAATATTTACACCAGGGCCTTTTTATCACATGGGCAAAACAGGACTTTGCCCAGGGCCCCCTGATGCTAGGGTGCCCCAAAACCCCCCTTTGTGTATGCACCTAGTACTTCTATTAGTATGTATAGCCCATGGATAGTTCTTATTTTTATAAATGTTCATAAGGGGGGGGGGCCCAAATAGCATCTGCCCAGGGGCCCCCAGCGTTCATAATCGGGCCCTGATTTACACCAGAGATGGCTGTTTAGAGGGGTCACAAGCTAGAGAAGATTCACTGTGTGTATATATATATCTATATCTATAAAGGAAGAAGTCCTGACTTATATATACATACACGTATCAACGACCAGCAAAAACTATTGGAGATACAGATATCAAATTTTAGGAGCTTATTACTTTTGTGCTGAAGGCGTCATTTAAGAAGCGATTTTTCAAAATTCGCCCCCCAAGGGGGGGAGGGGGGCAAAACGTGTTTTTTACATATTCCTTCATATCTCAAAGAAGGATATTTATATCCATAACATTCTTGCTTTAAAATGTAAGTAACATGAATACCTAAAAACCAATTTCAGGATTTTTCAAAATTAGGCCCCCAAGGGGGGGAGGGGGAAAAAACGTGTTTTATCACATTTTCCTTCATATCTCGAAGAAGAAAACAGATATCCATAAGATTCTTGCTTTAAAATGTAAGGAACATAAATACCTAAAAACCAATTTCAGGATTTTTCAAAATTCGCCCCCCAAGGGGGGGAGGGGGGCAAAACGTGTTTTTTACATATGCCTTTATATCTCAAAGAAGAAAATCGATATCCATAAGATTCTTGCTTTAAAATGTAAGAAACATGAATACCTAAAAACCAATTTCAGGATTTTTCAAAATTCGTCTCCCAAGGGGGAGAGGGGGGCTAAACGTGTTCTTACGTGTTTTATCTATATATATAAAGAAATCAACACCCAGCAAAAACTATTGGAGATACAGATATCAAATTTTAAGAGCTTATTACTTTTGGGCTGAAGGCGTCATTTAAGAAGCGATTTTTCAAAATCGCCCCCCAAGGGAGGGAGGGGGGGGCAAAACGTGTTTTTTACATATTCTTTCGTATCTCAAAGAAGGAAATTGATGTCCATAAGATTCTTACTTTAAAATGTAAGGAACACGAATACCTTAAATCCAATTTCAGGATTTTTTAAAATTTGGCCCCAGGGGACGGGGAGGCTTAACGTGTTTTTCACGTATTCCTTCATATATCAAAGAAAGAAACAGATATCCATAAGATTCTTGCTTTAAAATGTAAGGAATACGAATACCTAAAAACCAATTTAAGGATATTTCAAAATTCGGCCCCCAAGGGGGTTAGGGGGGGCTAAACGTGTTTTTACGCGTTTTTTACATATTCCGTTATATCTCAAAGAAGGAAACAGATATCCATAAGATTCTTGATTTAAAATGTAAGAAACACGATTAAATGTAACAAACACGATCAATGTCACGATTTTTCGACATTCGCTTTAGATTTTGAAAAAATTGCTAGAAACAATCCAATAATTTATATTTCCTATATATCACCATTTTGAACACCAAATTGGTGGTAGGAGAAAAGAGAGAGATCAACCTTAATTAAATGAAGTGTGGAAAGGTGTGTGTGTGTGTGAATTGTATATATTTCGGTTGTTAGTACGTATACATCTAGAGCTCAGGTTAACTCCATTCATTTTTATTATCCTGGGCAACGTGAGGTAATTCTTTGTTTATGAAACCGGCGATTTTCACAAGGGTTTACGGGGAAGCCCTCAAACTCCTCGAAGGGCCGGGATCCAGTGGGTTATCAAATTTGAAAGAAACATTTTAATGCTGACATTAGCATGGGGGGGGGGGGGGGGGGGTTATTATAATATGCTGATGGGATGATGACCAGTGGAGAGGGGTATAGATTGCCATAAAATACAAATATACATATCATACAAGTAAGCTTTATTAAGGGTTCACCCGTGCAACGCCGGGTATATAAAGCTAGTATATATATATATAAATGAAATAACTAATTAACACACACACACACACACATATATATATATATATATATAATTATTATACAGGCAGTATTAAGGTACCAGATTTAAAATATCTTATTCCTTGAATGGCCTTATTTTGAAAAAACATTAACACATACATACGTGAGTACTTAAGACAAAAAACCTACCTATTTTGCTTCAGTATGGTTTGTTGAATGACATCTTCACCAGTACAAACTATTTTAAGAAGAGTTTGGCCTGCCTCAAAATGCAATAAGCAATATATACATAGCTCTTGTACTCTTCCCCTGTACCATAAAATAATATATAGTGTACAATTAAAGCACCAAAACTAACACAATACGGTATTTAAATAAAATTTACCAAATAAATTGATTATTTGAATTAAATGAAACTTGTTTATCTGCATTATAAATTTACATGTGATATTTTGTTTGCATGTGTATTTTGTTTTAATAGCAGAGTAATTTTATTTTGCCAACATAAGTAAATAATAAAAGACCCCTCATAAATGAAAAAAAATCAATGATATATGTACTTTTTAAAAGTATGTACACCAGACTAGGGGTCTCAGAAGCCCGAGTCCCCCCCCCCCAGGTACCTTAGCATCAACAATTTTTTGAATGAATTTTCTTTATATAAGTACAGTCAAATCCGATTAATTGGACCACCAGTTAATCGGACCAGCCACTTATTCAGACCGAATCCTTAAGAACCGTAACAAATCCTATTGCATAAGCCTAATAGGGCATGTTCGTATAATCAGACCAGCCAGTTATTAGGACCAAAATGATCACGTCCTGATGTGGTCTGATTAACCGAAATCGACTGTACATATATATCATTGAATTTTTTAAAGGAATAACTAAAAAATTTTAAATAATAAGAGATTTCATGCCTACTCACAAAGTTTTCATCCTGTGTTGATCAACGGAAAATATATTGTGAAGTAAGCGTAAACACTTCTGACCTATATGAATATGAATGATCACTTTAAATTAGTTAAATTAAATTATACATACCTGAAAGTAGACAAATTTTAATAGATTAAATAAACAGAAATCAATGGAGAAAGAAAATTTAATTTTATACAAGACATTAGACAATATATTTATAGAACTTACAATGATATAACGAGAGGACAGAACATAACAGGCAAAAAAAAAAATAAAATTATATAGCGAAAATAAGACTAATAAAAAAACACTGTGACTGAAAATTATTAAAAGTACAGTGATTTCCACTTATAAGAATCACGTTTGTTATTACTGATTTTGATTCTTATAAGTGGTTGATTCTTATAGCCGAAATTTAGGTTTTTGGACAGGCACACACACACCTATATATACATATATTAGATAATTTACCATAAAATACTCTGTAATTTACGTTAATTATCTTTTATTAAAATTATTTTTTTATAATTTTAAAAATACAACTTAAATTCTAGACCTATAAGTAGATACACATGATTATAGTAAGAGAAGAAAAAAAATTCATTATTTGTTACAAGTTACAACATACCTGCTTATCAGTTTTAACATTTCAACTACAGGAAGGGAGCAAGAAAGAGTTTTCTATGGTAGTTTGACGTCATGAAGTTTTCAGGAGGCTGTTTATACCTCTTTCAATACCGATGGTCTCAGATGAAGATTTCCCTTCTAGCTTATGTCTCACGGTTTGATAACATGCTGAATCTACTAATGTCACGTTTGCCTAAGTGATAGTGGACACTTCGAAGATTTAAGTGTTTTTAGGGTCGAGGAAGCCGCAACCAGGATGTGGGAGGTGGGAAAAAAGAGTCCCTATTTTTGTTTGTCATAGTGATGCGACATCGATAACAAAACATCGATGTTTTGAAACATCGATATTCAATATTAAAACATCGATGCTAATAAAACATCGCCCAAAAACCATCGATGTTTTTAAACATCGATGTTTCAGAACATCCATTTTTTAAAAATGGTTTAGTAATATCTAACATTAATGTTACTTCCGTTAGTCGTAGGCGGAGGGGGGTGATTTAATTTTACTCTCTGATTGGGCAGGCACAAATGACAAAAACTTGGTTGCTTTGGGCTACATCGATGACTTAAAATTCTCATTGTGAATACCGCCATGTTTTGCCTTCAAATGGCCAAATAAATTCGTGGTATTGCCAGAAGTTTTGAGGGACTTAAGGCAAATATTGCATTTTGCTAATTTGTCAGAGGTTTTGTAAAAATATTTCTAAACGGTACTTTTGGGAGGCATCTTACTAATAATATTAACGCCAACTTATATAAAACCAGAACAAAACAAAAACTTAAATGGATGCACTCGTGTATATATTATTTGTAAAATAAAACCCCATGGAAGGTTTTGGAGTGTCAGGCAGATTCCAAGCGCTCTGATTGGTTCATTGGTTGTTGATTGCCATTTGTCTGTTTGCTAAGGAATCATTCCCCCTTTTGTATTCGTCCTTTTCAGAATTCAGACTTACATTTACTGAGTGTGAAAATTATGCTACGTGGTAAATTTTTTTTATTACGGTACTTTTTCATTACAAAAAAAAACATCGAGACAACGTAAAACATCGATGTTAAAAAAACATCGGCTTCAATAAATCGATGTTTAAAACATCGACATCGATGTCGCATCCCTAGTTTGTCAGTGGAGAAAAGTGAAATTGGACCCGTATGGGTAAAGATGCCCCCCGGGTCAAGCTAATAGAACAGTGTTTAGCTAAAGCGTTTAAGGGGAAACTATTATGTTATGTCGAACAAAGAAAGGGATAAATTTTACGTATTCCATCCCATCTTATCAACCTTTCTAAATATTATTATTATTATTATTTAAAAAAAAAAAAAAAAAACCACCTTTTGATGGTTTAAGCTGCTTTTTTTTTGGAAAAATGAAAGGAAAGTGAAAAGTGTAAACTGATTCTTAAAACCAGTGGATTGATTCTTTAAAGCAAAAATTTTAACATGGAAATAATACATTTGTTTTTGTTTTCGCGATATTGATTCTTATAACCACTGAACACTATAAGCGGTGGTTACTGTATATATATTTTAAACAATTATCACCAACTCTTAGTTGAATAAATGTATAAAAAATAACTACCAATTTTCTATCTATTTTATAGACAAACTTATAACAAACATTTGAGTGAGGTATACTACTTACCCAAAAGTAGTCGTTGCTGAGGATCTACATAATACCATTTATGGAAACAAGAAAATATTTCCCGCATTACAAATATAACACAAGCCAGAAAATTCTCATCATCTTCAGACACATTCTGTAAAGTTTAAAAGTAAAATCAAAATTTTAGGTGACAAAATATTTTGCATATAAGTTTAATTAAAAATAAAATTGAAAGAGAAATAAACGAATTCAACTCAAGGTCAAACATGATGGCAATCAAGTAATTACAATAAGATAAATTAGTAAATAATATAATGAAACATTCAAGAAATGCAAATGCAGGGTTGGTACTCATTTTAAAACAGTTTAAAATTTTCAAAATGATTCTTCCTTAAAAAACAAGATTTTAAAGCAAATAGAGGATATATTGTTCTACTGTCAGGTAGTAATGAAGCTGTGAATATCGTGCTTTTTAGTGGGGAGTGTAAGACCTTACAGATTTTCAGAGAGGGCAAATTTATGGCTCCCGTCTGCTTGGAGCCTCTGTCGCCACAACCTTCAGGATACTGGATGATTTCCAAGCTATCTATGTATATAAAACGCGTAGGTATGTGGCACAAAAATCGACGATATTCCTACACTTCGAATGGCAATGACTGCAACTACCAGATGTAAACATTAGCAGTCAACCGTGCATGTGTAATGACTTGACGATAGCACGTAATTTGGTACTCTTCAATTGCTGCATTTTACTCGTGAATAATTTTAATTTATTCACGAGAAGATTTTTATTTATTCATTTATTCATTTGTTGGTTTTTCTAAATGTATCTATGAGGACAAACTTGAGACAAAATATGTTTAGACCTATCAAATTCAGTGTTTAGTCATGGACAGTTGTATGTAAGTTTATCTGAGTCCGTATTTTTGATTCTGTCACTGTAGTATCTCCTACTTCTGAAATACTCAACTGTGTATATTATTTTAGGAATATCATAGTTAAATATTATTAACTGCATTATAATACCTTAATAGTAAGTAAGAGTTAATTTTCTACACTTCTTTTAGTACTGCTGAATTTTTACTCCATTTTATAAGTGAAGAAATTTTCCCAACAATTTTTTATTTGATATGATTAAGTGTAGATATCTGAATTGTGAACAATAGTACCTACAGAGGGTGATGTAATCCACACTATATTTTAGTACTTGCTGAATTTTTACTTCTTTTTTTAAGTGAAAAAATGTTCTCCAATAATTTCTTATTTGATGTAATGATAAAGTGTAGATATCCTAATTTTTAAAATATTGCATACAGAGAGGGATGTAATTTTGAAAATCATTGGTGTTGGGTTTCTCAGTCTTTAACCCGTTCGTGACCAGCGTCCCGTATAAGCGACGCAACGATTCCACTGTTATCAGACCAGCGTCTCGGATAAGCGAAGAACTCGAATCATCACGGGGAGCCCAGTGTAACGTATAAGTAACTTGAAAATGGAACGATTTGTTTTAATTTTTAAATGCTAGTAGATGGCGCTAAATGGTAACGGTTTTCACAACAGTCGAGTCATATGGCATTTGACCTTCATGTACGGGCATTAGTTTCTGTTTTTCTGTTCTGTGCTTCTGGATTTGATAGATTTATTGGTGTAAACAAACTGTGAATCATGGCTCTTTAAAGTGCACGTATGTGTTAAAGGGACGCCGGTGTTTTTATTTATTGGTTTGCTTTTTCGTTAGGAGAATATGGTGAAGTGCATCTAACTGACTGTACAGGGTATGAGAGAGAAATATTTCTGGGTGTTTTTTGTAGATGTTTTGGATATTTTTTTTCTTTTTCTTTTTCTCAAACACGAAATCACTTTGTCGCTAGACAAAGTGATTTCGTATATACATCGCCTGTATATACATCATGAGACTGCTGGCCATTAATTTAAGGGGTGGGGTTATATTTAGTTTCATTCCGTTATCCATGGCTAAAAGACCGAGATACCTAACTAAGAGTGAAATAATATGTGTTGTAATCAAAATATGGGAGGTGTTGACACTGGCAATTCTATCATTAATCACTATCCAGCATTTAGAAAAACAGTGAAATGGCATAAAAAGCTGTTTTTTGGTTTGTTAGATATGGCACTTCTAAATGCAAATGTAATATATTCGAAGGTAAAAGGAGAGAAAATACCCGCTTTGGAATTCAGATCCAGAGTTGTTAATCAGATAATAGAACAGTTCGCAAAACCAAGAAACTTAAAAATTTGTCCAAAATCATCGGGCACTCAACCTTTACGTTTATCTGGAAGACATTTTCCGAAAATTTAAATTGACGAAAAAGGTTATAAAGGTAGAAGGCGATTTTTGTGTGCGCTAAAAAAAGGAAAAGCGAAAGAAAACATCGTATTATAAGTGCAAAATATGCAACGTAGAACTGTGTGTCGATCCTTGTTTTGAACTATTCCACGCACAACAGAATATTTAAATTGGAATTTCATTATCTACAGATAATTATTGCTTAATTTTCTTTTTTTTAAATACTGTATTTGTAACTTTGGTTTCGTGTATACAGTATTTGTTTCCGTGTGTTTAAGTATAATTATAGTATTTTGTATGTTTCATTTATTTCTATTAACGTTATATTCATTTTATTAATACATATTAAGAAGTAGTATATTATATACATAATTTCTAAAATTGAAGTCATTATATTAAAATTCTGATTTAATATGAATTTTTTTGTAAAATTAGGCTTAACTGCTGAAAATGCGTGGGCCGGTGGCGACGCTCCATTTCGGAGCGTTCGGTCCCGTGACTGCGATTCGTTTTCCGCTCGCTGGTCCTCAAGTGGTTAACTCTGTTCTGAAGTAATGGAAATTCACATTTTTTAATCACGATGTTTTAGAATCAGCCTTATAGAGAATTTTGTAATGATTATAAATTTTTTGGCTAAGATACCACTATCACTTAACAACATATTTATGATGGCAGGTAATGATAACATTCTTTTATATATGTTTATTTTAGTTGAGTTGTTTCACAAAAGAAAATATGAAGCTAAAAGTGACCATGCTGGTTGCACAGCGGCTAGTGTTATTGAAAGTCATGACAGCATATAGTTAGCAGAAAAACAGAATAGTGGATGAAAGGGAAAGCTGAGTGAGAGAGAATGATAGGTATTGAAGCAGACTAAGAAAAAGAACATAACTGCAGCCAAAGTGACTATAAAGTTCAATTTGCATCTACAGATTATGACACAAATTGATGCACTTGTTCCTGAGGACAAATGAACTACCCTCATCCCACAACAGCTAGGCCTGATAGCAAACATTTGTGCTCTAAGCATTAACCGCAAGACTCCCATCAATAAAACAAAACTCTTTTCAGCAATTTCCATTGTAATCCTCTAGAGCAGGGGTCCCTAAACTTTTTATCTCGTTGACCCCTTCATACTATATTTGCCTTCTTATCAACCCCAGATTAAGTATTTAACAAAAATATTAAATAACTTTTTGCTTTTCTGATGTTAAGCAATAAGGAGACCTGCATAACAACCCAACAAAAGAATTTATAGTTCCTATACCTATAAAATCCACCCAATAACATTCACAGAAAAAGGAGATATTCTCCATTGTTATTATAATCTTAAAAAATAATAGCAAAATTATGGATAGATGGAAATTTGCCTATAGTTCTTAAACCGTACGTGTCATATTACGTAAAATACACAATTATCGTTGAAAATATAACAAATTATATTGGATGAAAAAAAACCTCTTACTGTCATTTTGCGACTACTACTGAATACCTTACAAATATGTTAAAAAACCTTTTTATTAAAATAGTTTGATATTAGTGGGATGGATGTGTCTGAAGAGAAGCAGCATATTATTGATATTTGGTTGACAATTGGTAAGTTTTAGTCGCAAATCACCACAAATTCCAAAGTTCAATCTGTTCCTCTGTTTTGTTAAAATTGCATTTGTATGGCTAAAACCAGCTTCAACCATGTATGAAGTTGGGAATGCAAGTAAGAAAAGTTCAGCTTCTGCTCTGAGCTTGGGATATTTAGTGGCAATATTGTTATTGCTCCAAAATTCACTAAGGTTTTTATTTTTAAACAATGTCTTAGCTTCGAGATCTACACATATTTCAATCAGTTCATCTTCTAAGCCAGCTTCACTACCTTCATTATCTATTTTTACATTAAATGGTGTAGCAAACCATTCGGGAACATCCATATTCTCCAAGTCTTCGAAACATGCTTTAAAGTCTTTTCATAATATATCAAGATGTTTAACATATATCTTCAAATCATGGTCGGTAATCTTTTCATTTTCTTTTAGTACTTTTTGCAAGTTTGAAAAATATTTAAAATCGGATCGTGCCAGTGAAGATTTAAATAGCTCCATTTATACTTGAAAGGCCATTATGATTGTTTGAGCTTGAACAATTGTAACTTTTTTTTCTCGCAAACACTTCTGTACTTCATTAAATTTCGAATAAAGGTCTGCCAAATAGAACAGATGGTTCTTGAATTGTTTTAACTCATCACATGGTGATGGATCCACATTCTTAAAAAACTGTTCAGATGAGTCATACAAGTCAACAAGCCTCTACAACCACCTTACCTCAGTATACAAACGCAATTGTTTGAAAGTTTCATCATTTTCTTCACATAACTTCGTAAACAGTCGAGAATTGAGAGGATGAGCTTTAATTTTATTAACTGACCTGATGCACACTTAGAGTATCCTGAAGTTCGCCACTTAGTTTTTTGGCTGCAGGATGTGCCTGTGTACGACACAGTTAACAGTATGTACTTTAGGAACCTTTTCCTTCGGAAAGACGAGAAACCCTCTGTAACGGCCTACCATAGTAGGTGCACTGTCAGTAGCTACTGCAGTAATATTCCTGAAAGGAATGCTGTGCTTGTTCAAATAATCTTGCAAACATAAAAAAATTGTCTCATCTTTTGAATCGGTTTCAAGATATTTAGCAAATAGAAATTCATCAACAGTTTCATTCAGGGATGGGCTATGAAACCTAACATAAGCCATGAGAAGATTTGAACTTCCGAAAGTTGATTCATCAAGTTGAATAGCAAACTTACAATGCTGGAGCTCAGAGATCAAAGTTCTTTCCACATCATTGACCATTTCCTTAGTACATTGCTGCACAGTACTTGCACTTAATGGTATGCATTTTAAAACTAGTTGAGAGTCTTTCTTCATAACATTTTCAATTACATCTTTTATAGCTGATAATATAATCTCTTCATCAATAGTATACGGTTTGCCTTTCCTTGCTATATTAAGAGAGATGCTGTAGGATGTCTTCAGTCCTCCTTCTTTATCAACACTAGCAGATGACTTCAAGTATGTATTCAAATTTAGCCGAACTCTCAATTTCTCTTTTTGTTTTTTGAAATACTCAAAATCTTTCTTTTTCTTATCAGAATGGATTTTTTCCAAGTGGTCTTTCATTTTCGCCGGCTTTATAGCATCATTACTGAAAGTTTTTTCACACAATAAACACATAGAAATAGTTTCATTAGAAAACGATGGCACAAAACCATATTTCAAATACTCCTGTGAATACGTCTGCATTTCTTCTTAGCATTGGTAGCCAACATTGTGAGTATTAAAATCAGATTTTTAATGTTAAAACACAATACGATTGCAGCAGAACAAAACAGCAGTTGCAAAAGACACAACTTACTCCCGCACAAGCTATAAAGAACTGCCTGTTTTTTCTCAGAGTGCAGCATTGCCCTGTTTTGCTAACATAGATATTTAGAATTGGAAGGAATTATAATTATATCTAAATTTTATCTAATCAGGACCATTAGATAAGAAAAAGATAATAAAGTATCTAAATTTAATGATTTTCGATATATTACGATATTTTCTCTGTAAAGGATAAAATATCTACATAGACAGAAACTGAAGATAAGTACTTTTTAGGAACTTATAAAAACTGTATGAACCCTGTTAAATGATGCAAACAAAATCCTACAATACAAAATTCATTCAGAAACATTGATGTTTCATGAATATCCATATGTTGGAATGTTTCATTCAAATACTTGCAATTTATCATATTTAAGCTTATGAGGAATAGAATTAAAAAAAAGAGCATTCCTTCCATTGCTGGGATAGTTAAGAAGTTGATAGACTGTTAGCCTTGATATTGGAAGACTCAATTTTGATCCCTGGTCCTGACACCCACTTGTTATAATAGCACCTGCCCATTTCAAATTATGATCAGGGCCTGTTAACACTAGAACTGCGGAGCGGGTCAATTTGACCCAAAACGATGTTTAATTTATCACCACGCGAAAAGTATCGGTTGAAAAAAAAATTCCTTTTATGACTTTTAATATTTTAAGGTGAACAATAATTACCAAATTTAAAAATTCGTAACATAAATAACTTTCCGATTATTAACACTTATACCTAGAACTGCGGAGCGGGTCAATTTGACCCGTAAGAAATGTTATTGCACAAATGACGAAAAACAGATGCATTTTCTCGAACTGTAACTGTAAAATACTTCTACCCCACTCTAGAATTCCTTAAATGGACTATACCAGAAGGGGGAATATTGAAGGCTTTTCAGTCAAGGTCATTATATTAGGTTTGAAGCACGAACTACGTTCGAATGCAGTGAAAAATTACTGTGAATATTTAGAAGATTTTTTGAAGTTTTTTTTAATTCTGTATTTAGTATATGTATAAAAACTATGTCATGCCACCGTAATCTTACTGTTCAGGAAGCTTTAGAATATTTAAAACAATTATCTGAGACGGATTCAGAAGGTTCGAAAAAAGAAGGTTTCTCAAGATTCGATTTTGAGTAGTGAGGATGAATATCTGCCTGCTAATGAAGAAAATTTGGATTCGGATGAAGAAAATTAAAGTGAAGATGACTCTGGCAATGATCTAACAATCCCTGGTCCTTCTCATCGCAATACTGATGTTAATTTATCTGATAAAAAATAAAAATCAAACATTCCAAGAAAAGATACACACACGCAAAGAAATATGAAAAAGAAATCGCCAATAACATTCAAAGTTGGAAATAATGAAGATGGCAAAGATGGGACAATTTGGAATGTCGTTCAATTAGGAACAAACAATAGAGGAAGAAAATCAAAGTGTAATATTTTGAGAGAAGTTGGGGGGCCCAACATCACATGCTAAACGAAATGTTATTGACAACTGTCCTTCAAGTGCTTGGAGACTTTTTATAGATGAATGGATATTGAAACACAAAGAAATGTACTGAAGGTGAAGCTCATCGGCAGATTCATGAAGGAGAATGGAATATAACATTAGAAGAAATAGATGCTTTTATATAAATTTTATATGCACGTGGTATATATTGTACAAAATGACTTGAATTGGAAAGCTTGAGGTCAAATAACTGAGGACCACAATTTTTCCAAAATACAATGTCAAGAGACCAATTTCGTGAAATAATGGGATTTTTACGCTTCGACATAAAATCAACAGGATCAAAGCATCTAGAGACAGACAAATTTGCCCTTATTTCGGATATCTGGAATCGTTTCATGGGAAATTGCAAGACTAACTATACACCAAGTCCTAATTTAACTGTGGATGAACAGTTATTTCCTACAAAAGCTAGGTGTAGGTTTATCCAATACATGTCAAACAAACCAGATAAGTGTGGAATCAAGTTCTGGATGGCTGCAGAGGTGACTCAAAATATCTCATAAATGGATTCCTGTACCTTGGAAAAGATCCATCCAACGTTTCTCTTTCTGAACATGTAGTGCTGCGACTAATAAGTCCATATGAGAACAAAGGTAGAAATGTCACTACGAACAACTTTTTTTCACAACACTGAAGCTTGCAGAGGCATTGAAATCCAAAAATACCAGCTTTTAGGAACTGTAAAATGCTCAAGAAGAGAAATACTAGTCTCTGTAAAAATGTTAAAATCCACACTGTATTCGACTACGGTACTAACCCATAAAGACATGAGTCTAACTGTTTATCAAGGTAAAAAAGATGAAAACGTTTTGTTGCTAAGTAGTCTCCATCCAAACGTAGAAATTGCAGATAATCCAAAAAAACTACCTGATACAATCGCTTTCTACAACACAACTAAATACGGTGTGGTCGTGATTGAACAAATAGCAAGGACATATACAGTCAAGTCTGCTTCCGTAGGTGGCCGGTGCAGGTTTTTTTGTAATATTTTGGACCTTGCTGTTATTAATGCTTGGGTTTTATATAAAGCTGTAACTGCAAAATCTATTAGTAGACGCCAATTCATTCAAGACTTGATCGAAAAATTGCGAGAAACGTTTTTTCTCTTCCGACATAAAAAGGTGGAAAAAAGAGCATGTGAAGCAACCAATAAAAACGAAGGACAACCAAAAATTAAGCGTCAATGAGACCGATGCCACATTCCGAAATGTGAAAATAAAACTGTAGATATCTGTTCAAAATCTAAAGAACCCATCTGTGGAAAATGTACAAAACGTATTACTCAGTTTTGTACAAAATGCATACAGTAAATTGGATTTTACAATCTGTAAAACTAAGTACTGATAAATTTTTTAGTAACTAATAAAATTTTTAATTTTTAATTTTTTGAAATTATGTCTAAACTATGTCATTATACTCAAGGATATAAAATTTTAAATAATACGATTTTGTAAAAATTAAGTTAATTTATCTTGATTTATATAAATTATTTAATGTAAATTCTGAGAAATATTGATCATTATTTAAAAAATAAAATGCTTTAGTTAAATAAATCAAGCGCTTGTGCATATTTTATAAGTTTACAATCTAGGGTCAAAATGACCTGCTCCGCGGTTCTAAGTATATTGAAACTCCTGCGGTTCTAGTGTTAAACAAACTTATTACAAATATGTATGGGAGGGAAAATATTCAAAATCTATGAATAAATAATTTGAAATAGCTAAGGATATTATTGTTTTGATCAGAAGAAATAATAATTTTTTTTTGAAATACCTATAACACTCAGGATTATGGTATTGTAAGTTTAAGAACTATTACACAGGGTTACAGGTGAAACACACTAAGTCAAAAAACATGATTTTGAGAAAATGCTAATCCCAGATTTTTTCTTTTAACTTCTTTGGTATGAACATTATTAAATCAAATTAAGTTATTGCACTGGCTTTTATTGCTAACTACTAACCAGTCTTGGCTGTCATATGCTTATTTTTATCCTCAGGATGGTTAGTGTGTTTCACCTATACAAACTACTAGGCTAGAGTACTTGATGTGATTCCAAAACTTTGAAAAAAAAAATGAAATAAATAAAGATATGACTTAGTGGGTTTTGCTAGTAGAAACATCTCCCTTTTCTGGTCAAGAAAGGCTGAAAATCCAAAAATTGATAATTTTGACTTACTGTGTTTCACTTGTAACTCCATAAATTAATAAGTTCTTTAACAGGTTTTAAAAGATTGCAAAAAACTTGATGCATTAATTGTAATTACTGAAAATATTTTAGAGGGAAATTTAAAAAAAGCTGAAAATGTTTCATCACACCATTAATAAAACAGCAGCTTAAAATAATTCAAGAAATTTCGCTGTCCCCACCTTTCGGTGATACGGTATATCCATCAAGGTAAGCTCAGGAGAGAAAAAATTATTCTTATATTATTATTTAATTTAATGTGGACTGAAAAACAACCCTGTACATTGCAGCATCTTAAAATAAATAATATAAAACAAACTATACCATATTTTATGGTATATCCTTAACATACCTGAGATACACTTGAAATAAGATTCAGAAATGCCATGCAGACTGAGTATTCACCAGATACACATTCTCTTGATGCTATTAACTGACCAAGTATTCCAATATTCATACAAATTCCACTAAAGTAAATAAAAGAAATGAGAGCGCACACTTGTATATGTATAGTATGAGTATAGAGTATATAGACTTTTTTTTTAAACTGATGTACACCAGTCATGAATTACACAAAATAAAATATGAAACTTTAAATACTATTAATAAAAATATCATACTTAGTATGAAGACTAATTCATGTATACACAAGAATAAATTTTTTCTTTTAAATGTTTATGCTTTTTATAAATTATTTACTCAAAACAAACATTCTGTACAAGAATTGTACACAGATGAAATGTAAAGCAACTTACTGAAAATTCTAAATTTAGGAAGAATTTCCAACTAATCTCATTGGAATAAAACTTTTGATTCAAATGAGTGTCAGTACATATTAATTTTATACATTCAACTAAAAAATAAAACCCAAATAATAAAGAACAGGCTATAGAGCATTACTGCAATTTTGCTCAGAATCAATTACACTTCATACAGCCAATATTAAGGAAGAAACTTCTTTTGACAGCCACCCCTCACAACAGCCACTCTTTTAGGAAACCATTACTGGCTGCCATAGAGAAGTTTCCCTGTATGTATGTGTATATATATATATATATATACACACACACAGTGAAACCTCTCTCTGTCATTTTTAAAGGGACCTATTACACTAAATGATAAATGTGGGAAAACTATAGATGTGAGAACGTATCAAAGAAATATCATCAGGACTGGATGAAATAAACAACACATATGGGAAAACGTTTATTATGGGAACAATCGATCAAGATTCCACTGTGTGTATGTATATAGATATACACACATACACAGTTTCACTGCATTTATTTATTTTTATCTTACAATACATGGGGAGATAGCAAAAGAAGAAAAGTTTTTAAGCTTTCCAAAACATCTTATTCCTTATTAAAAATAAATAATTAAATAAAAAATCACAAAAAGATTCTTGATTTAGTTCAAAATGTTAACAATTATAATTTACCAAGGTTATAAAAAAGTTTACCTCATTAAATCAGGCACACTTTTGGGTATAGTAGTCATAAATGGGAAAAGACGGATTTGCACTAACTGCTGCCAAACATCCGATATTTTTTGCCTCGATAATGTAGCGGCAATATTAATGCACAAAGCAATAAGTTCTAGAGAAGGAGATGTGCTGTTGATATGCCTAGAAAAGAAAAAAACAATTGTAAAATGATTAAATATTTTAACAGAGATGAAATACATTTAAAAAAATGTAATTTATTTTACCTGACAGAAAGAATGGGTTTACACAGGTGAAACTTCAAGGTACAACATTTTTCATTAATAAGAAAGAACTTTATTCCGTATGATCAAAAACATGACAGAAAATTTAAACACATAATTAAAAACAACAAAAAATACCATTTAAGATCTTTTATAAAGAAATGTGTGACCCTTTGATTATTACTAGAAATGAAAATTAATAAGATACGAAAAAGTAAGTAGTTGTTGCTTGCCAATGCAGGGCACTTGTCAATGTAGACATAATCCACGAGAATTGTTTGATACTTTCAATGGGGCCACTGTATAGGTGAACCAACACCACTCCCTAGTGTGACCTCTACTTTGATCGAGCATCCCCAGGGGCAACATCAGGGGGGATAGTGCCATCTCCCACCCTCCCTGACCTCATAGAACTTTCTATATGCCCCTATCCAGTCCAGACACAAAGGTATTTAATGGTATTCACATTAATGGAACTGAGCACCCCAAGTTCCAAGGCCATGGTGCTACCACTAGGCTGCCTAGGGCCTTCCGAAAAGTAAGTTGTTGTTTCTTATGCCCTCTGGCTTGAAGTTCCAGACCAGGTCCATACATGCTTCGGGCTGAAGTGTCTGGCTCCGATTTATATAGCACTACAAGGGCCAGAGTCTGTCTTAGATAGTTGCCACCTCAGTTTTTACCAAGCATTCCCAGGAGCGACATCTGGGGGGATCGTACTCTCTCCCACCCTCTCTGACCTTCAAAGAGGAACTTTCCAGTCTACGGATTTAACGTGCCCATATCCTGCCTAGACACAGAGGTATTTAATGGTGCATGCAGGGATTCGATCAGAGCACCCTCCGTGCCGAAAGCCAGCACGTTACCGCAAGACCACCTTGAGTCCGAAAAACAAGTTATGTGGCTTAAAGGACCGGTATGTTCATCAAACTCCCAATTAACAGATCTTGGACTTGGTTCTTCTCATTAGAAAAAAAAACACATCAATCAGAAGTAAAAATACATGCCTATTTTAATTTTTTAGTTCTAAAATTAATAGTAATAGTGAATTTCTATGTTAGCACAGAAATACAACACCATCACCATTTTTTAGACAATCTTGCTTTCACATCAATTATGCTAAGTTCTTAGTTTTTATCATCCCAGAATAAAATACTTTGAATGCTGTATCACAGGACATATATTGTTTTGTGATGATGATAACCAATCCTATTGGATCTACACATTCATAGCACCCAATAAAAAGGTTTTAAACTAACCAACCAATGGTGCAACAGTCCATTGTGGACTATGGCCTGTGGTGCCCATCTCCGCTTTCTTGACCATGGGCTTGGGGTACCATACAGCATATGTCTCCTGCAGGCGATCAGCCTGCCACGGGACCCCCAGAGTGAGTTCCCAAGCATGCTTGGTCCTCATTTTATCGACCCACTAAAGGTATGAAAGGCTGAGTCGACCTTGCCCAGTTGCAGGGTCGAACCCTGGACCTGTGGTGTGGCATCTTGAAGCTTTTAACCACTACACCACTGGGCGTACAAAAAGGTTTTAATGCTGCTAAAACTTTTTTATGTATCTATTTTTTTATTATCACAAAAAAAATTTACATTTGAATATTTTTTTAATTTACAAATAACATTAATATTTTGGAGTACTCCTGAAAAAATATCAATCTAAAAAAATTGGAATTTTTCTTAATAAGTTTTCATTATACATTTGCATTTAATAATACCAGGTTTTTTAAAAAATTTGAATAAAAATGAAGTAAAATGAACATGTTTGCATGAAAAGGCTGCACAGCTTAAGCAAATGCAGCAATTTCCCCCCCAAAAAACAGAAGTTAGATTTAATATTCATAAAAATGACTATAAATTTTTATGACTCAAACTCACACACACTGCCAAATTTTCTTTAGCTGGATATGTGAATTCATGAGTAAATTAAATATTAAAATATATGGATATTTTTGCTATCAAACCTCAAAATGCAAATTATTTTTAATCATAAATAAATGTTTAACATCTTTTTCAAACAGATATATTCAAAACTTCTTACTTCTGCAGGATGGAAAAGATTAAATTTATTATGTGGCTTAAGAGAAACCTCTTTTCAGAGTCCATTTCTAAAATATTGTTCACCAATTTGCAAGCAGCTGTTGTTTTCTGAATACTCTCTCGGTCAATATATGCTGAAAAAACATTAAGGAAATAAAAAGTTTAAACAAGAAAAAAATTCACAAACATTTATACACTAAGTTTATACATTAAAAAAACATACAAAATAAATGATACAATTAAGTTGAAAAATAAAAAATCAGGAAACATTTGAAAAATATGACTTTTACTCATTCTCTGAGGTGTAGTCCGCAAACCTGCCAGATCAAATTGGTTGCTAAATTTATCTGAAAATTTATCCTTATAACAATTTCCCATTATTTTTTTTTTTTTTTTTATAGCTATAGAAAAACAAACCCGAGTTCTCATTCAGTCCTGAAAAACTAAGGGATTTTATAAAAGCTATTTCAAACCTAAAAATTTGAGATATGGTCATGATAATTTGAGCCATTAACAACCCAAGAAATGTTTACAATGTGATAATAAACCTTTAGACAAACTGAAATTGCTTCATCATATATGTACATAATTTCATGCATAAACAAGTCTTTACTACAACCATGTTTTAAAATTTTTAATTTCAAGTTTAAATTTAGAAATAATTTTTGAAGCACATGCTTTGCTTGTTAAATGAAACACTTATAAACTAATGAAAGAATTAAAATAGTTTGAACAGAAATCATACAATCAATGCTAAATTCATTAAAAATTCCAACTCTATAAACTTTAGAATCAATATAGTTTGCTGCATGCTTGACATGATAAGGAAATTAGGTATGTCAATGATAAAAGAACTTGATTATACCTGAACTATATGACATATCCTGAAGTCTCAAATACAGTTCCCGTAAACAGATCTGCCATCCATTGACGTTAACTTTCCACTGAATGATAGAAGAACTATTCTTATCTAAAAACAAGAAGGAAGAATGTAGTTCCAAAATTAAAGAAACAAAACAGGAGTATATAAAGAAAAAATATTTAAAAATAAAGTATATAATGAAGTATGTAAAGTATATAAAGGAAAAAATATTTAAAGATTTCACAAACCTATGTCTTTGACGACAATCCCGAGCGTTCCAGCAGGAATCACAATATTGTCTGGAAAATTCATACATGTCACTAAAATGCTAATTTTATCAAAACAACAATCTGAAATACTGAACGAACATTGTAAGTTATGCACATGATTTGAATTCAAGTCTAAAATCAACTACGATAGTCAGAGGATTTAAACATGGCAAAGTATTTTACAGAGGTATTCTTATTGTGTTATTTGTGTTGGTGATTATGAAAGTGGCCTAAGTCAAGAATCTAAAAAAAAAAAAATGTCTATCAGTTACTTCATATTTTCTTCTTTTATATTATCATAATCAGAAGCAATCTTTGCAAAATTGTAGAAATAGAACCATTAGATTGAGTTAGTTGTTGCATCATCACACAAAATTCAGTTCATGTTCAAACTCAAACCTTCAAATATCTTGAAACAAAAAATATATGACTTAGACCAGTGGTGTACAAACTTTTTCCGACAACCACCTACTTTCTTTAAATAAAAAATCACTTGACCCCCAATGAATATTTTTCAGCAGTAGCAAAATTTTTTTTAAAAATTAGGAAAATGTTAACAAAAAATAAGCAAATTTTGACAAACTATTTAAAAATCAAACTGTAGATTTGGGGTATCTACAGTTACAAAGTAAATATATTTACTTTGCATACCAACATTAAAAAAAAAGTCTCACTTACCTACTGTACTTAGAAGATTTAGTCACACGAGATTTGCCATAAATACTTTATGGTAAATCTCATGTGACTAAAACTTCCTATTTAAATATTAAAATGTATTTGTATTTCATTTAGGTAAACATGAACAAAATAAAAATTAAAAAGAGCATGATTTCAAAACTATCAGCGTATTTCTAGCAAATTTTTTCTTAATTAAATTATTCAATCTATCTATATAAAGGAAGAAGTCCTGACTTATATATACATACACGTATCAACGCCCAGCAAAAACTATTGGAGATACAGATATCAAATTTTAGGAGCTTATTACTTTTGTGCTGAAGGCGTCATTTAAGAAGCGATTTTTCAAAATTCGCCCCCCAAGGGGGGGAGGGGGGCAAAACGTGTTTTTTACATATTCCTTCATATCTCAAAGGATATTTATATCCATAACATTCCTGCTTTAAAATGTAAGTAACATGAATACCTAAAAACCAATTTCAGGATTTTTCAAAATTAGGCCCCCAAGGGGGGGAGGGGGAAAAAACGTTTTTTACGTGTTTTATCACATTTTCCTTCATATCTCGAAGAAGAAAACAGATATCCATAAGATTCTTGCTTTAAAATGTAAGGAACATAAATACCTAAAAACCAATTTCAGGATTTTTCAAAATTCACCCCCCAAGGGGGGGGAGGGGGGCAAAACGTGTTTTTTACATATGCCTTTATATCTCAAAGAAGAAAATCGATATCCATAAGATTCTTGCTTTAAAATGTAAGAAACATGAATACCTAAAAACCAATTTCAGGATTTTTCAAAATTCGTCTCCCAAGGGGGAGAGGGGGGCTAAACGTGTTCTTACGTGTTTTATCTATATATATAAAGAAATCAACACCCAGCAAAAACTATTGGAGATACAGATATCAAATTTTAAGAGCTTATTACTTTTGGGCTGAAAGCGTCATTTAAGAAGCGATTTTTCAAAAATCGCCCCCCAAGGGAGGGAGGGGGGGCAAAACGTGTTTTTTACATATTCTTTCGTATCTCAAAGAAGGAAATTGATGTCCATAAGATTCTTACTTTAAAATGTAAGGAACACGAATACCTTAAATCCAATTTCAGGATTTTTTAAAATTTGGCCCCAGGGGACGGGGAGGGGGGGGCTTAACGTGTTTTTCACGTATTCCTTCATATATCAAAGAAAGAAACAGATATCCATAAGATTCTTGCTTTAAAATGTAAGAAATACGAATACCTAAAAACCAATTTAAGGATATTTCAAAATTCGGCCCCCAAGGGGGTTAGGGGGGGCTAAACGTGTTTTTACGCGTTTTTTACATATTCCGTCATATCTCAAAGAAGGAAACAGATATCCATAAGATTCTTGATTTAAAATGTAAGAAACACGATTAAATGTAACAAACACGATCAACGTCACGATTTTTCGACATTCGCTTTAGATTTTGAAAAAATTGCTAGAAACAATCCAATAATTTATATTTCCTATATATCACCATTTTGAACACCAAATTGGTGGTAGGAGAAAAGAGAGAGATCAACCTTAATTAAATGAAGTGTGGAAAGGTGTGTGTGTGTGAATTGTATATATTTCGGTTGTTAGTACGTATACATCTAGAGCTCAGGTTAACTCCATTCATTTTTATTATCCTGGGCAACGTGAGGTAATTCTTTGTTTATGAAACCGGCGAGTTTCACAAGGGTTTACGGGGAAGCCCTCAAACTCCTCGAAGGGCCGGGATCCAGTGGGTTATCAAAATTGAAAGAAACATTTTAATGTTGACATTAGCATGGGGGGTGGGTTATTATAATATGCTGATGGGATGATGACCAGTGGAGAGGGGTATAGATTGCCATAAAATACAAATATACATATCATACAAGTAAGCTTTATTAAGGGTTCACCCGTGCAACGCCGGGTATATAAAGCTAGTATGATATAAAGTTTCCTCAAACAATCTGCGACCATCCTGTGGGTCAAGACCCACAGTTTATGCATCACAGACACCTTCCTAATCACTGGCACATTTAGAATATGAATTAAAAACCTAACACGCTTAATCAGTTTCAACCTTTAATATTTAGGATATGAATAAAAACCTAACGCACTTATTCCATCACAACTTCCAAAGTTCTGAGCTCTTTTAATAACCATAAAACTGTCAACGTTTAATGATAACATTCGATGGAATATATATTTATACATAAAGTATAGTATGAAAACATGGTTGAAGATATACCGTAAAAATCTCTACTATAATACGCACCCATGAATAATACGCATGCTTGATTTTGCGTGAAATTTTTGGAAAAAATTAAAATTCGACTATAATACGCATCCATAACTTTTCAATATTTTATTTAAAAATTACACAAATACTTATTATTAACATAAATAAAATTTGTAATAAAAATAAACAAAAATGTCAAATTCGGTGTTAAAAAAAAAAATTTATTTTTATTTCAAAACAAACAATACTGTCATATTTAATAGAGTCTCGATATAGATGATCGAAAAACCCAATCAAGCAGAATTAATTGCGCTGTGGTGCTGAGCACGGTAATGGCTCAGAAATTGAACTTATCTTTTTAACATCAAAACAATTAAAGTTGAGCCAAAGAAAATTTAAGATAAAAAATTAAAGTAGTTTATTTAAATTAAAAACTTAAAAAAGAAATACATCAACCGGTTACATGTCCGGTAAAAAAGAAACAAGTAATAAAATACGATACAAGACTAATATGTCAAGTATCACAAAAATAATTTAATGCAACAGCGATACACCACCGCTAAACTACAGTCAGACTCGTTATATATAGTGCTTAAACAAGGTTAACAAGCTGCAGTTACATTTCTGGCAGCCAATCACAAAACAATGAAAAAATTTGAATACTGACAAAAAATTTGCATTTAGCGAATCAAAATGCAATGAGAGTTTTATCTTTCGCCGGAAAATGACGATGACGTCATTTTCCAACATGGCGTTGTTTACGAATAAAAGTTCGAAATTCCCGCACTCCGCGGCAAAGCGAACATGAGAGGACACATAAATTAAAAGGAAATAATAGGTGTTTTTATATGTTTAGGTGCCTTTATTTGCGCATAGTTGCCGGGATATAATCAAAGTTAGGGATAGCGATCTTTATAAGTAAAATATGCCGATAAATGGCGCTTACTCCTAACAATATTATCAGGCTTAATCACTTAATCACTTTCACTAGAATATAGCTCATCTATTGTTTGTCGTTTATTGAATGTTTAAAAATATTTTTTTGTATAGATGAGTATATTACGCACCCTCATTTTTGCAGACTAAAATATGAAAAAAAAAATGTGTATTATACTCAAGATTTTACAGTAAAAGTAATATTTGAATATAATGATAAGTGAGAGCATAAGAATTTATATTTTCAAGATTCACTTGTACTGAAAGTTACTCAAATGCAATTTTACCTCCTTCATAATTCACTTGGAGCAAATTGTTTCCTTTTGACATGACAGAAACAAAGTGGATTTATTAATTTTGAATTCACTATCTGTGAACTCCTTAGAAATAACGGCTAATTTTTAATGTTATTTTAGATTTATAATTTTTTACTAGCTCTGGTGTACTGAAAAAATTAGTTAGAAATATCCCTGTTTATTAACTTTAATCAGCCTCATTTAGCTATGGTGCAATGCTTCATAAGAATGCATTTTGAAAGTAATCAGGAACTATTAGTTTCAAATCAAGAGGCCTATGGCCGAAATAGTGGATACAGTGAAATGTTATGCTGATTGAAGGGCCCGTAACACATTCATGTTAGATATATTAAATGTTCAAGTAATGATTATGTATGGTTTAAAAGTTTTGAAAAAGTGCTGCAAATAATGAAGGTATGTGCACATCAATAAAATCATGTAAACTGGTGATGTAGGTTTTAGGTTTGGTTGATTGGTTTAAGTTTTAAACTTTAGATTAGTAAAAGTTAATTGTATTTATCCCTCTGTCTTCTTTTGTCCTGTAAAATTCTCCTTTCTTTAGTTAATCCCTATCTTGTTGTTGCTATGTGAAACTGGATACGTCCTGGCTGAGCCATTTTTTGAACAGAGGTGCGGAAACGCATCTTTTTCTCAGGAGATTGGAATTTGGGAGTGGCAAGTTGATTATACCTACGCGGAGGGTTACCTCGGTCAGCGGCGCAGTTCACAGCGAATCATTTGGAATGTAATAAAAAGCGGGCCGAAATCAAGATTTAACACAGAAAAAAAAATAATATGACTGACAACAGCAGTAGTGGTAAAAGAGGCTTCCAGTGTTAACGTGTGTCGTACCCAGAGGCATCGGTGTGCACAGGAACTCCTTTTCGTCGCCCGACTTTGTGTGTGGAGGTTCCTTAGGGGGGAAAAAATTTTTGCGTGGGAGTTCACTCTTCTCGAGGAGACACTCTCCCTGCAGTCTTCACCTTTGTCTGTTGCCTTTCTTGCACCTCCCTGTCTCTGATGTTGCACGCCTAGTTCCAGTCCCTCAGGAGAGATGAACCTTCCGCCATACTTCAATGAAGGCCTGGAGGCTTTGATGATGTAGCAACCGCTTATCGAATCGAGGCATGCCTCCTCTCTTCTTTAATTCGGTCTATCCCTTCCTTTGTCTTCCACTCTATCTTATATTTTAGATTTAAATAATATACAGCCGGCTGTGGTAAGTAAACCTTTATTTAAGTTTTTTTTTTATATATGAGCTCATGCAGAATATTATAGAGAGTCACCAGTCAAATCAACCTAGGGTTTTATTAAGTGTAAAATTATAATTGTAAAATGAAAAAGTATATATATAATTATTTAACGTCAGTTTGTTGGAAAAATTTGTAAAAAAGAAAAAGGCAAGGTAGCACTATGTAAATTCAATTGGATGTATTATGTGTCAAATTCACGGGTACAAACCTGAAAATTCCTAAAGCTTTGTAGAGATGATTATTGTATTTGTTAGGTTTAACTTAAATAAACTTTATTTGCCTCTGAATTGTTGAGTTGGTTTTTTTTTTCTTTGACTATCACCATCTATTCCCTTTTAGCTAGCTGATTACTTTAATTAAAATATCTATACGATCACTCTCCTTTACACTATGTGTAGAGTTGGTTAGCCTTATTAGTAAATTGAAATATAACAGAAATATCATAGAATACTGATTACTACTACAAAAAATAAATAAATAAATAAATAAATAAATAATAAAAAATAAAAATAAAAATAATAATAATAATAATAAAAAAATAGATTTTGAAATAATCCAAGCATTTTAAGCCAGTAGACATTTTCCAAAAATATGGTAAACTTAATACTACAAAATTTCATTAAAGTATTTAATAATTATATTAGGTCTAAAAATCCTTCCCAGTACTTACGATCCCCATATGCTATCCTGTCTCTCATTAGTTGCCAGACACCTTGTTCTTGAGTTGCAACTATATCTCTTTCATCAACATTCTCAAGATATTCAGTAAAAACTGTTAATTGCTTCATTTTATCAATAACCTAAGAAAAAAATAAACAGTACAGAATTTTCACAAAAAGACTTTAAAACTTACTTAATTCAAATTTATATATATAAAACTATCTACAATTATCAATGAATATTCAAGTCTTTTTTTTTTCAAAAGCATATTTTACTCAAATAATCCATGCATTAAAACATTTTAATAATTCAGACCTTTATTATAAATGAGTATTTATTGAAAGGTACAGGGAAAAAAATTCTGTGATTCTTGTGTTTAAATTTTCACTAAAACACCTTTGGTTTACATTACATTTGCAATAAATAATTAGGATTTAACACCCAACTATCCCAAATCTCATTAAAAGTCTACAGAATTCTGACGGGTTATATTTGAGAAATTAAGTAGTAATGAAAATAAAGACATTCTACAACCTAATGCCATTTAATGAAATAATTTTGGAGTGATTTTAAAATTAATCATAATTTTAAACTAAATACAAGTTACATAAATTTAAAATTAAAAAATGTTTAAAATGGTTACTAAAGTTTTATATATATATTTTTATATAATGTCCAAATATTAATACTAATAAAATAGGGCACAGTTTAAAACTATATTTTCATTACAAGAGTATATAAAACCTACTTATAAAATCATAAACAAATAAAATAAATCAGACCTTGTAACAGCTTTCTTCACTAGCTACAACTAGAGATGCACAAATATTCAGAAGTGATGAAAATTCAATAGCAAACATATCTACACAATAACTGAAGAGTTCTCCAAATCCATTTTCCTCAGACTAAAATAATGTTAAAGAAATTTCAATACAACACATAAAATTTCAATATCATGTCATGTTTAGAAACAATTATGAAAGTATGAGACCTAATCTAAAACACAAAACATACAAAACAGAAAAAGAGAGAAATATTCACAGACATTACAGCATATTTTTGCTCAATTAAAAATTTTGCCTTTCTATGAGCAGTAAATATGCAAATACAATTTAGTAAGCAAGAGTTATAAGCAAATTAAGTTACATATTTACTACACTATATTTTCTCTAATATAGTCATTCTCTCACCAACAAGTTACAGTAAAAGATTATGTGTTGCACCAAAAACTTTAGATGTAATTTCAATCAAAATAAAGTGTTAGATTGCTAGGGAAAACAATGTGTTTCCTATTTTAATGAGCATATAAGAGCTACTTTTGTAATTTGAAAAGGAAGACACTTTAAGGGATAGTGTACATGATACCACTGATGATTGCTGCCTTCTTCTTCATCAGCACAACAGCCTGGTACAGGCCAAGGCAGTCCCACTCAGTTTTCTCCCTCCAGTCTAGGGATGCGACATCGATGTCGATGCTTTCAAAACATCGGTGTTTTGATAAAAATCGATTCAAAACATCGATGTTTTGTGCTCGATGTTTTTTTAAAAATGAAAATGTACCATAATAAAAAAAAATTAACCATGTAGCATAATTTTCCCACTCAGTAAATGTCTGAATTCTGAAAAGGACGAATACAATATAGGAACAATTAGAGACAAATGGCAATGAACAACCAATGAATAATAATTATATGCCCCAATAGCCCCAATAATTGTTATTTACAGTAAAGAAAAAATAAGCTTGTTCAGTTTTCCCCCATACGTTGGTTTTGCATCAGTACTTCAAATTGGTGTAAATATATGTAATTTTCTTTTGTATTATTTAATTTAAAAATAAAAGATTTGTTAATAAATTGCAATAATTTCCTCCTCAATTTTCTGGTAAAAGTAATAAAATGTTTATTCTGCGATATGTGCTGACTCTAGCACCAAGTTTTTGTCATTTGTGTCAACCCGATCTGAGAGTAAAATTACCCCCCCCCCCTTCCCCTCCATGACTAACCAAAGTAACATTAATCTTAGAGGTTACTAAACAAGTTTTAAAAAATGAAAGTTCATAAACATCGATGGTTTTGGGCGATGTTTTATTAGCATCAATGTTTTAATATTGAATATCGATGTTTCAAAACATCAATGTTTTGTTGTCGATGTCGCATCCCTACTCCTCATATAACAATATCCTCCACCAGTTCATTCCAATGATCTTAAGATCCCTGTGGACACTATCAATCCATCTAGTACATGGTCTCCCTCTTGCTCTAGTACAAGGTTGGGCAACCTTTTTGAGAGTGAGTGCCAAAATCGGCCAAATCTCTGACACAAAATTTTTCCATGTGCCAACCAAAATTTCTTGAGAACATATAATTTGATATCTTGATATTTGATTTGTAAGTGATAATGCAAATCATGTAAAACAACTGAATGAAAAAAATTGCTAGAGGTTTTCATGAAAAAAGTATTTTTATGGATATTTTGTATTGGCCTGTAAGTATAATTTTAACTGTCATACATATTAACACAATTTAAAGACACTATTATTAACAACAACACAAAGATTTAACACTAACTGTTATTTTTTTTCGATTCTTTTTCCCATTTATACATTTGTATGAAACACAGTAAAAGAGAGGTTATTACAGAAAATCTTTTGCAGATTTTAAATACCTTATAAATAATGCATAAAAAAAAGATGTATAAGAAAGAAAATATGGGTAGTAATGCTACTGCAAGGTTTTTTAAACAGACATAATTAGGTGCTAATTGAAAATAAATTTGACAAGGACTTCTTTCGTGTGCCAGAAACAAGTCATCAGCGTGCCGCATTTGGCACATGTGCCAAGGGTTGCCCACCCTTATTCTAGTACATTCCATTTTATAAAAAGTAAATTTTTTTAACAGGGTCAATGTCTTCATATCTATAAACATGGCAAAGCCATCTGAAAAAATAAGACTTAATTACCCTTATTATATTTGGTTCCCTAAAATTAAGCTATAATTCATGGTTACAACAAATTCTACAGATGTTATTTTCTCGCACTGCACCATAAATTCTACCAAGGATCTTTCACTCAAAAACTAAGAGTTTATTCTCATCAGATTTATCTAGGGGCTAGCATTCACAGTCATAAAGAATAATCGGTCTTATTAAAGTTTTATTTACTACATATGATAAAATACTTGTTTGCACATGAAGTGGTTTCATAATACGTTTAAAATGGCATTATAAAAATATAACAGCATTGCATAAATAAATAGTACTAAATTTCCCAGACCTATATGTAAAGGGGGAAAAAGGAAAGAGTATATAATTAATGCAATTTAACTCAACTTACCTTTTTCCAAAAATTGCTGGAGGTGGATTTATATTTTAAAACAGCAACAGCAATAGATATTAAAGACTAAAATGATGAGAATAAAAACACAAAATCAGAAATCACTTCATATGTAATTTACTACTGAGGCAAACTTGGAAACTTTAAATACAAAATAGTCTAAAAAGAAACTTTTTAAATGTTTTCAATAGGCATTCCAAGAACAGTTGTTAATAATTTACATTTAAATTATATTAAAAGAAATAAGATGGTTCAACTGCAATAGAATTGTTCTTCTTATAATGGATTTTGTTCAAGAAAATGAATTATATTTAAATGGTTTGAATATTTATATACCTAGGGCATTCCATTCCATTAAAATGAAAAATCACTGAAGTCAGCTTTCAATCAATTCCTAATATAAAAACTTCTAACTTTATACAGAAATTGTAATAATTTTCAGGTGTGAATTGAATTTACTAGTTTTTAAGGTAGTCATACCCAAATCACACATAGTCAATATAATTTTTTTCACTTTCTTTAAGCAAAAATTCCTGCCATAGAATGTGCTGAGCAAGTTTGAATTTTAATACCAGAAAAGCAACAGCAAATTCCCAATCAATGAGCCCATATCATTCTAAAAAAGCAAACAAAAAATTCTGACACGAGAGATTTTCCTCTTTCAGAAATTTCAGTTTTTTAACTCAAATGTACTCTATTCTCTGAAAATACTAAAGGAAGAACAAAGGTTATATTCAACAGAAACGCAAACTACGAGTCACACCTGCACACATTACAGCAGCGGTTCTCAACCTGGGGGGCCCCCCTAAGGGGGGGGGGGGGACATAGAAAAATTTCAAGGGAGGCGTGAGTTTAAAAAAAAAAGCAAAATAAAAAGTAAAACTAACTGTAATTTACTGTACTCAATTTTGCGGTCACAATGTAACCGTAATGTATTTTCGACATACGAACACGATAATTGTCATGCGTCTGGACGTTGAAAGTGATCTGAGGTGTGCTTTGTCACAGTTACACCTAATATTCAAAAACTTATCAAGGACAAACAGTGCCAGCCCTCTCATTAATGTTGTGAAAGTGACTGGTATTACATGCCAATCTCACCTAGATCCTTGATGAACTCAAATATATTTGATCTGTATTTAATTCTTTGATTTCATATGTTCTAATAATAATATGTTCCAAATTAAGATATGTGCAGTAATACTAAATTTTGTGTATGAAATTATCTATTCTATATTTTCACTTAATAACCAGCTTCAGTTTCAAATTCCAATTGTACTACTTGTACTGACCACATAAGGTGGTGGTGGTAAAGGGAGGAGTGACCTCACATCAGAGTTCAAAGGGGGGCACACATCCTGAAAGGTTGAGAACCCCTGCATTACAGGATCAAACCCACAGGATTACAGCCACAGCAAAAGTACCCATATCGCAATTAATCTTTTATTGCAGGTATTATAATGACAATACTGCTCTTATAAAAAAAAATTAATTTGAAGTATAGTTTCTTGAGCCCTTTTTACCCATTACACAATGTAAATCTAAAGCAGTGGTGCACAAACTATAGGTCATGACCCCTGCAGGCTGCAAAAATAATTAGAGGGGTTGTAGATAGTTTGCAGCAAATTTATATTATACTGAATAATTAAATTAAAAAAATTTCTGTAAATATGCTAATAATTTTGAAATCCTACACCTTTTTTAATTCTAAATTTATTTCACTTTTACCTAAATGAAATACATCTACATATTAATATTTAAATAGGAAGTTTAAATCACATGAGATTTACCAAAAACAAGTACAGCAAGACATTTTTTTATTGTTATTATGCAGAGTAAATATGTACCCAAAATCGACAGTTCATTTATTTTAAAAATGGTTTCTCAAAATTTGCTTATTTCTATATTATATTATTGCTCACATTTTCCTCATTTATTAAAAAAATTTGCTATTATCAAAAATTTTTCATAGGAGTTGAGTGATTTTTTAACTAAAGAAAGTGGGTTGCAGTCGAAATAAGTTTGCACACCTCTAATCTACAGAATTTCAAAGTACTGCCTTTAACTAGTTCCTTGTCTTTAAATGCCATCCACATGTCATGCCTAGATATACGTAATTTTCATATTTATGAAATAGATGCGAATAAATGTGAAATTTTCCGATATGAGCGAATAAATGAGAAAAATATTTTTTTGCTACTTTTCGGTGAAAACTCTGTGATAAATGGCTTTATAACTGAAACTAGGTAATAATAGTAATTTATTAACACAATTGCTTATCTAAGACAATCCATGGTCTTTAACTGAGAGCTCTCATTCTCAAAACTAGATTATTACTTATTGCCAAAGACTTAAGGAACAGAATGCAAAGACTACTACAATGTTAGCTTTTAACTAAGAATTTTGATAGTTACCTAACCAAGTAAGTAAAATTGTAATTTTTTTTAATAAATGCAAAACTTTTGAATTTTTATATATATATACATATATATATTTGCGAATAAATGCAAAACTTTATATATTGTAATTTTTTTTCCCGAAATTTACATACCCCTAGTCATGCCCTAAAATGGCATGACCAGTCAACTTCACATACTCAGCCATTCTTCAACTTGAGAGTTAGTGCTGTAAATATCAAACTTGGAGGAAAATATGGCAAATAGTGAAAAGCATTTTGGGTCCTTTTCTTGAGTAAGAAATCATGACTGACTTATGAGTGTATACTAAATATCCCTCACAAAAGATAACGCTTATCAACTTTAATCTAGGATTCAAATCTTCCATCCATTTAAAAATAATAATGTGCCTCTTTTGCACGTTAAAAAGAAATCAGTTTAATTTTCAACAAACCATGCAGAAAGTTTTTGGTGGTGTTACTCTTTTTTCCTTTGAAAATGTTAATACTGCTACCATATACTGAGCAAGATATTTTTTTAAAAAGCGAGAGAGCATTTTAAAATTTGTTAGTAGAGCATCTTTATAATTCTTTACAATGCTAAAATAAAATTAATCTGTTTCATATAGGTAATTTTTTTTTTCCATGGCAAAGTTGAGATGAATGAATCTTATTTCAAATTTACTTAAAACAGTGAAGTTAAGGATAAGAGGTATTTCCTTAAGATATTTCATTCCCTTAGGCTAAAAACATAATCCATACTTGTCTGATTTGCAACTCCATAGTTAAGAATTTTCTTTCTCTGGAACCATGGTTAATTGGTGCATAGGAAAATTTTGCAAGTCTGAATATCTGAACACAGGCAATGAAAAATAACATTACATGAAAGAGAAAAATCTATAATTTGCCAGACAAATGAACATACTGTTTACTAATTAAAAAGAAAAATATTTATGAAAGATGCAGATCTAAGATTTCCAGACAATCTAAAACCAAAAAATGTTACAAACATATTAGACAGAAAAATGCATTAACAATATAAAAAGCACAATTCAAAATACCTTAAGAGATTTCAGGGTTGGCAGATCAAATTGACTCAAAACTGCTGATAGTAAGTTGTAGACAACATTATTAAAAATTTCAGGAACATTCTAGATAAATATACATAAATAGCCATGATTAAAAATTACGATATTTATCATTCAATATTAAGAAATTTTTTTTTTAAAAATTCAAATCGATAAAAATTTTGCTTGTCACTTAGTAACTGTAACTTAGTAAATTTATAATAACTTAGGTCATGGTATAAGAAAAATTATATTTTGTGTAAAAAAAAGTGAACAAATGTTCTATAAAATTGCATAATAATGCCCAATGATACACGCAATAATGAAGTATTTAACAAAGTATCTTAATTTTTAAGAGTTATATTGAAAATGATTCTACAGGACAGTTATAATCATATCCAACATTAATTAAAGCAGCATCTTTCAAGCATAAATAAAAAGAAAATATCAATAGATGTCTACTGGAAATCTTGTTATTAATATTAATTCCGTAGATAACTTTATTTCCTTTACCATTCCCTTACAATTAATAATAATTTGAAAGCATAATTATATCTAGTATAACAACTACTAAAGAATAAGATCTGAGATTTGTCTGAGTTTGAAAGCAGTAAACAAAAACAAATGCTTTCTTTATGCATATGCAAGAAAATTCATTCTCACTGGCCAACAAAACCTTCTTTGGACTTTGCTTTTTATTGAAATCTCAGTTTCTCTCCAGAAAAAAAAAAGCTTCTTATCTATAAAACTATCATTAGGGTGGTCCTAATGTGTGGTTCGGAAACTTGGTCTCTAACAAAAAATGGAGAATACAGAATTGGAATCTTGGAGAGAAGGGTTCTCTGAAGCATCTTTGGTGATGTCAAAGAAAATGGCCTATGGCGGAGACATTTTAATCCAGAAATCTAAAGATTTTTTAAAGAGCCCAATATTATTAAAAAATTTAAAATTAAAAGAATGAACTGGGCCTCTCATATTGCTAGAATAGATGGAAAAAAATCCAGTATAGAATATTTTTATTGCAAAGCCCTTCACTAGTCAGAAAAGAGAAAGGCCAAAACTAAGATGGCTCGACTCTGTTGAATCAGATTTTAGAGTGATTGGAGAGAGGAACTGGCAGACCAGGTCTAGAAATAGGTTGTACTGGAGGAATCTTCAACAAAAGGCCCTGGCCTACCCTGGGCTGTTGTGTCAAATATGATGATGATAAAGAAAATTCATAAAAATCTCTCGCACCTAGTAATAAAATTATTGCCAGGGCAGATTATATAGTATAAACTTAACACATTGATTGTCTATTTTGCGAAAACTGTTCTATGACACCAATTTTAGTTAATTACACTTTCTAAACGTTAGGTGCAAACACAAGTCAAATACTATAACAATTAGAATTTCGTTATTATCATTTGTTTATAAAAAAAGTGTTGGGGTTATCTCATAGTTAGCACATGACATAGGTTTTTTATGCTGAGGCCAACTATGAGATAATTCGCACATTAGTTTATATAGAAGATAACCATATTTGAGTATACTTGTAGTGGGCCTCTGTGGCGAACTTTCAGTTACAAGTTATTTTGTAGTAGGCTATCATTATGTCATAGAATAAAATTTATAAGCTGCAAAATAATGGTGTAAAATATTAAAACTTTCAGTAAAAACTTAAAATTATTCAAGTGTAATCACATGAATTTTATTTATAAATAATTTGTGTTAAGTTCATATAAAACTGTAATTCAAACCTTTCACCATGCTATGATTATCTTACATGAAATTAGAAAATCCAGTTCATAAATTTTTTTCCAAACAGTCATTCAACAACTATGTAACTGCTTTTGGTATTATAAATACTCAGGAAAGAGGTCAATAACAAGAAGTTTGGTTACCAGTTAAAATTTTTACCGATTCAAAGAAGTTTTATTAATATAGACTTTGGGTCAATTTCAGTTTCAAAACAACCAATCTACTAAAAACAGCATTTCTCAAATAATACAAAATCCAATTACTTTATCAATGAGAAAAGTTGCTTACAATAAAAATGGCTTTATTTTGGTTGCTTGTAAATCAGTCTTAAAAAAAAAAAATCCCTTTTCACAGCAACAAATTTTTATGATTCCTCACTGACTGCTGAATTACTGGCAAATGAAAAACAAATTGAGAAGTTATTTAACAGTGAGATTTTCTTTTTCTTTGCAAATAATAAGTTTAGGATCTATTTCTGGGCTGAGATTGGGAAAGGATAATGAAACAAAAGATCTATTCATCACAATAGAAAATGCCTTAAGCAGAGGTATTTTTAAGAATATGCGGCATGAATTATATTTAAGCTACATGCTACAAAAACTAGCTGATGTACAGGCTAAGAGATTGTCTATATTAGGGTTAAAAGGAATCAGAGGTTAGGGGTTATCAGGGAGAAAAGTTGTCATTTTTTTCTGGGTCATTACTTTTTTATAGTATCAGTGAAATTTTAAAAAAACACACACAATAGACCTCGAGGAGCTTCCAAACTTTTTCTTTTTTCTAGGATGGAGAAGCAATACTTGGGAAAAAGCTATTGTAGTTTAATTATTAAAACACTAATTTAACCAATATGAAATCCCCCATTTTAATTAAATATCGGTGATAGAACACTTTGCAGGAAGCCAAATTAGCCTTTTCCCTATATTGCATACCAGATAAATTTAGGGTAGGATGGTTTGAATATGACTCTGTCACATGTGACAGATATCGTAGTAGAGAGTTGTTTATTGTGATTATGCTACATGCTGAGAAAAAAATCTCACTCCTTTTATACATAATCAGATATCTGCAATAGATGAGTTTTGGGTTTGTTTGTAAATGTGTTTTCAGAGTGAGAGAGAACTAATAATTGGAAGTTTCTATGTTTAGTGGCAATGACCATTTAGCCAGTGACTAAATAAGTGAAAGTTTACACAATTTTGTACTTCACATTTGAAATTCTGTTCTTACTGGAGTATTCTATTCAATTCTTAATTCTATTATATTTCAATTCTTTCTTCTAATCTTACTCTTCTCGAAAATTCTAAAAAATTTCATATGAACTATCATATACTTCCTGCTATCTTAATTAAAATGGATTACTTTAGTTACAATTTACACATATTTTCAAAAATACAGTTGGCAAAAAAGACAATGAAAAGGCACTAGCAGTAGATAATTTGCAATGTACAGTCCTAGTTAAGGATTCATAAGAATGTTGCATGTTGATTTGCCTAAATTGCATTTATCTATAAGTTTATTTTTCCACTTATACTATGCACTAAAAGTATATCACTAAATTTTTTATAATTTAAATTAGCAAGAATCAAAATTGATTTCTATAAATATAATGCTACTAATCTTCAACATAGAGCACTGTTGATCAGAAGTTAAACCATATAAATGCCAATGGCTACAAAAATTTTAAAATGTATCTTCAATTTTTCTATTTTAGAGATGCATAAAAGACAACAGGCATAAAATGTATGCAAGCTTTTTTTAACCAAAGCAAAATTTTATTACTTAAAATTACCATGCAGTTAACATGATGTGTGGGTTACATGCAATGAATACTTCCTTCCACACAGAAACTTCTATTAATTACCCTTTATATTTGATAAGAAATTAAAACAGCATACTACATTGCTCAAAAATGAATAAAATGTATTAAAAAATACTACAGATAATAATGACAAAAAATAAATTGAAATAAAATGCTTACGCCTTTCCCAGAAAGCTCAGGAGATTCTAAAGCAGTTACTAGATATTCAAACACATCTAGCTGCAAAGCTGTCTTTCCCAGTTTATCACGATGCATTACCATATCTGGTATTTCGGAGCACTGTATTATAAGCAGCCAAGCTAGCAAAATGGGTGAATGGCATGGGTGATTGCCCAAATGTAGAATAGAATCATTCAGTGTCTGAAAAAATAACATAATTCATTATAAATCTCAGAACATAACTGATATTTAAGTTGAATTACTTATAATATGCTAAACAAGTACAGTGGTACCTCGACTTACGAGTTTAATTCGTTCTATGACAGAGCTCGTAACTCGAAATACTCGTATCTCGAATCAATTTTCCCCATACACACGAATGGAAATGCTATTAATTTGTTCCGGGCTCCCCCAAAACACCATAATTTTTTGTTACATGTTTTTAAATAAAAAAAATTTGCTTATAAACGACGAACATTGTATAAAAATGCAATACAATAGAATGTAGTGCAATAAATTTGTTTTATTAACACGTTCGCTGCCACTGACGCTCTAGTGCATCAGCATGGTGCTACCTCCCATGCCAGCAACGCTCTGATGCTTCGGTCGACTAGGATAAGCTATTTGCTCTATATTTAGTCCGGCCTTGGAGTTTGAATGAAGATCTTGTTGAGGCATGTTGGTGAAGCACTATTTTTATATTTTACACGCGTGGTTTTCAAATTTTATGTCTCAATTTTTTCATGTGCGTTTTTAAAAATGGCAGACAGTACAAGTATAGCAGGACCTTCACAGCCCAAGAAAAGGAAAGTAAATAAAAAATTTATTGATGCCGAAATATTAGAATTATTAGAAAAGAGTGATCTTTCTGATTATGACAGCACAGACTATGAAGATTATGGTTGGAATTCTACGAGCGAATCGGAAAGAGAGAGTGATGTTGTGGTGGACACCATAGAAACGTCGGCACCTGAGGATGGATATGCAAATTTTAGTGGCAGCAAACGTGTTAAGTGTAATGTACAACATTTACCTTGGAGATCAGACTTGAAGATGCTGATGGAAGAGGAGGAGAAAGGATGAACTGAAAAATTAAATCATATTCGTTGATATTTGACCTTTTCTCCCCGCTTTCCTCACTTTCGCTTTTATTACCAGCTACTCTCTTAAAGTTAACGAGTGAGACACGGAAGCTGGGCGATTGTTGCATCGTTCACTGTAGCTGTAATGTCCAGATTCTTCTTTCTGAGAACGTTACGAAGAACGTTTTCTCAGAATCCGTAGAAGGGGGAGAGCTTGCGATCCTAGAACCAAGGTTATCCCATCCCTCAGACCCTATGGGGAGTTCCAGTGTGGGGGAGGGAATTGTAGCTATCTCTCTGAGAGAGAGATTGGGCGATGTTCAGTATCAGAGGGCGACTCAAGTTTGGGCAGAGCGAGCTGCCCCGGGTGGTAATTGTTCAGTGTTAATCTCTCAGTTTAAGACTGGATAGTAGTCTCAGAATAATATGTAAATAATTGTATAATAATTATACATAAAGGTTGTAAATAATATATGCTTCGTGTGTTCTCATTTGCTGAGCATGTACCATGGTATTCGCTGCTCAAACTAGCGGTGGAATATCTGAAGCTTGCTCGTAACCCAAATTTTAGCTCGTAACTCGAAGCAAATAATCTACCGAGAGAATGCTCATATCTCGAAACACTCGTAAGTCGAGGTACCACTGTATTACAATATGATAACAAAGAATGAAAAGTAATACTTACATTTAATATCTACTATTAGAAGAGATACTTACATTCTATACATGATATACAATAAAACCTGTCAATGACTACCTCTAATGATTTTAAGCATACAAACTCAGGGTACACAGTTTTTATTAAATCTGTTGTCAGGGAATGCAAAAAGCATTCATACCCAGGGTATTCATTGATCTAGAACAGTGATTCTCCACCTTTTTTTCATCATGGTAAAATTTTAATAATTTAAAATCTTGGCGGCACACTAACAAAATAAATTCAAAAGAATTTTACTTAGATCATTGATGTATCTATAATATATTTTGTAAAAATAGCATACAAAAGAATTTGCAGTGGCAGCACACTTCAAGAATTTTGCGACACAGGGGTTGAGAATCACTGATCTAGAAAATGGGCAATATGGGCTCCTTAGTATACAACACAGCTGCTAAGCACACTGGTGGGTTGGTTTAGAGCACCGCAGTCAACTTTTGCTGCACTGGGCAAATTAGACTGGGACCTCTAATTTAAAGCCAATCCTGAATGGCTACAAACATCCATGCCAACAGTCAGACTTGAACCCACAAGCTATGGACCAAATCGTCACCTGATTGCAAGAACTAGGTAACTCGATTTTTGAAGTTCTTGAAGATCTCAAATGTTTACTTCTTCCAGCGAGAAAATACTCGTCGTTCTGTTTGTTTAATTATTACATTAACCAACAGATGGCATTAGATGGTTTTTTTAATTAAGAAAACCGGTTTAAAAGAATTCAAATTATTATGGAAAAATTAATTTTTAACTTATTTGATTTGCTATTCATTCTACACAACGGGCAGCAGACACATTTTTTCAATGTTGTGAGTTGCGTTGGCCAGTGCTTGTACATTGTGCACTGGGCATGTAGAAAAGATGTGCCTAACCGACTTATTTTATGTTAGTAGTATATATGTGCAATCCGTCACGAGTCACGACAGGTTCGCTTAATCTTGTAAAGTGAAAACTGGAAACAAAAATATAAAGTTGTTATAGTTATCTGGAATGATATTGTCTAGAATATTTCCAAATTCTTATGTGGAAACCGATTCTGATGAAGAGCAAATCGAAGAAACTACTCATCAGAGTAATGCTTTTTTAAAGGAAGCCATGGAAAAATAAATTCATAAGTTTCTTGAAGAGTTTTCTTGAAGAAGAAAAACTTACAAATCCAAAGACATTGAAAGCTGAATTTTCATTATTTGAGGCAACGAATAAAAGAACCAAAAACTTAGATTTGTTATTTGATGCCCTGAAAACTATAAAACCAAGCTCAGTAGCTAGTGAACGAGTATTTTCAATTTCAGGCAATATTGTGTCCAAAATAAGAACAAGACTTAGCCACCGTTCAGTGAATATTTTATATTTTTTAAAATCCTATTTTCTTAGGAGAAATCAAAATTAGTGAAATAAATATAAATATTATTTGAAATTTGAAATTTTTGTTTGAGTTTTCGTTATTTTGTGTAAGTAATGTGTAATCCTTAATTTATTTTTTTTATATTTTGACTTTGATATTGATTTTTTTTTTGTTATTTTATATAAATTGAATAAAATACTTTCCCTATTCTATTTTTTTGACAAAAATTGAAAAACCGGCTAAAACCGGTTTTTTGGAAATCTGAAATTTGAAAACCGGTTTTTCAAAAAGAAGGTTTTTGTATGAACCCTAGTGAACAAATGGTGTCATAGCCAATCTTCCTGGCACTTGTAATAAATAAATAAACTGTCCTCCAAACAAAAGATTGGGGTTTTATACTGAAGTTTTCTCCCTCCACCCTTCGAAAGTACAATAGAGGATTGAAGAAAGAAAGATATTGAGAAACGGTCCCATTAGACATCATTATGAATAGAATCAAGATAAAACCAAGCTAAAGACTGTAATTTCAGTTTTGAATCAAATAAATTTATTCAACACATAAAACATGTGAAAGAAGAAATATAGATTCATTTTAGCCTATTAATTCTAGTCAAATTAAAAAAAAATTTGAGCCCAGAAAAAACAAACTAAAATCATTAAAAAGAATAATTTTTTTAGAAAAAGGCATATTAAATAGTAATTAAGGATACTAAGATTTGCAAATTATCAACATATCCTACAAAATAACAGAAAATAACTTGTTTTCAATACATAATTCAAAAGTTATTTCTCAGAAGAATGTTTTCATATAGAAAATAACAAAACTTTAATGATAAAAACATAAAAAATAACTCAGAAATAGCATAATAATCAAAATATACATAGGATTAAAATGTCACCTATCAAAAAAATTCCCCCCTCAAAAAAAAAATTTAAAAGTATACATATATATACATATGTAAATTACTCACCCTAAGAGCACTTTCATCCTTGAAAAGATAATGCTCTCTGGTCCTGTCGAAAGATAGCAAAAGTAGATTATATAAACAAATAATTTTTGTAACATTGAACAGGAATTTCAAGTATAGCAACGAAGAGGATAGTTTGTGTTTAATAAATACAAATCTCACAAAATTATTTTCAGATAACATTCATTTCCCTCCCTTTGATGGATACATGCTGAATTTCTAATGCAGCAAGAAGTAAAATGTGAAACAAATCTAGCTAAACTAATATAATCTTTAAAGATAAGATTGCTTCTTTAGATTATCATCACTTCAGCCTATTTTTTATTGGTTACTGATAACAATGAATTTTTTTTCATAGTACAGTGGAATCTCGATTGATCGTTCTCCAAATCATCGTTTTCCCACATGTGTCATTTATTTCCCCCCAGACACGACGATCATATTGCTTTGTTATGTTCCCCCGTATCTATCGTTTTTCTGCAGTTATCGTTCAGTTCAGTCGGTCCCTTGAAAAACGATAGATCGAGATTCCACTGTATTTGTTTACTAAATGAAAAGGTTAAGTTCATCTTGATTGAAACATATAAGGAGTGAATATTTTTCCTCGGGACACAAAATAATTATCCAGTACAAACAGTATCCATGTAATATGCAAAGTGAGCGACACCAGTGCCTGTCTCCTAGTGAAGCAATCTATTTTTGACAGCTTTAAAATTGAAAACTGTGCATCATGTTACATCAGTACTAAATTAATATGGTAGTTATTTTAATAATTTGGGAGCATTTGTCAGCTCTGAAAAAGTTTAACTATTTTTTAAAGCAAAAATGTTAAAAATAGTTTTAATTTTAAAATATTAAATTGCGAGTTTAATTTTTAAAACAACACGTACTTAAAAGACATTTTTCCTGAACTCTAGAATCTTAATTTTTATATGGATGAGGAATGATACTGATGTTTTATTGAATTGTTTTATGTTATCACATGAAAAGCTATAATTTGTGCACACTCTCCAATAATTATATATAAAATTATAAATTCATTCAATGTTTTAGATGTAAACCCAAAGTATGATGCAAGTGCATCCAATATTTAGATTATTAGGGATAAACAGTACTAAATTCTAATTTATTAACTCAGAAGAAAATAACAATACTTATCACTTCCAAAAAGTAATGCAATACTTCAATAATCATTAAATCTACATTAAAATCTATTTTTCTTTTTCAGTGAGTTAATTACATATTAAAGTAAACATCTCCATTTTCAAAATATACTAATTTTAACCATGATTAAATTTACATGAAGATATTCCATAAACTCTTGATTAATATTATAAATCAATGAAAATCTCTACAAAAAATAGAAATTTCCTTTACACAAAAAACTTTCAATCTACATTATAAAAAGAAAAATTGTCAGATATTTAATTAAATTCAGATAGATTGCAATTTTTTAATAATATTTTTTCCATGAATTATTGGAGTTATTAGTTTTTATTTGCCAAAAAAATTAATATATGATATCAACGAATATACAAATTCACAAGATCTAAACAGTAGTTTTTTTTTTCAGGAGGGCTGGATAATAAAAGAAAATTTGACAATTTAATAAACATAATTTTAATGCTTAAATTATTGAAAATTCAAACTTACATTCCATTTTCTTTGCATTTAAAAAGCCACTCCAGCTCAAAACATTGAATCAGAACAAAACCTTCTAGATACCTAAGATAAAGTGAAATACAATTTTTTTAAATTAAGAAACAGTTTCACAAATTATCACACTAATACAAAAAGCATAATAGTATATAATCAGTACAATAATAGTTTAAATACTTGCTGATGAGACAATATAAAAGAGCGTGATGAAAATCACAAGTAAAATGTTTCCTTATATAATCGTACTAGCTGAAAACCCGCGCTTTGCTACGGAGTACATTCAAATTAAATACAACGGTCAATGTATGCAATTAATGCCAAAAAAAAAAAATATATATATATTTATAATAAATGCGACGATCAATGCATACAATTGATGTAAAATATATATATATATATATATATTTATAAAGAAATCGTAAGGGATATTCTTTTTTTTTTGGATAATATCCAATCGTCTGCTGCATTAGAAAGAAAAAGAATATTTTTTTTTGTCTATTTAGTTGCTATGCACGTGACGATAAATTTATTTAAAGTACCAGAAAAAAGAAATCACGTGATCAGCATTTAATAAATTTCTAAAAATGAATTCTAAAAATGAATCTTTAAAAATTCACCAAAAATCAGAAAATCGAGGTAAAGGATCGAAAAAGAGTTCATTTTAAAGCAATTTTTATAATCTTTCTCATGATATAAATTTTATAACCCTCAAATTATTACTTTAAATGCAAACTTAAAAAAAGTTACAAAAACAGCTTAAAAATTTAATTTAAAAAAATCTAAGGAGAATTTTTCAAAAATCTTTCTTAGTGCACCCCTACACCATAAGAAGAATCACCATGCAAAATTTCAGCCCTCTAGGTCCAGCGGTTTGGTCTGTGCATTGTATGTCAGTGAGTCAGTTACGGAACTGTTTTATATATATAGATGAGCACTATTAACAACAAAAATTTTAAATGGCATGTGTTTTGAATAGACTACACTATTTATTAAATTCATTTATGGCAATTTAAAACCTGAAACTATCATTTTATAAAATTGAATAAGTTTTACTAGTAATGTGATTTATTTATACTTATGTAAGAGTCAGCTTTAATCCACGGTTTTTGTTCATGGTTATTCCTGTTAAACTACTGCTTTGAAACCCTCTAAGATATTCAGTCGCAATTAATATGGTATCCTGTACACTTACAGCTGACAAGAGAAGGGGAAGATGTTAAGATTCTCTCAGCCTGTGATTCATGGGGTACTGGCAATGCTTAAACAGCTTTAAACATCAACTTTAGTGCATAAATAAGAAGCGTTTCCCCTAGCAAAGCATCTACTTTCTGTGGCTCAGAGTAAGGATGCAACATGGATGTCGATCTTTTCAAAACATCGATGTTTTACACTGTCTTGATTTTTTTTAATGAAAAAGTACCATAATAAAAATAATTAACCATGTAGCATAATTTTTACACTCTGTAAATGTAAGTCTGAATTCTAAAAATGATAAATACAAAAAGGGGAACAATATCCTAGCAACGAGACAAATGGCAATCAACAACCAATAAATAATAATTATATGGCTGAATAATTGTTATTTACAGTAAAGAAAAAATAAGCTTATTCAGTTTTCCCCAATAAGCTGGTTTTGCATCAGTACTTCAAACTGGTGTAAATGTATGTAATTTTCTTTTGTATTATTTATAAAACATTTGTTAATGAATTGTTCTTATTAATTTTTTTAAATATTAAATTCTGTTGAACCAAACTCAAAAATTCTTTTAAATGATTTTGCCTTATACTCTATTGATATGAAACCAATCCTTTTGTCTTGTGTTACAGTCATGAACTTCAGAATTTTTTTATACTAAATTATTTAAGCCTCCTGGAAGTAAATTATTCTCCAATTTGTAAATAAATATGACTTAAGATTTACAATAATTTTTAACATTCAACCAATATAAATTAGAAAACATCACAGATTTATTCTTTATGGCTTTGATCCTATCAATTGTTTTTATAGAAATAATTTCTTCTTCAATTTTCTGGTAAAAGTAATAAAATGTAACATGGAAATTCTGTGATATGCACTGACTATAGCAACTAAGTTTTTCTCATTTCTGTCAGCCCAATCAGAGAGTAAAATTACCCCCCTCCCAATGACTTACTGAATTAACATTAATGTTAGAGGTTACTAAACCAATTTTAAAAAATGGAAGTTCAAAAACATTGATGGGTTTTGGGCAATTTTTTATTAGCATCAATGTTTTAATATTGAATATCGATGTTTCAAAACATCAATGTTTTGTTGTCGATGTCACATCCCTAACTCAGAGTACCCTGCTGGAGGCCGGCAAAATTCAGAAAACTAACATTTTCGGCAAGAGATCTTTTAACATACTGACAAAAAATTTATCACTTACAGGTACCAAGATCTATTCTTGTATATTTTTTTCATATTACATATCTGATTAAGCCAATTTTTGTAACTGATCTGTATACATGCAGAAAAATAACATTTAACAAAAACAAGAGATAAAAATCAAAGAATGTACTCAAAAAGTAATTATGTGAAATAACTATAAGTATTTTCAAGACCAGATATGATCATAGAATATTAACCCTTTCGCGGCGAACGTCACGTATACGTGCCAGCAGCTATCCACGTTTCTGGCCGAACGTCACGTATACGTGACAGCAGCTATCCGCATTTCTGGCCGAACGTCACCTATAGGTGTCAGTAGTTCGGAACGTTTTATTAGTTAATTTTTGGGGCACAAGATGGCACCGCGTGTCTATGAAATTTGAAGTACATGTAGTTCGGACCTTCTATTCGAAAACAAGACTAGTATGAATCGCATGCGGTCTACCGTTTTATGTAAACAAACGGACGAATGGATGTATTGCGTTTGGCTGTCAGCGGGTAGGGCATTTAAACTGTGCACGTGGTCTTTGTTTACGAGATATCTTTATTTTTCTTTTGCGGTGGGAATATGGCATATGGGTATATGGGTTTTGAGTCAGAATCAGATCCTGTTGCAGTGAGATTTCTTTCCTTTGATGATTTAATATGGAGAAAAGGAGAAAATATTTAACGGAAGACGAAATTTCTCAATTGATGAGAAATGTGTCTGAAACTGAAAGTGATTATGAAAGTAGTGACAGTGATACAAAAATCTCGTCAAGTGAATCTGTTTATTTGGAACACCGAGATCAGAGTGATGATGAAGATATATCAGATATTTCTATTCTGAGTATATCGCGGGACAGTACTTCTTTGTGGTTTTCTCACGTAAGGGATTTAACTCTACTAACATTCACAGCGGCATGGGGAATAAAAGTCGATGATGCTGTATCAAATGAATTGGATTATTTCAGATGTTTTTTTGATGAAACTGTAATGGATTTAATAACTAAATTAGTGCGTATTATATTATACTAACCAAATTAATGCGTATGAGATGTACATAAATCCGGAAAGTGAACAGAGTTCATCCTCGAAGTATTTTTGCCTGTAACTAAAGAACTGTTTGTTTAATTTGCTTTGACAATTTTAATGGGTATCGTGAAAAAACCGAAAATTAAGATGTACTACTCAACGAATCCCATGATTGCAACACCTTTTTTCAGTAAGGTTATGAGTCGGGACCAACACATCGAAATTCTTCGATACTTGCATTTTACTTCTTCTGATGCCAAAAAGATTGAAAAAATTAAACCTTTTTTAGATTTAATCATTCAAAACTTTTAGAGTTCTTGATATATTATCGATATATTCTTGATATATTCCTGATAGGAATATATCAGTTGATGAAAGTCTCTTACTGTGGAAAGGGAGAGTAGGATTTCGACATTATGTCCCAGCGAAAAATATTTTAAACTGTATAACAAAAATTTTTTAGCGGAAAATAATACAAGAATGTGTAAGTAACCCATATATAGCTTAAATAAATAGATTTGTTTGTAAATGTTACTATTTTGGAATTTTTTGTAAATTTAGGCTTAGCGCTTAAAAATCCACCGGCCTGGAGGGAACGCTCACGAGAAAAACTTCCGGCCTCATGGAAAGCGCATGATCGGAACTTCCGTCACGAAAGGGTTAAAAATAATTAAAAAGTTGTTCAGAAAGTAAACTTACCCTATCAAATTTATAAGATGTTGATTATCATCAGAAAGCATAAAACGAAATGATTGCCTTAAGCCAAATCCATGACCCTGAAATAAATTTATAATAAAAAAATGTACTTAAGTGCACTCAATTCAACTACTTATTAGCAAAAGATTATGAAAAAATAAACATAAGCAAAGACATCTCCAGGGCTTTATATAGGTATACATATGCAAAACAATTCATGTCTTATACCTTCAAATGTGCAGGGTTGCACATTTTTAGGTCATTTCACATTACAGTTTTAATTAGTGTTGAATTCCAGGAGTACCAGAAGCCTCTTTCTTATGGTTACTATAATTTCATACACTCAACAAACAAACAAAATATATACAGTAAACAAGATTCTAAGAAATACTTATACAGTAAACAATTGTTCTAAGAAAGAAAAAATCCCCATTATGACAATAATGATATTAGAATAACAGCATAATAAATTACCTGGAAAATTGAAAACATTTTTTGGACATCATCAATTGATGGTTGTATGTCTTTGTAATACAAAAGCAATAGCTGCAGTAATTCACACTAAAAAGCAGAAAACAGGAAAGGAAAGAATAAAATACGTTATAGCATGGCTATAAAAATAATTTTCCAGTAAAAATTACAGAATTTTGAGTAATAAAAGATACATGAGTAATATATTTTCAAATATTTGAAATCAAAATTTTTAATTTTTAATCAAAGTTTTGAAGCTTGATTGAAATAGGACTGAAAATTTAATATAAATTAGATGGTTGAAAGAGGATTTCCTGAACATTAATAAAAAAAATACAAACACATAATACATGCTTCTAAGGCAAACTCTCATTTAGACATTGAAAACAGCCCATCCACAAATGTGTCCCAGAGGTGATCAGATTTTTTCAAGACCAATTTTTGAATTTTGTGGCTTTTTAGGTCTTTTGTGACCAATAGCTACCTTGAATAATATCAGTGCTCTTTCAAAATTTATCAGTGAACAAAATATAATGCAAAATCTGTTATTCATAAGCTCATCACTTGATATTTCTTCTCATCAATTTCTTTCAGACACTCATGTAGTGACTTAAAATATTTGGAGTTTCATGTTTTAAATTCTACATCCTTAAATAAAAATATGAGAAAATAGAGAATGCTATATAACTTTATATTTTTCATTATTGCATTTTAACTCGATACATTATATTTTTAAAACCACACTTATAAAACTCCCTCTACTTGCAAGCTTAGTTAAAGGATAAAGAAGCTTCACTGACTAATGACATAATGTTAAAAATGTTGCACCTACAGTGTTGCTACTTTGAACTTCAGCAAATTTTTCTACTTTGCCAAAAATTCCAATTTTAGAACGCAATCTTCAGAATTAATCTTCTGATACCAAACTTATTTTAGTTGAAAGGTTTTAAGCTCAACATAACTTTGCTGTACAAAAATACTTCCAAATTAAGAATCTGTTACCATTTTGACAATAAATAAACACACAGAATCCTTAATATAAAACCAGTGATTCCATTTTCAGATGCAGTCTCTTTAATTACAGTACAGTAAAACCTCGTTTATCCGGACTAACTGGGACCATAGGCAATCCAGACAATCGAAAATCTGGATAATCTGGGTAATAAGCAAAACAAAATCTTTAACTAAGCAGACTTTCTGTTTATTATGATAAAAAACTATGTATTGTAGCAAAATTACATAGTATTGTTTACAAGACATTAAAAAATATAAAAATATATTTTCTGAGTCAATCTACGTCAATGCCCTGTGATTATCTAGTAAAACTTTCTTAAACTCAACAAAAAGCCTTTTGTCACCATAATTTATTGTACAATCTATGCAGGATCTATACGTTGAATCAAACTAAAAGGCGAATATTTGTTGTACTTATAGTTTCGATCTTGCTATCATAGTTAAAAATTATTATCTAATGTGAACATTAAGTAAGAAAAATGTCTACAAATCTGATCCAGATTATCCGGAGATCTGGATCAACGAGGGTCAGATAAACAAGGTTTAACTGTAATTTACACTGGTCAGAGATAACAGCAAATGAAAACTTTTGGCATTTAAATTTTAATAGGAATTTTGTTTAAAAAGCATTACTTACAAAACTAATAATAATAAATAGAATAAAAATCCTGAGCACAAACCTGTTCTTTCAGAGTGAAGGTTATCCAGTGGAATGCAAGAAGATCAGACTGAAAATAAATTCATTAAAGAATATATGGATAAAGTAGTATTTATGAGAACAGCAAATTTCTATAACGCTAAAAAATGGACAGTGTGTAAAATAATTAAGAACAGTTCTCCAAATATCCCAAAACAATTTTCTAACTGTATAAAACACTGCAAAGCAAAACATGAAGATAAAATCCTTTATATGATATTGAAAATAGGTCTCACTAAATACATAATCACTATTCATTCTTTAGAGTTTAACGGTGAGAATGATTTTTTTTTTTCTTTCTTCAATTCAACTTAAAAATTAAGAGACCTGGAAAAAGTAAAGCTAGTAATACAGAATTTTATTTTATATACATAGCTAAGTTTTAAATTCATTGCATCTTATTCAAAATAATGCTTTTTAATTTGTTTCCTCAAAACTTGCAACATAAAGGGAAGACATATTTACCATATACTGTCCATGGGAATCTTTAGTGGGCAGCTCTGCCCTGATCAAAGACTCTAACTGGTTAAGTATCTAACAAATGAAAGTACATATAAATATAAATTGAATAGATCACAATGAAAAAGTCCTAGAGTTAATACTGTTAAGTTTAATTACTAACCTTAGTTACAACAGAATTGTCTTTATTGCTTTTATCCAAAAAACTTTCAAAAATATCCTGCAAAGTAAAATATATGATTACTTAAAATTGAAACACAGGAAGAAATAAAGATATTTTCATGGCATTAACAATTTCAGGACAATAACACAAAATTTATACATGGGTTGCACCATTAGTTTTCAGTTACTCACTACATGTGATAAATGCAGAATGCAAAATCTTCAAGAATGTAATATTTGAGGGCTGCAAACTGACAGAAAGTGAAAAAAATAGTTTAGTAGTTTTGATAGCCTATAATAGTAGAAAGTAGTAATTCATGGTCTTTTATCAACAGTTTAGTGTCTATTAAAATAGAAAAATATATTTTCCAAACAGTTTCAAACACTATGTCACTGATTTATGTCATAATCAAAAGTTAAAGACTGGCATAATTTTGTTTCTTGAATTTAAGCTTCAGAAATACAAAAGTAAATGATTATTTAATTTTATTAAAGAATATTAAATAATTAAAGATTATTTAATTTATTAATTAACCTTCCTACCCTGAATGGGTCGATTCGACCCATTTTCATAATTTAATTCATGATAGCTCCCATGAATTTTAATTATGACAGCTTATTTTTTGAAAATTCCTCAAATAGATAAATTTGTTTACTTTAGAGCTTTTTCAAGCTTGGAGAATTGTTTTTTTTTAACCAAAAAAAAAAGAGTGACATTATACCTGAATGGGTCTAATCAACCCATTTCAGTAATATTCACAGAAATGCATAAAATAAAATTTATTATTTTTGGATAGTCTGTATTTCGAATAATTATTAATAGATGACCCTACGATACTGATATACACATATAACGTTCTACTTGTTTGACGTGTTTTGCCATTTTATTTTACAATATGGCACCTAGTAAGCGTGGTCTTACTGAAGAAGAGATCAGAAAGCTTTTGCAAGAGCTCAGTGATCAATCTGATGAAGGAAGTGATAATTATTTGAATGAAACTGATGAATCTGATCACTTATCCATCGAAGAGGATAATGAGAAAATGGATATTTCCAATACAGAAGAAGAAACTGTGCGGTCACCATCTTCCTTCATAATTTGTAACAAAACCGAATGGTGTAAATTCTCTCCATCTACATCAAAAAATGGTATGTACTAGCACATAATTCCAATTTATTATTATTTGATATTTATTTTATTTTATTTATTCTTATTTATTTTACTATATTTGAAAATTTCTGACTTTACAGACAGCATAACATTATGAAATTAACCCCTGGCCCTACATGTTTTGCAATTCAGCGAATAACTGAACACCCCTTGTCAGCAATGAAGCTTTTCTTGACAAATGACATGATGAAATTAATTCTAGAAGAAACTAACCGAAAAATTAAGTGAGTGTGTTCAGAACAGAATAAAACCTACACATTGATTTCTGCTAAGGAACTTGAAGCTTATATAGGAAAAAAAATCTGAAACTTTTTTCACAAAAATTTATTTATAAATTGAAATAAAATGTAAATAATTGCATGATTTGAAATTAACTTATTTTTTTTTTCATTCTTGAGTTATTTTCATTCATTTTTTGACAGGTTTACTAATTTTAGCTGGAGTCCATGAGTCAGCAGGATAATCTCTGAAAGAGTTATGGAGCGAACAAGATGGTCGGGACATTTTTCCTGCAACTATGTCTCTTTAACGTTTTGAAATTATTAGACAGTTTCTTAGATTTGATGACAAAGAAAGTAGAGCAAATCGACGTCGTGTAGATAAGCTAGCTGCAATAAGATCAATATTTGACATGTTTATTGTACAATTGCCAAATATGTTCGTTCCTTACAAAAATGTAACAATTGACGAACAGCTTGTGCCTTTATGTGGTAAATGTCCGTTTCAACAATATTTACCATCAAAGCCAAGAGGGAAATACGGAATTAAATTGTGGTTGATGTCTGATGTTAAAACAGCGTATGTTTGCACTGCTGAAACCTATACTGGAAAGCCTGATGGTGAGAGAGACAAAAATCAAGGAAGAAATGTTGTATTGCGCCTAGTAAATTCGATTGAGGGTACCGCTCGAAATATTACAGTTGATAATTTCTTCACAGATTATATCCTTGCTAAAGAATTATTGAAGAAAAAATTAACTATCGCTGGAACCCTCAGAAAAAACAAGCCATTTATTCCGTCTGAATTTCAATCATCACGTGATAGAGAAACATTTTCCTCACTATTTGGTTTTCAACCGGATATGACTCTTGTTTCATATGTGCCGAAAAGAAATAAATCGGTAATCCTCCTTTCAACTATGCACCATGAGGACAAAGTTTCACACGAGAAAGAAAAGAAACCAGAAGCAATTTTATGTTATAATGAAACTAAAGGGGGAGTAGATAGTACTGATGAATTAGCTGCCATGTATACATGCAAAAGGGGAACTAGGAGATGGCCTGTGTGTTTATTCTACAATATAATTGACCTTGCTGCAATAAATGCATTTGTTGTTATTATGCATGTAAATCTTTCTTACAATTAAAACAAGTTATACAAAAGGCGCCTTTTTCTTAAGGAACTTGGTAATCAGCTGACCGAACCTTACCGAAATGTTAGGATGACAAAAAATATTCCAGTTACAATAAAGAATAAATTGGCAATTGCAGCAGGTGAAAAACCAGAAAATAGCAGTATACTGAAACGAGGAAGATGCGAAGAATGCGGTCCAAAGAGAGATCGAAAAACGCAAACGAGGTGTGCTTCATGCTCGTTTTCTATGCCAAGAGCATGTAAATGTGTATTGTAAATCTTGTTTGTCTTAAAAAATGTATCAAGAAAAAATGTAAGTGAAACATAATATATTTGTAAAATTTCTATTATTTCCCAAGTTTTTAAACCCTTAACAACGCTCATATAAACAAGAGGTTGAAACGGACGGGGGGAGGGGGGCGGAAAAAATGAAGGGGGATTATAAAAGATATAAAATGTGCTGTTTCTATTAATAAACACAAAATATATAAAATAAAGCTATATAAAAATATTTGTTATGACCTAGAATAAATATAAACCAAACTGCGTTGAATAGACCCATACAGGCAAAACGTAACTTTTTTTCAACAGGGTAGAAAGGTTAAATAATCTTTATCTATTTAATTAAAGGTCTGAAATGTCACTCAAATGTCTGGTTGGTTGGATTTGGAGTCCTGTGGTCATTTTTCCTAAAGTTATTTTCAGTGGAATCTCCATCTATAGTTTTTCAAGGGACTGACTGAACTGAACGATAAATGTGGGAACACAACAGATGTGAGAACATAACAAAGCAATATGATCGTCAGGACTGGGTGAAATAAAAGACACATACAAAAAAATGATGATTCAGGGAACGATCAATCGAGATTCCATTGTAGTATATTTGCAGTTATTCAATGAGAGATAAATCTCTCTTTCTAGAAGAGTTTTAAAAACAATAACTGTATGAAGCCATGTAATGCTTCAAATGTTATAAGAAATATTTAAGCTGTTGTTCTTTTAAAATTTTATGTTGTCAAATGTACTTGCATTATGATGTATCACAGCTAACTTCAAGATATATTCTTTTGTCACAATATTAAGATATTCAAAGTGCATATATATAAATACAATGAAACATCTATCTAAAGGGACCATTTTTAAAGGGACCTATTGCACTAAATGATAAATACGGGAAAACTATAGATGAGGGAACATAAAAAAGGAATATTGTCGTCCGGACTGAATGAGACAATCAACACATACAGGAAAATGATTTTTTTGGAAAAAATTGATTGAGGTTCCACTGTATAAATATACATATGTATATAATTAGCTTAAAGATTAGTGAAAAAAATTTCTTGAAGAGAGTTCATAGGTTTCAACAATAAGACTACACTTCTTTACCTTGATATCAATCCATCAGGTAATTTTAGTTATTTTTTTTCTTTCCAGGTCCATCTCTTTTCAGAAATAAAAAAATAAAGAGTTATTAAGAGCTTACAGCTGCGTTAGGTAACCAGTAGGGATTATAGTTTATCTACACACTACAATTTATCATTTCACTCTATATAATATGAAATTATCTTTTCAGGTTTCATAAATTTTTAGGTATTTATAAGTGAGGAATTGTTTCAACTAAACTTGAATCATATACTCATTCAGCACATTATTTTATAAATTAAAAATATAATTATATTTACTTTGTAAGGATCAGAGTCGTCTTGGCAATGACCAATGATATGTTTCAGTATCAATAAATAATAGAGCCGTTCTCCAAAATAATACTGCCAAACCTGTAACAAAAATTATTGAGATTTTTAAGAATCCTCTTCAAAAAAAATCTAGTGTATGTGAATTATTCATGTGAAAGAAAAAATATACTTTTGAGAAACAACTTTTAAAATTATACTACTTACATGAAACTTCTGGAACAAGCAAAACAAGAACACAGAGCATATTATAATCTACAATAAAAACTTATAAATTTTCACATTGAATTTGAAGAGGTTTTGTGTGTTCCTGTAGTGATTATACTTAAAATATCTTTTATCACTTCATACAACTAAAGGAGATGAAAATAAAGGAAACTATTCCAAGAATAATACAGACAGATGAAATTAGTCTTTCAGAGTTTTGATGCTAAATGAATAATGTCTACTGCTAAAGACTCGTATGAATAGTGAACATGAAAAATAAACATTCATTAATAGTTTGGCTGTACTTGCTTGAATAATCCTGTATACCCACCCGAGATTTTTTAAAAGACCAAAAATATACTTTCAGTCTCTTCTCATCACAGCTCTTTCCTTGTCATACTGTAATTTGTTTACATAAAAAGTACCAAAAATCTGGGGAGAAAAATTAAACTGATAAAAATATTGAAAAAAATTAAACAGATCTACAGCACATACAGTCGAACCTCCATATATCGAACTTCCCCATATCGAAATTTTCTATATATCGAACTCTTAGCAAATCTCCATGTTCATTACATAGAAAAAATGTTTCCATATATCGAAAAAATCTCTATATATAGAAATTTTTTTTCAAGACATATTGGGAGATTTCATTCCAGTTTAGAATAAAATCTCCCAATTTTTGGCGTTTGAAACAATATGTCATAGACTTCAATTCATGGAAAATGTCCCTGATGAAGTTTTTGGTGGACTGAATAAATGTGAACATTTCTTTGATGAACTTTCTGCAAAACTGACTGTTCGGCAAGATATTCGTGGTTTTTAAAAAAAAAATGTAACTGTGATCATTGTAACCACTGTCTGGATTATTGTTTTTAAAAAGGTATGTAGTACTCAATAAATCTTTCATATTAATTAATTTTTTAGTTATTAACTTTCATTTAATGTGATTCGCATATAAATTGGAATTGGAGTTTCATATGCAAAAATTAGCTTTAATTTTAATGTTTTAGGAGAATTATGATAAAACTAAGATCAATTCTATATATCGAAATTTCTATATATCGAATTTTTTTTCTGGCACTTTGCTACTTCGATATATGGAGGTTCGACTGTATATATACATCACGAAGACAGGAATACAAAATAGGCACTGAACTGAACCCAGTAGTCTTCAGAAATTATTTTTCCATTCAAATGACAAAAATAAATAAAGGGCCTATTTTATAATAAAAAATTTAAAAAGGAAAAAACAACACTTCAGAGAGCCTTTATAAACATATATATTAATTCTTCTTCTTTGTCTGCAAGAGATCTTTTACCTGCCTCTATGAAATCCAACAGAATATTACAGATTTTAAATATCTTAATCATAAAGAGAAAGTCTATTTAGAAGTAGAGGCAATAAAGGGTTAGTAAAGATCTCTCGTACAATTTTATTTACATTACAATGCCTGCAAAGACTAGACAAGAGTCAATTCATAAGTATGATAAGTTTAAGTAAACTGGAGTGTTTCAAGCATAAAATATGACCACCATGAAAACACAATGAAACACAACAGAATATCACAGATTGAAAATATCTTGACCATAAAAAGAAAGTCTTTTCTGAAGTCAGTAAAAGGTTAACAAGGATCTCTCATACAATTTTATATGCATTGCAATGCAGCAAAGACTAAAGCAGAGTTATTTCATAAGAAAATTGGAGTGTTTCAAGGGTAAAATGCCCACCATGAAAAGGCAAAATTTTAATTTTTTACCTTGTAGAAGATAAGTCTTACTGAATGCATTATATGTATTCATTAACAAAAAGTAATCATTCAAATAAGTTAGCATTCCAACAATATGAAGAATTGGAAACCATGGGACACAATACTGCAAAAGAAAGCAGTTTGCCTTTTTCTACATTCTGGAGAATTTAAACACAAATTCTGAGTATTATAAAATAAGAAACATACCTCTAATAGTAAGGAATGTATATGCCTTTCATTTATCAGTTGAGCCTATAAGGAATAAAAACATTGTTAGAGGAATTTTTACATGTCATGATTAAATGTCACAAATTCGTATAAAAACAAATATTGGGTACCATTTAAAAAATAAAGCAAAAGAAAAAAGATTATGATCAATAATCAGGAGGAAAAAATTTTCTCTAATTCTTTACTTATAAGATGCTGTTATGGGAGAAAATGGGAAAACATTGTGAACAAATATTTAATAATATTATCTCCAAATCTTCACATTAGAAGATCACATTTAGGAAAAAGAATAAACAAACATTAAATGAAATAGCTCTTCCATAAGGATATGTGTGGAGTTCTGGTAAAATAGGTTCAGTTCTAGAGAATAACAAGTATGATACCATAGCAATGTTCTCTATCTCTTAGTTATTAGCAAAAATGAGGTGAAGTCACATAAATCTATACATATTTTGTAAACTCCAACTCTATGTGGTTCTGTTGTTCTTGTTACAGTTGATGGTTGCATGTGTAGAGGAATGTCTGAACATGATATGGTACCAGTCAGTAAAGAATGAGTTAAAAATTTGGGCAAGATTTTCTCTAGGATCTTGAATGAAAAACTAAAGTATTTTCAAGGGTCACTTCCAGCTTTTTCAAGCCGTACAGAAGATGGTAATATTTCAAATCATTTCTTTGTCAATTAAAATATTTCTTTATAATGTAAATTAGGGGTCTTCAACCTTTTCATGTTCACGGGCCACACCAATAAATTGGCAAAGTTCCGCAGGCTACACATCTGTGAAATAAGTAGTTTGGCAGAGGAAAAAATGTATTATTTCCAAACAAGCTTCAGCCTTTGAGATGATTGCTTGATTTGCTTTTTATAGCATGATGATGAAGGATTAATTCCTTCAAAACACGTCACTGAAGTTTTGTGTGTATAGTGTGTTTTAAAAAGTATTATATACCTTTATAATCATTAATTAAAATTTTTTTTTATTTATTTATTTATTTCTAGAAACAACAAAAAATGGGAGTTGAACTAATGTATTTTGTACTTTATATTGCATGAAACAGAATGAATGCAGGAAGATGAGATGCACGTGAGATTCTGGAAAGAAAGAACCTTGGCATGCTGCTTTTTGTGTTTATTTCATCTTAAGATTCTGAATACAGTTACCAGTTTATTATTTTGATAAGACTATGTGCCATGGGCTACTTTTCCCTGTTGTACTAAGGTTTTTTTTCAAATATATATCAAACTTTCATTTTGCATGATCAAATGTTTCGGCGGGCCATGGGTTGAAGACCCCTAATGTAAATGATTGATTACCAATATCTGATTGAATGAGTCAATACCAAAGTGATTTTATTACTACTATTCTATTAAATATCCTATCAAAAAATATTAAAACTACTAAATTCAAGATAACTTGAATTAATTCATAATTTCTAGATTAACTTTTATAGAGAAGTGCACGATAATCTATATATATAAAACACGTAGGTATGCAGCACAAAAATTGACGATATTTCTACACTCCAAATGGCAACGGCTAAAACTACCAGATGTAAACATTAGCGGCCGTCCGCAGTTTAAAACCGTGCATGTGTAGTGACGACATTTATTTGTTACAACCGCTGATCTTTTGACAAAATATGTTTAGACCTATGAAATTCAGTGTTTAATAATGGATAGTTTAATCTAGGTTTATCTAGAGTCCGTTCTTTTGATTCTGTCACTGTAGTATCTTCTACTTCTGAAATACTCAACTGTGTAAATCAAGAAGTTTTATGAATATCATAGTGTTAATCCACACTATATTTTAGTACTTGCTGAATTTTTACTCCATTTTATAAGTGAAGAAATTTTCCCAACAATTTATTATTTGATATGATTAAGTGTAGATATCTGAATTGTATACAATAGTACATTATACAATATTACATACAATTATACAATAGTACATACAGAGAGTGATGTAATCCACACTATGTTTTAGTACTTGCTGAATTTTTACTCCCTTTTATAAGTGAAAAAAATTTTCCCTAACAATTTCTTATTTGATGTAATGATAAAGTGTAGCTATCTTAATTTTGAAAAATTGTATATACAGAGAGGGATGTAATTTTTAAAATCATTGGTATTGGGTTTCTCAGCTTTTCCTTAACTCTGTTCTGAAGTAATAGAAATTCACATTTTTTAATCATGATTTCTTAGAATCAGCCATATAGTGAATTTAGCAATGATTATAAATTTTTTGGCTGAGCTCCCACTGCCTCTTAACAACGTATATTTATGATGATAAGTAATGGCAACATTCCTTACATATGTTACTTTCAGTTGAGTTGTTTTGCAAAAGAACATATAAAACTAAAAGCGACCATTCTGGTCACGCAGCGGCTAGTTGTTAATATATCAATAAAAGTTCCAATTCAATTGATCTCAATTTTTCTATTACTATAGATCTTGGTTAATTCTTTATTAAAAATTATCTGTTTGAAACAATCCATAAATTATAACTATCTTTAGTAAAATTGATAGAAAGAATGAAAAATACAGATTTGCAGCTTTTTTAAAAAATTTGTAATCATTTCATTGCTAAAACTAAAGTGGTTATAATAAGCAAAATTTATATAATCACACTTCTAGTATAATAACCAAAAAATTGCATAATTAAACAAATTATTCATAAATAGGTATTCAAATATTTTCAGTATAAACTTGTGCCAAATAAATAAGATGTACTACTGAGTTTTAAGAAACATGTTTTTATAAAACAATAGCGTAAAATTAGGGCCTTTTAAATGGTTTTTGTTATTCTAGGATGACCAAACCATTTTTTAAATTCAAGCACTTTTCAGGCCCTCTTTATGACATCATGTATCTTAATTAGCATTGAAAAAAGTGAATACCAAGACTGATCTTAGAATTATTATCAAAGCTATTTCCATACTAGATGAGAAGTAATTGTAGTTTGAAATATGTATATTTACTGTTCCAGTGGATTACAATTATTCCTATTTATTTTAAGATCATTTTTAAACCTTGTTATTGCATTTTCAAGAGTAAGTATAAAAAGAAGCACAAATAACAGTTTAAAAGTAACAATTATCATCAAATATACTTTGTTAAAAATATTTCAAAACTATTGCATTTAAGGAAGATATGTCATTGTAGAACCCTCTTATTTACCCTAAAACAGAAGTTTCTTTGAAATGATTTCCCATTTCATTAATAATGAAAAGAGCTTTGAAAGTAATATTAAGAGTTTCATTTTTAGCAGGTAGAGAGGATTTCAGATGTTGAACTGGATTTCAGAATAATTAAACCAAAAACTCTATAAACCTCAAAAAAAAAAACACTGCATAAGAAGGAAGTTTAAACCTGGTGGATAAAAAAATCAAATCATTAAAGAATTAGTCAGCAATTAGAGCCTTAGCATTTTACGATGCATACAGTCCACAGGAATGGTCACAATCTCCTGCAAATATGTTTTAGATATTTATCAGATCTTTTAGAAATTAAATATTTTCTCTCGATTTTTATATAGTTTCAACATAAAAAAAACTCCATTTATCCATTGCAATACTATTAATTCCTATGTACATAAAAATGTAAAATTTTCTCTAATACATACTCAAAAATATAATACTTGAAATTTTAGACAAACACTTAAATCAAAAGCTCATTTTAAAGATAAAATGTCATTACCTCCAAAGTTTCTTTGGTCCCTTTATATTCATATGCAGCATACGACACAAACAATTCATAACACTGTATTACATCAACATCCTAAAATGGAATTTGGTACTATGAAAGAATGCATCAATTACATAGTTAAAAAGTAATCACTATGTTTGACAAATAACAAAATCATCACTAATCATATAAGGCAACAGTATATTTGTTAGTGCATTCTAAAATGTTGTGTTCAAATCTGCTGAGGCATAAATTTATTAAAACAATTGATAATACAAACTTTACATCATCCTCTCTCTACATATATATTTATATATATAAAATTGAAACAAAAAATTACCTCTATTTAGTATATCTTAGCATGATACCACTTTCCTGATATTAAAAACTTTATGATTAAAACACAGAAAAAAAATTAGAAAGGGTAATTGATTTATAGATAAATCTTAAGTTTAATTCCTAAATTGACAGCAACTAATGAGAAAGAAACAGTTCTATTTTATTTTTTATAACTTTATGTATTTTCCTGATATTTATGTATTTTCACACGGACAATTAATGTTTGGTTAAAACTTCACAATCAATATTATTTCTCTGCCTTTTACTTCCAATCCATACTATAAGTATGAAAATATAACAGAAGGGATGCCTTTGGAAACTTAACTAAAGGTAACAAACAGCTAATCGGTTAGATAATTAGTTCAGTAGACGGTCATTTATGTTTCAAGAAACATCTATTTACTTGCTTATAACTATATATATATATAAATTTGATGATCGTTTTATCAAAACATCTAAAAATAGGGATAGAAATTTTTTCCACAAAACCCTACAGTTATACAGTAGACGCTCGTTAATTCGAACTTTCGGTTAATTCGAACTAATCCAAAGGCCCAAAAAAACTTGTATTGGAGTTAATGATAAAAATATCTCGTTAATTCGAACTAAATTTTGATCAATTCGGTTAATTCGAACTAAAAATTTGAAAAAAAAAATTTTTCTTTTTCCTCAATTAACGGAGAAAACACACGCTGTATTTATTATTTTGTGTGTCAAAATCACCTGTATTTTTTTTCTATATAAAGAGGCACATGCCCGCATTCCTAGACTATTGCATTTCCGCTAAACGTTAGTGGCTATTGTCCTTATCAGTGCTTAACGGACAAAGCGATTTTCCGTTATTTGTATCGATGTTCTTAGAATTTCAGAAAAACCAGTCTTTACTACAGATTCTAGGGAGCTACGTCAGTTATGCCTGCAGTGCAGACAAGTTAATGTTCTCTAGTTTTTCTTCCTCAGTGTGTGATGTGAAAGTGTAAAAATTCAGGATGTCTACGCGTGGAAAGTACAAAACCCTAATTTTGGAAACATAGGTAGAAATTTTAAAGAGAGCAGAGAATGGTCGAATGTAAAACAAAGTTAGCAGCTGACTATGGAATTAAAAAAAGCCTTGTCAACTTATTTGAAAAACAAGGAGTCAATTTTAGATTCATGGGAAAAATCAAAATTTGCTAGAGGAAGGAAACGCATGAGAAATGCATCCCAAGAATATCTAGAAAAAGCTCTACTGCTATGGTTCCAGGATGTTTGATCTCGAAATTTTCCGATAAATAGACCCCTAGTGCTGAGGAAGGCTGATGAATTGGCAAGTCGAATGGGTATTGAAGATTTTAAATGCAGTGATGGATGGCTTTCTCGATTTAAGTCAAGGCACAATATTTCTTATCAAACTGTATGTGGCCAAAGCTCTGATGTAAACGAAGACGTATGCACTAATTTCAGTACAAAACTGACAGGGCTTTTCTCTACTTACCTGCCGAAAGATATTTTTAATGCGACCATAATGGACAAAGCCATAATGAACTCTATTAAAACTCTGAAAGCATTCATTCAGATGGAACCTTTCTCTGAAAATGAATTGAAATGTTTACTTCAAATCGAGAAGTTGGCTGAACAATGTAGACATCATAAACAAAACCAAACATCCACTTTACAGTTTTTCTCCAAAGTGTAATTTGTATTTTTAATTAAAGTTTACTTTCTATTGCATATCTTCTGCTTCATTTTATGATTAAGGCAAGTCTGTATTGCTTTTTAATATGTTAATTTTATATAACATAGTATAATATATTTTCCGGGGTTATACATACTAGGAGATTTTTCTTCTTCAGTGATACACTTTTAAAGTTATATATTTTCTCTTAACATCGGATAATTCGAACTTTTTTCCGAGAACCTTTGAGTTCGAATTAACGAGCGTTCACTGTATATATATATAAAATAATAATTTTTTAAAACTTACATTAAACTGAAATCTATTATATCAGTTAAGTACAGTGAATCCAATTATAACTTACAGGAAACATAAAATAGGAACCCACAGCTTTTTACAATCTACAATCAAAATAATGGAGCAGCAACTCCTTTATTTTGATCATGAATTTTAAAAAGCTGTGTGTTCCTGTTTAGGAAACAATTAACTCAGAAAAATTCTTTTCTAACACAATTTGTTAATTATTAGTTAATCTTTTCATTTTCCATTCTCCAATAGATTCCTCATTCATCAAGACAGTTTTTGGCTAGAAAAGTCCTTAGGTAAATAACAATATAATGTTACAGTGAAAAGGTAAAACTGAAAAAATTTGGAAAATCCAATTTTTATAAAATATAACTACAAAATACTTTCTCCCAATTAGTCTTTTTTTCTTTTTTTTTTGGGGGGGGGGGGGAAATGGCATTTTAATATTGCATCAGCATGAAGGAACCTTTTTCATCCTCTTGTTTATAAAACTCAATACCAATAAATCAAAATTATAAATTATAATTTGAATAAATGCTGTTTGTTTCCTTAAGTTAAACATAAGATGAATTCTATTTTATAATTCAATAAAAAAATTGCTAAAATAAATTAAAATTTAGGATAACTTTTATTTCATAGTACCTTTTTATATATATAGTGATACGTTTTATAGCTCATTAACAATTTATTTTAGTTTTTACATTACATAGCAAATTTAAAGCTAATAAAGATTTTTTTTTTTTTAATTTATTGGATCCACTAGCATATAGAGATGTAAAATTTAAGAAGTATCTAATGAAATGATGCAAATTTCTTTTAATACAACATAAAATACTTCAAATGTGAACTAGGGGGAAAAATCATATAGTACTATGTAGATATTTAATGTTCTTCCCAAAAATGATTTAGTAAAATGTAAAATCTCCTCATATTTTATTATTCTCTGTAGCATTCCATTAAAAACTCTGATGACAACTAAAGCAATTCATACTCTTTGCAGTTTTCATATATGAGATTACTGTGACAAAATAGTAAATTATAATATACAAACAAGCTTGCTAAAGAACAAAGTTTCTGGCAAAAATGCTGGATACATACATTTAAAGAAAAAAATATAGATTTTTAAGTTTTGTAAAAACATAACTCAGGATGTAAATAAAAGTTCTTGAACATTATGCAAAAGTAGAAAATATGAAAATTTATTAGTCAAACTACTAGATAAGCATATTTATATGATTCTGTAAATACTTACAATCAGTTTACTTAGTTTGTTTGCAAATTCAAAATGAGCTTCTTCAACTGATTTTTTTAAAGTATCTAAAGATAGCTGGCTGTAAGAAAGAAAACAAATGGATAAACATAAATAAGTATGAAATGAACAGGATATTCTCCCCATAATATCTCAATGTACATTTGAATGAGCTTACAAAAGCAATAAATTGCTTCTTTTTCTAATCGAAAAAGAAAAAAAAAAAAAAAAACTTACCCATATATTTTTTACAGGCTGTTATATGAAAGAATTATTTCATAACATGCCTCCATTTTCATGTACATAAAAAAAAATATGGGTAAATCCTTCCTAATTAACTATTAATTTCTTTGACTTAATTAAAAACAAAAACAAGGTTATTTGCTTTAAAACTGCTTTGGATATTGTAACAAAATACTTTTAATGAAAAAATAGATATTCATAAAACAGAGGAAAAGGCAATTGAAAATGGTGGGATTTTCTGGTGCATTTATAGAATATCCCAAAATAAATATTCATTTTAAAAAAAAGGGGGGGGGGGGGAAATTGATTGGTTGCATGGGATACTTCAAAGAACACACACAGAAAATAAATAAATAAAATATAATTTAAAATAATACATAGAAAGCATAAAGTAATATTGGTCATGAGCAACATACATTTTTTGAAATATCATTTACTAAATGCAGTTGTATTTGTGAATAATTCACAACTGTAACTGCAATTTTGTATTGTTCATAGTGATAATCACACCTAATGTTCCTTGGCCTTGTGATGAACTATTAATTTGTTAAAAACATACAGCCATCCATTTAATTACAGTATTTGCCAGCATATAGGACACTTTTAATTCCATCAAAATATACCTAAAATATGGGATGTCTTATGAGCCGGTAATCAAAATTATGAGTTGAAATTTCAGTCTGTCTAAAATTTCTAGTTTATATCAATATACATGTATAAGTATTCTATTGCATTTTGTTTTGTTTTTTTGCGAAAAAGTGGTTTAGAATAAATCGTTCCCATAAATTTTTTCCATTCTGTAAAAAAAGTTGCATGATATATTTTTTGCTTCATTACTGAAAGAGGGATCATTCCAGTATAATTCAAATCCACTGACATCTATAGTTTCAATTCATCCAATGTGCACGATCACATTTCTACAAAAAGCTGCTGGTCCGTAGCATTCAATTAGGCGAAAGCTGATGAAATCATGTATTCTTTTTTGATGGTTTATTATATGAAGACTCAGTTTCTGAAGAGGCTCTAAGTGATTCATTTAGCTCCGGAGATGAATTTTTGGGTTCTGAGAATTCTCATTAAAAGGTACGTAACTACAATGTTCCCTAGTTACATTTTTTTATGGATATAAATAACTATAAAATTAGTACAGTAAATCATTATGGAAATTCATGAAATGAATGAAGAATTTTTTCCCCTTAAAACTGTATATAAAAATGGGAGTGCATCGTAATTGCCACTGCATCCTATATACCGGCAAATATGGTACATTGTAGATTTAAAATTAATTATTCCCATTAGATATATTTATGTGCTGCACCTTTACTTATATTTTTTTTCTCAACACAGCGGGCAATTGTTTTGACATTTTCTCATTCCCACTGCAGAATTTTGTTGTTACTTTATTAAGGGAGCACCCAGAAAGATGGACCAGCACTGCTCCCTATGAGGGGACAGTGCAGAAACATCCAAGCCTTAGTCTAGATTCAAACTAAAATCTCGCTCTCAATCATCCAGACTGTTTGTTTATCCTGATATCAAGAGAATGCTTTCTGCTCCTCTCTGATCTTTCCTTTTGCACTCCCTTCCAGTAGGGCTTCCTCCCCTCCTCTCCCCTCATTCATCCATGATAGAAAGAAATAATTCTTTCCAATACAGGCAGATGGGTCTTCAGATTATTTCACAACACTGGTGCAACAAGCACCCCTTTCTAGGAGATGGAGGGAGTGATTATAGGAACACTGAAATTAAAATTTATCTAAAATATTTTATATCCCTGAAGGGGGATTTAATCCTCAATTCCCAAATAAAATAAGTATTTTGCTACACATAATGCATAACAATGTACATCAACATCATACCTATAAACATAAGAAATATTTAGGGAAAGGAGAAAACAAGCAAAATCTTCCTTTATTTGTTATAATTACTTTGTCAGTGCATGTGTTTTAACTTTATATTCATATTTAATTGTTATACAACAGAATTTACAAAGGCAAAGACAGACAAATGTGTTTTACAAGCTAAAATAGCAATAACATAAAGAAAAAATATTTCACTTCATAAATTTAGAAAAAGAGAACATGACTTTAAGATTTTCTGATAAAGGACAAACTTTAGTACAATAAACAATGACCAAATATAGGTGAAAAAAGACAAGCATAAAAAGAATAAGAAATACGTATATTTTTACTTTGGTTTTTTAAAATATAATATTCCATTTAGTATGCGATCACTGTTCTCTCCAAGTTCATACTGCACTAATTCTTTGCAGTTCACAACAGATGATCCAGTCACAAGAGACCATAGATCTTTGGCAGACCTAAAAGTACATAGTCATGTACAAAAGTCAAAACACACATATAATGAAATAGATGTTTACAATTTTATGCCAGAAATACATATAATTCTCTTACCTCACTGCTTAGTACTTAGTGTTTTACTTAACTTTGGTACTTTTCTTAATAAATTACCAATATTTGGTGATCTGTAGCTCTTTTTTAAAAAAAAAAATTACAATGGAATCCTTAATACTTATAGTATACCTTCTTTTATGGCAATTAGGTACTTAATTAAAATTTTGAAAATATTGAAATAACCATGTTTCTCAGATGCTCAAGTCAAACCCAAATGAAAAATAATCTTTAAAATACATTATTTGAAAGTTAAGATGTGAGTTACATTACTTTTTAAGACCTATCATACTTTAATAAATATGTAATTACATAAATCAAGATGTTTCAAGGCTATAGTCATTTTAATTATGCATTTTTTTACTCATTTTAAGAAATTAATTACTAAGGTTGCATGACTTTTTTTAGAAAGGGGGGGGGAGGAGTAATTTGCCATGAGGGCTTTATATATGCATTCAAAATATTCTGTTTAGAGATTAATTTGCTAGATGTTACCATTAGATTTCATAGATTTTATATTTTTTCTCCCCCCCATGCCACTTTTTCATTTTAAATGGAATATTTAAAAATTAAATTTTTAGACAGTACTATACCTTTTGCATGCCACTTCATAATTTACTTATACACACACACAATTACATATATACAGCGAAACTTCTCTAGCTAACCACTCCTCTAAACGGCTATATTTGGTTCAGAACTAATTTAAGACTCCATAGAGCCAATGTTATGAATGAAACCTCTCTTCAAGGGCCATCCCTCAAAATGGCTACTTTTTTTCGGAACCATGATTGGCGCCATAGAGAAGTTTCACTGTATATTTATGTATATATGTGTGTGTAGCTATAAATATATACAGGGCTTTTTCTATGGGGGTACGCAGGACTATGTCATATCCCCACCTCTTTTCTTTAAGCATTATTTTGACTTGACTTAACCGAAATTTCAAGAAACTTACAAATCAATTGTTAATATATAAGAAAAAGTATATTTTTAACTGTGAGTTTTTTGTTCCCCTGTGATGTGACATGTGGAAACACAGTACTAAAAATAAGCACCTTTGAGAAAATACAGTATACCAACCTATTTTTTTAGAAAAAAAAGCACTGTGTATATATATCTATATATATATGTGTGTGTATGTATATATCAGACAAATACATATATATATATATACATCTCCTGACTTTGCTGTTCGTTTTAATAACAGTTATTGCATAAGCATTGCAAATTTATTTTTGTACTGTAAATAAGAATAAACAGCCTAAAATATGAATGATACATTTTAATATACTTTCAACTTTCTTTAAATAACTCAAGTTCTCTGGTTCTTCTATTATAAATAAAGTTTGAGTATTTTGTACTGTTAAGATGATTGAACAGTTTACTTATTCTTTTACTTAATATTATTAAATGTCATTTTCAGATTTCAAAATTATGCAAACTTGATGTATTTCATGGCCATTTCGTTACATTTCACAGAAACAAAGATACACAAGCATTAATGTGCAAACAAAGTGATAGAATTGTTTTTCAAAAATGATTTCTTAGAAAATTATTATCGTTATAAATAACTGTAGTATTACAGCTAATTCCTTTAATCTCTTTATTCCTAAATATATATTTATATTTTTGTTTGTTTGAATCTGAAAGTATTGTGAAAAAAAAATTAACTTCCTAATACACAATCCCCTTTTCTTTAAAACCCATCCATTTCTTATGGCATCGCTGTTACTTTTATTTGAGATATTAAATCAAGGGATGAAAACATGCATCAACAGTCAACTAGTCCAATCTAATTGTAACTTTCTACGAAAAACAGTAAAAAAAATATTTTTCATCAAAAGCGTCAGCTAGTAGGTTAGATGACGGACAGAGTTCCGTTACTATAAGGATAGGTTTTTTTCTATTTATTAGTGACTTAATATCCAATGACACAAATTAATACTTGGTCGAGCACAATGATTTCTAAAAACAACTATTACATTCTTAAGGCAAAGCAACTGTTATTATTTTTTTTTACTAACTGAGAAGGGATATACTGCCTTTTTGCTACAAATATTTATGCTAATCTCTGATTAAGCTATAGGACACAGGAGAACACAGGAGACTAAAACAAGTTAACTAAGAGTAAACACATGACAAGTAAACTTGCGTTAAACTTATATTCACTTTACAAACTATAAAATTGGCATTAAACATGAAATTGCATTCCTTTTTCATACAAATTTGTTTTGTAATAGAGAGGCTCAATCTCAATAATATGATCTAATTTAAAGTTAATCATACAACCTTGTGATTCGCGCCATTGTTGTTTTTAAATCATCGCCATGCGAAGTTTTAAAGGCGGTTTTGCCAGATTCAAATATGTTCAGTAGTTTACATGAGAAATGAGCAAAATATTAGATTTAAACGTTAAGTTAGTATATAATTTGATTCACTTCTTGTTATTTCTTTAAAAAAATTATTTTTAATTTAGTGACACTTTTTTTTTTAATTTGGAAAAGTTTCAAATGTTTAATGAATAATTTGTTAATTCTGTTTGTGTTTTAATTTTTAAACTGTATTCCATATGTTATTATTTTAACTTTACTTCGTAATATGTTTCAACTCTAAACTGACATATGAAAAATCAGAAAAATAAAAGACCACAAAAACGAAACTTGGAACCCAGATTACTGTCAGTTTTGTTATTGTGTAATGCGTAAGAGCAGCGAGAAGTCTCAGGGAAGTTGGGTATTGGGTATGACTCATAAACCTGCCCTTATCCTTCTCGTGTTGACATTCTGATATTCAATTCATTTCATGTTTGAAAACAATATTTTCTAATGTATATTTCAACAAGAAGGAAAGTTATATGTTTGCATGAAATATGCTTTGTAATATTTTGTCATATGAAAGTTCTATGTGCATTATCCCATAGCAAAATGCCGCAGTTGTACATATTAAATCACGTTTTTCATTTAAGGTAGAATACATCACTGTAATAGTTAAACTCTTAAAAGCAACTTCCTAAAGAAAAGGTACAAAAATAATTTTCCTCTTCTTTTGGGTTGTTTTATTTATAACTTAAATTTTTTTAGTATTTTAAGCAGCAGACATTTAGAATGAATTATTCCATGTGTGGGGTTATTGTATTTTTTCGTTCGCGTAATTTCGTGATGGAATATTCATAATTCATTCTTCCAACAGAATTTTAACATTTTACTCTTCATACATCTATACAATTCAAATTAAATTATCTTTCCAAAACGTGGAAGCATTTTAAGATGTGTAATGCTATGAGTTCATTTTGAAATGACCTTTTAGCCGTTGTATCAATATTTTTAGTAATGTTTCCATTCCGTTCTTTATTTATATTTCTGTAATAGTAAAATTGTGTTTATTTAACCCTTAACGGCTCATGTTGCTTTTTAATAAACATGGTTATTTATAAGTGCACCTGTCTTTAAATATTAAAGTATATTTATTTGTTGCTAATTGTTGGAGAATGCTTTTTTTCCCCTTCTTTCTTTCTTATTTTTTTATAACAACATATTTAATTGACGAAAGTATCTACTTTTCCAATTGATATCCCTTGTAGCATGCTTAGTCAATCTGCTGCCTGCTACTGTGCATGTAATTCCTAAACATTTTTTTTATTGCATGTAATTTTCTATTTATTGACACCACTGTTTAGTAGCTTTAAATATTTAATAATGCTTGATGTTCTGTTATTAAAAGTTTTGTGGTTTTTTTTTTTTTTTTTTTTTAAATTTTTTATGATTATCTCTTTATATTATGGACATCTTAATTCAGCTCTATTAATTTTCTTCAAGAGATTTGTTTTAATTTGATGTCCAAAAACTTCTTTCTTCTTTTTATTTACCAGCTCTTTGATTTGAAAAACATCATCATAAATTTGATAAAAACCCCAAATTTATAGCAGTTTTGATGTCAGAGAACTTAAAGACTGAGAGCAACTATAACTGATAATTTTCTTTGCTTGATAATTGATAAATTCATATGTTAATTTTTTTTTTTTTTTTTAAATAATGATCATTTTTCAGCTGCTTTATAAATATCTCCATGGTTTGAAAATCAATAAAGTATACAATATATATCTTTTTTTTTTTAACCTTTAGATATTCTAAAATAAAGATTTACTTACATACTACAAAATCTTTTTTCTATGAAATTTCTGAATTATTGACAATTGGTAGCTTGTTTTGCTTTGTAATACTATATCTTCTTGTCTAAGTAAAAATGCAGTATTATTAAAATTCTTGACTTGTATATGACTAGTTTACTCTTCCATGAAATAGTTGAAAAAGTCATTTATAGCTTTATATACATTTTTATATTAGTTTATCTGAGCATTGGATTTAACGGTAGTTCAATTTTATAATTCTGTATATTGTTTGTATGTTAACTACTTTTAATGGATTTCTGAATTATTTATAATTTTTTTTTATAAACATATTGACTACTAGATTGTAAGATACATTAAATTTTTCTTATTTCTAGATATTTTAATAATTATGAAGCGAAAAAGTCCAGTGATATCCCGTAAAAGTGGGTTATTGAGTAATGGGAATAACACTCCTAAGCACATAACAGCTCAATCTTCCACTGCACTTTCTGTTTTAACACCTAATTATGGAGGGTCAGGAGGAAACACGCCATCCACATCATCTTATTTAACCTGTTGGCCTTTAGGATCAGCTTCTGCTGAGGAACAAAGTATTGTAGATGAAGTAACTGATTTGGTAATATCTTCTTATGGATTTAAATCTTTATTTGTCTATTGTATAATATTTAAAGTATTTCTTACAGTAATTTTTAAATTTATTTTAATGTTTTTTTTCTGCTAATTTTTTAATGCATATATGTTTTATTATTTGAAAATATGAGAAAAGTGAACTATCAGATGATGTTGCAATTTAAATGATCAAATCACAAATGAAATTGTGCAATTGAGTTTTAAAAACATTTTTTATAATAATCGTTATGATTGCTATAACATTGTAAAATTTATCATTCAGATTGAACAATATAATGTAATTAAAAATTTCTACTCATTGATTTTAATTATCCTGAAAATCCTAATATTTCATGTTAAAATTACTTTTTTTATACAAAATATTTTTTTTTTCTTTTTTCAATTAAACTTAATTTTCTAACTGTTTTTGCTTTCTTCATCACAGTAAAAATGTTTTTATTCATGCATGTAAATGCAGACAAGTCTTTTTAAAAGGCTTCCAGATTAAGAAATTATAATTTTTTCTAAGGGAAATATCAAACTCATTAAGAAGTTTTAATTTTAAAGATACAAAAATTTCACTAAAAATATGTCAAAACAGCCAAAGCATAATCTTTATAGATGAAATGAATTAATTAAAAAAATTATGATTAAGACTGTATTCTAATAGGATCATCTATATCTGTTAATATGCAAAATTTTACTTTGTTTTTTATCATGTGCATGTGTTTTCAAGTAATTTAGATAATTCATTCTGCTGTAGGAAATTCCTGTTTGGCGATCAAATGGCAATGCTAATGATTCTGCAACTAGTCAAATTTTGCAAGACAATGCTGAGAACAGTGCCACACCTGATTTTCAGCGCACAAAGGCTGCCATTGAGCAGACCTATCAAAAAATAGCTAGAACCAAAGAGTTAATAAAGGAAGGCCAAACAGCTAGAGATGGTAAGTAAATTTAGATTTCTCAAATTTTTATTATTGTATATTGTTAATTGTTATGCATTAAGATTTATCTATGCAACTGTATTAAATGTAAATGTAAAAATTTTTACTTTGCAAATTTCTTTCCTTTTGCCTCAACACTTCTTCAAACATAGGTAAAACTTAGGGTAGACGGCAGTGAAAGTATCCAGGATCTATTATCAATCTGTTCATATTGATTCTCTGATATGTGCTATATTATCAAAAGCTATTTGTATTTATTACATATATGAAATTCTTGCTATTATTTGTTTTATAATTGATGTGATTAGTGTATAAATCGTGATATTATTTTTGAATGTCCATTTATCTCTCTCTATACAGTGAAACTTCTCTTAAGGCAACCAGTCATGGTTGCAATAAAAAGTGGCCATTTTCAGGGATAGCCATCAAATAGGGTTGGATTATTCTATGGCAGCCAATAATGGCTCCGAAAAAAAATTGGATGTTTGGTTGCCAGCTAGAGAAGTTTTTCTATATATATAGATATATAAATATGCATGTGTGTTAGGATGTTAAGCCTAGCACTTGAGTATGACAAAGAAATCTGAGCATAATCCCACTAGGCCAGAAGAATGTTATTGCAGTCATTACTGTAGCTACATTGAAAAACAAAAATTCACTCATTGATGTTCATTTTCAATATTGTTTTGTCTTTCCCACCTTTACCATTTCATCAATCATTAGATCCTCCAATAACATGTCTTTCCTGCACTGATCTCTACCTTCTGTCTGGCCACATTACAGTAGGTGTTTGCAAAATTGTTATGGGGGAATCTGTGGTAGAAACGTTCCAAAATGACCATGAGTGTTCCCAAGAAGGTAATGAACCTGTGCATCATGTAAAACATGTCAATATGTGGTTTAAAGAGCATGAGAGTGAGCTATACCATCTATTCTGGACACCTCATTTTCCCGACTTTAACACTATTGAATATTTCTCGGATCATTTGGAGAGAAAAGTTCAATAACATTCTTCCCCAGCATCATTGGAACAGTTAGGACATACATTGAAAAATGAGTGGTACCAAACTTCAATATCTTATGCATAGAATTTATATCACTCTATTACATGTTGAAATCATGCTGTTGTGCATGAATTTAAATCATGAATTTAAAATCTTAAATCAGTGCTGTGGAATTTAAGATAAAAAATCCAGATTTCTGTTAGGTTTTTAAAGTCGAACTTATTGCTATCAAGAAGGGCTTGCAGTATGCAAGTTGAGGATCAATTTCATGATGTCTGGATTTTAACTGACAGTCGTGCTTCAATTCAGCACCTCTCTAATTGGACTATTATTGGGAACCAGACTAGCCTGGACATCTTCTTGACTGGCTGTCATCTGGACACACTACTAATTTTCAATGGATCCCTTCCCATGTTGGGATTGACGGTAATGAAAGGGCCGACTTTTTAGCCAGGACTGCTGCTGAGGAGTACGTGAGCCCTTGTGAGGCTCTTACTTTTAGCGAGATTTACTCCCTTAAGACGATAGAACAAAACCATCTTCGGAGAACTCCTCCTTGCCACCCATGGTACTTTGGAAGAAGTCCGGGTAGGTCTTTCCAGCTCAAGCCTAGAAAATATCAAACAGCCTTCTCACGCTTCATGAGTGGCCATAATAGAGCACTCACTTTTTGGCAGGGTCAAAAGATCTGCTCGGAGTGTCACTGGTGCTCTGCCGACATGGCCTCCCCTGCCCATCTTTTGGTTTGTTTGGGTTTTACAAAGGACAAGGCTCTTCGGGACCCTCTACTGTTTTTAGACTTTTCAGATATTTTTGGTTTCATGAGATTGTCTAGCCTTGCTGGACAATCTGGGATTAGTAAAAAAAAATATATTAATATAGAGTTCTGCAGAAACTGTTAGTGTTTCCATTATTTTGATGATCTCTCCCTCTATCTATCCACACATACATATATATATATATATATATATATATATATATATATATATATATATATATATACTGCTTCAAAAATTATTTTAAACTTATATGTTTAACTTGTCCCTTTTAATGTGTATTCATTTAAAATTATAGATCTTTACTGTTATTTTTTTACCATTACCTTTTGTGCTAAGTATACTAGATTCAGTCTAACTTCCTTCTATCTCATACTCAGTAAATTCTTCATTAATGCTAATTAGCAATATCTTTACCATCATTTAAGGGGTTTTTTTGGGTTTCGTAGAATGTATTAGTCATGTGAATAGAAACTAAAGAAAATCATCTTTTAAGCTAATCCCCTGAGATAGTTCTTAATAAAACATGCTGAAACTTGATTTAAAAAATCATTGTGATAGTCCAGATTCTCTTTCAAATGAATGCCGTTTTTTATTAATGTTCATAATTTGCAATTAAAAGATGTTTTATAGATGGTGGAAACACTACTTGGGAAGATACTTCAACTTCTGTTAAGAAATTATATTGGCTACCTAAGGATCTGGAGCTCAAGCTCTAGCATCATGGGTAAAATATACTTTTCAGAGCCATACTTCATTTATGAAAAATAGCATAACATTTTAAAATTAAGTTCTTTTTACAACTGTTAACAAATCACAAATCAGTGATGGTTATAAATATAGCAAAAAATATAGCACTAGACAGAGTAGGCAATATAGAACTAAAAAAAAGTTCATTCACGTATACTGTGTTCCTTGAAAGTTACTTGTGACTTATTTTCTCATCAAAGTCAAATATATTTCTTTTATGCCAGTTATGTTGTACAAATAGTACTGTTTCTTATTTTACAGAAAATGTAAATGAATACTTAAAACTAGCTGCAAGTGCTGATAAGCAGCAACTACAGAGAATTAAAAGCGTTTTTGAAAAAAAGAATTTAAAATCTGCACAAGCAATTGCACAATTACAAAAGAAATTAGAAACATATCACAAACGAATTCATGATTTGGAAACTCATGGATTGAGTAGCAGCCACTGGCAACCAAGAGAAGTTCTAAGAGATGTTGGGCAAGGTTTAAAGTAAGAATCATCAAAATCCCTTAAAATTTAGAGCTTAAAATATTTTTTAATGAAGTCATATTTTTATATATAAAATAATGTGTTATATTTATAGAACAGTATCTATGTTTTAAACTAAGGAATAAACTAGTTATATGTTTAGTCTTGTTGATGCTATCTCTACCCTATAAGTGACTACTTTTCTCTTTGTGTGTAGCAATGAAATTTTGTTTAGTTAATTAGGTGCTACAAATTTTGTTATATATATATATATATATATTTTTTTTTTCATCTTTAGAGATGTTGGTGTAAATATCAAAGAAGGAATCACTGGATTTTCTGGGTACATATTTATATATATATATATTTATTTATTTATTCTTATTCATATAAGTAATGTTTTATTTAATATTATTATACATGTATTGTGCTTGTATGTTTTTAATTATTATTCATTATGTGAAGTATGATTTTCTTTTCCCTGTCCAGATTTTATTACAATAAAATTTCTACTTTAAAAAAAAAACAGTCACTTAACTTTCAATTAAATAATACATTATTGCTCTTCATTTATTTTAGGAAGATAGTTATGCTACAAAACTCCTTGTTTTATTTTGTGAATATTGAATTATTTCATAGATATTTATTTTGAGTTATTATTGAAATTAAATTTCATTATAATCGTTAAAATATACTCCAAGAACTCATAGTACTTATGTATCTTAGACAAATACTTATTTTCATAAATATATATTCTATATATTGTTCATAACTGTTTAAAGTGATAAAGAGCATAAAATATTTTTTGGTATCTTAGTAAATTTCCCTGATAATTTAAATTGATTATAATGATTTGTATACAGAAGGTCATTCGCACTTAATTGAAACGATTTTGATAGTAAAGTTTTATGTAGAAAGGCCATATTTTGGGGGGCAATTTGCTTCTTTTTGATAGCCATGGTTCTTGACAATAACTGTAGCTCGAATTTTCCATGAAAGTAAACTTTTTCTTAGTACTGTCATGTCAATTTTTCCTCATTCCTCTTGGACCATTTTTCAAAGTCCATTCAGTGTTCTTGGATGCCATTTTCCTAAGGCCTATTTTAATAAACTGAAAGCACAGAAGTCCATTGGAGAAGCGTCAGGGGATTTTACGGGTATTTCATTAAGTGGGATACACTTTATTCCTGTTTCTGATTCTTTCTTTGCTAAATAAGTGGCAGTTGATTTAGACATGTGACTAAAGGCTTTGTCCATATGAAGCTCAACTTTGATGTCCATTCCATATAAGGCTGGAATTTCTTCTTCAAAAATTGGTTCTAAAATATTCTGCTAATAGTAGAGGGAATTCATTTTGGCTTTACTTAAGACTTTGATTTTTAATTTGCCATTGTAACAAAATCCTGCAACTATCATGGATCCCTTTAGGAACTTTTCTATATACTGACGAAGCCATTTCGTACGGTCATTCCCATCAGTTGAGCAATGGAAAGTTGACCTTTTTTTATTACAGTCGCTTAAATACCTCCATGCCTCATCTAGTGTTACCATAAATTCCCATTTTTCAGCAGCTAGGTGTTTTTCATATAATTTTCTACAATTTGTTTTTCTTTTGGCAATATGCTTTGGCAAGAGCAGATGAACTTTAGGTTTAAACATCTTTTTTAACTTCAAATCTTAATGAATGATTTTACTTACAGTGCCAGATGACATTCTTAGTTTCAATGCAATGGATCTTTGAGTTGGCAGATTTTCTTTTAGGATCAGAGACTTCACTTTCTTAATATGTACCTGTGTTTGAACAGTCTTAGGATGAGGTTTTGCGGTCATGTTTTCATTTTTACTTTCAGTTAGACGTTTTTTCCTTTCGAATTTAATATGTTATAAATACCTTTCTTTGAAATGCCATAACTGTGATGTTAACACTGCTTTATAATTTGTTGATACGAATATTTCTCCTCGTAAAGCACATTACGTAACCTTCAAGCCATCTATCAATTTTAGGAACCATTTTCAAAATAAATCTTTTATTTTACATTCCAATCAAAACAAAACAGTAGCAGATGATTATTCTGAAGTTGCCAAATTTTTATCTCAAAATAAAAAGACAAAAATAAATTACAAAATTGTTTCCATAAAGTGTGAACCACCTTCTGTATTTATGCATTAAGCCTTTGTACCATATGGAATTTAGAGAGTTTATCTCTGCTTCTAGAAAGTAATTTTTATATCAGTGACTAAGGTAATAAAGTTATAACAACGATTCTTGAGGTCAAGAAAACTTGAAATTTTTCCCTTTTAATTTTATACACTTTGTGTATATGTTGCAGATGACAAACCTTCAAACTCATATGCCGCAGCTTATCTAGCTAAAAGAATTATGATAACACTGATGCTCATACAAAGGAGCATTAACACACTTTTTCTTTTTTTTTTTTATGGTTTAAATATGAGAGTAACAAACCATCAGATAGCTCAGAAATTCCTGAAATGGAGTAGTTTGACTCCTGAAGCTTATGTGAGGTTGGCAGCTCTGCTTAATCTGATGAATTTGAGGTGGAGGGTATAGAGGGGTATATTTTATTTTGAAGTTTTTTAAATTTATTGTTCTAAATTAATATTAAATGAAGAAAAATATTAAAGTTTTAATAAATTCTTATTTCCGTGTATATGATTTCATATACATAGATATATGAAATTATTTTAAAAGAATTACATAATACAGAGTGGGACCCCAAATGTTTAATGTAAACACTCTCTAAGACCCTTGACTTTATGAAGTCACTGTGATCTGTAATGTCTTTGCTCTTTTGTAAAATGTCAGTATCTAGCATATTTATTATTAATTATGCAAAGTAATACTAAATCCATCATTTTTTCCTAAAACCTCAGGGCATTTTTTTCATATACTTTGAAAATACACATGTGCTTTGAAAATTATGTGTATGAAAATAATCTGTCTTTATACCATATGACAAACCTCTTAATAGGAACACCCTCCTCCCTTTTTCTAACTATTTAAGAGACTTTCAGATCCCTAGATTAATCCTTGTATATTTCATTTAGCTTCTGAAATCTTTACAGGGTATGTATCATACATGGAAATGAAATCATTGCTAATACTCTTGTAATTAAGTAAAAAGGCTTTGACTGACAAATTTAACTGTGTTAATAATAATGAATATAGTAAGTTATTTCTTCCATGATCTTCTGAGTTCAGGTTTTCCTGACAAATCCACTCTTTCCTGTAGAAAATTTTCCATAGTACACATTCTTGTCTATACTTGGTTACAGATCAACTTGCATACAGACTTGAGAAAATTGCCTTTTATATATGAAATTAATTCCTCCTTTCATTAATTTGTTTCCATCAGTGCACATTATTGCAGAATTTTTAATAATAATTATAATTTTTTTTCTTAGTGGAGTTGTTGGCAATATTAAAGGAGGATTGTCTGGTTTAACACAAGCCACTCACAGTGCTGCCGAGTAAGTTTAAATTATGATAATTTCTTTCTCTTTTTTTTTTTAAATGTTAACTTAAGTTTCATGTGGTAACTCTCATTTATCCATACAGGACTGTAATGTCCAAACCTCGAGAGTTTGCTCATCTTTTGAAAAATCGTTTTGGAAGTGCTGATAACATTAGCTCTCTTGAAAGTAAGCTCCTTTTCCTATAATTCATAACCTATATATAATAAATTAGAATATTTCCAGTAATGTTGATAGTATAATTCATCTATTCCTACTAATGGGGATGCTACGAGAATACTTTTAAATAAAAGTTTAACATGTTGTAAAAACAGGAAAGAAATTATTCCAGGTTTTGACCTCTAATTTAATGTTTTATTTATATCCTATGCTGCTATGTTGTGATATAGAATATTCTCAATAAAAATTCTGACAATCCTGTTGAGTCCTTGAAAGTTAAGTTTTTTTATTTTCATGTTCTTAGTTTTTGACAAAAGTTAAAATATCCTTAAAATTCCAACCCCTTGTTAATTACAGATGAACTAAAGTATGCTTTTGGTATCTTCTAGCACAGTGTTCCTCAAACTTTTTATGTCTAGCCCCCACCCTCCAAAGCTCAAACATACCTACATAAATTTTAAAAGATCAAAATGGGTAGTAAAAATAATCAACACATACAATGTAACAAAGCCAAAAAATTAATCTTAAAAGTAATTCCGTGGGAAAAACTAAAATTAATGAAATGGCTGATACTGTTCCAATTATAAAATAACTAGCTGAAAACCCGCACTTCGCTACAGAGTACATTCAAATTAAATACAATGGTCAATATATGCAATTAATGCAAATATATATATATATATATATATATATATATATATATATATATATATATATGTATATAATAAATTCAACGATCAATGTATGGAATTGATGTAAAAAAACAAAAGTATTTATTTATAAAAAAATTGTAAGGGATATTTTTATAGACAAAATAATGTAGAAATTATTCAAATTAAATCTAATAGATTATACTAAAGAATATAGTACAGTTTGAGGAACATATATTTTACTGTATTTTAATATTTTTTTGGATAATGTCCAATCATCTGCTGCATTAGCAAGAAAAAAAATTTTTTTTTGTCTTTCGTTGTTATGCACATGATGATAAATTAATTTTATGTGCCAGAAAAAGATATGAAGTCATCAGCATTTAATAAATTAAATTCTAAAAATTAATCCTTAAAAATTCACCAAAAATAAGAAAATGGAGGTAAAGATTCGAAAGAGATTTAATTTTAAAGGAATTTTTATGATCTTTCTCATGATACAAATTATATAATCCTCAAATTATTATTTTAAATGCAAACTTAAAAAAAGTTACTAAAACAGCTTAAAAATTTAATTTTGAAAAATCTAAGAATAATTTTTCAAAAATCTTTCTTAGTGCACCCAGGGCCCGACTTAGCCTAATTGGGGCCCGGGGCAAAAACTTCTTTGGGGACCCCCCTCTGCTTCACTACTTTAGTAATGAAGAACTTAATACTTAATACTAAACTTTCTATTCAATTTGGGGGCCCCCTCTGATGTAGGGGCCCGGGGCAACTGCCCCGTATGCCCCTGCCTTAGTCAGGCTCTGAGTGCACCCCTACACTATAAGAAGAATTGCCATGCAAAATTTCAGCATTTAGGTCCAGCAGTTTGGTCTGTGCATTATATGTCAGTCACTCAGTTATGGAACTGTTTTATATATATATATAGATGAATTAAGAAGTAAAAAAAATACAATAACTTTCATATACCTAATCATTGGATTTAACTTTTGTTCTTGTAAGTATTGTAAAAAAATACGTTCTGTGTATATTCTGTTGGTAATCTTCCACACACACCCACTCCCTGAATACCACTCATGTCTTCCCAGGGGGGCGTGCCCTCCCCCCTCGAAAGTTTGAAACATTGTCCTAGTATAATCAAAGGTTTTTTTTTTTTAAATAGGCTGGTGCAAAATTATTGTTCTGGAAATACTGGGCAACTTGCAGGATATATTTTATACCTTTATTCTTGATCCTCAATAATTAAATAGTATAACTTTCAAAAAAATAAATTTGTTTTGTAGTTATGGGAAAATTCGTTTTGTTACTGCTGTTTTTTCCCTATAAATACTAATTCTTATTCACATGATTATAGTCTGACAATACTTTTGTTTGTAGAATTACCCCAAGATGCCTCTGATAATCAACAGAGAAACATCCATGGAAGTGCTACATTTACCCACTGCAGGTTTGTTTATTATCTGTATTGTTTGTGAATATAAATAAAAATAACTGGTCATACAATCATGTCATAAAGAGAATGTTATCAAGAGGCTGTCACTTTATAAAAATTTTAATCCAAATATAAAAAGTAATAAACTTACATTAACATATACTGGCTGTGATTTATATTTATTAAAATGTTTCTCACAAATAATAAAAAAGTTTGCTATCATTTTACAAATTCTTTTCTCATTCTGTAAATATCTCACCTAACATCATAAATTTCCTAAACTGCTATTTTTTCTTAGTCATTTATTTTGATCATTTTCTTAACTGCTGTGCATTATGCGTTATTCATAAACATGAATTCATACACATGTAATTAATGCAAAATCAAAAGTGCTAAAATTTTAGACCCTTGCTTACCTCATTAATATTTCTTGTATGGCAATATTTAATCATATCATGCTTAGGCATTTTGATTAATTGATTCATTCAGCTTGACCAACATTTGGTGCATTATACGTTATTCATAAACATGAATTCATACACATGTAATTAATGCAAAATCAAAAGTGCTAAAATTTTAGACCCTTGCTTACCTCATTATTTCTTGTGTGGCAATATTTAATCATATCATGCTTAGACTTTTTGATTTATTGATTCATTCAGCTTGACCAACATTTGTTCATTTTGAGGTAAAATTATTTAATGCATAGTTATTCTAGTTTTTGTATTCCTCTTTGTGACCAGTTAGAATATCTATTTAGTCTTCTCAGTAATGAATGAACCTTTTTCAGTTCTGATGTAAGAGAAATGTTTTCATCAGCACCTTGTCAAATATTAATTGTGATTTTTTTTAATATCTTTTATTATAATACATTGTTTCATGCAATAATTTTGTCTGAAGCTCACTGTTTTTATCTTATGACGATTAAAATTTATTTGTTCTTTATCAAGCTGTGTAGACTTCAGATAAATGCGCATTAATTTTTTCCATCTATTGGATTTTGAGAACTTTTATTAAATTGCCAACTCAAGATTCAGAGATTAAAATTAGATCATACCTAATTATTGAATTTTTATATATTTGTTTTATTTATGATTTTGTATGTTAATATGTATATTATGAATGAGAGAAGCATTTTTTAAAACTACTAGTTGCTGTAATTGAACTTATTAATGCTTATTAAATTATGAAATATCTCCTGTTATTACAAATTTGTGAGAGTTTTCTAGGATGGAAATGTAATAATTACCAGTGCAATTGTGTTAAAGTAGGTTCCTTAGCTATAAAGAGTTACTTCAAGACTATATAAGTGTTATTTCTTAAATAGTTTTGCAAATTGGGGTTATAACATGTAATAAATTTATATTCTCTTAAACATAAATGATTTGTTTTAACAGCTCTTAGTTTTGAAAGAAATTAATTCATAATTTTGATTTTTCTCTAAGTGGGAAGAGGTCACAAAAATTTGATTGCTTCAATTTCTTTCTAGTGTGAAATATCCCTCCGATGACGAAAGTTCTAGTCTTACATCAGGCTCTGGGCACATGGTAACTAGGAGCCTCTCGAGTCCACGGCACAGGGGCCTCCTACAACGTTCTCCTCCTGAACATTCCTCTACGCCAACTGTTACACCTCTGGTTGCAGATTTAGAACCTATTCTTCAAGAGCTGCGTGAGCGGCGGGAAGAATATCATCATCTTGTAGATGAAGTTGAAGGTTTAAAAGTAAGAAACTGAGATTGTAATACCTTCGTCCATTAAAAGATTAAATTTTGCAGAAATCTTCAAATAGCAAAGATTTTATTGCAATTTCATTGGTCATAGTGTAATATGCTGTAGAAAGGGTCTAGAACTCGACTGCAGTACAGAAGGTCTGTATGTCAGGCCCTGAGCTTTCCATTAGGCCTGGTAGGCCCAGGCCTGGGGGCCTCTGAATATTGGGGGTCCCAAAAAAATTTAATTTTAAAAGAAAAATTTCCAATTCAATTATTTTTAATTTTATCTTTTTTAATAGCAATTTTCTTTATTATCCTTTCAAATTTGATTGATTGATTGGTTCATCATATGTATAGTTCGAAATATGTATGTTATAGTGTATATAAGGGATTAATAAGTTTTTCTGGTTGCTTTATATTGGTGTTTTAATGATGAAGTTAACATGTTGTATTGCTTTTTGTTATTTAATAATGTTCTAGGCTTCTACGCTTCAAATAGCCAATTCTTGGTAAAATGGTACTTTCACAATGATTCATAATTATTTTTTTGTGTGTCAATTTTGGAAATTTTATGCCCACATCAATGTTAGAGGGCCCTCATCCCGAGTTGTGCCTATAGTCAAGAATTTTCTAAATCGGGCCCTGCTGTATGTAACTCCCTATCCAAAGATGTATTCTTGCAGACATTATGGTGTAATTTATGGCATATTGCCTTAGTACTCCTGAGTGAGAGGTTTTTAATTTGTGTTGTTTGTTCTTTAATATTTTTTGTTATCTTTTTAGCTTGTTTAATAATACAGTACAACCTCCAAATCTGGAATCGTTCAGGACTCAGCAATTCTGGATTTGAGAGGTTTTTAAATAACACTACAAAATTTAAGGAAAATATAAACACACTTAAATAAAACATGTAAAATGGTATCATTATTAAATAAACCTGAATACAGAACATATAATTACATTATAATTTAAACATTTCAGTCAATAATGTCTATTGCTTTAGTTTTGGCTGATTAGAAATTATTTTTTCTCGAATCCTATATACTGCCATAATTTCATGTTCAGAGATAAAATAACGCTGTTCTAAGCCTAATAATTAGGGATACGTAATTTTCGTATTTACGAAATAGATGCAAATAAATGCAAAATTTGCCAATATGAGTGAATAAATGTGAAAATTATTTTTTTACTACTTTTTTGGTGAAAACTCGGTGATAAACAGATTTTTAAGCGAAATTAGGTAATAATAATAATTTATTAACATAATTGCTTATCTAAGACCATCCACGGTCTTCAACTGAGAGATCTCACTCTCAAAATTTGATTATTACTTATTGCTAAAGACTTAAGGAAGAGAATGTGGAGACTACTACAATGTTAGCTTTTAACTAAGAATTTTGATACTTACCTAAGTAATTTTTTTTAAAAATAAATGCGAAATTTTTTAATTTATATATATATGCACACACACACATACACATATATACAGTGCCGTAACTAGTCATTCATGTGTCCTGGGCAAGAATTTGCATTTGGGCCCCTTAATTAATTAGGTTTTGGAAAATAATGAAACAAAAACAACATTTTGGGCCCCCCTTCCAAGTGGCCCCTGTTGCCCCTGCCTAGTTATGGCACAGTATATATATACCGGGTATCCGAAAAGTATGGCTACACTTTCAAAAGTGAATTAAAAATAAACAAACAAAAATTTTCACTTACGGTTTTTTATGTTCCATAAAGAAAAGATTCAAGTTTTTGTCCAATGAAATGTAAACTAGATGGCGCTACATCCATGTTTTGCAACATTCTGCATGCTGTACTGGAGGAAGCAAGAGACAGCCCTAAAGTAAATGTGTGGTGTGGTTTACTGCAAGATCGAATTATTAGGCCTTTTTTTTCTTTTCCGAAGAAACTGTTCGCTCTGACAATTACCTTGATATGCTTGAAATTTTCGCATTTCCTCAAGTAGAGAACTTGCAACCCAATATCATTTTCCAGCAGGATGGGGCACCACCACACTGGAGTTTGGAAGTGCAAAAGGTTTTAGATAAAAAGTTCCCCAGGTGATGGATGGGAAGAGGAGGTCAAATACCGTGGCCACCTAGATCTCCAGACATAACACCTTTGGACTTCTTCTTATGGGGATACGTGAAAAACATTGTTTACCAATCTCCAATTTGTGACACTGATGAACTGAAAAGTTGAATTACAGCGGCCATTCAGAGTGTTGATCCTGTAATTCTTAATAGAACGTAGCGAGAAATCTCGTATAGACCCAATGTGTTGCGCTCGACTAATGGTGCGCACATTGAAATTGTGGTATAAAACAATCGTGGAATAAAGCATTGCAAAAAAAACTTTGATATGTTCTTTATGGAACATAAAAAACTGTAAGTGAAAATCTTTGTTTGCTTATTTTTAATTCATTTTTGAAATTGTACCCATACTTTTCGGACACCCAGTATATTTGTGAATAAATGCGAAATTTTAAATATTGTAAAAATTTTTTTGCAAAATTTTGATATTTTTTATGGGCAATTTACATACTCCTACTAATAATGTTTTATCTAATGATTTTAATTTATCAGGTTAGATGTATTCTTGCAGTTGACATTCTTTTGTTTTCGGGGCATTCTGAATCACTTTCACAATTGCTGTCATCACAAGCTTTGTTATTTACCACACTATCAGTAATTTCAGAATCGCTCAAAGGACCAACGATCGGCACATTTTTCTCAATGTCTAAAACTTCCTGTATGTCAGATTTATCCAAGTTAATGTTGCTTTTATTTGCACATTCTACTAATTCTGCTATTTCAGCATCTTTCCCAGACAGTTGAAAGCCTTCAAAATCGCTGCTATCACTTCCTTGAAAGAAAAGGGGTTTTTTAACTGATCATTTTGGTAGCGACATCTATTGGTAAAATGGAAAAGTAAAATTGGCCATTTATTAAAATGTTCCGGATTTGAGAGGTTGTATTGTAGGAAGTTTCCATCACCAGTAAAATTTTATAATAATTCCAGGTGGTGTAGTTGCTTGTATCTTTAGTGTGGCTTTAGCTTGGTCTTGCTAAAGGAACTTGTAGTCACCATGTTATGATATGGGTCTAAGATTTTTTAAACATACTGTAAATTCATGATCTTTTATGTCTACCTGATGGTTTATAATTAAGATAGAATTGAATGATTACCATAATTGTTCTTGTCACATTTATATGTATATGCAAGTTTGCATGGAAATAATGAATTGCGCTTCATATTGTAAATGTGGAATTGCTGGGGTTTCTATTGTATTTATACTAGAGTGTGTGCGCAGTTAAACAAAATTGAGAACTCAATTTTGTTTCACTGTGAGTGCTTTTGATGTTATCCATTTCCAAGGGGTGAGAATATCCTGTTCATATTTTTTTATTTAGCATTATCCAAGTTAAAAATTTTGTGATGATCCATTGATTTGTTCAATTTCACACTCAAATTGGAAAAATAAACATAATGTTACAGATAATATTGTAATGTTAATATGCATTTTTACATCAAAATTGTCTTCTATTTATATATGGCATTACATATGTCCACATCGATTAGGTAGAATTAAATATGCTTTTCAATCATATACTGAATTTCAGTTTCATATATCAACAAAATTGCGTATGTATTATAATTTGAAAATTTTGTATCTTTTTAGGCTCAGGTGCACCAGGAATATACTCTGTTTAATCAGTCTTTACTTGAAGAAAGATATAGATACGAGGTTGGTATCTCTTTTTAAAAGTACTGTATCCCCCCCCCCCCTCTCTTTTTTTGTTTTTGTTTGTTTGTTTGTTTTTGTTTGTTGTTGTTGTTTTAACTAATTATTTGAAATTATCCTTGTTTCCTTTGTTTTTTTAAACATAAATCAGATTTTTTATAATTGTTTAAAATTAATCATTTCGTAATCATTATTAAAGATAGGTGTATTATTAAAGGTATGTTTTCATATAACCCTGATGTGTTAAAAGATTTCTAATATCTTGGTTCTATAAATGTTCATGCTAGATATCTGAGGACTCTTTATTAATCAAAGACATGTGTATGAAACTATTTAGCATACAACTGATTTGTATTATTGTGGAATATTGTATAATGTTCCTCTACTTGTAAATAAATGCTTTAATTTTCCCATATAAGTTGGATAACTTCTAAAAACTCATGTTTTAGAGGTTAGAAGAGCAAATGAATGATTTGATAGAACTGCATCAAAATGAAATTGAAAATTTAAAGCAAGGTCTAGTTGATATGGAAGAAAAAGTACAATATCAGAGTGAAGAAAGGTTGCGAGATGTTCATGAAGTATTAGACAGTTGTCAAACTAGGGTAAGTATTTAATTTAGTAAACATCTATATTTTCAGTGTAATAAACACAATTTTTTTGTTTTTATTTTCAATTAAAAAACCTTGCATCTCAGTCTTAATTCAAAACTCCTGTAATCCACAATTTAAATTAATCATAGGAAATTTTAGTTTTAGGGCTTTCTTAGTCCTTATTGTTTTTAAGAGTACTTATAATTATTTTATTGCTGAAATTTTAAACTGTCATTTAAGGTCCTGAAATTTTTACCATTTGCCACTAGCTAAGGAGAAAACAGTCTGCTTTTTTTCTTGTTGATTACTGATATACTAAAAAATACTTTTGGTTTTAGTTTGCATAGTTCCTGCAGATATGAATTGGAGGATTTTTTATAGCAAAGTGTCAATAGGGGAATTAAATGTATTTTAAGCTTGTGTTCAGTGATCAGCCTTTTAATATCAGTTTTGTTTCCAATGCAAGGAGAAAGCTGTTACAGTACAACAAGAAGGGAAAACAGAGTTATAGCAGTATTAGTTGTTAGTTGATTAATTTGATTATTTAAAATGTAAATAACATATTAGCTTATATCTGGTAACTGGCGCTTTTTTTTATTAAGAAAAGCACTGTCGTAGACATTTTTCATAGGATTTGCTGAAATATTAGATTTTTTTTTGGTAGGATAACATTTGTATGATTTTAATATGATTAACTTGGTTTATTATCTCTCGTATTTTAAGGTTTCTTCAATGCCTGTATGATTTTTTTTTTCAAAATAAGTTATACAACCTGTATTTACCCTTGGGTAAATTAAAGAACGCTATAAATATCATATTTATAATTCTTATAGTATTGTGGCAACAATTATTTATTTATTTTTTATTTATTTTTTAAGATTAGTAACATTGATTGTTATTTTATTTATTTTGTTTTGTTGTAAATTTGAAAGATGAAACCACATTATAAAGGGTATATTATTTCCTTCAATATATAATTTATTTCATTATTAAAAAGCATTTCAAATATGAACACATTATAATAGTCAAGTGATGACTAAACAACTTGTTTCTCTTAAGGCATAACTATAATATAATATAGCTTTTCCTTCTAAAAGATAGAAAAATAGACCTTTCGATAGGTCCTTAAAAAAACTTTTTATGAGTAAAATGTAAACAATAGAAATAAACAAAATTAAAATTCAAGCATAGACTGCTAAATCACTATAACATAAAACTTATCCTGCAAAGAAAACATTTTCAATAGAGGATAGCACAGAAGCTTCATATCCCCATAATGAAAAAAACAAATAAATAATCCAACAGAGATAGATAAAAATACTAAAATAGACAAAAAACAAACAGAAATCAAGCACTCTGGGCATCCACGCACCAACGGCAAGATTCTGTATAAGTGCCGGAACTGAACCATAAAACTACAGAGGTAACCGACAGGTCTCGTCATCAGGGAGCCTAACCATGTCAGTTACCTCAAGGGGAACTTTGTGAATAGGATGCAGGTAAGCCCAAAAGACATCCCAAGGCCCCGAGTCCCCCAAAGAAGCAATTAGTCAAAAAGAAAATGAAAAGACAAACACAACTTACAGTATGGGCTCAACGCACCTTACATGCAAGCACACAAAAATCCTAATGCAAAGTAAACGATGCTTACACACCCCAATTCCGTAAGTGACGGTTATGGCGAAACAGCAGCCAATTCTATCCTAAAGGTTACGTCATTGTAACATTACTATAGTTCCACCCCCCATTACAACCATTAATGGGGGGTGGAACTATAGTAATGTTACAATGACGTAACCTTTAGGATAGAATTGGCTGCTGTTTCGCCATAACCGTCACTTACGGAATTGGAATGTGTAAGCATCGTTTACTTTGCATTAGGATTTTTGTGTGCTTGCATGTAAGGTGCGTTGAGCCCATACTGTAAGTTGTGTTTGTCTTTTCATTTTCTTTTTGACTAATTGCTTCTTTGGGGGACTCGGGGCCTTGGGATGTCTTTTGGGCTTACCTGCATCCTATTCACAAAGTTCCCCTTGAGGTAACTGACATGGTTAGGCTCCCTGATGACGAGACCTGTCGGTTACCTCTGTAGTTTTATGGTTCAGTTCCGGCACTTATACAGAATCTTGCCGTTGGTGCGTGGATGCCCAGAGTGCTTGATTTCTGTTTGTTTTTTGTCTATTTTAGTATTATTTTTATCTATCTCTGTTGGATTATTTATTTACTTTTTATGAGTACTTATTTTTTGGATTAGAATTTTTTTTTGTTTTCCCTGTTCTTAAACTTTAAGTAGTTTAAACAGTAACTTTAACAAGAATCATTAGTGGTGTGTCATTTAGATATATTTTCTGGGAGAATCCTTGTGTGTAATTTGAATTCAATGCCTAAAGCCATAAGGCATGTCTTTAGACAAATTTGATTTTCATATCAATTCATAAAAATGTATTAAAGTTTCTTTGTTTTAATTCATTAATGTTTGTTCTATGAAACTTAAGGTTTAAAAGGCTTGTGGAAAATAAAATGTTTTTATTTTATGTGTTTCTAAAATCTTATTGTTTTTATCGTGATGTTTTGTATAAAATAATCTGTTTTTGTATAATGTTGTGAAGTATAATAAAATAACTGTTTTTATGGGGATTTTACTTCAGATATCTCGTATGGAACATCAGCAACATCAACATTTTCAGCAGTTAGTTTCATTAGACTCTCTAGATGGAACTAATGCCAGAGCTCTTGCCCTAAAATTTATTAATATTGTACTTACGGTTCTGCAAGTTGTTCTCCTGCTGGTTGCAACTATTGCCAGTATCCTTATGCCTTTCATTCAGACAAGGTACTAAAACAATTATTTTCTCCTATTATTAATCATTAACAACTTGAAAGCATGATTTTTTCTCTGTTTTATTATATAATGTTGTGTAATCATCATGAGAGACAGGTTTTAATAGGTGATCTTGTCATTGTGTCATAATTATGTACATGATTATGCTATATTGGAACTTCTAGCTTGTTTATAGAGCAGTTTTTGATTCAATTTTTATCCTTGTTTTGGTATCTCTGAGAAGACACATCATTGTTAAGAGTAATTAATAAATAAATGTACATTTTAATGAGTTGCATTTTTTTCCTGTTTTTATCAGCTAAGATAAGCAAAGATTGTAATAAGCTTGAGTCAGATTCATAATAGCTGTGTAAACATGTTAGACTTGCTTTTCAATGTATAGATAGATATCACAATTTTGTGTTGGAACCCATACTTTCTTAGCTACCTTATTTGCTATGAAGTATCAAAGTATCATGTTTCAACTTTGATTTCCATTTCAAATTACTTACTCATTCTGTGCACATCTTGTTATTACTCCATAATTATTGGGCCAGCTTTATATATGTTTCATGCATCTGTTTGGATTTTGTCTCTCAAATGAATAATCATTAGTATTGGTTTAATTGTTATTAAGGAGATTCCCCTGTATAAGAAATAATATCTGTACCACAACTGCAAAGTCATGAAGCTAGGTTTTAATATGAAATCAGCTGCTAGTAGTACATAATAGAAAATGCTGCAACTTGTTGTGTTAAGAAGTAGTGTATCAGAATATTCAGTTTGCATGAATTTTTCATGAAAAGCTGATCTGTGTCAGAAAAAAAATTTAATCATTTGTTTAATAAACATGAAGTACTCATAATAAAGATGACTCAAAAATAAAATCAAAAGGGAAACATATTTTAGTATTCATTCTTTATTTTTAATGTTTTTACATTCTTTAAATCCTGGAAGCCATAAAAGATAGACTTGAACAGAAAATTGTCCTGTTTATTAACTCTTAGGCTGTCAATCAAACAATTTTCGGTTGCCAGCTTTATCCTTCTGCTTCTGAATTCAGATGTAAACAACTTGATTTTTTTCCTGAATTCTGGAAGGCAGGTCATTCTCCCCAACCATTGGAAGATCTTTGGTAGTTAGCAAAAGATGCAAGTTATTTGAATCCTCCGGAACCTCTTATTCCCTTGAGAGATATCAAAAGTCCTCTTAGAAAAAAAAAATTCTGAAATTAGACTCTCCTAATATAAGGAGTCTGCTGTAGATAACATTTAGTTTAACCTGACCAAAAGGGAGAACTGCATCCAGCCCTCTCTTCCTCGAGCTAATAGGGTCCCATGTTTTAGGATTGCCATTGGGCATGACTACCCTCATCTCTTGCACATTTGTCTCTCTGCTTGACCTGACTGCCCTCTCTGTGCCTCAGCACATATGACAGGGGAGCATCTTTTTGTTTGTCCTACTCTTTAAGACATTCATACCTCAGACCTTTACTGGGGCTACTTCTGTTCTTTAGTAAACTGCAAAACACCTTATCTATCCTAATAATAGCCCAGTTCTGTCCTTCTATCTAGAATGCTTCCGGAGCAACCGCTTCAAAAACATATCAGCCTATGGCATCCATTTTGTTTTATGAGTTAGGCTTAACAAGTTAAAAGTAAAGTTTAAAAAGATTATTTGCTATCTAAACCCAAATAATTTATTAGAAACAACGTAAAATAGACACAAAGCAACTTTATTTCGATTTTTAGACGGCTGTAGTAAACGGTTATGACAATTTCAAAACAGCTCGCGAACGTTTAAAACCGTTCTCAGCATAAAATATCCTTTCATTGTAATGCATTTTTGTTGTGATATTTATATTCATTAGAGAATTATCTCTTTTCCGCCACCTTTCGAGTTATCATAGTGTTTCATTTAAATTAATAAGTAGTATTCATTTTATATAATCAGAACTTGAAAATGTAAACACGAGAGAGTCATTCATTCACCGTGATTCATTCATCGTCGTTAATTTAAGAAAAATTGAATCAGAGAATCTTTTTCACAGTAAAACAGTTTTTCCTTATATTATTCTTTTAATATCTTTATTTATATTTTAACCATATAATATATATTTTTTAACCAGATATTACAATAATGTCAAATTTAGTATTTTCGGAAAGTTGCAACCTTGACGCATGCGTAGTGATATGTAAAAACCCATACTTCGCTACGGAGTACATTCAAATTAAATACAATGGTCAATGTATGCAATTAATGCAAAATAAAATTATAAAAAAATCGTAACAGATACTTTTATAGACCAAAATAATGTAGAGGAATTGGATAATGTCCAATCGTCTGCCGCATTAGAAACAAAAAAAAAAATATTTTTATTTTGTCAATTCATATCGTCGTTATGTATGTGATGACAAATTAATTTAAAGCATCAAAAAGAAAAGAAACCACGTGATCAGCATTTAATAAATTAAATTCTAAACATTAATCTTTAAAAATTCACTAAATATCAGAAAATAGAGGTAAAGATTAGAAAAATATTTCGTTTTAAAGGAATTTTTATGATCTTTCTCATGATATAAATTTTATTACCCTCCGATTATTATTTTAAATTTTAAATAATTAAAATGTGTATAATTTAGATAAAAGAAATTAGAGAAGCTCTTAAGCAGGGTGTCTACTAACATGAAAAGTAATGAAAAGTAACGAAAAGTCACGAAATGGCAAAACGGTCACGAAAAGTCATGAAAAGTAACGAAATTGAAAGAAAAGGTCACGAATTTTTTCAATTTAAAATTTTTTTTATCGATATAATGTAGAATAGAAAATATGCTCCTAACTGGTACAAAAACACTTAGGCCCGTTGCACACACGGCGCTTTTATCAATGGCGGAAATTTTCCATCGGACGTCGTTCCAACAGTAGACCACAGAAGTCAATTGGATCTTGCACACTAGGCGGAAAATTAAATTTTTCGTCGACGGTAGCTTGTGCAGCTGTCGAGTGCCATTGTGCGCTGGCGGATTTTTTGACGCCAGATTGAACTGGTTATCCATGTGACCCTAGGCACGCTTACACACACAGCGGATTCTACCGTCGTAGGGTCATTGGCGAGAGGGGTGTTTGGGGGTTTGCTGGGGTGGGGCGCGCTGGTTTTCTTGGAATCGTAAAGGGGATTCGGAAAGGAGGGTTCCTCCGATCCCGGCTGGGGGGAGGGGGGCGTAGGTGTGACCCCTCTGGTTTTCTTGGACACGTGCAGGATTCGAAAAGGAGGGGTGGGCCTTTTCCCCGGCGACGGAGTTTTCCGCTGTGTGTGTAAACTCTACTTTTAGCACGACGTCCGATGGAAAATTTCCGCCATTGATAAAAACGCCGTGTGTGCAACGGACCTAAGATCAATTTTTGCCTACTTTGTGACGCCGCATCGGAAGAGAGATAAGAGTTCCCGCGGGAAAATGCATTGTATTCTTCCCCACTCCGGGAACGAATGCTCTTTCTCCCTTTCACATAAAGGAGAGTCTACGTCGTCATGTGGGGCTACCCCTCGGGTGACGAAAATACGAGGAGATAAGAAACACACAGCGGAAGTAGACATATGGTAAAGCATTAAAATTAACACGAACAAGTGGTGCACAATGCTAACAAGAGAGAGAAGTTGGACAGCGGAAAAACAATTTTTTTTAAAAGAAGAATAGATCTTCAATTTTTACGTCGATCCTGAATAGAGAAGTGTAGTTCAGATCGGTTTTTCTTTCAGTGAACTCTAGTATTACCGTATAGATTTTGGCTTCTTGTCATTATTTGCGCTCGAGGTATTCTCTCTCCCCACGTAACAAACTATGTCCGATATGCAGATTTCCCGCCGAGTATACGTTATGTAACGGGCGAAGCCGAAGCTTTCTCCCGCCAATGACGTAGCGGGCGATGCATTCAATTATGAAGCTCTCTTCCACGGGAGATATTAGCGCTCTTTACACGTACGTTCTTTCGCGAGTGCTTGGAGCGTATGGGATTGCGCTCACGCTCCAAGCACTCGCAAAAGAGCGTACGTTTAGCGCCCTTTACACGTACGCTCTTGGAGTGCTTGGAGCGTATGGGATTGCGCGCGGGAAAATTTGGAGTACGCTCCAAAGCAGCTTTCCCTTCCTCTCCGACACCTTCACACGTGTTGTCAATCGAGCGGAATCGTGGTTTCACGCGGGAAAGAACGTACGTGTAAAAGGCGCTATTCCTCCGCCCAGGACCGTAGCCTTGGGGGGGGGGGGGAGCTCGACGGGCAGGATCCCCCGCCCCCCGAAATTCTGGAGTTTACTGTATTGCATTTTAACATCGAAATAAAAGTGCATTTTTAAATGTAAAATTTTTTAAAACTGCATACTTATTCAAAATTTAATTTTTGAATAAAAATTCAAATTTTTAAAATGTTTATTTACTGTCTTAATTTAAATTTTTTTGCTTCGAATTGTTTTATAAATTTACTGAAATGTATTACACAAGATTGTGCATGGACTTTTAGATTATATAATATTAAATTTTATAATTTCTTAATATTATTATTAAATATTAATATTAAATATTATGTAATTTTAGTAAATTTTATATTATTTTTAGTTAAAAAATAGTGAAATATCGGGGAGGCTCAGCCCAGTTTGAGTTGTTCTTCATCTTGATGTTTTCAGAGCAGTTTAGGAAAGTTCCTCAATTTAAGCAAAAATTAACTCAAATTAAACATTGATACAGCTATTTTACAATTGTATCAGTGTAGAATTAATGAAAAATTGTTATTTAAATATTATTTACTTTAATGGGGTTTCTGTAGTAACTGTAGCAAGTATGAGAATGATTAATTTTTGCATCACTTTCAAGGTGTTTCACATTGCATCAATAAATTTCATGGGTGTTTGAGTCACAATCATATCTGGAATTTGTATAACAGTAATAAAACTAGTAAGTATTGCATGGTTGTAATCCCAACTTTTTAAAAATAAGGTTTTTCTGATAAGAACTTAAATAATAAGGTGAATATTGTTGAAAGACGAGCCGGGGGGGGGGGGGGAGAGACTAATTTCGTTTAAACATTAGTATGTACTTCAATGGTCATGAAATTTTATTTTTAAGGTCATGAAATGTCATGAAAAGTCATGAAATTGACTTGCTCAAAAGTAGTAGACACCCTGTTAAGTATACAAATAATATCGACTTTGCAGATGTAAATTGATAAAAATTAAAATTAACACGTCATTTTTGACGGGCTAACCACTAGTGTTTGAAAGAACAGTGGCAAGCATAATATAAAAGAGATAAACAAAATTCTTTACATGTTCTAAATAAAATTGTCTTATGAAAGATATTTGGTGTTTTATAAAACTACAATTTGTACTAGTATATTGAATATGTGTAGTGAAGTTTTTTTTTTTTAAATTCTCTAAATGGAATGTAAAATACTTTGCTGTGATTTAATTATTATGATTACTTTCTGTCTTTTCTATTGACTTGAGTTTTAAAACCTAGATTACCTGAGGCATGAGTTTACACAAAATCAAACTATGCAGGTGTGAATTTATTAGCTGAACAATAAATATGAAATTTTAATAAACAATTATCTCTGTCCCTCCAATTTGTGTTTTATATATGTAAATATATCTGATTCTAACTGAAAGTATCAAACATTTTGCATTATCTATGCTTCCTTACTATCAGAAGAAATATTGGCTTGTAGATATGAAAATTGTTAACAGAGAAACTAACATAAGTGCATTTATAAACAGGGTTTCCATGTTGATCATGCACCTTTTTCATGGTGAAGTATAAATCCTCAATGAGATAAGTTTTAGCTATTTAGATCTTTGTAAACTGTATACAGTTGAGAGAAAATATATAGCACTATTGCTTTTTGTGAAATTTAATATATTGTTATTTGTTTTCTAGGTTACGTATTCTGACTACTGCTGGATTTGTAATGTCCATTATTATGGTGTGCAGACAGTGGCCAGAATTAATGGACTGGGGAAGGCATGTAATTTCACAACATGTACAAACTTGAACCCTCCAACTGTCTCTTTTTATACTTTGATTGGATTCAAAGACATATCGACAATTACCACCTATTTAATACTTCCAGTCACATTGAATGCATTTGAATCCTGTTCAGTTCTTTCCATATATAACAGTGTGGTTCAATATCTGTTGTGTATATACTAAGCAATATGGCCTAGTATCTTCATATATGCAACCAGTATAGGCGATGTTTATTGTTGGAAGGTATCTTTTGTTCTTACTCTCTCTCTTGTTAGGAAAGAGGTACTGATATTGATGTGTGTATTTCTTGCTGCAAATTTTATTAACTGTTTATCAGTATTCAGTTTTAAAAGGAAAGCTTTGAGTTGTGTGATAAATGTGTTATTACAGTATTGAATTATTCTCCCCTATAAGTTTGCTGTTGAATTTTGTAAATTATTTCTTATTTTCCATGTACAAGTTAAGACTTTTCAGATGAGAAAATATTTTAACTATTAAAATTTTTTTTTAATTCTTGATTTTTAAAAAAACTTCTGTTAAAAGCACTCAAAGAAGCAAGACTTTCAATTAGTTATTTCTTGTGAGGATCCTGTGTATTATATGCATGTGTGAATATTGTTTATAAAAGAAAAATTTCATGAATGCTCTCCAGTTTAATTAAACAGTGCAGGGTGGCCACTGATTGGAAAACCTGAAAATATCAGATTTGGGAAATATTGGAGAAAATAAGGGAATTCTGTTGAAAATTAGAAAAATATAGCCTTTACTAGCCATAACAGCAAAGCAACTCTGGACTTAAGCATTTCAAATGTTCATTTGAGAATGTTCTTTAAAAAGTTTAAGGGAGAAAATCATCAATTTTTTAGCATTTAGGACTAAAACCATAGGCAACTTTGTTGTTATGGCTGATAAAAGTATGTTCTGAATGATTTAATTTATCCATCTCACATCATCTAAAATAACATGTATACTATTACTTAGATTGTTATTATTATTATTATTTTGTATTTACACTCGTATTAGCATGCTAAGTTTTTTTTTTTTCGTTGTTGTTTCCTTAAGTTAAGATTGCACTGATCTAATTTTTCTGCTGTTATAGTAAATTCCTACTTTTCCTTGTGTTCTAGAGAGATGTAGATAAATTAAAAGCTTCTTCTTTTTTTCTCTCTCTTTTTTTTTAAAGAAGGCTTTACAAGTGATTTGAAATGTTTTGATTGATTTAAAAGAAAAAAATCTAATGATATGGTTGACCAGTGATATGAATATAAAATGTTAATTAAATTACTCATAGAAATTTGTATTCTTGATATAGTAGAACCTCTATATAATCGAATTCCTTGATAAATCGAAGTTTTTCCATTCCCCCTGAACCTGCCTAACACTATAAATCGAACCTCGGTGTATTGAAATCCTCAATAATTTGAAGTTTTCTCGTTCCCCTGGAGGTTCGATATATTGAAGTTCAACTGTGGAATGGAAATCAAAAACCTGTCTTTTGTAAATAACAAAGTTTTTTTTCCATTTTGAATTTGATTTTGATATCTTTTACTTTTAACTGTTCGTAAATTATTATGATTTTCTCCCTGATTTATAAAACTATTAAGGATTAAAAAAATAAAAATGTGCAACTCATTTGATATGGTAAAGAACCATGAGAAGTATCTTCAGTACCTCATTTAGATTTTCTGTAATTTAAGTCAACTGATACATGGCTATTTGACTGAGCAATTATAGTAGTATCTGTACAGCTTGAGCTTTCAGCAGAAGATTGATTGCAGGCCTAATAATCAGACCTTTTTTTCTTCTACTCTACCAATGCCTTTTTATAATTTGATTGGATGTAAAATCAAATATGCAATTTGTTGAATTGCATATTTTTCCTTATTTTTTTCATTCAAAATGTTTTTTTATTAATCTGCATAACTTCAGCTTTTCATTTTTTTTTTTAACCACGTAAGAGGTTTCAATGCAAAACTACATGAAAATCATATTAATTAGTCAGTGTGTGTTTCGAAAATTTGTTGCAGAAAAATTTGCCTAAACATGGAATGATTAGGAAATCTAAAGAGGATTTTTTAAATTTTTTTTTTTATTTTGTGGTCACCCTTAATTTGTTTATATGGATTCTTACTATCACTTTGTCAAGAGTTTTGTGTTAAATAAAGTTCAGTTATAGTATATGGAATATAAAAGTTAACTCATAGGGGAGTTTTATAAAATCGCAAATAATATTCTGTGTTAATTTATTTCTATGTTGTAACTTTTTGTGCTAAGCTGCTTAATGTTAGTGTTTTTAAATTAATCTTTAAATGTTTTTACTCAGTTATACTGTATTCCATGTAATGATGTATGATTGTTTCTTTTAAAACCTTTCCTATGTATTTAGTTATAAACTTTTGGATATTTTTTTTTAATTATTTCAAAATTTTGCTTGCAAGCTGAAATGCTTGAACCATACTGGTATATAATGCATTTACAGGTCACTTGTAACTGGTTACAAGAATGTATGCTGTGATATGATAAATTGCTTTACATCATGATGCTGTCACCCTTTGTATTACCAATTCCTAAGATTTATTGAAAAACAAAAAAAAAAAACACAAAAAAAAAAAACAAGCTTGGAGGGGTGGGCAAATGTTTATTTTAATTTTATTAGTGTTATGGAAATTCTCAGTATTTTTATAACATATTTTGCCATGAGTAAATGACTGCTGATTCTTGTACATATAAATAAATTTTAATGAATGATATAAACTGTATAGCAATTACCTTTTGTGTGATGTAAACCCATGTGTCCCAAATATTTCTCCCAAATCCTGTTTATATGTCTATATTTCCCTGTTTGTATGTGCATGTGGAAGCATGTATCATTTGCTACTTTTTAATACTCTGTTCTAGCCAGATTGTTGAGGTGCCATATAACTCGTTCATTAAGTATAATCAAATGTTTAAACATGCCCTTCATTATAAAAAAAATATTTTTAAAAAAATTTGATCTTATAGTTTTGCAGTGTTCATTTAAGACTAAATAGTTAATATGTATATACAGTGAATTTTGGTTTGAGTAGTAATGACCAATTAAAGTCATGTACTATGTCAGTGTATCAGAATCATCAATATAACAAATGGTTTCTGATATACTTAAAATTTTTGTTTGTAATTTAACTTAATGAGTTAGAGCAAACTGTAGGATTAAACATGTAATACTTGCTTTCTTTTAGAGCTATAATGTGTGTGCGAAACTTCTAAATTATTCATATGTTACAATGAATTAAATAGTGTTGTTGTCGTTGCTAATGCTCCCTAGCAAGAAGGGTTCCAGACCATGTCCATAGAGACTTTGCAGGCTGAGAAGTACGACTCCGGTTTAAGCACCACAAGGGTCGGAATTCATCTTATTTAGGTACCACCTCAATTTTGACCAAGTACCCCCAGGGGCAACATCTGGGGGGATCATACCTTCTCCCTTCTCTGACCTCATAGAGAGACTTTCTGGTCTGTGGATTTAATGTGACCATATCTAGCCATGAAGTTAAATAGTTATTTACTGTACATTATTATATTGTCTTATTAGTTTTCCTAAACATTTCTATACTTTTGGTAAGAGGTAAGGTGTGAGTTTGTTATTTTTATTTTAAGAGCATTAATAATTGGCACCTCTTAATGCTGCTTCAACAGATTTTATGAAATGTTCCTTCTCTTTTTCCTTGTGATATATAACCTTTGCCCACCCTTGATTACCATGTAGAATGTCATTGCCTACTACTGAGCAATATGAGAATATCGTAGCTTGTATATTTATGCCATTTTGCTGTCTTATTTGTGTAAATGCCATTGTGAATTCTGAAAACTAGTGCCTGTGCATTGTTTTCAGTTTAATACAATTTTTGGCAGATTATTGTGATATGTTTTGTTCATTCTATATACTTTTATATCTTGTGTTAATTTTTATGTATATTTGATGTTTTAAATGTTTTCAGTATTTTATATGTACTCCATATTTTTTGGTCTTTCTGTACATTTTGTTTATATTAAATCCACCCATGTTTTGTTGTTGAGTTCCATTTGAAACATGCCTTTCAACATCTCATAAGTGTCTGGTAACATTTCCTTCAATCATATTTTTTTAAATGGTAAAATGTTAGCTGCACACACAGTAAAACTCTGTTTCTCTGACTGTATTCTTGTCTGCTAATTTAAATTTTTAAAAGGAAGTTTTAGATATGATAAAATTATCCTCATCTTTATGAATGCTGCATTTATTTTATAAATTTTTTTGTTTCATCAAGAAGACTGTTTATATTGTTATTTAATAACCTTTACTGTATAAATATTTCAGCATTATTTAAAAGTTATTTTGTGGGAAAGAGTTGAAATATGATTTCTTTAAAAAATTGGTGTATATCATAGCAAAGGGTCAAAATTATTTAAAATTTTAATTTTTTACTTAATGGTTAGATAAGTCAAAAATTTCATCATTTATGCTTATTGAGCTAATATAAATATATAGAATATGAAATTGCTCTTTAAAAAAGCTTTTATTTTATTTCTATGTTCATAATTCATTTTTCCCCCTTAAATCTAATTACAGTAAAACCTCAATATAAATCGAATTCCTTGAGAAATCAAGTTTTTCCATTCCTCTTGAACCTACCTAACACTATAAATTGAACCTCGGTATATCAAAATCCTCGCTAATTCGAAGTTTTTTCATTACCCTTGAGGTTCAATATATCGAGTTTCCACTGTAGTAACTTTCCATGTTATTAAAAATTTTACCAATACAGTGACAACATTATCAATGACATACCTTCAGTTACCTTCTTTTATATAACAAGTTACTACTTCAAAACAGTAGACATGCATTTTCACTCAGATGTAAATTCACGTTGCTCTTGTTACTGGGTTCATTAAGAAATCTGTAACATTTTAGAGCAAAGTGGTTTAGAAAACCTTGTTGTTCTTTTTGGTGATTACTCTGAAATAAGTAATTGCCTTTGATCGAAATAAGTTATTGCCCAAGCTTTTAGGTTCTAACTATTTAACAATAGCATATGTTTATAAAAATATGCTACTGATTTTTCGTTATGGAAAACTATCTGGAATTTTCTCTTTTCTCATGAAAGATTATCATTGTTATATTATATTCAAATGTTTCCTCTCTCAAGTAAGGTATGTAATAAAATGCACTGCACTGTACTTTACTATCTTAAATCTTTGAAACTCAAACATGAATCAGTATAGGATTCTTGCTTAAATTTAGTTGATGTATATATATTCATTCATTATAAAATTCAAATATATTCATCCCTATTTCCTTGTATTATATAAAAAAAAAAAAAACTTGTTATACCTTAAAGCATTAAACTGCCAATAGATGATTGATTATTCTAAGGATAAAATGAAAAACATCTGGAAAAAATTAAGTTGGATATCCTCCATTTCATGTGTAATTCTGCGTTAGTACCTTTTTTGGTTAGAATTTTTTTCTGGGACTATTTTAGATTAAATTCTTTAATATTCCAGACAGTTGTGCTGTCAGTTTCAAAACAGCTTTCATTATCACTGCTGCAGAATTATTGCTTTGATAATTTAAGCAAAAACTGTTTCTTTACCATATTTAATTAAAACATTTTAATAATTGAAATAATTTATTTAAACCTGGAATATATAGCAAATGATGTGGGGCATTTTTCCTTTCTCATTTTTAAGAACTAATTTCTTGACCTCAAACGAAATTCTTGGGAGAATTGTGCTCTGAATTCCATTTTAGTTTTATTTTTTTCTTTTTAATAGCAAACACACATTCAATCTCTTGATGAATTTAGAAAGCAAGTGTTGCATATTAAACCAGCAGGTTTTTATGGATTATTGATTTTTTTTCATCTCTACCTGGTTCATATGATCTACTGATAGAGTTAAACGTAAATTTCAGTAAGTGGTGGCCACTGTATTTTGAGGTAGAATTGTTTTTATTCCGCAAAATAACTTTTTTTGAAAAAGTGACAAAAAGTTTTTGATATATTTTCGTGTTTGTGATGAAAATGCATTTGACAGAGTTTTGCTGCAATATTGTACTTAATTCTATAATTTAACATCCCCTTTTAAGTATTTATGTTTATGAAACTAGATTATTTTTACTTTGTGTTTTGTGAGTGTATTTTTATTGAAATTATTTACCTAGCATTTTCCAGTTATTGTTCTGTTTTATTTAACTTAAAAATATTCTAAAAAATCGAGCTTTCCAGAACAATATGCCATGTCATGCTTTATCATAATATTTTAGCAGTATCAGTTGTTACATTCCATAATGTGTGTGCATTTTTAATTTTATAGATATATCCAACCATGTATTAGGTTGTAGATTTCAAACATCTTTGTTTTTATTTATTTTAGTGTGTGCCTGTTCCTTTTAAATTTTGCTTTAATGCTTTATTATTATTACTGTTATTTTTAAAAAAAAGTAGAAATGGCTAGCTATATATCATTTTTCTATAGGTTTTCTATCTTGCTTATTTTAAAATTTTTAATTTAGTTAGTAATATTGTTATAAAATATAAAGCAGTCATTTTTTACAAATTTATAAATATTAATTAACCAGTAAAATAAAAAAAGTATATATTTCAATTTTACAAATTTTTTATAGGAATTAAAAGAATGACTTTAAAATTCAATACCATACTTCTCTTAGCAAGTATAACACTTTTCAGTTCTTTTATTTTTATAAATCCAACTTTTAAACCAGTTTTACTTATGAGTATATTACTCCTTTACTATCAAAATTTTATTAAAATTTCGATATAAGAAATATTCTTGTGCCTTTCGTACTAAACAGTATTTGCTTATAAAAATCTAAGCATTGGTATTTATTTGCTGTTGTTTTTTTTGTTGTACTTTGATTCATTAGTAAAATAACATTTGCTGTTCTATTAATTTGTGAAAAACTGGCTTATAGTTAAGTTGTTCAGTAATACTATGCATCAGTATATTGAAAATAACAGAAGTAATAAATTCTGTGCCTTAATATAATAATATAGCAATTAAAATATTAAAAGCAATGTATATTTTTCACAGTTGCTTTTAAAGAAAATTTTTACAAATTCTAATTGATTGTTTGATTTTAAAATTAATAATTATTACATTTCATATTTAAGAAACTTGGATGCATGAATAGATTACATTTATCATGATTATCATAATCCATATTTTTAAAACTTTATTTTTTTTTTCTCATCCATTTAAATTTAAGCATGTCATCTTATCAGAGTATTCAAATATTTCTACAAACAAAACTAAATGTAAATGTTGTCTGACAAATTTTTATGCACTTTAATCTTTAAATTTTTTTAAAGAGGCAATCTGAAATTTTCTAGTAAGTGCAACTAATTAAATAAGGGTTGTAGAATGGTTACTAAAAAAGGTATTTTGTTACCTGCAGATTACATCATTTTTTAAAGAAATTATTTTTCTAACACCCTGATTTAAACCTTAAAATGAAAAAAAAATTTGACTTCTTTACTTAGTTATCTAAAAGATGTGCTCAAATAATATATCATGCAGATTGTACAAAATTCTTGCGATACCACACATCATGGCTGTTTTCTGCTAATTTGTGGTTTTTAAAATCCACTAGCAGTAGGACACTTAGGCTGTGGTGGCTTTTTGTTTATCTGGGATACCTAATTTAATGTTTTATCCACAGTATAACTGATAGAGATGGTCGTTAGTTGTCTTATTTTAAATTGTCAGATGAAGTATGCTGAAAAATGTTACACAGCTTGTATCTGATAAGAAAATGACAAATCTAAACATTTAGCTGAAGAAGCTGAAAGGATTTTTTCATATTTCTGAGTACCTACCTTGATGCTTACAGTTATGATCAAAAGCACTTCACTATTGTAATATGTAGCAAAAATTCTGCATGTTCCCCTCACTAAAGCCTCTGTGAAAAGAATCCTTTACATGTGGTGGAATGCTTCTATGATATACTAGATGTATTGCCATTTTCAGATCTTATTTAATAAGAAAATTATAGACTATATATATATATTATTTTCATCTCTTTAAAGGTACAAGATAAAAAAAATAAATATGATCCCAATAAAAAAGGAGGTTGGAGCACTGTTATTTTTAGCGAGAATATGGTTTTTTGTTTCTCTATTTCTGATGATTAACAGTCTACATTAGTTAATACATCTTTAGCATTAGGTTTCATGATTTTGAAGTGTTAACTTTTACAAATGTTCAGTTTAAAATTAGTTCATTGTATGTCATGTAAAGAGACTGATAAATACGAACTATAAAAGATATTTTTTCATCAAATCTGTGATATTTTTTTATCAAAATTCGTAACTTTTTTTATAATTGAAGCCCCCTTCCCCAAGATGTAGATGCTTATTGATATTTGTGACAAAAGAAATTAATATTTTGAAATTTTATGCCAGAAAAAATATATAAAATGCATGCTTTGCATTTAAATACTTTCCACTAAACAAGTTTTATGATATATTCAACAATTTATATTCATACGTGTATATAAGAATATACATATTAGAATTTTATTAAAATTTGTGCAAAACATGTCCAAGTTTCATGGCATGTTTTATTGTAAAAGTGCAATGAAATCCTATTAATGTTAATCAACCATAATTTTATACTTAAGCAAAATAGAGAGACAATCACTTTCTAGTTCTTAAAATAGCTATAAATATGTATTTTATCAAATATGAGTTAAGAAATTGTTTTTCCAGACAGTTTTGTTGAAGAAAAATGGTTCGATTCATTGAAAATTACCTAGCTCATTTCAAAGACTAGAAATTTAAAAAGGTGTTGCAATTTCTATATTTTTTAATACCAAAATTTTCTTATAAAAAGTCTGATATTCAGTTAAATGAATGTATATTTTTTTTCCATAAATTTTTGTTTGTTTTAAATATGATTCTAATATTTATACTCAATCTTCACTTTTTCCCATTCTCTCGAAGGTATGTTAAAGAATTTTAATCGTGTTTTATTCAATAAAATCACTGTGATCTTGTAAGAAATTACATGATGAGAATGATATATCTTCATGAATGTTAATCTAAAAATTCACTTTGCCTTTGCAAGAGTTGTGTACAGAATTCTGGAAAAAGTAATTTCATTAAAAAAAAATTTGCTTTTTTAAAATGAAATTTTTTCTCTCGTAATGTTCCACCACCAACTTAAAGATTTAAGTAAACATTTGGTTTTCTGTAGAGAATGATGATTCTATTAATATGGGGTGATCAAATGTAGTACCTATAGTCCAACCAAAATTATGGCTGTTAACCTTTCTTCCTTATAAATGTAGCTGTACTTGGTGGTACCAAATGGCTCGCATTTGGTAGAAAAATTACATAGTTTAATAAAACACCTCACTTGTAAAGAATTTTTTTTTAATGTTGATGCATCTATTATTCAAATATTTTCTATTTAGCATAGCTAAAATCATTCTCTAAAAGCAGCAAATTGGTGGGAACTGTAAGCAAAAATTAAATGTTCTCACATTTGAAGAATATTTCATAATTTTAATAATGTTTACCTTCTTTCTTTCTTCCTTCTCTTGATTATTTTGGTACAGTTATATTTCTATTTACAGGGTGTGGGAAAAATTTTCCTTTGAACTTTCGTGAACATTGTCACTATGTAGCTCAAGCATGTTATGTATTACCATCGATAAAAAATTCGCTTACATATTAGCTTTTGTTAAAATATATCTTAAATGTTAAGTTTGTGAGCAAGACATTTTCCAAAAATTCTATTTTTCATACTTTTTGTATTGTTACTTCCAATATCTGATGCCATAGTATTAATAAACATTGCATCTGTTAAAAGTCAGTTTTCTTCAATTGCTTTTTATTTTTATCATCCTATTGTTTGAATTATTTTTTAACTTGTGTTTTATTTATTGTACATATTTGTTATTTGTGCTTATTTACAAGTATTATAGATTATTTCTGTTGTTGAATAAACTGAGAGATATTTAAAATTTTATTTATTCAATAAACGTAACTTTTTAAATATTAAACACTTTGCTAAACTTGCATTATTTTAGATCATTTTCTAGAGCTGTTTGTGCATTTTTGACAAATGTATTTTATGTGAGAATTAAGAGTATTAACTTGTTAACAAAATCTTATATTTTAAAAACTTTACTAAAAAAAAACTATTATTTTATATTTTAAAAACTGCATTGAATTGTAGATCATTTTAAAAAATTTACCATGAGACTTTTATACAGTTATGCTTTGAAGACCATATGCCATAGTGTTTTGATAATGTATTATTGATGTTTGATAATCCCTTTTGAAATTTCTGTGATTTATCCCCCTTTTTTTTCTAACAGTATTATTTGGTTATGCCACATATCTATTTACTTTTCATTGAAAATAAAGAGAAGGAATTGTTAAATAGCATCATTTGTACATTTGACTTTTACAAAAGATCATTTTAAGGTTTCATTTCTTTGTCTTTGCGATGACCTAAAACTTGCTTGTCAGCATTCAAATATTGTTATTAAAGTATGTTGGCTTTAAATAATTATATAACAATAAAGTATAGTAATTTTTTTCTTAAATACAAGAATTTTTTTTCTAAAGTATGAATGCATTATGATCTTTCCACAAGTCATCCTGAATTTGAATGTTGCTGTCATGTTAACTTTGTAAAACAGTTTTACTGTACTTCAAAATCAATTCTCAAAATAAACGCCAGAAGTTGGTAATTACATGCTTAAAAGTATGTGATTTAATCACCCATTATTAAAAAATTTTACTGTGTTGATATGTTACATAAATAATCACATGAGTACTTAAAATATGCTATTTTAGAATTGTTGATAAATTGCTAGAAAAGATTGAAAAGGCTACTTGTTGTATCATCCAATTTTTCAAGATTTTACTAGTGATTTTTGCATCAGCATATGCAATAAACTTATTTTGTATACTTAAATATTTGTTGTCTCTTATTTCTTGTTAAAAAACATTTTAACTCAATCTTGTTTTTAGTTTTTCCTCGTCTTTTTTTTCTTTTTTAAATGGCACTGTGAAACTACTTTGAAATAAGCTAATCCAAGACAGTCTTTTCTAAATTATATAACACAAATGAGTAGAGTATGATTGAAAATTTTTAGTTTTTCTTGTGTTTTTATATATATATAATTGTAGTTTTCATCGGTTATTAATATCTTATTGCCATCTTAGGCTGCACTTTGAAGTGTTTACTTCTTATGAACTCAAACATATTAAAGTATTTAGTTCTGCAGTTTCTCCAATTGTATTAGATACAATTAGAACATGTCATATGAGCTATTATAATTGCTGTTATTTTGTATGAGTGTGTTTGTTAAAATTCACAACACTATAGAAAGTTTTCCATCTTAAAAAGAATAGTTTCTTTTATTATGCACTGAAATGGAATAATCTGTCAAGTTAAAAGTGATACTACTTAAATCATGTTAAACTATCATCGAGAGGTTTAAAAAAAACAAAAAACCTGCAAGTACCATATTTTGAAAGGAAAATTAGTAAAATTCTGTCTCTATTTTGTGTAAAACATGAACAGGAAATACCAATGTCTTAAATTATAATTACTTTGCAAGTTATATAGAAAGAGAAATATGGTTTATTTTTCTTTACTGGAATTAACTATACATAAAAGGCAAGTTAATAAAATTATGTAAATCATTCATGTATAAAATGTTTAAAGCCTGGAATTATATAAAATTTATTTCATAATTTTTATTACTTTATAGTAGTCCTCATCTCATACTGTTTCTGATATGTCTTGGGTGTTACATCTTAAGATATTTTTTAAGTTATGTTGAATTTTTGTGAAATCTTATTTTGAAATTGTCAATATTTTCTTTAGATGTATAAAAAGAAGATATGTTTTCTGCGTGGTGACCTGCTTTTCATCATATCATACATTCCTGAATTCAGTAAAATAATTTTTTGCTTCTAATACTAAAAATTATAAACAGAAAACAAAAAGTCTGTCATATTAGATCCACGCTATGAACTTGTCAGTGTTATGAATGAGGATGAAAGGGAAGACCTGCAAGGAAAAGAAACTGATAAATGTCATTAACCTAGATGCTATCATATAAAGCGTTCCAAGACAGATTTTTATGGGCAGAATTCAGTAAGTTTTAGAAGGTGCGTGCTTATGGGAATATGAAATTTTAAATCATGTAATACAGTGGAATCTCGATCTATCGTTTTTCTAGGAACCGACTGAACTGAACGATAAATGCAGGAAAATGATAGATCCGGGAACATAACAAAGCAATATGATCGTCGGAACTGAGTGAAATAAACGACACATACGGGAAAACGATCGATCGAGATTCCACTGTATTGGGGGATCCCATTTTGCTTCAGTGAAACAGCTGAATCAGACTAGGTGTGTTTAGGTGCCAGTTTTAATTAATAGTAGCTATTAGTAGCATTTTTCAAGTGACACATTTTCACACAGACTTGATTTTTGCATTTCTCAGTTTGTTAAAAAATTTCTTAAAGTGAAAATTATGGAATCTTAAGAACCACAAAAAAAAAAATTATAATAATAAAATGAACTACTAATTACTTCACTTACAGGAAACTTGTAAAAACACAAACAGGAACAGAAAACTTCTTAAAAACCTAAATCTGATAAAAAGGATGGCTAAATGATTGACTAATTATGTTCAGCATTAGGTATGACTGTCACTATGAACAATTCGTTAATATCAGGATCATCCAACCTCTTTCATGTAAATAGGAGTGACCACTGAAAATTCCACAGGAAACAGCCAGAAGTGACAGGATTCTCCAAAGCAAAGGGAATATATATAAGGAAAAGAAAGGGAGGTAAGCAAAAAGCCGGAAAATTTTCTCAATTTTCCTGCTTTGTCTGTTAACTTCATTAACAAGTATGTCCTGTTTGTGGTGTGGTGATCATAGTACTTTTTCCTCCTTCTTTCTCGCCCTACTTTCGCTTAAAAAGTCCTACCTCCCACACTGTTTCTTGTAGAATTTTTCATATATGAACTGTTAATTAGTTCAAAACTTGTAGCTTTCCTTTTTATTAGATTGTAGTTATTAAGAAGCCTTCTATTCCTACTAATTAGTCTCAAAAATAAATTATTACAAAATGTGGGATGAACATAACGTGTTTTTCAAAGCTATCAGCATAATATCATGACAGAATATTATCATTAGCTGTCAAGAATATATATAAATAAGAAATTTCTGTTTTAAAACATTGAAAAAATTACAATAATATGTATAAGATTAAAAGATTCTAAAATACTTTTTAATCTAACCATAATGTAACATGGTAGTGTCAAAAATGATTTTTTATAAAGACAAATGATTAAAATTAACTGTCCATTTCAAATACTAACATTTTTCTTTTACATGAGAAAGAAATACCTAAGGATAGCAATTAAAGTGCAAACTCCCTAACACAAATAGAATAATAATCAAACTCTTAGCTCTATGTTGTTGTTTCTAATGCCCCCTGACCAGAAGTTCCAGACCAGGTTCATATAGCCATTACAGGCTGATTGTTCGATTCCAGTTTTTATAACAGCACCACAAAGGTCAGAGTTCATCTTAGCTAGATGCCACAATTTTGACAAAGCAACATCTGGGGTAGGGGGGTCTGTTCCCTACTCCCACCCTCTCTGACTTCATAGAGGGACTTTCCAGTCTACATATTTAATGTGCCCCTATGTAGACACATAGGTATTTAATGGTACTTATCGGGATTTAATCTAAGCACCATCAGTACCAAAAGCCGATGTGCTACCACTAGGCTACCTTGGCTTTCTAGGCTCTATAATATTTGCTAATAATAATAAACTAGCCTCCTCTATTTATAGATATGTGTAATAATTTTAACCAATTTAAGTTAAACTCTTGTAATTTTGTTGTTAATCTGATGTTCTGTCTAAAAAATTCAGATAAACAGAAAATTTCGCTTATAAACATGAACTGAACAAAATATGCTCAGTGAAACTTCTCTATGGCAGTCAGTCATGGTTCCAAAAAAAGTAGCCATTTTCAGGGGTGGACGTCAAAAAGAGTTTCATCCTTAGCACTGACTCTATGAAGTCTTGAATCAGTTCTGAACATAAATATGGCCATTTAGAAGAGTAGCCAGCTAGAGAAGTTTCATTGTACAAATACATTGGAACAGATGTAGTATAAGAACCGGGCCATCGCCAATTTGGCGCCAAAATCCCGTTTGGAGACCTGTTAGGCTTAAACTGTGAAATGTAAACAATAAATTGGAAAACAAACTTACTGCTGGCTTTATGAAACTCGTAGGTGCACACAGGATCTTCACTTCGCTCAGATACCCTTGCTTCACTCCGTTACGCATCCGTCCAAAACAGGACGTAGCGAGCATAACTGGCGCCCGGGACACCATACCTTTTTTGGCACCCCCCCCCCTTTCCAAAAAGCCCCACCCCTCGCTACGCCACTGGTCCAAAAACATTACAGAAAATCCCCAGCCGCTGGTTTCACTACATACCGCTGGCTGTTGTACAGTAAAAAAAAGCTTCCCCTGGCTGTAGCGGTCAGTAAAACAAAGCTTATCGCAAAAAAAAGTTTAAAAATACCATCCGATCTTAAAATCCTCCCTGCCAGAATATAAAAACCGCCAAACAACCATCAGATTTGGCGAAAAATCGCCCCTTGGCGTTCGTTGCGTATACTACATCTGTACTCAGATAAGTTTCTCCACAAAAATGAAACTATAAGCTTTACTTAGGTTTATTAACTTAAGCATAAAAATACTTCAAATTTTTTACTATACTTGAAGGTACTTAAATGCACTATTAAGTACCTTCTGAGCATGTTTTACACCAAAGTAGTGAAATCTGCATGTACTACAAGAGACAGAATAGGAAGTATCCTTAATATACTTGTTCAACAATTACGAATGAAAGTAATAATTTAGTGTTACAATCCCACTTCAGAACAAAATAAGGTAAACACGCTAAATGAAAACAACACAAATCCTTAGTCAATTAGTAAATAAAACTATTCCTCGTACTCATGTTCACCCCATGATCTTGTATGGTTTAACATTCCTAAATGCTTAGCGACAGTAAAGTCATCCAGAGGTTTCAGAGTAGATGACTCCTTTATAAAAACTTTTTCTTGGGGAGTAGCATGTTTTTCTAAATATAGTTTTTCCTCTTCTTCAGTAACATAAGGGTTTTTTAAATACATCATGACCTCTTCTTCGTACATTAATCGCTTCCACATTTCCATCCGGTCTTTTCTAGTAACTGGAGGAACAAATCGATGCTTACCATTCCAGATATTTCCAGGTATACCCTTAACAAATTTATACCTCGCACACAATAAGTTGGTCAGTCGCATGCTTGAAGATTCTTAGTATAATAACGACAAAAATTATAAAATTCACCAATATTCCCAGTTTTTGTTAAAAGCAAAACATTTTTGAATAATCACGGTTACGGTTAGGTCAGTTTAAAAATTTTGGTTGATAGTTCCATTTACATGATATTTAACAAAATTTACATGTCTAAGATGCAATGGGGTCTCCTCCTAACTAAAACTTTGTTGTTTTCATAAATATTTATATTTATACACATATTTATATGCATGTTGTGACTGTCGAGAGTAAAGACCTCTTACCTGTAAATAATTCTTCTATGGGAATGGAGGTGAGGGAAATGTTTGTCGTCTGCTTCGCTTCGTCTTTGCAAAGCCGGCCGCCTGGGTCTCACAAATTTTCAATTTAATTCAATTCAATTCAATTCGTCTTTGCACATTGCTTATTTGTTTACAGAAAATCATATGTAACATCTGCTCTGTTTAAATATTCGACTTTACTGGGATGATATTTTTTTCAGTTTTCTGGATCTAGTTAAACAGAGCTGTTTCAAGTCTACTGCAGAAGTCTTCACGATCTATTTCTGTATGATTAATTAAGTATGTCTGTTGACCTAACAAAACATGCTTATAGAGAGCGTATTTGGTCTCATATGGAAAAAACTGATATTGCTCGTTTCCCCAGACCAGTGTTTAATCGTATTCCAAACTTCGAGGTATGATTTGCTTACCTTATGTCTGTCTTGTTTTCTTTGTATCTCTAAAATAGTTTGTCATTGAAAAGCAATTCATGTTTAGCCGTATGATTAGATTTAAAAAGAAAAGAAAAAAAACAGTGAATGCAATTTATTAATATTTTTAGTAGAATAGTCTGTGCGATTTCGAATTATTATTTTAAGCTAAGAATATTTCCGTCCAGTCTTGTATTGTTATTTTACTGGTCTGCCTTGTAATACTCATACCAGTTTATACCTACTATACCGATGTTCAATACTCATCGCGATTCGCATACAAAAACAAACCAAATAATTTTGGCGACTTATTCCGCCAATCGCCGACCCCGACGATTTAACGCTCTTAATAAAGTGTATTGTATGACAGAAACTCGCATATTCTAAAAATTCACAGTTAAAAATTAGAACGGCAGCGAGTTCTTACAAACTAATTAATATAGTTTTTTGACAGATGAGGTGCTTTAGATGTGACTAACTCAATTGATAACTCACAACTCCAAAGATGATTAAATTCTTGGATATAAATAGGGGAGAAACAACAGAAATTTCCCAAAGATCTTTGTGAGAGTTAGATGTACAAAAGCAGAAGCAGATGTACAAAAGTGGTTTGTGTATCAGAAAAAATTAGGAAGAGAAATTTTTTGACTGCAAGCTCACTGAAAGGGTCACACTTGAAGACAAAATATGGGAAAAAAGCAGGAAGTTGATCTTATAATGGAGGGAAGATAGAACTGAGATGATAGAATAATGAAGTTAAATCAAGATATCAAGGAATATGAACAAATGATTAGAATAAAACAGGAGAAAATAATTATGGAAATGAATTATGAATTTATTTTATGGGTTTAAATGTAGCTTTAAAGTTAAAGTAAAACTTAATTTGTTTCAATTTAAAACACGGGTGAATAAAATTAGAGAACTTCTCATCTACCATAACCTCTGCAACTTACTAAAGGGTAATTGAGTAAACTCCATTGGGGTTGAACTGAATTTTTTGACAGCTTTATCGATGACCAAAGAGTTAAAGTCACTGCCAATATCCAAAAACTTAAGAAGGGTAATTTTAGCATTAAAGGAAATGGTGTTAAAGTTGTCATATAAATAGATGATCAGGTAAATATTGTATAGAGGGCAGCAGTTTTTTTATTAAAGGGATGATTAGAATAAACTTGAGGAGGCATAGAGCCAGAAAATGTTTTTCTAAACTTGGAAGTATTGAAATCAGAATCAGACTTAAAAACCAGAGCATTGAGAAAAAGAGAGTTTGTTATATCTCAATTTAAGAACTAAACTGGATATGCAGATTGATGGAGTTAGCAGTATGAAAGATTGAGGGCTGTTTGAATAGATTATCATCAAGAATAAATGTGTTGTCAACATAACTCAACCATTATTTACACCACATTAATTTAAAGAATTAGTTTTCAAAGTAACAGATGTACAGACTATATGAAAGAGGAAATAAAGGATTACCCAAAACAAGTTTTTCAAACTATTTATAAAATCATAATTAAAGTAAAAAATTAGTATATCTAATGCAGATGTAAGCTTGAGTTTTTTCTTAACTTTTAATCTATTCATAACATTTTTAGGGAGCAGAACAAGCCTGCAGCAAAATGAAAGAATTATTAGAATTCCAAAGAGCTCATACAATTAAGATTGGACCTGATAAACCTTTGGAACACATCAGATATTTGACTCTTGAGTTAAGTTTTGTTTGAAATATTATAAATAAGTATTTTTTTCTCTGGTGTAATTGATATTGATTTCTTAACCGTGTAATTTTGTTGAGTTGTAGAATGAATGTTTTTAAAAAACAAATATGGGGAAATATAAAATCAGAGGTTAATATTTTGCAGTGAAATTTCCTGGTGTATTCTTACATACCAGTTATTTTCATGACCATATAAATCTCATAATAATATTCTTGTGTTTTAAGAATGCATAAGGCATGCCTTCAAAGATTTAAATATTTTCAACAAAGCCTCTGTAATTTCAGAGTTATAATTAAATCTTAATTTTGTCAATTTTAAACATACCATCATCATTATCAGTGTCACCACAGCCTGTGTCGGCCTAGGGCCTGCTGCAGGAGTTTTCCTCACTTGTCTTATTGAGGCAGACTATACATCAGTTCCTTTTCTAATAGCAAGAAGTCTTGGTCAATATCATTTTCATTTTAAACATATAAAATTGCTTCATGCAATCCAATTTCAGGCCATGCTTTTTAATTTTTAAAAATGCACAGTCAGATATAGGAAAAATATTTTATGCTCTTATATTCCCTGCACACATACTTGTAAAAAATTCTTTGTAGGAGACCTTAACTTCTTTTTAAGCTGGAGAAGAAATTACAGTTGTTTCATATACTGCTTAGTTAAGAAACAGAACTACATTTTACAACTTAAATAAAAATTAATACACTGGAAGATATGATTTTTATTGAAGATTTCACTGCTGCCCTGTAAGGATACACAAAATTAGCTGAAACAAGCATAATTTCTTTGAATTTTCTTAAATACATGCATTAAATTATAATGTCTGTCAAATGCCGTTTAGTACTTTTTTGTTATAAGCAATTAAGTTTTATGTAATATGAATTTTTAACAGGGCTGTAACTCTTGAATAGAGGACCAAGATAAATAACTGCATTGAAATGGAGATATTTGACTGTTAACAGAGCTTTTAAATACTAATGTAATGATGATGAAGGACCTGTTTTTAATACCTCCCAAATGAATCTAAGAATGACTTGTGTAGGATTTTTCTAAGTTCAGTCCAATTTAAAAAGAAGGTTTTGAAGATCCAATAATGAATCTTAAAATAGTTATCATCCCCAATTAATAGTTGATTTAGGATGAAACTGTTAACAAGATAGACATTTTTGTAGTAAAAATACCTAATAATTTAAACATACTTTCTTGTATTTTTTATTTTGACTTGGAGTATCTCAAGATGTTTGAGGGGCTCCGTCTCCTAAATCCCCGTCCCTTTTTCTGGTAATGGCTCTGGTTATCAATGGTTGCTTTTTTGTATAAATATTTTGGTGCTTCCTTTTTATATTTTTTATAGATAGAATTATAATTATATTCAAAAATAAATTTTTAACATGCAATCAGGGAACTAGAAAATGCCAAAACATCTCAATTTTAAAAATGATTTATTTCTGTTACAGGCCAATAAGACATTATTAGTACCAACACCTCGTCTACGAAATGGACTTTTAAATCAAATAACACCTCCTTTAGGAGCTTCTAAACGTAACTTACATTTATGTGCAACATCTGAAGTAAGTTTTATGTTATGTTTTACGCATGTGATTAAAAATTTCACCTAGTCTACATTCTTATGGAGTCATTTTATATTATTATTTACATAAATTAGCTTACCTTTTTCAAAAACTGTACAAATTTTATAGTGCTATTGACTAGAAAATTTCCAATAATTTTTTATTACAAGAGTTATGCTAATATTAATAGAAGAATGTAAGCTAAATACTAGTTACACAGGAAACTTCAGGTGCAGAAAGTAAGTTTTTTTCATGCAATTTCCTATATAAAAAAGCTTCTTTTACCGTTTAAGTTTTTTGTTGCGTAATTTATACCAGAGGAATATCTGTGTAGCTATACATTATCCATAGTGATTTTTCTATGTTCAGAAATATTGTGCTTGTGTTTCATTTCATCATCTAGTAGTTACTGAATGAAATAAGGAATTCATGTAATATTTTTTTAGTTCATATAACAGAGATAGCCTTTATATTCTGTGATTCAGTTCTATAATATTTACCAACAAACTGCTTACATTCCTAATGCATCTCACAAATAATGTCTGATAGAACTAATTTAATAAATATTTAAATTAGTTTCATTTTTCTTTTCTATGTTTGCACATTATTTGTATTATTTGAGGGGTTTTTTTCCATATTGACTTTATATACACTTACCTTTTTCTTAAAAAATGGTGAGTAAACCAATTCCTTTTTCTTAATACAGTCAAACCTCGCTAACTCGAACCTCAATTTCGCGAATTTTTCGATATCTCGAAGAAAAAAAAATTCCCTTCAAATTTCCTATGCACTCAATGTTAAAAAAACCTTGATTTGACGAATTTTTTTGGCTCATCCCTCGATAACTTGAATTTTTTTCCATAAATGGAGAAGAAAATATTTTCTAAAAGCAAAAAAATAATATCCAAAAAATAGAAATTTCTAAAAAATAGAGAAGCTATTTAAAAATTACAGTGGTAAAACCCTGCATAAACTTTAAAATGAAGGGTAATAAGGACGGAAGATAACACAATGAAATTACAACTTCTCTTGATCCCCCAAGATGGGAGTTGAAATTCCTGTTTATTGTTTCCTTATCTGTTTTCAGTCAGTTGCCATGCATATGCAGTGACCATCCATCCTTTCTTTGATTTTTTGTCCTTTTATTCTCCAAGGTTACTTTCTAGAGGGGTTGGGGTGGTTTTAACAAACCAGGAAATGAAGGCATGAACAAAAATCAAGAGGTGGGTGGCTTCCAGGAAAAATGTAGAATTTCTTATCATTACAACATGGAGTGAAAGAAAAACTACAGGTGTGAATGCATGCCTATGCCTGTGCTGTCTGGCATTCAGGCTAGTGCCGCTCCTGAAAAGGCTGAGAAGTTTCCTTTCTGTTTATCTTGGTTAATGCAAAAAAAATTAGAAATCAATCGAAAACAACATTTGGAGACGGTGAGATCTTCTGCGAGTCATCTGTTCAAAATGGCTAACAAACGAAAATTGAATACGCTTACTATTGAAGTAAAGAAGCAAATTATCGAAGAATTTGAAAAAAGTTCGAAAAAGAAAAACGAAATTGCTAAGGAGTTTGGGATTCCAGGCAGCACATTGTCAACAATTTTAAAGAATAAAGCAATTATCCTAGAAAAATTCAATGATGGCTTAGGCAAGCGAAAGAAGCTCAAAGCTAGTGAATTTCCCGATATGGAAAAGTGCCTCATGATGTGGATTACGCAATGAAGAACTCAAAACACCCCCCTTGATGGACTTTTAATCAAAGATAAAGCTGAACCTTTTGCAAAAGAATTAGGTTATTTAAATTTCAAAGGCAGTAATGGTTAATTAAAAAATTTTAAAAAATGAAACAACATTACATTTTTGAAAATGTGTGGTGAAAGTGCTAACGTAGATGATGTTTGTGTAGAATTTAGAAAGAAAGTAAGCTTGATATTGAAAGATTACGACGAAAAAGATGTGTTCAACGCGGATGAAAGTGAACTCTTTTTTTAAATGCACTCCAGACAAAACCATGCATGTAAAGAGTGAAGAAATGTCATGGAGGGAAGAGCAGTAAAGAGCGATTAACTTTATTGTTTTGCGTCAATATGAATGGAACAGAGAAGTTAAAACCGTTAATGATAGGGAAATCGAAAAAACCAAGGTGGGGTAACAACAGCGGGATAAAATCTTTTCCCTTGGATTACGAAGCTAACCGAAAATCTTGGATGACATCTAACCTTTTAGAAAACTGGCTCAAGAATTTAAATAAAAAATGAAAACAGAAAAGCTGAAAATCGTGCTTTTCATTGATAATTGTACGGGGCATAGTACCATACCTAAAATGGAAAATGTAAGAATTGAATTCCTCCTCCCGAATACTACACCAAAACTTCAACCACTTGACCAGGGCATCATCCAAAGTTTCAAAGTAAAGTATCGTCATCAAGTGGTTAAAAAAATGCTGTCCGAAATGGAAGAATGTGTTTCACCATCTGGTGTAAATATTCTAGAAGCCATGCGAATGGCAGACAAAGCTTGGAACATTGTGTCTTCCTCTACGACAATCAATAGCTTTAAAAAGGCTGGATTCATAAAAGACCACGAAAGTTCTCAGATAATCAACATTGACCACCCTGCTGACAACTGCGCAGAAAATGATTGGCACTTATTAAGCAGACTCATGCACCTCGATAACATGGAATTCAATGATTTTGTTGTTGTAGATGATGCAGTAATAGTGTATGGTCAGTGGGAGGACAATGAAATCATCGGTTAGACGAAAGCTTCTTGTGTATTATCAGAAATAGAGGAGGAAGAAATCCGCCATTTGCCACCAAATGTGACAAACAAAGAAGCACTATCTGCAGTGGACACTTTGAGGAGATATGCTGAAAGTCAGCCAAATATGTCAGAGGACACATTTAAAGGCATTGTCCAATTAGAAAGTGTAATAGATAAAATTTTATACTCTTCTCTGAAGAAAACAATTGAATCTTTTTTCAAATAATTTTGTAAATAGTGTTTATTAAAATTTTAAAATGTATTGCTTTTTTAAAAGGTATGTAAATCAGCTTTATTCCTCTAATCTACTATTGATAACATGCGATTTTCAATAATTCGAATTTTTGATATTTCGAATTTTTTTGTCTCTCTCTTGAAGTTTGAGATATCGAGGTTTGACTGTATATGAGAGATAAGATTGTTATGTTTCTTCGCAGTTTTTCTACTGTCTTGATAACATGCAACAATTATTTGCATATGTCGGGAGCTACCTTATGTCTGTGTTATCGCATTAAGAATGAGTATATCATGTCCTGTGACTTGTGCACCATGACTCAAAAATACATTAATCACTATTAATTTGGATGCTAATTTCTTTTTTTTTAACCTGAAAAGTTAGATGCAATCAGTAGAAGCAAATCACAGCTTGCCCTTCCAGAATGTCTACAGCAGTGTATGTTGTTACATGTGTATGACTGTGTGTTTGTATATACATATATATTTCATTTGAGTCATATGCAGTCAGTTATAACTTGTGCTTATTTTCAAAGATTACCCCTATTTTTTTCCTTTGTATTACTGAGGACTACACTGTTTTGATAAACCATTGCAGCTATAAGTTCACAATTATCTCCTTTTTTTTAATAATAAAATCTTAGTATCTGTGCAAATGTTAACAATGAATGTGTCTAATAGCCAATATACTTATCTCCAAAAAGCCATAATATGGTTTATTTAAAAAAAAATACATTATATCTGAAGTTGACATGGAAATTTTATGTCCTTCCAAGGCAGATAGGTGATTTAGAAATGTCTAAATGAAGGGGAGCAGCAGACAGAATATTTTTTATAAGCAGTTAGTTTACTTTCTCTTTAAACCAATATATTAAAAAGGAGTGAAGCATAAAGAATCCTTTACTCTAGGTTTAGAATAGACTTTAAGCTTTTTTGTCCTACTCTGTTTAGCTCCTTTTTAGCAACTGATGAATGTCGCCATCCCACAAACCAAGCTAACTTTGCTATAATCTGAAAACATTCATTGCCATATTAACCCGGCAGGACGCGCACCTCCTAGACGAACAGTTTGTCTGACACAATGATGTGTGGGGGTTATACAATGACCCCAAACTTAAAAGCAATTTAAATATTTTATTTTCATCAGAACCAGATATGGCTTTTCATTTTTTTTAGCCATTTAGATTATACTGCCAATTAATCAAAGTTTTATTCAATTGTTTTCAGTTACGAAATAGTAAAATAATTTCATTTTCTTCTTCTTACAGTTAGCAGACAAATCTGTTTAAAAAAAGCTCTATAAGAATAATTCAAAGAGATAACAATAACGCTACACTATTAACATAGTATTTAATTAAATTTAAGAGAAATACAAAGTAATATACCCATAATATCCAATCATTCTTTTTCTGTTTGAATACATGCTTTGCATATGCAAAATAGGTGTCCCTTACAAACAAAAGTGTTACACATTTGGCAGGTGTCAGTTGTTTTTATATCCGGATTTCTCGGACAAAACTTACACCTTCCTTTTGAAACTGTTTTTGTTTTCTTTTGTGGTGGTTCATTACCTGGAGGGTAGTTTTTTCCCACTTCCATTTGTAATCCATGAGATATACTCGGAGTATCTAACCACTTCTTTGCACAATCACTAATAAGTGAAAAAGACAAGTCTTTTGTGAAACGTCATCTGTTTTTATACATAGATGGTGGATTCTTGTTGGATAACAAAATGATTCTAGCATTTATTGCAGCAACATTTAGAAGTGAATAAAATATGACAAGTGGCCATCTATTTGTTTTACGAGCAGTAGAGTAGCTGGCTGCCATTTCATCTACAACATAAACGGCTCCTTTTTTTGCAGTTGTAAAAAGTTACAATTTCTGGCTTCTTCTAATATCCATCTTCTTATTCTGTATCGTGTTCGCTAAAACTTTCGTGATCAGAAAAGTTATCTTCAAGAGTTTCAATTACATTGTCATCATTGCCCAGAACTGAATTTTCATCACTTTCAACTTCATCAAGAAATTTCTGTAAACATCCCATTTCTTTTTCATAAGGAGCCGACATTTTTAGCAACAAGTAAATACTGAACTAATACAACAATTTAAAGCAACAAGCAATAAACTGAACTAAAAGCGACAAGCAAAACGTGTTGATAATACGAAGGCACCGAGTCTGTGGGAAAAATGTTAAGACCCGCGGGGTCCTTGAATGATCTTAGAAACAGACAAAATGTTTCCTAAGGAATGAATAATGCCTGGAATTCATTCTAATCAGTCACAAAAGAAAGAAGGGCATGTTAAACTCAGCTACTGATAAGAAAGGAATGTTTGGGTTGCTGGATTTCTTGAAATCAGTATTCTTGGAAGATGTGGGGTCACAAAAAGACCCCCCGCGCGTCTTGCACGGTTAAAATTGTAAAAATCTTAATCTCATTTTCCTAATATCTGCATTTTTCATTGGTATCTATTTTATTATGTCATTACTTGCAACTTTTTAAATACTATAATATAAAGACTTTAATTTTCAGGGTGTACGAAGTCACAGTGTGAGACTCAGATTGGACAGCAAAATGAAAATTGGTTTAGTAATAGTAGGTTCTGTTGCTGTATCTGTTGCAGGTAATTGCTTTTGTTATATTTCTACTTTTGATAAACATGTAGGATTACATGAATATATCATGTTCTTAGAAATCTATTACTATTATTATTCCTGGTTGGTTGGAGGAAATATTGAAGAATTAACATTCTGATCTACAGCAATAATTTAAAGTCATGTTTAAAGGCTGTGCTACTTTCGCTCTTACTGGATGTATACCGAGTTCCTGAAAGTCAATTTTATGATTTTATCTTTAAGGCACACTGTGAATAATTCCCGACATAATTATAAGATGATTTTATTGAATATTAGAAAATTAAAGAATTTTATAAAACTAATTTTAGCTTAAAATTTTTAATATCTATTTATACAGTGCAAAATAATGATAGAAAAATATTTCAATATTTATGAGTACGAAGCTAGAAACATCTGGTAAGATATCGGCAAAAAATATTTGATGGTATCATTAAATCCCATAAGTAACCAATATTTAGATGTTTATGTAAATTCTTAGAGATAAAGGCAGTTAAAAGACGAAATAATTTTTCATTGATATTTTATTGGTTTAATTCAGTAATTTCCTATAGAAAAGAGTTGAATATGATGTGGTAAAAATAAAATAATATTGATTTAAACTAAGCAGATTCTTGCAGATATCAGTATAAAAATTATTCTGGCTTAAAACCAGAATAATTTTTTATACAGATGATTTTCAGAAAAGTATGGTTTCCTCGCAAATTGGATAATAATGCTTTATCTAAAAGAAACTAATTTATATTTAAAAAATCACTGAATTCTGAAATGTTTTCTTAAAAAATAAGGAAATTGACAGGCAAACTTTATCAAAATTTTCCTGTAAAACTCCAGTGAAATTCTAAAAATAATTAAAGATAATTATCATTCACCAACAGAAAACAATAAGATAGTAAATCTCCAAAATTGTCATTGATGTTCAAAACCACTCATTTTTCTGAAATATTTTTTTATGAAATACCATCAATAAAAAAACTCAATTGGAATGTCAAAAAAAGTTTAAAATGTGCAACATTGATTCTTGTGCAATTTTCCAAATTATCCTACTGGAAATTACACCTATGCACCCTAGTGCTCGCTTCCTTTCCAAATTCAAAGAAGTTACAGCTCGTATGTCATCCCTATTCACTATGCGATAGTAACAGGAGTAAAGGAACATGCCACTGAGATAATTCTTTTCATACAAGCTTTGTGAATCATTCTATATGTATGAGAAAAAATTCAAATATTTCAATATTTTGGCACCCCTCAAGAGAAGTCCAAACTAAATCTTAATAATGAGTCTAACAGCCTCTCTAACAAACAAAAGAATCCTACCCTGATCTTCAGCTCCCACGTATAAGTTATAGATGTACATGAGATAAAGTTTTCCGACACTTTAGGAATGACTATTATTTTATAGTTTATAAGCAGGTAGATGAAATTTTATCAAATATAAAATACATACTCCCCCTCCATACTCATGTAAATAAATACCAAGTTTTTCTGTCACTGAGAAAATGGAACCTCTTACAGTTCAAGCCCTTAAAAATATACAGATTATAAGCTTCTACCTGCCAGTTTTTAAGACACAAATAACTTTTTTCTCTTGTTCGAAGGCTGGATGATGGCTGAATGGCTAAGGTGCTGTTATTCAGTTCCAGTCTGTGGGTTTGGGTCCCACTCTTGGCATGGGTGTTTGGCGGTAATTGGCTTTAAGCGATAGGTCCTGGTCTAATTAGCCCTTGTGTAGCAAAAGTTGACCATAGCACTCCAAACCCAACCAACCTCTTGTTTGAAACATTAACATAAAAAACTGTGAATCAACTTATTAAGTGATAAAATTATCTCCTGTCTTAAATATGCATTAGTGAATAATCAATATTTTCACTCCATGTTTCATTTGCCATTGATGTATTTACCTCTTTTCTCAGTATTTGCATTTGAAAAGTGTTTTTGTAGATAAATACAGACAATCTTCTGACGATGCATGCCTAGAATGTTATAAGGACTAGCTTTTCGCAATCCTGTCATCATTAAGCTGATTTGAAATTGACAATTTCTAAACAAAATTCTTAAATATTTTTTAAAGAAATTATTAAAACTGAGAAATGCCTTATAACTTTTTAATAAAATTTAGGTTATCGTATTGGTAAAGGAGAAGGTTTCTCTGATATGGAATTTGCCATGCTGGCTACTGTAGGAGCAGTAAATACAGATACAATTGTCATAACAGTAGTTCATGACTGTCAGGTTTTTGAGACAATACCAGAAGAATTATTTGAAGAGCACGATGTTCCAGCTGATATCATCGTAACTCCAACAAAAATTATACGATGTGAACCACGATTAAAGAAACCCGACCATATTATTTGGTCACTCATAACGGAGGAAAAGATGAAATCAATTCCAATATTGAGAGTTTTAAAATCAATGGAAGAAAAACAGATTTTTAAAAGGTAAAGAAGTTATTTGAATAAGTGCTTGAAAGAGGTGATAAACTCACAATTTGCTATATATTATGTTGCTGGCTGACCAATATATGAAAAAAAATTATGTACAGCAAAATTTAATTATAAATTAAAATCTAATTATGAAAATCAATTTGAATGTTTGTTTCTACAGTCACTGAAGTGTATATTTTCCAAATAAAACATTGTTGATATTTGTTTTACTTTTCTTCTACTGAAACTCTGTACAATGGCCACTGTTCAAAAAGGCAAAAGTTTCAGTTATTAATCAATATTAAAGTAATATTTTAAAAAGATTTTACTGTGTAAAAATTTTTTATAATTTTACTAAATCAAGGGTACAAACATTTTAATTTTAAAATAGTATATCAATACAGACTTTTGTTTTTACTCTGTATTTTCTCTCCCACTTTTAACATAGATATTAAAATCTGTTAAATGAATTTCAAAAAATAACTGCAAGCCATAATGAAACCATCCTTCCCCCCCCCCCTCCCAAAAAAAAAGGCTATTAACTTAAAATTAATTATGCTACACTTTTTTAATAAATCTAACATACAATGCGAAAACAATAGGCTTTGGTCGATTATTAGGCTGGATTACATGATGTAACTGGAATGGAAAGAATACATCTCCATCATGCTTTCAAGCTACAAAGAATATGTTCAAACTACCATTTCATTAATAGTACTTGTCAGTCAAACAGATCCCTTTTACAAACTCCATTTTTGAGTTAACTAACCAAACTAGACCCTACATTGTGGAAAAATACTACACTACTGGCCATTAAAATTGCAACACCAGGAAGGAAAGCAAATAACAAAACTTTACTTATTGTACGTACAGAGCATAGTAGGAAGAAAACATGATTAAATTTGTAGGCAATTTGGGTATATACAGGGTCCAAAATTAGTACACACAGCTGCCACCTCTGGCAGCTAAAATGGCCCTAAACCGATTAGGCATCGAATCGAACTGGGCTTGGATGAGAGATATGGGCAAGTTATTACATGCTGCTTCAAGTCTATGCTACTCTTCATCAATCATAGTGGCTGCAGAGTGCTGGCAGCCTAGTCTCTCAGCAACCCATGACCAGATGTTTTCAATGGGTGAGAGATCTGGAGAACATGCTGGCCAGGGCAACAGTCGAAGACCCTCTGTATCGAGGTGGGTCAGGACACGACGGGCAAAATGTGGTCTTGTTGAAAGATGACGTCTCCGAGGCCTTGAAGATAGGGCACAGCCACCAGCCTTAAGATTTGAGAATTGTAATGCTGGCTGTGCAGATTATCGATGACGTGAACAATAGGTGTTCATGTCGTGTACCCAATGGGTGCCCACAACATTACACCAGGTGCAGGGCCTGTATGACGGTATCAAATGCAAGCAGGCCACTTGCGTTCTCCTCGGTGCCTCCAGACACAGATACGTCCATCATGATGCTGAATGCAGAACTAGGACTCATCTGAAAAGACGATGTGGTGCCACTCCTGTATGCAGTTTTGTCATTGGGTGCACCACTATCACTATGTGTTTCTATGCTGCAGTGTCAAGGAAAGCCGCAATATCCCAGCATCCCATGCTTCCATTCATGCGAATTTGATGTTTGTATCATCTCTCCTTCATTGTGTTACAATTTTAATGGCTAGCAGTGTGTTTCCACACTGTGCTGCAAGTCCTTTTAGCTTGATACATCTTTAGACCAATAACAAAGAATCACTGAATCTACTTTTTTGTTTGTGCGTGAATGCAGCAGGAGAGAGGGGTGGTCATGGTTGACATAACCGTAACAGATTTGAATTGAGCTAGCTAGCTAGCTCCAATGTGTGCAATGGTGTTGGAGGAAAACCATGCATAGTGAAGCAATCAATGGTACTGCCAGCAGAAAAAAAAAAATATTACAAGTGCATAACAGATAATTACCTTCTCATATTATATTTTGATATGGATATTAACAATGATAATCTTAAATTTTAAATGGTGTCTGTAATATATGAAGGTCTCAATTTCACTGATTATGATCATTTTTACAACCATAAGTTGAGAAAATTCATTTATAACTCTATATATTCTACATAATGTATACAGCACTGACATGTATTAAAAGAAAATCTCATCTTGATATGAATTATTATTCATGATGAGGCATAAAAATGTAAGTATTAAAAAGAAAAAAGAAACTAGTTTCATACAAAAACTATATTTACATTTATACAATATTAAATACACTGCAGGCAAAAAACATTGTCTAAAGCTCATTTTCTAAAGTCCTCAATGTCTGCAATAATATCATTCACACTTTCAAATGAATTGAAAGGTTCACTTAAGCAAACAGTTCTAATAGAACCTTCACAATAATATTCGATAACATGGCGATCACAGAACATCTTCAGAGAATTTTTGAGAGTCTCAACAGAGAAGCTTTCCTCTAAAGACAGAAAAGAAATATATGTTGAAACATTTATACTGAATGATTTTGATTTAACTAAAATATACCAATGAGAAAAAAATTTGGAGCTAAGCCATCATAAAAAGGAAAATACAGAAATTCAACTAAGTTGTTTACTATTTTTTGTATGAATATTGAAGAAAAATATAAAAAAGTTACATATCACCCTAGTTTTTCAATATGAACAGGCCAATTTAAAATTTTGTTTATGGCTAACATTATTGTTTACCTAACATCTAGTAATATGTTAGAGAACTTTTAAATACAGTGTGGCAGATAAATGTTAAAGCTTTATTAAACTTTATAAGTTTAATACAGATAAAACAAACTTTAAAGTGATGAACATGTATGAGGTCATCTCCTTTATTTGAATACATTTTTTTATGATAATATTGCATCTAAAATACTTACCAAAGCCAAGCAAACCTTTGTAGAGCTTTTCTTGGGCAGCCATTTGCATTTCCTGGATAAATACTCTCTCTAACAAAATAGTTAAATATTATTAACTTTAACTGAAATTTTTTAAAAATAGTAGTTAATTGTAAATACAATAATTGTGAAACATGTTTGACTGTATACATATTCTTGAACTTAACTGATTTTCCTACAGGCTATTAGTAATTTTTTTTAAAGTAATACTTTTCTTTAAAGTAATTACATTACTAAAGAGAATTTTTTGGCATCCATTTAGACAATTGATGCATTTATTTTCTTTGTTGAGTCAGTATGCTTCAAATATTCACAACTTTAAAATTGAATGAATTAAAAAGATTACATAAATTAAAAAAATAAAATTACATCAAGAGTGAGTAAAATATATAGTTGATTATATGGGGATTTTCATATATTTTAATCATAAGTACAGATAACAATTCTGCTTTTTTACCTATTGTTGGAAGTTTGGTATTTTGAAAATCTGGTCTTTTCAGAGTTGTCGCCATCTTTGATGTTATTGAGGATGATTTTGCCTAGCATGAAAATTAACTTTCAAAGAATATTTCATAACATTTATCAGTCTACCAAAATTCCCAAAGTATGATGTTAACAAACTATACTAATAACAGATCTTTCATTTAATCTTGAAAATTTGACTTTACAGCCTTAAAATAAATATTCTTTATGTTTTGTGGTTTCAAAAGGCAAAAGAATGCCCTATATCCTATGGTGTGTAATACATTTATTGCACCTCAAGCACTAGTAAAATTTGAGCTTTGATTTTTCAATAAAAGAAAAGGTCCTTGAGTAGCTTTCTTCAAAATTCATATTATAAGGAATACTTTCTTTTGACATATTAAGCTCAATGATAAAATATTTCTCTCTTGGTTCACTATTGTTACAATACCATTTGAAAATACTTGTCACCAGTTGGTTTATATCTTCCAACCAGTAAGTTGTGAGTAAAGCCATCTCTTTTCATTCTGATGGCTATTTTATAGCAAACTTAAAAGAATTTTCCCATTTGATTTTGAAATCATAGACAATGTTCGATAAAAAAATATCATGTAAAAGAAAAAAATGATATTTTGGTAAAAATTATCAAAAATAGGAAGAAACTTTTTTGTGATCAGGCAGTCAGTTAAAGGGAAAATCAAACTTCAACAAATCTCAAGGTTGGAGTTCAATATACTTTAGAGCATAGATACATAAACAAGTATCCTTACCTTCTTTTACTTCATCAATGAGTCTCAATAAAGAACATGCAGCTAACCAATAAGACTCAATATAAGGACTCAAAATATTACGAAGAAACTCTAAATGACTGATACTTTCTTCTTTGAGATCAATCTGAAACAGACAAACAGTACTATAAGATAACACAGCGAAATTGTGCATTGGTATACAACCTAATTAAAACCTGAAAAGTTAAGATTCTGCCCTACTTAGATATATCATGTCAAATTATAAATATTTTTACAACCCTAGTTATTAGACAGCAAGAGCAATCAAAGCTCTTTTAGGGACATCCTATTTCAAATTAGTTAGTATCAAAAACAAACACTGTAATTATAAAGAATTACTGTTGCATTTTATGATGGTACAAACAATACAAATTTTATGCAAGATTTGTGAAGTAAATGAATGATTAATACTTCACAAAGAGTTCCCTGTTACAAAAAAAAAAAAAAAAATCCCATTAGGATAAAGAGCTTTAAACATGAGGCATGTGTAACACACAATTTAGCTTAGAATAGTGAGAAAAAATTCAGAGCTTAACGGAATTCAGTGATGGTTAAAGTAATTTTTAAAAACAGTTTTACCTTTAGCTGCTGCTCTGTCAATTCTTCACATCCATCTTCATCAGAACTGATATCAAAAGATAAAACCTTTGATTTCTGTTTAGTTTTTATGTGTAAATCACCACTAGCCTGCAAAAGTGAATTATATAAATATAAATAATTTTAAAAAATAAAATGAGTGGAAAAACAAAATTGAATTTAAGTCATTCTTACAGGAAATAGTCATAGAGTAGTAAGAGAAACAAAAATCCATCAAATATGTCAAGTGAATTATTGTACCATTTTTGATCAGGGTTAAATAAATTGACAAGGAAGTCGACTGAACTATTTCTTTCAATTTTTTATCTTTAATTTTCTATCATTAACTTATTAATAGAAACTGAAAAACTATGGGTTTACAATATTTGTTTTATTATTGCAAGAACTATTTGTCTATAAGTGTGTTTTTCTCCAGACATCAGCTATAAAATATAAACAGAAAATCAAAAATTTAATCTTTTTTGTAAAAAAATTATTTTTCTTTCTCTTCATTCAATGCATTTTAAAATTATTTCAGTTTGTGATTTCTTTTTATAGGTTTGGGTCTTGTATAAAGCTAAATAAGTATTACTGTGTCTCTAGTTTATATATAAGTTCACTAAAAATTCCAAAGTACTGCTTTAAAGTTAAATGCACCAATGAATACATTAAATTTGTAAAAGGTACTTTATACTTAACAGCACTAACTATATTTTATACTAAAATTTAAAGGAGTACAGTTGTCTCAAATTTTACTCCAGTGCCAAAAAAGGGGAGCATCTCCAGTTTCAATATATCTGTCGACTTAGAAGGGGGGGGGGGGGGGGGGGGGGGGAATGCTGTACAGCTGTCAAAATTTTTACGAAATCAAAAATGTAACCAGTAATTCAGAATAGAATTTTCATAATTTTATTTATATGCTCTATTCTTCTTACATGTAAGAAACATATAAAACCACCAAAACTGCAACAGCAATGATATAAAAGTTGCTAATGAATAACTACTTACATGTGAGGAAGTTTTTTTTAAGTCTAATGTGGTGGCACTTTGTCAGGAGACATGTGCCTTTTGTTATTTACCGCGATTTACTGCCTACTTTATTATGGGAGTCCCATATAGGTGAGCCAGCATTGCTCCCTATAAGGGGGACGACACAGAAACGACCAAACCTTATTCAGAATTTGAACCCAAGCCCACTGTGTGGCAGCTCAAGACATATGAGAAAGTAGAATGTAGCGAAATTTGGAGCGAAAAAATTAGGATTTGGATCCGAAAGTGTTTATGAATGAAGTCAATTTTAAGAAGTATACTTTGAGTGACATAATTACAACTACAAATTCTATAATTAAAAAATGTATTACATAGTACTTACACTTGAAAGACATTCTTTCTCAATAAGTTCATCAATTGTATCATTGAAACAGGAAACTATGTCTTGACATGGCTAAAAACAAGAACAGCAACAAAATTAAAAAAAAAGAAAACTACTTTTAATGTTCTTTTAATGTTTGTTCTCTTATACATGAAAATAAAATTTATCACATCAATAACCATGAAAAAAGATCATCTATTCAAATTGAAATGTATTTAAGAGCTAATAATGTATAAAAAAAAATACTTTTCACTTCATCTAAAAAACATATTTTCTTACTACCACAAATACAGTCCACCTCTGGGAAGTTGATCCCTGCAACAATAGGTCGCTTTTTGTGGAAGTCAATTTTCAAAATAAGGGGTTGTGGACAATAAACACCTTATAGTGGGGTAGACATGAGATTTATCACTCTATAAGCTTTAAGCAACCAACCAACTATCAGCTTTAAGAAAACTATGACTTTCATTTTCAAGTAATTTTCTTTATTTTATCACTTTTATCATTGCATTATATTTCTTCAAGTTTCACTTCAGAAACAATAAAACATAATTACTGTCCAACTACACAATTTTGATTATTCTGCAGATACAGCCATTGAAAGATGACATTTTAAGCATATTATCTATGCTGCAAATATAGATCTGCAATTTCTGGTGATAACAGTACACTCTTACAAATGTGTACATCAATTTCCTTTATGTAAATGTTATAAACATCTAGAAGAGGACTATATTTGATTCTTTGCCTTTAACAAGCCATACATTTCCACTCCTGAAAGTATGTTAGGTATAAAATACAAAAACATAATTGTTATGTTCAATGAAGAACAACTTTATAACATGTAATGAAATTCAATTGGCATTTTTCCATTTATTAATTCAATTCTTCCAAGATAAATATAATTTATTTCCTTAAGAAACCAAAATCTTATACATTGCCAGCATTACACTTAAACTCATACAACACATTTTGCATAACATTTTTTATTTATTGTGCCAGTTATTTTCTAACTCCTTCCTTGTTTATTGTTGCTTGTTTACTGTTATTAGATGATTCTTACTTTTTACAGTTCTGTCAAGAGATTGCCAATGTCCTAACTATGTGGTCTTTTTCTGTATTTGCTTGTATAGCGAGTGATTTGTTACTTGGCTCTTGAAGATGCCCAATTAGGCTCCAAAAATTTTAATTAATCCTTCCATTTATCTGATACTGAATCATAAAAGAATTTTTATTCTCAAATTTTTCCACAAGTTTTTGGTGCTTTTTTTCCTTATAATCTAATAGAAAACTCTTATTTCAAGGCATAAAAATACATTATAAATTAAGAAATTGCCTGATACTTACAGGAACAATAATAAATTCATACTTTAAAATCTCACTGAGTCTTACAGCTGTCTGAACTAATCCATCTCTTGATACATAAAACCTACTATCACAGTGATGAAAGTGGCAGATATCAACATCAACCATAGCATAAAGAGCATTTACTGAAAAAATTTTTAATACTCTTACAATTCTATAGACACAGATACTAAGATACAGAGAACATAAATAAATCATTAAAAAGTCCATATAGAAATGAAACATAATGAAGTATGATAGAGTTATATAAAACATAAATGATTACAGTTGAATGTATAATGAACTAAATCTCTCTCTCTCTCTCCCTATATATATATATATATATATATATATATATATATATATATATATATATATATATATATAAAAGGGGTTGTGCCCCCATCATGGGAGTAAGTTCTGATGAGAAGATAAAAGGCAGAATTCTCTCAGAAGAATTAGGGGAAACAAATTCTTCAGTCCCTTTGGGGTTAAAATATATGAGCAGACAAAATAACATCTTCCAAAGACAGAAAATAAAGTATAATAAAGTTTATAATATTAAAACCTTGTTCTTTTGATTATAAAATTCTTGTGACAAAAAATTTTACATTTGTTTTCATCCACTGAATTATGATATTTGATAAAATTTTTAATTGCTTTAAAAATAGAGATGGCATAGAATTTTAGTTATGTATCCATAGCTATGACATTTTTTGATGAATAGTGCTCTAATTTTATTCAAAAAATATTTCATGCTTATTACACCACTTTAAACAGTTTCTAACATAATTTGTATGTTGTCAAGTTTAGGGATTTTTTTAAAAATATAATTGCGATAACTATTTTCTAAGTGTTATTAGTACTAACTAAAAAGACTATCACTGGTTCATCTGTTTCAAATTTTATATATATATATATAGTCGAACCTCTATACATCAAACTTTCACATATTGAAATTTTCTATATATCGAACTCTTAGCAAATCTCCATGTTCATTACATAGAAAAATTGTTTCTGTATATCGAAAAAAATCTCTATATATCGAAATTTTTTTCAAGACAAATTGGGAGATTTTATTCCACTTCAGAATAAAATTTCCCAATTTTTGACATTTGAAACAATATGTCGTGGACTTCAATTTGCGGAAAATGTCCCTGTTTAAGTTTTTAGTGGACTGAATAAATACGAACATTTCTTTGAACTTTCCGCAAAACTGGCTGTTCAGCAAGATATTCGTAGTTTTTTTTTTAAAAGAATGTAACTGTGATCTTTGTAACCACTGTCTGGATTGTTTTTTTTTTAAACGTACTCAAGGTTATAGTACTCAATAAATCTTTCATATTAATTCATTTTTTTAGTTATTAACTTTCATTTAAGGGGATTTGCATATAAATTAGAAACGGAGTTTCGTATACGAAAATTAGCTTTAAATTTTTTTTGGGAGAATTGTGATAATACTAAACTCAATTCTATATATCGAAATTTTTATATATCGAATTTTTTTCGGCAATTTGCTACTTCGATATATGGAGTATATATATATACTGTATATATATATATATATACAGTGCACGCTCGTTAATTCGAACTAATTCAAAGGCCCCAAAAAACTTGTATTGAAGTTAATGTTAAAAATATCTCATTAATTCGGACTAAATTTTTATCACTTCGGTTAATTCGAACTAAAAATTTGACAAAAAAATTTTTTTTCCTCGTTTAATGGAGAAAATACACACTGTATTTATTATTTTGTGTGTCAAAATTTCTTTTCTGTGTAAAGAGGCACATGCCTGCATTCCTAGACTATTGCATGTCCGCTAAGCGTTAGTAGCTATTGTCCTTCTTATTAGTGCTAAACGGAAAAAGCAATTTTCCTTTATTTGGATCGATTTTCTTAGAATTTCAGAAAAACTAGTCCTTACTACAGATTCTACGGAGCTCCGTCAGTTATAACTGCAGTGCAGACAAGTTAATGTGGTCTAGTTTTTCTTCCTCATCATGTGGTGTGAACGTGTAAAATTCAGGATGTCTACACGTGGAAAGTACAAAACCCTAACTTTGGAGACAAAGGTAGAAATTTTAAAGAAAGTAGAAAATGGCGAATGTAAAACAAAGTTAGCAGCTGACTATAGAATTAAAAAAATGCCTTGTCAACAAATTTGAAAAACAAGGAGTCAATTTTAGATTCATGGGAAAAATCAAAATTTGTTAGAGGAAGGAAACGCATGGTAAATGCGTCCCAAGAAGTTCTAGAAAAAGCTCTACTGCTATGGTTCCAGGATGTTAGATCTCGAAATTTTCCGATAAATGGATCCCTAGTGCTGACGAAGTCTGATAAATTGGCAATTCGAATGGGTATTGAAGATTTTAAATGCAGTGATGGATGGCTTTCTCAATTTAAGTCAATGCACAATATTTCTTATCAAACTGTATGTGGCCAAAGCTCTGATGTAATCGAAGACGTATGCACTAATTTCAGTAGGAAACTGCCAGGGTTTTTCTCTAGTTACATGCCGAAAGATATTTTTAATGCGGCCATAATGGACAAAGCCATAATGGACTCTATTAAAACTCTGGAAGCATTTATTCAGATGGAACCTTCCTCTGAAAATGAACTGAAGTGTTTACTTCAAATCGAGAAGCTGGCAGAACAATGTAGGCATCATAAACAGAACCAAACATCCATTTTACAGTTTTTCCCCAAAGTGCAATTCATATTTTTAATAAAAGTTTACTTTATACTGCATATCTTCTGCTTCATTTTATGATTAAGGTAAGTCTGTATTGCTTTTTAATATGTTTAACTTTAGATAACATAGTATAATATATTTTCTGGGGTTATACATACTAAGAGAGTTTCTTCTTCAGTGATACACATTTAAAGTTATATATTTTCTCTTAACATCGGATAATTCGAACTTTTTTCTGAGAACCTTTGAGTTTGAATTAACGAGCGTCCACTGTATATATATATATATAAAATTTCAAACCAGGCTTTTTTTTCCCTTTTTTAACACACACGAAAGATTAGTAACAGCAGCATTAAAACAAAATGTAACTTTCAGCATCTTAATTTAAACATTTACATATTTTTCAAAATCTCTTCCCTCTCTGGAGCTAGACTATGGAAAAAAAAAAAAACTCCAGCATTATCATTCATGTCTCCCTTCCCTTAGGGAAAAAAAACTTTAAAAAATTGACATTTTTTAATAAATAATAAAAAAAAAAAAAAATTGTGTCTACATTTTTGAAATTGAGAAATCAAAAGTAAATCTTTAGAATAGCTACAGCTTGGAGTGAAAACAAATACGTTATATATATATGCATTACATCACAATTTATTAAATTTTTAGATTTAATTAATGAACAATAATGAATAAATTTATTATTAGCCACTCAACAGTTGATCATGAGTTGAATAAAACACTGTTACACAAAACAAAGGATGTCTAGAGATTAGAATGGCCTCAGTAGAAGTAAATTTTCTATGAGGAACCTTTGCAGAGTGATTTGCATCAGTTGGTTTCTTTTGCAAATTGCTCTGCATGCATAGATGAATGATGACAGTATTACTTCAAAAGATTGCTCTATCACATCCCAAATAAAAAAAAATCTCTTTTCAGACAGAAATTTAAGTATACAGAATGAATTTGAAAAATACAAATCATACGCAGAAAAGTTCATAAGGGTTAAAATTTTATTGAAAGGGGTCATTCAAGGAAGCAATCAAACTCCCTCCCAAACTTTTATATGATAAAAGCAAAATTTCCTGTTCCTCTAATGGTATTCTCCAGCTGAGTCTAAGCCATTAACCCCTTGCGCACCAGGTTGACTTTCCATTAAATACACTGAAAACCAGATTTCTTTGATTTTCTTGAAACTGAAGTTTTGGATGTATTTGAATTCAGAATACACGAGTAATATGTAAATTAGGAAAATGATACATTATTTGTACTTCAAAGCTATTATTACACTATAATTATCTTGTTTGCAAAGATCTGTAAAACTTGCAAAATACTGAAAAATGTACATTTCAGTAAAAAATGTAGAAGCAAAATTATATAGCAAATACATAATGGAAAATAAATGTATGAAAATGAGAACATCATACAGCTCACATTACCAAACCACAATTTTCATAGTGTAATAGCCAAGTAACAATTCTTGTGACCCAAAACCATGACGTACACATGTACGTCATGGTTTTGGGTCACAAGAATTTCATGACGTCCACATGTACATCAAGGTGCGCAAGGGGTTAATAAATTCTATAAACAGAAAATATAATTATGCTACCATAATTTTCACAAGAGTCTATACATTTGCAATCAAAAAACAAAATTTTTTGCTACTTAAATAATTTTCTTTTTTTAATTCAAATTAATGTGACAATATTGGCTTTGAACAAAAAAAATTTAGATGTACAGTTTAACTCGGCAAGATGAATTCTAAAATTAAGAAAAAAAATTATCTAAAAATTGGAGGACTGAAATATAAGCTCCAGAATCAGATAATTAGCACATGTAATATACAGGGTGTTTAAAAAAGAATCACCTGACTTGAAATGAGTATATTATGAAAAATATTGAACATAGAAACTTAAAATTAATTTTATATTACATGGCTAATCATAAAGTTTTTTACAAACCAAATTAAAAGTTCTCAATATGCCCACCTTTGGATGCACAACATATGTCTATACGGTAGACAAATTCATCCCAAATTTTTACGAGTATGTCTGCATACACTGCTTCCATGGCTGTTATGCATACACAAACAACCCGTGACTTGGAATTGTTTATACCATCACCTAATGCTCTGAGAAGTAAGAACTAACAGTTGTTACGGACTTGCACGTCACAAAGCATAGAACACAAAACGATTTCTGTTGTGCAGTCGCCCTCTTTACGAACACTGAAGAAACGGGCGAAGGAAGAGCATTAACACTACTTGTCGGCAACTGCATAAAATTTGAGATTTTCCTCTTTCTGCCTATACATTATTTGATCAAAACGGATTAAAAGATGAATAGTTATGATTTTTTAAAAATCAGATGATTCTTTTTGAAACAGCCTGTACATTAAAAATTTTGAATTTCAATCACTTTAGACTCTATTGAAAACCTCAGTTCCATGAATTTCATTAATTATTTGATATGCGGGTACACTTTTACTTACCAAGTATGCTCTCTTTTAAAAATAATGGCACAACAGCATTGGCATAATATTGTAATTCTAATATATGGGGTAGTTTAACAACTGGAGTGTAAATTTTAACTTTAACATTATTGTTTTCCATATCACTGGAAGTCCATTCCATTTCAATTGTTTCTGTAGAAATGAGATCCTTTCCCAAAAGTTCTGCTGCTCTTTTAATAACAGGTAGAGATTCTCCAGCAAATCCAACATCACATTTTTTGCGTCGAATTTCCCCACGTAGCCAGTCCATGCTACTTTGCAGTTGCTGCTGTGTTCCACCCTAGACATATATGGAACACAGTTAAACTCTATGTATGTCATATTATATTATGCATTTCTTCACATATAAGTTTATGTACAAGATTTGAAAGAAAAAAATATTAAATCATCAGGGTGACAAGGGGAACTTTATTTTCTATGCATTATTAGCAATGTAATTCAAAAAGTTAATTTCAATAATAAAGTGTAACAATTTTGTACATTTTTAAAAATTAATAAAGTAAACAAGAGTGCAATACTATACTATATTTGTTACTTAAAAGTTCCTCAGTAGTTACTTCTCATGAATTTGTTAACTCAAAAGACCAATTCGAAATTGCACCAAGAGATTAAGAAACTACACAGAAAAATTTCACACATTTGGCTGCCATCAGATATTGCACTGACTTTTTTAATTCATGGATTTTTTATATTAAGTATTTGGATTCCATTGTTTAATTTTTAAGTCCTTTTACTGTGATTTGAGAAAATAAAAAAAGCAATACGAATTAATTCAGAACACCTCATTTCTAAAATTACATCACTGCTTTTTTCACCTCTTTTACTTCTTCTTCAAAAGAACATATCAACAGCAGAAACATTTTCACATAAACTTCTTAAGGCATCAAGTACTCAGTGTCAGGAGTTTTAGAGCTTTCTTCAATAGAAGTTATAAAATTTACATATTAAAACATCAAATGTGTGTGTGTACTCATTTGTGTCTTTGTAAGTCTGTGTGAGTGTTTTAAATATTATTTTAGTTAAACATATGAGCTTAAAAGTTTAAATTTGTTGTCTGCAGCATATTATCTCAGAGTAGCATTAATGAGAGAAATTATCTAGTTTCCTTGAACCCAAAAACCATAAGTTTAGTATTCTCATTTTAAGTCTTTTTAAAAACAAAGCTTTAAAGAGAAGCAAAAGATCTTTTCATATCTTTTCTTCATTAATACTGATTTCTTTATCCTTCAGTATCCATGTCATGTTTTTCACCTATTACCTGTGCTGGTATTATTTGACTTAAAATCTAGAGTAATTCCAGAATTTTTGAAGGACTTGGTGACACTTCAAAATGTCAGTTCTTGAACACATATAAAAGTGGTTGAGAAAGAGTTTCTTTGAAAAATGATTAGCAACTGCAAACACACGTGTGCATTTTATGAATAGATGAATAAACAATCACATTCCTGCACAAGCCAGTAAAGATGCAGGAGCATAAAAAGGTTGAGAAGTGGAGAATCAAGTGATTTAAAAAGAAAAGGGTGTCCTTGTTAGAAAAAGGGGCCATATAGGAAGCCTTGACAATGGAATCCTTGACTCATATTTGGCAAATGTTTATAAAAATTACAATGAATATACCCATTCACAAATTAGGAGCTCAAGAAGAAAAATAAGGACATTAGGGGCACTTTGAGGATTATTGAAAAATAACCAGTTCTTAAAAACTTTTAAGGATGATGCAAAATGCTGTTTTTTTTATAAGTTTGTAATTTAAAGAATATAAATATATTTAAATAAATTTAAGAACTGTCAAACAAACACACAGTTCTGAAACCTAAAGTAAATAAAAATGTAAGATTTGACAACAATGGAACTTTCTATTTACTGATACAGAAGAATGTTACACTTGATCAAGGTTGAGGTACCACTGTTTAAAACAGTTTTATGCACAACTTTCATGATGAGAGGCAAGATGCACATTACTGAAGTTTTAAGACAGTAGAATTAAAAAGGGCCTTTTCACAAGTTCTTAAAATAATTTTGAATATTAAAATTTTAGTGCACAAGAAAGAATCCTGTAAAAAAGTTGTAATAACAATATTTTTATACTTAAAACTGTTGTTGTTGCTAATGTCCCCTGGTTGGGGGTTCCATTCCCCTGGTCCAAATAAGTTATTGGGCTGAAAGGGGCGGGGCGGCTCCTGTTTTGAATTAGCACCACAAGGGCCGGAGTCCGACTTTGCTAAATGACTGATCCCATAATTTTGAACCTAGTCAAGTGACGAGACCGGAACACTTGACCCCACACCTCCAGAGGTAAATTTGAGAACTTGGAGGACATTGCAGCCACGACCTATTTTACATGCCCCGGCCACCATTAGTGAACATGGCGGTGGATTTGCAGCAATGAGCATCGAACCAGGGACGTTCAGATCACTGGCCCGCTGCTGTTGCCAACTGGGCCACCGAATGTAGAAAAGTCAATAATTAAAAATAGACTTACCACTATTAATAGCTCCTTAAAAACCAAATTCAATAAACTCTTAATGTATTTACAAAGAAAGCAAAGGTTATTTAAGATTGTGAAGATTTATAATCATTTCTAGAGAAAACACAGAAGACCTGATATTTTTCTAAAGCAGTCCCCCCCCCCCCCCCCCACTAGTATTGAGAGTGAGAAAATTCCTCAAAAATACATTCATATTTATCAGAACAGATGATACTGTACAACACAAATGTTGGTACAGTAAAACCTCGTTTATCCAGACTAACTGGGACCATAGGCATTCTGGACAATCGAAAATCCAAGGTTAATCTGGGAAATATGGGTAATAATCAAAACAAAATACTTAACTCAGCAGACTTACTATTTATTATGATAAAAAACTATGCTTTGTAACAAAATTACATAGTATTGTTTACAAGACATTAAAAAATCTAAAAATAACTTTTCAAGTTAATCCATGTCAACGCCCTGTGACACTCTAGAAAAGCTTTCTTTAACTCAACAAAAAGCATTTTATTACCAGAATTTATTGTACAATCTATGCAGGAACTACACATTGAATCAAACTAAATCACAAATATTTGGTGTACTTACAGTTTCGTTCTTGCTATAATAGTTAAACATTATTATGTAATGTGAACATAAAATAAAAAATACAGTGGTATCTCGACCTACGAGTTTAATTCGTTCCATGATGGAGCTTGTAACTCGAAATACTCGTATCTCGAATCAATTTTCCCCATTGAAATGAATGGAAATGCCATTAATTCGCTCTGGGCTGCCCCAAGACACCGCAATTTTTTATTACATGTTTTTAAATAAGAAAAATGTGCTTATAAACAACGAACATTGTATAGAAGCGCAATACAATAGAATGTACTGCAATAAACTTGTTTTATTAAGTGCAATATACAACATTTACCTTGGAGATCAGACTTGAAGATGCTGAAGGAAGAGGAGGAGGAGAAAGGCTAAACTGAAAAATTAAATCTTATTCGTTGATTTTTGACCTTTTGGCTCCGCTTTCCTCACTTTCGCTTTTATTACCAGTTACTCTCTTAAAGTGAACAAGTGAGACACGGAAGCTGGACGATTGTTGCATAGTTCACTGTGGCTGTAATGTCCAGATTCTTCTTTCTGAGAATCTGAAGAACATTTTCTCAGAATCCATAGAAGGGGGAGAGCTTGCAATCCTAGGACCAAGGTCATCTCATCCCCTAGACCCCATGGGAAGTTCCAGTGTGGGGGAGTGAGTTGAAGCTATCTATCTGCGAAAGATGTTGGAAGCTGTTCAGTTTCGGCGGGCGACTCAAGTTTGGGCACAGCAAGCTGCCCCGGGTGGTAATTGTTGAGTGTTAATCTCTCGGTTTAAGACTGGAAGTAGTCTTAGAATAATATGTATACAATTGTATAATAATTGTACATAAAGGTTGTAAATATTATATGGTTCTCATGTTCTCATTTGATGAGCACATAACGTGGCATTCGCTGCGTTAACCAGCGGTGCAATATCTGAAGTTTGCTCGTAACCAGAATTTTAGCTCGTAACTCGAAGCAAAAAATCTGCCGAGAGAAAACTCGTATCTCGAAAAACTCATAAGTCGAGGCATCACTGTATTGTCTACAAATCAGATCCAGATTATCCGAAGATGCGGATCAACGAGGTTTTACTGTACTTTTAAAATGAAATTGCTTCAAACTTTAAGAAATAAAATAAATAAACACATACTTTAACAATATGCATTAAAGTTTTAAATTATGCAATAAAATATAAAATCTAATATCATCTGCAATTATATAGCACTGATTAATTTACGTAACATGAATATTACTTCAAAATTTTGCAAATTAAATTTTGTTCCAGGATAATGATTTCATGATTATGAAAGTGGCATATCTAACTTTCCTCAGTTAAGAGAGGATTATGAATATGTCCAGTGAAAACAAACTAGATGGAAGAAAGAAAAGAGAAACATCTTACTTTGCGAAACTGAGTAACAAGAAGAAATGCCAGAAGGTGAGTACTCATTAATGATGTACAAGTTATGGCATCTAGAATAAAAATAATTAAGAAATTACTTCAAGACTTTAAATTAACATTATATAAATAGTTAAAATTATGCAAACAAGATTCTTACCAAACATGGTATGAGCTGCTAAATCCCTGACTGCAGATCTGATTTTTTTATGCTCAAGATTTTCAAAAGCTAACTCAGATGAGAATGAATTTGAAGGTGAACAGCTGTATTTTGGTCTGGATTGCTTAAGACTGTAAGATTGTAAAAATTCCTAAAGAAAATAAGATTGCAACTAACAAAAATACAATCATAAATAATGCAAAATTAAAATATAAAATACCATACAAAGTATTAAAAATGATTTTTGGTTATAACTAGTAATGTATGCAAAGACAGATATGTAAGTGAACCAAATTTGTTTTTTATATTTATCATCTAAATCAGAGTAATATGAGTTATCTGTTAACACAGCATTTTCTTTTGCAATATAATAAACAAGCTAGGAATTTTCATAACTTAATTTTTTTGTTTTTAAAAAAAAATTAGCCTTTTTTTCTCGTTTTTTTTAACATTGTGGTTTACTTTTCATTTCCCACCTTTCTTCAAGGTCTCATTGTTTTGTTGGAAGTGACAATGTCTGCCTCACAAACAGAATATTTTTACATTATACATAACACTTGAAGAAGGCTAAACTCATGGCACAACAGTCCGCTGTGGACCAAGGCCAGTGGTGCCCATATCTGCTTTCTTGACCATGGGCTTAAATGTCTCAGTCAGGTGGTCAACCTGACATGGGACCCCCAGAGTTTAGTTCCCAAGCAAGATTGGTCCCCATTTATCGACCCATTCAAAGGATGAAAGGTTGAGTCGACCTTGCCCAGTCGCAGGATCGAACCCTGGACCTGTGGTGTGGCAGCTTGAAACTTTTAACCACTATGCCACTGGACGTAGTGGTTAAACAATCAGACCTAATGAAGGACTGTAATTATAAGATTAAAACAAGTTGCCATTTTAAATTTTTAAAGTGGATCTGAAGAAGCTATGTGTCCGTATTTTTACAGTAGAGAAACTTAAAAATATGCCAAAAAAAATTTTGTAAAGTTAAAAAATGCACCAATACTAAAAATATACTCTTAATGTCTTATTTTACAAAAATTGAAAAAAAAAAACTGCTACCAACCTTAATTGAAAATGGCTGATTAAAATTCACTCTCACATTTCCATGCTTAAAATGTATCATCTTCCAAAGAGAATACAATTTTGAAATGAAACTTTTCTCTTCTTTGCTATTAGTCTGAAACAAATGGTAATTTTAACACAAACCATTAAAATATGACTACCTATAAAACTTTTTAAAAATACTTTAGTTTCAAACAAATATGAAAATTCCAAATATTTTCTTCTAATCAACTTATTAGGTTAATATAATCAACCATTTAAGACATATTTCAGAGTTCATAAACATTTTTCGAAATCAAATACAGGGTGCAGTAGCATGGTTTCCCAGATTTCATAGGTTAGTAAAAAGAACAAAATAGTTTACAGAAAAAAGCTTTTTGTTTTTGAAAAGTACTAACAATCTAGTTTTTTCCAATAGGTTTTGAAAATATCACTCAGGTGACGGCCATTATTTGCGATGCACTGCTAAAGCCATTCTCTAAAGTTTTCCATCACTATGTTGGTCATCTCTGGGGAAATAGTGGCCATTTCCTTATGAATAGCAGACTTACAGACTCCTTACACGATTATTAGGTGTTCTGATGTTCCAAGAATGACCACTTGGTTTTCTTGGTCAAGCAAACCCTCTTGCTCGCACATTTGAAACCCACTGCATGATTGTTTTTCAATCAGGAATGGTATAATCTGCATAGAGCCTGAAGTATGTCCTAACTGCCCTCTGTGTTGCGGTTCCAGAATCACTGTTTCCAGAACACCTCAATAATGACACTGCGATGTTCACCAGACACACTCATGGTGTCTACTGACAACTAGAAAATCTGCCTGAACTGTTGCCACCTCCCCCACCACTCCCTTGATAGTGATCCTCAGAAATCCATTCCTCAGTCCATTCTGTTGCAACACTGTATAAGGATTTCTTATAGACTTTTTAAGGACCTTAAAAAATGATAAAAAAATGTTTTATTCTAGGAGTTTAGACATTTAAAAATATATGAGTACTAGCTGAAAACCCGTGCTTCGCTACGGAGTGCGTTCAAATTAAATACAATGGTCAATGTATGCTAAAAAGATAAATATATATATTTATAATAAATGCGATGATCAATGTATACAATTGATGTAAATATATATATATATATATATATATATATTTATAAAATAATCGTAAGGGATATTTATTTTTTTTGGATAATATCCAATCGTCTGCTGCATTAGAAAGAAAAAGAATATTCATTTGTCTATTTAGTTGTTATGCACGTGACGATAAATTTATTTAAAGTACCAGAAAAAGAAATCCCGTGATCAGCATTTAATAAATTAAATTCTAAAAATTAATCTTTAAAAATTCACCAAAAATCAGAAAATCGAGGTAAAGGTTAGAAAAAGATTTCATTTTAAAGGAATTTTTATGATCTTTCTCGTGATATAAATTTTATAACCCTCAAATTATTATTTTAAATGCAAACTTAAAAAAAGTTACAAAAACAGCTTAAAAATTTAATTTTAAAAAATCTAAGAAGAATTTTTCGAAAATCTTTCTTAGTGCACCCTTACACCATAAGAAGAATCACCATGCAAAATTTCAGTCCTTTAGGTCCAGCGGTTTGGTCTGTGTGTTGTACGTCAGTCAGTTACGGAACTGTTTTATATATATAGATTAGGATCGCCATCACCTTATGATTATTTATCCAAAAATATCAAATTTATAAATTCACAATATTTATAATAGGGGGGCAGTGTTACTCGCGTCCGTGGCATTCTCTATGCCACACGTGCTCCCTGGGTAGTGCTAAATGAGTAACAGCGTTCGTCGGTGTGGCCCTCACAACATGCCTGCTCCAAGCAAGAGAAGCAAAGGACCTCTTCAGAGAAAAAATGGTCCTTTTCAGGACCAGGACACGACAGCCATCACAGCTCTCTTCTGGAATGCTGGTGGCCTGTCTAGTGACAAACTCTTAGAATTGAAGACTATATTAACAAGAGAAAATAGTGACATCTTTGCAATTGTTGAGGTGGGCGCCTCGACGGACACCCTAGAATATTACAGACACCAAAATTTTGTTCTGTATGCTCTGCCAAGGTCGAGACAGATTGCTTCTGGTATCATTGTGGGAGTAAAAGATACTATTACTGCCGACTTTAGAGTGTTGCATGAAATGGATGACAACAAATTTGAGCCGGTGGAGATAAACCTTTGGAAAGACAACTTACGAACTAAATTCATTTCCGTTTATAATCCTCCGGGTAATCATCCTTTAATTGGAATTCTTGAAAATGCCTTAGATAGAAACACCATTGTAATTGGTGATTTTAATAGTCACTCTCCGAGGTGGGGATATAAAGATACAAATCCTCAGGGCAAAATGATGGAAGACTTCCTTGATTCTTCAACAACAACTTTAATACAAGGAACTGGACATACCTTTCTTTCATATAAGGGAGAAAAGACAAACCCTGACCTAGCTATCGCACATTCAAATATTGCACCCATAACATCTTTGGATCTGCTTGAATCTTGCAGTGGCCATGGCCACAGAATCCTTTGTGTGAGATGCATCCCAAGAATGACTTCCAAGCAACCAAACACGTATTCCCTTCCTAGGTGGAATTTCAGGAAAGCTGACTGGATGAGATTTTCTGAACTGACTGATCTCTTTCTTACCCCTGATCTTATTGATGACACCAACTCTGATAAGAGCTACGACTCCATCTCTGAAGCAATTAAGATATGCGCTCTTGAAACGATTCCAAGAGGCAGAGTTAAGAATCAAACCGTTTTGGACTGTGGAACTCGCTGACCTCAAAACTAAGAGGGATAATGCACGTAAAAAGGCTGAGCTTTCTGGCAGTACTGTTGACAGCATTGCCCTTAGACGTGCCCAGGCTATTTTTAAAAAAGCCATTAAACACACTAAAAGAGATTGCTTCAAAAAATTTGCTGCTAATCTTGATTTTAGAAGAGACGGTATTCGGGCCCACAGATTTTTGTCAAATATGAAGAATGACCATTTGACCAACAAAAATGAAATTCTCTATCTGAATGGCAGGGGTTTTACTACTAATAATGACAAGGCTCTAGCATTTGCTAAATACTATGCTTCCATTTGTAGCTTACCCAGAAGTAAAATAAATGGCCTGAAACTCCCTGGGGCAGCCGGTTGTATTAAACAAGAAGACGACCAAATTTTTAATGACTCTTTCACTTATAATGAATTACTGAGAGCAATGAGTGAAACAAAGAAAGGTAAAAATCCAGGTTTGGATGATCTGGCTTCAGAACTCTACCTCAATTTGGGAGGTAAAGCTAAACTGACCCTACTTTTCTTCTACAATTTTATTTGGAGAACTTATATACCTTCTGAATGGAGAAAGGCTGTCATTATACCAATTTTGAAGCCTCATAAACCTGCAGACAACCCCTCAAGCTACAGACCTATATCCTTGACAAATGCTTGCTGCAAATTAATGGAAAGAATGATTGTCAATAGACTAAATTATTTTCTTGAAACAAATAAAAAATTATCTGATTTTCAAGCTGGTTTTCGAAAGAAACGAAATACAATTGAACAAGCGGCCTTCCTTTCACAATGTATAAAAGATGGCTTTTACTGTAAAAAGTCTACCATGACTGTTTATGTAGACTTCAAATCAGCTTATGACTCTATTTGGATAAAGAAACTTACTCAAAAGGTTTCTGACTTGGGCATTTGTGGACGCATGTTTAATTGGATCAAGTCTTTTCTTTGCCAAAGACATGCAAGGGTTAGATACAAATCATGTAATTCCAAATATATACAAATGAGAAATGGTCTGCCACAGGGTGCTGTCATTAGCTGTTTCCTGTTCAACATTATGGTTAATGACCTAATTGAAAACCTCAGGTGTATTCCTGATATTCAGTGTCTCGCTTTTGCAGATGACATTGCCATTTTCTCAACTGATCAAAATATTCATACTATAAACACAAATGTCAATAAAGCTATGAAAATTCTGGAAGAATGGAGAGATGAAAACCAAATGACTGCCAACACGGAAAAGACCTTCTATCAACTTTTTACATTATCAACGAAGCAGCACTTGACAAGCGTTAAATATAGAAACAAAAATCTAAACAAACAAGATTACTTTAAGTATCTTGGGATTGTTTTAGATAATAAACTGTCATGGAAGAAGCATGCAGAGGAAAATGTGAAAAAGGGTGAGAGTAGATTTAGCCTTATTATACAATGTTTTGATTCTCTCTCTCAATAATTCTAGAATGAAAATGAAAGGGAAATTTTTAATTAAACTTCATGAAAACATTTTAAAAAGTCAATAAATTTCATAGTTGTTAAGGCAAATTTATGCAAATTAAAAACATTTATAATAACTTTTGTAAGTCACTATAATAGATTACACAATGATTTTAATACCTATTGTAACAAGTTTTAGTGTTTTCTCTTGAAGTACATAGACATAAATATTAAATAATTACTAAAAGCAATAAAATAAAACTTTTTAAAAGATGCACTTGACAAAAGTATACTGAACTGCTATCTAATATACTTTAAATATTGAATAAGATTAAAAGTAAGAAATAAGTTTGAAAGTAAAATAGCATAAAACATATTGTTTCACAATAAAAAATATATAAGTGAGCATAAACTGTTATAATACTGATATATAAATTCTTAACTTCTCATAAAAAAAAGTTTTAATAACTGCGCAATAAAATTTTAAACAATACAAAAAAGGACCATACTCTTAACTGATCAGCAACAAAATTTCCCTCAGTAGTCTCATAAACTATAGATACTGGCACTATATAGGCATCTTCAACAGAACCTATAAAATTTATATATGATAAAAATGTCGAAAGAAATTAATAATTGAGAAATTTTTTTTAGTTGAAATGAAGATGGAATGTAAATCAATAATAAAGTGTATTCATTAAGAAAAAAATAAATTATAGTAGTTTAATTATAGTAATATATAAAATACTATAATTTCAATAAGATACTTTCAAAACCATAGTGTACTATTTTGCTAAGCATACATTCAGCATAATTACTTTAAAACAAATACAATAAACATAATAGAGTGGAGATAATTCAAGAAACCCTATTAGTTCTCACTTTTATAATCTTATTTCACCATTCAAAGCTCTGCACCACACCATAGGTGCACTAGAAATCATGAAAGACAACAATAATCAATGATTTTTACCATACAGAAGAATATCTCCTTTAACCCTTAGACCATTAAGTTTTCGCCTTGTGGTTCTTCCCCCAGCGTTGGGTTATTTTTTTGGCGGTGCATTTCGGAGGATCAGCGTTTTGAAGTGACGTTAAAAAACATGAGTTCTATACAATTAAATTATTTAAATCAAAAATAGTACAAAATAATTGAAATATAAAATTTTTAAGAATACATATATATAATTATATAATGTACAGATTCTTTGGGTTATAAATTTCTTATAGTATGGTATATTTTAAAGCAAGGTGATATGCATAAAACCACTTCACTGTCTTTATACCATATAGTCTATTCATCACTTAGTCCACTATTGTCTTTTCATCCCTTTTGTCATTGAATAAATCTGAATACAACACTCAGAATCACTTAAAATGTCAGTTCCTTTCGAAAACCCAAAATTCCTGCCATTTTATACAGCATGTATTCTAAAAATAATCACCTAAAAATCTACTTCTTATCGGGAGAAATGGTATTCGAATGCCTTTAAAGTGCTGTCACTTATTGATGAATGAAAAAATCAATTTAGAAAGCGTTAAACGTGTTTGTAATGTGCAAAACATTGGAATATCCTGATGGATGCATCCAGTACATTCGTAACGCTGGGGGAAAGACTCTAATGAACGTGCTGAGCGCGTTCGTAACAGTCTAAGGGTTAAGCATAAGTTGACATAGTAGATCTTCAATGGCATTGTTAAGACTACTGTGAACTAAGGCCCGTATGCCGATCAAACACTTACGAGAGCAAAGCTCTCGCAAAGCCCCTCCCTTCCGCAGAGGGGTCGCAATCGCGATGCAGATCAAACAGCGAGACCTTTTTCTCTCGTAAATACGAACGTCACGTGATCAAAACTTGCGGCTAGTAGGGAGCTCTCGTAAGACTCGTCTTTTCTCTCGCAAAGCCGGAATAGTCATTCGCTTTGCGAAGGAGAAGGATGTTATCCCTTTCTTTAAGCAGGGAATGGATATTACAAGATACGGATAATCCACTTGAGATGGAAGATGAAGTTTTTATTACAAAAATTTAGACTGTGCAAACATGAATTTATGTGTTTATTACATTTTTTCTACAACATCTTCAGCATTTATGAGCTCTAAAAGCTTTTTATTTCTGACTAACAACTATTTTTGTCTTCCATTATTTTAATTAATGTTTCTAAATTTTGATTAATTTTTAGCAGAATTCCTTGCCGGGATGTTGTTTCGATTTTTTGCACCATAGTTTTTTGGGTTTGAAGAGCCTCAGCTTCAAATTTGCTGCTTCTCTTTTTCTTTTTAATGCTAGATGCTTCCTGCCACGTACTGTTGAACTGTCTAGAAAATAATAAAAAATACATAGTAAATGAGATAGCACATGGAACAGAGCTATTATGTCATACATAAAAATCAACATATGTTATTTCATAGAAGTTATTGTCACAGATTATATAGTAAAACTGCAAATAATTATGAAGAAGAGTTCTATGCAGGCATTTACATAAAACTATGTATGTTACGTAAAACATACAATTGTTTAATTTCTATAAAGTATGGTACTAAAAAAATTTTAATTATCTCCAACAATTTCAGTCTGAAATTTATATTTTAAAACTTGTTACAAAAATTTGATTTAAATTTATCAAAATCCAAATAACTTACTTGATGATTGAGCAATATGTCAAGACTTTGTTTCTGCTGTTTTAGTGGTAGTTACAATCTTAGGTATTGTAATTCACTTTGAATAACAACAACTTTCTGGGGGAGGGGGGGAATTAATTAGTATAAATAGCAAATAATTTTACTTTAAATTTATTTAAAATATTCAAATTTTCCAAAAGCATTATGAAACAAACATTCATTTTGTTAGTTACAATAGCTATTTTTTTCTCTGGGATTTTTCTTAGCTTTATGATTATTAAATACATAGTTGCATTTAACAATCACAAAGCTAAACATAATTCTGATATATGACTGAGCATTGGCAGTAATCTTTTGAAGCACAATTATTAAATTTATATTTGCTATTTAAGTGTACAATGTCATGGTCTCAATCCCCACCCTCAAATATTAATAATGCGGTGATCTTTACCTGGTAACAAAGCCTCCTGCAACAAAATATTTTGATCTTTGTTTAATGATTAACTAACAGCATTTTTAAAAATTTATAATAAGATTTATAAACAAAAATAGAAATATGATATTCTTGTACACAAATGCCAGAAAAGTCTAACAGAACATTTTTAGTACTTAATTGTCCCTTAAATAAGCATTACGACATTTTAAAATTTTGCTTTAATTAAATTTATTTATGATAAATATCTTGCAATGTAAAAATATGATATATTATAAATAGCATTGAAAATGATTAAAAGAAATTCTAATAAACAGGTAATTAAATACAAAATTAATAGTTTACTTACCATCCATTTTTTTCTGTTTTAAAACAGCCTACAAGTAAAAAAATAATAATAAAATATTAGGATATTGCTAAAGTCAAATTACATTTTTTTCTTTTCAAATACAACTGAAATTACTTACCAATGCAGATGAATAGAATGACTCATCAGTGATGCCTTCACTGCACTTTTTTCTCGATCTCCTCTACTGAAAAATTTGATGTCCTTTGAGACAATTTTATCTACAAAATGTAAAATAAACAGCCACGTTGATCGAAGTCAAAGCGCGGGTTTTTTCCTATACTGTATACTTTTTCTTGAACCCCAACGCAAGGAAGCAATTAAAATGCCGTGTTTGAGGCAGTTCAGTCGGACGGTTTCGCTAAATTGACCGTCGAATCCCCCCCGCAGGTTAGGGTTCATGAGGGACCCCAGCTCCCGCAAAAGGGAGGAGAAAAAGGGCGTGGCTTGACCATATAAGGTTTTCTTACACATCTTGACGTCATCATTTGCGGAAGCGCAAATTGTTTGATCAGCATAGCTAAAAAGAGTGCTCACCCCCTACTCTCGCAACAACCCCCCGTTTGCGAAACGAGAGACACAAAGCTCCAGCGTTTGTTCTGCATACGGGCCTTGCCCTATTGGATTCATTCACCTCTATGTTAACCTATGGAGAAAATGTGTCTACTAATGACCAGCTACATAAATGCTGATAATCAAATGAAAAATAGTATTTTCATATAACCTGAACTTTTCTAGCAACACAATTCATTTTATGAATTTCGTCCACCAAATGAATTTAGGAGCATTTAAAACACACTATACCAGATTTTTTCCCCCCAATAATTTAAATTTTAAAATATTTGCATTTTTTTAAAATGAAAAATGCCCCAAGGTGTACAATTTCTTTCTGCATTACACAGAACATTTTTTAAAAATATATATATACTAGCTGAAAACCCGCACTTCGCTACGGAGTACATTCAAATTAAATACAATGGTCAATGTATGCAATTAATGCCAAAAAAATAAATATATATATATATTTATAATAAATACGACAATCAATATATACAATTGATGTAGAAAAATACATATATATTTATAAAAAAATCGTAAGGGATATTTTTATAGACAAAATAATGTCCAATCGTCTGCCGCATTAGCAAGAAAAAAAATATTTTTTTGTCTATTTAGTTGTTATGCACGTGATGATAAATTTATTTAAAGTACCAGAAAAAGAAATCACGTGATCAGCATTTAATAAATTAAATTCTAAAAATGAATTTTTTAAAATTCACCAAAAATCAGAAAATAGAGGGAAAGATTCAAAAAAGATTTCATTTGAAAGGAATTTGTATGATCTTTCTTGTGATATAAATTTTATAACCCTCAAATTACTATTTTAAAAAAAGTTACTAAAACAGCTTAAAAATTTAATTTAAAAAATCTAAGAAGAATTTTTCAAAAATCTCTCTTAGTGCACTCCTACACTATAAGAAGAATCGCCATGCAAAATTTCAGCCCTTTAGGTCCAGCAGTTTGGTCTGTGCGTTGTCTGTCAGTCAGTCAGTCAGTGAGTTAGTTAGTTACGGAACTGTTTTATATATATAGATATATATATTTTTTTAATCTTTAAATCCATTTTCGCAATCATTGGAAACAATTTCTCCATTGGTCAGTGAATCCAATAGAGTTAGTACACAGCAGCCTTAAGCGATGGGATATTTTTCTCTCTACTTTTCTGATCACAGATTAGCAAATGCTTACTCTTGAATTCCTTATTTTTTATTTTCCCAATAAGATCGATATTCAAATTAAGAGCACATAGTTTTTAAAACTTTACATTTTTCTGCATTTAATTATTTACTGGACATTAAATTATGCATGCCTGTCGCTACTAAAGTCAATATTGTCTGGAGAAAATATTATATTAAAATAAAAAGATTTTTGAATAACAAGCACAATTTATTTTAAGATTTAACTGAGTTAAAAATATGCATTTTCTAAATTATGATAAGAAAAATACTGAAAGAAAAATCCTCCATAGCTTAAAAATGGATTTATAGATCTACAATATCGAATGGATTAACACCTCAAGTTAAATGACAATTCAAGTATCCTATATTGTACTCAAATCTGTCATCACCTAAATCCAAACTCTTATAACAGAACAGTGACATCTGGTGCAGGAAAATTTTCAAAGACTGAAACAATTTTTGGAATTTATAAAATAAAATGAACACTAATGGCTTTCTTCTTAAAATGAGCAGTACTCACAAATATGAATTCAAAAGTGAAACAGGAGTAATAGCTCTGGAGAATAACTTAAGAAATATAACTGGCAATAGTTATTAAAATTTAGTAATAACTTTAGTTCTGTAAAGTACAAAAAAAAAACATTAGGTTTTAAACTAAAAAGCAATAAAAGAATCAGGAAAAGTATAAAGTTAGAAAGAAGAAATTTTTGCACTCCAAAATAAAAGGCGATTCAAAGTTTCATTCGATGTCCAGTGATATCGTTAACAAGATTACTTGACTTAAGTCCCTTTTAAGTCCTCTAAATTAAAAGCAAGAGTTTTTAAGGTATTTTACAGAAGGTATACCAAAACAAATGGGTCATACACACATTTAAACTCAATATTTCCTAATTAAGAATAAATATCATTTTTTATGAAATAATTGTTTTATTTAAGTTTTAATTTTTTAGATAGTCATCATCAAAAAATCAGTCATGAGACAACAATATTTTAACTGCTTTCCAGAAAAAAAAAAAAAAACCTTTGCCTTGAAGAATGTCTTGAAAATTCCATGCTTCCTTTCCTATCATACATAACCTGTTATATAATCTATATATATAAAACAGTTCCGTAACTGACTGACTGACATACAACGCACAGACCAAACTGCTGGACCTAAAGGGCTGAAATTTTGCATGGCGATTCTTCTTATGGTGTAGGGGTGCATAAGAAAGATTTTTGAAAAATTCTCCTTAGATTTTTTAAATTAAATTTTTAAACTGTTTTAGTGACTTTTTTTGAAGTTTGCATTTAAAATAATAATTTGAGGGTTATAAAATTCATATCACGAGAAAGATCATAAAAATTCCTTTAAAATGAGATCTTTTTCGAATCTTTTCCTCTATTTTCTGATTTTTGGTGAATTTTTAGAATTTAATTTATTAAATGCTGATCACATTTCTTTTTTTGGTACTTTAAATAAATTTATCGTCACGTGCATAACAACTAAATAGACAAAAAAGTATTTTTTTTCTTGCTAATGCAGCAGACGATTAGACATTTTCTCTTTAAAAATATCCCTTACGATTTTTTTTATAAATATACTTTTTTTTAACATCAATTGTATACATTGATCGTCATATTTATTATAGATATATATATTTATTTTTTTTGGCATTAATTGCATACATTGACCGTTGTATTTAATTTGAATGCACTCCGTAACAAACTGCGGGTTTTCAGCTAGTCTACTATATAATCGCTCAGAAATGAAAATACAAGTATTTTAGCACTGATACAGTAAATTCCAATAAAAGAGGAGAGGTAAATATTTTAAATTATATGCATTACCTTCAGAAACAAAATCCAAAACTGAAGAAAGCAAACTGGTATTTGGTGTTTGAGTTTTGCCTGTTTTTGAACGATGACTTTCAAGGAAGAATTCAATACTATGACCAGTACTTAAATATTTTTCAATGTACTGAAAAAATATAAAATATGTACATATTATTCACATTTTGAACAGATATTATTATGTATATCAATAAGTAACATAAATAATCACGATTATTTTTTTATTTGATGCAAAAAACTTTCATTTGAACAGCTGCAAATTATAGGGAATTTTCTTACAAGGAAAAAGCTGAATATGACAAACCTTTTAATACATGCATGCATACATACATACATAAATTTACATATACACACACACATTCATAAATGCTCATTCCACTGAGCAAGTTTATAATAGTGAATTTTTCAAATACTTTTAATACCTTAAAATTTTATGAATATGGTTACTACTTATGAATATGATCACACAAAAAAATTCAATCCTAATTTTTCCACCAGATTAGCAAACAACACTATAACTCAATCTTTTGCACTCTTATGGATTTATAGATTGCAAAATGCATCCATGATAGAGATCTGTCCCCCAAAAGGAATGCAATCAGAGGATTTTCAATAAGAGTCATATGACAATGCACACCACATTTTCAAATGAAGCCTTAAAACACACATTCAATTAAAATTGCTACTGTGGTTTAAACCCTTTGATTTAAAAAACTTTAAAAACTAAATAAAATGATAATTACATTTAGTGATAGTAAAATATATTATTGGCACAAATAGAAAAAAATATAGTTAGTAGAATTGTAAAGATAAAAATTAAAAGAAAATAAATATAACTTTATGCATAGAAAGTTACAACTTTGTTAATACAAGTAAAATAAAATTTCTATCTAGTACATTCTCTAATTATTACAAACTAGGCCTTTTTAAACTAGAAAAATTTTAAACCTTTTTATCATTAGATAGTTCAATAATCAGAGTGAGCAAAATAAAATTCAGGGATTCAGCTTGCGAACGGCCTCAGTTGCTATGTTGCACCCTATCTGGTAACCTAAACAATTGAAGCAAAAAAAACAACAGCAATCCAATAATCGCATATCACTAGCATTTAAAGTGCTTAAATTTTAACTCTAACCAGATATAACTGATTTCTTAGTTGATTTGGAGCATTATGGCCATTTTCTGCACCTTCTAGATAATTTTTTTTTTCTATCAGGCACATACTTTTTAAGACATTGGCCCATATGCATCTCGAGTTTTGTCAGCCTCTTTATTATAGTAACACTAAAAAGGGAATATGGAAACACTAAAGAGGGTGATACTGAAACACTAAAAGAGCTAAAAAATGTTGCTCCCTATGAGGGGGCAACACAGAAATATCCATGCCGAGGTGAGTATTTGAACCCATATTCAAACATTGGTAGCTTACATTGCTAACCACTACACAATGAAATGACGGCAACTACAGGAGGTTAGAGCTATCCAGATAAATACAAAAAATTATCTTCAATATTATTTACATTAAAATTTATCAGTTAATGATTGATATATCTTGATTGATATGCATAAACTGTGATATATAATGATATGCATAAATAATTAATTTGCATATACTTGCATAAACTTGATATATACTGATTGATATGCATAAATAATTTGCATGCATTTATAATTAAACTTCCTATGAAATAAGTTCCAGTGAAATATAACAATGCATTCTTAACTTTTCTTTAGACCCAGAATAAATTTCACAACCATAGTTTTAGATATCCTATACCAGAGGTGGGGAACGTGCGGCCTCCATGATCTTCTCTTGTGGCCTTCATAAAAGCTAGCACTTGTATTAATTAATATTTAATTATATAGATTACAGCAATTTCCAAATCAATAGAATTAAATAATGAACGGCATGAATGCATGTACAGTGTCGGCCAAAATAAAGTTGACATTTTGAAATTGTTGTCTAAACTCGCTACAATTGTACATTTATCTAAATGAGCTTCGTTTACCTTGATTGTATGATACTTTAACTACACTTTATATGGAATTTAATGCTCAGAGTTTCTTAGCAATACTACCAGACATGTTATATGATCTCTACATAAAAACTATTTTTTTACTATTATTGTTGTGACTGACTCCATGTACGTTAAAACGTATTATTTTTTCTGCAAAAAAAAATAATAATTAATGATTAATGTTATAACAAGTTTTTATCCATATGTGAATGCAAAAATATTTTATATTGTAACTTTTTATGTCAAATAATAAATAAATAAGGACTTATTTTTTTTGTTGTTATTTTTCTATATAATGCACCAAATTGTTAAAACTATAACTATAATAATTTAATAAAAGTTGCATTTATAGGTTCATCAACTTATGCGGCCTCCTTTATTACTACCTAATTTACATGTGGCCTCTAATGGTAAAAAGGTTCCCCACCTCTGTCCTATACCACGCCACATGACTCAAAACAAGAAGAAACCATTTATTTATTTTTAAAATTTGACTTTGATTTTTTATAGAACACATTGTATGATGATATATACTTACACTTTTAACTATGGCATCATAAAGAATATCAGTCTTGGAGTTTCTAACAATCGCATCTTTTCTAACAAATATTGCACCTAAAATTTTTAATAAACACCTGAAAAAGAAGTAAGAAGGAATCAAATAAATTATCCTCTACAGATCACTGAAACAAAATAACAATTTGTGAACTACTGAAAAAAAGGGGGGAAAACTGAAAACAACTGTGAAAAATAAAACTCTGTAAACTAAAATGCTACCAGGATAAAAAATTCTTAAGTCAGCAATAATTTTACAGAGCTTTTCAGGGCATTAAATATTTTTTAGGTGTTTTTCAATGTGATTTTGACATTAATAAGTACATCTATTATGCTTTCCTAGTGCTGTTAGGTAAAAAAAAAAATGGGCAAGGCCTCTATTGAAGTGCCTAGCACAGAACACAAATAGGTCATTAACTAAACAATAAACCGAAAAAATTTATAACATTTAAAAAAGAGGATACAAAACAAAAGTCAAATTTTCAGATCATTATGGAAAAACATACAAGTACTGATGAAAGAGAAATTGCAATTGCATAAAATTTACAATACTGGGTACATAAAATAAGCCCTCTAAAATTAAATACATAACTGTAATATTAAGTCATCTAAAAATAAATTTTAAGTAATTTCTCGTAAAAGATATATACTTACCCTAAGAATGGGATGTAAAGCTCATCAGGTATAATGAAGAAGGGTACTTTTAATGAGTTCATATGAAGTATATATGAAACTAAAATATAATCAAAATAGCTCCGATAAAGAGGCAGGTACACAAAAGGAATGCTATCCTATGAAAAGAAATTAAACACAAAGAAAGCACAGAATGAGATGAAGAATTTATATGATAATGCTACTTTACAGTTTTGTTCCAAACATTTTTAAACAAATTTAAATTTCATATTAACACTTGAAAATAAAAATGAGTACTACTTTTATCAGGGTATTTTTATCAGGTATGTTTGAGCTGTTTATTTTTGCATTACAGGCATTACGGTTTACATTTTTCACATGAAGAAATTTTAATTATAAACATAATTGCTACATTGCATTTTCATTTCAAAAATACAAGTAATTGTAGAGATTGCTTCATACTTGTTACTAATGAGTACGTTAAACTGAATTCTGAATATGCTATAGAAGGGAGATCTGACTACACACTACAATGCACAGTTTTGACTTTTCTCTAAAGAGGAGCAGTTTTGAAAGTATGTTGTTCACTATCTATAGCTCTCTCATGACTAAACTCTCTCAAGATGATTTTTAAGCCCCTATCACACAACAAAAATTCATGCAGAACAATATTGTTGCTTCAAAGGCAATACTGCTCCTAAAAACAGAAAACATTTTCCTTGAATAATCAGAGAGGAGTAAGTATTCCTTCAGGTGCAAAAACTACTCAATTGTGATTAACTATATCTCATCCCTCAATACAACATGTTGGGCTGAACAAAATTTATTGAGCTAAGTGATTTAGAGACACTGATTTAAAGTGCCAAAACTCTGCATATTTAGGCAATCAAAAAAGGCTGTTTCACACAAAAGTAAAATCCAAGACTTTAGCAACAACACTCCTCTTTAGCCAAATCAAGTTCTCTGAATTCTAACGTAACACTAAGATACATTTTAAGTTACTAAGTTGATTACAAATATATTTAATGCTCCTTGAGAGCTAAGCAATTTTGACTACTATACACCACTTATTTGTTGTTGTTGTTGCTAATGCCCCCTGATGGAGGACATTCACCAGGTCCTAATAGGCTACTGGGCTGAAAGGGGTGGCTCCTGTTTTGAATTAACACCACAAAGGTCGGAGTCTGACTTGGCTAAATGACTGGTCCCATAATTTTGAACCGAGTCAAGTGTCAAGTGACGAGACCGGAACACTTGACCCCACACCTAAAGAGGTAAATTTGAGAACTTGGAGGACATTGCAGCCACGACCTAATTTACATGCCCCAGCCACCATTAGTAAACACAGCAGTGGATCTGTAGCAACGAGCATCGAACCAGGGACGTTCAGATCACTGGCCCACTGCTCTTGACAACTGGGCCACCACTTATTTAATTCTATTAAATTCTAAGTTACAAGATTTTAAACTTATGTTGTCAGGTGATAAAAAACCATATGCAAAAATGTCACATACAACATCGTTTAACAACTAAGTCAACAGAGAAAAAAAAAAAAAACTCTTTACACTTACTTTACTTAAGATTTTTAAGATCTCCATTTGGCCTTTATGTACAAATACTCCATTAAATACTTTCTTCAGAACATTATGCAAACAGAAACCAGTGACACTGTAAGGACAACATTAGAATCAAATATTAACAATGACTAGTCAAATAATTTGAAAAGGAAAAATGCTCGTAAGTCCACAAAAATAGATTACTCATATAAGTCAATTTATTATAATTCATAAAGAAGATACTTACTCAAGAAAAAAGGATGATATAGATGATTTTAGATTATGTAAAATTGTTCTGGCATTATGATGTAGTCTGTCGATGGTTATGCTCTCAGTAATTCCCCCTAAAATAAAAGAAAAAAACTATAAAAAGAAATTAACCAAATAAACTACAAACTAAAAAGATGATGGGGAAGTCAACAAAAACCATTGTGAAATTTGTTTTGGCAAAAGTAAGTCTATGTTAATTATGGACCACATAAGCCTATTCAATTAGTAAATGACTTTCAAAAAAAAAGTTGAAAAATATGAAGATTAATTAAAAAATTAGATTCATATATATTTTATTTAAATGAAAAACTATTACTGTCCAGATTTTCTTAGTTTTATAACCCCCAAAAATATTTTTATTGTATCGAGTTAATATCAAATTAAAACTAATGGTACTCATGAACAGTAATTAAAGTCTACTTCTATTAAATAACAAAAAGTGTATGCATTATTTGCTCATCCACTTATTGGTATAATAAGCCTAGTGCCCCATTTATGAATGATTTTTGGCATTTACTTCAATTTGATACTTTGGAAAAAATTCAACCATTAACAGAAAACTTTTGGACCCTTAAAACCTTAAAATTCTTTAAATACCAAATATAAAATTTTATACGAAATGGGATGCTTTGCACAAATCATAGTCAATCATTATTACTAAACAGAGAACTGAACTGTCATTTTGAGAGGGTAAATACCATTTCAAAATATACAAGTATGAAAAGAATTTCAGTCTAACTAAAAAGCATGTTTCATTTTTTAAAAATATGTAAGAGTCAGTGTATATATATCAGCTGCTTAAATATATTCAATGGACAGAATGGTCAAAATCTAAAAATTCGATCAAAAAGACTACAAATTTTCAAAAATTCTTCAACAAACTCTAAAAAATACGTAAAAAATTACAAGCAAGAGACAAAAGCGGAAGAAAAGAATAACAAGAAGAGAAAATGAATTATTGTAATAATGTTAAAATTTTTATTTATCTAATTACTGCATTATGTTTTAAAAAAGCCTTTTGAGGAGATTCTTTATTATTTTTCTTTCCTGTGAGGAGATGCATTGCATTTATATTAGTATTGAAAAATGCAGGCCGCTTAAGTTACTGACTATAAAAAGTTTCATGAATGAATGCTCATTTGTAGGTCTCAAATCTACTTATTTATGACTAACATATTTTTAAAATATAAATTAAAATTTCTTAATCTTCTTAAATTAAAAATTAAAATTTCTTTGCCTTTATTTGAAAATTTCTTTGCTTTTATTTGTCTGCTTTATTTGAAAAATCCTCAAACATTCTTAGATATAAATGTTAACAGATGAGTTAAAATTATATACAACAACAAGAATAAAAATTTTAATTGCTAAAAACGATCAATTAAAAGAATGGAGAAATAAACAAGTGTATGAGAAAGAAATGAACATCAATATCAGTTACATCAATAAGATTCAAAAACATTTACAATACCTTCATCAACTGAATTAAGAATGTTTTGTACAGCATCTTCAACCCTGAAAATGATTAAATGCATGAAACTCATAACAGATAACCTCTGGTAACATAACACAGTAAATTATAGAAAAAAAAAATTACAATAAAAATTTTGAGATTTTAAACAGTTTATAAATTAAAGAGAGATCCTCCTTGGCCAAAAGTGGAGGTCAAAACATTGACAAGGTCATTCCTTGTGGAGAAGTTCTCTGTGAGGATGATTACATCTAAAGAGAGCAATTTTGAAGGAGTGGAAGGACAGCCCTTATCACTTTTGGTATTTCGGATTTAAAGGCCCCGGAGATCTTTTAAACTTTCAAGAGGTGACTTTTCAGTACTATCCAGATTAAGGTCTGGTCACATTAAGAACATGATATTTAGTAACAGTCAGAAAATTTTCCCATCATGCCCTAGCTGCAATTCTAAGGCTACTAATGACCCTAATTTGTTCTGTTTGAGAGTTACCCATGTACTCTCCTCTGAGAAACCTTTGGGAAGTGTTGAAACTGATTCATCTACAAAGAATGCATGGATTTTTCTAATGACATGGGATAAGAAGAAAAGAGATTTTAAATCTAAATTAGAGATCAAACTACACTGCTCAAAACAATTAGGGGAACACATGGTATTAACGAAATTACGCAAATACTTACACCGATAAGTAACATGAAATAAATCATTCATAATTTAAAGCCTAGCAGGAAACAGAAGAAGAAAACGTCATATGCAAATCAAAGTTCATGACGTCAAACACCAGAAAAAGAACATAAGGGCAGAAATCGGGATGTTGCAGAAATGTCTGTTTCACTGCCTTAACTGTGAAATTCGATTGCTCAGTTATTCTTTTTGAGAAAAGGTGACTTGAAAATGTCTCAACAATGTGATTTACCAGAATCCATGGCATGGCGTATTATAGGCAGACTTGAATCCAGGCAAACACAACGTAGTGTCGCGGATGCAGTTGGAGTCGCCAGAAGTGTCGTTACAAGGCTGTGGAATCGATTCCAAGAAACAGGGAATGTTAGACGTCAACCAGGGCAAGGTCGGCCACGCGCCACTACAGCAACTGATGACCGGTATATACTGTTAATAGCTCGTCGAAACAGAAGAGACAATGCTACTCAGCTGCAAAGACAGTTGCTCTTGGCAACAGGACGAAGGGTGTCCAGCCAAGCAGTACGTAATAGGCTTCATCAGGGAGGTCTCTATGCCCGTAGGCCAATGGTCTGCATTCCGTTGACCTCACGCCACCGTGCGGCCCAAAGAAGATGGACTGCTGAACATCGAGATTGGGAGCAACATGATTGGAGCCAAGTACTGTTTACAGACGAGTCCCGATTCAGTCTGGAGTGTGACACCCGACGTGTTTTGGTATGGAGGGAAAGGGGCACTCGAAATAACCCCACATTCATTCGTGAAAGATCACAATACAGATGAGCTGGTTTTATGGTATGGAGTGGAATCAGCATAGGTGGATGTATAGACCTGCATATCATTCAGAATGCTACTTTGACGGCCCGAAGGTATGAAGATGAGACACTGAGACTTCATGTCATACCTTACGCTGCAGCCATTGGAAATTCCTTTGTTTTCCAGGATGATAATGTCAGACTGCATACAGCTCGTCTTGTGGAGAACATGCTTGAAGCTGAAACAATACAGTGTATGGAATGGCCAGCGTGCTCTCCTGGCCTGAATCCAATCGAGCATGTTTGGGACATGCTCGGATGACGCATTGCTGCAAGACCAAGGCCTCCTTTTACTCTCCGAGACTTGGAGATTGCACTTCTTGAAGAGTGGAACAGTATTCCCCAAAGTCTTATCGATAACATTATCGCATCCATGGAAAACAGGTATGCCGCAGTCTTAGCTGTTCGAGGAGACCACACGCCATATTAAAAATCTTGCATCATTTCTAAACAATACTTTTTTTTAATTGTTTATATGTAACCAAATTGTTGCCCTAAATCATCTTTTCATGTTTTTATCATATTTTCAAAGAATTAAAGCTTAATTACAAATTTTTTTTACGTCTTTTTTTCTGTATTGCGCATTGATATGCGTGTACTATCCATTTGATGCCAATACGTGGCTGTCTCGCACGGTTTTCTTAACTTCTTTGCTTGCTCCCCTAATTTTTTTGAGCAGTGTATTACACTTCTATTTTATGATCTAACAAAATGTTTTACTTATTGTTTGTCTGATAATAATAACACAAACTAAGAAATTTTGAATAGCAGTGATATGATTAAAGATGGTCTCAATAGATTTAAATTTAAAAATTAAACCAGAATTATGGATTAATTAAACATTTGTGTTTATTTACATACACATACATTGAATATATATTCATTATTATCAATATATTATGAATTTACTAACATCAAATGTATGATGGATAATAAATTTATGATAAAAACTCTTGATACATACAAATTTCAAATAAAAAGACTGAGTTCCAGGTTAACTACACACATAATAATAATAAATGCATAAAAATTCAGTAGAATGCCTAAATAGAAAATATTTTTAACCTGTGTATATTGAAAGATGGACAAATGTTGCTAGAACAAGCATTAAAAAAGTTGAACCTGACAAAGGTCAGTAATGCACATTAAATACTAGAAACAAACTTGTGCATACCTCTTGTATGATATTTTAAATTACATTTACAAATCAGATGGAGGAACACAAAATTAATTACCTTTTACTTTTCAAGATATCCTCTGATGTTTCTTTAGACAAATATGATGAATTAAGCTTAAAAATATTCCATAAACAACATATGTTTAAAGACTGCCTGTAAAGGAGAAAACAAAATGAAAATATGATTAAAATCAAAATTACACATAAAACAAGTCTTGTTGAATATTCTAGCAAATCTAAAGTTACAAATGGGAATTCAAATTGCATGTTGCCCATAATTTTATGAAATCCTTATACTTGACAATTTATCAAAATATACAACAGAGGGAAATGAGATTAATATTTAAAGATACAATATAATGGTAGAAAATAAAAAAATATACTAAACTAAGACAAATGCGAACAATTCTTAATAACTGAAAATTTTGCACAAGTAAATCTCTCTCAACTAAAATTCTCAGCAAATTAAAACAAAATTAATATTTTTATCTCAAATTTTTCAAAGTTGAACTTTTTTATTCATTTAATATTCTTAAACATATTCGAGACAAGTCAACATAAATGGAAGAATTTGAAATCTATACATACACATAATAAGGATTTACAAATGGGGGAAAAACAAGGGGAAAAAATAAGATTGAAAATCATTCTTTTACTTACACAGGAAAATATGGAATGTGCAAGATATTATTTATTCCTAATAAATATACTGTTCGATCTTCTATAATAGCCTGCAAATAAATCATACAAATTTTATAAAATGTCATCAAAAATATAAATACTGCACTAAAAATATATCATTTCCAATTTTTTTTAAAAAGAATATGAAAGTTACTGATATATATATACCATTGCAACATCAAAGAATTTTCTTGTAACTATAGTAAAATATTTATATTTGTAACAGTGAAAATTTTAAAAAATAATAATAAAGCTGAATATGAAAAAAAAATGTTTTTTTTAACTCGCAGGATTTTAGCATAAGGTTTGTTTATGCTAGTTATAGGTTTTGTTTATGTTTTTTACTGCATAAACTATTTCAGAAATAGCATTTTGATTTTAAATATAAGGTTCCTTTAATTCTAAACTAAACATCTTTGTGCATAACACTAAAAAATTTTTTTAAAACTATACACATTTTAACATTTAGTTAAACTATAATTACCTAGAGAATTTTAGATTCATAAACTTTTCTGGAGTCTTCATGTATTACACAACACACAGTAATATAATACACTAAATGTGTATGTATGTATGCATATATATTATTTATTTTTTTTTAATTATGCCCACTATCATCTTATATATATATTTACACACACACTCACACTTCACTAAAAAAGTTTGAACTGAATTTACAATAAGAAACAAATTAGACACAATTATAAAACATACTTACAATAAATAAAAGCTATAGAAAGACTATTATAAATAAAATAACATACTTTGCTATGAGGAAAACATTTAGCACATGGAATTCCAACAAAAGGACGGGGTGTCTTGTAAGACACAACAGTTGGAGACATCTTAAATTCAGCAAGGCCATCATACTTTGGCTGAAAGGCAAGAAAAGAGTGTGAGCTATAAATAGACACCTACATAAGTGCTCTAGTTGGTGGAGACATCTGGCAAAGAGAATTCTCTCTAACTTTCAGAAATATCCCAGTAGGGGGATTTCAGAGTAGACCATTCATATTTTCATTAGTCTCCAGTTAAAATTTAATAATTAAGAAATCATAGAATTTTTCCCTTAATAATACTGCATTTTAGCTATAAACTCATGTAAAACTCTCTAAACATCTTAGAAATACTTATTTTTTTAGCTTCCAAAGAATATAAAAAGCTAAACATGCAAGCAAAATGAGTAATTTTAATACCATAATGGCTTTTACAGACAAAATGTTACACTAAACATATATGAAGTTACATTATACACATGAATACAATTGCAAATATGAAAGAAAGAATTATCTTAAAGAAATATATAAGAATCAAAGTTTGAATTAAATCTCATACTTAAATAAAGTACTCTTTCTGTTTTTGTATTTATTTACTGTTTAGAATTAATAGTCAAAAACTTATTTTTCTATGTTTATGATTATATACTAGGAGAATGCTTTCAATTCTCATAATTAGCAAATTAGGTTAAAGTAAAGAAGTGGGTACCTCTTGGCACGGTTTGACGAAGTTATCAAAGTCACACTACATGACAATGGTTATTACAGAGAAGTTCATTAGTGGGAAGATGCTGAAAGTATTACAGAAAAGTGCTCTTGTAAAGAAGTTGACACCCCTTTTGATGAGGGTGATCAATGTGGCGAAGCTATAGCTATCTTATCCATTTATAAGATTGACTGCAGAACGTATAACAGGTTTGAATTTTATTATTGATCTTTAGTCACATAGATGGCAAGTGTTTAAAACTAACCTTCGACTTATGAGTTTTTTGTTTTTTTTTATGAATGCTTGTTTCCATTTTAACCCTCTGACTGCTCAATTTGTGGACCGAAATCGCTGCAAAAATTGTGTATTTTTTAAAGGCCGCAAACATAGTGAAGTTAGAGCGGTAAATACCAAGTACATTCAAATGCCGCAATTTAGTGGATCACTAACGACATCTGTTGATCAAAACCTAAATTACACATCTAAGACTGTATGTAATTTATTTTACTGGTTAAACAATGAAAAGGCAGGATGCACTCCTATATAAAGGAAGAAAACACCTGCTCGCAAAAATCGCGGGATGAGCAAATTTTGCTACATTTGAGTTGCCCGTGGAAATCGCGGGATGAGCAGCCAGAGGGTTAATGTTTGCATTACAATATCCTGTTCTTTAGCATCAATTATGAGGAAAGAATGTCGTTTAAAATTTATTCTGAAATATTTATGCTATTTAAATTGCCTAAAACTGACTGTATATTCGTTATATATACATCATTTTGTTGTCCCCTAAGCCATTACATGTGATTTTGGCAAATTTTGAAAACTTCACTATACCATACAAAGTGGTACCCACTTCTCTACTTTAACTAAAAAGTAAAATTGGATTTTTTTATTTGGCACAACATTTGTTATATTTTGTAAAGATTAAATCTAAATTCTAAAAAATATTTTCATGTTTTACTCCATTTGTTAGTATTTTATGAGAATTTAATTAGAGATTTATAAAATTTTTAATTAACTTATCAATTATTTTTTCTCTTTTAAGATTTTTCAGTTATTCTAAGAAAATAACCACTAGATTACAATTAAAATCTAGGATGATTTTTTATTGTACTCAAGGGAAGACCTTATTTCTGTTTAAGATTAAAACAAATATTGGTACTTTCTTACTGCACCGACCTGTTGTGAACGATATGCTTGAAGTCACCAATACAATGAAATTAATACAAGAAAATACTAACTTTTTACACCACATTGATGCTTTAAAAAGGTGGTCTTTCAGTTAAAATACTTTTAAGTTCAAAAGAAAAAAAGATAATGCTGTTTTTTCACATCATATATTTTTCGCAAACTACGTATCTACTTTCGATGGCATATATGTCATTATTCCTTTCATGAGAAAATTTTGTTTACATGAAGAAGTATATGAAGTGGATAAAACAAGTCTATTTAAATGTATATAAGAAAGGACAAAGCTACCTCAAAAAATAAATCTATAGTTATTTTCATATACATTTCTGTCCACTTCTTACATACTCCTCCTGGTCTCTGCAAGCATATGAGAACGGTTTTTCCTCTCCAAGAGTCACAGTTTACCAAGAGGTTGGTGACAGGTCAGTATGATGGGAAAGTACCCCGTTTTTTTAAAAATTTGTCACAAAATAAAGTTCAATGATATTTTGCAAATATTAAGTTCAGATTTTGGAAAATTTATGTTTTTCATTTATTTTTTCCTATTTTCATTTTATTTCAGGCTATTAAAAGCAAAATAGTATTAAAATCTACATACTAAACATCAATTCAGCCATAATTAATAATGCCATTTAAAATTTTGAAAACCTTATGTAAAAGAAATAGGCATATCAACTGGGTAGATTTAATGTTCAGATGATACAACTTTTGTTTTATGTTTTTCTTGGCAATTCACTTTTTTGACCAAACAGAAAGAAGTCACCAAAAGCGAAACATGATGGAATATTTTTAAAAATGTTACAGTAGCACCTAGTATATGTGACTTGATCCAGAAATTCAATAGTAGTTTCAGATTTTATTCAGAATGAATCAATTTTCTTTCAGCCAAACAGCTAAAGGCAATCAAACTTCACAGCAGACATTCAACTGCTTTATTTAAAAAATGGCATGCCAAAGGCCTATATACCCATAATCGCTAAAACCTTGATTTATTTTTTTTTCTGATTAGCATGTTAACACCAATAGCAAATTTTATCTTTCTGAGACAATAAAGTTGATCATTTTTTAAACTGAATAGTTGCCAATGGATATATATATATATATACTAGCATTATTGCCCCGCATTGCCCGGGTAGATATATAGATATAAAATTTTTCATGCATTCCATCAAAAAAATACTGGGCTGCACCCCCCGCTCTTCATGTTTATCTGGCCAGACAGAATGTACTTAGCACGTTTCTACTGAGATGATATACCCAGTATTTTTTTGATGGAAAACATGAAAAATTTTATATCTGTATATCTACCCAGGCAATCATTCTTTAAAAATAATTTCATTAATTTTCTTATGCCTTAATATAACTAATGGACTAATAGTTTGGAATGAAAGTTATGTGTCGTTATGTTTCTCTGTTTAAAGAGCTTTTCCTCCCACTGCTTAAAAAGCCCCAAAACTCTAAAAGATTTACCTTATATGATTTCACGGAATAAGTAATTCAAATACATATTGTATGTTAACTCTGTTTCGCGAACTTAGGGGAAAAAACCTGTAGAACTCTTAAACTTCTTCCCATTTTATGATCCTCAAACAATTAATATATTTAGATCAACAGAAGGCTTCCAAAAAACTGGCCATGGGACAAACTTATTTTTTCTTCCAAATTTTAAGTTCTATTAGTTTCAACGCCATTGTCTAAAATTGTCTAAAGCAGCGGTTCTCAACCTTTTTAGACTCACAACTCCACTAAACATAAGAAAAATAAAACAAACACTTCACCCCCCCCCCCCGTCCAACTCTCAAACCACCCCCAAATCACCCTTCGAAACAAACCTCCTTTCCCCCGCATATCGAATTTCACTGGGTGCGGTGAAGGGGCTGTATCCACATTTAAGAGGTGCACTTAGGGGCACAAAAATCATTAAAAATTTAATTTTTAAAAAACTAATTGAGTCCCAAATTTTGTTTTTCCTGATTTAAGTTTCTCGGGTCCTAAACATTAACTGTGCCAAATTTGGTCCCGGTGGGTGAAACAGTCTATGATTCTATAGCGGACAAACAAACAGACAAGCTCTTTTATATATATAGAAGATATAACCAGACCAAGCAGCAAAACTTACAATATTATGACGTGGGGTCCTCCTACTTCTTTGATTTAGTGATCTAGAAAAATTTGAGAGCGAATTCTCACTTCCACCACTAAATCGACAATGATTTGAATTTCTTAGTCTTCCACGGCCTGGCCTTGATCTTGATTCCCACTTTTTACAAACATCCTGCACATTTTGTATAAGATCAGTCATATTTTATAACCTAAAGAAAAGTCCATATTAATAAATTTGAAATTATCTACATAAAATTAATCTAATACAATCCCTTGAAAAATATGTTTTTTCATGGAAAAGACTATTAGAATGTTGATTCAATGAATTCAACTTCTTTTACAATATCAACGTCATAGAAACATCAACATGCAATTGAAATTACCCAAAACCAAATTAAAATTAATTATATATATATATATATATATATATATAAAGCCATTTTCATGGTTAAGTGCAAAATATCTCAAAAGTGAAATTAAATGAAAAAGATAATAAAAAACTTCTTCAATTTTTTTTTTATTTATGGAAATATCTAATTCCCTAAACTAACATGCTATTACTTAGGCACAAGTAAATTTGGATCTGAAAAGTTCAAGAATTATGATAAATTATAAAATTAATATATATTACTGAATGGAAACATGAAATATCAGTGATTAAAATTATTTTTAAAAAATTTAAGTTCCTCTAGTTTATCACTTCAGGTAAAAACGCAAAATTAATACCTTTATAGTACATATTAATTAGACTATACTTTATTCTTGATTGATGTGTGTGTAAATATATATATATATATATATATATATATGTATATCATGGTTATTTCAGGTATTTCTTAAAAATCATAAAGTACATCATTATAATTCATGAAAATTTTAGATATATAAGTTGCAAAGACTTTAAGATATACGCAACTTAAATCATACAATATCTCAACATTATTTTTAATAACCGTAATGTCATTACCAAGTTTTGATAGAACATTAAGCCAAGAAAAAAAAAAACCTTGTCTTTTAAGCATATCCAAAATGGAAATTGCCGACTGTGGTGACAAAGATATATCTGTTCCCTTAATGTTGCTTTAATAACAGACATTATACGGCATTCTAAATTTAAAAGTTTTGGATTACAGCTCTTAATTCTAAATTCTAATCCTTGTTTCCAGCGCAATCAAAACATTAGAAATGTGTGCGCAAAGCCGAAAAATTTAGGTTAAAAGTCTCCATAAAGAGCATAATAAATACAAGACCCGAAAAACTGAATTCTTGTACAAAAACAAATAAATATGACATGGTAATACCTTTGAAAGGAATAATTGTGCAGAAAATTTAAAACGACTGATTGTATGATATATAAATATGAAATATACAACTGCTAGTGACGTTATAAACGCTCTCAAAAAACAAATGTATTTCAAACGTCCTTTCTAAGAAATTACAGTTTCATTCTCGGGGAACAATGCACAAATTCAGCTTCACATGTTGAAATTAAGATAAACATAAACATGACAGGAGTAAACATCTCAGCACATGTTTTGTATCGAATTATTTGATAGAAATCGATAGGTATAATAATATTGCGTTTCGATAATTTTCATTTTTTAACTCATTTTATGGTGTCATTTTTTGGATTTAAAAGTTAAATAATCTTTTTTTAATGCTTCTTACACTACTATTTCTGATCTAGTTATGGATACAGACCAGATCCAAAAGCTGTAAAGAAAAAATTGGAAAATGTCAGTTTAACCCTTCAGCAGGAGCGCCCGTGTATAAAGTGCAAAATTTTCATAATTTTGAAAGGTTTGTTTTTACATGTAAGGTTTGGATGTTCTAAGCAGTTTCCATTTATAGCTACACCCTTTCTAATGCAGGTCTGATTTTCTGACCTTTGTATTCCTTTCCATTCATCTTTAATCGTGATTCCAACAGAGGATACTTCTATTTGTTGCACTCTGTGCACAGCGCGCCTGGTCATGTAAGAAAACATTCCTTATTTTATATTTGGTTATTTCGCTAAAATAATTCTAAGCATTTACAAAGTTGCTTTTCTATGATTATAAATTTAAAAATGCTAATGAAATAAATGTGCTAATGAAGTTTTAAATACTAAATAATTATTAATAATTTTGTTACCGGTGTTAAACGCAACGGACTCCTAAGTGAACAGGCTCTTATTCATTTTTGGCCTTTAATTATAAATATTCTCAATATTATCAACATTTTATATCTTGTCATAAAACGCAGAATTATTATTTCCAATTTGAAAAAAAAAAGTTAATTACAAAAGGAATAATCAAAGTTTAAAAAAACGTTGCACTTTATGCAACGCGCGCCTGGTGGTGTTACAAAAATTGGCACGCCTGCTGAAGGGTTAAAACAAAAATCCCTCGATTTGAGAAGTTCACTTTGAAAGGTAAAAAATCTTTTCAAGAAGTTCCGACTGAAAATTACAGTTGTTAAAATACAAAAAATATTAAAGAATCATTCTATGATTTTTGGATAGATGCTGGATGCTGTTGAGCATCTAGAGAGGGTAACCTTTATTGTTAGAAGGAGGGGAGGTTGGTACACTCGGAAACAAACCTTTTCTTTCAAAGCACTGCCGAAATAAGGGAATAGGCTTCATTTCAATCGCGTTGCTGAAGTGTTCAAGGTTATCAATGTAATTTATTGATCATCCGTTTCTTATTTAAAGATTTCTCAACATCTAAAAATCTGGTTCGTTCAACTGTTAGCTGTAATACACTCGAGAGATCGGACACATTTTCTAGTCGGGCTAGTTGTTTATCGAAAATGCGTGAAAAATGTAAGTGATTTTGGAATTCGCTTGTATAATGCCTCCGACGACGACATAGGGTGGTTTTTACAGGTGTAGAAATCACGATGTGGTGATTGTCATACATAATACTCCATCAAGAGTCATCTCAGAAGGTCTTTTTTAAACTCAACAATTCGATTTTATTTTTCTGTAGGTAAATAATTACAGAGAGGAAAAATATTGTAGCGTGATTAACATTCACAAGCCGCGAGCCGCTATCTGACCAACAGGTGTCAGTGTCTAGTACGGACTAACTATCGCTTGAACTCGCGTGAACTTACTGACCAGAGTCCTCTTTCATTCGCTTCTTCGCGCGCATCTGCCCATGCACAGTGTTCGCGGAGCAGACGCCAGCGCATGTATCCATACGCTGATGTTCGCTAGCGCTGACATCTAGCGGTGCTGAAAATAAAGAGTTCCCCACACAGGGTTCCAAGAGTTCCCTAGTCTTTCCCAAAGGGGGCAGGGGTGTATCAGGTTGTTCATAAAGATCTATTGATAGGGAGTATGATCTGTAAACCGGCACTGAAATAAGATCTTCTGTCGGAGTTTCGAGCCATGTAATTGTTTTTCAAACCATGATGAATACTCTTGTGTCAGTCCTTAGTTTTAGGGCCTGTTCACATAAGAGTCCGGTAGCGGAAGCGTAAAAGGAAAGATGGCGCTGAGACATGAGACGGAAATAAAGCAATCATAAGCGTTGAAAATTTCGTTGCTAATCGTTTGGGGGTTTGTCATTGGTTAAATATATTTCAATACTTTAACGCCTTCGCTACCGGATTCCTATGTAAATATGTCCTTATAGAGCTTCTTAATCTGCACAGTTTCTGATACAGAATCAGTTTGCTATTAACCACTTCCGCACCAGAGACGTATGCGTACGTCAATGGTCAAAATACTACCGGACATAAGCGTTAGGGCCTCTTCACATAATAGAAGTCCAGTAGCGGAAACGTTAAAGTATTGAAATATATTTAACCAATGACACACCTCCAAACGATTAGCAACGAAATTTTTAACACCTATGATTGGCTTATTTCCGTCCCAGCCAGGGCCCGACTTTGACCCAGTGGGGTCCTGGGAAAAACAGACTTTGGGGGACCCCTCCAAGGACAGATCCAGAGGGGGCACGTGCCCCCCCCCGTGACCAGATTTCCATATGAACATGTGGGACACTCACCCAGGTCTCCCATAAATTGGGAACGGAAATTCAAAAATTTTTCGACCAACAAAATAATAATAATAATAATAATAATAAGTGTTAATTTATTAATTTACTTTTTAATGTTAATAAATAAATTCACGAAATTTTCTTTTGAAATTCAAAATAGATCACAGTTTGAAGTTATTACTACCCTCCCACCCATTTACCCCCCCCCCCCCCCAGAAAAAAAGAAAAAAAAATCAGGAAAGCTTATGGATGTAAGTATGCTTTCACTATAGTGGGTGCACTGTGCTCCACCCAGGATTTTTTTTCTGTATCCACCACTGCCCCAATTTACTGCATTAACCAAAAACCAAATTTTCAGAAATATGTGCAACTGAATACTAAAGTAAGGGGCCCCATAATTTTTGGGGCCCTGGGCTAGTGCCCCACTTGCCTATGCGGAAATCTGGGCCTGGTCTCAGCGCCATCTTTCCTTTTACGCTTACGCTACTGAACTCCTATGTGAACAGGCCCTTATTGTGGTAGCAGAACAGGTCTGTAAGCTGGTAATCTGGGATATGGTTTTTCGCGTTGCAATTACATGGCACTAGTAGTTCTAGCCAACGGCAGTTCGAAGTTGTTTTGTGCATTGTGTAGGCTTCGGTTGCTTGTGATTTAAGGCTTCAAGAAGGATTTAACAGTTTGGTGCCACTTCCACCAACAGAAAAGAAAAAACGGCCACAAAAGAAATGCGTTGTCTGTGCCGAAACTAAAATTCGTAAGGACAGTAAGAAAATGTGCACAGGCTGCCCAGGAAATCCAGCATTTTTTAGTATTGAACATTTCACTGCAAAGCACAAATGAGACTATATTATATAACTTATATTTACTTATGTAATTGAATTACTTGGCTATGTAATGTTAAATTATCTCTATTACATCATACTGCTTACCATATCTAATCATAATGATAAATAAATATCTCTGCAGGTCTATATATTCATCTAGCTAATCTGGTATCCTGGACCGTACAGCCACGGCTTGCCTGGAGCGGAAGGGGTTAATATTGATACCAATTCTTTTATGAACGCTAAAGACTAGGAACGGAAGGGGTTAATATTGATACCAATCCTTAATCCTTTTATGAATGCTAAAGACTATCATCATCACATTTTCATTCCTTTATTCATGCGTAGATTACGCAGCAGATCACACGATGCCAAAACGGCGTGGATACCTAGTCAGAATGTCAGAATAAGCATATTACGACATTAAATGAGCAGCCACACAAAGTTTTGTAGCATACGCATACGTTTCTGATTCACCCAAATCATAAAGATCCTTTTGCATCCTTAAGATTTTCATCGTGATTACTCTTCCTACCATAAGAATTTTGGAGGCACCGTAATACTAAATTTCCCATTGAAGATCGGGAGCATGGGTTTGTTTATATTTACCAGAAGTTTCCAGCTTTCTTCACCGTGAGTGAAATTACAAGGTTTCTCCCTTTTTGGCTGAAGGTACAATATTGTACAAATATAAAGGCAAGATCATGCTGTATACTTCATAGGCGTAGCGTGCTTCTAACTTTTTTGGGGGGGAGGAGGGGGGGGCACGAACGGAATTCAGCTAGGGCCCTCCTCAGCGCACTGACTGCCGGACGGTCCTTAAAATATGAAATATTATGATTTTTTTTAAAAATTGAATAACAATAGAATTGATGTTTGAGTAGTATTTAAAAGTCATACAATGAGAAAAATAAATATAATATAAATAAAATGAGAAAAAAAATATAGCATCGAATTTTTGTTATGGATTCTATCATTGCTCTTCCTGTCATTGTTAAAAACTATGTTAAGGCTAAAAACATAATCGGAATTTTCAGTTTCACAGTTTGAAAAAGCGGGAAAAAACAAACTTTCTTAAAAGTTTTCTACAATTTTCACTGAACTTTTATTAACGTTTTAATTTATTTCAAGTTAAGGTGCGGGGGGAGGGGGGGAACGTGCCCCCTGTGACCTCCCCCCCCCCCCCGACGCTATGCCTATGGTATACTTTACCTTCCTTTCAGAGAAAAAATTCTGATGTAAAATTCCAACGTTGTGTTACTGTAATAACCCTTTCTGGGGCTATTGGGCTATGATCGTTAGGCTAGTAATTTCGCGTTGCGACCAACTCTCTTTCTATCCACAATTAAGTCAAGGGTTACAACTCTCAGTAAAGACACTCCGATTACATATATACAATTTATTTACACACTTATATATACATCTACACACATAGCATCATGCTAACTTTTCACCGCAATAGTACACAGCATTAATCAAGAATATATGTATTTAAATAATTATAAAATAGTATCTCTACACGTGAACAATGCGTATTATTAACACATACTCAGCAATGCCGACTCTAGGTCAAGAGGCAAATATGTAATAAGTAGAGATGTGAAAGAAATTATATTAGCAAATATGCTCACCCATGGGGCTGCTGTCACTATCGGATGCACTCGTCTCCACCGTTTGAATACCACAGTTCGTGTAATATTTGTCGGTCACTATAGTTCGTAGAGAGAGATCAAGAGAGTTCTGTATCTCGTCACTAAAAGAGTTCGGGATTTCAGTGGTCGACGAAAACTTGGAGTACACCTCGAATGTTGCTTTGCGTTGATCACTCTATAACGATCTGCGGGTTGGTCAGCACTGGTCGGCGGTCGTCTGCGCGTTCAAACCACTATAAGAGGATGCGTCACCTTCAGGTAGCGGCCTAGTAGCATTAGTTGATTCGGCTTATTTTTTTTTATACTGCACTTTTTCGTAGTTTGCGGACTTTCGCTAAGCAATCAATTCCACGTCGTCACTGGATTTTCTTCTCGTCCTTGTACACTGCTGGCCACTGTAAATGCAACACCCTGAAGGAAACATGCAAAAAACATGAAATTTACAACATGCATTAGCGGAGGTGAGATATGCAAATGATTAGAATTTCAGCGCAGACGCACATCACGCGCGCCTGTGGCGCAACTTCAAAGCGCTATTTAAGGCTTGGAGATTTCGACGATTTCAAGTTCGGCAATTGTGTTTTTCTTGTGTTTTTTTCAAAAAAACGATCAATTATGCGTAGTCGGAAACAGTGATCATCTTTTGATCTAGTATCCGAGTTCGACAGAGAAAGGATAGTGGCCTACCGAGATTGTGGATTATCTTTCAGGGAAATCGGTAGTCGTGTTGGACGAAACCAAACAACTGTAATGCGGATATGTGATCGTTGGAAGCAGGAGGGTACGACGGACCGGCGTGTTCGATCGCATCCACCTCAGCGCACCACTTCACGTGATGACAAGCAAATTGTGCGCATGGCAGTGACGGATCGCTCAGTCACATCACGAACCATAGCGCAGCACATGCAGTCTGTAACGCATCATCCAGTGTCTGCGCGTACCATTCGACGCCGTTTACAGCAGAGTGGTCTGTCCGCAAGACGTCCATTGCTTTGTCTACCCTTGACGCAGAACCACAGACGTCTCCGCCGCCAATGGTGCGATGACAGAAGGATGTGGACGGCAGAATGGAATGAAATTGTCTTTACTGACGAGTCACGCTTCTGTCTGCAACAACACGATGGTCGCATTCGAGTCTGGAGACACCGTGAAGAGAGGATGCTGAACAGCTGCGTTATGCACCCCCACACTGGTCCTGCACCGGGTATTATGGTATGGGGCGGTATTGGATATCACTCTCGCACACCTCTAGTACGCATTGCCGGTGCTTTAAACAGCCAGCGCTACATCTTCGAGGTGTTGGAGCCAGTTGTCCTTCCTTACCTTCAGGGCTTTCCCACAGCCATATTTCAACAGGATAATGCGCGACCACACGTGGCACGCATTGTCCAACGGTTCTTCGTCAATCGCCAGATTGAATTGCTTCCCTGGCCGCCTCGCTCTCGGATCTTTCGCCGATAGAAAACATGTGGTCCATGGTTGCTCTACGATTGACCCAGATTCCATCCCCAGCTGTCACAGCAGATCAACTTTGGCAACGTGTGGAAGCTGCTTGGTCTGCTGTACCCCAAGAACTCATCCAAAGTCTCTTTGAATCAATGCCGAGGCGTGTGGCAGCGGTGATCTACAACAATGGCGGCTACTCTGGCTACTGATTTTGGCAGGAACCACACTTCACAGAAGTCTATAAATTTAAGCATTTGATACTTGGTCAACATGTTATCTACAAAATAAATTTTGTTGTGATATTTTGTCTTTCTTGGTGTTGCAATTTGGGTGGCCAGCAGTGTAGTAGCTTATTCCGTTGTTTTTTGTTTCTTTTTTCGTAAGGAGCTCGCGCTGGGCATTCAATTTCGTATTATTTGGATTCTCATCGGCCCTGTAGCATCTTAGGGCATTTGTCGTTCTTTTTGTAATAAGGGGATCTCTTGTCGGCCCTGTGGCAGCTTAGTTTCTTGTCATTTTTTTTAATAACGGGGTCCTCCAAAATGCTTCACGCCCTGTATATATATGTCGTTTCTTTTTTTTGTGATTGGATCTTGTCTTTTTGCTTGTGATTCGCTCGTTCCGTCTCTTGATTGTGCTGGGGGATGAACCACCATGTTCATAGGTTGGCTCCTGTTTTTATGTTTGCATTTTAATTACACTGGACGCCTCATCTCGTCTGGGAAATTTCTCAGCTCCCATGCACCTGTTTCCTAATCTTGATCTTTGGTTTATAGCTCCTGTCTTCTTAACTTTTATGGTTTTATTGCCCGCGTTGTTCGCTTGCGACGCCCCTGTTCCCCGGCGCCTGGCCGCTTGAGAGTCATAAATCCTTCTCACAATTCAGGCTGTGTGGTCCTACTCATTTAGATTGACGCGTATTCACATCTCGCTTATTACAGTTACAAACAGTGCATCCAGGGCCGGATTTATATGAAAAGAGGCCCTAGGCTATTTCACTTACATGAGAGATAATAAAATACATCATTACTGTGATATATATCAATATATTAAATGAAACATGTTATTATTGGTACTAACCTATATATATTCAATACATTGAAAATTAAATCAAATTCAATTCAGATAAATTTATTTCATAATAATTCGCATTTAAAGTTTAAGTTTGAATTATTAAGAATTTTAAGCCATAATAATTCATACATAAATTCATTCAAACATAAAAAGCGTCATTTTTATGTTTGTTTATTAGTCATATGCGTAGAATTTCTCCTTATTTTCGGTCTAGTGTTTTAGTGTTCACTGTTTTTAGAATAGTGTAATTTTAATTTTGCTAACAATTTGAATGTAGGCCCCTCTTGATCTTGAGGGCAGTGGCGCACCCAGGGGGGGGCCCAGGGGGCCTTGGCCCCCCCCAAAAGAAGTAGAAATATTGATTTTGCATTATAAATATTTGTATTCGTTCGTCTCGGCCCCCCCATTCATTATAAATATTTTTATCCATTCATCTCGGCCCCCCCCAAGAAAAAATCCTGGGTGCGCCACTGCTTGAGGCCATAGGCTGAAGCCTAGTTAGCTTATAGGAAAATCCGGCCCTGAGTGCTGCATACGAAACACCTCCATAAATATACAACATTTTTTAAAAACACCTATACGAACGATTATGACTTAAATTTTACTGTTAGACTAATGCAATTTTCCTCTTGCAAGTTATAAAACGCCTTGGTAGAATTTCATATTAATTTAGAAACTTCCTTTGCAATTTTTTTTGTAACACTATGGTGCTTATTTATCAAAATCTGTAAAATAGTCATAAATCATGTGACAAAATATAAGACAATTGTCGTTACTTGCACTCAAATTCCACAAATGCACATAAAACTCCTTTTATAATGAATCAATTTAGGAACTAAAAAAGAATGAAACCTTTTTAATCATTCGACGTAATTTAGAGGTGTATAACTCATTTGAAGTTATCTCTGTCTGTACAGTAAAATTTCGAAAGTTCCGTTTCGATAAAATTCTAAAATATACATAGTAATTCTTGCAAGTAAAATCTAATTACTTTTTTCGATTTTAAGTTCTTATGTAAACGGAAAAGTAAATTCAGACAGCATAAAAAAGAAATCATAGTCATATTTCATATCATTTTTATTAACACAATACTAAAATTATACTTTCTGCGAATTGCTCAAGAAGGATTAAACTTTTTATTCTTCAAAATTATGTTGTTTACAATAAAACAGTAAACTTACATTGAATATTGACCAAGAAGTTTGTTATTAATCTCAATCTTGAGATTAAGGCCTCTTTCAGACGAGGCACATTTCTTGATCCAACTGATTTGCCTTGTTTATTTTCATGCAATTGACTGCCGTGTGAGGTTCTCTTCACACGAGGCGCGGCGCCCAATTCAAGGCGAAACCTTCTCTTCTGGGGTTGTGGCAACGCTTCGTCAGCAGGCGAAAACGCGACTGAAAAACGATGGGGAAGAAGACAGTTTACTACATTAAATTGTGTGTATATATTCTATCCATAGGCCATACTTTAATCTACACCTAAAATAATTACAATATTTCCCATAAAAATATTTTTCAGGCAAATGTATTGTAATCTACAAAAAATATCAAAGGAAAAAAAATTGCTGTAAAAAATTAGTGATATGTATGTAACTAAATTTAGATAGAATTTGTATAAACATAGAAGATATACATGTATACAAAATTTTAGCAATTTGGGACGATTAGTTTTGAAGAAATAGTGCGCACAAGTTTCAAAATAACAGTTTTTAGAAAAAACCATTTAAAGTTTAAATTTTCTATAAATTACTTTACTATTAGCTTTATACATTTGGCCATAAAATCGGTTGTAATATCGACTTCATTTTTTTCATAAGATTCCTTTTATTCCATTCTTCATAATTAAATCATAATAAAAAATTGAGTTTTTTTCAGGTTTTAAGGTGATTTCCCTCCTTACATTTTTTAAATTTCAAAAACTTTAACTTAAATATTATACCTTTCTTCTACCAATACCTTTCTTTTACACCAATTTTATAACACAATATTGGTCTTTGATTTATAATGATGTAGGGGAATATAGATTTAAGAAAGCATCATAACATGGCACTCAGGTTTTTACTTACAAAAATACAAAATGTATTATTTTTATATTTGCTCTGCTAATTTTTTAAATCGCATTTCTTTTATTTGTAGGACCACTATTCCTCATTTTTACTTTTTTTAAAAAAATTTATAATAATTAAATTGCACACCTGAAAGGGTTAATGCAAAAACCTCCCTCATATGAAAACTATTCAAATTGTAGGCATAAGGCGATGTTCACATTTGCGAATCTAGATAAATTTAATTAAATAATGGGTAAATTCGCGCAATTTGGTGCTCCCACATATATTTTTATGTGTATCAGTCATAACCTGTACTAATCGATGTAATGCTGTTTGATAAGTAATGTAAAGAGAGTGACGTATGTCACCATAGAAACATCAAATAAACAACCAATGATAAAGAATATATTTCGTTGAAATGACCAAATAAATATTTCTGTTCATTTTTTTAATGATAATGCGGCTTCTAAATAAATTTTTTTTTAAATTCTAAAAAAGTTAAAAATTTTCTTTTAATTTTGGAGTTTTTAACCACCATTAACAAAATAACAAATGAACTTTTAAATTTGAATGGTACCGACTACTTTATTGAGCAGGCATCTGTATTTATTTATATCGATATTTGCAAGGGGACTGGGACGTCTGCGACAACTAAGAAGTTGGAAATTTGGGCTATTCTTTTAAAGCCCATATCTTATACAAATATGCATGTATCATTATGATTTTTTATGTTAATTTAGTAAGACCTTTATGAATATTTTAAGATAAAAAAATTCTTTTTGGATTGAAAGGTAAATTTAAAATAACAATATAAACAAACATACTTTTCTCCCTGAAATTTTTGAGGTATTCACTTTGTAACACTTTTTCAAAAATTTAGTGAAAATCTTACCTTGAAATCTTGTGTGATGATCAAACACAGTTTATTTTTTATACAGTTAACCCATTTAAATCTTTGATACACTATTTTAAATTTTTTTTAAAAATTATAAATTTCACTTATCAGAAATCTGCATATTTTTGTCATACATTTTCACCATTTACAAAAAATCTTAATGTTTAAAAATAAAAATATAGGTTATATTGATACAAGAGCACTTATTCTATTGACGTATAAAATTACACAGATGTACTTGCAACAGATTTTGCAGAAAGTGTACCATTACATGAAAAAATCACATTTTGAGAAAAACGCAAAAAATACTTTCCCATTATATGGGATTTAAATGTATGTTTACATTTTTAAGTTGCTAATAATTGTTGTTAGAGTGTCAAAAAGTACATAAATTATATATATTTGTAATCTGCAGAATCTGCTCTATTTTTTAAGCCACAAATTCAAAAATAAATTTTTTTGAAGTCGGAATAAAATTTGCGTGCCAATTCCCTCCAAGCTTCACCCCTTTTAATTTTATCGCTATATTCATCACACCTCATGTCCCATATCGCGGGACTAATACGAATTTCTTCGATGAATTGTTCCACATTCAAACTTGCAATTGAAACGCTTTCCATACTGAACTGAGCTCATGCAGCTAGGCGGCTGGTGTGAAGAGCGTACCTTCAGTAATGTCTTTTGTGTTGAGTCTACTCATCGGGATGAGAGCGCCAGCGGCACAAGTGCCAGATGTCAAAATGTCTGGGCACTGAATTCACTCCGTGTGAAAAGGTTTCGGCGATTCCCATACATTTGCATGGTGGCTACAATCCTTGAGAGCCGCCCGGAAATCAGTTTGATCAACTATGTGCCTCGTCTGAAAAGGGCCTTATAGTAAACCCATCATTCTCTATGTTTAGATTTCTAAATCGGGCTCTAGATTCAAAACTTCCGTGTATAGAAGACCTTTATTCTGTCTCTGGGCTTCCTCATGCCTGTTCTAACCATCCCTAGTTACATTTAAGTTTGCCGCGACGTATATTTATGTTGACCTCATTTCTTTTAATGTCGATATTAATTTTCTGAAATCTTTGGCTATCATCCAGTGGCGTAGCGAGCATAACTGGTGCCCGGGGCACGATACATTTTTGGCGCCCTTTTGGGATCCTTTTTGGAAAATCTTGTTTATCTTGGGGGCCATTTGGCGCCCTTCAGCGAGTGGTGCCCGGGGCATGATAGATCCCCCCCCCCTCGCTACGCCACTGCTATCACCAAAGACTTCAACTCTTCGGTCATTGAGAAAGCTGTCAAAAAAATTGAGTTCTGCTCCAACAGAGTCTACTCTCTCCCCTTCAAATAAGTCTCAATGTTATGATAGGTTACTGGTCCTCCCATTTCACCCACCCGTGTGTTTTGAATTAAGAAAAATCCTGTTTTACTTCAACTGAAAATTTGTATTTAAATCCGTTAACAAATTTCGCTTTTCTCCGCGAAAATTGTAATACCGGAATTTCGTACGTGTGGTGTTTAATGCATACTTTGGAACTGTAATTTGTTCTACAGAGGCTGTTCACACATTTTTTAGACGATGTATATTGTATTCACAAAACTAAATTACATAAAATTCTTGTGTTTTAAATGCTCTATTTGACATCCCTTATTCTGAACTATTTTTCGACACCGCAATTTCCAGGATAATAATGCCTTTTGAAGTGTCAGAAGAGGTATTCTATCCCATTCCTCCTGAACAGCTTTCCAGAGTCCTGTAAGGGTTTTGGGACGACGTTTGGATAATGCAGATTTTAAAAGTCCGAAAGCACAAAAATCCATAAGTGATACATCGGGAGATTTAGTAGGGATATCAGTGAAGGGTATGGCCTTGATACCAGTTTTTTGTTCCATTTCTTTTAGAAAATTTACAGTGGATTTTGATGTGTGACTGCTAGCTTTGTCCTGATGGAGTCTCACAGATTGATGGCACTGTGGGTAAAGCGATGGTATTTCATTCGGAAAAATTGGCGATAAAATATGTTCCTGATAGTATTTGGAGTTAATCTTGATATTTTTTTCCACTCTCTTTATTTTTAACTTGCCATTATAAGAAAACCAGCAACAATCACGAATCCCTTAGAAAAACTTTCTTTCGATTCTTTGAACCATGTACTTAAATTTTTTTTCTCCCCTTTTATGATAATAAATGGCTCTTTTTTTGTTGCAATCATTTAAATACACCCATGATTCATCTATTGTGAGAATTGTTTTCCATTTTTCTTTGGATAAGTTTTTCTCATATAGAATTCTGCAGCGTGTCCTGCGTTCAGCGATATGATTTGGAAGAAGACGTTGCACATTGCGTTTTTTTCGCTTTCTTAAGATTTAAATCAACTTTTATCATTTTGTTTACAGTGGACACCGAGCATTTTAATGATTTTGCAACTGTCCTTTGACTAGGGGGATTTTCTTTTAACATTAAACAACGTACCTTTGCAATAGTCGAAGATGTCCGTTTTTTCCTTGGATACTTGTTTGGAATTTTTGTCCCACTTGAGGCTCCAATTTGACGTTTTTTTCCTTTCTTGTTGACGATATTACCTATCGACGCTTTAGATATCACAAAACCATGACTCTCACATCGTTTTTGGATAACGGAGTATGCATATTTTTCTTCGGAAAGAGCATAAATGTAGCCTTCGAACCACTGCTTTGTTAAAAACGCCATTCTGAATAAAAACAAAACTTTCAAGCCGTAGACGATAATTTTGACTTTTAAAAACATAGTACAATTGCAATTATTTCTTTTGCAGCAAACGATTTTTTATTACCGTTTACCAAAATCGTCTAAAAAATGTGCGAACAGCCTCTGTATATTGGTCAAATCAAACATGCCCTTGACAAGCGTTGTGAAGTGTGCCGAGGTCTGTGGCACACTGTCCTTTCATTCTATGATAGTAAAAAAGTGCAAGCGAAATAACTTCGTCCTTTACCTTTGCAAACATCTGGTTTATTATGGGTCTTACACATATATATTTACATGGAGCTATAGCAAGCTCCATCGTCTGTCATCTGTCGTCAGTTGATCTCCAAGGCTCTCCTCGCGGCTTCTCACACTCATCAACTCTACGGCGACGTCGAGTCTGGTTCATCCCAGGGATCCTACACCATTCGATTCAACCTTTATCTTTCGCCAGGCAGGCACTCTCCTTCGTGTGTGTGTGTGGGGGGGGGGGGGGGGAATCTAATTATCGCCAGTAGAACACGGTTCGCGGGTCCAAAGGGTCTTCCGATCTTGTGTGCCGCCTGACGATACCGGGTCTTTCAGGAAAAATCTCAGACAAAGCCATAGATATACTGTCATCTCTGACAAGCAGTGGCGTAGCGAGAGGGGACAAGGGGATCTATCATGCCCCCGGCGCCACTCGCAGAGGGGCGCCAAAAAAGTATCGTGCCCCGGGCACCTGTTATGCTCGCTACGTCACTGCTGACAAGCGCCTTAAAGAGTATTCAAGGTACATTAAAATTTAAGAATTATTGAAATCCACCATAGCCAAACACTCCTGAGTATGCGGACAAACATTTGGATTTTCTGGCGGGAACATTGTTCATCATATCAACTCCACACCTGCAATAGATTTTCTAGAAAACTTTGCTAATCATAATAATTATTCTGCTTTAGTTAATGACATGCTTAAGCTGTCTTTATCTACTGCTTGGAAATATATTTGCTAGTAAATGCGTCTATATATAGACGTATTTATACGTTTATATATAGACGTATTTACTGGAAAATATATATATTTTCCAGTCCGATTTTTTAATCATTTAATATGCAGGGCTCAGTGTTAAAGTGAACCAAGTCCACTTTTTGACTGTTTCGTACTAACACTGCCATGATGCAATAAAAACGTTATATTTTTTAATGCATTAGTGAACCTAGTTCGTCCTATAAATTTTAACTATCAAATGGCAAAAGTTTTATGTGCCACTGAACAACAACCGATTTACTTTCAAAGCTATAGTGGACCAAGTTCATTTTCTGAATTGTGAACAAGGACTTGCTTCTTCACAAATCAGTAGGTGTATTCTCTAGACTCAGCCTGAAAGGAATAAAATTTTGATGCAGTCCGGCCGAATCGTTTATTAGAGCAACAAAAGTACATCCATCCATTTCAGAAGACGGTTCGGAAGCGAATATCACCTTTCAACCTTAAGCGCGAGAGGGCGAAAAAAACATGTGTCTATTATTTTGTTGGGTCAGCAGATTATTGGGGCTCGCGATGCGAACCCACGCCTTTCTCCAGACGTATACACGTGTAGAAATGCAGAGGCATGCGATTCATGGGAAGTTCTGTTGCTAAGGGTTTTAAAGCGATAAATTAAGATTATTGCGGATTGCATTTAGGAAAGGGAATTTAAATGCTAGAATGGAGGGCATAATATTTAATATATATATATATATATATATATATATATATATATATATATATATATATATATATATATATATATATATATATATGTTACAGTCAAAACCCGAAATCAGTGAAAACCCGAATTAACTAGGGAAAACGCGTTCTAACTGGGAGCGCTAGGGAAAACCCGTTTTATTCGGGTTTTGACTGATTTGTTAGACAATATTATTTGTATCTATCCAAAATTATGTTATTATTTCAACAATATGTTATATAACATGTTCTAATTTAAATCGAACTATACTTAGTAAAACAGTGTTTGAGTAAAGAACCTATCATTGAAGCAAAAAATACTTTATTTGGATATTGTTTAACACAGTACCGTTATTATGAATTACTTATTTCGACAAGGCAAACTACTGTGACACTTAGAATTGCAAAGAGAACCATTTTTCATACAGAAACATCTCTTTGAAGAACAATATTTTTTACAAGAACAGCGGACGAACCCTTGTCCAGTTCCTACAGCTCCTTTTCTTGCTGCTGTTCTTAGCGAAATTTCCTGATCCGGTACTCGATCTTGAGTCAAGAAAATTTGCGGCGAAACATCTAATTCAGGTCTGAAAATCAGTGAATATGATAAACTTTTGTATTAAACTTGTACAAAAATTACACATTTTCAATCTTGGTTTGAAGTCAACTCTTTAATTTATGAACATAAGAAAATTAATGTAATACCTAAATTTAATGCTTATTTATAACACATACACCTAATAGTTACTACATATAATATTTAATGGAATATTGCTAAATTTCTGCGAACACTTAGCTTCAGGAGTGGATCCAGGGGGGGGGGCTGTTGGGGCGATCGCCGCCCCCCCCCCCCCTTACAGCTAGTGATCTAGAGGTATTATGCCAAAATACTATTTATTCTATTATAATTTGAGAAAATCAGTTTTTCAAACTCATTCAACCTTTTTTTTTTGCTCCCCCCCCCCCTCCCGAAAAAATAAATTCCCCGGCTACGACCTTGTCGCCCCCCCCCCTAACGACTTGTTAGGATCCACCCCTGATTAGCTGTAGTGTACTGTATAAATACTTACAGAATTTAAAGTTAATATAAATAATAACCATATATTTATTAAATAAATACTGAACTAATTAAGTTTAAATATCATTTCTTATCTCGAATACAGTTTGTTCAGAACTCCATGTTTCGTACCAATTTTGTTTAGGCCATCTTTATTTTTTTCAAGCACTACACCAATGAGATTTCGCAAGTCAGCTTTTGCTCTATCAACATTTGGAATGGGAACAACAACATTACCTCCAATATCAGCCTCAGGATGTGTTGCAACGGAAATCTTTTTCATTCGTTTGACTTGTTTTATGAAATATTCTTTGGCTTTCTTTCTAATTAGAAAAATGGTTGGTCGACTTAATAGCAAGCATATACTCCCCTGATTGTACTTGTTCAGTTTCTTGCTCTTCTGCATTCATATCCTCTAAAATTTTCTGAAGTTCATCCTCATTTCGGATATTTTTTATAATATCGAATGGCAAGGTTGAGGTTGTCAGTCCAACTCTTGGTTCAATCCCAAATGCTTTGTATGATGATTGTTTAATAACTGAATGCAAATCTCTGTTTTTCATGAATTGGATAAAACGAAGACCATTGGACCACTCTGTAGTTTGATTATCTTTCATCCATGAAGCCAACATATTTTCTACGTCTTGGATGGCCCTCTCAACCGAACCCTGCGACTGACTGTGACGAGGCGTCCCATGAACAATCTTCAATTCTGGCCAATACGTAGATAACTGCTCTATAACGGAATTTACAAACTCTCTTCCATTATCAGAATGCAATATACAAGGAGCCCCAAATGTCAAAAAGATATCAAGTAGTTGCAAAGCAACCTCTTCCGCTCTTTTGCTCTGAAGTTCTAGCAGTAACACAAACTTTGTTAAATGGTCCTGGTAAACCATAATAAACCTAAATTCATTATCTGCCTGAGATTGCATGTCAATCAAATCCACTTGGCAGCGATTGTTCATTCTGAGTTCATTTCTGAGTTTGGTTTAGAAACCAAACCTTTCCTTTATATATATTTTTTCTGTTATGTTTCACACATCGATAAAAAAATGTGTATCATCTCAGTAGTTACGTTAGCATATTTTCTCGAACTTTCAATCTTGAGTCTGTCTCTACCACCTTGTCCTATGGCCCCATGCGCACTTTCGATAACATCAACAATTTCTTCAACTGGTAAATAATATTTTATGGGCTCATTTGAAGAAACTAACTTTTTTACTCCACTGATTTCAAGAATGTCAAACCTTTTTAATCTGTGGTATTGAACAGAAGTCTTGCTAACGGCAGATTTGGCTTCTTCAACCTCTGATAAAAGAGTGTTGCATTCATCACTTGTTATAACATTAAAGTTATTTTGTTTTCTATTTAATAACTGTAATTATTCAAGAAATCTATTTTTCCAATTTTTAGAGAAAAAAGCATTAACATTTTCTTTACTTATCGTAAATATATCAAACAGCACGAGCACGTTCCTGCAAGAATAAAACTAAACGACTGCACTTGCTCTGAAAATTTCACACGCAACAAATCCATATTCAAGCGGTTCTAACTGGACAAAACCGGCATTAACTAGGGAAAACGGGTTTTCCCTAGCGCTCTCAACTAGAATGCGTTTTACCTAGTTAATTCGGGTTTTCCCTAGCGCTCCCAGTTAGAACGCGTTTTCCCTAGTTAATTCGGGTTTTGACTGATTTCGGGTTTTCACTGTAACTGACACTAACACTAACACTAACACAAAAACAAAAACAAAAACAAAAACAAAAACAAAAACAAAAACAAACAAACAAACAAACAAACAAAAACAAACACACACACACACGAACGAACGAACGAACGAACGAACGAACGAACGGACGGACGGACGGACGGACGGACGGACAGACAGACAGACAAACAAACAGACAGACAGACAGACAAACACAGACAGACAGACAGACAGACAGACAAACAAACAAACACAAACACACACACACACATATATATATAAATAAGAATAAGATGAAAGAGAAAACCAGTAATAGCTCTAAAGCTACTTGAAGCCAGGAACATCCAACATGTAAAGAAAAGTATGAATAAGGTTTTTGACAGCATTTCTTCATCAGCGGTGTCAATACTGTCTCAAAACCAATGGATTGTTTCTGATGAGTATGATCTATTAAATAAACACACTCAGACACCGTATAATCCATTTTTAACAGAAGAATTGAATAATAAATGAATTAAGTTTGAATAACAGTACTTAACCAAAGAACACCAAGCCTGGCGCTAGTCAGAGTGGAAGTTAAGAACTTGTAACCGCAAGATGACTAACGTCATATAACTTGCAACCATTGAGGTAGTGGATACTCAGTTACAGACTTACTTAGGTTACCATATTTTAAGACTTTTATTCCTTTATTTATTTAGTTTTTATTATTGTTACTACTATGAGTTAATTATTTTTTTATTTTTCTTATGATTTTTATTTTTGTTTTTAGTAGTTATTATTTTTATTTTAACCTATTGTTATGTTTAACTTATTAATGCAACAGAACAAACTATTCATTAAAACATAAACAACCAATTATGTTTTTGGATAGACTTACTGGGTAATTATTACGAGTTAGCACAGCTTTCAAGTCTATAATATGCTTAATCCTATTGTCTTTAGAACATAGCCTATTTATACGAACTAACTGATTTACAATAATGTTATTAAAAACAGATTTATGTAAACAGGTTAATATATATATATATATATATATATATATATATATATATATATATATATAAATAAGAATAAGATGAAAGAGAAAACCAGTAATAGCTCTAAAGCTATATGAAGCCAGGAACATCCAACATGTAAAGATAATTATGAATACGGTTTTAGACAGCATTTCTTCATCAGCGGTGTCAATACTGTCTAAAAACCAATGGATTGTTTCTGATGAGTATGATCTATTAAATAAACACACTCAGACACCGTACAATCCATTATTAACAGAAGAATTGAATAATAAATGAATTTGTGTAAAAGTACTTAACCAAAGAACACCAAACCTGGCGCTAGTCAGAGTGGAAGTTAAGAACTTGTAACCGCAAGATGACTGACGTCATAACTTGCAACCATTGAGGTAGTGGATACTCAGTTACAGACTTACTTAGGTTTCTTATTTTAAGACTATTATTCCTTTATTTATTTAGTTTTATTATAGTTACTACTATTAGTTAATTATTTTTTATTATTCTTATGTTTTTATTTTTGTTTTTAGTAGTTATTATTTTTATTTTAACCTATTTATGTTTAACTTATTAATGCAACAGAACAAACTATTCATTAAAACAAAAACAACCAATTATGTTTTTGGATAGACTAACTGGGTAATTATTACGAGTTAGCACAGCTTTCAAGTCTATAATATGCTTAATCCTATTGTCTTTAGAACATAGCCTATTTATACGAACTAACTGATTTACAATAATGTTATTAAAAACAGATTTATGTAAACAGGTTAGATAATTTTGAAATTTAACAATATTAAAATTATATTCAGATCTTTTGTCGTATAAGTCATAAGTTAATTTATTGTTAGTACTTAATTTAATATTGATATCTAGAAAGTTTACATTAATATTATCATGGCTACTTTTAATTAGTTCCAAATTAGGAGGGTAAAAATTTAAGTCTATAGGGTTATTACTTTTATTTATTACTATTATATCATCTATTTATCTAAATATATTGTAATTGCTATTTTCTATATTATTAATTTCAAAATAATATAAGTATAAATTAGCTAGCATACTTGAAGCATTACCACCATATATATATATATATATATATATATATATATATATATATATATATATATATATATATATATATATATATATATGTATATGTATATGTATGTATGTAATAGCACGGGCGCGGGCCGTCGAATGAAGGGCTGAGTGGCATAGTTTTGATTAACGATCCATCTTGCTTCATCTAATTGAGGTTAAAATGAATGACTTGTCGCCCGGCCGTGCATCACAAATGTTTAAATCTATTCCCGCATCATCTCAACCCTCGGACACACAAATCCTAACACAAATTCCTCGGATTACATATTTATTTACCGACCGCTCCGCCGGTATGAATGCAGCAAGAGAAAGTACAGGAATCCCTCTAATTCTGGATGTCAGCACTTATATAAACTTCAGTCCATCACGTGATTAAAGGGTGTGTCTTAATAGTTGATTGGTTTAAAGTTGTTGTTGATGTGCAGAACTGATTTAAATTTGTACTGACGCCGCGCCGCGTCCCTTTACTTAAAAAAGACAGCCATCTTTAATGATATTGCCGAAGGCTGTAATAATGGAATTTAACGCGAATGCCCAAAGGGAATTAAATAACTTAAGGGATTAAGAAAGGGCATGTAATTTTGAATAGTAAAGTGAGGAATTAATAGTTTTTAAATGTTAAGAGTGTTGAATTAAAAAATTACTAGTTTTTTTAATATTATAGAATATTCCCCCCCCCCCCCGTCCGAGAAGAGGCTGACCTACAATGCCTGCATTGGAGGGCAGACTCACTCAGATGAGTGAGAAGAATGGGCATTAACAAAAATTTGGAATAGCTTCTTTGAGTATTGTCAGCAAAAGCAAAGTATTGAGTATTGTAGCTATAGCAAAAAAATTTTTAAAAATCACGTGATGAAATGACATGGCATTATGAACAAATTGTAACAACAGTATCAAATTTACTGAAAAATATATATAAAAATCACTAAAAAGAAATACACATAATATTAAATTGAAGATTCTACCTAATCATCAATTGAAAATTGCTGTGGAGGGCGGGCCCTCCCCGCACAACAACATCCCAGCAAAAAAAAAATCAATTAACATAACCAAAAAATTTGTAAACTACCAAAAAATTTCACTGGAAACATACATTGAATGCAATATCTACCATCATCTCGAGTTGAATAATACAAAATAACAGAACATAACAATAAAAATATCAGAAACAAACAAAAATTAAGTAAATGAAGTTGCCTTTGATAACAAGTTGAAAATTCAAAAAGTTTTCCTCAACTTTCACTACTATGGAGTGAATCCAAAAGAAAAATTTTATTTATTTTTCCTTTGCCATGAATTTGCTGTGCAATATTTTTAGTCCTTTCACAGTCATTAGTATGTTGAGGAAATTACATCATAGAGAAAACAGTCTTTTTAGTGCTGTGCTATTTCTGCTTCACCAACGTAGAATACATAAAACATCACATTATTTTGGCTTGTTTATATATCAAGAAAAATAGTTCTTCAGTTATATAATAAAAATCACAGTTTATAATAAAAATCACACTTTCAATAAAAATCACATTTCTAATATATAAATTGTATATAAAAATTACAGAACATTTATTATACTATAAGAAAAAACTCAATCATTTCAACATCAAATCCTTATTCATTATGTCTAGTTTCATATCTTTATATGTCTTATTATTCTCATTTCATTATTCCCTATATTCATTTTTATTCCAACAATATTTATTTATTCCAAAATTCTATTCAATATTCTTTAGTGATACTTGTTCATATTTATTCTAACTTTATTTACCTATTCTCAATACTTTTCACTTTATTTTAAAATTATTTATTTTTCTATTCATTTGTGTACATTTATTTTAATTCTACGAGGATATCCAATTTTTTGTGTTGAAGGTACCTTGTTGTATGTGTGTCACCCAAACTCTTAGTTTTAAATTCTTCAATTCTACCTCTAAGCAGTGAGGGTTTTGTGTTTATGTTTGCGTATAAATTTTTCTTTCTCCCTATTGTTCTCTGACTAATAAGGAGGAAGAGTCGTTTTAGCCGTACAGTGGGCTAACCGTGATTCTCCGACAGGATATGACCGCCTAGAAAAACAGCATCTTGCATAGTACAAAGATGGAGAAAAAGGAAAAATGTGCATATGTCATACCTGTGGGAGTATAATATAGAAATGGAAGGACAAAGGAGTGGCCATCCCAGCCCTGTTTTAGTCATTACTCAAGCATATGGTTTTCAGCACTTTAAGTGACTGAGTTGATGAATTAAAAACAAATAGCAAAAAATTAAAAAAGATCTTAAACAGTTGGGACGACATCCAACGCGCTTGTAGAGGTGGGTGATAGGAAAGTGTATTCAAGAAAGAGAAAATTTACTGAAAGGTTAAAGAAGTAGAGTTGTCATAGTGGGTGTTTAATTTCAGATCCAAAAAAAAATTCACATATAATAGTATTCTTAAGAAGAAAGTTTAAGTAAGACAGTTTTTTTCCAACAGTTTTTATCTTTAGTAGGACAACACATAATTAATTATATCAAATAAAAAAGTATAATGATGTTAAGCATCACATAGAAAAGAAAAAAAATGGATCTATTGTTTGTCATTATTCGTGGTGTAGTTTTAAGTTCTCTGGTGCATTATAGTATCTTAATTTGCAAGCATGGACAATTTCAGAATTTTGTTTGGTGTGAAAGTTTGGTTTATCAATTTTATATTCAATAGAATCCAAAATACACAACATATGAAAGTATTAAACACACAATAATAAAATATTTCTAATACTAATACTAATAATAATAATAATAATACCTTAATATTCTCTATCAATTGCCATAATTTAATGTTAATGTTCAAATTTCAATCTCGAAACCATTATTCTATCAATTGACACAAATAATCAAAATTCTTTTACCAATACCCATCTCAATTTTATTAAGTTAACCATGAAATCGATAAACCAAAAACAATTTTTTCTTTTCTTATATCACATTTTGGCATGAATCCTCGCTGTAGAGTTCCTAAATATTCATCATTTGTATTCAATATCTCAAAACATATCTCTCATTATAATATTCTCTTTTCGATTTATTTATTTTTCTTCATTATTTCTATTTCGAGAATTTTCTGGGGCGGATGAACCAAATATAACATACAATGGTTTTTTTAATTCTCCAATTGTGGTTTTTTGGCACCCTAAGTCATGTTATAAAGACGTTCCGTTTATATGAAAACCGTAAAACGCCTTTAACTGTCGACTAAAACCTCTGGAAATCTCCTTTACTTAAATTCGTAAAACTATTCACGAGGGCTCAAAATCAAATGTAATATGTCAAACAATATACCTAAATTATAAAATTTTCTTGATGTCTGAAATAATTACTAAGTTATCCATGCAGATATTTTCCAAAATCAAAACCACAAGCATCAGATGTTTAGATTTAGAAAGCTCAATTTGAAAACCGCAAAAATTCTAGATTAAATGAATTGGAATAAGTTAGGTTCTTTTTGTGATTGTTTATCAGATTACCGCTGACAAATCAAATTTATAGTTGAAATGGCGTCCAAACGCTCCTCTGTTTACACAAAATGCGCTCCGGAACACGGAAGTGAGTTAATTTTAATGTATTTTTTTTTCTCTCCGTGACGATTTTGAACTGGGTGCGAAAACAAGTATTTATAGAGTTGCTACATTCATTTGACGTTTCAATTTAACATAACCAAAGATTATTACTTTTCTTAAAAAACTAAAATATTCAGTACTAGAAAAAGAACACAGAAATATTATAAAAATTACACAGAAGATACACACTTTTAATAAATTTATCAAATATGTCTCAAAAATTTCTTTTAAATTCAAATCTCTTATAACATGAAGGAATATACACAATGCAAATCTATCAAAATGCAAATCAAATGAAATACTTTATAAAATCAAAACCATAATACATATTTTAAACCATTGATTTTCTTTACTTTCGTTTTACTTTTTATCGATTTATTTTTTATCAGTTACTTAATTAAATCAATAATTTGAACACATTTATAATAACTTTTATCAATATATAGTAAAATTAAAAAACATTTCAATTGCAAAATTTATTTTATAACCACTCTCTCATCTGTTGACGGGGACTCACCAATGTATTACCATTCCGATCGGTGTTATTTTTTATTATTTAATTATAAGCATTTCTTTTGCAACACTGTAGTTATATTCGAAAATTATTTTGATGAAGTTTTTGGCTTGTTTAGTCCCAAGAGGTAAGGTGAAAGTTATTCATCACAATGGTGGCACACGACATCCTTTGGCACAATCTGGAATACTTCCACAAAACTTACGTGTGGATGCGAAAAAATTTGCACATTAGGTTGTCGGAATTTTATATTTGGTGACTCGAAGTTATCCACAACACAACACATGATGCAGCGAAAACTGACACCCATCAGGATGCGAAAAACACTATAGGTTATCCAAGATGACACCGCAGATTTCACACGCATAAAAACAACACGTTTTCACGAAATCTCTGCCACGAAACTTCGGAAGTTCACACATGGCAGTGAAATGGAGCTAATTCCCCCTGATGCTGTCAATCGAAGTTCATCGAAGCAGACTCCGTGGGATCCTCCGAACACAAAACTGTAGTATTTCGAAACCGCAAGCATCAGCGCGTGTTTTCGTCGGCCAGCTCGCATTAAGTCCTATTTTGAAAAAATCACTGGCGTCTGTAAATGATGTAAATGCACGGGATCTTTTCCGCGCAACACACAGCACAACAATTTTTAGAGTAAAGTTATACATTCAAGTTGAAGGTTAGTCCTCTATCTCACATTTGAAGATCGGGGAATTTTTGTTTCTGTTGGAATCGACTAACGGTGGCTCAATTCACTGTCTGTGTCCAAGGGGAGATATTCCAGCCGACTTTTCTTGTAATAGCACGGGCGAGGGCCGACGAATGAAGGGCTGAGTGGCATAGTTTTGATTAATGATTCATGTTGCTTCATCTAATTGAGGTTAAAATGGATGACTTGTCGCCCGGCCGTGCATCACAAATGTTTAAATCCATTCCCGCATCATCTCAACCCTCGGACACACAAATCATAACACAAATTTCTCGAATTACATATTTATTAACCGACCGCTCCGCCGGTATGAATGCAGCAAGAGAAAGTACAGGAATCCCTCTAATTCTGGATGTCAACACTTATATAAACTTCAGTCCATCACGTGATTAAAGGGTGTGTCTTAATAGTTGATTGGTTTAAAGTTGTTGTTGATGTGCAGAACTGATTTAAATTTGTACTGACGCCGCGCCCTGTCCCTTTACTTAAAAAAGACAGCCATCTTTAATGATATTGCCTAAGGCTGTAATAATGGAATTTAACGCGAATGCCCAAAGGGAATTAAATAACTTAAGGGATTAAAAAAGGGTATGCAATTTTGAATAGTAAAGTGAGGAATTAATAGTTTTTAAATGTTAAGAGTGTTGAATTAAGAAATTACTAGTTTTTTTAATATTATATATATATATATATATATATATATATATATATATATAAGTACAAAAATTTCACGAATATAAAAGTTCAAAAATTTCACGAAAATTCAGAGTACAAGCATAAAAATATTTCTTAAAAATTAACTATTCAACGAAAGCACAAAATAATACATAACTATGTTCAAAATGTATTTATAAGCAATATAAATGTAAAATTAAGGAAATTAAAAATTGGATCGCAAGGAGCATTTTAAAAAAACACAATAAAAATTTTAATTTAAAAAAATAAAAATTTTAAAAAATATTTATAAAATTTTATAAGGTGATTGATATAGTTATACTTAAATGAATGTATATGCAAAATATCATATCTCTGAGGTAAAAATTTCAAAAATTGCTTTGTAATGTCCACCATCCCCTTAACAGCAAACCATGAAGCTCATGGTTTGCTGCATGAAGCTACAGAGCTTCATGAAGCTCTGTAGCTTCTGGAAGCTCATGGAAGCTCTGTAGCTGCATGAAGCTACAGAGCTTCATGCAGCAAACATTTTGTTTCGTTTTTGCCCGAGTTGAGATGTGACATGCTGCGTGAAACTGCCTTATGAGTACAGGTAGCCCTCCTACAGCACGGCATCTTACAACACGGTTTCGCTCTAACACGATAGGATAAATTGCAGGAACCCTTATCTAACACTGCAACCTGTAACACAGTTTCGCTCTAATACGATTAAAAAATTGTGAAAACCTTTGTACAACACTGTACTTCTACAGCACTAGATATCATGATTTTCCTTTAACACGTTTAAAAACTAAATTACATTAAAGTAATGACGGGAAGGAACAATAAACTATAGTGGCTTTACATGAAAATGTATAAACAAATTATAACTTATTCATTTATAAGTCTATAAAATCGTAAGAAGCCTAAGCTTAGCTGAAAATCTTGAATCATTTTTCTTGAATGCAGACCCTTCCGCTGAAAAAAGTCGAAAATTCAAAAGAGAGCTGCAAAATTGTCCTTCTCCATACCGTGAAATCTACAATGATTTTGTAAGAACCAGCAAACAAACCAAAATTACAGATTTTTTTAAAGAGGATAGAAGGTGCAAAATATCTAAATGAAGAAAAAGTTTCTGAATGTGAAGGTGGCATCGTTCAACCGAAAACATGTTCTCGTTTGATTGTACTGAGCAGTGATGAGGAAGAAATTTATTAAATTAATGTCACATTAAATGAAAATAATATTTTTTGTTTCTTTTCGTTTTGTGTTATACATACACTTATATTTTTAATAAAAATTAAGTTGCTTATATGGAATTAAAAATAAAATTGTTTTTAATAAGTTTTCGGAAAGTAACCCCCCTTTTTTGTACTGTCTCTGGGTCTCATATAACACGGTTTTACACAACACGGCATTTTCTAGGAACCTATCTACCGTGTTACAGGAGGGTCACCTTTATGTAGAACTTAAATCATCAATTTATTACAACAATGAGAGAGCGAGAAAGAGAAACCAAATACGAGTCAACAAAGACGTGTACTTTTTGAACTTTTCCATGGAAACGCTACCATTCACGACTGGTGTTTTCCATTGATTTTATCGATATGCACGGTTTGCGGGCCCAAAAAACATTGAATCGCTACAATCTCTACAGACAAGCATGGGGAAAAGTAGGTTTTGGATGTACTCATGGGCTACAATTTTGCTGTCTTCGAACATACACGCTCTTTATTTCTATTTAGACGAGGGAGGAGAAAAGTGTTTCCTTCAAGAATTAGCCGATGAAACACTTCTAGTCGGTATGAAATCATTTATATTCTTATTGGTTCTTTACTTACTAACTGAAATGTATCATTGAATGTAAACACGCAATACATGGTTGTAGTCACACACGCAAATATTAAAGAAAATAAATGAGCTCTATATATAAAACAGTTCCGTAACTGACTGACTCACTGACATACAACGCACAGACCAAACCGCTGGACCTAAAGAGCTGACATTTTGCTTGGCGATTCTTTTTATACTGTAGGGGTGCACTAAGAAAGATTTTTGAAAAATTCTTCTTAGATTTTTTAAAATTAAATTTTTAAGCTGTGTTTGTAACTTTTTTAAAGTTTGCATTTAGAATAATAATTTGAGGGTTATAAAATTTATATCACGAGAAAGATCCTAAAAATTCCTTTAAAATGAAATCTTTTTCGAATCTTTACCTCCATTTTCTGATGTTTAGTGAGTTTTTAAAGATTAATTTTTAGAATTTAATTTATTAAATGCTGATCACGGGATTTCTTTTTCTGGTACTTTAAATAAATTTATCGCCACGTGCATAACAACGAAATAGACAAAAGAATATTTTTTTTTCTAGCTAATGCGGCAGACGATTGGACATTATCCAAAAAAATATTAAAATACAGTAAAAGATATATTCCTCAAACTATACTATATTAATTGTACTATATTCTTTAGTATGTCCTATTAGATTTAATTTGAATATTTTCCTCTACATTATTTTGTCTATAAAAATATTCCTTACGATTTTTTTTATAAATATATATATATATATATATATATATATATATATATATATATATATATATATATATATATATATACATATTTTTTTTTACATCAACTGTATACATTGATCGTCGTATTTATTATAAATAAATATATATATATATATATATATATATATATATATATATATATATATATATATATATATATATATATATATATATATATATATATATATATATATATATATATATATATTTGGCATTAATTGAATGCATTGACCGTTGTATTTAATTTGAATGTACTCCGTAGCAAAGTGCAGGTTTTCAGCTAATATATATATATATATATATACACATATATATCAACTATCACAAAATATTAAGAGTTGGAGTTGTTATACATGTATGTAGTCAATAAATGTGTGTCCTTGTTTAAAAAGGTGTCTTTTACTAGTCACAATCTACAGAACCCATATATATATATATATATATATATATATATATATATATATAAAGTAGGATGAATACTTTGAAAAAATTACCAAGCAGTTGAGGATACATGAAATCGATAGTGAACAACCTCAGAAAAATATGTCGTGAAATGCTGGAAGCAGTTGGTCCCTACATCAGGTTTGCAAATGAGCCATGATAAATCAAGACTTAACTAATTATCACAATGTTATTACTTAATTTGATTGCATGCTAAGCATTTTATTCATCATTTGGAAGGCAGAGAAAAAAGAAACCTTAGATGCTTTATGAGAATGTTTCATGGTGTATATGTGTGTCAAAAATATGATATTGGAAAGATAAAAAAAAAAATCTACGATTTTTCTGTGGGTACATACACGAATACAGTTTCCCACTCGTCACATCTTCTGAAATGTCGGAGGATCTTAACACGTTGTAAATTAAGGTAAGGTATAAAAGACCTCTCTCTCCCAAATGCATATACTGTGATAATGTTATATTTGATGTTTCCAGCGTATTACAGATGCACTGCTACCAGTGTGAAAGGTGCTATGCGTGATCTGAACGAGGAAGAACGTGGAATGATGGTTGAGATTCAAGATCCCTACAAAAAAACTGTTCTTTCGAGAATGTATCGACGGGTTGGACGGTTTAGTTACAAATCACACGACCCGGGAGTGCACACCATATGTCTCCACACCAAAACAGCACATTCTTCGAAAGGAAAAATAGTAAGTTTCAACGCACCTAGTTAAATTCTCCCAGTGAAATATTTAAATCTGATCATTGACTTATTTCTTAAATCTCACAAACTTCATTTTAAGGGAAGTAATAATGGACCCATTGCGTTTTTTTTTCCACGTATGCTTTTTTATCCATGTGACTTATCGCTTAGTGGTCCATGGTTGAGGGAAAATTCTGAGCTCCTCCTACTATAATGGGTGTAATGGTTACTTTCCTAACCCCTTGCGCACCATGACGTACATACGTACGTCATGAAATTCTCGTGACCCAATACCATGACGTACATATGTACGTCATTATTCTATTTCAGCCCATTCACTGTTGATGAGATTTCAGATATAGTTATTCAGAGCTATGAGCTCGGGATTCTGTGAACGGCAACAAAGTGGCGCTCACGGTTACGGTTATAGGTACAGAAACTCGAAATTTTCGAATGGCAACGCCCACTTTTTCCCGTTGTAAAATACTCAGCGCATGCGCAAACCCTAAAGAGCGTTGGAACGGTACTTGTATCACAAAAAACGGACGCATTATGCACGCAGAAAAACAGCTCTGTGAACGGCCAACAAAAACACGATCGGGACACATGGAGGAAATTTGCATATGACAGAGGCAAGACACCAATCACCGATGACAACACAGATCGGACAAAAGAAAACTTTTATTTGAATTACATATTTTCCACGTATGTGCCATCACAGGCCGTTCGCAGAGCTGTTTTTTGTGCTTGCATAACGCGTCCGTTTTTTTTGTGATACACGTACCGTTCCAACGCTCTTTAAGGTTTTCGCATGCGCTGAACATTTTGCGATGAGAAAAAGTGGGCATTGCCATTCGAAAATTTCAAGTTTCTGTACCTATAACTGTAACCTTGAGCGCCACTTTGTTGCCTTTCACAGAATTCCGAGCTCATAGCTCTGAATAACTATATCTGAAATCTCATCTCGATCGGTTGAACGGAACAGACGCTAGAGGTCCATATATCGGCAAAGTTTTTTTATGACCACCCTGTATTACAAAGTTTCATTTTGGCAAAGAAGCCATAGTTTAAAAAAAAAAATTTTTTTTTAATTCTATTTATTTTTTAGGCACGATGTCTCTTATCGCATAGTATGCTATCGTAAAGTCACTTATCGGATCGAAATTCTTGGTTGTAGGAAATTTTAAACTAAAGTAATACGTTTATCAAGTCTCTGAAATTTATAACGTCCTAAAACATTCTAACTCCGCTTACCACAGTGAACCCATTATTTCTCTAGATTTATCTGCTACCTTTCAGTTTACTACAGAAAAAATAATAAATGCATGTAAATTTGAGGAATTTTTATGGGTTAGGAAAATAAGCTTCTATTCTTTCTCGTAATGTAGAAAATTGATATTGACATACAAGTTGGAGAACATGCTAGGAACCGTTCCGCGCACACGCCTGTAACGGATATTGAAGCACGATATCAGCAACTGGTAGAAAAGGCTACAGAAATCAACAAAGAAGCGGATTATCTCAGAGTAAGAAAAATAAATCTCTTAAGCACCTTTTTGTAATTCCCCTGTTATTTACTTCTTCTGCATCATTAAAGTTGTGTAATCATTGTTCAGTTTCAGTTCAGTTACCGTTCATTATGTCAGGGTTTCCCAAACTATGTTCCGCGAAACACTGATGTTCCACGGAAAAATTAATAGGTGTTCCTCGAAAACGTGGAATTGTTCTATATCCTGCAACGGCTTCAAGAAATTCAAACATGCTTGACGGAATGCTCTAAAATGTCTAAAAAATTAAATGCTAAATAAATGTTTTTTTTCTCATTTTTTCTCATTTTATTAATTATGTGTCATTACATCTCATCTATACTTATATATAAAGAGAGAGCGATTTTGTACGTGGAGGGTAATCTCCAGAACCACTGCACCTATTTGAAAAATTCTTTCACTGTTTGAAAGGTACATTATTCCAGATGGACATAGGCTATATATTATGTATATCTGATCAGTAGAAATAAAGTTAGGGGCGTAGTCAAGTAATCCCAACAATCTCCATTGTTACGGCTACTGTCCTCAACCGCTTTTTGTGCCGAAGTCTTCAACGATCCTTAACGTGGTGCTATCGCGGTGGGCTTCTGTTCTCACGATAGTGGTTCGAACCTAGCCGCTCTCCGGCACGCCTTTTTCTTTTAAAAAATTAATTTTAATTATTTACTAACGTAATATTGATTTGAATATTATTTTAAGAATATTATTTTTTAAAAAATTGAATATTTAAAAAAACATTCTTTACTTAAAATCCTTTTTTTATTTTTGTATTTTTATTTCATCTCTTAACCTCTTTCTATTATCTATCTATACTTTATATATAAAGAGAGAGCGATTTGTGTACGTGGAGGGTAATCTCCAGAATCACTGCACCTATTTGAAAAATTCTTTCACTGTTTGAAAGGTACATTATTCCAGATGGACATAGGCTATATATTATGTATATCTGATCAGTAGAAATAAAGTTAGGGGCTTAATCCTAACAATCTCCATTGTTACCGCTACTGTCCTCTACCGCTTTTTGTGCCGAAGTCTTCAACGATCCTTATCGTTGTGCTATCGCGGTGGGCTTCTGTTCTGACGATAGTGGTTCGAACCTAGCCGTTCTCCGGCACGCCTTTTTCTTTTAAAAAATTAACTTTAATTATTTACTAACGTAATATTAATTTGAATATTATTTTTGGAATATTATTTGAAAAAAATTTTAATATTATTTAAAAAAAACATTCTTTACTTAAAATCCTTTTTTTATTTTTTATTTTTATTTCATCTCTTAACCTCTTTCTATTATATATCTATACTTATATATAAAGAGAGCGATTTTGTACGTGGAGGGTAATCTCCAGAACATATATATATATATATCCTTCGGATATATGCTATCTCACCCCGTAAGGAAAAGGTTTAATATTTTTAAGATTCAAGGAGAGGAGGTATTGATAAATACAAAAATGATTTTTGAAACCGCCAACGTTAAAGGGTTAATTGAAGAAAACTACATTTGGAACTACACTTTTTATTGAACATTTAAGGTAAAAAAAGATTTACAATTTATTGGCTATCAACTGGAAATTTATTTGTATAATATTTTGTTCAACCCGGACAAAGTCGGGACAGGCCGCTAGTACAAAATAAACAAGGTGTTCAGTTAAAATTTCGAGATTTACGAAGTGTCTCATCGCAGGGTAAGTTTGGGAAACCCTGCATTATGTTATTATTACTCTCGAGTAGTTCTATTCTTAGAACTCAGAAACTCGCTTCTTAGTGTTTATGCTAATGAGACGCGATGCATACCAAGTTTTTCTGTCAAAATTTCGTGACACGACCAGATGCTGATCCCGACTTCTGCAACCTCCCGCACAGTTAAACGACGATTTCTACGAATCACAGATCGAACAGCATCAATGCTTTCATATTATGCTGGCGTCGAGGGTCGTCCCGATCTTGGATCTTCGGCAATGGATTACCTGATCGATTTGAAACGCGTAAACCACTCTTAACATTGCGTAAGGCTCGTACAGTCCTCCTTATGGGCCTGCTGAAGCAATGCCCGCGTTTCAGAAAAAGATTTACCGATGTTAAAACAAAATTTAGTATCACAACGTTACTCCACAAAGTCCTTCATCTTCACTTTCTCACTACTTCACAGAGCGCTGCCTGCACGTGTTTACTGGACCGGCTCTAATTCGATAACTGGTCAAACTACCGCAATGCGGCAGGCCTCGTTTTGTTTCCAAAGAATGCCGCTAGGTGTAGCATGGCGCGCAAGCTCAAACTGTACAACGTTCGAACGCAATTTCAAAAGTTCGGTTATTTTTTGAACAGACGTCGTATGTATATATGTAATATAAAAATAATTTTTATGTTAATAATCTGACTTCTCCATGTTCCTGTAAAACATAATTTATTCGATTTCTAAAGACAATGTAATGTTATGCTGATTGAAGGGCCCGTAACACATTCATGTTAGATATATTTAATGTTTAAGTAATGATTATGTATGGTTTAAAAGTTTTGAAAAGTGCTGTAAATAATGAAGGTATGTGCACGTCAATATAAAATCATGTAAACTGGTGACGTAGGTTTTAGGTTTGGTTGACTGGTTTAAGTTTTAAACTTTAGAATAGTAAAAGATAATTGTATTTATCCCTCTTTTGTCCCGTAAAATTCTCCGTTCTTTAGTTAAACCCTATCTTGCTGTTGCTATGTGAAACTGGATACGTCCTGGCTGAGCCATTTTTCGAACAGACCCGAGGTGCGGAAACGCATCTTTTTCGCAGGAGATCGGAATTTGGGGGTGGCAAGTTGATTACACCTACGCGGAGGGTTACCTCGGTCAGCGGCGCAGTTCACAGCGAATCATTTGGAATGTAATAAAAAGCGGACCGAAATCAAGATTTACCACAGAAAAAAATAATGTGACTGACAACAGCAGTATTGGTAAAAGAGGCTTCCAGTTTTAACGTGTGTCGTACCCACGGGCCTCGGCGCGCACAGGAACTCCTTTTCGTCGCCCGGCTTCGCGCGTAGAGGTTTCTTGGAGAAAAAAAAGTTTTTCCGTGGGAGTTGACTCTTCTCGAGGAGACACTCTCCCTGCGGTCTTCACCTTTGTCTGTTGCCACTTCTTGCGCCTCCCCGTCTCTGATGATGCACGCCTAGTTCTGGTCCCTCGGAAGAGATGAACCTTTCGCCGTACTTCAATGAAGGCCTGGAGGCTTTGTAAAATGAAAAAGTGTATGTATAATTATTTAACGTCAGTTTGTTGGAAAAATTTGTAAAAATGAAAGAGGCAAGGTAGCACTATGTAAATTCAATTGGAGGTATTATGTGTCAAGTTTACGGGTACAAACCTGAAAATTCCTAAAGCTTTGTAGAGATGATTATTGTATTTGTTAGGTTTAACTTAAATGAACTTTTCTTGCCTCTGAATCTTGATTCATGTTTGTTGAGTTGTTTTTTTATTTGACTATCACCATCTATTCCTTTTTAGCTAGCTGATTACTTTGATTAAAATATCTATACGATCACTCTCCTTTACACTATGTGTAGAGTTGGTTAGCCTTCTTAGAAAATTGAATTACAACAATGGGGTCTAACCATTATAAACGTTATAACAGTAATTCTCATAAAGACTGCAGTACTTAATCCCTTCGTTCCCCTGTAGACAGAGAAAGATCCTTATAGACTTAGGACAACCTCTGTCTAGGGAGACTGAGCCGATAAGAATCATTGGACACGCCCTAGTCCATGACGTAACATAACGTCTTAAGGAATAACCTTTGCATCACCTCTTCTGTATTTTCCCGATATAAAAATGAGAACACGGCGAAAGCGTTGGCCTAGGAAACTCAGTTAAACATCTAGTCCTATGGTCCTATGGTCTAAAGCCGCGCCTTTTTTCTGATATTGTTTGTTACATTTCATATGTCACTCAGTCTAGCTCACTTCCTATGGAGAACTGCGTAATAAACGACAAATAAAACTATATTGACTAACTCGCCTGTTTACTGCGTCCCAATAACTAACTCTTTTCCAGCTGTTCCTGTATCTGATTTTTCAGCTCTTTCTACAAGACATGATATGTCATATATATATATATATATATATATATCAGTGTTTTTCACTTTTTTGGTATATTTCAGTGGTTTATAGAAATATTGTAAAACTTAATTCAGAACACAAGTAAGTGTCACAGCAGTCTATAGTATAAAAACAACTAAAATATATTGAGTCGAATGGAGTGTAGGGTCTCTGGCGTAAGCACTCAATTGTACTAAAAATGTATAAAAAAAATTCCCTCTATTTTAAAATGTTATAAAATTTTTACCAAAAATTACATTTGTTTTCCTGATTTTATATCCCATTTGAACTAAAATTATATGTATTTAATCATTACTGTATATATTTGAAAAAAAAGTGCTCCGAACGTAGACAAATACCCCCTAAACGTTGGTTGAAGCCTCCTGCGATTTTGTTGATCTCAGGTAGGTTTAAATTAATTTTAATCTAGAAAAGCGTCTTTCTTGAATGATGAGAAATAATTAATTAACCTGAAACTTGAGAACCCGTGGCTTAAATATTAACGAAACACGTTTTATTATGTTATGACTCGGACCCAGCGAATTCTAATACTGGGAATATACATTCGCGAAACAGAGAGCGAAGTGTAGGGGAAAGCAGTGATTTATTGGTCCCCTCGCCGAGAGGAGGTTTTATGGCGTCCCTCGTCCATTTGATGATTCTTCCTCAGACCGCTCCGGAGAGCGGTTTTAAGACGAATGGACTAATCGACACCAAAATCTGTCAAGAGGCAACGGGGGAAGCTTATTCGCGTATGTGTAGTTGTAGCTTTACGAATATGTGCCTATTGTGCGCCATTTTTTCTACAGAAGACATACTCAGAGTTTTAGCATTTTAAAGTTTATTTTGAACTCTTTCTTTACTTTAGCTTGAATATTAGTGATTCTGAACTTCTTTCTATTTTATCGTCTGTAAGTGATATTTAATAAATGAACTAAATTCTATCCCGCAGTATAGAGAAGAGATGTTTCGAGAAACTACCGAAACCATCAGTCGTCGAGTCCTGCTTTGGATGATAGGAGAAACGGCTTTGGTCGTCGTCATAGCAATCTGGCAGATGGAAAATTTGAGAAAATTCTTCGAATCCAAGAAATTGGTATAACATGAGGAAGTTTTAATAAAATGAAAACAGACCACTTCAGAGGTGTAAGTGACGCATAAACGTTATTGACAAGATTTCGACAATAAGGGCCTGTTCACATAGGAGCCTGGTAGCGGACGCGTAAAAGGAAAGACGGCGCTGAGACGGAAATAAACCAATCATAGGCGTTAAAAATATCGTTGCTAATCGTTTGGAGATTTTTCATTGGTTAAATGTATTTCAAAACTTTAACGCTTCCGCTACCAGACTCCTATGTGAAAAGGCCCTAAGAGCCTGTTCGTATAGAATCCGTCAGCGTTACTCGTATTGAAATATATTTAACCAATTACAAACCTCCAAACGATTATCCACGAAATTCTTAAGGCCTGTGATTGGTTTAAAATATGTCAATACGAGTAACGCTGACGGATTCTATGGGAACAGGCCCTTGGATAAAATCCAGCAAAGGATTTAATAAATATGTCTTTTTTGTATCCACTGCTCGAAATTCCTTTACGAATGACTCTCTAACGGCCTGTTCACATAGGAGTCCGGTAGCGGAGCGTTAAAGTATTAAAATATATTTAACCAATGACAAACCTCCAAACGATTAGCAACGAAATTTTTAACGCCTATGATTGGATTATTTTCGTCTCAACGTCATCTTCCTTTAACGCTCCGCTACCGGACTCCTATGTGAACAGACCCTAACTCAGTGGTGCGCAAGCTTTGGTCAACCGCGACCCATCTTTTTTAAATGAAAAATCACACGATCCCAATGAAAATTTATTGGTAACAGCAATTTAAAATTAAAGAAAAATTAGGAAAATATTATCCACAGTACAGTATAACTAAATTTTGGTTTGCAGAAAACAACAACAACAAAAATATGCCTTCCTTACCATCTACTCCTGTTTTTTGCCAAATCTCATGTGACTAAAACTTAAATATTAATATGCATTGGTAATTCATTTAGGTTAAAAATTTGCAAAAATTAAAATTAAGAAAATACTTCATTATAAAACTAGAAAAAAATCAATGAGAAGGGTGGACCTGGACCTCGGATAGTAATTGTTCAATATTTGGTGAAAATTTTGAAAATGCCACTCTCTTATCGTCGTTATTTGGTTTTTAGAGCTACTCATTTTGAAAACTCAGTCTCGCACATATAGATAAAAGCGAATGGAAGCATTGTGGCCTCGTAAGACTGACTGCTTGGCACCTTATTTAACAATATCATATATTTTTAACAAATAAAAAATATAAACAAAAATATTAAAGATATGTAAATATAGAAAGTTTAAAGCATGTTTTTTAGTTAAATAATCTATATATATAAAACAGTTCCATAACTGACTGACGCACTGACTGACTGACATACAACGCACAAACCAAACCGCTGGACCTAAAGGGCTGACACTTTGCATGGCGATTCTTCTTATGGTGTAGGGGTGCACTATGAAAGGTTTTTGAAAAATTCTTCTTAGATTTTTTTTAAATTAAATTTTTAAGCTGTTTTTGTAACTTTTTTTTAAGTTTGCATTTAAAATAATAATTTGAGGATTATAAAATTTATATCACGAGAAAGATCTTAAAAATTCCTTTAAAATGAAATCTTTTTCGAATCTTTAACGAATTTTTCTCGATTTTCTGATTTTTGGTGAATTTTTAAAGATTCATTTTTAGAATTTAATTTATTAAATGCCGATCACGTGGTTTCTTTTTCTGGTACTTTAAATAAATTTATCGTCACGTGCATAACAACTAAATAGACAAAAAAATTTTTTTTTTCTTTCTAATGTAGCAGACGATTGGATATTATCAAAAAAAAAAATAAATATCCCTTACGATTTATATATATATATATATATATGAATAAGATGAAAGAGAAAACCAGTAATAGCTCTAAAGCTACTTGAAGCCAGGAACATCCAACATGTAAAGAAAAGTATGAATAAGGTTTTTGACAGCATTTCTTCATCAGCGGTGTCAATACTGTCTAAAAACCAATGGATTGTTTCTGATGAGTATGATCTATAAAATAAACACACTCAGACACCGTACAATCCATTATTAACAGAAGAATTGATTAATAAATGAATTAAGTTTGATTAAAAGTACTTAACCAAAGAACACCAAGCCTGGCGCTAGTCAGAGTGGAAGTTAAGAACTTGTAACCGCAAGATGACTGACGTCATAAAACTTGCAACCATTGAGGAAGTGGATTCTCAGTTACAGACTTACTTAGGTTACCGTATTTTAGGACTATTATTCCCTTAATTATTTAGTTTTTATTATTATTACTACTATGAGTTAATTTTATTATTATTTTTTTATTTTTCTTATGATTTTTATTTTTATTAGTTATTTTTTCTATTTTAACCTATTGTTATGTTTAACATATTAATGCAACAGAACAAACTATTCATTAAAACAATAACAACCAATAATGTTTTTGGATAGACTTACTGGGTAATTATTCCGAGTTAGCACAGCTTTCAAGTCGATAATATGCTTAATCCTATTGTCTTTAGAACATAGCCTATTTATACGAACTAACTGATTTACAATAATGTTATTAAAAACAGATTTATGTAAACAGGTTAGATAATTTTGAAATTTAACAATATTAAAATTATAGTCAGATCTTCTGTCATATAAGTCAAAAGTAAATTTACTGTGAGTACTTAATTTAATGTTAATATCTAAAAAGTTTACATTAATATTATCATGGCTACTTTTAATTAGTTCCAGATTAGGAGGGTAAAAATTTAAGTCTATAGGGTTATTACTTTTATTAATTACTATTATATCATCTATATATCTAAATATATTGTAGTTGCTATTTTCTATATTATTAATTTCAAAATAATATAAGTATAAATTAGCTAGCATACTTGAAGCATTACAACCTTGTGGTACACCTTTGGACTGTAAGTATATACTATTATTATGAACTATGTAATTATGTTTAGTTACTAATTCTAGGAGCCTATTGAAACGATTTAGTTTAATTTCGTTGCTTAAGTATTGAATATTATTTTGTACTAACATTATGATTATTCTATTTAAATCAATTATATCAATATTATTAAATAGATCTTTAAAATCATAAGTTACTATATATTTACAGTTATTTAATGTTTGTAGTTTTCTAATTAGACTATAGCTATTATCAATTATACCACAACCACCAGATGTTATATTTTTATAGATTAATTTAAGGTACTTTAATAATAATTTACTTGCTTTTGTACCATAAGTGTTGTGACCACAGGCTACTGCTCTAAAAGCAATAGGTGTTTTATGAAATTTAGGAACTAAAGTAATATAAGGAAAAAGATAATTGTTAGATGAAATACCATATATATATATATATATATATATATATATATATATATATATATATATATATATATTACATCAATTGTATACATTGATCGTCGTATTTATTATAAATATATATATTTATTTTTTTTGGCATTAATTGCATACATTGACCGTTGTATTTAATTTGAATGTACTCCGTAGCGAAGCGCGGGTTTTCAGCTAGTTCAGTATATAAATTTACTTCATACAATCCTCGACCTCACCTATTTTTATCCCGACCCCTCTATGGGTCGCGACCCACAGTTTGCGCATCACTGCTCTAAGGGCCTGTTCACATAGCAGTCAGTTCGCGTAAGCGTTAAATTTTAACCAATCATATAGTTGAGCGCTATGACATCATCCGTTGACTCACGAACCATCATCTGTGAACAACACTCCGTTGACATTTTACGCTTACGCTAACGGACTGCTATGTGAACAGGCCTTTTCTGATATATTCTTTGAGATTTCAACATAAAAACAGGTTTAAGCTTCCCCAACCCGCAATGCCATGAAATCTCTTTGGGCCAGGCAACATAGGCCAAAAAAGGGGGTGTAGACGAAATAATTCTCGGAAAGCTGGAAACGGTTTTAATCTCTTCATTTGCATGTAAAAAGAGTTTATTGAAGTTTGCACCAATTTTCTGCTCTATGAGGGGTGTCCCAAGAACTTCGAATTTTTCGGACTTTTTACAGTTTTTCACTAATAACTCCTAAGCGATGCATTTCTAGGAAAATGTTACCAATTAATAAATTGAAGTGCATAAAATTCTGCGTCGAATGAGCACCATATATTGAAATTACGTGAAGTTGTTAGGAAGATATGCGAGTTCAAAGAACGACAATTTTTTCTCATTTTTCTAAAAAATCGTGTTTTAGATTTTTAAACCTTATTTTCACAATGTAAAATGTATAATATGAAATACATAATACATTTGGATATCATAAAGTATCAAATCTTGTGCCCGACCGTATATGCGAACACCGGTTCAACAATTTTCAACAAAACGTCGTCTATTTGTCATTCCTGCTGGCGAACCAAAAACCAACATCCCCCAAGGGACAGAATGAGTGTCGCCAAAAAGACAGGTGAAATCTTCTCCCCCCCCCCCCCTGCTCCTCCCTTGCTATACCCAAGTCGCAGTTTGAAAACCTATTCAGTTTTGCGCCTGTTCCTCACCAAGAAGTATCTTGTGCACCATTTTTTTTTCCTCCGTAAAGTTCAACAAATTTTCAAGTTTTAGTTATCCCCGCATTTCAGTGTACATGGAAATGACGTTTTGTGAAGAGTATGGCAGATTCACAGTGTTTCTTCTGTGGTGATAGTTTACAAAGTCACGTGACGACAGTGAAAGGAAAAGGTATCCTAACTTTCATTGACAGCAGTAAAAAAAAACAAAGGATAGGAAACACGCTTTCTTGAAGGATAAGACTTCGGTAACTGTTCATGACAAATACAGAAAAATCTCAAACAAGCAGTCATACATTGATGCTGCACTAGCTGAGCAGTCTTCTGGTCCTAACACCTCTAGAAGGTCGAATGAACCGTTGTTTGATTTCAAGAGACACTGTTTGTTTTGTGGAAAAGATGCTTCCGATGAATTCATAAAACTTAAAATAAATAAATAAATAAATAAATAAATAAACCAATCACGACGAGAAAAGTTCATGAAGTGACCAATCTTGATTTCAAGCAAAATATCATCGATGCAGCTAAAACAATAAGGAAAAATGAGGAATGGAATAACGCTGTTCTTTTTCGAATTCAAACTGAGACTGATCTTGTTGCATCTGAAGGAAGGTATCATGGATCATGCTGTAAAGATTATTTCGGAGGATGGGTACAATCAAGAAATAAGCGAGGCCGCCCAGAGGATGAAGAAGTGACGGCTGCAGTGGATTACATATGCAGTTACCTTGAAGAAAATGAAGACCAATGTCAGTTTGTATTGAGTGATATTCTCAAGGATTACAGTAGACCAATCCCAACAACCCCCATTCTGAAACAAAGACTGGAGAGTGTTTATGGAGACGACATAATAGTTACAATTGGTAAGAACAGATTCAGTCCCAGTAAAATATGCTTCAGGAACACAGGTTACACGATCCTGACTGAGAAATGGTACGAGTCGAAGTTGGCTGATAAAGAGGAGAATTTGCATTTCATAAAAAAAAAACAGAATCCAAACTCAGAAATTACTTTACATATGAAATGACATCTTGCCCACCATCTTTATTTGATGAACAAGGAATGATGAGAAAATCACGTAAATCCGTTTACTATGATTTGTTTGGGCCGGTGGACACTCCGTCAAACATCAGAAGTACTCTCTATGTGATTGATGGCGGGTTTCTACTTCACCGAGTACCGTGGTAGTTGAGAGAAAAGTTCTCTTCAGTTCTCAACAAATATGTGGAGTAAGTAAAAATATACTTCGGGGCGCGATCAGTCATAGTATTTGATGGCTATCCAGAAGACCCTACAGAGAAGGGAATAAAATCAGCAGAACGCCTTAGGAGGAACAAGTATATTGCAGCAAACGTTGAATTCGATGATACAATGTTACTAACAATGTCAAAAGAAAAATTTCTCTCGAATGAAGGGAACAAAAAACGACTCATCTCAATGCTAATTCAAAAATTTGCTGATGAAAACATCGCTGTCGAACAGGCTGCAGAGGATGCCGACATAACCATTGTCAGAATGGCTGTAGAAAATTCTACATTCTCTGAATGTCTGATTGTGGTAGGAGAAGACAGATCTTCTAGTAATTCTTATTGCATTAGCTCCTAATAGCGATCGGTTGTTTTCGATGAAGCCTGGAAAAGGAAAGTCCGAGACCGTCTTCTATTCCCCGACACACTTCAAAATGTCAAACAAAGTTAAAGAAAATATATTATTTCTTCACGCTTTCAGCGGATGCGATTCAACATCTGCCATTTTCAGACAGGGGAAGATGAAGTTGACAAAGATGCGGAGGTACAAAGGACTGTGGAGATATTTAAAAACCGTGATGCGACTGCAGATGAAGTCGGTGCTGCCAGCGAAAAAGTAATTGCTGCTTTGTATGCCGGATCGTTTCTTCAATCTTCTCCTCTGAATGAAACACGCTTTAAACTGTTCACCAAATCCTTAGTACAGAATACTTTCAACTTGGCTACTCTTCCTCCTACTGAAGAAGCTGCTCGATTGCACGCAATGAGGGCTTTCCTACAAATTAATTTGTGGAATGGTCATTTGATGGACCCAGTTCAGTGGGAATGGAAGGTTACTAAGCATGGGCTACTCCCACTACCATCAACAGCCGAACAAGCCCCGCAGGAACTGATTAATAATACTGCCTGCAAATGTTCGAAAGGGTGACTAAATACTTGTGGTTGTAGGAAGCAAGGGACGAAATGTTCCCCAATATGCTATAATTGCAGAGGAGCGTCCTGCACCAATACACCAGATGAAATTGATGACGAATCAAACTTGAACGACAGCGAGGATAAGCTACCTAAAATGATGACGAATTCGAAGACATGGATGACGTGGACCTTCAATCGGACCAATTGCTCTAGTCAACTTCTACTTCCAAACGCAGCAAATTCAATTAAACTTGTATTTTTATTATTTAAAATTTTTATTTTGTCAGTCACCTACACATCAAAACTTACAAGTTTTTTGTACTTTAAGTCATTTTTTTACGTTTTCATTACAGAAATATTTGCATCATAATGTGCATTTTTCATTTCAAATCCTTAGATTCCCCAAAACTGGTTCTTGGTTCGCCAGCAGGAATAAAAAGGAAAAGACACTTTGTTGAAAATTGTTGTACCTGTGTTAGTATATACGGTCAGCACAAGATTTGTATGATATCCAAATGTATTACTTATTTCATATAATACATTTTACATTGCGAAAATAAGGTTTAAAAATCCAAAACACGATTTTTTTGAAAAATCAGAAAAAATCGTCGTTCTTTGAACTTGCATATCTTCATAACAACTTCACGTAATTTCAATATATGGGGCTCATTCGACGTAGAATTTCGTGTACTTCAATTTATAAACTAGCAACATTTTCCTAGAAATGCATCGTTTAGGAGTTATTAGTGAACAATTGTAAAAAGTCCGAAAATTTCGAGGTTTTTGGGACACCCCTCATAGAGCACAAGCAGAAAATTGGTGCAAACTTCAATAAACTCTTTTTTACATGCAAATGAAGAGATTAAAACCGTTTCCAACTTTCCGAGAATTATTTCGTCTACAAACCCTATGTTACCTGGCCTACTTCTGTTACTTATACTTTATTGTAACTTACAATGAAATCCCACCCTGTAAAAGATCTACGGTAAAGCAGCATTAACCATTTACCATGAACCATGATTCAGAATGTCATCTAGTGATTGCAATACCGGACCAAAAATACAATACCGGTATTCGGTACTTTTGCAAGCGTTATACTGGGATACCGCTATTAATACCGGAATTTGGAATTTTTCAAAAAAGATACAAAAGCACAGTTGTTTCGTTGCCATATTAATTAATTTCTAAAAAAATGCATAAACTATAAAAATATAAACAATTTTGTTATGTACAAATGTAAAATACAGGAGCAAGTGTTATAATCAAATATTATTAATAATAGCTGTAAAATAATAATTTATAACAACATTAGAAGCAAAAAAAATAAATAAAAAATAAATCACTATAATATTACAATACAATGAAGTAACAAAAAATTTAATATTAATATTAAAACTAGGGGCTTCGCCCCCTAGACTCGCTACGCTCACTTTTCGTACGGGGCCTACGGCCCCTAATAAGGCTTACTCGTAAAAAGGCTTAATAAGGCTTAAAAGGGAATATTTTACTTTTAGTTTCTTTTAAATTATTTTTACATCTTTCCTCTATTAGGGCTAATAGCGAGATACATAGGGGTGATTCTCGGGCAATGTAACAGCTTCTATCCATTTACTGTTGTCACCCTTATACGAAGGGCTTTTCATCACTGTTGAATTATCAGCTTTAAAATTCAATTAAAAATCTAAAATTTAAGATATAGACTTGAAATGAGGTTTATATGAATAAGAAAGCTTTCAGCTTCCAGATGATGTAAATATTTTCTTTGTAAGATAAAAACTCGAGGAGCATCGATATTACATCCACATAGGGGACGATAGTTCTTGAAAAACTGTGTTTCATTTTTTGATAACATTATTAGTCTGTTTTAAAATATTTTTAAACAAATGAGGTCTAGTTTGAAAGAGAAATGTCGGTAGTCTTAAATTGTAAAAAGATCAAAATTCTACGATAATTTTTTGGCGAGTTATCGTAATCTGGAGATGAAAAAGTCAATATTTTCTCACAAAACATAATATTAATAAAAAAAAACTTAAAGTTCGACGAAGATGAGACATGTCTTACTTTGGTCCCCCCATTTTTCTGCATACATTGGTATCGCTCTGACTCCATACCCCCAGCGGTTTCGGAGGAGATAGCGTGACAAGCTTTTGACAGCGGCGGCAGCGGGAGTTACATTTTTTTTAGAATAGACAGAAATACAATGAAGTAACAAAAAATTTAGTATTATTATTAAGAAGAGTAAATATCACATAAAAGTTTTGTTATGCAGTCTATTATATAATATCTATTATTAAAGGAAAAAAACAACTAATTTATTTTTGAAATGTGGCCGTCAAAAACATAATGTATCTATTAAACTGTCATTAAGCCGGGAATATATTTTTGAAACACATATTACCTGCAATTAAAAATACATGTGGGGTTTGAATGTTCTAAGCAGTTTCTATTTATAGCTACACCCTTTCTAATGCAGGTCTGATTTTCTGACCCTTCTATTCCTTTCCCTTCATTGTTAGTCGTGATTTAACCGTGGTAAACCAACGATTATACTGGATTACAAATACGACAAAAGCAGAAGTTGATGTTCTCCATCAAATGTGCAGCTATTACATGGTATCTCGCATATCACGAAGATGGTCATTCTCATTGTTTTTTAGGTTTTTGGACATAATAGAAATCCATTCGCAAATTGTCCCTAGATCCAATAAACAGTACAGTTTTGAAATAAGGCAAATGTATCTGCATTCTTTGGCCTTCAATTATAAATATATCTCAATATTATCAACATTTTATATCTTGTCATAAAACGCAGAATTATTATTTTCAATTTGAAAAAAAAAAGTTTATTACAAAAGGAATAATCAAGCTTGAAAGAGACGCTGCACTTTGTGCCACGCATGTGTTTTCTAAAATGCTTACTGGTGTTCCAAAAATTAGCGCGCCCGCTGAAGGGTTAAGGATAATTTAGCCAATGTGTCGGCAACTTCATATCCACATCACTTCATATTCTTAATATACTGACACGATATACCTTATTTGATTCTCCAGCTTTTTCTACCGGGTTATGATATAGGTTGGTTGTTTTGGGTTTTATGGCGCAAGGTCCAGATAGGACAAGCTGCGCAAAACACTCGTCAAGAGAAGAATTAATGCGCATAAATTAATAAGTAGACTTATCGAATAACAGAGGGAAAAAAGGTGACAAGAACAAAGAAGGTAAAAACAATGATATGTAGACGGTGATAAAAAGTCATCTATAGCAGGTAATAAAAATAGTCATATAAAATGATGAAGTAACAGTAATATAAATCAATAAAGTGTACATATGGTAAGAGCAATTTTATGCAAAAGTGATAAAAAGTCGAGAGTGAAGCTGATAAAAACCAAGCCTTCTGGGTGGAGAAACCCCCATACAGGTTACAATCAAGTACAAGAAAACACATGAAATGAAAGTATGACAGAAAATAAAATAAAAGAGAAAAGCCGGGCTATGGTATAAGGCAGGGGCGGGTAAATAGCGACCCGCCAAGACAGCCAGAAAAACTGCCAAAAACTCCAAGATAGTCAGAAAAAACTGCCAATATTTAATTTAATTTATATTTATTTATTTTTATGATACAATTTATACCTTTTCTAAAATGCAAAATTAACTAAAAATTGCAATAATTTTAAAAGATACGGCCCTCCGCTAACTTCCACAAAGCGGCCCCCCTAGCCAAAACAATTGCCCACCCCTGGAAGGTAAGGGGATGCTCTCCCATTCGTGATTCTTTTTCAAAAACTACTGCTGTGCCGTTCATTTGGAGAAAATTTATGTACTTTTTACCATGTTTTTATTAACTCGCTTTCTTGTTTGTTTGTTTGTGTGTGTGTGTGTGTGTTTGTCCAGTTCAAATCTTGCAATCGATTTTTAACTAACTTCCCGACTAGCTAGACATTTGAAACTTTTAGAATAGCTCAGAACACGATGACAATGCATTATTTTAATACTTTTAGCCATCTTTAAGCAGAATGGAATTCAATTTCAGTTAATTTTGTTTTGTAGACTGGTGCAGTCATCTGTCGCCCAGGACGGGAACGAAAAGTTAAACGCAAGTTAACTTCCAATTAACTTCATTTTCTTCAAGTTGATGGGATAATTCATCAAAAAAATTTAAAAAAGTATTTATTAATACATAGAATTGTCAAGTTTATATGTTTTAACAGAAAATTTAAAAACATGGTATATAAAAAGTTATTTTTATCTTGTAATTATTACATAATGGCTATTCTAGAGTAACATGTTTTACCTAATGACCAACTTTCATTTTCAATGTATCTAAGTGTAGAATTAGTCCCATTCTCTTTATGAATATAATTAAAGGGGGCGAGCAATAGACCGGCAGTTATAGTGAGATCGGGTTCTGATAACATTTTATGTCTGAGAAGAAATTGAAAGTCTTTATTTATTTATTTTTATTTTTTAACGTCTATGGCTACGAACAGAGAGAGGTTCAGTGGTCAATGAGACATCAGGGGTCCCTTCCACAATGATTGAATATATCAAAAGTACATCGAAATACTCATTGAGTGACATTTTTTTAAAATTAGCAATAGTTGAAACAGATTAAACTTTAAAAAAAGAAACGAATGTTCTTTAACAAAAATCTGCTGGAAGTTATTTTTTAAAATAATAATAGAAATTTTAATTGCATCACGAAAGATTTGGATGTGTTTGTATATGAAATATTTCCACGACGATTTTTACCTCTTGCCAAAAGGGATTCGCCTCGTGTTCTTAGTTATAAAAAGAGCACATCAGTCCACTGCAGTGTTGGAAAAAAATAATAATAATAACAAACCTACGCAAAGAATTTAACTTCCGGTAGAAAATACATTTTTTTTTCTCTCTCTTGTGCTGGCTCAGATGAATGTTCTCTGCAATAAGACAATTGAATACAATCTCCGCAAATTGAATGAAAGCGAAAGGTTAAAAATAGCTCATAAAGCATCCTTCACCGCTCTCGGTTTTAAAAAAAAAAAATATCCCTTACCGACTCGCTAGAATTGCAGCTGAATATTCGGAGAGTTTTGCATCTACACTGATACTTTATGATTTCTAAATACAGTGCACCTGTCCCTGTCCTAGAATCAAGCTTAAAGTTGATGTTTAAAAGATAGCATAGAATGCTTGATGTCCTAGAATCAAGCTTAAAGTTGATGTTTAGTTGATGTTAGCTAATGTTTAAAGCAAGCTCCACGATGTTGTACAACGGATCTCATTAAAAAGTGTCACATTTCTGAATAAACTAGATAAAATAATTACAAGATAAAAAGAACTTTTTATATACCACGTTTTTAAATTTTCTGTTGAATCATATAAACTTGACAATTCTCTCTTAATTGAACAAACCTTCACTTAATTATTCTTTTTCACTTTCTTTTATTTAAATTTAATCACTTTTTAGTCGTTTCCGCTATCCACAGACTTTATAAACTTTAATTTTTATATTTTATTAAAATTTTTCGCACAATATTTTTGTAAACAAACTAAATTCACATGTATTCTGTTTTCAAAATCGTCAAACGCCGTTACGCAAAAGGGCAAGCATTGAATTCGATCGAAGCGCCACCTTGCGGATTTTTTCGGCTAAAAGTATTAAAAGAATGCATTGACATCGTGTTCTGGGCTATTCTAAAAGTTTCAAATGTCTAGCTAGTCGGGAAGTTAGTTAAAAATCGATTGCAAGATTTGTACTGGACAAACAAACACACACACACACACACAAACAAACAAACAAGAAAGCGAGTTAATAAAAACAGGGTAATAATATTTTTGAGAGTAAATTGATTTTTTCAGTTACAACATGTCGTCAAATATAATATCTACACCATTGTGTTTCGTGTCTAGGCCGGATATGGACACGTTAAATCCGTAGACCGGAAAGTTCTTCTATGAGGTCAGTGGGTGGGGAAGGTACGATCCCCAACAGTTGTCGACCCTGGGGGTGCTCGGTCAAAATTGTGGTGGCACCTGGCCAAGTCGCCCTCCGACCCTTGTGGTGCTATTTTAAACCGGAGCCGTACTACTCAGCCCGAAGCCTATATGGACCTGGTCTGGCACTTCCGGCCAGGGGCCATTAGGAACAACAGCATAATTGTGTAGACCAGTGGTTCCCAACCTTTTTCGAGTGCCAACCCCAAAATGGTTACCACACATTCTGCGCCCCTCCTTCTCCCCAATTCATATTTTCCTTAAAAAAGGGTTTCAAGCAGGCCCTGATTTTTCATTAGGCCCAGTAGGCCCGGGCCCCCGAATGTTCGGAGCCCCAAAAAAATTTTTATTTTAAAAGAAAAAAAGAAAAAATTCCTAATTCAATTTTTTTTTTATTTTACCTTTTTTAATAGCAATTTTTTTTATACATCCTTTCAAATTTAATTGATTGATTCATCATGTGTATAGTAACATACATATGTATAGTTCATCATATGTATGTTATAGTAGTGTATATAAGGGATTAATAAGTTTTTCTGGTTGCATTGTATTGGTGTTTTAATGATGACGTTAATATGTTGTATTGCTTTTCGTTATTTGATAATGTTCTAGACTTCTTACGTTTCAAATAGCCAATTCTTGGTAAAATGGTACTTTCACAATGATTCATGATTATATTTTTGTGTGCCAATTTTGGAAATGTTACACCCACATCAGTGTTAGGGGGGCCCCATCACGAGTTGTGCCTATAGTCAAGAATTTTCTAAATCGGGCCCTGGTTTCAAGGCATAATGGATAAATACTAAAATGCATTTTCCAGAATTCTATTCCAACCAAACTTTTAATTTCACAAAAATGAAATTTCTAAGAAATGGAGAACATTAAGAAACGGCCATCCTTCAGTCAAACGTGTGTGAAAGCAAGAACAGAACCTCAAGAAAATAAATGCACCTACCATATTGATTCGCAGTTATATGACAATAAAAATGGAAAAACTCTTACCTAGATAAAATTCCTTCATTTATTCAGTGAAACTATGATAGTTATGCCCAAAGTGACTGCATAGACTGATGAAGAACAAGCATTTGTATACTGTACTTAGGAAGTAACCCCGATTTTCATCTACCACCAAATAAAGACGGTAGATTGCTAACATCATAGCCATACAATTTCCTGGTAAAAAAATATCTGTCACCCTAGTGAAAAGTGTAAAGGTCGATGTTGTGGGCTGTTTCTGAGAGCCTCAAGTTAAGGCGCCACTTAGGACTCTTTTCTGTCTCTCTCATGCAGGCGCGCAGGCGCCAGCCAGACGAGAGAACATTTCCTCGCGAGTTTCAAAAAAAGAGATTCAGATTCGATTTGAAGATTTCAACTAGCTGACCTCTCTCCGGAGTTCGCCTTGCTGAGTCCCCCGAAGGAAGTTCGTGAGATGTCGTTCCGGAAGAGCCGTAACCCACTGGGACTTCTATGTCTTGATTCATAGTCAACTTGTGCTAGGAATGCCCTTCGATCTTTTCTTTTCCTACTCCCTTTATTTCAATTTTCCCTCTCTCTCTTTTTGAGAACTCCGTAGGTTCGTAATTTTTTATTCTAGTTTAATAATTTTAAAATGAGCTCACTTAATTTTAACGCTGACGATAAAAAAGATTATTTTTTTTAATGAGTAGGAATTAATTCACCAGCCACCGGAAATGTATTACTGTAATGAAATTTATTTTATTAATGAAGTGTATGAATGTATTGATTACCTGTATAAAAGATATTTTCGGTTAATATTAATTAATTCCCCGATATGGGAAAAATTAAAACTGAAAAGATGTTTGTTTAATGATAATTTAAAATAAATGATGTGTTTTGCCTCTAAACTAAAGAGTGTAGCGAATGTTTGAGTTTGTCTTTTATTGGTAGGCCAACAAGTCGCGTTTTTTTTTCTTAGCAAAGCTTAAAGAGGGGGTTAGTTATGAGAAATGAATTAAATTATGTGGGTAGGTTTTATGATACGATCACTGGCATTATGTAAAGCAAAATTAAAGCTGAAGCTAATTCTGGGTCAAGAAACTAATTACGAAAAATAAAATCAAATAAAGCACAATACTTTTGATACTTTTAGCCATCTTTAAGCAGGATTGAATTCATTTTCAGTTAATTTTGTTTTTAAGAATGGTGCAGTCATCTATCGACCGGGACGGGAACGAAAAGTTAAACGCAAGTTAACTTCCAATTCCCGAGCTAAACGATTGATTACGCATTTGATACCTCTTTATTTTGCATTTGATCATTTTGTTTCAAGTTGATGGGATAATTCATCAAAAAAATTCTAAAACAGTATTTATTAATACATAGAATTTTCCTGTTTATATGATTTAACAGAAAATTTAAAAACATTGGTATATAAAAAGTTCTTTTTATCTTGTAATTATTGAATCACTAGTCTATAGTGTTTGCTACTGATTTCTTTCAATAAATGAATAAAATCAGCAATTCAGTATTTATTTGAACATGGGTCTGAAATATATTTTAATATTGAAATACCTAAAATTCTAACAAGGGTGCCGCAAATGTCAAAATGTTGGTCTAAGGCCTTGTTCATCTTGCGTCCGTCAGCGTTACTCGCATCGAAATATTTTTAATCAATCTCAGATCTTAACAATGTCGAGGCCAATCGCTTGGAGGTCAGATATATTGTGTACAGAGCCTTCTTTTGTCCTCTTCCACTAACTTGTTTTTTTATCCTAATCTTATTCCAAATTTCCCGTTTTCTAGTATTGAATTTTTTTACTTTTATAATTTCTTGTTTCACCCATTGTTTAAATTCTTCATTATCATTTAAGTTAGCCATGCCACATTGGTTACTCGCACTCGTTCTAGTTAATTACTTGATTTTTCAACTAATTAATTTATTTTTTCTCCCTTAATCATTGTCAACACTATTTGTAACCTTGAGAACGGTAATCTTATGTCACATACTAATCTTGATACTGAGGATAAGGAACTCTTGCTCGCTTGGGCCTCTATAGTCTTATTATGTCAATGTCAATGTCAAGGGCCCGTTTCCATAGAATGCATCAGTGTCAGCGTTACTCGTATTGAAATATATTTAACCAATTACAAACACTCAAACGATTAGCAACTATTAGAAATTGTAAAGGCCTGTGAGTGGTTTAAAATGTGTCAATACGAGTAACGTTGACGGATTCTACGTGAACAGGCCCTAAGATACACTGTATAAAGTTATATATCTTTTTACAATGTTTTTATTAACTCGCTTTCTTGTTTGTTTGTGTGTGTGTTTATCCAGTACAAATCTTGAAATCGATTTTTAACTAACTTCTCGACTAGCTAGACATTTGAAACTTTTAGAATAGCTCAGAACACGATGACAATGCATTATTTTAATACTTTTAGCCATCTTTAAGCAAAATTGAATTCAATTTCAGCTAATTTAAATTTATAGACTGATGCAGCCCTCTACCGGCTGGGACGGGAACGAAAAGTTAAAAGCAATTCATTACGCATTTGATACATCTTTATTACGCATTTGATTATTTTCTTTCAAGTTGATGGTATAATTCATCAAAAAATTTTTTAAAAAGTATTTATTAATACATAGAATTTTCCTGTTTATATGATTCAACAGAAAATTTAAAAACGTGGTATATAAAAAGTTCTTTTTATCTTGCAATTATTCTTATTTTATTTAAGGTATCGTGACCTGACGCCAGATCCAAGTCATTGAATATCACCGGGCTGAAATCACTGGATTGAATATCACTGGGGGGGGTCTCGGAACACCCTCCTCCTTATCCCGGGGCTGCTCGCATCCCTTGAAATTCACACAAACAGGCTGTAGGGGACTCTTAACAAACGCTAGGCGAAGCGACTGCTCAGTTTAGTAGCTCGAACCTCAAACTAAATCCCATGCGACGTCATATGGCTGCACTAAACTCGGAAATCTAGAAGCAAACAGTGCTTTGTTACCATGTTTTTATTAACTTGCTTTCTTGTGTGTTTGTGAAGTACAAATCTTGCAATCGATTTTTAACTAACTTCCCGACTAGCTAGACATTTGAAACTTTTAGAATAGCTCAGAACACGATGACAATGCATTTTTTAAATACTTTTAGCCATCTTTAAGCAGAATTAAATTAATTTTCAGTTATTTTCATTTTGTAGACTGGTGCAGCCATCTATTAGCCGGGACGGGAACGAAAAGTTAAACGCAAGTTAACTTCCCATTAACTTCATTTTCTTTTCAAGTTGATGGGATAATTCATCAAAAATTTTTTTTAAAAGTATTTATTAATACATAGAATTGTCTAGTTTATATGATTCAACAGAAAATTTAAAAACATGGTATATAAAAGGTTCTTTTTATCTTGTAATTATTTACACCTCTGAAATTTAATAAAGCAATTTTTTTTTCATTTGGATTATGAAAATACTGAGTTGAAAGAAAATTAAATCTTGTTTGGCTTTAAGATATGATCGCCCAGAGATTAACATAACATTATGTGACTAATCTTAATATTATTATTACAGTGTCCTTGATTCACGGAATTACTCTTCGAACGTTTCGAGTTTTAGCCATTCAAACAAAGGTTTTATGTAGTTGATTTTTTATTGTTGAGCACCTACACTGCTGGCCATTAAAATTACAACACCAGGAAGGAAAGCAAATAACAAAACTTTACTTATTGTACGTATAGAGCATAGTAGGAAGAAAACATGATTACCTTTGTAGGCTATTTGGGGGTAAACAGGGTCCGAAATTAGTGCACACAGCTGCCGCCTCTGGCAGCTAAAATGGCTCTAAACTGATTAGGCATCGAGTCGAACTGGGCTTGGATGACAGATACGGGCAAGTCATTCCATGCAGCTTCAAGTCTATGCCACACTTCATCCATCGTAGTGGCTGGAGAGTGGGGGCGGCCCAGTCTCTCAGCAACCCATGACCAGATGTTTTCAGTGGTTGAGAGATCTAGAGAACGTGCTGGCCAGGGCAACAGTCGAATACTCTCGAGTGTTGAGGTGGGTCAGGACACGACGGGCAATATGCGGTCTTGCGTTATCTTGTTGAAAGATGACGTCTCCGAGGCCTCGAAGATAGGACACAGCCACCGGCCGTAAGATCTGAGAATTGTAACACTGGCTGTTCAGATTACCGACGACGCGAACAAGAGGTGTTCGTGTCGTGTACTCAATGGCTGCCCACACCATCGCACCAGGTACAGGGCACGTATGACGATATCGAATGCAAGCAGGCCATGCGCGTTCTCCTCGGTGCCTCCAGAGACGGATACGTCCATCATGAAGCTGCACACAGAACCGGGACTCGTCTGAAAAGACGACGTGGTGCCACTCCTGTATCCAGTTTTGTCATTGGGCGCACCACTGTTGCCGCGCGTCTTTATGCTGCAGTGTCAAGGGAATCTGAAATAATGGTCGCCGTGCAGACAGTCCGTGCTGCTCAAGACGTCGTCGCACTGTCCGTGCGGATACTTGTCGTGCTGCAAACAAGCCCATTTTCTGACTCAAGGTCCGTGATGAGGCTGTACGATCCTGCAAGGCCGACCTGACAACATGTCTGTCCTCTCGTGCGTTACTGGCGGGAGTCCGTTGAGATCCTGGATGGCGTTCAGTATGACCCTCCTGAACCCATCGATTCCATATTCGCATGACAGTCGTTGGATAGGCCCCGATATTGCCCCTATCGAATTCTGACACGTGCTGGTAACCGTTTCTCCTTCTCATACGATGCATAAAACGATCTTCTAACAAAAAACCAATATTCAAATGCGATTTCCGAGTGAGGAATCCGCTGCGTAACTTTCCTTTTATACAGAGTTTAAGATGCCGTTTCTCCCTTCTGCGCCGCCGTTCGACTGCGCTTAAATGCTAATCATTTGCATATTCCAACATCTTCTTCCTTCCATGCGAATTAGACGTTTGTATCATCCCGCCTTCATGGTGTTGCAATGTTAATGGCCAGCAGTGTATGTCATTCTTTTCTCCTCCTCCTCTATAAAATTACAGCAACACCTTCCCATACTAGGTTTTAAGCTTTTGACTTATCTTCGACTTCCTGGTTCACTTTCTGAGGACGATGGGTTCGAGTTTCTAAGAGCCTGCAACTTACAAATTAATTTGCTGGAACTAAACAATAAGGCATGGAACAAATATCCGATTTATGGAAAAATGTAATTCCCATTTTTACCATGTTTTTATTAACTTGCTTTCTTGTGTGTTTGTTTGTCTAGTACAAATCTTGCAATCGATTTTTAACTAACTTCCCGACTAGCTAGATATTTGAAACTTTTAGAATAGCTCAAAACACGATGACATTGCATTTTTTTAATGCTTTTAGCCATCTTTAAGGAGAATTAAATTAATTTTAAGTTAATTTTGTTTTGTAGACTGGTGCAGCCATCTATTGGCCGGAAAGGGAACTAGTCAAATGCAACAAGTCAAACAAGTCAAATGCAAGTTAACTTTCAATTAACTTCATTTTCTTTCAAGTTGAAGGGATAATTCATCAAAAAATTTTTAAAAAGTATTTATTAATACATAGAATTTTCAAATTTATATGATTCAACAGAAAATTTAAAAACATGGTATATAAAAAGTCTTTTTATCTTGTAATTATTAAGGTATTCAATATCGCCAGTTATTGTTTTCCTTATGCTGCCGACAAGTTCATAGCCAGATGGAGGATATTCCTCGAAAACTGTTGAAGTTATAGCAAGAGAACTCGCTTGACGGGATGCGCATGTTTACCAAAGTGCTGCTCGAAATCTAACAAAATTTGCGATTCTTTTAAAATTTGTAGAAAATAAAGGTCGGTGCGAGTTCTATTTTCCGATTTTTAATGATATTCTCGTTAACAAACTTTCGATATCACGAGGTATTTTTTGAGTTTGTAAAGTCGAAAGTCTACGGTAAATGGTGGTACTACATTCAATTTCCCTGAATCGTTCAAAGTCATGATACTTTCGCTGTACAAAATAGTTATAAGGTAATAAAATTAATTTTGAAAGTTTAAATATGAAATTCAGCTGATTAACTTAAATATCTTTGTAAGAGTTATACTCTTAAGTTTGTATTTCAATACAGCAACGACAAACAACAGTACCCAGTATTTCTAAGAACTCGGTATCGTTGAACACAGCATGAATGATCCAGGGAGGACTTTATTAACCATCCTCGCCTAGCGCCGCTAGACCAGGAGGGATTAGAAACAACAACACAGCATAAATGAAATATACGACGTTTCGTTAAGATAAGGACATAGACTTGTAATTTAGTTGTACGTATTTTTATTATATTTCAAAGGACATTCACCGTTTAATTTAGACAAAAGATAAATATATGAAGGTTTTTTTTTTCTATTCTATTACTACAAATGTTTAAAAGGTTCGATTGGAATTTATAAAGCAAAAACTGCTTTATCCCTCAAATGTAAAAGCACACCAACACAGTAAACCAAGGCAAGCAAATGGTCTCTAGTCTGCCTTGGCCTACTGTGTCGGCCTTCTTCGATCTGATTCAAACGAAGAAAATAGTTTTTGCATGAGAAATTCGAATCGACCCTTTTTCAGAGTTAATTAATAGTGATATATTAAGGTTTTTTTTATTACCGGTTGTAGTGTTTATATTCTGGTAATGATATTGCATGCTCTTTAGCAAAGGCTGCAGCAATACAAAATAATACCTTTGACTGCTTCAAGTCAAACCAGGGCAAAAGCTAACACAAAACAATGGTTTCTTTGTTTTTCAATCGCTAGTATATACCTTGTGAATCAGACATTCTCTTAGACTCCAAGTTGTCCTGTTGCATTGCTAGTTGCATTCACGCCTAAGTACTGGCGCTAAAATATTAAACTCTCAGATATATATATATATATATATATATATATATATATATATATATATATATATATATATATATATATATACACCGGGTGGTTATAATTAAACTTCCCCAATAAACGGCATCCTACAGCGCAAACGGGTGAGCGGAATGCAACGAAATTTCGTATATGGGCTATACACGAGATGCGCTCACGGAATTTCGAAAAAAAAAAAATAAATAAATAAAAATAATAATAAAAATTTAGTTCCAAAATGTCCACTAGAGGGCGTCTTTTCGGGAAAAACATGAAATTTAACACAATAAACGACCAAAACGGAATACAGAAACAATATTAACAATTCAGAACAAGATTTATAAGTAACTAGCTGAAAACCCGCGCTTCGCTACGGAGTACATTCAAATTAAATACAACGGTCAATGTATGCAATTAATGCCAATATATATATATATATATATATATATATATATATATATATATATATATAAAAAAATCGTAAGGGATATTTATTTTTTTTGGATAATATCCAATCGTCTGCTGCATTAGAAAGAAAAAGAATATCATTTTTGTCTATTTAGTTGTTATGCACGTGACGATAAATTTATTTAAAGTACCAGAAAAAGAAATCACGTGATCAACATTTAATAAATAAAATTCTAGAAATTAATCTTTAAAAATTCACCAAGAATCAGAAAATCAAGGTAAAGGTTCGAAAAAGATTTCATTTTGAAGGAATTTTTATGATCTTTCTCGTGATATAAATTTTATAATCCGCAATGTATTATTTTAAATGCAAACGTAAAAAAAGTTTAAAAAACAGCTTAAAAATTTAATTTTAAAAAATCTAAGAAGAATTTTTGAAAAATCTTTCTTAGTGCACCCCTACACTATTAGAAGAATCGCCATGCAAAATTTCAGCCCTTTAGGTCCAGCGGTTTGGTCTGTGCGTTGTATGTCAGTCAGTCAGTGAATGAATGAATGAATGAATGAATGAATGAGTCAGTTACGGAACTGTTTTATATATATAGATAAAATGTAAAACCGGAAAAGCCGTCGGTTCTAGAGAAAAAATCTCGAGATTTGCATGCGTGCAAAGAGGAAACGTTATGCAAAACAGTTCTGGGTATAAAACATTGATCGTGGGGATGTTGTGACGTTGGATGATTTAAAGAACTCCATTACGCTTCATCTGCGAGGCATCACAACTGATCTGTTACGACCTGCTTTCTGCTTTTGAACACACTGTCCATCGCCTTGAAACTTTGCGGGTGACTGACGGTGGTCACGTTGAGCACCTTTTCTTACATTGTCCTGGACACGATTAACAAATTTTCCTCTTGTGACATTTCGTCATAATCTGTACCTGTGTCTGCAAATTTAACTGTTTTTTTCTCAAACAGCAAAGCCGTACTGTTATTTTTTTCCTTATCTTTATTTAATGTGGTTCGATGACAAGGTGATCAAAAACTAGTCAATAAATGTTAATATTGTTTCTGTATTCCGTTTTGATCGTTTATTGTGTTAAATTTCATGTTTTTTCCGAAAATGCGCCCCTGGTGGACATTTTGGAACTAAATTTTTTTTTTTTTGAAATTCCGTGAGCGCATCTCCTGTATAGCCCATTTATAAAATTTCGTTGCATTCCGTTCATCAGTTTGCGCTGTAGGATGCCGTTTATAGGGGAAGTTTAATTATAACCACCCGGTATATATACATACATACATACATACATACACACACACACATACATACATATGTGTGTGTGTGTGTCTGTCTCACAATAATCTCCATTTTCAGAGAGTTGTTAAACCTTTTTAGTAGAGAGCTGTGATTTTTGAGGGAGGCAGAAAGGTTTTCTCCTTGTACTCCAGGGGTGTCAAACTCAAAGGCTACCTTGGGCCAAACAAACAAGGTTTAACTATAGGTGCCCCCCCCCCCCCAAAAAAAAAATAAAAATAAATAAATAAATAAAAAAAAAAATAAATAAAAAATAATAGAAACGTAAGTTATTTACCTAATTACAGTATATTCAACATAAATATATGTATTTTGCATAATAATAGCAAAAAAGAGTATCATTAAAAAAACATTTAGCAAATTCTTCCTATCTTATTATAATTCTGGATCGGTTATTTTATTATATATTATTGTGTGCCAATATATTGGCCGGGCCGCAAAAATGTTCGTCGCGGGCCGCGAGTTTGACCACTGCCCTCTAGATCACAAGCTCTAGATCACTGCTTTCTAGAGGGCAGTGGTTTGACACCCCTGTTGTACACGTACTCCATCTGCAAGAAACAACACCAGACCATCTCCCCGTCTGCATGGGACCATTGAAGACCGAACTTTTTTCCCACGACACCACTTTCCATTGTATACCCTGTTAATGTTTATACGTTCATGATTTTTGCGTAATTACACTTTGGGATAATAATTTTAAAAAAAAATTTCTTATGAAAGATGATGAATTCCTTGCTGCCAACAGATGCCTTCATGAAAACAAAAGAGAATAATTTTGTTTACGGCAAAATCGTTTTACTCTTTAGAAAAGCAGCCTTATGTTTGTCATGTGACTAAGGCAAAAGGAATATGTTAAAATACTTTATAAAGATAGCAAATCAATAAAACATGTTTTTTTGTACAAAAAAAAAAAAAAAAAACTTTGCAGAGCACAGAAAGGTTTTATCTAAAAACAATTAATTTCGATACTTGAATGGGCCGAAATATTTGGTTAAATCAGCCAAGAAAAATACTTCATTTAATGGGAATACTGAAATTAGCTAGAATTCTTCCTAACCTATAAATAGAGGCTGATCCTACAGGTGCGAGTGTTTTTATTTATTTTTAACAAGAAAGAAAATAAAGCAATTTTCGAGACAAAATGGACACACATAAACTAATAATTAAAACTGATAGGGCATGGACACCCATCTTACTGCATGTTAGATCTTGGGCTCTATTCCACAAGAAATTTCACACACAATAATTAACTCTCATAGTATTTAAATTCTTTATTCCTCTCTCTAATGAATAAAGCTAGCTCTCTTACTCTGTCTCTCTCAGAGCTATACAACAACACTGACTCCCCCCTCTCTGGTCAGGGAGCGTCCCTCATAGGGTTGCTACATTTTTGGTATGACGCTTTCGTAGACGGGTTGCTACATTTTTGGCATCTGCCAGAACATACCGCCACGCCTTGCAATGTTTTTAAACATTCAAGAAAGGTAGATTACATACACTTAATGGACTGGATTAGATACAAAAGTCCAATATTCAATAACACAAATGCAAATACAATATAAAAATGAAATCACATGATAGCTCTTAAACAATAATACGATTAAAAAAAACAAATTAATTAATTATTCAATCATGGGTAGGAGACATAACTTCGAAATTGGGCGCTTGTATTCACCCAATGCAGTTTTAACTTTGACAACTCTAACCTTTGAGTCTTTTCCAGGATAAATTTCACAAATTCTTCCTAAAGACCATTGACACGGTGGTAAGTTATCCTCCTTAACAACTACTAAGTCTCCTACCTTTGCATTATCCTTCTCAAACTTCCACTTGTTCCTCTGTTGCAAATGGCTGAGATAATCTGAATGCCATCGTTTCCAGATTATCTGCACATTTTTGGTTAAATTTTGCCAGTGATCAAGCCTATTTCCACCAATAATTGTTAAATCAGGTTCAACTATTGATGTAATAGGTCGCCCAGTTAAAAAATGGGAAGGGGTCAAAACATTTAAATCATCAATGTCAGCAGATAACGGAACAAGCGGGCGAGAGTTTAACATTCCCTCCACCTGAATTAACACTGTCAAAAACTCTTCGTAAGTCATTTTTAAATTGCCTAATACTCTCTTAAGGTAATATTTAATGGATTTTACTCCTGCCTCCCAGATACCTCCGAAATTTGGGGCTCTAGGGGGAAGGAACTTCCAATTAATACCCTCTGATGACATATAGTTTGCTAGAGTTTCATCTGGTAGCTTCACTAACCTTTGCAACTTTTTAAGCTCATTATTCGCGCCTACAAAGTTTTTCGCGTTGTCAGTAAACAACTTAGCGCATTTGCCCCTTCTAAATATAAACCGTTTAAGGGCAGCAATAAACGAAGTCGATGTTAAATCTGACACTACTTCCAAATGCATTGCCTTAGTCACAAAGCAAATAAATATGCATACATAAACCTTGTGATAGATACCCTTCCTTTGACCCTTATACTTAACATAGAAAGGGCCGCAAAAATCTGCCCCTGTAATATTGAAGGGAAAGGTTTGCCTGACTCTTTCTCTAGGCAAATCGGCCATCAACTGATCCATTACCTGTGGATTAGCCTTAAAGCAGGTAATGCAACCATGTACAATTCTCCTACATATGCTCCGCCCATTAATTATCCAAAACTGCTGCCTAATTTGATACAGTAAAGCTGGAGGCCCTGAATGCAAATACTTTAGGTGAAAATATTTAACAATTAACTCTGTTAATTTATGCTTGGTTGGCAACAAAATTGGAAACTTTTTCTCATAGGGTAAATTACTATTACTCAGTCTGCCTCCTACCCTTAAAATACCATCCTTATCAACAAAGGGGTTTAGATTGTTAAGTGGGCTGGTCTTAGAGCCCTTTACATTGGTTAGCTCATCTCTGAAGGTCTGATGCTGTACTAACTTTACCAGATATAACTGAGCTTTTTCCAGTTCTGCTGTGTCCAATGGCCCAGTCTTGCGGTCTATTACTTTGCAGTTTTCCACAAACCTGAAAATAAAACTCAATACCCGAAGGATTTTTAAGTACTTGTTACTAATATTTAGTAAGTCATTCACAAAATTGTTAGTAGTTATGTTTAAATTAACCACATTAGAGTCACAAGGAATTTTCAGCTCTGGTGTATGGTTATCTTTTATAACTGCCTCTGGAACTGGTGTATTGGGATACTCGTTGGTTGTCAGGTATTCAGGTCCACTCCACCAAAGTGAACAATCAGATAACTCTTGGGGGTTCATTCCTCTGGATATTAAATCCGCTGGGTTCTCGTCGGATGGTACATGACGCCACTGTGACATGTCGGTCAGTTCTTGTATTCTTGAAATACGGTTCGCAACAAATGTTTTAAGCTGATAGGGTTCTTTGTTTATCCATGATAGGACAATCATAGAATCGCACCATAAGAAAGTACGCTGTATCTCACATTGTATCGAAGATTTAATCTTTCGAATTAGCTTAGCTAATAATAAGGCTGCACAAAGTTCCAACCTTGGTATGGTTGTTCTCTTTATGGGTGATACACGAGATTTACTCGAAATTAGGTGCACTTGGATTTTTCCCTCATTTGTTATTGATTTACAATAAACAGCCGCACCGTAAGCTACTTCCGATGCATCAGAGAACCCATACAATTATATCACTGCAGGATTTTCCTGTAAAATGCACCGACCAATTGTTAAGCTGTTTAGATGTTGCAGCGACTCAATAAACTTCTTCCACTCTTGTTCTTCCTTTGATGGCAGTAAGTCAACCCAGTCAATTTTTAATAGCCAAAGCTTCTGAAGCATTATTTTTGCTTTAGTTATAACCGGTCCTAACAGGCCCAGAGGGTCAAACAGTCTTGCAATCGTGGAAAGAACATCTCTTTTACTATAGGAAGATTTCAAATCAGGTTTTACGTGAAATGCAAAACAATCAACACTTTGATTCCAAAAAACTCCTAGTGTTTTGGTTTTCTCGGGATTCGAAAAAGTATAATTTTCTTCATTGCTTTGTACAAGTGTTTTATCATTACTGCACCATTTATGTAAAGACATTCCTGCCTTTTTGAACATTCCCACTAATTGTTTTTGAAGCTCTTCTGCCTCATTCAAAGTTCTTGCACCACTAAGTATATCATCTATATACATGTCTCTCACCACGACCTGAGCTGCTAATGGAAAGTGGTGGGCTTCATCTATAGCTAGTTGTTTCAACGTTCGCGTAGCCAAGAATGGAGCGCTAGTGGTGCCGTACGTGACTGTGTTTAACTCGTAGGTTTTTATGGGTTCATATATTCCCTCTTTCCACACGATTCGTTGTAACCTCCTCTGATCTGGATGAATCCATATCATGCGGTACATCTTCTGAACGTCCGCAGTGAATGCAAAAATGTGAGTTCTGAATCGAATCATTATCGAAAGGAGGTCATCTTGCGGCACCCCTCCATTATATTGTAGAGAATTTAACGAAGTTCCGCTGGTTGTTACAGAAGAAGCATTAAAAACTACCCGAAGTGGTGTAGTATTACTCTCTGGACGATATACGCCTAAATGGGGTATAAAATACATACCCTCTTCTTCATTATCTGTAACCTCAGTCATATGACCCATTGCTTTGTACTCGGCCAAAAAGTTCTTATACAACTCTAAATAAGAAGGCTCTAATTTCAGTTTATTCCATAATGAATTAAGTCTTCTAACAGCAATGGCTCTAGATCTGCCTAAGCACGCTGGATTTTCTTTTAGGGGCATTTTCACTATATATTTCCCTGTTTCATCTCTCGTATGGCTTTCCAAAAAGTGCTCCTCACAAATTACAGTTTCTTTATTTTTTATCGGCTCTGATTCGATATTCTCAATTTCCCAAAAACCTCTCAATAATTTATCTAAATCAACGCTATCTTTAACAAGCCCACAGTGTATCTTATTTACATTAGAAGCTAGTACATTTCCACTAACAATATATCCAAAGACTGAATTTTGCAAAATTAATTTAGTGTCTAAGGGATGTATTTGACCAGGAATTAAACTCTCGTAGAATATTCCAGCTCCTAATAATGCATCTATGCTACCAGGTACATCAAAATTTTCATCTGCTAGTTTTATTTTGTTAAATCCCTGTTTGTTTACATTCAGGCGTTCCGAAGGTACGAATGAATCCGTTATTCGCGGTACGATTAAAAGATCTAGATTTGTTTGGAAACTCATATCTGCATTCGTTAACGTTGCATTAGCTTTTGACTTCACATTCATCGAAATATCATTTAAACCTGACAAAACTCTATTTATTTTTTCTTTCCTTAATCCTAGCCTTTCGGTGAATGAAAGAGTGATCAAGTTACACATTGATCCCGAATCCATCAAGCATCGCAATTTTTGAGTATTACCCCTCTCATCCTTAATAAAACAGTTAATTGTACTCAGTAAAACAATTTTACAGCTGTCATCACTTCTCGTTGTAAATAATTTATTAGGTAACTCACTGCTTGTTGATGGTATAAACTCTGCCGAGAACGGCGAAAGATTTTGCCCTTCATTGGAAGAATTGCGACTCTCTTGATTCCCAACATAGTCCGCTCTAAACTCATTCTTTTTGTCAGACTGGTCTGCAATTTTCTCTTGAGAAAAACAAAGCGTGTAGTGATGTGATTTTAGACAATAACTACACCTGTATTTTGATTTACATAGCGCAATTTTATGCTGAGCAAGACAATTAAAACATAATTTATTATTTTTAACAACATTTAATCTCTCATTAACTGATAGTTGTTTATAATTAGTGCATCCATACAAAGGGTGGGATTCTGAGCATAATATGCATTTAGAATTTTTCATATCAGAAAAAAACACTTTCGACACATTTTTTGAGTTTGGGTATCTACGAGATGCATTATAATTCTCTGACGGTTTTCCTCGCGAAGTTGTATATAGATCGACTTCCTGGGATAATTTTAAAGGGTTAAACCAACCATCTGCTTCCCTTATGCTAATATGGGATGCGGTCTCTTTATCTAGAGAGCGTCTAGGAGGTCTGTTGCGTCATCCTACCTCCTCACTAGACGGCGCTTCTAACGCGCGCCGGAAGCATATAATGTAACTGTAACTTTTAGTTAGTTAGTTAGCTCTTCAGAATGTCAGTTGCTGTGTGGTGTTGTGTGCGTTCGTCCATTAAAGTGTTTTAAAGGAAATCAAGTCGTTTTTACTCGTTGCTCTAAAGAAATATTTCCGACATATAACATCTGGCGCCCAACGTAAAATTCAACCCAATTTGAAATGGCGAACATTTTAATTCTAGAACGAAAAGTTCTTCGGTCTACTGTCACGAAGACAATTACCGAATTAGATGCGTGCATAACTGCACAGAATGTTGCTTCTGCTACTCAGGCATTTGCTAAGCTTGAGGAGAAAATGCTACGGTTGCTATCCAAGGATGAGGAGATTGTCCAGTCCCATTTGTCGCAAAGCGAAAGTACTATGGAGGAGGGTGAGGTGGCAAAGCTCGATTCAGTTTTAGAACAGGAATTCGAGAGAGCAGAAACGTATCGAGACAATTTTACGTGTGCCAAAACACGGTATTTAGATTTTTTAAAGCCTTCCGACAACACCGTGCCACTGATGAACGTTGCTTCCAGGTCGTCTGAATTTTTAAATTTGAATTTACCAAAGTTGATGCTCACAGAATTTGATGGTAGTCCTAAAAATTGGTTTTCTTTTTGGTCAATGTTCCAGAAAATTGATGGAGATCCGAAAATCGAGGACGACGTGAAACTCGCTTATTTAATGCAAACTACCACAGGTAGGGCTTTTGATTTTGTTCAAACCTATCAAGTGTCTAAAAGTGATTACAAAACTGTCATCACAAATTTAAAAGCGCGTTTCGCAGATGACAGAGTTCTTATTGAACTATATGTTCGTGAACTCTTAAATTTAGTTTTAAATCCTACACATAATTTGTCTTTTACTGATTTAGTTGATCAATTAGATGCGCGATTACGTTGCTTAGAAAATTTAGGTGTAACTAAAGAAAAATACGCATGCATGCTTTACCCACTTGTTGAAGCTTCCATTCCTGAAAATATTTTAATTGCTTGGGAGAGAGAAGGAAATTCCATTTCTCGTTCCAGTGATTCAAAAACGAATGACCTGGAACTTTTGATTCGGTTTTTGAAAACAGAGGTTTTAAGCGCTGAACGATTACGAGTTGCGAAAAATTTCTGCTCCGAAGGGGGTAAAAATAAGAAGACTGGTATTGGGAGAGTAGATAGTGATAAATTTTTACCTGTCGCGACAGCTGCAACTCTAGTAAGTCACCATAATAAAAATGAAAAACGCGCTTTTAGTGAGTTTTGTTTGTTTTGTTCTAAAAAGAATTCGCATAGAAGTAGCGATTGTTTTGTGGCTCAAAAGATGACTTATCAGGAAAGAAAGGATCAAGTGATAAAAATGAAAGGATGCTTCGCGTGTCTTAGAATTAATTGTCGAGCCGATAAATGTCATATGAGTGTGCGTTGTGTAATTTGCTCCAGGAGACATTTTCCGATTTTATGTCCTAGTTTAAAACAAGATAATGAAAATGATTCTTCCCCGGTGGGCAAAACAGGAAGTGTTGCGAGCAATAGCTCGTCAGGTTCTACCGATGTTTTTTTACAAACACTTAAAATAAGGGTTTCGGGTCCTTCCAAAACAAGGGTCGTGCGGTGCTTATGCGATTCTGCGAGCCAACGCTCGTATGTTTCTCGAGATCTCGCAGATTTTTTAAATTTAAAAACTGATCATTCTGAATTTCTAAAACATAGTTTATTTGGCGGCATTGAAACGGAAAGAGTCAAACATTCCGCTTTGAAATGTGAGTTGCAGGAAATACGAGGGAATTTTTCATGTGAGGTTTTATTGTTAGATAAAGACACCATTTGTGGTCAAATACCTAAAATTAGTAAAGCCGATGCAGAGTACTTCAAAGAACATGGGATTTATTTGTCCGACAGTGAAAGCGATAATTTAGACATATCAGTTCTTTTGGGTGCTGACTACTTAGGGAAAATGTTAACTGGTGCCATCAGCCAACAACCCAATGGCTTAACTGCTGTCCAAACTTACTTGGGGTGGGTTGTAATGGGTAAATCCTTATTCGACAAAACCAGTTCTAATCATGCCATGCCCATCATTTCGCTACACGCTTCTAGCCAGATTTGCGACCTTTGGTCACTCGATGTTCTCGGAATTCGAGACCCCGTAGAGAATAAAACCAAAACCGAAATCGACGCAGAAACTGTGTCTTTTTTTGAAAAAACTGTTAAATATCGCGGTGGTCGATACGAGGTCAATTTACCGTGGGTCGAAGGACACCCGGAGTTGCTTGATTTACGTTTTCAATCAGAAAAACGTCTCCATACCATGACCTCTAAACTTGTTTTTTCAGGTAAGTTTGAATCTTATGACGAAATTTTGAAGCAGTGGGAACAGTTGGGAATTATAGAAGAGGTCCCTGACAAAAATGACGGGAAAGGTATTTCTGAGCTAAAATGTAGGTATTTACCTCATAGAGCCGTGTTTAAAGAATCTAGCCTAACAACTAAGATACGACCAGTATTTGATGCCTCTTCAAAAGATGAAAATTCAGTTTCCTTAAACCAATGTTTAACTACAGGTCCAAATTATATTGAAATGATCCCTTCTGTTCTCAATAGATTCCGCAAAAGTCGATTTGGAGTAGTTTCTGATATAACAAAGGCTTTTCTTCAGATAAGCGTGTCCCCTACTGATAGAGACTATCTTCGATTTCTGTGGTGGAGGGATTACGAAAAGCGCGAAATTAAAATATTGAGGCATTGCCGAGTTGTATTCGGTTTGTCTTCGTCACCTTTTTTGCTTATGGCAACAATTTATCATCATCTTGAAAGAGAAAAGGAAGGTGAGAATGATGTCGTAGTGAAATTGCGAGACTCGTTCTATGTCGACAATGTTGTGACAAGTGTCGAAAATGAGGCGGAATTACAACATTTCCAAACGACAGCTTGTCACATCATGTCAAAAGCAAGTTTTGAGCTCACGGGTTGGGTGAATTCTTCAGAACGACAAGACCTTGGTAAACCCAGTTGTTCTGTTCTTGGCCTTTTATGGAATCCAAATTCTGACGTAATCGTGTGCGATCTTGGAGGTGTTTCGACTGAAATTTGCGATATGTGTTCAAAACGACAACTTTTGTCGCTCGCACAAAAAATCTTTGACCCGATTGGTTTTACCGCCCCCGTGACGCTCATTCCTAAACTATTGATGCAAAAGGCTTGGAAAAATGAAAAGTTATCTTGGGATCAGAGATTGCCCTCGGAAATTGTAGAGGAATTCAAAAATTGGCTCGCAAGTTTGGAGTTTTTGAATTTAATTCAAATCCCGCGTTACTTTGGGGGGTTAATCGATGAAACAACCACCACTATTCATATGTTTAGCGATGCAAGTGGGAAAGCTTTTGCTGCGTGTGTGTTTTTGCGAATCGAATGCAAAAATAATGTTCAAATTAGGTTGGTTCAGGCAAAATCACGCGTCGCTCCTCTTAGGAAGGATCCCATCACCAAAGTCAAAATTGAAATGACCATTCCTAAATTGGAACTAATGGCTGCTGTAATCGGGACTCGTCTGGTCCTGAACGTAAAAACTTCATTGAACATTCCCAACGTGCAAACCTTTTACTGGACGGACTCAAAAGTCGTCCTTTGTTGGATCCAAAATAATGGACCTTGGAAAACTTTTATTCACAATCGCATAAAAGAAATTCGATCGAACTCTCCGAGAAAAAAATTGGTTTTATGTTCCATCTCAGATGAACGCAGCGGACATCGCTTCACGGGGGTGCAGCGCACAAACTCTCTTCAGTTTTCGCTGGTGGGAGGGCCCTTCGTGGTTGGAAAGCCGCGATTCCTGGCCGGACACCAAGAGATCGGATTTCTCAGATGCTGTGGAGCTGGCTGACAAGGAGAGAAGGCCAACAGTTGTGACAGGTCTCTCGTTGGGTACTGCCGAGCCTGATTTCTTCGAGTGGACCAGGCGAGTGTCAAGGTTTTCTTCAATCGTTCGAATTTTAGCCCTTGTGAAACGTTTCATCTTCAATGCGAAATCATTAGCAAGTGAAAAAAAAGATGCACTACTAAAAGGTAACCTAAGCGCAGAGGAGTTGAGGAAATCCGAGCTGGAAATTCTTCTTTACATCCAAAGAGACACATTTGGTAAGAACCGTCGCCTCATACCTCCAAATTTTGTTGTGTACACAGATTCTGATGGCCTCCTACGTGTTGTGACAAAGCTGATCTCTTCCGATGATGACGACTTTTTCAGGCGACCAATCTTGCTGCCTGATAAGCATGAACTTGTTTTTCGTCTCGTCGAGGAACGACATCGAATTCACAGCCATGCGGGTGTGCAAACGCTTGTGATGATCCTACGTGAAAAGTACTGGATTTTGCGATCAAGGAAGACCGTGAGGTCTATTGTGTCCAAGTGTGTTGTTTGCCAAAAGTTCAAAACCAGGTCTTCTACGACAATGTGCGCTCCCCTACCCGAAGATCGCGTACGAATGTCTGCGGTTTTCGAAACAACTGGTGTGGACCTAGCCGGTCCACTAGTCCTTCGAGATCGTCGAAAGGTGTGGATCGCAATTTTTACTTGCGCGGTTTACCGCGCAGTTCATTTCGAACTTGTTACGGATGTCTCAACGCAAAGTTTTCTGCTCGCTTTGAGGCGTTTTATCTCTCGTCGTGGCCGAGTGAAAACAATTTACTCGGATAATGGAACGAACTTCATCGGCTCAAACAACGAGCTCCGGAACGTCGATTGGAGCGCTATTGTTGCACATTCTGATTTAAAACGAATTACCTGGCACTTTAACCCACCCTCCGCCACCTGGTGGGGTGGTTGGTGGGAAAGGGTAGTCAGAATGCTCAAAGAATTGCTGAGACGCAATTTGGGAAAAGCGTGCCTTAATTACGATGAACTTCACACCGTTGTGTGTGAATGTGAGGCTTTGCTGAACAGCAGACCACTTACTTACCTCTCCGAGGAACCATCTGATCTAGTGCCTCTCACACCATCATTATTTTTACAAGATCAGATTGAAGTGTGTGTCGAAGATTTAGATCAAAACGACCTACAAAACCTTCGAAGGAGGGCGAAACACCTTCATGCAATAAAGCATAAGCTCAAAGCGCGGTTTTATAAGGAATATATCTCCGTTCTCAAACAGTCAGGCAATCTTGTTCAAACTCCGCTTGTTGTTGGCGATATAGTTTTAATTGGTTCAGATAATAAAAAACGCGTTGATTGGCCTTTGGCTAAAATTGTTGAAATTTTCAAGGGACGTGATGGTGTTTCCCGTGTTGCGAGGGTCAAAACTCTAAGTGGTGAAATGATACGACCATTTCAACGGTTGTACCGATTAGAGACTTCCGGTAAAATTGCTGAAATTATGAGAAATGCTCCAATAACAACCAGAAGTGGAAGAGTTGTTGTGCAACCTAAAACTTAAAATTTTCATTTTGAACAATTTTGTTTTCCTGCTTCTTGATTATGTATGCCTTTCAAAACATGTGTTATGTTAAAGTTACACTTTTGCGGGTGGAGGATGTTGCGTCATCCTACCTCCTCACTAGACGGCGCTTCTAACGCGCGCCGGAAGCATATAATGTAACTGTAACTTTTAGTTAGTTAGTTAGCTCTTCAGAATGTCAGTTGCTGTGTGGTGTTGTGTGCGTTCGTCCATTAAAGTGTTTTAAAGGAAATCAAGTCGTTTTTACTCGTTGCTCTAAAGAAATATTTCCGACATATAACAGTCTGGAATATTTTATCCGATACAATTAGTTGGTTTAAAGTCTTAAAATCTGTGACCTTTCTCAATTTTAAATAGTACTCCCAACTAGTTGCTAAACGTGACGAAAACTGAACACAAGTCTCGCCTTGCTGACGAGTTGCTTTTCGAAACTGCTCTAAACAAGCTTGTGGCGTTGGCTCAAATTCCCTCAAAATTAATTCTTTTACTTTTCCATAATCCCCAATTTCCTCGTCTTTCAAATATATAATTATATTAGAGGCTTTCTCACCCATTAAATTTAAAAGAATTTCGGCCTTATATTTATTTGGAACACTTTTTGCTATGAAAGCCCTCTCTAGGGAAGAAAATAATAAGCCCCAGCCTTCAGCTTTACTTGGTAATTTCAGTGTTAGTGTTCGAATACTTTTTAATAACGCATCCAAACTGCACAACTCAGCATTCTTCTCGGATGATACTTCTGATCTACTTTCGGCTTTTAATTTCTGTAGCTCAAGTTCTGCTTTAGCTCTTTCGAGCCTAATATTTTCTAACGTTATCTGTCGTTGTTCTTCGCTTCTGCGTTCTTCAATGATCGAGTCCGCGATATTCATAACTTGCTCTGGGTCATTTTTATACAGTTCACTATTCGATATGACATTATTTAAATCAGCGACAGTCATTTTGTCATTTATTTTCTCATTTATCTCTGTGGCAATAAGCCTTAAATCTTGCTTTAAAGCGTTCTTAAACATATCTCTTACACTATAAACAACAGTAAAATTTCACTCACTCTCTAATGGCTTCCCGCGTAGTCCAACGGTTTCTCTCTCCACTATAACACAAAGGCACTACGTAAAGAAAACTTCCTGTTATGTATCCATGGGTAGCTGCTCCTGACTCTGGACGGACCAATTAAAATGTTAGATCTTGGGCTCTATTCCACAAGAAATTTCACACACAATAATTAACTCTCATAGTATTTAAATTCTTTATTCCTCTCTCTAATGAATAAAGCTAGCTCTCTTACTCTGTCTCTCTCAGAGCTATACAACAACACTGACTCCCCCCTCTCTGGTCAGGGAGCGTCCCTCATAGGGTTGCTACATTTTTGGCATCTGCCAGAACACTGCATGCTACAGACTTAATGCAGCAGGAGGAGTTACAGCCTGTTCACACTGAATCCGGAGCGTTACGCAGTGCCAGTGTTAAAAATTTTAATCAATCCCACAGCTCAATTCATTGACCATGTGATACATCAAACCAATCGCAACCAATGTCAACAATCTTGGAGCCAATGTAGTAACGCTACGCTTCGCATGCAATGTGAACAGGCCTTTAGGGAGTTTTCATGAGATTGTGTGGGGAAATTCTGACACAAAACTGGTGAAGTTGAATATTTCTCACAACCATGGACCACTAAGCATTAGGGTGGTTCGAAAAAAATCGTTTTTTTTATTTCGGAATCGCGTTACCTCTCAAAAGTTGTAGTTTGGTATCCTCAATTGGGGAAAAATAAAAAAAATTATTTCTAAGTTGACATCTTCAGTTCGCGCATGAGGCTGAAAGTTTGAAAAAATATGTTAAAAATTGAAATTTTCAAAAAATAACAAAATTAGTTTTTTTTGTAATTTTGTATAATGCAACAGCCATAAATTGTCAGTATATAGCGTAGTTTGAACCTAAAAAAATATTTTATAGCTTTTACATAATATCTTTAGTTCGCGCATACTCCTTAAATTGGGCTAAAATCGCCTAAAATTTGAAATTTACGTGTTTAATATACAATAATACATACATGACATATTTACGTTTCAAAAGTATTTTAAAAATTCTAAATTTGTGGAATATAACCTTTTATTACAGTATTATACGTACAAGTATAGTTACACACACATTTATATGTATATAATAACATTGCATGTCATAGCTAATTACAGAATGATTTATAGATTTTACCTATTTTTTGTGTCTTTAAGATTCCTCAGATGTGTTGGTCATTGTTTTAAATTGAGATTTATAGTCAAATGATGGCAAAGTTGTCCTTATGAAACCATCCCTGTTCTCTTCTCCACATACTTTAGTACAAGATTCTGTTACGAGCTTTACAATTCTTTCGACACTTTGCGTGTGGCAAGGAAATTTAATTAGCTCGAACTCTGGGAGAACATTAGTATTAATAAGTTCTTCTAGGCTTTGCGTCGACACATTGCTCATTATTGGAGGAGGTGTAAGTTTGCACTTGGACCAATCAATAAGTTCAATGTAATTTGAAGCTGCAAAATTGATGGTCGGTGGTTGAAAAGTTCGCACCGATTTCCCTTTTGGTTCTTGTTATCTTGCTTTTAGCAATCTTCGAAAAGCTAGCTGTCTTACGTGCACTCTCTCATTTAATACCATTAAAATTATAAGATTTTCGGGATGACAAAAATACGCATTCCTCTGAATGACAGGATCAATTATTTTACGTACCCTGTCGGGAAGCTGTCTTGTCTTCTATACTAATTTAAACACGTGAACTGTTCCAAACTTTACAGAGGGATGCATTTTAATTCCAAACTATACTGGAGCGTATATCTTCATAATATAGCTGACCAGCAGTTTAATTTCGTCAGAAGGTTTTACTTCAGAAATATATAGTCTTAAGATCCTATTTGCACACGTTAACCACCTAGAGTTACTAAGAGAACCAGGATCTTTCACAGCAAGATCTGGCGCACACTCTCCTGTCTTGACTGTTCAATAAATATTAAGTAAATACTGTTGGTCCTTGCCTAAGTCATTTTTGGTCACATTTATCGCCTCACTATTAATCGTTTCAAAATTAGCAACAGGTTTTTTTCACAGTCAGTCAACTTCTTGCCAATTTGATTGAGTTTAGTCTTGAAGTTAAATTTATCTTTATCACAACTAAATGACTTTCTTAAAGTGTAGTACTTATTATGGTAATCCTTTATCAATTTAACAATACGTTCATGACTGACCGTTGGTATAGAAGCTTTACAGTAAAGTTCTTCTATTTGAGCAGCAATGCAATCTGAAATCTTTGAAAAAGATTAGTTTTTTACAGATTTTGATGTTTCTTCAAAACAAGCTAACAAAACATCTGCACATGTGGGTAAAACACTTTGACTTAACGCTTTTGGTGCACCGAAAAACGGACAAACACTTAAGCTTTTAGAAGTTTTCGGGGGTCCCATTATTTATTATTTGGAGAACGGAGAACAATATAACAAAACTTGAACATAAAAATCTCCGATAACTTTACAAAATAATCTACTCAAAGCAAAAGACGCTGCACTTTTTGATTCACTTACAGTAACAAATTAAAGATGCTGCTTGCTTAGCGAAAACTAACTGACTGACAAAGTGAGAGCAGAGCAGTGTTTCCAACCTTTTCGAAGCGTCTCCCCCTAGCGCCCTCACGTAATCCCCCTGTTTCCCCCTAACACCAACTTGAGATCCCCTAGACCAGGGGTGGCCAAGCTCCTTGATAGTCCGAGCCATTTTTCATAATTTGAAATTTTTCGCGAGCCGCAATTAAATACGTATTTAAAAGGTATGCAAAAAAAGGTATTAAAAAATTGTTTTACAGAAATTATATTTATTGAAAACATATAAATAAAAGTACAAAAGATGTGTATTGAATTTAAATATTAAAAATTAAACACATTTATTTTACTTCTCTTGATAATTCTTTACAATTTGGTGAATAATTGGTGACAGCTCTTCTCAGTAATTCTTTGAAATGCTGGTTAGTTAATACTGATCGGTGTTTGGATTTCACGAATTTTAAAGTGGAATAAAATGATTCACATAAGTACGTTGTTCCGAATATTGAAATAATTCGACAAGCAGCCTTTTTAAATTCAGGATACTTCGATTCTGGTACAAATTTCCAAAATTCAGTAATCGGCATCGACTTATATTTTAATTGTAGAGCTTGATCTTCTTGCATCTCTATTAATTCTAATTCTCCAGATGCTTTTTGGGTCATAATTATATTGGAAATGGAAAACTCACCTTGAATTATGTTAATTTCAAATGGATTCAGAAAAAAATCAAGAGACGATTTAAAATATTTCAAGTCTTGAAATCTATTTTGGAATTCCGTCAATATTCCTTCTAGCTTTTTTATATACTAGTTGAGTTTTTCTTGTTTAATATTGGAACACATTTTTTTAATTCGAGGAAAATGACAAAATGTTTTATTTTTAATGTCCTTTTGAAAAAAATGTAATTTAGTTTGAAAATTAAATATACACTGTGAGAGGTCAGATATTATTTTATCTTTCCCCTGCAATTGTAAATTCAGCGTTTGCAAATGTTCCATGACATCAGTCAAAAACATTAAGTCTTGTAACCCACTCGTCATCGTCTAATTCTAAATAGGTTATTTCCTTTTCTTTTAGAAATGCAGTTATCGGATCAAACAAATCTACACATCGATTTAATTCGTTGTAGCTAGATAACCATCTAACAATGCAAAAGAAATTAATGTCATTTGGAAGTTCTTCGTCCTTTAATTCTTCAAGGAAATTTTTGAATTGTCGATGATTTTTTGCATTGGTGCAAATGTTAATTTACAATGTGTACCACTGTTTTCATAACATCAAGATATTTTAAATATTTTGTAACGAGATGTTCTCGGTGAATTATGCAGTGAATCGGTATGAATTGTGGAATTTGAGAATCATCTCTTAAAAGCCCAATAAGACCGATTTTTTTACCCAGCATTGCCGGAGCTCCATCAGTTGCAATGCTTACAAGTCTATTAAGAGGCACATCAAAAGTTTTCACTATGGAATCTAATGCATTTTTAATATCGACACCGCGGGTTGACTCTTGAAGTGCTACTAAATCTAATAATAATAATTTAACAACGAAGTCAGGTGGAACAAAACGTATGAAAACTGCCAATTGCGGAAGATCTGTGATATCTGTCGATTCGTCAAGGCCTAAGCTGAATGCAATACAGTTCTTCAAATAATTTTTAAAATTATATTCAAGAGATGTATTAATTGCAGTTATGCGTCGTTCGGTTGTGTGTCTCGAGATGGGAATTTGCGAAACAACTTTGTGCAATGCTGCATTATTTGGATCTGAAACTTTAAGTACACTGCTGGCCACCCAAATTGCAACACCAAGAAAGACAAGAGATATCACAACAAAATTTATTTTGTAGATAACATGTTGACCAAGTATCAAATGCTTAAATTTATAGACTTCTGTGAAGTGTGGTTCCTGCCAAAATCAGTAGCCAGAGTAGCCGCCATTGTTGTAGATCACCGCTGCCACACGCCTCGGCATTGATTCAAAGAGACTTTGGATGAGTTCTTGGGGTACAGCAGACCAAGCAGCTTCCACACGTTGCCAAAGTTGATCTGCTGTGACAGCTGGGGATGGAATCTGGGTCAATCGTAGAGCAACCATGGACCACATGTTTTCTATCGGCGAAAGATCCGAGAGCGAGGCGGCCAGGGAAGCAATTCAATCTGGCGATTGACGAAGAACCGTTGGACAATGCGTGCCACGTGTGGTCGCGCATTATCCTGTTGAAATATGGCTGTGGGCAAGCCCTGAAGGTAAGGAAGGACAACTGGCTCCAACACCTCGGAGATGTAGCGCTGGCTGTTTAAAGAACCGGCAATGCGTACTAGAGGTGTGCGAGAGTGATATCCAATACCGCCCCATACCATAATACCCGGTGCAGGACCAGTGTGGCGGTGCATAACACAGCTGTTCAGCATCCTCTCTTCACGGTGTCTCCAGACTCGAATGCAACCATCGTGGTGTTGCAGACAGAAGCGTGACTCGTCAGTAAAGATAATTTCATTCCATTCTGCCGTCCACATCCTTCTGTCATCGCACCATTGGCGGCGGAGACGTCTGTGGTTCTGCGTCAAGGGTAGACAAAGCAATGGACGTCTTGCGGACAGACCACTCTGCTGTAAACGGCGTCGAATGGTACGCGCAGACACTGGATGATGCGTTACAGACTGCATGTGCTGAGGTGGTGCGCTGAGGTGGATGCGATCGAACACGCCGGTCCGTCGTACCCTCCTGCATCCAACGATCACATATCCGCATTACAGTTGTTTGGTTTCGTCCAACACGACTACCGATTTCCCTGAAAGATAATCCACAATCTCGGTAGGCCACTATCCTTCCTCTGTCGAACTCGGATACTTGATCAAAAGATGATCGCTGTTTTCGACGAGGCATAATTGATCGTTTTTTGAAAAAACCACAAGAAAAACACAATTGCCGAACTTGAAATCGTCGAAATTTCCAAGCCTTAAATAGCGCTTTGAAGTGGCGCCACAGGCGCGCGTGATGTGCGTCTGCGCTGAAATTCTAATCATTTGCATATCTCACCTCCGCTAATGCATTGTGTAAATTTCATGTTATTTGCATGTTTTCTTCAGGGTGTTGCATTTACAGTGGCCAGCAGTGTACATCTTCCAAGTTTTTTTTAAATAAACTCTCCCTCTCCATACGGGCGTTTTGCACGAGCAATATTCCAGGCAATAACAAAACTGGCTTCATCCACATTATTAGATTGATTGCTAAAGGTCATCAAAATTGACTGTTGTTTATTTAAATTTGATTTTACAGAAGCAAGTTTATCTGATCTTAATTTAAAATTTGGTAGATACTGATTAGAAAACTGAGGACGATTGATTTCATAATGTCGACGTAAATTGCTAGCTTTATAATTTTTGACCGTAGAATTACAAATAACACATAATGCTTTTCCGTTATTGTCAATAAAAAAGAAATTCTCCTCCCACTCATTATTAATTAAAACTTCTTTTTTCTTGCTCGTATTTTCTTTTTTTATTTTCGTTCTCTGTCGTCATATTTTTAAAAGAACTGGAAATAAATAAAGAAATTTAGAAAATACAAGTTTTGTGTTATTTAAACAATAACAACACGTGTTACATACTACGAAACAAATCATAGTTAACTTACCAAAAATTCCAGATTACAAATTATATCCGTAGCAAGAGTGATACAAATTGTTTCCTCCAGAGCACAATGTCAACTGTCCGTTGCAATGAAAGTTTACAAATTCAAAATCGGTCTGGAGTCGGTCGATTACGCCACTGTTTATGTTCATTCGCGCAGTTTTCGATGAGTCATATCATTCTTAACTTGGACGGAAATTAAATTTGTTACAACGTTGCACTTAGTCTTTCATATTTGTTGTCAGTAATTTAAAAGTGTAACCAACCCTTTTTTCCTCATCAACTATCTTCTCAAATGAATAGAGGGCGCTACGTGCCACGAGGAAGTGTCCTCTCCTTATTATTTTTGTCTTTAAAAAGGGAGAGGAGCTTCCGGGGAAAAACTCCCGCCAGACAGGCGTTGGGGTTAGTAGTTGATCTTCTAATGCCGTTGAATGTGGTTGTTGTTCTTCCTAATGTTAAAATTGTATATATGTAAATATAATTAAATTAATTATGTATGTGCTATTGTAATTAAATAAATATCTTCACCTTCTGAGATGGCGTTAGACCTGATTCCAGTTAGTTGATTTATTTTCGACGCTGAGCCTGACTAGTGACGTTCTTTCCGGCCATAAGTGATGACCGCCCGACGCCGAACACTAGATAAAGTCGTGAAGTTTCCACTTCATGCTGCTGTCCAGAGTTGTCGTCGCCGTCAGCCGTTGTTTTGCTTTTAATATCTATTTAGTTTTGGTTTGGGTTGGCGATGAACGTTGAAGCAACCCTCGTTCCCGCCACAAAAGACATTTTGAAACACATACGGAACGGTAATAATTTTTAAAAATATAATAACACAAAAATGAAAAGGGAACTCGGGTACATTTATCAAGAGCCACAAATAATCCTTCAAAGAGCCGCATGTGGCTCGCGAGCCGCAGGTTGGCCACCCCTGCCCTAGACCTTCCTAAAAGAAATTCTGGTTCCAAATAGGCATCCTGTTTGAGAGATAAATTGAAATAAATAGAAAATGTACACTTACATAATGAAATGGAGGTTTATTTATATTTTACATATGTATGGAACTTATAATCTAATAAAAAAAACGCGTCTCGATTGTACATTACTGTCGATTTTTCTAATTTTAAATTTCGTCGATCTCAGGATAATTATCGAGTATTTCATCAAAGACATCGGCCTGGCTCTCATTTTGTGCTTTACTATTGCCTGCATTTTCAAAGTTATACATAAATGACCGGAGCGCTCCAAACCAAAACCAAGAACCAAATTAGACCGAATGAATATTCAATACCTGAAAATAAAAGTCGACCACTGCCAACTGCCAGGTCAAGTTGTCAACAAGCTCCCGATCAAAAACATTTAGTAAACGAAAAACAAAACTGAAACACTAAAACTTAACCTAAATTACCTTTTTCAAGAAAAAGTTTCGAAAATCTAGGCTGGTCTGCGACCTTTCATAGAATTCCTGCGTAGTAGATATTTGTTATTTGTTTGAGGAATCTAAATTTACAGAACATAATGCATTATTATGCATTATGTACTACTTCCAATAGATACGTCTTTTATTTCGATTCAGAAAAAGCATGTTTACTAACCTTTTAAGTTCGGGATCGATCTCCCAACACTTTGCATACTTCTGCTGGTACTTTTTGTTTATTTCCTTGGGCATTCTGAAGCAAAATGAAACGCAAATGTTGATTATTAATATTTTTGTTTTTATTCATTCTGTCGTACGTCATGCTATCATGAAAACAAAGGTACTTACTTTGGCAGTGACGTAGCGAGCATAACTGGCGCCCCCCTTTCCGAAAAACATATAGTAATATAATATATAGAATTAGTGAAAAGGACCATCTGGCGCCCCTGTGCGAGTGGCGCCCGGGACATGATAGACCCCCTTGCCCACCCCTCGCTACGCCACTGTACTTTGGAAGTTGATAAAGTTCAGTTTCGGGAGGGAAAACTGCTCGACGCCACGTGCCACGAACCGAAAATTTTTATTTTCTGTCGCCGTTAAGTAAAACTGCCACTACTTACTTTATCATTATATACGAATGAAATATGCAGAATTTCCGGAAAGACCACAAAAGAGAAAAACTAAAAAACACAGTAAAAGTAACACAAAACAGTCGCCACTTGCCACGACCCGCGTGTCGTGATTGCCGCGCAAAATGATAAAACTTGTTTATGGTTGCATTTTGACTGTTTATTTTATTTCGTTTTAATGAGAGAAAGTGGCAGTAAACTTGAAATTAACCTGACTAAAATTGAACTGAAGAGTTAATTTCTAATATTTTTTTAATGAACTTTTAATCTACGCTCCTAAAAACCCCCATAAAAAAGTCCTCCATAGAGAATTTCCCTAAAAAAAGGTAACTTCTAAAAATTGCGCCAAAAGAAATGTCCCCCCTAGAAAATGCCCCTAAAAAAAACCCTAAGAAAGTGTGGCCCCTAATTTTCCCCAAAATTTAGGGGCAAAACCCCCAAGTTGGCAACACTGGAGCAGAGCTTTTGAACTGTCTACTAGAATGTGTCTACTGTCTAGACAAGTCGGAGGTAGAATAAGAATGCGACGGCGCGGCGCCAACTTAGCGCTTGCCGGTCAGTTACTGTTGTTCAGTTTTTGGCATTTTTTTCAAATTTTAAGCCTCATGAGCGAATAAAATATATCATCTAAAAGTTATTTTCTTTTAGGTTGAAACTACGCTATATACTAACAATTTATGGCTGTTGCATTATAAAAAATTACAAAAAACTAATTTTATTATTTTTTGGAAATTTCAATTTTTAACATATTTTTTCAAACTTTCAGCCTCATGCGCGAACTGAAGATGCCAACTTAGAATTTTTATTTTTTTATTTTTCCCCAATTGAGGATACCAAACTACAACTTTTGAGAGGTAACGCGATTCCGAAATAAAAAAAATCGATTTTTTCGAACCACCTTACTAAGCATGTGATGTCACTTACAGACCTGCCAACCTCAGTAAGAGCAAAATACTGCAATATTCTACCGTGCATAAAATAATTGACGTATAACACAATACAAGTATAGTAAAAAATTATAATAAAAGAATTATAATGTATACTTATTTATAGTTTATAGGATCTCTTTAATAATATTACATAGTTCAAAATATTTCCTTACTGTTCAGCTCATCTTGAAATTATAATATTAAACAAAAGTTATATATTTGAAATTTGTAATCATACATTTTAATGTACATCATATTTACACTAGCATTGACCCCAGCAGTCTATATTTTGAGTACTTCTATTTCTTTATAATGTTTGTTTTAATTAATTGCAGAAAATCTTCGAATATTTGTAGCATTTACTGTAGCTGATTTTGCTCTTTTTAAAAATTCATTGTGAAATTGTTCTTCATAACAGTGTCCTTGAGGGTTCGATTCGCATATTAGCAAATTTTCTAAGGTTTCCCTTGACATAGATGACCTGAACTGAGTAGATATTTTTGTTATGTAACTAAAAATCCTCTGACACTCTGCATTACTGTGAGGGAGTGTTAAAACCAGCATTATTTTTTTTTACGTTTCGGAATCCGGTAATAATAGTATCCATTCCGGAAACCCGGAAGATGCATTAAAAATCCGGCATTGCCGGGGTAAATCCGGAAAGTTGGCAGGTTTGCACTTATTACTATGTGATAAGTGATGTCACTTAAAAAAATAACAAAATTAAAAATAAAAATGGATCCCTTTAAGTTATTTTATGTCCTAGAGACAAAGTACTTGTAGCATTGGGAAAAAAAAGTCTATGTGATTATTCCAAAACACACAACAAAAATCAAAGTACAATTTTATAATGAATGGAGATACTACAGTCATATTTATAGCATAATCAGATTATAATAATGTACAGCATAACATCTTTGTTTGTTCTTTGGAATTTATATTCATAGCTAATCATACATAATGGTGAATGATTATTTTGTAGCAAAATTGTTGATTGATCATTAGTAGATTACCATCAAAAATTTTAAATTATCTATTCATTTTTACTTCAATGAACTTCAAACAATTATTATAAATTACTTCTGATTAGCAAAACTTTTTAAGCTAGCAGTATATACAGTGTGTCCATAAAATAGTGAGGTTTCAAATGGTTATAGCTATGTAACGAATCATGTTGCAGACATGAGTCATATGTTAAATGAAAGAGAAACACTTCAAGTTTATGAGTGTGAAAGATTACGTACAGACTCCAGGACTAGCTCTGGAAAATTCTATTTTCAAGTTAGACAGAGCTCCTCCAGACAGACCTTACCCCCTTGGATTTCCATTTTGGGGGTATTCCATTCTAGTTCAAAATTTTGACCATTTAAAAGAAAGGATCACTGAAGCTGTTTCGTCTATCATGCCAGATGTTCTCTGCCGTGTATGGGAAAAGACTAAATATCATCTGCATGGCAACTAAGGGAGCACACAGAAGTCTGATGAACAGGTAAGAAACTTGAAAATTTTCTCTGCAATTTGACATATACTTCATATCTCTACAATGTTTTGTTCCAAAGCTATAACCATTTAAATCTCCACTATTATTTTTCGGACACACTGTATATTCAGTCATTAAACTCATAGAGAAATTTAAATAATTTCTAAAAAATTAAATATTTTAAGATCCTTCTCCATTTCCCTTATTCTATATAAGCTGCCTGGAATGATTGTTTAACACTGAGGTGGTGAAAGGCAAAGTGGTATAAGTCACATTTTCAACTTTTTTTAATTGAGGGTAAAAATGTAGTCTCCATGTTCAATTTATATAGTGGAATTGCAAATAATTATTTGCAATATTATAATAATTATTATGTATTATAATTTGTTCAATTTATAGTGGAATTTTTTGTAGTTTTTGCAGTAAAACACTTTGGACTTACACCACTTGACTTACTGACTTACACCACTTTGCCTTTCAATGCCTTATATAGCTAATAATAATACTATATTCTTCTCAATGAAATTAGATACTTTGAATTTTTACATTTATACTTTTAGAACTCATACCTTAATTCATTTTGATCAGTTACTATTCAGTTATTCTTTATTCATTGCTATTAAATTTTAAATTAGTTTACAAGAATACATTCGAAACCTTAACACAGCTTTATGAGTTGCACTGATCCCTTTTGTCACAAGTTCGAATTTCAAAATAAAAACAAAATATTCCATGTTTTATAATCAGTCAAAAATTATAAGCAATTTCATTCAATAATAAAAAAAAAAATACATGATTGAACATATTAACAAGATTAAAAGGTACACTTACCATCTTATATTAGAAATATAAATGAAATACACTTTTATTATATGTTGTACACATTTATTTTATGTTGTCATAAGATACAAAGTATTATACTCTAATTTTACATATTACCGAACTGTAATATGCTGATTACATATAAAGTTATAAAGCAGAGTTATAACTTAATCACAAAGATTAAAATAGGAGATTATATACACAAAAGCTAAAGTTTAAAACAAAGAAAGAAACTAAAACATATTTTAGTTTCCTTACCAAGGAGTAAATGATTGTACTTATGTAATTTTATGTCTAATTTTTCAAATTTTCAACTTTACATACAATAAAAAATTCTACATTTGAAATAATTTACAATTTTTTTCAGATGTATAAATTACATTTGAAATAAAGACAGTTTTATCAAACAAATCCAGTAGTCGCAGAATCTCAATCAGCTCATTCAATGAAATCTCAGGTCATATCACAATTTTAACCAATTTTAGATCCATTAATAATACCTGGCTTTCTTATAGTAGTGACACCTTCAACAATGAAAATATGAATGATTTTGTTTTACGTTTGCTAAGTTTTAATTTTTTAAATAATTACAGTATAAAAATTAGAATTATTAATAGTTTGTACTAGCACAAGGTGACAGGGTTCATTCAGTGAAAAAGTGTTTCAACAAATATCTGCAAGCAGATAAGAATTGCCTATTTCAAATTTTGTTTTATCATATTCTGTTGTTTAAAAGGCAAAAACCACTTTACCAAATAACCAGAATCATGTATAAGATTAAACAGTTTTTAAGTTTATTTTGAGAAACTTAAGTATCATGTTTCTTTTCTTTTGGAAAATTTACCGAGTTCTTTCGTTTTTTCCATACATACTTCTAGGGTTTTATAAGAACACTCATTAGCATATTTTAGTATTTTGTTTGATCTAGTATTATCATTAACTTTTTGGAAATAGTAAATAGAAAATCTCCCTTAAGATATTTATTCAAGTTCCTACTGAAAAAACTCATTAATGTTACACATTTAGTTTCACTTTATTTTTCTGTTAAACAGGTAGAAAAAAATTTAATTTTTTTTTCTCATTCCTTTTCTTTCTTTTTATGCTTCAAAATTTTAAAAAAATCTAAACATTTTCAAATAAATCATCTGAATTTGTTTGACCTTTATCCTATTATGAAAAAAAAAAAACCCTAACAAATATCAGTTAGAATTTGGAATTAAAAAAAAAAAAAAAAAGCTGAAAGAGTCATAGGCTGCCTAAAAGAGTCATTGAAGTTATAAATATACACATACACATACTGTTTTTATCCAGTATTTTTAACACTTAAAAACCACATTTAAGTAGAGAGAAATTGAAAATAAAAAATTTCCTCCTAATTTTTTTTCTTTTAATGTTTTAAAACTCTCTGAATTTTCATTTCTTGTTTAAGAATTCTTCCCTTTCCTTTTTAAGTCACAATTCTTGTAAATCCTCTGAACTTATGTGTCCTATATACAATGCTTCTAAGATTGAAAGAGATATCTTATTTCGTAAAATATTGCTTCTTTTATCCCTAACAACTTGTACATCAATCCCCAAGCTGGAAAATACATTTATTTAAACTAATTGTACATATCATAATGCAAATTTATTTCAAATTTTAAGTTTCATAGTTCATTTAACAGAAAACTCAAATAAATTTCCTGTTGATCACAGTTTTTTTCTCTCCTTGAATTTTGTGTAACATTACCCTTTTTAAACGTTATTCATTAAAATTAAAGGACAGAATTTTTATTCTTTTACAAATCAAATTTCTGTTACTATTTAACTTATGGGGTGGATTTTGAGAAATCATTTAAAGCTACTACCAGTTTGTAATTCCCCCCCCCTTAAATAACTTAATTTAATAAAGATATTGATTCCCTACTAATGCTTCATTAGTTGCAAAAAACTACTTTTCTGTAGTTCCGGTTAGACTTATAAAATGTTTTTTTCATATACAGGCATATCATTGAATAGCCTGTCCAAATGAAAACGAGACATGTTTATCGTTACATAAGTTCCATCCATTAACAGTTCCATCATTGCTCTACCGACTCCAGGAGCCATCTGGATGCCATGTCCACTGAAACCAGTTGCAAAAAAGACATTTGGAAAGTATGGATGACGTCCAAACAGAGCATTCTGATCAAAAGTATTGTAGTCGTAAAATCCAGCCCAAGCACTTGATATCTAGAATTGAAAATACTTCGAAATAGAGGTAAAAAAGAAAAAAAAATACTGTACAATTTAAATGAGCACACTCTGGAAACAGGGATCACTGAAAATAGGGTTTATACAAAAACCTACTTTTTGAAAAACTGGTTTTCGAATTCCAGATTTCCAAAAAACCGGTTTTAGCTGGTTTTCAAATTTTTGTCAAATAAAAAATAGAATAGGGAAAAATATTTTATTTAATTTATATAAAATAACAAAAACGAAATCAATATCAAAGTCAAAATATAAAAAAAATTAAGGATTACACATTACTTACACAAAATAACGAAAACTCAAACAAAAATTTCAAATAATATTTATATTTATTTCACTAATTTTAATTTCTCCTAAGAAAATAGGATTTTAAAAAACATAAAATATCCACTGAATGGTGGTTAAGTCTTGTTCTTATTTTGGATACAATATTGCCTGAAATTGAAAATATTCGTTCACTAGCTACTGAGCTTGGTTTTATAGTTTTCAGGGTATCAAATAAGAAATCTAAGATTTGGTTCTTTTATTTGTTGCCTCAAATAATGAAAATTCAGCTTTTAGTGTCTTTGGATTTGTAAGTTTTTCTTCAGGGTCTTCAAGAAATCAAATAAGTTAAAAATTAATTTTTACATAACAATTTGAATTCTTTTAAACTGGTTTTCTGAATTTAAAAACCGGTTTTCAAATGTGATAAATTTATTTTAAAAACCGCTTTTCTAAAACTGGGTTTGAAAAACCGTCAAACCCTAACTGAAAATTTAAAAGTACAGTAAGATCTTATGACTCAATCCAAAGAAAAATCAAATTTTAGGAAAATTTCTGTGAATATTTATTAACATGGCTGTGGTTTGATCATGAATTAAACCTTTCAATGTGCTTGAATCATATGTGGTCCATTTTCAACACATACAATTAGCAGGAAAATAATTTATAACAAACAGTCTACCATATTATATTACTTTTAGGCTGATTTATGCTATATCATCAACTCTAGTGCCAGACAAGAGCAGATGACAAGATAACATAGCACTGATAAGCCCAGAAGATCCTGAAAGGGCATGCATGAAAGAGGAAGGGGTATTCATGAAGGGCATTCCGAAAATTGCATTTTAAAAATGATTTTGCAGTTTTATCTAGTGACTCAAGGAAGCGGCATTAAGAACCAACATCCGTATGGTTTCACTACTGTTCTATTTAAGTATAAATGTGGTCTTTAGCTAGCTTGTTGGGCTACTCCCGCTCCCTCTCTGGGCCTGGGATAGGGGTGCCTGGGTGCTGGGGGAATAGCTGCCAGCTGCGGTCTACATCCACCAGTGGGGGTCAAAACCTGAAAGGCCTTCGTTGCTATGCCAGGTCCCATCAGGTGCAATGGAAATGTATCAATATGATTTTCAATTTGCACTGCTTATATAGCTATTTATACAGCTAAAGATGTAAAAAAACAAATGGATATTTTCATTTTTTTTAAATTTTTATTAATCTAAGTGAATAAGCCATTTGGCCTATCACTGCAGATGCCATAACAAGGGAAAAATCTAGTTCCATTATTTCTGGCTGTGATGGAGTTTCATTGGTGTTTTCAGTACAACACTGTTGAGATGCAGAAAAAAAAAATAAACTCTACATGCAGAAATTTTGCTGATGATGGAATTTATTTCTATCCTTTATAAGAAGTACAAAAACTTTCACTAACTGATCATCCAGACATACAACTGCAGGGATTATAAAAAATAAATGACATTTCACCAATAGAAATGGGGTTTGCAAATAGAATCTCTTATATACTCAAACAAGGGTGCGGTGGCCCAGTTGGCAAGAGCAGCGGGCCAGTGATCTGAACGTCTCTGGTTCGATGTTCGTCGTTGACAAATCCACCGCTGTGTATGCTAAATGGCAGCTGGTGGACGTAAAATCTGTCGTGGCTGCAATGTCCTCCAAGTTCTCAAAATTTATCTCTGGAGGTACGGGGTCAAGTGTACTGGTCTTGTCACTTGACTCAGCTCAAAATTACGGGATCGGACTGTTAACCAAGTCGGACTCTGACCCTTGTGGTGCTAACTTAAAATCTGGAGCAGCATTACTCCGCCCAATAGCCTATAATGGCCTTGATCTGATGTTGCTGTCGGTCAAGGGGCATAAGCAACAACAACAACAACAATATACTCAAACAATAATTATATGTTTATTTCCTTTCATTAATAAACTTTTAACATATCACACCAATATCATTAAGTCACTAACTGGGGATGGAATTATTTCCTTCCAAAACAGAAAGTAAATGAAGTTTCTACAAACTATAACCTACTGTACATGCAAACTCAGTGGGTATGGTATTGAAGATTTTTAGCTGTTTATGTATCACATTACATGATTAAAATCAACAGTACAACAATTTCAGGATTTTCACGGCTTTTAAAACTGTGGTAAAAATTAATTGCTGATGCTTTCGAGATCTTGATGGACTGCAATAATTTGTTAATCTTAACGCTGAAATTTAGCTCATTAGCAGATTTATGGAGAACTGCTAACTATACATATTTCTTATTTCTGAGTTTAAAAAAGACATAATATTAGCTTACTTTGATTGCTTCAAAGGGAGGTATTCGATGTGCTATAATAGGCCATACAGAGTTTTCAAAAAAGTTATAATCCACTTCCAGATTGCTATTGTCAGGTTCTTCAGCCTACACAAAACCATATTTACATTTAATCAACAACAATGACAACAGTTTGAAAGGAAAATATTGAATAACACATTAAGAAACTTAGTATCAAATTTGAAATCTAAACAATCATCAGCATTTTTTTAGGGTTTTGTAAAATGTTTAAAAGCAAAAGACTGTTAGGAGAAAAACTGTCACTTGAAAAATATTTATAATAAAAGACCTAAACCAATTGAAACTGAAAGTGCAATTTGCCAAAACACTTCTCAGGCAAAGTATAACTTGTATATAATGTCAGTTACCAAATTCCTAGCCCAAAATATTCAAGCAAAATTAATTAATGATTTCAGCTCAGTCATTTTTCAATACTCTTTTAAGAACCAGCATATATTTGGGACTACTTAGATATACTACTGCATTATTAATATTAAAGGAATTTTACTTAAAGAAGAAAAAAAAATCACAAAACAAAATTTTATGAAACGATAAGTGAACACTTACAATTTAAAAGAAAAAATAAATTTAAGATTTTAAAAATTACAATTCAATAAACAATATATTTTTATTTTTGTTTCTATGGTAGTATAATTTTCTTCACATGAATGACGGCAATTTTTTATCATAGCTATAAAGAATTGCATTGGTTAGACATATTCATCATTTTTTTAAAAAAATTAAATGTTCACATACCACATCATGATTTTAAAACTTTAATATGCTAAGCTAATCTAACTTGAATAGAAAGAAGTTAACTGCGGTGTGATGTGCATAAGTGAAAAACAAAACAAAAAACCCATCCAGATACATATGAAATTTGTGTGATTCCAGAGAAACCTATGAAAAGTTATAATCCACTTCCAGATTGCTATTGTCAGGTTATTTGTCATGGTTGTTTGTGTCAGGTCAATTTGTGTGAGAGACCTAGCCTTTACAAACCACTATTTATAATAATTAAAGTTTGATTTTTATAGATATAGAATACTGTGTATAGCATGAATATATCAAAAAATAATGCCACACTACAAATAAGTTTTGTTACATTAAAATCAAAATTTAATATTTTCATATTACAATAAAATAATACTTTAATTTATTGTAACTAACTTAATAATAATTTACAGTAAAATAATACAAAATGACAATTATTTTACTTTTATCATTAAAAAACAAGGATCATTTCAATTTGTCCAAATACTTGTAGTTTGGTTATTTTTTAACATTATGCAATATGTATGGGTGAGAATGTAGGATCTGTTTTTCATTATTTTAATTTTACAGATTACTGAATTTATTGATTTAGTTTAGATGACTTTCATCACAAATGAATATTCTTAATTTTAAACTTTAAGGAAAATATGATTTAACAATCACCATTCATGTGACATTCATAGGAATTTGTTCCTCTAAAATCCTACTATGAAACTTGAAATAAATATTTATATATGACAAACAATGAACATTAATTTGTCGAGACAAACTATCAAATTTCACTTGAGAAAACATGAAAATTATTTAAAAAAAAGATTAAACAAAATAGCAACAAGAACAAAAAAATTGACAACAGAAAACATTGCCACTGAAAGAACAATCATTTATGGTTTTTTGGCACTGGTTTTTAACACTTTCAGGTCTGAGCTATTTCGACCGTATATGTCCCTCTGGACTGAGGGTTTTTGGTACTTTTCGTTATTTTTTAAAAAATACTTTGAAGATATATATGCTAGCAATTTTTTTATATTATAAATTTTAAACTGATTTTACTTATAATGTAGAAACTATTTAAATATACTAAGAATTAATATTTAATGAGAAATTATTGAAAAAATCAAGTTTTAAAGTAAAAGAAAAAGTTCCGCATAAAGAAACATTATATTTTAACAGGAAATTTTAAATAAAATTGAATAAAAACTTACCCAAATGGTTTTCAAAGATCTAAAAATATCTTTTATTGGTAAATTAGTATCATTTAATAAAATTTTGGCATGATACATGTCAAAGTATGGATTTGCACAAAGAGTGTTCAAACTAACTCGATTTGAATTTGTTTTCTATATCGCTTCATAAATTTACATCTGTAAGGTGCTGCCATCTCTATTTTTTTGAAAGTAGAAGGTTCATAGATAATATCTAAAAAGATGGCGAACGTATATAATTGGTATTTTTGTAGTTCAGAGAGTTAAAAGTTGACCCCGAGAGACTCTCGGGCATAGTCTGCTTGAGAGAAAATCGGAACCCGAGTGACACTCGGGCTTAGACCTCAAAGTGTTAAACAAACAATAAAGCAGCAAAATTAAGCAAGTTAAGAAACTTTAAAAAAAAATAATAAATATATATAAATACAAATCTTTCATTAAATAACTTACAGCAGTTGGAGATCGGCCACAGATATATTTTCCACCTAATCCTTCACGTCTGACATATGCACCAGTGGAATCAATTATAAATGGCATGTCAATTCCAGGTCCATTTTCACAGTCAAATACATAGACATACCTTTTCCTTCATAGAAAAATCCATTCATAGATAATTAGTGAATATTCAAGTACTATTTTTTATAACACATCTACAGAAATGAATTTCTAATTAAGGGTATAATATAAATAAATAGATAATCAGTATTTAGAAGAGAACTAAATATAATTTTTCTAGTCTTGATAAAATTATTTTTTCATGCTGGAAAATTACTCATGAATTAGCATGATCAAAGCACTATGTTAATTATAAATTAAGTATCGCATGAATATATTCTTAATTATAATATTTTTCATCTTTATATAATTCTAGATATTCCATTACTAAAATCTTACTTCAAAAATAAATTTATAAACCTCTCTCTCCTATTTCAAAATATTTTGTATTCTTTGTCATCTGAAATATAATTTACGCAATAAATCAATTTTTTATGCTCAAATTAAATTTTAAATCTATTCTTTAAAATATTCAACAATTTTTATGCCATTAGTATATCTGCCATGTCATAACTACTATTTTTAAGTTACGTACTATATACTAATACATTAAAAATGGTATATATTATATATTAATAATACTTATTAATTTTATAAAAGAGTGTAATGTAAAAACATGATGTTTTCCAGTTTTATTTATCGAATAGCTTAGAACCTTTTGTATAACAATTTTTTTTAAATTCTAGAAAGGGAAATATTTTAATTTTGGTAGGAGAGTAATGACCATTACAGTAATTATTTAAGAATTAAGTTTCAATGATGTACTAAAAAGACATAAAAAGAGAAAAAGGTAAATCTTATTTTAATGCTTTGATATATTAATACTGCTGTCGTGAATCATATTCTGTTAGTTTGGTAAACATTATTTCTAGTCATAGAATAAGGGTGAAAATATGCTGAATGATTTGATAATGAAATTAAATATTAAAAATGCAGCTCTGGTGCAAGCTCAAAGAGGAAACAATGAGGTATATACCTAGGTTCAACTGGTACTGGAACGCTCAACAATCCTGGGCCTGTACCAATTTGTATCATTTTTGCAATTTCACCAGAATATGGGCCACCAGCTATAATTAACCAGGCAAATTCCATACAGTGCACTTCCCCTAGTTCATCTTTTAGCTATAAACATAATTAGAACATAATTATATGCATCAAGAAAGAAATAACAAAAATAGCCCTACAATTTTTATGTAAATAAGCTTAATGTAAATGTCTCTGCTTACAGTTTATAAAACAAAATTTTCAGCAAGTCAAGGCAGTGAGCAGTCAAATATTATAAAATATCCCAACTTTTTCTAGTAATTAGAACAATTTTATTTTATTTGACAGAATTTGAAACATAAAATAATTTTTTCTGTAAATATATATGTATTTGATATTTGCTGATATTATCTTATTTCGATTTGACAGATTATTGTGTTTATTGAATTAACACAAACTATTTTCATACATTAATTTAAGTCAACATTTTTATGAGTATAAATTTTTAAGTTTTCAATTTTTTTCCCCCCCTTCGTCATAGGGCTGTGGCGTTATCCACCATAAGCCTTCTAGCAGCCCAGTAAAATTTAGCCTTGGTGAAGTTGTCTGGAATAAAACTCATAAAACCAGTGAGTGCAGAGCATTTCATCAAATGTAAAAGGTTCGTAGTTTCGTCTGAAAAGCACAAAGGATAGTTACTATTGCTAACTACACCGATACGGTGTAGGTGTCCATATAAAAAGTCATGACTTGTTTTTAGTCTAAAATTTGCAACAAAAATTGCTTGTGGTAAGTCCATTGGGACAGGAGAAAGGAGCAGGCTTTTCCATATTTTCCCATTTGAAACTTGTGTATATTCCTGCTTCAAGGTTTTTCTCATTGCCTTATTAACTTGAGCACAAAATTGGTGAAAGGAGAATGGGAAAACTGGCTGTTGTAATTTAGATCCATTTTTGGCCAAGATATCTGCCTTTTCATTTCCTGGAATGTTGCAATGGCTGGGGATCCATTGAAGAACTATCCTCCAGCCAACGGCGATAGCTTGGGAAAAGTTTGTCTTTACCCCCTCAACAAGAAAGCAATCGTTAGGTGTAGGTGAGACAGCTGCCAATATTGCAGCTTGAGAATCTATGAAAAACGCTGCCTTTCTAAGATTAGTGTCCAGCCTCAAAAGGTTTGAAATTGCGACTTTTATGGCAAAGATCTCGGCATCAAAATTGGAGGCATGAAATCCAACAGCACAAGAATTCTCAAAATGTAGATTCTACTTCGTAAATTCACAAGAATTAAACATAACTTTTAGTACATAAAAAGTGAGGGATTTAGCTAATATTTAGCACAGTTTGCAATGTACCTTAAGGAATACTTGATTTAATGAGTCATTAAATCAAGGATGAAAACAGAGAAGGGGGTGAGGGACCTCCCAAATTTGAGTTCTCCATACATTATTACAGCATACAAACCAAAAGTGAACCAGTTAGGCCCCCCTGTGAAACTTTCTTAAGTTTTAAAAAAAGCTATGTGTAAAATTATGCCGAAGAATACTCACATAGAGGTAATTTGTCCTCGTGAGAGGAGTAGATGATTCACCTTTGATATCTGAAGCATTTCTCAATTCAAATCCAATCACTTCTCCATTCACATAATTAGATCCTAAGGAAATAGACTTTTTCTTAAATGCAGAAAGTAATGCCCAAGGATCAAACCAACCTTCATTCTCTAAACCTAAAAGAAAAAAAATAATCTTTTCCATAAAATACTCTTTTAACTAAAACACAATTACACATAAATTTGCATGCATGTGTAAAAAGGATTTATGCACAAAATATTGTTTCTAACTTCTCTTATCGTACATACATACATCTATAAGTCAATCTCTTTGTAAAAGTCAAAATTGAGGAAAGTTCTAAAATAAAAAGCATTAAGTATATTGATTATATAACTTCCTTAACCCAAATCTATAGTCATAAACTATTAAATGCAAAATTTACAAAATCTTTCACACGCATGTAAACATTGTCTTTTTTTTTCTTCTTGGATTGGTTTGTTGCACTTTTAAGGACAAAGGTGGAAAGTTTTATTGAGTTACAATATTTTCTCAACACTTATAACATTTTATTTTGAATTAACACAATTATTTTATAATTCTTCATTGCAATAATAGAGTTTTTTTAAATGAAAAACAAACTGACATTAAATGGAGACTTCTAATATATAATCCAGTAAATAAACTGAAACAAATAAGATTTAATAAAAAAGGCACTTGTTAAAACAAACCTTGATTTATTAGCCTTATAGATAAACTAGCTGAATACTCGTGCTTCGTTACGGACTACATTCAAATTAAATAAAACGGTCAATGTATACAATTAATGCCATAAATAAATAAATATATATATATAATAAATACAATGACCAATGTATGCAATTAATGAAAAAAAATTAAAAAAATCATAAGATATTTTTATAGACAAAATAATATAGAAGAAAATATTCAAATTAAATACAATGGTTAATATATGCAATTAATTTGTATGTATAATATCTATAAAACATACTAATTTGAATTAAATTCTTAAAAAAACTTCCATCTCAATTAATCTAGTGGTTAAATTTTATCTTTTACCGCATTTCAATATTTTTTTTGTCAATTTATTTCATTGTTATGCACGTGACGATAAATTAATTTAAAGTATCACAAAAAAGAAAAGAAATCATGTGATCAGCAATTAATAAATTAAATTCTAAAAATTAATCTTTAAATATTCACCAAAAATCAAAAAATGGAGGTAAAGATTTGAAAAAGATTTCATTTTAAAGAAGTTTTTTGTTCTTTCTCGTGATATAAATTTCATAACCCTCAGATTATTATTTTAAATGCAAACTTTAAAAATTTTTACAAAAACAGCTTAAAAATTCAATTTAAAAAAATCTAAGAATTTTTCAAAAATCTTTCTTAGTGCACCCCTACACTATATGAAGAATTGCCATGCAAAATTTCAGCCCTTTAGGTCTAGCAGTTTGGTGTGTACATTATCTGTCTGTCAGTCAGTCAGTTACAGAACTGTTTTATATATATAGACTAGCTGAAAACCCGCACTTTGCTACGGAGTACATTCAAATTAAATACAACGGTCAATGTATGCAATTAATACCAAAAAAATATATATAGTATATATTTATAATCAATACAACAATCAATGTATGCAATTAATGAAAAAATATGTTTATAAAAAATCGTAACGGATATTTTTTTATAGACAAAAAATGATAGAAGAAAACATTCAAATTAAATCTAGTAGAACATACTAAAGAATATAGTACAGTTTGAGGAATATATCTCTTACTGTATTTTAATATATTTTTGGATAATGTCCAATCATTTGCCACATTAGCAAGGGAAAAAAATATTATTTTGTCTATTTCATTGTTATGGATGTGACGATAAATTTATTTAAAGTACCAGAAAAAGAAATAACGTGATCAGCATTTAATAAATTAAATTTCGTGATAAGCATTTAATAAATTTAATTTTTGTAAATCTATATTTATGTTCTACGTTGCACATCTTAGCTGGTTTTCTAAATTGGCACCAGTCAATGAAGCAAGTGACGAACTCTTTGTAAATTTCATCTTCAAAAAAATGTTTCACAAACATAATATGTGGATCCAAAAGCACTTACAACTCGTTGTGCAAAATAATTTAAGTTCGAATATCTCTCGGATGTAATATAAGTATTGTAAAAAAATTAATTTTTGATGTGGACGTAAAAATTTGTTTCACTTCATTGTTGTACTGTAACTCAATTAACTCCATTTGCAGATTTCCAGGAACACTGTTCACGTCAACATGAATTCGGCATGAAAATATTTCAAACCTTTTATCATATTTTGCTGATTCTGAGAAACGACTATCAAATAATGCAGTTATAGGTTTCTTTTATTTCATTAACAAATTTCGAGAAATTCTGAGGTTGGCTTTTTAGGAAGTTATTTAACAGCAGAAAATGTTGAGCATTATTATTTCTAACTTGGTACTCAAATAACAATAATTTCTTATTAAAAGCTTTGATGAAATTACAAGCATCTATTATTAAATTATCTTACCGTTGCAAGTCCTTATTTAGTTGATTAAGTTTTTCCGTTATATCCACTAAAAAACATAGGTCTAATAACCAATCATCATCACTTAATTCAGGAATAGATTCTTGTTTCTTGTTCATAAACATATCGATTTCATCCCATAAATTAAAAAAAATCTTTTAAACCATTTTCCACAACTTATCCATCTAACATTGGTAAAATATACGACATCACCATAATCAGAAGATAATTCACTAAGGAATTCTTGGAATTGCTGATGCTGAAGAGCATGTAAATGAATGTAATTTACTATCTTTATAACTATGTTCATAACATGATCCATGGATAATACTCAAGCACATAAATTTTGTTCATGTATCAAACAGTTATTAGTAAAAATATCATTGGTTTTAATGCCTCTGCAATCTAGCTTATCCATAAGTAATTTTACAGCTCCCTTATTTTTACCTACCAAAGCAAGTGCTTAAATTTTAAGCTATTTTCGGCTAAACATTTTTCAATCGCCTGGAAAACATCTTCTCTAGTTGTGTCTTTTAAATTTAAAAGATTTAACATTTCTTTTATAACTTGGAATGAATCATTCACACTGCGAATAAATATCACAAGTTGTGATGAGTCCAAGATATCTGTACTTTCATCAAGTGCCAAAGAATATGCTTTGAATTGGTTATTTTTATCTCGCAAAGTTACTGCTATTTCAGCTGAAATATAACCAATGCGACTACATATAGTTTTGGTATTAAAGACTGATATTTGAAAATTATTTGCTTTTATCAGGCAGAACATCTTTTATAACTGCTTCAAAACAGTCCTTTACCAGTTTACCATCCAAAAATGGTTTCATTTTCTTTGCAATCAACGTGGCAACAGAATAACTTGCTTTGACAATGGTAGAAGGTTGTTGTAATAAAGAACCAAACATCGTTTGCTGAGTTTTCAGATGCAATTTAAGTGCAGTAAACTTAAAACTTTTTACTTCTTCAATGAAATTTACATATTCAATATGTTTTGTCTCATGATGCCTTTTAACGTTATGTTTCTTAAATACAGCGACTGTTTCTCTACAAATTAAACACATTAATTTTGAGTTCTGCACTGTGAAAAAATAATCTTTTTCCTAACGATCATTAAATTTCCTGTTTTCATCAACAACTTTTCTTTTCTATGAGATCATCCTGAAAGGTTAAATTTTTTTTAGAAATAAATGCTAGTTGGAAATATTGGCATACTAGCAATTACACAGAGCAACAAAATTTACTTTTTTAAGTAAATTTAGCATTCTTGTTTTCTAATGATGTATTATAATTATGTAAAAATACCATCTGATGTCTTCAGATGTCACTTTTATTCAACTATCAGCACCACACACAAAAAACTTAGTAAAAAACAAACCTAACACATAAACAGAGATTCACTTGAAATAATAACTCCATTCATTCAGTGAATAACGAACCGATGATGGACCTAAGAGAGTGCATGGTGGACAACAGCACATCGGTTCCTCACGGACCACCCCCTGCCCCCGCTCGATGTCATCATTCCATTCTCCCACATTACTAAGAGCAAAAATGTCTGGATTCGATCTTCATTGCATAACGGCATTCAAATTAAAGGTGAACGTTACCGATGGTTGCCTAACAAAATCAATTTTTAAAGTAACATTTGGAATTCGTGCACTTGCGCATTATAACAATGACACATGCAAATTTTTAACTATTCAATTTTTTTGTATACATACAACGAGAAACAAAAGTTTCAATAGAAATATAAAATCTGCCGGCGGGCTGCACAATTGAACGTGACAGGCCACATGCAGTGCACGTGAGACCTAGTCTAGACCTTAGTGAAATTGCATATAATAACATTGCAGATGTTTTATATATACATATTTTTTCAAGACTGTATTGAGCTGCCAGACACAGACTTTTGGTGAAAAAGCTGAAGTCTGATGTAGGTTGAAAAAAAGAACACAAACAAACTAAATTTATGCCATTTTAACGAAAACCCACTCAATTCTACAGTGCTAAATATGGACTAAGTTGGTTGTACATATCACTTCTTTTTCCCATAGAAAATGAAATGTGTTTAGTTATTCATTTGTTTCTATTGGACAATAATACAAAGGGGCTGTTTTTCACTGGCAGACTCATAGAAGACCTGTTCTGTAATATAATGATCTGTATCAAAATCATGTAAATGTCAATACCATTTTAAGTGACAAAATAGAATATATAATATACATACAAAAATTATAAAATTTCTTAATTTATATATTTAATTTCTCAAAAGTAACAAGTATTTTTTATTCAAAAGAACTCTCCCAATTTCAATCAGATATTTATTAAGACATTTTAGAAATGAATTTTGCTTACAGTTTTCCCATAGTCATAAATTTCATTTAATAAAAGGTATATCAGCAGTTCAAAAACTAAAGATCATAATGTCAAGTACACCTACCAGAATAAATTTTGTGAAATAACATAGTCAATTACTTCATTTTTGTTTAAATACTTATAAATTACACATCCAAATTTTTCCAGCTAAATTTCAGACATCAATTATTAATAAAAGAAAAATACATATTCCCCAGGGGAACATTAAAATTGCCAAATAAAAGGACCAAAATTTTAATCCAACAGCATCTACCTCATGGTCTATATTTAGCAATAAACTTCAAATAATTGACTGTGTATGGTAAAAAAACTTTTCTATGGGCTAAAAAGGGATACTATTTTTGTGCTTTTAAACTGCTTATAACCTGTCAAGACCTTACAGAAAAAAATGAAATAATGTGTCTGAACTTTAACTACATGCATTAAAATCCATCTGATCAAGGACTGAATCCAAACTATGTTACTAAAGACTCTGGTATCTTGTTAAAGAGGCACAGATGAGTTAAAATGTGAAAAAAGTATACATAATCATTTAAGGATATAAAATGTTAGAAGTTTATAAAAGAAACAATTATATACCATAAGAACCCAATTCTATTCCATCAACATTTAACCATGGAAATTTTTGTTTAAGTTGCTTAGGACCTAGTAATTCCACTTTAGCTCCCATTCCTCTGAAAGAAAAGAAAGATAATTTAAATAATCCAAGTTCATGGTAGGTACATTTAAACATGCAACAATAAAATCTTAGAAATGTGAATATTTTTAAAATAGCAGTTGATAGAGCAACTATTTCTTAAAAACATAAATGAATATTAATATAATATACCAATTAAACACCATATAAAAAACAATGTAACATCAGTAAATGTAAATGGTAGACAATCTTTGAAAACTTTTATGTACATGATCTATATCTATTCTAGAGCCAGCCAAAAATGCAAATTATCCTTCATTACAGTTAATAATGAGAAAATATATTAAAAAATTAAAATTTGATATTCAGTACTGTTAATTAATAAAATGAAACATTTACTTTTGAATTTTATGATTTTCAATCATTTGTTCAGCTCCTGCTTCTGAGGCTAAGAAAAGATAACCATGAGGTTGAAACTGAATGTCAGGAGGATCGTCATCTATTACAATACAAAAATTTATAATTAAAAGAGCAGAAAAATTATATTTATAAGCTTTGAAGATAATGCAAAATAAAGTCAAATCTAGAAATAAGTTTAATGCTTCATATAAACAAAGAATAATAAATCTTTTAAACATTAATGGAAAAAGTTCAGAGTATAAATGATGTCAAAATTTGTTTTATTAAAAGTTTTATAAGGCAAATCATCACAAAGATAATTTATGCGTGTTTATGTATATACAGTAACCACCGCTTATAATGATCAGTGGTTATAAAAATCAACCATTTATAAGAATCAATATCGCAAAAACAAAAGCAAATGTATTATTTCCATTTTAAAATTTTCACTTTAAAGAATCAATCCACCGGTTTTAGGAATCAGCTTACTCTCTTCACTTTCCTTTCATTTTTCCAAAAAAGCCACTTAAACCCTCAAAAGGCATGAAGTCTTTATTTTTTTTAAAGAAAGACTGATAAGATGGGATGGAATACAGTCGTAAAATGCATCCTTTTCTTTGTTAGTCATAATATAATAGTTTCCCCTTAAATGCTTTAGCTAAACACTGTCCTATTAGCTTGACCCAGGAGCATCTTACCCATCTGGGTCCGATTTCACTTTTCTCTACTGACAAAGACAAGGACTCTTTTTTTCCAACCTCCCATTTTCTGGTTCTGGCTCCTGGACCCTGAAACACATAAATCTTTGGTGAAGTGTCCACTATCACTTAGGCAAACGTGACATTAGTAGATTCAGCACGTTGTCAAACCATGAAACGTAAGCTAGAAGGTGAATCTTTGTCTGAGACTATTGATATTGAAAGAGGTATAAACAGCCTCCTGAAAACTTCATTACGTCAAACTACCATAGAAAACTTTTTCTTGCACCCTTCCTGTAGTTGAAATGTTAAAACTGTTTAGCAGGTATGTTGTTACAAATACTGGATTTTTTTCTTCTCTTACTATAATTATGTGTATCTACTTATAAGTCTAAAAATTAAGTTGCATTTTTAAAATTATAAAAAATAATTTTAATAAAAGATAATTAACGTAAATTAAAGAGTATTTTATGGTAAATTATCTCATATATGTATATATATATGTTTGTGTATGTGCCTGTCCAAAAACCTAAATTTCGGCTATAAGAATCAACCACTTATAAGAATTAAAAAACAGTAATAACAAATGTGATTCTTACAAGCGGAAATCACTGTATATGTATACATATGGCTACATAAAAAAAGGAAATATATTTCTATTTTAAAACCATATAATCTTACTTATACATAGAAAATAACTCCCAGTAATATGTGGTCAAATACAATACCTTTGAAAGCTATATTATGTTTTTCAAAATATATAAAAAGTGATTAGTGAGGTCTAGTTTAGAATAAAATAGTAGGGTTATAGTATAGGTTAGAATAGATTAAAATGAACAATTGTTAAAATAGTATAAGTCAAAACAAACAATAAAATTTTCATATTTCTTAGAAATGTGTAAACATTATTTTCTTGCACTCAGAAAATAATGACTCTTAATCCCCCCTACCAATTACATAATAATATATATGTGTATATTAGCAACAATGTCTTAATGTTTGTGGTGCAAGTATTTATACACACATACTCATATGACAATCTCATGGACCTAGTCTAGCATTTTCTAGTCCAGGGGGCTTGGGAACAACAACATACACTTAAGTTACATATACCAACTAAGTATGGAAAAATGAATAATTTTGTAATTATATTATCAGTGTATAGGTTAGGATTTAAAATTTGAAAGAGCAGTTGAAGAGTAGTTGACCTGGTCTAATGACAATTATCATAATTCCTAGGAAAAAGACGTGAGATTCCAACGGAGAATCCTCCGTTCTTGAAATACACACCTTTAAAGAACATGTATTTTAATATGTTCTGAATAGTCTCTAAAAATAAAATTGAAAAATTTTAATAAACCTGAAATTATTTTCTGTTTTTCCTTTGACAATAATATAAATATTTGCAGTTTTTTACCTATTTCATAAAAATATAACCAAATAATATAAATACAAAAAATTTATAATTTTCAAGTAATTAAACATACTATACATTTACAATATTTATATAATTCAGATAAAATTATCCTTCATACATGTCATGAATGAAGTCTAAAAATGTATCTGAGTATATAAAAGTATATCTGAGTATATAAAAAATCACTTGGATGTACATAAAAAAAAGTTATGATTTTCATTAAACTAAAATGTTTATAAATTTATTGTTTAAACCCAAGAATCACCTGGAGTATATGCATATGAAGGGGAAGAAAAAGAGAAGCAAAAATATGTATAAAATACAAAATTCAATGTTTTTTAAAGCAATAATGGAAAACAAAGTGTAACTGCATTCACATGACAGGATCAATAAAACATTTTTTGAAGAATTATCTGAAGTAAAAGAAATTTCTATTATAGACTGAAATCAGCGATATAGAGTCAGACAGGAAAAATGAATAGGATAAGGAAACAATTAATAAATGTGTGATTAAAATTTTCAATACATCATTTTTTATTTCTATTTTTTTTTCATCACATAAAATATGCATTACTTAAATGCAGTGGCACACCCAGGGGGAGGGAGAAAGGCCCCCCCCCCCCGAAAGAAATAGAAATTGCATTATGAATATTGATTTTGCATTATAAATATTTTTATTCGTTCATCTCTTTAAAATATTCTTATACACAGCAAATTAAAAAAAAATATTTATTTTAGGTGACTGATCTAGCTCTCCCCAAAACAATTTCTATGTTTTAAATGTGTATATTTTTTAGTAATATATTCTTTAAAACATTGAAATATTATATAGGATAAAGTGGGGTAAGTGAGAACGCTGGCTTAAAACCCTAAAAAATTTAACTTAAAAAAAAAAAAAAAATTCAAGTGTACTTTGTAGGAAAATTCTTGCTCTACTGTTATGTATAGTTTTTATTTACATAAAAAAATTGTAAAATGGACAATTTTTATACCTACCAAACTCTTGCATTTTAACTAAGGTACCCAAGTTCAAGTTTAAGGGAGGGAGAAAAAGTTATATTGCTAACAAATGAAGGTTGGTCAAAAATTCTGCATTTGCACTTCATATAATAGATAGAAAAATAAATTCTGTTTTTCTAAGTTTATATTCTTTTTAACATTTTTCTAACATAAAAGGTTAATCAGATTTAGTACAGAATTACTAAGAAGTTTAGTCGTTATATACAATGCATTAAACAATGCAGTTATCTAGCCCTCCAAAACTTCTTGGTTTCTTCAGTAAAATGTATATTGTGACATTACCCTTTGGTTAAAACCCTCATTTAATTAGGTTCAGAATCAGTATTACACACCGAAATATCTAAAAAAATATTTTTTACTTTGTCAGAGAATGGTAGAATGGATAAATGAAGCAGGCCAGGAGGAATAAATTCTGAAATATACAGCCTATCATGTGTCATATTAACATAAACAATAGGTAACTACAAATTTAAAATATTCAGGACTGAATATATATCTTGTTTTCACATATATGTCAAAGAGAAACATTTACCTAGAACACTCAAATGTTGCTTTATGTTTCTTAGGAATTCAGCACTATACATAGAAAGCTGTATATTTTCTGGCAGTGAAAATTGCTGTCGAATACCCCCAGCAGACAAAGCTGAGGATGAACGTGTATACTAAATAACAATAAATAAATAAATAAATAATACATAAACATTCTTCAATATGATAAAACAATCATACATCCCTCTAGAAAAATTACAAATATATTTCCATTAGCATACCACGAAACACTCCTACAATATTAAATAAGTTTTTTGTTAGTTGACATACTTTTATCACTAGTTAATAAATCAAAATCAGAATAGAAATTAACATTTTATACAATGTATAAGATACAAAGAATATACAAATTCAAATAAATAAGCCATTTGTTTCATTGGCTTTAATAAACGATCATATATTACACAGCATATTTTATAATAATAACAGATATGAAAAATTCTATTTAGCCAAAAGAATAATAAACATATGCAAATTTATTAAACTCCACTAAATATAATACTAATTTTCTCCAATAAATAAAATAGCTGTTATGAAGAAAACAAAATTATTATAAAGTACTCTTTATCTCTCTGTTATCTTATTTACTATGTATTTTTAAGCAGTTATACATAATTTTTTTCCCTTTCACAGAATGTAACAAATAAAATTACTTAAATTATTTAAGTTATATTAGTTATTAAATTAAATAATAGTTAATAAAATAATTCAAATAATAGTTTCATTTTCTCAACAAGTTTTGCCTTTGAAATAACAAGACAAAACTTTGCAAGTAATACTTCTGGTAAAAATCTAATTTTCATTTCATGACTTAATATAAATGCTTATTTTCCATTAGAATGCCAAGAATATAAACAGAATACATGCTCAAAAGTTGCACCTTACTATCAATTACTTTTATAATTTTAATATTTGGTGATGTTTACAAATGAAACCTGTTATACAGTCAGTGAATAAGTTGTAGAAAGATACTGTGACATATTACGAAAAACAAAAACAAAATTTACAATAGCACACAATCATAATTAAATGAGGACTGAGACCATGAACATAATAATTCCATTTGAATTTAAATATAAATATCTTTTAAAGTACTGTCCAGCTACATGCTACAAAAAAATTACAGATAGGAACAGTCACATACGTAATCTGCAGCTAATCATTAAAATTAAAAATTAGATTATAACATAAAAAAATTACTTTTGGATCTCTCTCAATAACAGTTAATTCAAAACTATCAGGAGCCCTTTGTTTCATAAAATATGCTATTGCAGAACCCATTATGCCTCCACCAACAACGACAAATTCGGAATATTTTGGAACTTTTTCTACAGGAGGCCCAAAATTCCCCTTTTTATACCTAGAAATTTCATCTTTAAGAATACTGTACGATTTGGAAAATGAACTCTGAGATTTGTCTTCTAGCTGTTTTTCCTTGAGCCTCTTAATTTTTTCAATATCTTCAGCAGACATGCGATAATAGCTGCATGATATAAACCTTTCAAAAATTCTACAGCGGAGGAGAGCACACGTTCTAGACATCATTTTGAAACGTTATAATAAAAGAGACGTCTACAGTATTTCGTGAAATCCGAGAAAATTTGAAAAATTTTATAAAATGATGAGTAAACAGCGATAATTTCTTGTCTATGCTTATAAAATCTTCATATTATAAAAATATAATGGCTTCTAAGTAACCATAATTAAAGTTTTTTTAATATAACACGCACATAGCGATAAGATATATCAGTAAATTTCCGTCTGCTATTTGTATTTTGTATTTAATACATGTGCTCCGGATGTGGAGATGTATTGTTACGAAGCTGTTTTCTCCCTAAAGGTAACACAACCAAGAAAAATTTGATAACTCAAGTCTAGAATCGAAATGAAATAAATTATAAAATAAGAAATTAAAATGAATGTTTATAAATTATGTTTTAATAATAATGATTTTTAGAAAAAGTCTATAAAATTTAAAAAATATGTACACTCAGAATTTTTTATAAATATGACTCTAAAAATTAAAAATTTGCTAATTTTTTTATTTTGTGTAATTGATTTTAACAATAGGTTGGAAAATGGTAAATTATTTTTGTAATCTTGTTAGTAGGTAGCGGCGTGATACTTCGTTTGTAATGAAATTTTGTATTAAAGAAAGTGTTATTTAACAATTGAAAGAAAATGCCGTTTGGTTTGAAACCTAAATGTAATATGTGTAAAACGACAACATCATCAATGTGGAGAAAAGACGACGATGGAGAAATAATATGCAATTCTTGTTCTGTAAGGTCTACTACTATAAACAGTAATAAGAGTAATGGTAATGGATGTCCATTCACCTTAAGAAAGAGCACGCGTGCCAAAAGTTCCAAATTTAAGCAGCAAATATTGTCTAAGAGTAACAACCCAAAAGGAAAAAGCAGGAGATCAATTTTTAAGAAAACTTGCGCAAAAGCTCCGACTTCCGTAGCCACTCCTGTTACATCACAGACATTATTTTATAAGGGGACATATTTTCAAGTTGGTGATATAGTATCTGTCGTAGATGTAAAAGGTGGTGTTTATTATGCCCAGATTCGTGGTTTACTGCAAGATCAGTATTGTGAAAAAAGTGCTGTCATAACTTGGCTTCTTCCTACCCAGTCAAGTCCTAAAGATCATTTTGATCCTGCTACTTATATTATTGGTCCAGAAGAAGACATTCCTAGAAAGTTGGAATGTTTTGAGTTTGTTTGTCATGCACCCTCTGAGTATTATCAAGCTAAGACTTCACCATATCCTGTTATTCCTTCAAAACCAGAGAGTGGGTTTGTTTGGACCAGAATTGGCCCACGAATCATACCTTTGCCTACACAAGAAGAGGTATTTGGATCCAGTTAAAAGGAATAAAGCTTTATTAATTCAGTGGCAAAAATGAAAATTTATTTTCCTGTGACTTTACATTTTCCCTTTCCAGTTTACAACTCCTGAGTACAACTTTGATACAGCTTCATGCAATAAAAGTTGCCTTATGGAATCCATTGGAGTTGAATATTTACATGTAGTTTATGACTGTTGTATAAACCTTGTGAATATCTCGTTAATTTATTTGCTATTAATTATATTTTAATACAGGATTTTTAAAGCATTAGTGTCAAAATCCCTGTTTATGTTTGTCTTGCCATATGGGATTTAATTTAGTTTATATGTGTAGTATGCAAGTAAACAATTTTGTTCATTCAATGTAAAAGATGCAAAATGCTTGATTAATTTTAATAATGTTCTCTAAATTCTTTTTGCCTAAACTATATGATCTCAGAGTTGTTTAATATATATCAATTTGAGGTAAATAGGAAGAAATTGGGACAGTTGGCTAATCTTGGTGATTTTTTTGAAAGGTCGTCAAATTTGTGCTTCTGATTCCTATTTTTTTTTTTCTGTCATGTTTTGTTGTTTTTGAAAGTTTAAAACATGAGAACAATGAAATATGAAAGAAAAAAAGGGGAACTTAGCAATTTTGGTGATCTTTTGAAAAATTGCAACATTAAAAGAATACAAAAGTTTAAGGTATCTGACTACATTCGGTGTCAGTTTTGAAAACAAATTTAACTTGCAAAAATTTCTGTGCTATTTTTTGCGGGATTATAGCATCGAAATCGGGAAAATTATGAAAAAAATAGTCAATAACTTTACAACTTTTTACAAAATTGAAGATTTTTGGTTGAAATTCAGCAAATTTTTAATGAAAAATACATTTTTAATTGCATTTTAATAATTACATTTTTGATGAAAATAAGTTCTTCACAAAACAGATTTCAAGTTTTCACTTGCATTGAAATTTACTACTTCTGCTCCTCTTTAAATTGCGCTGATTTCATTTCTAATGTTCAAACAGGAAAAAGAAAGGTAGACTTAGAAACAAATTTACTCTCTTTAAAAAACAGGAATTAAAGAAATTTCAGAATTTTTATTAAAGTTGTCGTTTTAAACGTAGTCAAATACCTTAAAGATAAAGCAAACAGAAATATGAAAATTGACTAACTTTGATCTCGATTTGTTCGTGGTTATTATTTATATTTTTTTTTGGAGGGTGGGATGCCTTTACAATCGCTGAAAGGAAATCATTTGCAAATTAATACGGTAATGACAAACTAGGTAAAAGTGTTATTTATTAAAAAGTTTAATTTTTGGCAGTCGTTTACTAAACATTTTACATCTATTTTCATTACTCATAGCATTGTGATTACTATCAAAGTCTTCAGATTCAGTTAACTTTCTCTCAAATTTATCTAAAATTTGAGTGTTCATTTTAAGTGCCTTTTCTCTAAATTCTTTGACTGATTCATATTCAGTTTCGAATTCCCTTTCATCAGTTATATCATCTAAATAATTTTGATGAATTTTTTTTAATGACACACTTTTGTCCCTTTTGCTTAAGATCTTAAAGGAAAAACCATGAAAAGTAACTGGTATCCATTCGCCATTGTGTAGGGTATTGTATGAGTGAGATTCTAAGAGAGAAGTAAAATGTTTTAATTGCCTGACCCCAGAAAATTCAATTTTTGATTGACAGTGGAAACAAATCAGAATTGCATATTCAAGGGAGTTTAAATTACATCAGAAAAATCCAGCAACAGGGTTGCTTTAAAGGTGCATTAGCCCCAAATCGTAGCAGTAGCCAGAAAAGGGGGTAAATCATGAAATGAAATAAATACCAAACTGCAGCAGACCCAACTTCTTCCAATTAACCTAATTGGTAAAGAAAACTTAAATACCCGAACTCATTGCTTGTTTATGTTGCTTATATACTGTTAGTCAAAATTTTAAAATACTCCAGGTATGCTTCTTCACCAGCTTTGAATCTTGTGTTGTAGGTATAAATAATTGTACAATAAATGATTTTAAATCTCTGAACTGGATTTTGAGTGCAGTGATGTTGCGAACAAAACTTCAAGATTAGTTCATATTTCACATGTTTGAATATCTGGAAAGTTTTTTGCTAACAAGAGAGACACAGGCTTTTCAGTTAGTATAATGTGCTGCATTTGCATAAATTGTTGAGACAAATCTCTTTTTTTATCAAGTTCTTATACTGATGTCCCCAGATGAAAAAGAAGTGCTATTTGATAGATTCACCAGCAGTATTTTGAAGCTTAAGCACAGGAGTGGGTGACAGTATACCATATTCTTTATTTATGTAGAAAAATTTATTTTCATCCTTGTTTGTATTAGGTAGATGTTTGGTATGATGAAGAGCTATGGAAACCAAAAAGCCACTTAACCTTAAAAGTCCACACTCTAAATTAAAAAGAATAATAATTTCTTAATATAATATTTGTTTATCAAATTACAGTATGATTGTTATTGAGATGAAAGTATATTCTGGATAAATGGGAGTATAAACTGTTGGCAATATTTAATCGTATGTCTTTCTATTTTGCAAATTTTTCCTAAGAGATAGCAGTTTAAAATACCTATTTATTTTTAACTACTATCTCCTAGTCTTTCTTGTTAGCAGCAATGTGAATATTTTGGGGGTTCCAGTTATAGATTTTCATTTATTTATGGCCAGAGACAAACTGTCCAAAAGGATATTTAAGATAGTCTTTTTGACCTGATGGTAGTCTCAAAGAATTTAAAACTCTTAACTGCAGTGTAAATGGTTATAATTGACTAAATGAGGTAAGTAAATGAATGCATTAAAAAGTTTAGTGAAAGTAGATTTAAAATAAGGAAAACAAAACAAAGATATGGGTAATTTACAGGCATAGGATAAAATTGACAGTTGACTAATTGCAAATTAGAGTTAGTAATTCTATTAGGCCAAATTTATTTTGTTCTATCATGATAAAGATCTTTCTCCCAACAGGTTTTCTATTTCATAGATTTTTCTAGTTATATCTGAGAGTAGAAAAAGACTCATATAAACAATCCAAATATTTCTTTACCAGTATTCACTTGAAATGGTGTTCTGTCCTTAACTGCTATGAAATATATATTTATTTACTATACCTAAATTCACAAAGTCCAAAGAAAACTGTTTACTTTTGTATAAAATAAGAATAAAGTTACTATTTTAAAAAAAAATTCTGTTTAGACTGTAACTAGAATTTGTTTACTCTTAACAGACTTGTCTGTTAAGAGTAATTTTGTAGAAAGCATCACTTGAATTGTTTTAAAGAGAAGATTAAGGAAATCTACCTCGCTATTATCAATAATATGCTGATAACTTCAACGGATATAAAATATTTTAAAATTGTTTGGTTGTTGAGTAATTGGATCTGTTCTCAGTAGCCTCTTCATTTTGGAAAATTTAGGTTCTAAATTCCATTATGCTAAATTTAATGTTATTTTTAATTACGCTGCTTCAATTTTGATAGAACTGTTCTTTAAGAAATGTGTAGGAATTAAAAATATTCTATATATTTTGTGACTGTGATGTAGAGTTTAAAGTGTGCTCTATGCTTATTTTATAAGAAGTTATCTCAATGAATTATTTTGATAACTTCATAACTTTCCAGAAATATAGAATATGCTTCTAAAGCTTTTATGATCAAATTTTACCAGTAATTTCACCAGTTAAACTTGTACCTGATAATATATTACTTCCTGTGTATAATTGAATCAGTTGTATGAAGAAGATGCAGAAAATAGATGCACCTTCCTTAATTTTATACCAATTCAGATTATTTGCATTTAACTGTTTACTTTTTTAGAAATACATTTAATGATAAAATTTTCTTAGCTGGGAAAGTGATTACTTGTTTATGTGACTGTTCTACATAATTATCAACCATGGTTATTTTATGTTGTAGAAGGGGAAGGGGGAGTATAAATTTTTCAGGAATCATTGTGATTAATTCATTTCTAAATTTTTATTTTAGACCCATCATAATTTTAATGAGAGAATGTGGATTTAATTTTAATGCTGTGCTAAATATTTTACTATATTGTAATGTAGTAAACAGAGCTTGATTCATATTTATATTTCAAAATATGTGTTATATATATTAGTGTTTTATGTGTTCCTTTTTCATAATTTAAATCGTGTTTCTCACTAATTACTCTTGTTTATGGTGTGAAGAACACTTTTAATGTACAAAACAACTGTTTATAGTTATTTACAATAAATTTTATAAAAGGAAATGTTCCTGAAATTAATATTTGTATTTGTAGTTCTTGAACTCTCTTCCAAGTAAATTTAATAAACTTAAGTTTTTTATTATGCAGGAGCCCAACAGTTATTTTATCTTCATGTTGCAGTTCATAAACACTTCATTTATCATCTTATTTATGCAGTTTGTGTTTACAGTATTCAATATTTTACTGTGTAACTTTCTTCCAGAGGAAAACTAGATTCACAGTAATAACTGTCTTAGAGAACTACTGGAATTTGACTTAATACTCTAATTATGAAACATTCAATTCTTATTTCTAATTATTAAGAGCATGAATCTTTCCTTTCTGTATACTGTGTCAGTTGGAAAATCAACTGTGGCTACTAAAAGTATACATGGTGAGTAAATTCCACTATTGAAACCACCTTCTTTTATGACCTTTGCTTTAAGTTTTATCTTATATTGTGTCAGTCTAAAGGCTCATAATTAGATAAAGTTGTGGAAATATATATTCAGTCAGTAGTATCTAATTGTATTCAATGTAGTTGAATTTTATGAAATACGTAACTAGAATAGAAACTTGATTAACTTACAGTAAAGTCACAGGAGATGAAGTATTTGCAAATATTTTTTTTTTTTAACTCATTCTTATTGGTAATTTTCAGGAAACTAAGTATGTTCAGAGTATCTAAATTCCCTGTTTTTCAATGAAACTTCAGGTATGTTTGTAGAGTGCAAATTAAAATGTAAATTAAAAAAAAAGTATTATTAAAGTGACTAATCTATTGAACAGGGTTATATCATGTCAACTGCAGTTAGATTTATTTTGTGCAATTAAAAGATAAATAGGGATATAAATCAAGTACATTTTAAAAAATTGATTATATTATACTTCAGCACAAATGATTATTATAGTAGATAGTATGGGAAATTCTGGAGGAAATCTGTTAAGCGTACCAAGTGGTTTATCTGAAAGCATAGTAGGTTTTTTTTCCAGGATGTGCTTAGGCAAACTCTGGTATGTAGTCGTGTGATAAGTGATAGGATATTTTTGATTTTTATAACAAAAACATTTTTGTTCTTGCTCTCTTTTTTTCCCTTTTAAGTGATGTTATCAAAATACTGTGTACTTAGTGTATTGAATCTTTTTAAATTGAGTGAATGAAAATTTTTTACCTGATCATAGTGTATAAATTTATACATATTATGCTAAATAAGAATTGTGTTTTATTTTGGACAAAGCCAGCAATTTCAGTTACAGAACCAGAAATTATATGATTAATTAGAATATGATTATTATGATGTACTAGAAAGTGTTTTTGTTCATAATATTCTTTGTATTTTTTTTACTGTTTGATGGTTTTTTTTTAAATTTAAAATTTTTAAAATACTAGAATATATAAAGGATATCAGTTTGGCAAAGCATATAGTTGTAAAGTGTTCTCTTATAACTATGTTAAGGTGGTTGAAATCTAATGTTGGACACTTAGTGCAAAAGGTTATAAGCATAATTATTGTTGTTTATTAGTCAGAAATGTCATGCATTTATAACCTAAGCCATTATCCCTCAAGTTTCCCAGTATTTAAACAATTCAGTTAAAACTATTCATTGCAGAATAACTTATTAGGTTATTCTGAATTACAAAGAAAAAATCATTAATTCTTGAGTCCAATAGGAAATTAGTGGGCTCAAAGGCATTTGTGTTCATTCAAAAAGCAAAAGATCAACACCTGACATATCGGGAGAGCTTAGAATCAGTAACTTGTAATTAACAAGACACTCCCAAGCCTTTCTGTTGGTTTTTATTTAACATGTCAAGTTTGAGGAGTTTATTGAATTCCAAATTAATCAACTGGTAGTGTGATGAGTTATTAAAGTATTTGGCTTTTGAGAACCTTTCTTTTCAAAAGCAGGTCTGCTTTCTACTTAGTTGCACAACACAAAACACAGGAAGTCTGCCAAAGAGTTAAATGTCTGCAATCATAGATTCATTTACAGTTTCATATTCTATACTGGTAATAATTTCCAAGATGGCGCTAGTGTTTGGTAAAATAAGGCCGAGATAAAACTACTTAGCTCAGCAAGAAGCTTCTAATATAGTTTTCAATTTACTATCAAAACTACTGGTACCTACACCAATAGCTCTGTAAGAGCAATCTTTTAAACTATAAAATTTGTGCTATCATGTCTGTCCACCATCAAACTACCTTTATTTACATTGATGGTTGGCTGACCATCAAGCCTTAACGTACCTATTCTCTATGATCTTGAGGTCAAGTGCACAATTCTAGGTGCTTATTTTTCTTTTCATGATTTTCATGTTCAAATTAAACTTTACTTGTATGTTACTCAAGTCAGGAGGGTGCAAAGGAACAATTAGTAAAACTTTCTCTGTGTTATTTTTTGGGCGACTATTTGTACTTATGTCTCAATATTTTCTCTTTTTCAGATTAAATGAAGAACGCATTATATGGAGTTGAGTGCAGTACCCTAAGAAGTCAAAGCTGCTCCCTTCTCTAAATTCTCGGAATGCTGTACTGGTCAACTATGTGTTAATAGCTAAACTTCTGACGTCTTCCAGCACACTGGATTTTTTTTCTTCTGTATAGCTGCCCGTGCGGGTAGTCGATGCGATCTTCGAAATCTTCCCTTATCATGTACTAAAAATAATTGATTTTTCAAGACCATTTCAAGAATATATTCCTCAAAATATATTGTATCAAACTTTCTACTATTGTAGACCCCTTCTACTAAAAAGTCCTGAACTGAGTAAGGTAACAACTATCCTTTTGTTGTCCTTTCCTTGAATACTTCAAGCGGTAGCAGTGCATGTGCAGGTACGAATATTAATTTCCGTGTGAGCCATATACCTACCACCTAACGATGTTGTTGATCAAAGAACTCTGGACGACTTGACTCAGCTTCCGGGGCCTTTTATTATACTCGGAGACTTTAATACTCATAATATTTCGTGTGGAAGTAGCTGGGCCCTCAGGGGGTTTGCCTTTGTAGAAATCACGATGTGGTGATTGTCATACATAATACTCCAAAAAGAGTCATCTCAGAAGGTTTTTCTTTAAACTCAACAATTCGATTTTATTTTTCTGTAGGTAAATAATTACAGAGAGGAAAATATTGTAGCGCGATTAACATTCACAAGCCGCGAGCCGCTATCTGACCAACAGGTGTCAGTGTCTAGTACGGACTAACTATCGCTTGAACTCGCGTGAACTTACTGACCAGTCCTCTTTCCTTCGCGCGCATCTGCCCATGCGCAGTGTTCGCGGAGCAGACGCTAGCGCATGTATCCATACGCTGATGTTCGCCAGCGCTGACATTTAGCGGTGCTGAAAATAAAGAGTTCCCCACAGTACTCCCCCCCAAGTACCGAAGGTACGAGGAGTTAAAGCGGACATGCCTTCCAGAGCGTGTAACAGTAGTTGGCACACACTGAAGATCCTGCTGGTCCCTAGAGGAGGCTGGCGGTAATGCATCAGGAGTAGGCAAATCGTCGTGTTTGGAGGAACCTTGAGGAGTCACGATATCGTTGTGGGCATCTGCCATGAAAAATGCTGGTTTCAAACGGTCGAGGTTGATGACAGATTGTGAACCGTTGACGAGCAATGTAAAATGCGTTTGTGTTCGAGCAACGATTTTGTACGGTCCACTATAAGGAGGTTGGAGAGACTTCTTCACTCCATCGCGTCGGATGAAAGCATGAGAGCAGGTCTCAAGTGCAGGATGCAAGAAAATTCTGCTTTTATTGTGTGCAGACGTTTGTGTAGGAGCCAATGCTTGCATTATCTCTCGCAAACGTTGTACGAAAATGGCTGGCTCCTCCACTGGAGCTGCTGATGGAGAGATAAGCTCACCTGGTAGACTTAGAGTAGAGCCATAGACCAGTTCTGAGGTCGTACACTGTAGGTCATTTTTAAATGCTGACCGAAGTCCTAGCAGAACCAACGGAAGTGTTTCTGTCCACTTGATGGTTCGGTGGCACATCAGGGCTTGTTTCAACGATCGGTGGAAACGTTCAACAAGTCAATTGCTCTGGGGATGGTACGGTGTCGTACGGATGCGCCGCGTGCCAAGCAAAGTCATTAAAGATCGAAACAACGATGATTGGAACTGGCGACCCTGATCCGTCGTGATCACAGATGGTACGCCAAACCGGGCAATCCAATGATTTAGGAAGGCACGGGCGACGGTCTCCGCTGTTATGTCGCCAATAGGGATAGCTTCAGGCCATCTGGTGAATCTATCGACGCACGTCAACAGGTAGCAAAAACCATCCGAAGGTGGCAAGGGGCCAACCAAATCCACATGATCGAACCTCTGATTCGGAATCGTGAATGCTTGGATGGGACAATGGTTATGCCTCGATACCTTTGACCGTTGGCAGTCAATACAGGAACGGGTCCACTCGGCAACATCTTTGGAAATTGCCGGCCAGATATATCGCTCCAAGACGAGTTTCTTAGTTGCACGAATTCCTGGATGCGACAGATTGTGCAAAGAACAAAATATTATCTTACGCAGGTTGGCAGGTACATATGGTCTGGTGTTATTGTTGCTCGTGTCACAAATTATAAACAGTTCTGAGCCAAACTTTAATGGACGGAGTTGTAGTGAGCAATTAGTCTTTCAACAGACGTTGTAACTCACTATCGTCTTCTTGAGCTGCAGCGAGTGTAGCAAAATCAACTGGTGAGTTATCGATTGTTTCGATGCGTGACAAAGCATCGGCCACCACATTGTCATTACCAGGAATATGCCTAATGTCCGTGCTAAACTGAGCTATAAAATTCTTTTGCCTTAATTGTCTGGGGGAATCAGAATTTGAATTTTGGTGAAAGCGTAGGTAAGAGGTCGATGATCAGTGAAAATTGAGAAGGATGAGCCTTCGAGATCATCTCTAAAATATTTTATAGCTGCGTATATGGCGAGAAGCTCTCTGTCGTATGTACTATACTTCTGTTCCGAAGGGGAAAGTTTTCGAGAGAAAAAAGCTAGCGGCTGAAGGCCATTAGTACTTTGAGCATGTAAAACTCCTCCAATAGCGATGTCAGACGCATCAACCGTTAGAGAGAGTTTTTGGTTAGGGGCACGGAAACATTATGTTGCAGCATTCACGAGAGAAGATTTGCATTTGGCAAAGGCAGCACAGGTTTCGTCAGTCCACGGGACGGGACGATTATCGTTCTTTTTTGAGTCTTTAAGGAATTCGTGGAGAGGAGCTTGCGTTTCTGCGGCTTTTGGAAGGAAGCGACGGTAAAAATTAATCATAGCGAGAAAACGTCTCAGCTGAGAGATAGTATCAGGCTTCGGAAAATCCGAGATAATTTGTGTTTTTTTTGGGAGAGGTTGTACTCCAGAAGGGGTGATTAAGCAACCCAAAAAGGACACAGATGATTTACCAAGTACACATTTGGAGGGGTTAAGTTTTAACCCATATTGCTTTAGGCGATCGAATACTTGCCGAAGGTTTTTCAAGTAATCGTTTTCATTGTCTGACGCAATAAGGATGTCATCAAAATACGGGACGCA